>CM033446.1:103737741-104987741 GCA_019425775.1 Rafetus swinhoei
ATGTGGCACTTCCTGTTCTGCCAAGACACAAACAGGCCCACCTGCGAAGTCCCTCTCCTGCAGAAGATTACCCTGGCCACCTCTAGATGGAATGACCATTGGTGACAAGACAAGCAGGACCTGCTGAGTTGGTGTAGGGATAGTGGTGCCTGATACACCACGCCATGAGTGCGGCACTTCTGGTGGTACCACAATGGTTCCTATGGATACCACTATGGCCAAAGTCTCTTATGATCAGGGCTCGCCAAGCAGCGGCGAGCCCCACTCGCCAGCGGCGTGGTTTCGCGCGGTTCTGCATTCTGCGCATGCGCAGATCGTTCTGCACATGCGCAGATCGCTCTGCGCTGGCTCTTACGGGTTGTAATCTAATCGCCACGGGTGAGTAGATTACATTAGTTGTCGAGCCCTGCTTATGATGGTGTACACACCTACAAAGGAATAAACATGAGTAAGCAATCAAATAAGAATTACCATTATTCACTTTTCTCCTCAGTTTAACAGGACTCTCTTTTTTTTTTTTTTAACTAATTTTATACATGCTCATTAAACAAGAAAGCTAGAAAGAAGGTTACCATGCAATCTAATGATTTTCGCTTTTAAATTGACCAATGTGCTCTTGGTGCTTCACCCATTAAGGAGCAACACAAAACATCCAGAGTGCCCTGGCCAGCTTCCACCATTTCCTGACTGCCACATTCCCCCTAAACTTTACGTACACACACTAGTTGTTCTTGTCTATCCTGTGCCACAAATTCCCTTGCACAGCTCCCCTTGTGACCTTCCTGTCGAGTGATACCGTGCAAAGAAAAGATTTTGAAAATAACCGTTTAGGATATTAGTGCTATTTATTTTTCTTAACTAGAGGCTGAAACTTAATATTCTTTTCCAGAGAATTCCATGAAGTCCTTTCCTCTTAATATGGCTACCATTACTTATTGTTTTCAATGGGTGTAAAGGTACAAGTTACATTAACAAAGACAGCTTGTTTTCAAATGACGATTCATAGAATCACAGAATAGTAGAACCTGAAGGGACCTCGAGAGATCATCACGTTCAATCCCCTGCCCTCACGGCAGGACCAAGCACCATCTAGATCATCCCTGACAGATGTCTGTCTAACCTGCTCTTAAATATCTCCAGTGATGGAGAATCCACAACCTCCCTAGGCAATTTATTCCAATGTTTAACCACTGACAGTTAGGAAGTTTTTCCTAATGTCCAACCTAAACCTCCCTTGCTGCAGTTTAAGCCCATTGCTTCCTGTCCTATCATCAAAGGCCAAGAAGAACAACCCTTCCCACTCCCCCCGTGACACCCTTTTAGATACCCGAAACCTGCTATCATGTCCCCTCTCAGTCTTTTCTTTTCCAAATTAACAAGCCCAATTCTTTCAGCCTTCCCTCATCGCTCGTGTTTTCTAGACCTTTAATCATTTTTGTTTCTCTTCTCTAGACCTTCTCCAATTTCTCCACATCTTTCTTGAAATGTGGTACCCAGAACTGGACACAATACTCCAACTGTGGCCTAATCAGTGCAGAGTAGAGCAGAAGAAGAAGTTACTCACCTTGTGCAGTAACGATGGTTCTTCGAGATGCGTGTCCTGTGGGTGCTCCACTGTAGGTGTCGGGCTTGTCCTGGCGCCGCAGTTCGGAGATCTTTTTAGCCGTAGTCCGCCGGACTGCGCACGCGCAAACGCGGCTAGTGCTTTTTCGCGCCTTTTGTGTATGCGCGGTCCGGTGCCCGCCAGTTCCTCCTGATCCTCTTGTTCTGCAAAACATAATAAAATACTCCGAAGAGGGGAGGAGAGCGGGTCGTGGAGCACCCACGGGACACACATCTCGAAGAACTATCGTTACTGCACAAGGTGAGTAACTTCTTCTTCTTCTTCGAGCGGTGTCCCATGGGTGCTCCACTGTAGGTGAATGTACAGCAGTAGCCCCGTGCAACGGTGGAGAGTTCGGAGCTAACGTGCTGTAACAGGGGAGAGCACTGCCAGTGCTACGGCCATCTCTGGTATAAGAAGATTAGACATTGCATAGTGTCTGGCAAAGGTGAAGTCAGAAAACGAGGTAGCGGCCCTGCAAATGTCTTTCAACGATACCCCTTTGAGGAAGGCAGTAGAGGCAGCCACTGCTCGAGTTGAATGAGCTGTGGTTGTTGGTGGCAGTGGCTTGTTTCAAAGAATATAGCATCTCTTTATGCATTCAACGATGATTGAGGAGATGCGTTGCGAGGATAACGATTGTCCCCTAGAGCATTCAGTCATGGATACTAGGAGCGTGTTTGATTTCCGCAGTAGTTTGGTTCTTTCTATGTAAAAAGCAAGTGCTCGTATAACATCGAGAGTGTGCAGACGTGCTTGTTCCACAGAAAAGTGTGGCTTGGGATAAAAAATGGGGAGAACTATCGGTTCGTTAATATGGAACTGCGAGTTAACTTTGGGAAGGAAACTTAGTTGAGGGCATAATATGACGCCTTGAGGGGTAAACACCGTATAAGGAGGTGAGGCTGATAGGGCGGCTAGTTCGCCGACTCTCCTTGCCGAGGTTACTGCAAGCAAGAAGGTAACTTTCATAGAAAGAGTGTGAAGATCACACGTTGCCAGAGGTTTGAAAGGTTTGTTTGTCAGAGCATTGAGGACTACCTCTAGGTCCCAAGGATCTGCTGGTCGAATGTGATGTGGAAAGAGATTAGCCAGGCCTTTCATAAACCTTTTTGTCATAGGGTGTGAGAAAACTGAGTATCCATCCACAGAATGGCGGAAAGCAGTGATCGCAGCTATGTGCACTTTAATGGATGCACAGGTAAGGCCGGAGTTCTTGAGGTGCATGAGGTAATCTAGGATTCGTTGGATAGGTGCAGAATCCGGGTTTAAACCCATGTACGCACACCAAGACGAGAATCGCGACCACTTTTGAAGGTAGGTAGTACGTGTAGATTGTTTTCTACTATGTAAAAGGACATGCCTGACAGAATTGGAACAGACTAGCTCTGTTTGTTGGAACCATCCAGGTACCAAGCCATCAGCGCCAAGTGGTCAATCTGCAGGTGAAGCAGGGAATGATGGTTCTGTGAGAGCAGGTCATGGCGCTTGGGCAGAGGGTATGGAGGGCGAGCCGACATACGGTGCAGGTAAGGAAGCCATGTTTGTCATGGCCAGTAGGGCGCTATTAGAATTACCGTGGCCTCGTCTGCGCGTATTTTCTCCAGAACCCTGGGAATCAAGGGCGTGGGAGGGAACGCGTATAAGAGATGGTGGGACCAACTGTATAGGAAAGCATCCCCTCTGGATTTGTGCCCGATCCCAGCTCTCAAGCAGTATTGGGGGCACTTTGCATTGCGGTATGTGGCGAAAAGGTCTATTGCTGGAAACCCCCAATAGTGAAATATTGTGGAAAGTACTTGGGGATGTAGCTCCCATTCGTGATTCCGGGAGAAATGCCTGCTCAGCGCATCGGCCGTTCAATTTTGTTGGCCAGGCAAGTACTCGGCGATGAGGGAGATTTTGTGGCGATTGCACCAGTTCCATAAACATATTGCTTCGGCGCAGAGCGATCGGGATCGAGCTCCCCCTTGTCTGTTTATGTACTATACCGTGGTCATATTGTCGGTGAGGACTCGTATGACTCGGTACTGGATAACAGGGAGGAAATGATGACAGGCGTTGAAACCCGCTCTGAGTTCTAGAAAATTGATATGCATTAAGGACTCCTCGGGAGACCATCGGCCTTGTACTTGCTCGCAGTTCAGGTGGGCGCCCCATCCAAGGAGAGATGCATCGGTAGTGATCTGCATTGTTGGCTGAGGGCGGTGGAAGGGCATACCTGACATTAGGTTCTCGGGTGTGGTCCACCAAGCTAGTGATTTCCTGATGTAGGAAGGAATCGATACCGTCCTGTGAACGTCATGGATGTTTGGAGAGTAGATTGTCGCTATCCAGTGCTGGAGGCAGCGAAAATGTAACCTTGCGTGCTCGACGATGTAGGTCGTGGAAGCCATGTGCCCCATGAGTTGCAGGCAATAGAGTATAGAACTTTTGGGACTGGTGAGAAGTACTTGATCAAGTCTTGTATTGCCTGGAACCTGGATATTGGTAGGAAGGCACGCGTTCTGAGAGAGTCCAGCTGGGCGCCGATGAATTGTATGGACTGATGAAGAACATAGACGACTTTGCAACATTGAGAATCAGACCCAACGCATCGAAGACCGTGGTTGTGATGTCTGTAGCGGTGAGTGCCTCTGTCAAGGAAGGGGCTCTGATAAGGCAGTCGTCCAGATAGGGGAATATCATTACCCCGAGGCGACGAAGGAACGCTGCAACTACCGCTAATGTCTTGGAAAAGACCCTGGGAGCCGATGACAGGCCGAAGGGTAGGACCTTTTATTGAAAATGGTCTGCACTGATTTGGAAGCATAAGAATCGTCTGTGGGCCGGATGGATGGCCACGTGGAAGTATGCGTCTTGGAGATCGAGGGACGTGAACCAGTCTCCGCCGTGAAGCGCTGGGATAATCGTAGCTAGGGTGACCATGCGAAACCGTTGTTTCCATAGGTAGCGATTGAGACCCCCCGAAGGTCTAATATTGGCCTCCAACCCCGATTTTTTCTCTATTAGAAAGTATCGGGAGTAAAATTCTCTGCCGCGAAACTCGTCTGGGACAGTCTCTATTGCCCCGATCGTAAGCAGACGAGTAACCTCCTGCCTGAGCAGGGGTTCGTGAGATGGGTCCCTGAAAAGGGTCGGGGCGGGGGGGGATGGAGGAAGTAACGATGTGAAGGGGATGGTGTACCCCTAGCTCGATGGTCTGGAGAACCCATCTGTCGGTGGTAATGTAGGCCCAGCGATGGAAAAAGGGCCTCAAAGGATGGTGGAAAAGAGCATTTGTGACACGGGCGGAATTGCAGAGAGGCACGGTTCTCAGTCCCTCGACCGTAGCATCAAACTTGTTGCTTGGTGTTATGCTGAGTGGACGTTTTTGGTGGAGGACGCCTTCTCTGCTGACGCTATTTACCTCTGTGCTGCTCCTGTTGTCTGTACGAGGGAATTTGTTGGGTAAATGGCCTCTGTCTCTGATAGGGCGTGTGTCTCTTCCAACGATATGGCGGGGTGTACATCCCGAGAGTCTTAAGGGTTGTTCTAGAGTCCTTCCCTGAATGAAGTAGCTGGTCCATTTTTTCAGAGAAAAGATTTTGTTTGTCGAACGGAAGGTCTTCAAGTTTTGGCAGGAGATCTTTGGGGGTGGATGATTGCTGCAACCAAGAGGCCCTGCGCATAACAATAGAGGTGTCAGTGACACTGCTGCGGTGTCGGCCGCATCTAGAGCTATATGAAGCACTGTTCTAGATGCTGCATAACCCTCCTGCACTACTGCTTTTAGGATGTCTCACTTCGTGTCCAGTAAATGCTCCAGGAGTGGTACGAGCTTTGAATAATTATTTAAATTATTATTTAATTTAATTATTAAATTAAATACTCTGCATGGCAAGTAGTGCGGAGTAATTTGCCATGCATAAGGCTAAAGTCGCCGAAGAATACACCTTCCAGCCGAATAAGTCCAACCGTTTGCTATCCTTGTCAGAGGCGGTGGGCTTATGTTGGGGAGCCTTCGCCTTCTGTTGCACTGCATCCACAACCAGCGAGTTCGGTTGTGGATGGGTGAAGAGAAACTTCATCCCCTTTGCGGGGACGAAGTACTTTTTGTCCGCCTTTTTATTAGTAGGGGGAACGGAAGCTGGACTCTGCCACAAGTCATCTGCTAGTTCAAGAATAGCATCGTCCAATGGTAAAGCGATCTTGGTTTGATGCGTTTGCTTAATATTACGCAGCAGATGGTGCTGTTTTTGTTGGACTTCTGCTAGCTGTACCCGTTGACTGTCGGCTACTCTTTTAAAGAGTTCCAGAAAATGATGTAAGTCATCTGACGGGGAGGTATCGCCTTGAAAAACTGCGTCATTCGGGGAGGATGACGACTCGTCAGTGGGTGAACGACCTTGAGGCCCTTCCTGCGCAACGGTCGGTCATTGCTGGTGTTGAGAATGGGATGGAAGGGACGAAGGGATGCCGGAAGGTGTCGGCGGTCTTGATGGAGGCGGTGATGACGATCGTTCTTGCGCCGGCGAGGAATGAGAACGATGTGTTGATGATAGCAAAACTGTACATCGTTGATGTGAATGTGAGTGACTGTAGTAAGATGGTGACCGATGATAATGCCGAGATCTATGAGGTGAAGCATGATACACCCGGCCACGAGAGCCATGGTAGCCAGAATAGGAAGAACGAGTTGGTGATCTAGGGGATCTCGACCTTCCCCTGGGATGGCTGGAGCGACTCGGTAAGCGACGCCCATGGTAGTAATGTTGTCGGTACGGTGAAGGGCTATAGCTCCTATGTGAGTACCACGACGAGCGTCTGGAATATGGAGGGTGGGGTGATGTAGGCTCTGGTGGGAATTGCACGGGGTCCGAGCTGGGCAAAAGGGTTGGCAGTTTACGAACTCCTTGATGGCTGTGAGTAGGAAAATGCTCCGAAGAAGATGAAACAGGTGTGGAAAGCCTGGTAGAGGCAGGGCGTTCGTCACGCCTGATTGTTTCGTGTGGTCGTGGCAACTCGATCACTGAAGGGGGAGATGGCACCGGTGAGCGTGTTGGAGTAGGCAAACGTCTCGGCACCGTTGATTGGCTTGGTGCCGGCACTGGTGAATGCCCCGGTGCAGAAGAACGGATCCATGCAGGAGAGCCCCGCGGTGCCGGTGAGCGCCTTGGTGCCGGGGAGCACCTCGGTGCCGGGGAGCGCCTGTGCACTGGCGAGTGGTTCAGAGGATGAGGGCATCTCGGTGCGGGAGAACGCCTAGAAGCCAGAGGCTGCGCCACTATCGGGGAGCGCGTCAGAGACGGCAGCTTCGGCATTGCCGACTGAGGCACCGGAGGTGTGGTTGAGGCAGTCAAGGAGGACAAAGAGGGACTAGGCGCTGACTTGCTGCGGCTTTGCTTCGGTTTTTCGGAGCCCTCTCTAAGAGACGTGCCAGAGGTACCCGGTTGATCCCCAACGCTGGCCCGTGAAGGGGGTAGCGAAGGAGAGGGCGACGGTCTCTTCTTTGTCCTTTTGGTTATGGGCTTCGAGGGTTTCGGGGAGGTGGATCGTCGGAGCCCTGAGGCTGTAAAGCTTTATCGAAAAGGAGCATTTTCAACCGCATGTCCCTATCCCGCCTAGCTGGTGAGGTCAACTTGGAACAATGGGGACATTTCTGTGGTATGTGGCCCTCTCCTAGGCATCGTATGCACAGAGAGTGGCCATCAGATGTCGGCATTGCCTCTCGGCAAGTCGCGCATTTTTTGAAACCGGGAGATCCCGGCATTTCTGCACAGGTAAAAAAAACGAACTGACTAACTATATACAGAAAACATTTTTTTTTTTTACTACGACTATAGAAAAAAAACGAATACGAACTAACTATCTAACTATTAAACAGATTAACTAGAAATAATAAAGGAATACTCTCTCTCTGTCCTGACAGGATTTGAGGAGAGCACGTTCACTCCGTCCGTGGCCGAGGACGGTCAGGAGGAACCGGCGGGCGCCGGACCGCGCACACAAAAGGCGCGAAAAAGCACGAGCCGCGTTCGCGCATGCACGGTCCGGCGGACTACGGCTAAAAAGATCTCTGGCTAAAAAGATATCACGGCTAAAAAGATCTCCGAACTGCGGCGCCAGGACAAGCCCGACACCTACAGTGGAGCACCCACAGGACACCGCTCGAAGAAGAAGAATGACTTCTCATGTCTTGCTCACAACACTCCTGTTAATGCATCCCAGAATCATGTTTCCTTTTTTTGCTACAGCGTCACACTATTTACCTCAGACCATTTTTCCAGTTTGTCCCGATCATTATGAGCCTAAGATTCAAAGAACTTGCAACCGCTCCCAGTTTTGTATCATCTGCAGATTTAATAAAGATACTCTCTATGCCATCATCTAAATTGCTGATGAAGATACTGAACAGAACCGGTACCAAAACAGACCTTGTGGAAATCTACTTGTTATGCCCTTCCAGCATGATTGTGAACCATTAATAACTACTCTGTGAGAATGGTTATCCACCCATTTAGGCACCCACCTTACAGTAGCCCCATCTAAGTTGTATTTGCCTAGTCTATTGTTAAAAAGGTCATGCGAGACTATATCAAATGCCTTACTAAAGTTTAGGTATGCCACGTCATCGCTTCTCCCTTATTCACAAGACTTGTTATCCTATCAAAGTTATCAGATTGGTTTAACATGATTGTTCTTTACAAATCCATGCTGGCTGTTATCTATCACTTTATCGTCTTCCAGATGTTTGCAGATGAATTCCTTAATTACCTGCTTCATTATCTTTCCTCACATAGAAGTTAAACTGACTTGTCTATAGTTTTCCAGGTTGTTCTTATTTTCCTTTTTATAGATGGGAACTATATTTGCTCTTTTCCAGTCTTCTGGAATCTTTCTCAACTTCCATCATTTTTCAAAGATGAAAGCTAAAGGCTCAGATACCTCCTTGAGTGTTCTAGGATGCATTTCATTGGACCCTGGTGACTTGAAGACATCTACCTTTTCTAAGTAATTTTTAACTTGTTCTTTTTTTATTTTATCTTCTAAATCTACCCCATTTCCACTAGCATTTACTATGTTAGGCATCCCTTCATCATCAAACTTCTTGGTGAAGACCAAAACAAAGAATCCATTAAGCACCTCTGCCATTTCCAAGTCTCCTGTTATTGTTTCTCCCTTTTCATTGAGCAATGAGCCTACCCTATCCTTGGCCTTCCTCTTTCTTCTAAGTCTTCTTGTTACCCTTTATGTCTCTAGCTAGATTGAGACTGTATTGTGCCTTTGCCTTTCTAATCTTGCCCCTGAATACCTGTGTTGTTTGCTTATATTCGTTCTTTATAATTTGACCTAGTTTCCACTTTTTATGACTCCTTTTTGATTTTTAGATCATGCAAGATTACTTCTCAATGTTCCCAATGACCATGAAGTCACGCTACCATCAGCTGTGTGAGTAGGAGGGACTTAGGTAGTTTCAGTTTAGAAGAGTAGAAAACAACACTTGCCACTGTAGGGAGCCTTATGATTAGCTCATCAGCTTGATAGCTCTGAAAAGAAAGCCAGCCATACAAAAGGCTAAGCCAGACAGCAGAAAAGAGGCTACACATAACTGTGGCTATGTTGCGATGTACTTGTAACATAAAACAGCAATAAAGACACTTGGTGGAGTTAACTGCTGGAATTAAGCATGCTGATTAATTCAGAAAAAGAACTTACCAACCAGGAGCTCATTCACAGGTTCACAAATCTATATTTAGAATCTAAATGAAAGTGGCTTGACTTTTAGAAGGGCCGAGTCCCCACAATGAATACTTTTTACCATGGTTTTTAATAAGAATGATTGTATGAAACACGTTCATGGAGGCAGTATGGCTGATGGAAATGAGGATCTAGAAATGGAAATTACTACATCTGAGATGGGGGAAAAACCTTGAAAAGCTTAATGCGCTCAAATAAGAGGGACTGAATAATTTCCATCCCAGAACACTGGAAGAACCGGCACATGAGATCAGTAATCTAATAACAAAGATTTTTCATAAATGTACTTATGTAGGAGGCTATGACTGGAGAATACTTAACATCATACCTCTATATTTTAAAAGTGATTTGGACAATTACACACCTATCAAATTAACCTTAATAGTATGTTATGCTTTAAAATTAATTGTAAGGAAATAATTAAATTAATGGAAACAAACAGTAAAAGAAGTATAAGGCATGCATGTTTAGCAAAGGCATATCACGCCAAATTAACCTGATATGCTACTTTGAGAAAAATAACTGAATTTTTTAGATAGTGGAAACACAATAGAACTAATACACTTGGACTTAAACAGAGCATTCAATATGCTATCACATAGGAAATTATAAGTTTAATTAGGGAAAATAGGGGTCAGTACAAGAATTGTAAGGTGGATAAGGAATTGGCTAAAGGGGAGGAAGCAACAGGGTACCTTAAAAGATGAACTATTAGACTGAAAGGAAATTATTTGTGGAATTCCTCAAAGATCAGTCTTAAAATCAATCTTATTCCTATTAACAACCTTAACACAAAAAGTACAAGTGTGTTAATGAAATCTGATGATGATGTGAAGTTGGGAGGAACTGTCAATATGGAGGAGAATAGGAATATTATACATGGGGATCTGGATATGCTTGTGAAAAATGGGAGTGGGAAAAATGGGATGAGACTCAATAGTAGAAAGTACAAGATCACTGTACTTAGGATCTAATAAGAATTTCTTCTGGCTGCTCATCAGCTTGAAGTGACAAAGAAGAGAGACTTAAGTGTTAGGGTCAGTCACAGGATAAGCAAAAGTTACTCACCTATGCAGTAACTGGAGTTCTTCAAGATGGGTGTCCCTCTGGGTGGTCCATGTGTGGTGCCATCCTGATGCCCAGATTAGAAATCTTGAAGCATTCTAGTGTGGGCTGCGCATACACATGCACAGCCTGAGCCTCCCAAGTCCTTTACGTTGGAGGCCCACATCTCCAAAGCACAGGTGAGGGAAGGTGGGTCATGGAGCACCCACAGAGATGAGCACCCATCTCAAAGAACTCCAGTTACCACACTGGTAAGTAACCTTCTCTTCTTCCTTGAGAGATGTCCCTGTGGGTGCTCCACGCTTAGTGACTAAAGAGCAGTTTCCCCTTAAGGCGATAGGGGCTTCAGAGTGTGTCGAAACACTGAGGAGAGTACTGCCTTGCCCACAGAAGTGTCAGTTCTGGGACCAAAAGTGAGTGCATAATGGTTGGCAAATGTATATTGGGATGCCCAGGTGGCAGCGTTACAGATTTCCGTTATGGGCACATTGTATAGATATGCTATTGAGGTGGAAACAGATCTCGTGGGATGTGCTGTCAGGTGGCAAGGAGACTGACATCCCTTGAGTTCATAGCATAAACATATGCAGACTGCAACCTATTTGGAAATCCTTTGTTTGGAGAGTGAAGTACCCTTGGAGCGGTCTGCCACGGATACAAATAACTGCAGAGTCTTCCTAAAGGTTTTTATTCTTTCTAGGTAAAAAGCAAGTGCTCATCTGATGTCCAGGGAGTGCATGGAAACTTCAAATGCATTAGCATGTGGTTTTGGAAAAGACAGGGAAAGTTGCGCAGGTTAATTCATGGGAAAAGAAGAGGGAATCTTAGGTAAGTACTTTGGGTGGGTCCGTAAAGTGAACGTGTCTTTGAAAAATATCACGAATGGCAGAAATGCCATGAGTGCTGCTATGTCTCCCACAAGGCAGGCTGAGGTGATGGCAGTGAGAAAGGAAACCTTCATAGAAAGGTGTAACAATGAACAAGATGCGAGTGGTTCAAAAGGTGGCCTGGTAAGAACATGCAGACCTGGGTTTAGGTCCCAAGGTACAATGAGTGGTCTCATATCCTGATGAAGAATTTCAAGTCCTTTTAGGAAACGTTTTGTTGTTGAATGAGCAAAGACAGATAGGCCATCCATCTTAGGGTACATCTAGACTACATGCCTCTGGCGACAGAGGCATGTAGATTAGGCTACCCGGCATAGGAAAATGAAGCGGCGATTTAAATAATCGCCGCTTCATTTAAATTTAAATGGCTGCCGCGCTGAGCCGATCAGCTGTTTGTCGGCTCAGCGCGGTAGTCTGGACGCTCCGTTGTCGACATCAAAGGCATTTGTCGACCTCCCAGGTAAACCTCATCCCAGGAGGCTGATGGAGTTAAGAAATAAAGACGCTTTTTTGAGGGTAAGGATATAAACCAGTACGAACAGAAGAGATGCTGTCAATGGGTCTGCCTATCTCAACTCACAACATACTGCAAAGTATTTCCATTTGTGGAAGTATGAAGAGAAGGTGAAGGTTTTCTGCTATGGATGAGAACTTGCTGCATCTGCTCCACGTACTCTAACTCAGGCTGTGAGAGTCATGGAGTAGCCATGTTGTGAGATGAAATTTGGGTAGCTTGAGATAAGTTTGTTTCCCTTGACCCAGATTGATCAAGTCATCTTAGAGAGGAGGGAAGATTGGTGTGTGGATTGACATCCTGAATAGTAAGGAGTACCCGGGTTGCCTTGATCACACGGGGACTATTAGAATCACTTTGGCCATGTCTGTTCTGATCTTTTGAATGACTTTGGACAGTAGAGAGACCGGGGGAAAGGTGGAACACAGAGTGTCTGTTCAGTTAATGAAGAAAGTGCCCCCCTGTGATCCTTGGCCTATGCCTGCCCTGGTACAGAATTGTATGCAGTTGGAGTTGTGGGGCATTGTAAATAGGTCAATGGTTGGTTGTCCCCCTCTGAAGAAGAGGGAGTGCAGGATAGAGTTGTTGAGTACCCATTAATGGTATTGGGGAAATTGTCTGCTCAGGGCGTCTGCTGTGATGTTGTGCAAGCCTGGGATATGTGTTGTGGAGATGTGAATATTGTGCCACATGCAGAAATTCCAGAGTTTAGCTTATTGGTACAGTGACTGGGATCTGGCTCTGCCTTGCCTGTTTATATAAAACAGGCAGGTGATGACTGTGAGCACCCGAATGTGGTGATTGTGGAGGAGAGGGAGAAAGTGATGGTGAGCATTATGTACAGCACAAAGTTCCAGGAGGTGGATGTGTAAGGATAACTCCTGAGTTTACCATAAGCTCTGGGCACTATGGTTTTGGAAATGTGCAAACCTTTAAGACAAATGGTTGTTTTCTTGCACTTAATAGCTCTACAACAAGCAAAAATAGGTGTTTGTGCCAACTAATATTCAAGATATTATAAAGACAAATGTTATGCTTCATGCTCAGTATACATGAAGGAGTCTGAGGAGTAAATGGGACCCCCTGAACGAAGGTTGGTTGACTTGGTTCACCATATAAGGGATTCTTCCATCATGTGTGGTGTAGTGAGGTGGATGTTCACAGAGTGTCTGTGAGGTTTGAAGACGGTCGTGAGCCATGACTGGAGGCACCATGTGTGTAATCGAGCGTGAGTCACCATGAAGGTGGAAACTATCATGTGGTTGAGGAACTCAAGGCATTCCAGGGCTGTGGTATGCAGGAAGTAGTACAACATGGACACTAGGGATTGTATTGAGTGGAATCTGTCACTCGGAAGTGATGCTCAAGCTACTGTGGAGATCAAATTTGCTCCAATGAATTGTATGGTATGTGTGGGCTGTGGTAATTATTTTGCCCAGTTTACCTGAAGGCCTAGACTTCGGAAACACTGTATTGTCGTACGTGTGGTACATATTGCCTCATCGTAGGTGTGAGCCTTGAGGAGACAGTCGTCGAGGCATGGGAATATGATTATCCCAAGAGTGTGAAAGTATGCCATAACAACCTCTAATACCTTGGAGAATATGTGAGGGGCTGTGGACAGGCTTAAGGGCAGAACACAATATTTGCAGTGATGCATGCCCAGTGTAAATCTCAGGAACCGTCTCTGCGAGAGATGAATTAGGATATGAAAATAGCGTGGCAACCTGTGACAGGGTGTATCTACCCTGCACTGTTCAGGAAGGGGTTAACTCAGCCTGGTGGGCAGGGGAAGCCACACCCCGTGTAGCTTACTGGGCATACTCTGGCTGCACTAGTTTAGAGAGAGCTGCTCAGCTCAGTCTGGGCAGGTGGCTGGAGGGGAAGGAGCTCAGGACAGAGCCCGAGAGCAGCCCCTGAAGCAACAGCCACAAGTACAGCCACTTCAGGAGCAGCAGCCCCGGTGGCAGCAAGCGCAGCCACTGCCACTTCAGGAGCAGCAGCCCCGGTAGCAGCAGCAGCCCCAGCCACCGTCGCTTCAGGAGTAGCAGCCCCGGCAGCAGTAACCCCAGCCTCAGCGACCACCCCGGCCAACGAGGACGTCCAGGAGACACCAATTCACTAAACAAAACCCTGAGGTCCACATTGCATACTGAGAATGGTAGGAAGAGGCCCAGGGTGGAGGATTGGCTTCTGAGGGTTCAGCGTGCTTCAGTGGGAACCCCCTGCTGAGCTGGCTGTGGAAGCTTCCACTGCCTACAGGGATCCTGAGCCAGGAGCCGGTGGAATGGGAGGGCCCGGGTCTCCCTACCCCCCCCCAAACCACCACAGTAACGCCGCTCCCAGGCTCTTTGGGAGGCTTACCTATGAACTAGGCCTGCAGGGCCATCCATACCCAGAGAAAGGGAACTGTACTTCAGAATTAGGCCGGGGAGGCAGTATTTACCCTAGTAGAGGGAGCTGTACTTTGGACTAGGCCAGTGAAGCCATATTTACCCTAGTAGGGGGAACTGTACTTTGAAACTGGGCCAGTGGGACCGTATTTACCCCAATAAGGGGGAGGTGCCCTGAGGGACAAGGACACCCCATGACACAGCCCAAAAGCAAGGAGCTGCAGAAGCCTGGTGGAAGGCAGGTACACGGGGAGTGGGGTATGTGGGTTTATGTTCCATGAGTAGGCTGCCAGAGACTGCGGCTCAGCCATTAGGACACCTGAAGCCCATCTGGAGTCAGCCTGGAGGCAGGGCTAATTAGAATACCTGCTGCCAGCTAAAAGGCTTATGGACGCACAATAAAAACCTTCCCTCAGGCAAGGCAGGGGGACAGAGAAAAGGGACGGATCAGAGGGAGAGGAGAGGAGAGGTGGAGCAGAAGACAAACCCCGAAGGTAGCAAGCTAACAGGGCCTGTTCCAAGATGCCAGGAAGGAGGAACCCAGGGAGTTAGGGGAAGTGGCCCAGGGAGGGGCTGCTATTCAGTGGGGCAAGGGCCAGGTCTCCCAGCCCCACTTGGGTCTATCGCATAGGGCCCCGGGCTGGAGCCTGGAGCAAGTGGGTGGGACCAGGTTCCCCCCAACCCTCCTCCTGGCTGGTGATCTGTCAGCAAGGAAAGAAGGACCCTTGGACTATTGGAGGAACTGACCTCCAAACCCCTGACTGGCCTATGATGAAAAGGGCTCTTAAGAGTGGACTACCCTTGCCTTCTTGGCAGTGGTAGGGACACTGCACGCTTCTGAGGCACACACAAAGACCCTGCCAGGAAGCACAGGACCCAGGGGCATAGCCCAGACTTGCCACAATAGGTGTCCTGCAGGTCAAGGGCTGAAAACCAATCTCCTTGTTGCAATGCCAGAATGATGGTGGTGAGAGTAACCATGCGGAACTGTTGCATTGCGTCTTTACATACTTGTTGAGTCTGCGAAGATCAAAGATAGGATGCCAGCCTCCACTTTTCTTTTGCGTTAAAAAGTAATGGGAGTAAAAATGTTTCCCTCTGTGTTGCAGCAGGACAGATTTCACTGCTCCTAAGTGTGGAAGATGTTCCACTTCTTGGTGAAATTGTATTTCATGGAAAGGGTCCCTCAAGAGAGATGGGATACATGAATAGGTGGGTGAGTAAAGAGGAAAGGGATAATGTAGCCAAGTAGGATGACAGCTAAAACCCATCTGTCGGAGGTTATGGCTGCCCATTGATGATAAAAAAGGACAAAATCGATCTACAAACAGTTGTGCAGTCATGACTGGTATTGACATAGGAACGGTGTTTTTGAGGCCCACCAACCATCATTTCAAATCTGCTTGTTAGAAAGAGGAGGTTGGGGTGCCAATCCAGATGGCTGGCGCTAGCATTGTAATCTGAGCCTGTTATGAGCTTGGTTGGAATCCGCAGTCCTTTGCTGCATGTATGAAGGATATCTGGGTCGTTGATAGGGTTGGTACCAGAACTGCCTTCAATTCACCAGGGTGTGGATACCGAGGGTATAAAGTGTGGCATGGGAGTCCTTCATGGTGTGCAATACTTCATTGGTTTTGCAAGCAAACAATTTTTCCCCATCAAAGGAGAGGTCTTCCACTGTGGATTGTATGTCCCTTGGAAATGTGGCAGGTATGAACCAAGAGGCCCCACACAACACTATAGCAGTTGCAGTGGATCTTGCTGCTGTTTCAGCTGTATCAAAGGCTGCCTGTAGAGCCATGCAGGAAACCATTTGGCCTTCTGAGACTATAGCTTTGAATTGTGGTTGTTTGGTTTCAGGTATATCATCTGCAAAGTCCATGAGCTTAAAGTAATTCCTGTGGTCATATTTTGCCAGGAGTGCAGAATAATTAGAGATTCTAAACTGTAAGGTCGAGGAGGCATAGATTTTACAGCTGAACAAATCTAGTCTTTTTACTGTCTTTGTCCTGCAGGCATAGAACAGAATAACTGCTGTCTTCTCTGCTGGTATGCTGTTTCTACCACCAAGGGGTTTCAGGTAGGATGACTGAACAAGAACTCAGACCCTTTGTATGGTACGTGATACCTCCTGTCAACCAGTGTTCCCTCTAAGATTTTCCATCCATGAGCAGAGTGAGTTTTGTCTTGTGCACAATATTGACTTAATGCGCACTTGTTTGGATGTGTGCCACTGTGGCACCCACCCTGCATCCACGCACCCTGAAAACTACCTAGCTTGCTGGCCCCTTCTCCCAACACACACTGTGCATGCCCCACTGCCTGTGCCTCCATCAGAACTACACACAGCCAGCTGGTACCTGTATAGGCCTGGCTAACTGCCTACCCCAACCCAACCCTGTAGTTGTGTCCATACTTGAAATCTACGCCCTCCCGCCCCATATGCCACCAGCATATTTGCCAGGGCCATGCTATTTGTCCCCCAAACACAGACAGCAAGTACCTGGGCCTAGGACCCACAGCCCAAGCACCACTGCTGAGAGACCTGTGTCCAGGTCCACATCTTGCCCATTTCCTTCCCCTTCCCCAATCGCCCACAGACCTGTGTCTGCTCTCACACCTCGCCTGCTCCCCCGCCATCGCCAAGAGACCTATATCTGACTCTGCAACTTTCCCTCTCCCTCACCCCAAAATATGCCTGCACCCAGTACCTCACACCACCACAGACAGCTGATGCCTTTCCCCCTTACCCAGCCAGTTTCTGTGCCAGGACCCTGCTGTCCTTAGCCCCAATGCCTCTCCCGCTGGTACAGACCCCGGTACCTGCCTTGCCACTCTCCCACCCAGGCTCCCACGCAGCAGCCCTGACCACTGGAGCAGCCTCCTGCCGCCCACCATGCAGCTTGCGACTCCTCTAGCCCCAGCCCCCAGAGCTGCCACCTGCTGCCCACCACACAGCTCCTCCCGCCCCAGCTGCCAGAGCAGCTACTAGAGCAGCCTCCTGCCACCCACCACGCAGCTTGTAGCTCCTCCGGCCCCAGCCACCAGAGCAGCCTCCTATCACCACCATGTGGCTTGCAGTTACTCCGGTCCAGCCACCTGAGCAGCCACCTGTCACCCACCATGAAGATCCTCTGACCCTGGCCACCAGAGCAGCCTCCCGCCACCCGCCATGCAGCTCATGGCTCCTCCTGCCCCGGCCACCGGAGCAGCTTCCTCCTGCCCACCGCACGGCTCATGGCTCCTCTGGCCGCAGCTGCCGGAGCAGGCGCCAACCACCCCACATAGCTCCACCAGCCCCAGCTGCTGGAGCAGCTACATGCTGCCCGCCATGCAGCTCATGGCTCCTCTGGTCCAACCAATGGAGCAACCACCTGCCGCCCACCACGGAGATCCTCCGGCCCCAGGTTCTAGAGAAGCTTTCTGCCACCCACCACATGGCTGTGCATCGGCATAGGAGGTGGGCAGGGTGGAAATTTTTTTCTGTGCATCCACACAAGTGCACAGCTTAGAGGGAAACCTGCTGTGAACCCTCCTACACGTGGGGGAGATGGAAGCTGAAGTGTACCATATGGTGTTTGCAGAGTCCATAATAGCAGAGTTGGAGAAGGGTAACGCATGTAGACTGTCCGTCAACTCATGTCAGGTCTTGAACACCAGCTCCATGGCAATCGAGTTCTGTTGTCACCCTCTTAAAGAGGTCTTGAAAATGGGAGAAGTCATCCGTTGTCCATGATGGGGCCATGACCACATCATCCGGTGATGACGAGGAGTTGGTTGGTGAATTACCTGGAGCTAATTCTTCAGGATCTTGCGCATCAGTTACTTCCAGTATGTCCAGCTGATTAGAAAGCTGTATTGAAGAAGTAGTGCTCTGTGAGAGCTAGGATGTAGACTATGGTGTTTTCTGTAAGATCACCAAAGATACCATTAAGGCCACTGACCTGGGTAAGGCATGGGTGGGGCATCCATGGGTGACCATACCTTGGTGGCATCTCCTGATGAAAAGTGGTCACTGCTGCTATGGTGGGTGCATGTTGAGCAGAGGGTGCCTGAGTAGAATCCAGTGCCGTTGTTCTCTGCACTGTTGGTGCCATGACTCATGGCAGTGCCACCAGTGCTGACTTAGAGGCAGGTGGTTTGGATGGCTTATGGTTGGTGTTGGAATGGGTTTAGGTCATGGGAAAGATCTGAAGTGCTTAGTATAATGTAGGTAAAAAGAGAAAACTCTGGACAGGTCTGGTGTGCGCATTTTTTACTCAAAGGAGTTAGCATGAATTTTGGTGAAAAATGTGGGGGTGTTTATCATTTGATTGAGATGGAAGGATGATTGTATCTTAGGGAGGAATCTGGGGTGGGTGTATAACATCACTTTGTCCTTGAAAAAGGTAGCGTATGGAGGATCTGCCATGAATGCTGCAATATCTCCTACCTGTCTGACTGAAGTGAGGGCTACAAGAAAGGCTGTTTTCATACGTAAGTGCAGTAACAAACTTGCAGCCATTGGTTCAAATGGAGGGTGTGTAAATGCATTTAAGACCAGGTGCAGGTCCCAAGACTCTGCAGGTAGAACCACCTCTGGGTAAGGTGTTTGTTAATGATTTAGGAATCTCTTAATGAGATGATGTGCAAAAATTGAGGAGTCATCTATCCTGAGGTGAAATGTTGTTATAGTGGCCAGATGAAGCTTGATAGAAGTAGTAGCAAGACCTGATTGTTTAAGGTGCAGCACGTAATCAAGGACAATGGGTAAAGGAGCAGTAGACAGAGCGACCTGATGGTCTAGACACTACATGGTAAATCTCTTCCATTTTTGAGAGTATGTCTTGTGAGTGCTCTGGGCTCTGCTGTGCAGTAAGACATGTTTGTACCTGCTGTGAACATTCTAGTTCTTGCTCAGAGAACCATCTAGGAGCCATGCTTTGAGGAGATTGGGATGACTGGTCTGAGATTCCGGCAGAAAGAGGAGGTCCGGGGTGTGAGGCAATGGTATTGGAGTTGCGCAGGATGTCCTTGTGAGGAATGGGAACCAGGATTGGCATTGCCATAAGGAGCGGAGGCGCTTCTGTTTTCAGCACTGCAGGAGTTGGTGAGCGCCTTTTGGGTGGCGTGGAGTCCTGAGTTAAAGAAGAAGCCCACTTTTTTGCAGGATTTTTGTCCTTTTGCATCTGTTGGGACTCAGAATTTTGCCCTGGGTCTGAGGCAAGGCATCGAGATTTTTCAAACAGTAGGAGCTTCAGCTGTAAGTCTCTGTCTCAGCGAGTTCTAGATTTTAATTTTGCACAGTGGGGGCATTTCTGCAAAACATGAGACTCCCCAAGGCAGCAGACACTTTGTGTGTGTCCACTCCGGTGAGTGGGGTCGTTGCAGGAGAAACAAGGCTTAAATCCCAGTGAACCAGGCATAATACTAACTAACAGTCCAACTAATTAATAAGAGAAAACCCGAGGGGAAAAATTTTTTTAGAAAAAAGATGAACTAACAACTCCTAACTCTAAACTAACTATGAACTAACTAACGAATAACAAACAGGGTTAAAAGGGGTTACTTATCCAACCATGTGGAATGAGTTAAGGAACACTGCAAAGCTACATCTGTGGCCGGAGATGGCAGAGAAGGAACTTGGGGGGGAGGGTCGGGTGTCTTATGCATACGTGATGCCTGCACTGTAGGAGTGTGTGACTATAGGCGTGCGCATGCGCAGCCCCTGGGATGCTGAAGACTCCGATTCTTGGCACTGCAGCGGCACACCGACCTGATGTGGAGCATCTCCGGGGACATCTCTCAAAGAAGAACAAATGGATATAAACTGGTCATGAATAAATTCTGGCTGAGAAATTAAGAAGGTTTCTAACCATCAGAGAGGTGAGGTTCTGCAACAGCCTCCTAATAGGAGTTGTGGGGGTAAACAATGTAATTAACTTTAAGATAACTAGACAAATTTATGGGTGTTATTGTATGAAGGGGTACCTTATGGTTGTAGGTGACAGGTCTCAGCAGCCCTGGGGCTCACTTCTGGTTTATGCTATATGTTTTAAAAGCTTAGGCTTAAGGGTGTTAGCCGGACACATGTAGAGCTCAGGAAGGGATTCTTCTACCGCACAATGTATTCTGGTTTTCGGTCATTGTTGTTGTTTTTAATCTCCTTCTTCTGAGAAATCAAGATGGTCACAGCTAGAAACTGGACATTAGATGGGGGTAAGAAAGGGCTCTGTGAGGGTACTGAACATTCTCTCTCAGGCATTTTGCTAGCTGATTCTTCTTCATATGTTCAGGTATCACTGATTGCCACATGTGGGGTTGAGAAGGACCTTCCCCCCAGATCAAGGCAGTGACCTTGAGGGTTTTTTCATATCCCTCCTCAGTGCGTGGGTGCATTACTTGCCAGGATGAACTGGGTATATCTCATTTAAATTGTTTCCCAGTCATTCTGGAGTCCTCAAGCACTGGTGCACCTTGTTCAATTTTTTTTCTCTTCCTGTGCAATATAATAGTCTAGACCAAAGTATGCAGACCACAGAAGACTAATTTTAGTTGTTGGGTTTACTGTGTAGGTCCTGGATAGTGTTAAGTGCCCTGTGATATAAATAAGGTCAAACTAAACAATCTAAACTCTATGACTCACAAATCTGAGTGAAGTCAATACAACATCTCTGTAAATTATGCCTCTTACATACCTATAGGAATTTAGATGGCTAATTTTAGGCCTGAGATTTGAAAATGTTGACCTATAATTTTAATGAAAGGATACGGTTATAAAAGCAAACATCAGATGACTGTAGATATCTCTGCTCTTTATACAGAAAGAAAATGAGTCACAATAGCATTTCATGTGTGAAAAGAAGATACTATTGGAAATGGAGATATTCAGAAACCAACAATCAGTTGGAAAAATAAATACTGGCTCCAGAAGCAGAGAGTAAATTGTCACCTTAATCCATGCCCAGATATTACAGCTGAATACCTAATAAAGGGAGAAGTATTTATAATCAATTAAATAATTAATATTTAAAATTGGTATATGGAATCATGCTTTGTCTTTTAAATAAAAAATTAAGTCCTTTTTAATCATGAAGAGGGAGTTCACAAGAAAGCATTGATGAAAGAAAGTGCCTTACCTTGTGCAGGTGTTCAAGAGCCAGTACAATTTCTCCAATGTATATCTGTACCTCATTTTCTGTAAATCTCTCTCTCTGAGAAAGGTGAGTAAAAAGTTCTCCTCCATTTATATAGTCTATAAATTAAAACAGATAATCTAATAATTTTTCTTTTTACTGTGTTTTTATAATTTTTGACATATTAGCATTTCTTGAAAACAAATGTTCTGAACTGAATGCTTTTATTGTATTTTAATAATATTTTATATATGCATATACACATTTTTACATGTACATATAAAGCATTTGAAATATCTTGATGAAGGAATATGAGAACCATTATAAACTTTCAAATCCAAAACCCAAAATTAGTTTCCCTTAAGCAGACTTTTCACATGGTAATAGCAAAAACCTATTTATATCAAAGGGATTTAAGACAAATTACAAAAAATTTTCTTTTTAAAGAGTCAGTCTTTCAGGGTATGTCTACACTACAGCACTAATTCGAACTAACTTAATTCGAATTAGTTAATTTGAACTAAGCTAATTCAAATTAGTGCATCTAGACCTAAAAACTAATTAGAATTAGTGTTTTGCTAATTCGAAATAGCATGTCCACATTGAGTGGACCCTGAACCGAGATTAAGGCTGGCGGAACCAGTGCCGGCAGGGCATCAGGTTAGGACTTAGAGTGTGGAGCTGCTGCCTCAGGCTGGCGAGGCTGTGCTTAAAGGACCCGACCCCACCCCAGACAGACAGTTCTCAGGGTTCCCGCTTGCTTGTCTACCTCGATGAGGACAGCAAAGCAGTCCTGTCTTGGAGTGCCCTGAGTGCCCACACTCGGCACATCACAGCACTCGGCCATCAGCCCGGCTGCACTTGCCGCAGGCTGCCATCCGGGGGGGCCAATCAGGGGGCTGTCAGGATCCAGGAGGACCTGAAGGAGAGCTTCCACCCCGAGGAGCCCGCAGAGCCACCCCAGTCCTCCCCATCAGGGGCTCATGCCCCATTCCTCCCTCACCTCCTTCCACTTACCCCTCCCTAGCCCCCCTTCCTGATGTAAAAATAAAGGACACGTGTGTTCAAAAATAGAAACGCTCTTTATTTAACAAAACTGGGGGGATTAACCTCTGGGAGACTGGGAAAAGGAGGTGGGAGGAGAGGGGGAAACCTGGGAGGAGGAGCTGGAAGGGGAAGCCAGGGAAGAAGGAGGAGGAAGTATAAAACTATGGTACGCCATATCTTCAGTACTGTGTACAGATGTGGTCTCCTCACCTCAAAAAGATGTTTTGGCCTTGGAAAGGGTTCAGAAAAGGGCAACTAAAATGATTAGGGGTTTGGAACAGGTCCCATATGAAGAGAGGCTAAAGAGACTGGGACTTTTCAGCTTAGAAAGAGGAGACTGAGGGGATATGACAGAGGTATATAAGATCATGAGTGGTGTGGAGAGGGTGAATAAAGAAAAGTTCTTCATTAGTTCCCATAATATAAGGACTAGAGGACTGAAATTAATGGGCAGCAGGTTTAAAACTAATAGCGAAAGTTCTTCTTCACCCAGCACATAGTCAACCTGTGGAACTCCTTGCCACAGGAGGCTGTGAAGGCTAGAACTATAACAGAGTTTAAAGAGAAGTTAGATAAATTCATGGAGGTTGGGTCCATGGAGTGCTATTAGCCAGGGGGTAGGAATGGTGTTCCTGGCCTCTGTTTGTGGAAGGCTGGAGATGGATGGCACAATACAAATCGCTTGGTCATTGTCTTCGGTCCATCCCCTCTGGGGTACCTGGTGCTGGCCGTTGTCGGCAGACAGGCTACTGGGCTAGATGGACCTTTGGTCTGACCCAGTACGGCCATTCTTATGTTCTTATGTTCTAAGCTCAGGGTCGGGGGTCTCACTGGACCAACTTGATTTTCATGCAAACCTGCTCCTGGGCGCATGTGGCCTTTGGTGGCCAGGCTGGCAGCTATCCTGCCTAGGCGGCCGCTTTCCTGTGCCTAGTGCGGAGATCGTGGACGATGGAGGCCTCCCCCAAACCTCGATGAGGTCCACGATCTCCGCACTAGACCAGGCGGGCGCCCGCCTCTTGCGGCCCCGGGCAGGCTCCTGGGAGCCGCCAGCCTGGTCCTGGGAAGAGGCGGAGGGCTGGGTGGCAGCGGGTGGCTGGCTCATGCTGTGCCAGGTGCAGGGTCTGCTGGCTGGGTGCTGGCAGGCTTGCAACTGGCACAAGCACGGTAGCCAGACCGTGGCCCTTTAAGGGCTCCGGGGCCGGGAGGGGGGCAGAAGAGTTTCCCTGGTTTGGCCCAGAATGGCCACCAGGGCAACCTGGGAAGGGCTAGCCTCCAACTATTTCGAATTAAGTGGCTACACAGCCCTTAATTCGAACTATTTAATTCGAACTAAGCGTTACTCCTCATAGAATGAGGTTTACCTAGTTCGAATTAAGCGCTCCGCTAGTGCGATTTAAATTTGAACTAGCAGTTTGTATGTGTAGCCCCTATTAAAGTTAATTCGAACTAACGGCTGTTACTTCGAATTAACTTTGTAGTGTAGACATACCCTCATTTATTTACCAAGACGCTTAGAAAAGGAATACAGAACCAACAAACATCACATTTATGCACACTTATAAAAAAAATGAAGGAAAAAGGAGCAGAATCTTCAGTTAACTTTGCACTGCTTATGTGATACTAAGTTATGTAACAAAAAACAGGCTTAAAGTTTGGAGAAAGCCAGTGAAGAATTCCCCCTTTATAGGGGAACTCTCTAGTGGCTGAAATTATCAGAGGAATGGTTTCCTCATGTGCCATCACTTCCCTCCTTTGCCCTTCCTAGCCATGGAACATGGTATTTGGGACAAGTGGTGTTCAAAAACTGGAAAGGGAAGAGAGAGTTATATAGAGTAGTAATAGTGGTTCTTTGAGATGTGTGTCTCCGTGGGTGTTCCACTCTGGGTGCTGGTGTGTCTTCGCGCTGGTGACCAGAGATTTTTCTAGCAGTGTCCGCCGCGCCATGCACGTGCCCTGGCGCTTCCTTGTGCTGTTGGTGTCCATTAGGCGCATGCGTGGCATGGGGCAGCGCGGCTCCTTCCGTTCCTTCTCTACCCTTGCTAGTAAAGCATGGGGCTCCAAAACAGGGGAAGGAGGGAAGGTAGTGGAGCATCCATGGGGACAAACATCTCAATGAACCACCGTTACTGCACAAGGTAACTATCTCTTCTTCTTTGAGTAGTGTCCCCGTGGGTGCTGCACGCTGGGTGACTATAAAGCAGTGGTTGAATCATGGAGGCGAGTTTGGAGGCCTGCCAGTGTCACTGAGAATAGCACCGCCTGACTGATAGCCATAGATGATGCAATGGATGATGCGAGAGCGTAATGCTTTGCAAATGTGTGGTCTGATGACCAGACAGCTGCTTTACAAATGTCTTGGAATGGTACATTTTTGAGAGAGGCGGTTGTAGAGGCCATGGTCCTAGTTGAATGGGCAGTGATGGTGTCTGGTGGCTCTTTGTTGTGGATGATGTAACGTGTGGATACATGCAGAAATCCAATTTGAAATTCTCTGAGAGGAGACCGCTTCTCCTTTGAAATGCTTAGCGAAGGATAGGAAGAGTCTGGGTCTTATTCTCCAACATTTTGTGCGATCAATGTAAAAAAGCAAGAGCCCTGTGGACATCAAGGGTGTGCCATGCTGCTTGAGATGGATCGGCGTGTGGCTTGGGGAAGAACACAGGTAAGTGAATGGGTTCATTAATGTGGCAGGGGGAAGGGACCTTCGGGAGGAATTTAGGGTGGGGCCGATGCGTTACTCTGTCCTTACTGAAAATTGTATTGGGGGGGGGGGGGGGGTCAGCCATTAATGCAGCAAGCTCCCCCTACTCTCCTGCTGGAGGTTATTGCGACCAGGAAAGCAACCTTCATGGATAGATACAACCACGAGCAGGTTGCTAAAGGTTCAAAAGGTAGCTTCATCAAGCTCTTAAGGACAAGGTTAAGATCCCAGATGGGAACTGATGGGTGAACAGATGGGAAAGTGCTTTGTAGACCAGTGAGAAATCTCTTGATGATTGGGTTAGAGAGTAAAGAGTTGCCGTCAGTGGTGCAATGAAAGAATGCTGCATGTACTTTGATCGTACTGAAGGAAGGGCCAAACTCCCTTAGATGCAACAGGTAGTCCAATATGAGGGGAATGGGTGTAATTTCAGGAGGCATGGGGTGGTTACGTGAGAGCCACTTGGAGAATCTAGTCCATTTGAAAAGGTAATTTTTTCTGGTGGACTCTCTCCTACCATTGATTAATATTTGTTGTACTTGTTCTGAGCAGGTATTTTTGGCATCTTGGAGCCAAGAAGGAATCATGCATGGAGGTGGAGTTTGTGTGGTTCGGGATGGAGAATTCTGCTGTAACTCTGAGAGAGAAGATTGTGTTGAAGTGGAAAGGTGTATGGGTCCGCAACTGTCATTCTGTGGAAGTAAGGGAACCATGTTTGTCTCTGTCACAAGAATTCTGCCGGCTCGTTCTGTTCTAATTTTGATGATGACCTTGTGGAGCATGGGAAGGGGTAGGAAGGTGTAGAGTAATAGTGGATCCCATTTGATGGAGAAAGCATCCCCAAGGAAGTCCTTTCCTAAGGCTGCTCTGGAGCAAAAGAGGTGGCATTTGCAATTGGCTCTGGTCATGAAGAGAGCTATGTCTCGTCGCTCTCATTGGTGGAGCACGTAATTGAGGGCTTGCATGTCTATCTCACATTCATGGCGGTCGTAGAACTTGAGACTGAGAGCGTCCGCTGTGACATTTAGTACTCCTGGGAGGTAAGTGGCAATAGGGGTAATTTCATGTACCAAGCACCAATTCCAGAGTTTGAGAGCTACTGTGCATAGGGATGGTGATCAGGCACCGCCTTGCAGGTTGATGTAATACATGCAAGTCGTATTGTCTCTCATAATGTTGATTGTTCTGTGTGCTATGTGGCAAAGGAAATGCTGGCATGCATGGTATACCACTCTGAGTTCTAAAAGGTTGATGTGGAGCATTTGCTCGGTGAAGGAACATTTGCCTTGGGCGGTGAGGGATCCTAGGTGGGTTCCCCATCCCATGAGTGATACGTCGGTTGTAATGGTGAGTGTCAGGGCTGGTTGATGGAATGGAACGTCACTTAGAACGTTGTGTGGATCCGTCCACCAGTCTAAGGAGCTGAGAACCCGTGGTGGGATGGTAACAGTCTTGGAGAGAGTGTCTCTGGATGGAGTGTAAAGTGTGGCAAGCCAAGATTGAAGGCATCTCATATGGAACCTGGCCACCCTGACAACGTAAGTTGTGGTAGCCATGTGGCCTAGAATTTTTAGGCATTCGCGGACTGTTGTGGTAGAGGTTGCCTAGAGGTTGCTACTGCTATGAGGTTGCGTAGAATCTAGAACCTGTATGTGGGCAGAGTTGCTCTGGCTGCGCCAGTATCGTTACGTGCTCCTATAAATTCCAGAGCTTGGGTAGGATGGAGCATGGACTGGTAGTTTATATGGAAACCAAGCCAGAGCAAAAGGTCTGTGGTAGTCTTGACCATGTCCTGTGTCTCTCAAAAGGACATGCCTTTTATGAGACAGTCATCTAAGTATGGAAATATTATGACTCCCTGATAATGGAGGTAAACCACAATGATGGCTAGGGTTTTGGAAAAAACTCTGGGTGCTATTGAAAGCCCAAAAGGGAACGCTTGGTACTGGTAATGATGAAGACCAATTGTGAATCGTAGAAACCACCTGGATGAATTGTTATGTGAAAATATGCATCTTGGAGGTCGAGAGCCGAAAGCCAACCTCCTTGATCCAATGCAGGGATTATTGTTGCAAGGGCCACCATTTTGAATTGTTGGTAAGTGACATATTTGTTGAGCCTCCTTAAATCCAGAATGGGTCTCCATTCTTTTTCTGTGTTAGGAAATAAGTTGAGTAAAATCCTCTCCCTTGGAACTCCATTGGTACTGATTCTATAGCACCTATCTATAGAAGGTGAAGCACCTCTTGCTGAAGGAGGGCGTCATGAGAGGGGTCCCTGAAGAGGGACGGGGTGGGAGGATGGGTAGGAGGAAGGGAGGTCAAGGGGATGGAGTAACCAAACTGGATGAGCTCCAATACCCATTGGTCCGATGTTATTTGTGCCCATTGTTGTCAAAAGGGCTGGAGGCGATGGTTGAACTGTAAATGATTGATGGTGTGACTGCAGGGAAATTGTCTTTCTGGCTCTCAACCAAACCTTCAAATTTGTTGTTGTGATGTAGAAGGTTGGGATGCTGAAGCTTGATATTGTTGTTGATGTTGGGGTCTATGTCATTGGGACCTGTGTTTCTAACAGAAATCATACCTGGATTGTGGTCAGTATGGTTCCCTGGGCCTTTGATAGGCATTGAATCTGGCTCTCTTGAGGGGTGTGTATATGCCCAGCGTCTGGAGGGTCATATGCGGGAGTCCTTCATTGAATGAAGTACGTCATCAATTTTTGCCACAAAAAGGTTGGTCTTGTCGAAGGGAAGATCCTCAACTTTTTGCTGCAAGTCCCTTGATACCCCTGATGCTTGAAGCCAAGTTATCTTGCGCATCACAATAGCCGAGGCTGTGACGCGGGCAGCAGCATCAGTGACATCCGTTGCGGACTATAATGGTGTACAAGAGATTGTATGACCCTCCTGTATGATATTGAGGAGGATAGGTCTCTTGTGGTCAGGCAGAAATTGTATTAGCTCCTGAAATTCGGAATAACTGCAGTAACTGTAATCTGCCAGCATGGCGATAAAGTTTGCTGCTCTAAGGATCAAGTTGGTCAAAGAGTATACTTTGTATCCCATAATGTCCATTCTTTTGTGATCTTTGTCCTGTGGTGTAGATCTGATATTAGGCTCTCGATCTTTCTCTAACGGACTCAACTACTAGGGAATTTGGGGAAGGGGGAGTAAAAAGGAAGTACTTGCGATCCACTCGCTTATTGGTGGGAGTGACAGACGCCAGAGTTTGCCAGATGTTCTCAGCAGGGTCCATAATGGCCTCGTCCATAGGGAGGGCAATCGTGGACGACGTGGGGGGCTACAAAGTTTGCAAGAGGTGATATTGTTTTTATTGGACCTCCTGTAAATCCCATTCCTGCGCTACTGCCACCCTTTTAAAAAGTTTCTGGAACTTTTTTGAGTCATCCGGTGGAGGAAAAGTGGTGGAGATGACCTCCTCATCCAGTGAGGAGAAAGAATTGCATAGGGGGGACCTGTCTTCTCCTTCAGACAGACAGTCCTTTATCTCAGTTTGGATAGGGGAGTTCGGCGGCATCGCAGATTGTGTAGGTTGAGGAAAGCTGGGTGGTCCTCTGGAGGTTGTTGAATCTGCCACGTGTTGACTCTTCTAATGGAAACGTGAGTCCCATGGTTGCCATTGCCCAGGATAAGAGGATGGTGGGTATGTATAGTGGTGTGCATAACATGGTGGTGGTGGCGGTGGATATGCATATGTAACAGGACCAGAATCCCAAAATAAAACTCTCTGAATTGGGCTGGAATGTTGGGATGAGAAGCGGCTATGGGACTTAGTGCCAGCTTTACGTGAAAAGATTGGTGGAACCGGTGATCTATGGGAGTGCATCAATTGTATGGAGGAGCATGGAGATGGTGTTGCTGATGAGAAATGGTTAATCAGGAGAGACCTGTGCCATGAACGCTCCCATATTGGTGCCGAGCTTTGTATCATAGTAGGTGCCGCTGGCGGCGGTGGTAACAAGTACTTGAGAGGCGGCATGAGGTCTCTTAGGTGCTGTGACCGGTGCCAACTGAGATGGTGGTTTCAGTGCCGGTCAGTGCTTGTAAAGGCTGACCAGTGCAGTCAGTGCCAACGGTGCCAGTTTTTGTTTGGGCTCCGAGTGTGCCCTCTTGTGCGGTGCCAGCGTCTGGACAGTGCCATACCAGAGATGTTGGGCCTGTCCATGGTGCTTACCCTCATGGAAGACGGTGCTGAGGGTAGGGATCTGACCGGAGACAGCCTGGTTTTGGACAAAGACTTGCCAGAAGAGGTAGAGGGGAGTGTTTTGTCCATACCTTTCGGCTCAGATGTTGATTTTAAAGTAGATGACGTGTCCTCAGAAGATACCTGGAGCAGCCTTTCGTATAAAAAGATTTTTAACCTGACGACGCGACTACAGCATGCTCTGGCTCTCAGGTTAGAGAAGTGAGGACACTTTTGTGTCTGATGGGCTTCTAGATGCTTTATGCACAAGGAATGCCCGTTTGAGCCGGGAATATCTCAGCAAGACTCATAGCGGGCATTAGGCACAACGAGGCTCAGCAGGCCGATGACAACAGAAGAAAAAAAAATGTTTTTGTTGTAGGGCAGGGGGCTCAAAACTTGGAACTATGAGGAAAACTAGGGGAAACAACATTTTTTTATTGTCTTTTTGTTGAAAGAGGGGCAAGACAAGGAGCTCCGTCTGCAACCGAGGAGAAGGAACTGAGGGAGTTGGGCCACACCGCGAGCGCACATAACGGACACCAACTGCACGAGGGGGCACCAGAGCGGGTGCATGGTGCAGCAGACACTGCTAGAAAAATCTCCAGTCACCAGCTTGAGGACCCAGAGTGGAGCACCCACGGGGACACTACTCGAAGAAGAAAGGATGCGTGGCAGAGTTCTGTTACACATAGTTCTCCACAGGCATAAGGCTCCCTGAGGAACCAAGACATCCTCAGGGTTTAAGGTATGCTCTGAGAATGCTAGAAGATCAGACTCTATAAGCAAGACGACACAGGGAATGCCTAGTCAGAGGATTTCACTGGGCTGAGGTCTAAGTGCCAATCATCCAGACTAAGGGGAACATGCACATACTAACTATCAAATTTTTAGGTATCTGGAGGACAGTGTTCACTCTAAGCTGTGGTCAGCACAGCTTCACAGGTGATTAATCAGCCCCGCCCAGCTTAGAGGGAACACTGCTGGAGGACATTAATGGCAGAAATGTACATGTTGTAGGTCTGTAGTGCCTATGAAGTTAGTTGCCTTGAGAATTAAGTGGCAGCTGAACAAGGGTTTTGGAGGATCATAGTAGAGGATGTCACCTAAAGTTGCAGTTCAAAGCCTAAGTCCTTTTGCGGCACTAGCTCAGAGGTGAGCAATAAAACGGCAGTGGTTGACGAGGGTTAGTCCCTGGCAGGCCACCACTACTATATTTACCTGTGCCTCCACAGGTACCAGAGATTGCAGCTCCCACTGGACATGTATCCCTGTTTTTGGCCAATGGAAGCTGAGGGAAGCAGCATGGACCCGGACACCGCTTCTCGCAACTCCCATTGGTTGGGAACAGTGATCCATGGCCAACAGGATCTGCAATTGCCTGGACCTGCAGAGGTGCAGTTAAATATTGCAGAAGCAGCCCATAAGGGGCTAAACCTAGCAGACTAGATCTGGCCCCCAGGCCAGTATTTGCCCATGGTTTTTTGCTCTAGTTCCTAATGTTTTGAAGCACCTCCTCAGCTTCCAATGCATCTATATAAGAACACATACAGATTCTCCCCCCTCCCCATCAATCTTCCAGATATCTGCCAGAAAAAGACTCAAGACAAACAAGGATGGAGAGAGGGCAGATATAGCTGTATGGATATGTAGAAAGTCCCTTTTAAAGATAAATGTTTCATAGAGCTATTTTTCTGTCATCTTAAAATTATCTTCAGTTCCCTCCACTCTTGGAAAGTAGTGAACAGTAATTATTGGGTAAATGACCTGATATAATGACAGGAATCAAAAGACTTCACTGCCAAAATCATCTGACCTAGTAAAGATGAGAAAAAATGAAAGTTACTTATAATCAGAGTGATTCAAGATGACTCTGCATATTCACACACATGAGCATTATGTAGCCTGGTGCCATCTAACAGAACCTTCTCCAAGCAGTGCTCGTTAGAGCACATAGATATCTCCTCCTCCTTAAAACCTCTCCTACAATGTTTTGGAACATTCTGAGGGTGAGACTGTCATTCAGGCTTAAATTTCACACTTTGCGTATGGGTCTTAACGAAGATGCTAAATATCTCACCCATTACAAAGATAACTTCCCCAATTATCACCCCTAATGTTATTACCTCACAGACACTAACCTTCCCCCCTCACCCATCCTCTGTTCTTAAATCTGATTAGTCAATTTTATGTGTGTTCACTTTTTTTGATTGTATCACTTTGGTATATATGGTTGTGCCAATTTTCTTCCACATATTGATCTGAGGAAGTGGGTCTGGCCCACAAAAGCTCATCACCTAAAAACCATCTTGTTAGTCTTTAAAGTGCTGCATAGTCCTGTCTTTTGTTTCTACTGGGAGAGAGATACCCTCTACTGCCTCAGTTTCTTCCACCACTAACCCAGAAAAATCACAATAGGAATCAGAAGGAAAATAAGGTAGGCAAGAAGAGTGAATATGCAGAGTCATCTCAAAGATTTCCTGTTACAAAAGTAAGCAAGATTCATTTCCTCTTTGAGTGGCCCCTCAGCCCCACTTATAGGTAGTATGTCACACCATGCTGAAAAAATAACTAATGAGATGGAAACAGATTTCTACTTAAACAATGACTGAAGCCTTGCTCTATCAAATTTGGCATCTACAGTAAAACCTGTATTATCCAGCACACTCAGGGATTAGGGTGTTCCAGTTACCTGAGGATCCCATCTGGGGAGACACTCTGGAAGCTTCCAGAAAGGTCAAGCACAGTGGTGCACAACCTTTTTGGAGTTGCAACCCCCACACCACAGGGACCGCCAGCTGCCAGCTAGCCGGATCATAGCAGCATGCCGTGAGGCTGTGCCCAGCCTTGCGCCGGCCGGATCAGAGCAGAGTTTCTAAAGTTTTCCGGATAGTTAAGTGCCAGATAGCGCAGGTTTTACTGTACTTTTGTAATTAAACCTTCTACACAGTGTTTAGTAAAAATATGTATCAACTTCCAAGCAGTGGCCTTATAGATTTCTTTAAGTGTAAAGCAAGCCAAAGAGATTCTATTAGAGTAGTAGCAGCAAGAATTTACAACAGAACGCACACAAAATGTCATTAACATGTAACTTTCAATGATACACTATTTAACCTACCTGGAAATATGTGAGCAAACATACAATGACCCATAAGATTTCTTAATTCTATTTAATAAGTTTTCTTATTATGCTTATATTATGCTTATAATATGCTTATACTATGCTTACATCATATGCTGAGTATATTCTTATTCTTATTTCTCTTTTCATGCATTTGAGAACTCTCCCTGCTGAGACATTCTGCCAGCACATCACTCTCCCCTGCTAAAGGCAGGGCCACAGGGAAGACATTGTGAAACTTGTAGAATTCCATTATGACCATGTCAGCACATAACCACAAAAAGCGAACACTCCTTAGTTTGCTGATATAACACATAGTGGTTGTCTTGTCCATTGCTTGTGGAAGGAAAGATCAAATGAATTTCTCTGAACTCCAACACATTTATAAGCAAGTTCTTTTCCTGTGAAGCCCATTGGCCAATGAAACGTAAAACAGCCCAAATGCACTCCCCATCAATAATGTGATGCATCTAAATTTCTCAAGACAATGGTGAGGAGGAATTGCACAGAATGTCCCTGAGGACATCTGATTTGCCTATCCACCATATCAATGAACTGAGAACATCTTGAGGCAGAGTGAAAAGTCTTGGGGATGATCTAAAGGGTCTTGTTCTGTGGCAGTAGGAGAGCGCCCTGTGGATGCAAAGCATGTGCATGTGTGCCTTGAAGGAGTTGGCATGAGGCTCGGGAAAAAAACAGGTAAGTGTATTGTCTGATTAAGGTGGAAGATGGATAGTACTTTGGGAAAAACTTTGGAAGTGTCCATAGAGAGATTCTGTCCTTAAAAGAGATGGTGAACAGTGGATCTGCCATTAGGGCATCCACATCTTCTACCCGATGTGCTGACATTACTGCAACTAAGAACACCATTTTGATCGTTAAATGGAGAAGGGAGCATCAAGCCATAAGTTCGAATGGAGGTTTTATGTGTGTGGTTAGTACCAGATGTAGGTCCCAAGGTACCAGTGGGGCAGCAATGTGAGGCTATAACGCCTGTAGGCCTTTGAGGAAGTGTTTGGTTGTGGGATGTGTGAAGATCGTGGTGTCATCAATGGTCATGTGGAACATTGTTATTCATGTGAGATGTACTCTAATTGAGCTCACAGAAAGGTGGGATTGTGTGAGATGCAGTAAATATTCAAGGATTGCAGGTACGGGGAATCTTCCAGCAGTATGTTACGGGAAGCAGCCCAATGTACAAAATGAGACCATTTGTTACTGTATGCCTTCCTCATTGCCCTACTGGGGAGGAGCACATCCCATGCCTACTCTGAACATTGTAATTCTATGCTCGCGAACTATCAAAGAACCACGCCTTGAGGTGAAGCGTGAGAAACTGTGGATGGAGAGCTTCGGTTCCTTGATGGAATAGTATGCTCATGTTGCGTGGGAATGTGATTGGGGGATATAGGGTCATTCTGTTTGGGAGGGGGGACTATGGATGCCGAGGTGAACAAGGTGCTATTAGAATAACCCTCGCTTTCTCCCTCCGTATTTTGAGGAGTACCCTGTTGAGAGGAAAGGAAGGGAATGAATAGAGTAGGTGATGGTCCCACTTGAGGATAAGAGCGTCTCTGAGTGAGTCTCTGAGTGAGTCCTTTCCCATGCCCACCCCGGAGAACTAAAGCGGGAACTTTTTGTTTGTTCTGGTGGTGAATGGGTCTATGTGAGGGTATTCCCACTATGCAAATCTCTGCTAGAGCTGAACGGTCGATCTCGTGATCTTGTGGTAAGGCTCTGTTTATGGTGTCAACTGTGGTGTTTAGGGCACCGTGGAGATGGCATGCACTTATGGAGATGCCATGAGTAAAGCACCAGTTCCAAAGGGCTCTGGCTTTCGTGCACAGGGTGTGGGATCGTGCCCCACCTTGTTTGTTTATATAAAATATACAGGCGGTATTGTTGGTATATATCCTGAAGTGTCTTCCAGTGATGTGAAGTAGGAAATGTTGGCATGCGAGCCGAACGGCCCTGAGCTCAAGGATATTGATATGTAGCATCCTCTCTGCCGGAGTCCATAGGCCCTGGGTTGTAAGGTCTCTCATATGTGCTCCCCAGCCACGGAGGGAAGTGTCTGTGGGGATGACCACTGTGGGTTAAGGGTTTGAAAGGGTATGCCTCTGCATAAATTATAAGGCTTTTTCCACCACAGTATTGCAGTTTTTACTGTTTTGGAAACTAAGAGTGTTTTGGTCAGGGAGTGTAGATTGGCCTTGTAATTCGATCTAAGCCATCCCTGGAGGCACCTCATGAATAGACGGGCATTGAGGACCACAGGGTTGCCGGATGCCAGGTGTCCCAGGAGTTGTAAACAGTCATGGACTGTGATGCATGGCATTATGTGGAGTGAATGGATAGCTCGCAGATCCTTAGGAATCTATCAGGAGGCAGAGAGGCGGTGGCTAAGGCAGAGATGAGGTGCACCTGATAAACTGAATTGACTGAGTCGGCGTAAGGACAGACTTCTCATTGATTAGGAGTCCCTGTGATTGGAAGCACTATTGTACTAGATGGGTGCAGCGATAGGATTTGTCTCAAGTTCTTGCTTTGATAAGGCAATCATCGAGGTATGTATATATGGTAACATCCTGTTTTCTGAGGTGGGCCATAACCACCATTAACATCTTGGAGAAAACCCTCGGTGCCATGGAAAGTCTGAAGGGTAGCACCTTATATTGGTAGTGCTGTGTACTTAGGATGAAACAGAGAAGCCGTCTATTAGCAGGGCGAATAGACACATATACGTCTTGTAAGTCAAGAGACGAAACCCAATCATCGAACTTCAAAGAGGGGATTATGGTGGATAATGTAACCATTTTGAACTTTTACCTCTTTACAAATTTGTTCAGGGCCCTCAAATTCAGTATTGGATGCCACCTTCCAATTTTTTTCTGAGTGAGGAAGTAATGAGAATAAAACCCAGTCCTCTGATATTCTGGGGAAATAGATTCTATAGCACCCAATCGTAGAAGGTGATCTACTTCTTGCTGTAATATAGTCTCGTGAGAGGGGTCCCTGAAGAGGGGTGGGGTGGGTGGGTTGGATGGGGGATGGACAGGAATAGGATGGTGTAGCCAAATGAAACTGTAGCACCCGTTTGTCAGATGTTATGTTGCACCATTTATCACAGAATGGCAAAAGATGATAGGTGAAATGTTTTCTAGTATTTTGGATCTCTGGAGAATGCAAGATGGTTTTCAGTTTTTCAAAGGATACCTCAAATTTGCTGCTTGGTCTGAGGTGGATGGTTGGTAGAATTGCCCTGATTACATCTATGCTGCTGTCTGCCACAGCCACACTGTTGGTGTGGCGGGTGCTCTTGCCTTTGGTATTGGTATGTGAACTGCGGATATCTTGGCCTCTGGTATGGTTGGTATCTATACTGCCTTTTCCTTGTTGCAGGTGTCTGAATTCCAAGGGAATGTAGTGTGGCCCGGGAGTCTTTCATGGAATAAAGGACTTTGTTGGTTTTATATGAAAAGAGTTTTTCACCTTCAAACAGTATATCTTCCACAGACTACTGGATTTCTCGAGGGAAGGCAGAGGAATTGAATCATGAAGCCTGTCTCATGGCAACTGCTGTGGCTGTTACCCTTGTGGCTGTATCCGCTGCATCTAGGATAGCTTAAAGGGCTGCCCTCAATATTGCATGGCCCTCTGCGATGACCACTCTAAACTGTCTTTTTTGCCTCTGGTGTATCATCAATAAAAGGATTAAACTTTGTGTAATTGTTAAAACCATATTTGCTGAGAATTGAAGCATAATTGGCCACTCTTAGTTGTAATGTGGCTGAGGTGTAAACCTTTTTACCGAGCGTGTAAAGTCTCTTATTATCTCTATCTGATGGCATGGAATGGTTTTGCTGCTGTTTATTTCTTTGCTGAGCTGCGTCGACTACCAAGGAGTTTGGTGGTTGATAAGTAAACAAAAACTCCGACCCTTATGAGGGAACATAATACATGCGGTCTGCCTTTTTCAGGTGGGAGGAGTTGAGGCAGGGGTTTTCCAAACAATTTTGGCAGGTTCCATGATGCCTGAGTTGATAGGCAAGGCAATTTTAGAGGCAGGCATAGCCCACAGGATGTTGGTAAACTCATGTTGTGTGTCCTACACTTCCTCCATTGTGATGCTTAGGTCAGCTGTGACTCTCTTAAAAAGTTCCTAGAAAGGGGTAAAGACTTCAGTGGTTACCAAGGGCGGTGGCATGATAGCCTCATCCGTCACAGATGGTGAGTTTGTGGCTAATGATGCATTCGGACCTAAGTTGGGGGACTACGTTTCATCAATTTCATTCTGTTCCCTCTGTATTAGAGGGGATTGGGACAGGGGGAAAAGTGCCTTTATAGTGTATTTTGTTTTAGCCTCTTTTTGTGATGTTGAGAACATGGGCTCCAATACTGCCATTGCGATGGATAAGGCATGGGTGGTAGCATCCATGGGTATGGAGCCCACTGGGCCATGCCCACGTTTGCATGGCCCCCAATATACAGTTAGGAAGAATCCACTCTGTAGTGCTGGGATGCACCAACATCTGCTGTGGCGCACCCCCTTGGGACGTCTCTTGAAGAAGAATTAGGAGTGCTTTGGGTTCACATATGATGACAGAATTTATCAGCTCAGTTTTCTTAAATCTAAAATTATACAAAAACCCTCTTTTTTCAGTGCTAAGAAGTAGCTTGGTTAAGACTACCAACTAGGGATGTTACATTTCAAATAATCAGCTAATTGACCAGTCCATGGAAACCATCGCCTACTCTATTAGTCGATAAGGGAGGTGCTCGCTATCCTGCTGCACCTCTGCCTTTGAAATGTACAAGAGCTGCCCGTGGCTCTTGTACATTTCAAAGGAAGAGACACAACATGGAACCCACACAAGCAGGGACCAAAGCAGTCCCCACCCATGCAGGATCTCAACTGCTGCACCTCTCTCTTTGAAATGTACAAGAGCCGCCCACAGCTCTTGTACATTTAAAAAAAAGAGGCACCGCTGGAACCCACATGAGTATGGACTGAAGCAGTCTTCACTCGCGCGGGGTCCTGAATGCTGCACCTCTTCCTTTTAAATGTTCAAGAGGCGAGTGGGGATTGCTTTGGTCCCCGCTTGTGCCCTTTCCCCCACTGCGCCTCTGCCTCCCCTTCCCCACCCCCGCGGAGTCGGTGTTGGGGAGAACTGGCTTTTAAGCTGGCTTCCCCCAGCACCAGCTCCTGCTTCCTCCCCGCCTTGGCACCTGATTCACAGGCAGCAAGGAGGGGGGGAGCAATGAGTCAAGTATTGACTCCACTACTCAATAAACCTAGGCTTATCAGGTAGTCAAATAGTTGATTACATCCCTACTCCCAACCCTAAAGATGTTTGGTTACCTGCTCAAGAGCCCTTATGAGGAGCACTTTCTGTATTTCTGAAAGTATTATAGCCTTGTAAGTCCCCTGAAAAAAGGAAAAAAGGAAGAATAAAGGGAATAGAAAGGAGGTAATTTTCAAAATGAATGGCATATCCCTTTTTTTTTTTTTTTTTTTTTTTAAACAATTTCTATGGCCCACATCAAATCTGAGATCTTGTGTTCACAAAGCGGAAGCAGGCTTTTTTGTCTTAGCTCTAGATCGGAAAGTTCTTTTTTTTTTTGTGCTGGTTCTGAAAAAACGACAGATTACACATGCTGTTGCTGATATCTCTGATTTAAAGAAAGATAAGAAGATTAATGATTGCAAAATGGCCTCTGATACTGAAAAGAATGGGTAAAAAGGCCTCCTTTGTCCCAAGAGATAGAGACCCAGTGATGGATGAGTGGATCTAGTTTCTTTCAATTTTATTTTTTAAACAGTTCATCTATCTTAGTGGTGAAAAGACCATCCCAGTCAAAAGGAAGGATCTTGCATTTCAATTCTAGTATCCAGAGCAAACAATGAGGAACAAGGCTATTTCTGGCTCCTTAATGCAACTGTGCTCTGGCAGAAGAGTCCGAAGCATCAAAGACCTGAACATGCTTCACAACATTCTGTCTTCCCATCAAAATAGCATTTACCAGTCTTCTGTAATTGTCTGGCAAATCCTGAACACACACAGCCAATTTTCCCCATAGATGGAATTGATAACCAGCCATGGCTGTCTGATAACTGGTATCCTAATACTAAGAGAAGAGTGTGTGGGGGGTGGGAGAAGGGGCTTTCTCCAAAACAGCATTGATCTTTCCCATTCTTTTTGCAGGCGTCGTAAGGGCTTGGCCAGATTTCAGCCCTTTACTAGCAGCAGCTAGCACCAGAACTAATCACAGGGTAAGTAAGAAAACTCCAATAATTAGAAAATTGTCTTTTTAAGTTATGAAGGATATGGGGATCTATATTCCTTCTGTTTTTAAAGTATTTCCTATAAGTCAATCTGGAGAGTCTCCTTAGCCATGTAAGTATGTAATCACTTTCTGAATGTTGCTCAACTCAAAGTCTCAAAATTCTGGCAAGGAATTCCACAGACTAGTATAGATTGTGTGAAAAAGTATTGCTTATGATTATTTTTGAATTTGCAAACTTTCAATTTAATTGGAAGTCCTCTTATTTGTACATCACAATGAGATATGTATAAACATACTCAATCTATCTTCTCTATACCATTTATTGTTTTGTATATCTTTATCATGTCCACTCTTACCTCTTTTATAACATAACACATAATATAATCCTAATCCTCTTAATCTCTCTGTACACAAAAGATTTCACATTGTCTCTAACCATTCTTGTCACCATTCTCCGAACCCTCATAGTAATATGTACTTTTCCAGATACTGTGACCAAAACTAAAAACAGTATTTCAGGTCACTGTGTATACTTTTTATTTATAGAATATCATTGTAATATTTTTCATATTATTCATTAGGTATTTTAACATTTTGTTTTCTTTTTAGACTTCTGGTGCACATTGAGCAGAAATCTTCAACAAATTACCATCCTTTTCCTATATCAAGAAAATTAATATAGAATTCAGTAAGGTCTCTTCAAGAAGGGTGACAAATCGGACTGTGGAAACTATTGCAGAATCTCCCTCCTGGCAATGGCAGGAAAAATCTTAGCTCGAATCCTTTCAAATCGAATCCTGCCACACTCAGAATACATTCTTCCAGAATCCCAGTGTGGCTTCTGACCATTCCGATGAATAGTGGACATGATCTTCACCGCTTGGCAATTGCAAGAAAAATGTTGCAAACAAAATCAAGCCTTATACATGATTTTAATTGACCCGACCAAGACGTTCGACTCACTTAATCATGGTGCCCAATGGACCATCCTTTCAAAGATCGGCTGCCCCAGAAAATTCATCAGCATCCTGAGGCTACTTCATGACAACATGACTATCATAGTGCTGAGCAACAACAAATCCCAAAGTGACCCCTTTGAGGTCAAAATGGGAGTCAAACAACGCTGCGTCATTGCCCCAGCGCTGTTCTGCATCTTCATGGCCATGACCCTCCATCTTATTGACGGCAAGCTTCCAGATGACGTGAAGATTGTCTACAGAACAAATGGGAAGCTTTTCAATCTCAGAAGGCAGAAGGCCAAAAGCAAGACCTCCACGACTTCAATCATGGAGCTCCAGTACGCAGATGACAATATGGTTGCTGCCCTTTTCCCCGTAGCTCTTCAGATCATCTGAAGTGCCTTCGCTGAAGCATATGAGAATCTTGGCCTCACACTGAACATCAAAAAGACCAATGGGACAATCTCATGTACAATCTGTTGAAGTCAAGGGAGAACTGCTGGAAAACATGGAGCATTTCCCATACCTTGGAAGTCATCTCTCCGCCAAAGCGAAATCCTGCATCGCATGAGCTGTGCAAGCTCTGCTTTTGCCTGCCTGAGACGAAGGGTCTTTGAGAGAACCGGGACATCAGTGCCGCAGAGTGGTTCTTCCAACACTGCTGTACACATGTGAAACCTGGACAACATATAAGCGTCACCTGAAGACACTTGAACAATATCATCAATGCTGCCTTAGGAGAATCCTAAATATCCATTGGGAGGACAGGTGCATGAACACTAGCATCCTGGAAGAATCGAACATGACCAGTATTGAAGCTATCATCATCTACTAACAACTTCACTGGATTGGTCACGTGGTCCGAATGCCTGATCAGTGCCTCCCAAAACAGAATCTGTTTTCCGAGCTGAAGGAAGGACGGAGGTGCATTGGGGGCCAGAGGAAGCGATTTAAAGACAAAGGCAAACATGTTTGTTGAAGGCAAACATGAAAAAGTGTGGCATCGGTGTCAACACAAGGGAGAACCCAGTCTCCAGGACCGTCCCCAGTGGAGAGCAGTAATCCGTGGGGGGGATGGCGCAATTTGAGAGGTCCTGCCGCAGTGCAGAGGGGGAGAGGCAGAGAAGGAGAAAATAGCGGCAAAAACTGCCCCGTGCTCCTCCAATAGCCACCAGCACCTACCCCTTTCACATTAAGACCTGCAGCTCCAGAATCAGACTGGTCAGCCATCAGGGGATCCACAAATAAAAGGGTGACAGGAAGATGTCCTGTTCGTTACCAAGTGACCTCCAAGAGAGATGAATATGGACTACTCACTTCTATATGAATAACTTTGTATTCACCAATATTGATCTTCATCTTCTATAATATTGCCCATTCTTTTAGCTGGCCTAGGTTCCTCTGATTTTTCTCTTGTCTTTGTCTTCTGTTGACTAACCTGAAAATTTTATTCCAACTAACACCTCCTTTTCAAGTCATTACTATATGAAACACCACTCATCTTACAACCACAAGATTTCCCAATCTTTTCCAGTACAAGGCACAATTACATCAATAAAAGATTTGTGTAACATGCTCCCACCCCATGTTAAATTATAATAAAACTATTTTTAATTAGAAATTTGGCTTGCTTTGATATGCAGAGTCACTCCTGTCAGGAAATGTTGACAGTGCAATTTGGAGCTCTTGCTCCACAAACCTCAAATGCTCCCTTTGTTTGGTTTTGACTAAGTCAGGCTTTAAGAAACATCACTTGCGCAGGCATGTTGTTAAAAATGGTAACAAAATGGAGATAGCATGGTCTAAGATTACTGTATATTCATCTAACACGGTCATCCAGAGTAAATTCAAAGGAATATTGCCAAACTGTATTTTAGAAGAGGGTCTATCCTTTAATTTGGCATGCTGCTTGTAAGTCATTATTGAAAGATTCTTAGCATTTTCCATTGCAGAGGAAGGCAAAGGATCCCAATCCCAGTCCAATTTGTCTATCTATATTGACAGAAAATAAAAGCTCAGTTTTTCTTTCAGACTTTTTAAATGCTCAGGAATGACACTGACCAAAATACTAACAGTGGGATCTAATACGTTTTCCAGGGGAAACATTTCTATGCTGTCTAAATACTTTTTTCACCTTAGATGCCTTAGATTTAAACTCGTGCAGTTAATCCATGCAGGAGAGAAGATTCTTCAAGTGCTGTCCCTGTGGGTGGTCCACTTTAGGTGTTCATATACCTCTGAGTTCATGCTCTGAGACTTTGTTAACAGTGTGGTCTCTGTCTTATGCCAGGATGCTATTTGATGCTGTATGACCAAGTCCCACACTGTTTCTTCTCTACTGTCCTTGGCTAGAGTCAGAGCTATTAGCAGCACATTGCTACTTAGTTAGTAGTTAATTAGTTTAACAGTTAGTCACTTAGAGGGGCAGCCATGTTAGTCTGTAACTAACTTTAAAAAAAAAAAAAAGTGATCCTGTAGCACCTTAGAGACTAAAAAGACAGACACACAGACAGATAGTATCATGAGCTTTCTTGGGCATAACCCACTTCTTCAGATGAATGGAGCAAAAGGCTCTGCCCATCTGAAGTGGGTTGTGCCCACGAAAGCTCATGATTACACACACACACACACACACACACACACACACACACACACACACACACACACACACACACACACACACACACACACACACACACACACACACACACACACACCACTTTTTGTTAGTCCTGGTTAGTGCTACAGGACCATTCTTTTTTTTTTTTATGGGGTTTTTTTTTTTTTAGGTTTTTTAAGTTGGTCACTTAGTTACCTTTTTTTAGCAATTAATCTTTTATCCCAGTCACCTTGGGGAAAAAAATTTTTCCTTTTACTTTCCTTCTGAAGCTTAACATCATTTCCCTGGCTAAAGAGATTTTTCAGCAGCATATACAGATTCTCTTAGGATGAAAGCCCCCCTGACAGTAATGCCTTGTTCCTCAGGCTTTAAATCAGGGGTGGGGAACCTTTTTGGGGTCAGGGGCCTCTCTCTGATATGGCCCCTAACTGAGAAGGAGAAAGACATTCCCCACATTTCCCTTGCACACCAGAGCCTTGGTGAGCCCAGGTTAGTAGATTTTGTGTGCTCCAGCCACATTGGAGGAAGGCAAAGGGGGAGAATGTAGCACCAGCACAGACTCCCCAATGCTGGGAGGGGAGCCCCAAACCTCGAGGGCTGGATCAAGGCCTTAGGTTTCCAACTCCTGCTTTAAATGCTGCCTCACCAGCAAACTTGCTATACTCAGCTCAGATAGACATGATCAGTGAATTAGTTGCCTAGGTGAAAGACACAAACAGAAGTCCCTTCACTGCCTCAAGCTCACTGCCAGGACAAGAAAAGCTAGAGATTAGCAACAAAAGCACCTTTTCATGGAAAAGTCACTGAGACCTGCATCTGAGCTTGATGCCCAGACCCTCCTGGACAAACTTCACTGACCACAGCTTCTGACAGGGGTCTCTCCTCAACCCAAGTGTCTGATCAACTTGCCAAAAAACTGTCAGAAAGGTAGGCACATATACACCCAACGCAGGAAACAGCCAACTACACTCTCAACACCAATAGCCAACACAGCAGGACCACCCAACACCACTAGAGCCAGGGACTCTGTAAGAGCCATATCTGACAAAGGCACTAAGGGGAAATCAAAACCCCACTCCTCAGCACCAGAGCTGCCAAAGCTACACGCTGAAGCAGGACACCAGAACAGACAGTGGCTTCTTCTAATCTAAGACATGCTCTGAGTGCACAGCAGCACAGTCTTCAGCCATGGCTTATACATCAGAACTCCTGGCACCAATGACCTCAGGGGCCAATCAAATAAGTGCCACAGTAGTTAATATGGCATACAGATCTATTAGTTGGCTAATTTCTCAAATGTTCATTTCTACCTTGCATTTTCCTGTTCAGATCATTGAGATGGTGAAATATATTAACCAGGAAGGCGCCTTTTGCACACTATGTCACACCAGCAATTAAGTCTGTGTATGTGGACTTTATCAAAGCTAAAAATATTTGTTAACTCTTCTCTCAGCTCACAAAAACATATGAGAACTTTTCCATGGAAAAGCCAGTGTATTTCTGTGTATTTGCAGTGTATTTCTGCAAAAGAAAATTGTGGTTCTGTTCCCATTTCCTCACACAATAATGAGAAAAGGCACCTTATTGAGAACCCATAATATGATTAAGAACTGTGCTTTTATTAAGTTGACTATATTTACTATCTAACATGAAGGCTACAAAAGCTTCACAGTGCAGGAAAAAGTGGGTAAGCAGTACCTTTGGGTTTTGTTCTTTAACCTTCTTTACAAACCCCTTCACTTTGCTACTCATGAAGGCAGTCCTCTCTGTGCAAACATTAAGATAATTTTCCATGGCAATTCTCCCTCCTCAGGGCAGGCACCTGTCAACCTGATGATTTCCTCTCTAAACATGTGACCTAGCAGGTGACTGAAAAATAAAAATTCTTTTATACTATTTCCATAAATGTACCTGATGTTAACTAAGTGTTGAGCATGATTACTGATATCTGCTGATTCATCAAGCAGTACACATTTTCTGCTTGATCTATTTTTTCCCCTCAGAGTACAGTTTCAATGTCAGATAACTTCACCAATGTGATGACATTATCTGAAAGGGGAATGTCTGCGATTTCACTGACTGTAGGCATTCATACCTTACATTATTTTCATGATTTCTTGGCATGCTAGTAAAATTGTTCTTGCAACTGTATGCATCTTTTTCACCTTTGCCACAAGCTCAGTGACCAAGTAGCTTATTTTTAGTCATTTATCAGAAACTGTGACACAGCCTTTCATCATTTGCACTAGTTTTTCATTTTGATCCTTCAAATGCTCAAAAAAATGTTCTTATTGACAAGGGATGAATATTTGCTTATAAGGTATCATTTTGACTAAATTGGCACCAATGCAAGGTTTGAGAGTTTTCCTCCACACAAGACATTTTCAAAGAGGGCTAGAGGTTCACCTGAAAATTAAAATCCAAATGCTCTCACAATAGTGTTGGCTCACAACTTGACTTTTCCTTATGGTCATGCTCAGCTTCAACACTGAATTATGGATGTGCCAGAATTTCTTTTCTTCTAATATCTGTCCGTTTTTGAGATTTCAATTTAAAATTCATCCCTGTAACTTAATGGTTGATAAGAAAACATGGCTGATATGTGAATAGCAAAATCATTTGAGAATAGTGTCCGTAACAACTATCTGACATCACAAGTGACTTCTCTAAAATTCTGTAGCACACCTGTTCATACCTGATGGCACTCTGGATGGGAAACACTAGTACAGAATCTTCTGGCACCATTACCTGTCTATGATGATTAAATTTGCCCCTTTATTTCTAGTCTTTGTTTCTTTTGGACCATCTTAGAAGTATGACAATATTTTACTCTTGTATTTTGTGAGGTATTTTTTCAAAGGCCTTTTTCAAAGTCTATAGGTAAATTTTTTCAAAGGATTTATGTGATTTATTTCACCCTAAATAAACTCTTAATGAGTTTTCCTTTAGCCACTCTTTTATTGATATATAAATAAAATTTCTAATAAATCAGCAAGGCACCATTATCCTCTGCAAAAACCTTGCTGGACCAACCCCATTGTATCATGGCCTGTTAAAAGTGTTATTCTATTTTTTATTCCACTCCAACCAATTTACCCAGTGCAAAAGTATGGCTTACAGGCTTGAAACCCAGATCACCAATAAGACTTCTTTAACTACAGGCAATATTTGCTACCCTTCATCTCTCTGATTTAATAGCTGATTTTAAAAGTGAGACTACAAATTTTTGCAAGCAACACATCACTTAATTCTTTTAAAACTTTTGGGCATACACTATCTGGGCCTGAAAGATAAACTTAATTTTTTTTTCTTTTGACATCTCAATCTCTGATGGTAATCTTTTTTTTTTTTAATCAGAAAAGAGTTGGTCCAAGCTAGATATCTCCCCAAAATCCTCTGTCATGAAGACAGATGCAAAGAAATAATTTTGCTTTTCAGCAATGTCTTTATCTTCCTTAATTTTATTCTTTACAGCTTTTTCTGTTCGCCCCCTCTTGTGGTCCAATAACCCTACAATTCTTATAAGATTCCTGCTTCTTATGTACTTCAGAGACTTCATCTGAGTAGTACCTTTAATCATGTTCTTTACGCTCCTCATTTTCTTTTTTAAAACCTGTGAAAATGTCTGACCACACTGCAAACACCTTACTCCATTTACATAAGCTGGAACGTATGCAGCATCTCTAGACAAGCAAACATTCTGCTATTTCAACATCCTTCTTTCTCTTGGTTTCCCTTTCCCTCTTACTCATAGTTCACACTAAAGTCAATGATATAAAGACACTCCTTGCTTCCTCACATCCTCACTCCCAAATGTGCAAATACAGTACAGAAACATGGTGTACTATCTTTCCATGCTCAAAAGTCAGGATGTGATCAACATTTCCAAAGTGAATGTGTTTATATATTAATATGATATAAATATCATATTTATATTTATCATATAAATATGATATGATATTTATAGGATATCATATCATAATTCACATAAACAAGAGTTCTCTCTCAAAAATTCAAGGTAACAAAAACAGTTTGCTTGAAAACTGGCAAAAAGCAAAGAAATTATATGCAATCATGGTTAAATCAAGAAGTGGGTCAAAATTCCCTAAAAGTTTGATAAAATGTATTTAAATTATCTGTCCATCTTCTCAGATTACTCATGCCCACACAGAATTGACACCGGGGGGCAGGGAGGGTCCTGGATAAAAATTAAAAACAAACAAGCCAAAACAAATATAAGCACAGTATTAAAGCTGAAACACAAAAAATACAAGTGCTAGATTCACAAAACATTTAGGTGCCTAACGACACTTAAGACACCTAATCCCAGAATCAGGACCAACTGAAATTCATAAAACCCTATTTAGCTGCCGCCAAACCTTGCATGCCACTAAACTCACTTGGTGCTCAAATGTGGTATAAGCTCCTGAGGCAGCAATGTTTCTGCCTGTGCACATAAAGTTCTGAGTGGCCTAACCCCACTGCAATGCATGAACCAGGGTAAGATAGGCATTCCTGTGCTTAAGTTACCTTTGGGACCCAACCTGGTAAGCATGCTCAGATTTCACATACTGGATCATGTGAACTCACATAAAAGGGAGGGAGAAGAATATGGAATATTAAAAAATGGGAAATAATAAATAATCAACTTCAATCATGACAACCACTTACCTAAAATGAGATGAAGTTTTTTGTCTGTCTGAAAAGCATAGTGCAATGTGACCAAAAATGGTGATTGCCTAATATGTTCCAGTACTTGTCGTTCTGTCCTTGTGTGCTCTGTTGTTTTAGCTTTTTGAATTATTGTTGCTTTTTTCAATACTTTCATGGCATACAGCTTTCCATTATCATGGCCACTTATTTTCCGCACTAGAAACACTTTTCCATAAGCTTAAAAAATAGAAAGAAGGAAAATTAAGATGTACAATTAATCAAAGAAAAATAGAAAGAAATTAAATTGATCATATGGTCAAATGTACATATGCTCTACAAAAATATGTTTTAAAAAGTACACAATTGTTAGTGCTATTTCTCACAAAGCAGTTTGATAGATATCTGCAGTTCCACATTACAAAAATGTATAAATGCCAAAATGCTTTGAACCATATTCTACCTTTCCTTGCAAAATTCCTTTTAAAATAATGGAATTATACATGCTTTCTGCTGCTATATCAGAGAGAATAATCAAACCCTTCTATTAAAGGGGACCTAGAGGCTGGTAGCACCGCCTAGGATAGATCTCCGCAGATCACATTATAACACTTTCATTTGCTAATAACTTTGCTGAAATTTAACCATTTAGAATGTAATTTCCCAAATCTAGTCCCTGTCTCAGCAAAAATGGTTCAGCTGAGAAGAAGGCAGGCTAGGGAAGTATTACATTGGTCTACCCATGGTAAACGATTTTGTCAACTTTGTCTTTGAATGGATATTTTTATTTAAGTACTGAAAAATATATTTGAAATGACTGTGCAATTTTAGTTGAATTCCAATTCAAAATTTTAATCTTGATTTGTATTTATAAGTTTTAGTTATTTTTCTAACAAAAAGTTGTTTTTCATTGCCAACCAATCATTAAAATGTGTTTACTTTCAACAGAATACAGCCATTATACTATATCTGTTGCTTTTTGTTAACCAAGAAGATATACTATATTTGTATGCATTTACTAAGTTACATAGCTCAATATAAAAGTATATAAAGTCTTAACTTTTATTTTTTTCATTATGTTAGAAAACTATGAATTATATTTATTACATAATTAAAATGGTTTTTAACTTATGATTTGTATCAAGTGATATCTGGATGAAAATTGGAATTCATTACAAATGCACAAAATATTTTAAAATGTTTTCATTAGTTAAATAAAATTACTTTAATTTTGCTAGAAACATAAAGGGGAATAAATCAAATATTTGTATTTAAATGATTTATTAAACAAAGGAAGCATGATCTGCTTAGTTAACTGAATTGTTTTGAATCACGAAGTCCTTCAATATTTTAGAGCTCATAGATTTCATGCGTTCACGATTCATTTTTATTTCACAGCTAGGTAGGAGGAAAAAAACAAGCTTTCCTATTTTTCCCAACTTCTAATTGCTTTCTCAACATTGACTGAATGCCTTCAAAAGGGGCTACTACCGATAAAAGTTAGCTTAGCACTTCAACAAACGATGACTCCAGACACTCAGCTAGGGTATGTCTACACAGCCCAGAGGTATCCCGAAATAGCTACCCTGCGTCTTAACAAGCTGCCCGTTATTTAGAAATATTTTTCAAAATAATGGGCACGCTGTTTCAGCATCCCTGTAACCCTTGTTCCATAAAGGTTAAGGGTTATCTCGAAATAGTGTGTTATTTTGAAATAGAATCAAAATAAGATATACAATTTGCACTCCTGGCACAGTGGGAAGAGTCTTCATACGTCCTCCCCCCTCGCCTCCAAGCCCTGATTGGTCTGGGGCCGGGGGGCAGCGTGTGAAGTCTCCTCCTGCCCTTAAGGGGCACAGCTCTTCTAAGCACCGCGCACTCCTTGCAGAATGCGGGCAGGATGGGAGGAGACTTCGTGCTCTCCCCAACCTCAGGCGAATCGGGGCTTGGGGGTAGTGGGAGGGGCTCAGCACTTAAAGTCAACCACCAGCTGCTGCAAAGCTGGCAGTTGACTCTAAGCACAGCTCTCCCTTACAGGATGGGGGCAGGGAGCGAGAGACTTCATGTGCTCCCCCTCCTCAGGCCCTGATTGACTTGGGGGCAGCACGCCAAGTCTCCTCCCACTGCCAGGGGCACATGTATCTAGAGAGAATCGCCAGCTATTTAGAACAACTAGCGGGTCTCTCTGGGGGGGCAAAGGGCTGTTGCTACATTTCAAAGGTAAAAGCGCTGCAGAAAGCACAGGGCCAGCAGGGACTCAAGCAGTCCCCCACTAGCCCTGTGCTCCCTGCGGCATTTCAAAGCGGCAGCGCCACGTGGAGCTCGGGGTCAGCGGGGGAGTCCCCAGCTGACCTTGGGCTCCATGGGGCGCTACCACGTGAAAGCAACCCCTCCTCTTCCCCACCCTTGCTGCCTCTTTCTGATGGAGGCAGCAAAGCGGAGGGGGGGAGAGGAGAGGGAGAAGTGACTAGCCGACTAGCGTGTCGACTATCTGATAAGCTTGGAGGCAGATAAGGGCCGTAGCTGTAGGAGCTGCCAGCAGTATGGTGACAAAATCACGTAGTGCTATAAATCGGTGCAGTGAGAGATAAGCCCTGGCCGTCAATGAATCGAGGTGGGCCGCAATGAACTCTATGCCCTGTGTGGGTTGTAGGGTTCATTTCTGTTCATTTATTAGGAGGCCCAGATGGCTGAAGATCTGCATGATGTTGGAGACCACGGTGACAGTCGCCGTCTGAGATCGGCTTTTTTATAAGACAGGTGTCTATGTATGGAAAGATGACGACGCCCTGTTGACGTAGATAGGCTGTGACAACGCCCTGTTGATGTAGACAGGCTGTCACTACAACCAGAGTCCTCCCCTTTGGACTGTCTTCTGCCCAGACCTTTGAGAAGACCCTGGGGGGCAGAAGACAGTCCAAAGGGGAGGATTCTGTACTGGTAGTGATCGTCTCATGCAGTAAATTGGAGATAATGTCTGTGTGATGGGTGTATGACAATATGAAAGCATGCGTCCTGAAGGTCAAGGGCTGCAAACCAGTCCCCTTAATAAGAACATAAGAACATAAGAACGGCCGTACTGGGTCAGACCAAAGGTCCATCCAGCCCAGTATCCTGTCTGCCGACAGTGGCCAGCACCAGGTGCCCCAGAGAGGGTGGACCGAAGACAATGATCAAGCAATTTGTCTCCTGCCATCCCTCTCCAGCCTCTGGCAAACAGAGGCCAAGGACACCATTTTATCCCCTGGCTAATAGCCTTTTATGGACCTAACCTCCATGAAATTATCTAGCTTCTCTTTAAACTCTATTAAAATCCTAGCCTTCACAGCCTCCTCTGGCAAGGAGTTCCACAGGCTGACTACACGCTGTGTGAAGAAGAACTTTCTCTTATTAGTTTTAAACCTGCTACCCACTAATTTCATTTGGTGTCCTCTAGTTCTTCTATTTAGGGAACTAATAAATAACTTTTCTTTATCGGCCCTCTCTACACCACTCATGATTTTATATACCTCTATCATATCCCCCCTCAGTCTCCTCTTTTCTAAACTGAAAAGTCCCAGTCGCTTTAATCTCTCCTCATATGGGACCCGCTCCAAACCCCTATTCATTTTAGTTTCCTTTTCTGAACCCTTTCCAAGGCCAAAATATCTTTTTGAGGTGAGGAGACCACATCTGTACACAGTATTCAAGATGTGGGCGTATAGTTTTACAGGGGCAGTAAGATATTCTGGGTCTTATTTTCTATCCCTTTCTTAATAATTCCTAGCATCCTATTTGCCTTTTGACCGCTGCTGCACACTGTGTGGAAGTTTTCAGAGAACTGTCCACGATAACTCCAAGATCTCTTTCCTGATTTGTCGTAGCCCCCATCATACTGTACGTGATAGTTGGGGTTATTTTTCCGATGTGCATTACTTTACACTTATCCACATTAAATTTCATTTGCCATTTTGTTGCCCAATCACTCAGTTTGGTGAGATCTTCTTGGAGTCCTCACAGTCTGCTTCTGTCTTGACTATCCTAAACAGTTTGGTATCATCTGCAAACTTTACCACCTCACTGCTTACCCCTTTCTCCAAATCATTTATGAATAAGTTGAACAGGATTGGTCCTAGGACTGACCCTTGGGGACACCACTAGTTACCCCTCTCCATTCTGAAAATTTACCATTTATTCCGACCCTTTGTTTCCTGTCTTTTAACCAGTTCTCAATCCAAGAAAGGACCTTCCCTCTTATCCCATGGCCATGTAATTTACACAAGAGCCTTTGATGAGGGACCTTGTCAAAGGCTTTCTGAAAATCTAAGTATACTATATCTACTGGATCCCCTTGTCCGCATGTTTGTTAACCCTTCAAAGAACTCTAATAGATTAGTAAGACAGGATTTCCTTTACAGAAACCATGTTGACTTTTGTCCAACAAATTATGTTCTTTACATGCTTCACAATTTTATTCTTTACTATTGTTTCACTAATTTGCCCGGTACTGAAGTTAGACTTACCGGTCTGTAATTGCCCGGATCGCCTCTAGAGCCCTTTTTAAATATTGGTGTCACGTTGGCTACCTTCCAGTCATTAGGTACGGAAGCCGATTTAAGGGATAGGTTACAAACCACAGATAATAGTTCAGCAATTTCCCATTTGAGTTCTTTTAGAACCCTTGATGAATGCCATCCGGTCCCGGAGATTTGTTAACATTAAGTTTTTCTATTTGTTCCAAAACCTCCTCTAATGACACTTCAATCCAGCACAGTTCCTCAGATTCATCACCCAAAAGGATGGTGCAGATTTGGGAATCTCCCCAACGCCCTCAGCCGTGAAGACTGAAGCAAAGAAATCATTTAGTTTCTCCGCAATGGCTTTATCATCCTTGATTGCGCCTTTTATAGTTCGATCGTCCTAGGGGACCCACAGGTTTTTAGCAGGCTTCCTGCTTCTAATGTACTTAAAAACATTTTGTTATTTCTTTTGAGTTTTTGGCTAGCTGTTCCTCAAAATCTTTTTTGCTTTTCTTATTACATTTTTACACTTGATTTGACAGTGTTTATGTTCCTTTCTATTTATCTCACTAGGATTGACTTCCACTTCTTAAAAGATGCCTTTTGTCCCTCACTGCTTCTTTTACATGGTGGTTAAGCCACGTGACACTTTTTAGGTCTCTTGCTATGTTTTTTAATTTGGGGTATACATTTAAGTTGGGCCTCTATTATGGTGTCTTTAAAAAATTTCCATGCAGCTTGCAGGGATTTGGCTCTAGTCACTGTGCCTCTTAATTTCTGTTTAACTAACCTCCTCATTTTTGTGTAATTCCCCTTTTTGAAATTAAATGCCAGGGTGCTGGACTGCTGAGGTGTTCTTCCCACCACAGGAATGTTGAATGTTATTATATTATGGTCACTATTCCCAAGCGGTCCTGTAACGGTTATTTCCTGGGCCTGATCCTGCGCTCCAGTCAGGACTAAATTGAGAATTGCCTCTCCCCTTGTGGGTTCCTGCACTAGCTGCTCCAAGAAGCAGTCATTTAAGCCATTGAGAAATTTTATCTCCACTTCTCTTCCTGAGGTGACATGTATCCAGTCAATATGGGGGTAATTAAAATCCCCCATTATTATAGAGTTCTTTATTTTGGTAGCCTCTCTAATCTCCCTCAGCATTTCAATGTCAGTATCGCTGTCCTGGTCAGGTGGTCAGTAATATATCCCTACTGCTAATTTCTTATTATTGGAGCATGGAATTACTATCCATAGCAATTCTATTGAACATGTTGATTCATTTAATATTTTTATTTCATTTGATTCTACATTATCTTTCACATACAGTGCCACTCCGCCACCCACCCGGCCTGCTCTATCCTTACGATATATTTTATATCCCGGTATGATTGTGTCCCACAGATTTTCCTCATTCCACCAGGTTTCAGTGATGCCTATTATGTCAATCTCCTCATTTAATACTAGGTACTCTAGTTCACCCATCTTATTAGTCAGACTCTAGCATTTGTGTAGAAGCACTTTAAAAATTTGCCACTGCTTATTTGTCTGCCCTTCCTGATGCATTGGATTCCCTTGTATGCGGTTGTTTGTCTGCTCTGGCCCATGGTTTGCCCTCTCCCTCCTCTCTTTCTGACTACAGCTTAGAGAATCTCTATCAATGGATTCTCCTAAGAGAAGTCTCCCTCCGATTTACGTGCATCTCCGCACTAATCGGCTTTCCCCAGCTCTTAGTTTAAAAACTGCTCTACGGCCTTTTTAATGTTTAGTGCCAGCAGTCTGGTTCCACCCTGGTTTAGGTGGAGCCCATCCTTCCTGTATAGGCTCCCTCTCCCAAAAGTGTCCCCAGTTCCTAATAAATCCAAACCTCTCTTCCCTACACCATCGTCTCATCCACGCATTGAGACTCTGAAGCTCTGCCTGCCTACCTGGCCCTGCGCGTGGAACGGGAAGCATTTCTGAGAATGCCACCATAGAGGTCCTGGATTTCAGTCTCTTTCCTAGCAGCCTAAATTTGGCCTCCAGGACATCTCTCCTACCCTTCCCTATGTCATTGGTACCTACGCGTACCACGACCACCGGCTCCTCCCCAGCACTACACATAAGCCTATCTAGATGCCTCGAGAGATCCGCAACCTTCGCACCAGGCAGGCAAGTGACCATACGGTTCTCCCGGTCATCACAAACCCAACTATCTATTTTTCTAACAATCAAATCACCCACTACTAACACCTGCCTCTTCCTAACTGGCATTCCTTCCCCCTCAGAGGTATCCTCAGTGCGAGAGGATACCGCAACATCCTCTGGGAGGAGGGTCCCAACTACGGATGGTTTCCTCTGCTCCCATTGAATGCTCTGTTCCCTTGAGACTTTCATCCTCCTTAAGAGCACTGGGCCTCAGACTGGAGGTGGGACAGTACTACAGTGTCCCGGAAAGTCTCATCAACATATCTCTACCTCCCTTAGCTCCTCCAGTTCAGCCACCCTGGCCTCCAAAGCCCGAACTCGGTCTCTGAGGGTCAGGAGCTCCTGCAACGGGTGCACACATACGCCACCCGCCCACAGGGCAGGTAATCATACATGTTACACTCGACGCAATAAACAGGATAGCCCCACTCTGCTGCTGGGCTTCTGTCTCCATTTTTCTAATGAATAAGTTTAAGTATAAACTGGGATTCTTTTAAACCTCTGGAATATAGATTATTATAAGAGTTATGTTTTAAAGAAGGTCAGAAGTCACTAGTGCCCTCTAACCTCCCCCTCTAAACTCCCTCTCCAAACTCACTGTTAGCTGTTCCTGTTCGCAAGCTCCCTGGTCACTGAGTCACAGGCTTATATAGCTCTGGTAGCCCCTCCCCCTGACTGAGGCTCAGCCAATTAACAGAGGCTTCTAGATTTCAAACCTTTCAGAAGCTCCTTCAAACAAACAAACAAACCAACCAAACAGACAAACACAAGCTCATCACACAGCAAGTAACTCCCCCACACACAAACACACACTTCAGACAGCCACTTACCACAAGGGACCCGTTTTTACTCCTCTTTTACCTGGAGAACTCCCTCTCCAAACTCCCTGTTAGCTGTTCCTGTTCGCAATAACTGATGCCAGTGTTACCATCTTGAAGTGTTGTTTCTGCAGAAATTTGTTTAGCTTGTGGAGATCTAATATGGGTTTCCATCCCCCTGTGCACTTCTGTGTCAGAAAATATTTGGAATAGAACTCTCTCCCCCAAAAGGCCAGGGAGACACTCCCTATGGCTCCCAAGTGCAGGAGACACTTGATTTCCTGTCTGAGAAGCATCTCGTGAGAGGGGTCCCTGAAGAGGTAAGGGGAAGGGGGATGGGCAGTGGGGTGATGTAAAGGGGATAGCTTATCCTGTGTGGATGATTTCTAAGACCCACTGATCTCATGTTATAACATCCCACTGGTGGTAAAAGGGACGGAGTCTGTTGGTAAAGAGATGGTACTGGCTCATTGGCAAAGACTGAAGTGGGAGGTCGGGCAGGCCCTCAACCAAATCCTCAAACCTGCTGCTTTGTTGCCTGGGGACCAGAGTAGCGAGTTGGAGGTGGGTGCCTCCTCTGAGGACATTGTCTAGGGCGATTGAAGCTATACTGCCTTTGCTGAACGCGGTTGTAATGGCAGTCTCTATTTTTGTTGTACGGGATATAACGCCTTCGACGATATGGTGGGGTATAAATGCTAAGTGTACGAAGGGCAGTGCAGGAATCCTTGCTGCTATGTAGGACTTTGTCCGTAGTTGCCCCAAAAAGCTCAAGAAGCTCTTCTCATTACCACAGCTGTGACCATTGCCCTGGCTGCCGTATCAGATACATCTATCAAGAAAAGGAGTGCTGTACAACCCACAGTGTGACCTTCGTGTATGATTCATCTGAGTATGGGTCTTCTGGATTCTGGAAGGCGTTCCATCAACTTGGACAGTTTGGAATAGTTATCAAAGTCATGGTTTGCCAGCAAAGCAATGTAGTTGGCAATTCTTAATTGAAGAGTAGACCTTTTTCCCGAGAGGCCTTTGCACGTTGGTTAGCGGAGTCCATGATGAGAGAATTTGGTTGTGGGTACAAGAAAAGGAATTGTAGGTCTTTTGGTGGTATAAAATACTTCCTGTCAGATCTCTTGCACATTAGCTGAATTGAAGTAGGGGTTCACCAGATTTCATCTGAGACCTCCATTATTGCCTCATCAATAGGGAGCATGATTCTTCCCTGTGAAGAAGGGTGGATGTTTTTCAGAAGTCAGTGCTGTTTCTCTCTGACTTCTTGGAGCTGGACATCCTGGGTTGTCACCATCCTCTTAAACAGCTCCTAGAATTGTTTCAGGTCATCTGACAGTTGAGTATCATCCAGTATAACCGCGTCTTCAAGATATGAAGAAGTGTTATCAGGAGGCGATTCCGTGTGCCGTGACTTGGTATGTTCATCAGAGAGTTGGCCCTCTTCTTCATCAGTCTGCAGTGGTTGGCACAGTGCAAGTTGAGGAGGAGGGAGTCTCCTCGAAGTAGACGATGCAGCAGAGTGTCTTTTCCATGGGTCCCAGTGGTCCCATGGTGACCAACAAGATGGATAGTGGGATGGTAGGTACAGCCACTCCGAGTACCAAGGAGGATATAGTGGTCTATCATAGTAGTAGTAAAGATGGCGAGAGGTAGTAGGGGACGAGTGCTGTGGTGAAAAAACACTGTATTAGTCCCCCAGTTAAAGACAGCATGCTCCGACAGTACTGGAGACCTGGCATGACGTGTAGAGAGCCTTGAAGAGAGTGGTAGAGGGGAAGCCTCTCTGGAGCAAAGAGGTGTAAGCTCTTGCCTGCAGTCTCTGTGTGCATTATCCTGTGCCCAGGCTGAAGCCTCCATGGGGGGAAGCATCAAGTTGGGTAATGAAGGGCTTGTGTTCAAAGGCAGTCCCTTGTGGGAGGGCTTTTGGCTGCTGGCAGCACGGATCTCGGTGCCGTGTCTCTCAACAGTGCTGGCACCAGCGTGCAGGAGCACAGGCGAGAGCTTTCTGGTGCCAATGATGCTCTCTTCGGCACCGAGGCTGAGCATGACTGTAGCCAGACAGAACCCCACCCCCCACCCCCCTCTCTCACCTCCTCCCTCTGACATCCTTGGGAGAGAGAATCCTTGAGAGCGAAACTCTGTCTTCAAAGGCTCCAGGGCCTCCAGAGGTGCTGGAATAACAATGGCCCTGGATGCTAGACAGGAACCAGATAACAGTGACAATTGGGCCAGCAGGTGGTCGGGGGGCCTTGGGCTACCTTTGGCTGGTACCAGTATTGATACGCCTACACACACCGTCCCAGAAGAGGAATCTGCCGCCCCATCAGAAAAAGGATGTCTGGCATAGTGTATCTCGTACAAAATGTGTCATGTGAGGTATCAATGGAAATGAGCAGGTTATTCACCTTGTGAAGTAACAGGTTCTTCTAAATGTGTCACTCTGAGTGCACTATTTTATGTATCAATGGCGCCACTGATTGGAGACTTTTGGTAGCAGTGCCTGGTTAGGATGCATACGTACCACAGGCAACTCATGTGCTATTAGTGCTTGCATGTCCCATCTCCTTCCCCTTTCCTTCTCTACTCTGAAGTTCATCTATAAAACTACAGAGTAGAGGGGAGGAGGGTGGATAGTGCAGCACCGACAGAGGGACACATCTCTGAGCAGCTCAGTTACTGTACAAGGTGAGTAACCTTGTCTTCTTCATCAACTGGTGTCCCTGTGGATGCTCCACTTAAGGTGACAGTAGAATCATCATTAGGGTAGGTTGGGTTCCAAAGTTGGCTGAATAAAAAAGTACTGTTAAACCTAGTATTGCATCTGCATTACAATCTTTTGTGAATGTATGCTAAGTATATAGTTATATGAAAGTATGCATATTGTAGGTCAAGGCTGAAAAACAGTCTCCCTCCTCCAGCGTTGGGATTATTAACGTCAGTGTGACTATTCTGAACATGAATGAATTTGTTGAGTTTGCTGAGATCTAGAATTGGTCTCCATTCCCCACCTTTTTCTTCTACTATCTAAATTAAATTGTTTTTATCTACTTCAGACACCATTGTGGAGCTCCATCTACAGCTGAAGATGGTTGCAAAGGAACTGGGGAGGGCAGAAGGCACAAATGGATCATGAGGGGCCTACAGCACGTGTCCCCCAACCAGGCACTGCCACCAAGTCTCCAGTCAGCAGTGCGGGACACACCTAAAATGGAACACCCACTAAGGCACTACTCAATGAAAAAATTATGGTTTGCTGAATATGATTATCCTATTTATATGAATGTCATCTTTGTATCTGGATTTATAAATATTGACCACACACCTGTATTTCAAATGTGCTTGCTCCTGAGTAACACCCATAGATCAATCAGCATCCACTAGTCAGCACATTGTGAAGGGAATATCCAAGGTAATGAGACATGAATTGAAACAATGTGCACGGGAAAAGCTTATCCTCCCCTGATGATCTTTCCCATAGACACAGTCAGTCAGTATATGGATAATTATTGCCATAATTCATCAAAGCATGCAAGGCATGTGATTAGCAGTGTTGCCTGTAAGCCAGGGTGGGGACCATTTTTGAGTCGGGGGCCACTGACCCACAGGAAAACCAATGAGGGGCTGCACACAAGTGAGAAACAAACAAAAGAAACACCCCTCACCAGCATGGGCTCCCTGATGCTAGGGGAAGCCCCGAGTCTCAGGGGCTGGATCCATGCAAGCCGGGGGCTGCATCCAGCCCCTGGGCCTTAGGTTCCCCACCACTGCTATAAGCTGTGCACTTGGGTGGACACCCAGGAGAGATTCGGGTGCCACCTGCAGCCACAGCTAGCAGCATGTGTTTCCATTGGCAGTGCACATCTGCACATGCCCCAATGCATATAACAAAATGTATTCTGCACATGGATCAAAAAAATTAGAGGGAGCTGAGGTGGGCTGCATCCTACCTTCTGCCTTGAGCTCCCTCCCATATCCTAACTCCCACTCAGACCCCTCACTCCAGCCCAACCTCCTGCCCTGAGTCATCTCCCACACCTTAATTCCCTTCCAGACACTTGAACTCCTGCCCTGATCCCCCTCATGACTCCAAATCCCTGGGCTCCAGACTGGAGCCCCCTTCTGCTCCCCAAACCCCTTATCCCCAACCTCACCCATACCCGCCCCCTCCAGTTGGAGCCTTCACCCTCCACTTCTAAACCTAACTCCTGCCTCAACCCACAGCCATCTCCCACACTCTGAACCCCTCATTTCTGGCCCTCACCCCAAAGCCTACCAGGTCCCTTAAAATCTAATAGTCCAGGCCCCGGAAGAAGAATTAATCCAGCCCTGGATACTGGGACTGTTAATTTTCTCTGGAGAATATTCTTCCAGAGGCAGCTCTGTGCATGGCAGCCCTGAGACCCTGGGAGGGCTCAATAAGTAGCTGCAAGGGGGCTCTGTGCTACTGTGCAGCTTAGGGGAAACTTCGCCACTTGCCCCCCCTCTTTAATCTGTTAACTGGTTAAACAATATTTAAATAGTTACCCAATTAAATATGATTGTACATCCCTAGTTTTTACCTAATGGCAAAATTCCATACTGTATCTCTTGCTAATTAGTTCAAAATTCCATACTGTATCTCTTGGTAGTGACCGTAATGACCATGAGTCCACACTGTCCTACTACAGATTATTTAATGGATTATACAAAATGAACTGGTGATCTCAGTTCAACTGCTAACAGTTCAGTGCCCATATTAAAATCTATTCTCACAAATGGAACTCTTTGGCAATCCCACAGAGCATAATCACGGAACGGCCACAGATGTGAAATAGCTTCTCACCACTGCAACCCCTTTAGTTAGTACTAAAGAAACAGTGGCAAAAAATGTTATACTTCTATTAAAAAGTTATACTGCCATTAATTTTGCAGTAATTTTTTTCTGGACAGAGAGGGAAACTCAGTCTCCTAAACCATCAACCCACCATCTTTCTCTAGCTCCAAAATGTTCCTAAAAGTGTGCATGAATGCACGCACAAAGCTCCACACACAACAACAAAATCCAAAATTCAATACTATACGCTTTCATTTATCTTCTTAAAAATTACTAGTATTCTGCTTGCATGACAAAACAGGCACAGCAAACAATGATATTTCTTTGAAAAGTGTAGTTAACAAGAATGAATACTCCATTTGATGAAGATGCATACTTTCCTGGTTTTCCCAAAACAGTGATCTTCAATAGCTATAGTAGTCTGAAAAATGCAATGAAAACTTCAAGCTTATGCCTTCTAACCTAGTACCAAATTTTAAATGTTTTAGTGTACTATCATGAGAGCCACCAATCAATGTTGTTCTATTTGCCCATCTTTTCAAAATTATGCTTCTTTTGTATTAAAAAAATGTGATATGCTATAATTGTGCATATTTATTCTTTACATATCCCAAGCTATCTTTGGTTTACTTTATAGCAAAATCTCCCTAGATAATATGTTCCAATCACTCCCAAGATAATTTCTTCTTTAAAAAAAAAAAAAAAAAAAAAAAGCTAGGAAACAGAACTACACTGAAGAACATCACTTTCAAAGGTCATCTTAAAAAAAAAAGTCTTACCTCCTGTTCCAAGAACTTTCAAGAGTTCGAAGTTTTCAATGCCCACCTTCTCTGCATGGCCTGTCAAATTTGCTGAGAAAAAAAAAAATTCCTTGTCAAAATCTTCAGAGATGTGACATACTGATGCATCAGTTATTCTGACACATTGCTGCACTTTGCCAAAATTATATGGATTAAAAAAAAAAAAGGAACACTAAAAAGAATACTTAATATCACATATTATACCATTTCAATTTGAAAAATTTGAAAAATGACATTTTTTGTACATTTTAAATTTAACCAAACTACAGTCTCAAGCTATTGTCTTCTGACTACCAATTCTTCTCATGGGTATTCCAGATGATTTACATATCAAAAGATTTTGCGAACTGCGTACAGGTGGCCTGAGGTGTTGTTAAAGGAGATCGGTCTATGAAAGGATTTCTTGGACAAAGTGGTCCAAACGTGAGAAATATCTTCTCAAGCAGATACACAAGTGTTTGCATGGTCAGGGCTTTACTGATTTTTCTATGAATTTTAAGTGATCTAAAGACAAAAAAGCATTTTTGTGTTGACTCTGGCCCTGAACATATAACTTATTCGATATGGGCACAAGAGACCCATTGAGAGGAAACAGTTGGCAGGAAATGAGACACTGTACTCAATATGTTTTTCAGTGGCATTTTAGACTAAATTAAATTAGAACATTTTTTGAAAGTTAATTAAATAGGTGTATTCAAATGAAAAGTGTATCAGGTATATAATTTGAATACATTAACTGGATACACTACCAAGAATTTCATAAGTTACTACTTTACAAAACTATCAACTTCTGAAAATACATGTAGCTTCTTCCAAAACAAACAAAAATGGTTATTTGACTATGACTTTTCAAAATGTTTTATCCACATAGATACTACTCTCTATGTGCATGCACATGAGGTTGGATTCTTTTTTACTACAGGTTGGGCCTCTATGGTCCAGCACCTGCAGGACCTGACTGGTCCCAAATGAGGGGATTTGCCAGACCAGGGGAGGTCCCTCCCCTACTGGCCCATGTTGCCCTGCTGCCCCCAGGCTGGGGCTCCAGCCCAGCCCTTCTGCGACCACAGCCTTCCGGGGTTCTCTAGCTGCTGCCAGGGCCAGAGTTCCATGGCCAGGGCCAGAGTTCCCTGGCTCTCTGACCAGGAATGGAGCTCTGCAGACGGGGCCAGAGCTCCCCTGGCTGTCACTAGGGCTGGAACTCTCCAACCACAGAGCTCTGGCCCTGTTCTAGCCCCAACAGCCAGGGAGCTCCAGCCCCAGTGGCAGCCAGGGAGCTCTGGCCCTCGCTGTGGAGCTCTGGCTCCAGCCATGGAGCCAAGCTGCTGTGGAATTCCAGTCCCAGTCTGGAGCTGGGGCTGCAGCTCCCTGGGCTGGAGCTCCCTAGCCATTGGGTTGAGAACTCCCTGCCATGCCACCTGGCCCTGGCACAGGACTCCCGGCTGAGTTGCGGGCCCCCCCACCGCACTCCTGCCCCACCACCAGACCTCCCTGCTCCTGGGCTCTGTGGTTCAAAGAACATCCATGGTCCTACCGGACCACAGATCTTGCCAGACCAAAGTGTCCCAGTTTAGGGAGGTACAACTTGTAGCCTGTATGTACTGGGCCTGTACGTGAGCCCTACGTATTCTTAAGCCTCTCCTCTGAGGATGCAAAGGGCAGTCTTCTCTTCATGATTTGTTCCTAAAAGACTCAGCCTCTCTCAGAAATAGTGTCCTCCCACCACAGACTTGTTAGCAACCAATGTCACACACTTTGTTCCAAGGAAGGAATGAGTCCAGGCTCCCTCTGACATGTATTTCTGATTCAATGGGATAGGAATTTCACCTGTTGTCTGATGCCCAGGGTCCTCAGGAAAATAAGACAGGACAGGGCTTTGGTCATCTTAATAACTGCATTCCCAAGGCCTGCCCTATGGTACCCAGAGAATACACCTCATGATTCAACCATAACTCAAACTGCTGATAACTCCAGTCATCATATGGCAGGATCAGTATCTGATTCTACAACTGGACCCAGTATTCCTATATTCACACAGCTCAGATGCTACCTGGCTGAACTTGAAAGAGACAGACATTCTGTTGATGTACACACCTTTCTTCATATCGGCCAAGAATCTACATAGGCATAAATTAGGGCTGTCAAGAGATTAAAAATTTTAATCATGATTAATCTCCGTGCAACTCCTCTTGGAAGCGCTGCATGGAGCCCAGGATCAGCTGGAGTCCCCAGCTGACTCTGGGCTTGATGTAGCGCTGCCCCTTGGAAGCCCCCGCTGAAGAAAACCCTGACATTGGCAGGTCCAGATTGACCACTATAAAAAAATCTTTTGGTGAGGAACAACCTGGATCCTGTTTTAGTTGGTTAACCAGTTAAACGTTTGGTCAACCTAACATTTAACCAGTTAACTAACACGGATTTTACATCCCTAGTCTTACTGTGATATTATTTGATTGAATGCCAAATATTCCTGTTTTCTTTAACCTTATACCAAGAGAATTATTCTTCTCAAGCCATTGTAGCAAAAGACAGTGTAGTACTTGCATCCTCTCCACAATTATAGTGCACATTTATTTTCATAGACTCAAAACAGCTGCCAAATCTTTTCAAAATTGGGGATGGATAATTCTCATTACTTACCACAGGCATGCATTCTCAAAAAATCTGCCAATAGTAAGCTTGAGCGAGAAAGAAATTTTTCTATACTGGGGAAAGGCAATTACAATCTGATACCCTAAGCAGCTTTAAAAGGTGCTACGTAAGTAGATGCAGTGTGTTATTTAACTGTCCTGACACACACATTAAAAAGGATAAATATATCCCATTAAGCCACTTATGCAGGATATTCCTATCCCATAAATTACCACTAAACTCTCCAGAAAAAAAATCTGACCCTTTTTCCTTTTCCCTCTTAAAATGAAAATGAAACAATCCTGAATAGAACATTACAGGAAAATGCCAGAACTCGTCTCCAAGTAATCATAGAATATTAACACTCCCTCTCCCCTGACCTCCCCCCCAACACACACGCACACTCTCAAAGATAGCCATGGACTAACTGCTGTCCCTACTGAGACTCTCTCACACTCACTCTCTCTCTCACTCTCTCTAAGATAGCCATGGACTAACTGCTGTCCCTACTGAGACTACATTGCTTATTTTGGTGTAGCATTTTTAAAAATCCTAAAACATTTCTCTTCCACATCATCTCTACCTCATCATCTACTTTCTCTCACTTGCTGCACTCCCCATATCCCACTGTTCTTCCTCTCCCCAGGCTCTCTCTCTCTAGAATTACTTCACTGCTGCTTCTCCTGGATTTTTCTCCCCACCTGCCCCCACTCATTGTTATATACCTAAACAACCCACCTAGAAGGTGTAAACCAATCATGGATATTTTTCAAAAAACATTTCCACAAGTTTAGGGGAGCTGCCACCACCAGGCGGGCACCCCCACCAGAAGCAAGTCATAAATAGGTCACAGAACTATGAATGTTTATTTATATCCTGAGACTTGTCCATGACTTTTACTAAAAAATACCTCTGCCTAAATCTTAGCTTTACTCACAAGTTGTGAAGCTTCAAGTGAATCATGCAGGTCATCCCAAAAAGATGTTAATAAAAACTTCACTCCACATTTCATCATGATGTATTCTGAATACACCACATTACATAAGCGGAAGTTACTCACCTTGTGCAGTAATGATGGCTCTTCGAGATGTGTGTTCCTACGTGTACCCCTGCACCTCTAATGAGAGATTTTTGGTAGCAGTGCCCATTGAGTCCATGCAAGTGCTCTCTCTCCCTCGTGATGTACCTCAAGGCTATCTAGCACTGCGCAAGTGAAAGCCTCTCACTTCCTTCTCTACCACAGAGCCTTATATAGAACTCTGAAGTAGAGGGGAGGAGGATGGGTTATGAAGTACCCATAGAGACACACATCTCAAAGAACTACTGTTAGCGTACAAAGGTGAGTAACTTCCTCTTCTTCTTCTTTGAGCAGTCTCTCTATGGGTGTTCCATGGTAGGTGATTCCAAGCAGTACTCACCACTGGAGGCTAGGACTTCAGAGTGGAGATTGTTACTATATAGAGTACGATGGAGTCGAAGATGTCAAGGGGGCTGAATCTTCCGTGATCCCATAATGTTCTGACAGTGTGTGGGCACAGGCCCAACTTACTGCTCTACAGATTACTGAGAAAGGAATATATGTAAGGAATGTGACCAAGGTAGAAATTGACTTTGTGAAGTGCATATGGACTCTGGATGGAAGCACACTGTGCCTTTGATGACAATGATTAATGCAACCAAAGAGTCATTCGGATAGACTTTTTTAGCCAATATCCAAGAGCTTTGGGATCTTTCTGTGGATAAAAGAAAGAGGTTAGGGGATTTCCTAACTTTCTTAGTTTTCTGCAAGTAGAATGCTAGTGTTCTTCTAACAACGTGGTGTCAGAGGTCACTGTGCCATGGGAGGATGAGAGCACCTCCCTGTGAATGTTTTCCTAAGTTACGCTTGGGGCAGTAACAAGGACATTGCTTTTTCTGGTGAGTAGAGAAGAGTTCTGTTCAGAGTCGTGACAGAAATGCTGACTAAGACTATTGGTTATCACACTCTATATCCCTGTTAGATACCTGGGAAGAGTGCATTGTGAGGGATGCACTGCTTCCACAGTCTGAGTGCTTCTTTGAAAAGCGAGAGCGATCTGACACTCTCGTGGTGATTTATGTAAAACAGAAATAATTGTTAGTCCATCATGACCTTCACCTGGGTGTTCTTGATGAAAGGCAGAAAGTGCATACAGGCATTAACTCCAAAACAGTGACACGGAAAATCACTTCTGCAGAAGGATATTTGCCCTAAACCTTGTGGTTGTGTTGGGGAACTCCCCAGCCTATTAGAAAGGTATCTGTCCCAAGGTGTTAGACTATGTACTACATCGAGGGTAGTGCTGAGAACTCTAGTCACTGTCCTGGGAAGAACGGTGCCTCTTGGGGTTCGGTGCCAGGGCGGCCAGTCCCCTATTCTCCAATCGGTACCAACCGAGGTCCCGATCTTGTCCAGATGCCAGTGCCAGCGAAGAGGAAGGGAACAACTCAATAAGGTCCCTGGCCACCTCAAACACCTCTAGAGTCGAAGGCTCCGGGAAATCACCCACCGGACTATGGTCCCGGTGAGGGCTAAGCCTTCTGCCCAACCTCGAAGGCCCGGGCTCGGCGCCTGGTGGAGCCACTTGCCCCACTGGAGGGCGCACGGAGGGCATGCACCCTGGGGGCGACCTGCCCCGTTGGGTCTCCTCTACTTGTGAGCCACTGGAGACTGAGAGCTGTGCCAAGGTCTGCGCGGTGCTGGGGAGGTGCGCGCATGGGTCGACGACTCCCGCACCAAGACCAGTGCACTCTGCGTCGCTGGTGCAGAGTCCTACACCGGTGCCGGTCGGGAGAGCTGCCTCCATTAAAATTATCTTTAGGCGTGACTTGCACTCCCGCTTCATTCACAGTTTAAACAGCTTGCAGATTTTACAGGCCTCTGACAAGTGAGCCTCTCCCAGGCACTTCAGACAGGCCGAGTGCGGGTCACCACAAGGCATAGGCCACTGGCACCGTTCGCAGGGTTTGAAGCGCTAGGGGCAGGGCATGCCCTGCTGCACGCGCCAGCCACACAGAGCAAGGACTGCCACGGGCCCTTAACACTAACAACAGTACTTAGCACTAAGAAAACAGCACTTAGCAACTATTCAGGAACAGATAAAGTCAAACTGATCAGCTGGAACAGGAACAAAGGAACTTGAGAATGAGTTAACTGTTGAAGGCGCTTGACAATTAAGAGCAAGAGCACATTCTAATGACCATCACCGGCACTAAGAAGGAACTGAGGGGGTGGAGGGCCACCAGGGGTATATATTGGCCAGTATACCGGTGCCAATCCAGGGGGCTCCCCGATGGCCCAACGGGTACTGCTAAGGGAAAAATTTCCGACAACGCGTGCATGCTGCGCACACACACCTACATGGAATGGACATGAGGAAGCACTCGAAGAAGAACAAATGATATATTTCCTGATGAAGTAAGTTCTCATGAGAAGGCTGCCTGAAGGAGAACAGGGAAAGAAGGTTGTACTGGGGAAAGGACATGAATTGAATGGTATAACTTTTTAAGTATCAGAGGGGTAGCCGTGTTAGTCTGAATCTGCAAAAGCGGCGAGGAGTCCTGTGGCACCTTATAAACTAATCAAAGTGTTGGAGCATTAGCTTTCGTGGGCAAAGACCCACTTCATCAGATGCATGTAGTGGAAATTTCCAGAGGCAGGTATAAATATGCAGGCCAGAATCAGGCTGGAGATGAGGAGGTGGATCCAATCAGGGGAGGATGAGGCCCACTTCTAGTAGCTGACCTGGAGGTGTGAATTCCAAGAGAGGAGAAGCTGCTTTTGTAGTTAGCGAGCCATTCACAGTCTTTGTTTAATCCTGAGTTGATTGTGTCAAACTTGAAGATGAACTGTAGCTCAGCAGTTTCTCTTTGAAGTCTGGTCCTGAAGTTTTTTGCTGCAGGATGGCTACCTTTAGATCTGCAATTGTGTGTCCAGGGGAGATTGAAGTGTTCCCCTACAGGTTTTTGTATGTTGCCATTCCTAATGTCTGATTTGTCTGATTTCCAAGAATCAATGGACACAAATCCACAACCATTAAATTGGGCTGAGGATAAGAAAAGAAGTCCTGTAAAGCAATGTCCTATGAGTTAGCAACTCTCTTGAACAGTTCTTGGAACTGTTTCAGGTCATCTACCAGACGTGAGAAGGAAGGAAAAACCTCCTCGTTGGGGGACAAAGAGAAGTGAACTACCCCGGAAGGGTCTTCAGTATCAGACTGCGGAAAGTTGTGTTCCTTCTCCATCGGGTGATCCTGCGTTGCAGCCCTAGGTGACTGGGGTGGTCGTGTTGGTGGTGAGCAAATTGCTGAGCTAGATTGGAGTGGAAGGAGCTGTATGTTGTTGTTGCTGTTGTTGTTGCGAGTATTGTGTCCCTGGGTTCCATGGGGGCTACTCAGGAGGGTAGACATGGGGTGGGTACAGTCATGGGTGGTTAAGCCACGGGTACTGAAGTGGCTATTGGCTGGTTTTCTGTCTGGTGGAACACCAGGATGGTGCCGAATAAGTGGGAGAGGAATGTTGTGAAGAAAATCTATTCCCGTGTTTAGTGCCAAGCTTGATACAGGATAGTACAGGTGAAAATGAGATGTCCTCCACCCAGTGCCAATGTGGACTATCCGTGCCAACCATCAGGGAATGCGGGAGTGACTCATCCCTTATGTCCGGTAGAGGGGTAGCCTGCACTTGTGCCATATGGTGCCTGAATTCAGATCTCTTTTGAGTCTTCTCTACTGATACATCCAGTGCCGGTGGTTGTTTGGCTGCTGGTGCTGGGCCCTGTGCAAGAGCTGAGGGATGTGCTGGTGCGGCAGTGTCAGCCGGTGAAGGAAGAGGTGGCATATCTGACTTGGTTTTTGGTATTGGGCACGAACCATGAACAGTTGGTGCAGAGGAGCTCAATTTTCATTTCAGCTCCAACTCTGCATACTTAGACTGTGCCACCTTGCACTTTTCAGCAGTGTCCGAGTTGGATGGTACTAGTGAGTGGGCGGTTTGAGCTGATGTTGGCACTGCTGGTAGCAACCATGCCAAGGTGGCAGCTCTTGGGACACCCCATTGGCTAGCCAACCACTTGGAGTTGGTTTTTCTGTCAGGGCTGAGGTGGCAGCTCTGGGAACACCCCATTGGCTGCTAATGACTCAGAGATTGCAGGAGCAGTCTGCTGTGGGTTTTTAACGTCTCTACCTTCATTGAAGTTAAAGGTAAGGATGTTAAATTGTGATTACCTAGCCAATCATATAGTCGATAACATTTGTACTGACTATACGATTAGTCAATTGGACCGCTCTGGCAAGCCACAGCGGAGGTAGCTCCAGGATCTGGCTTGAGCCAGGACTGAGCAGTCCCAGCTCGTGCCAGCTCCGGAAGCCACCAGGCTCTTACTACTTTTAAAATGCAGAGGCACAGCGTCCCGGACCAGCACCAGCCAGGACTACTTGGTTCCAGCTCACACTGAGCCCAGCACCCCCTGTTTGTAGCGGACAACCCTAGCAGCCATGTGTAGGGCTGCAGAATAAAATCGCCCTTTTAATATCTACCAATGTGACATTATTATGTATGCAAACGCACGAACTGTAGACCAATTTTTATGAATGGGATTTGAAATAATTAGTAACCTTTTAACAATTGCCTTTGGAGAATCTGTTGTAACTTTTTTTAACCTTTTTTTTTAATATTGTAATTGAAACCTTATTTTAAACTTTGTACTGCTGTTTAAAATTAGGTATGTGTCTATGTAAAAGTGTGAATGGAGGGGTGTAAAGGAATCAGTCTCTGAAGCCAGCCTGTCTTGAAATCAGCTGCTAGCACCACACCACCTTGATAGCTGAAGAACAATGCAAGTGAGCCCTGCAAGAGAACCCACCCACGAAAGAGAAAAACAAAAGCTCCATCAAGAAAAAAAAAAAGATCAAAGTCCCGTCTGCTGTTAAGTGATGACTCATTGTCATACAGTGTCCAGGAGCAGTGAGACAGCACAAGATCTATGAACTAAAACAATGTTTTTCAACCTTTTTTTTTATAAAGTACCCCTGTGGCGGAGTCCCCGCTCAGACCCCTTGGTCTGGGACACCTTCTGGTCCACAAATCAGCCAAAGAGCCTTCTGGTGCAATCACCCATGCTTTTATTGTCAGTTCCCAGCACCTTCTATTTACAAAGTTTACAGTCAAGTCAGCCAGCTCCTCCGTCTGCCTGGGAGCACACCGAGCCACACCCTGGCTCCTTGCTCTTCCTTCCCCCCTCCTGGCTTACTTCCTCTGCCTTATATAGCCCTCTCCCACTGAGGCCCACAACTGTTTGTAATAGCCCTTCAGGACTGGGCTTGCTCAGCTGTTTCCCCTCAGCCTCTTTAGCCAGGCTACAGTGGCAGAGCTCTGGCTTAGCCAGCAGTCTGTCACAACCCCTTAAAAAAAAGTACCCCCAATACCTACAGTTTTCAGATACACAAAATTTTTTTCTGCTGTTGCACCACATTTGTTTAAACAACTTAATTGTAGCTGGGCGTATGATGAAATTTTGGGATGTAAAAAGTACAAAAATAATGAAGTGCTGTAAAACTTAAAACAAAAAATCAGTTTTCTCCAAGTTTCAGTTGTGTTGATATACCCCCCAGACTTCTCTCGAGTACCCCTAAGAGTACTCGTATCACTGGTTGAGAAATACTGAACTAAAACATATAAAGTGATGGGTGCAAAACTATAAAATTGCGTCTCATCCAGTGTTCCCTCTAAGATGCGGGGCAGCACAGCTTCACAGGTGATTAATCAGCCCCACCCAATCAACATGGAGCCCTGAGCCTCTGACTGGGCGGGGCTGATTAATCACCTGTGAAGCTTTGCTGCCCCACATCTTAGAAGGAACACTGCTCCCAGCCAATGGAAGCTGTGGAGCCAATGCTTGGAATAGGAGCAGCACACAGAGATTCCCTGATACCTCATTCACTTATGGACACACTGGGGCTATGTCTACACTGCACACTTCTTGTGCAAGAACTGTTTTTTCTTGCACAAAAGTACTTGCACAAGAGAGCATCCACACAGGTCACAGCGCATCGTAAAAACCATGCGCTTTTGCGCAAGAGAGCATCCACACTGGCAGGATGCTCTTGCGCAAAAACTTCAGCCCAGAACTACTTTGCAGAGGGCAAAAGGGCACCAGGACTTTCCGAGGGCGGCGGCTGCAGCTCCTTTGAGACACGTGCTTAAAGGGATCTCCCTGGACAGCCGTTTCTCTCCTGCTGCGTGCTTTGGGACCTCCTGTAGGGACTGACAGCCATAGCATTTCTACTTGTGGTTGCCCTCAGCCTCTTTGGACACCAGAGCTTCTGCCCTAGTGCCTTTTGTGCCTTTGGCATTCTCACTGCTGTGCCATGGAGCCAGGGGTAGCCCTGTGCCTGCTCTGGCCCCACATGCCCATTTCGGAGTGCCTGCAGCTGCTGCTCCATGCTGCTGCACTACTCCTGCAGGAGCTCGAGACCGAGCTCACTCTAGACTCCCTCTGCACGGATGCGGTGGCGTCCCTGTGGCATCCCCACCTGACCATGGAGAGGCATTATTGGACACTGGACACCAGCACCGACTGGTGGGACCAGCGGGTCCTGGAGAAATGGGATGATCAGCAGTGGCTCCGGAATTTCAGAATGCAATAGCAGACGTTCTGGGAGCTGTGTGCCTGGCTCGCCCCTGCGCTCCGGAGACGTACCACCCAGCTTCGGCCCGCCATCCCAGTCAACAAGAGGGTCGCCATCGCCCTCTGGAAGCTGGCCACTCGGGACAGCTACCGCTCAGTGGGACACCAGTTTGGGGTGGGCAGGTCCACAATCGGTGCTGTTGTGATGCAGGTAAGTCCTGGGGGGGGGGGGGGCTGCACTCCCTGCCCGGGGGAAGGGAAGACACCAGCCTGGGGGGTTGGGGAGAGTGGGGGAAACCCCATCACCCAGGGGTTTGTGGTTATCCCATTCAATTCTCCACCAAATCACCTCAATTTGCTCCCTCATGCTTCTGGGACTCACACCATGAGAATCCTATTACAGGAAACATATTCCCTTCTACAAAAATGGAGCTATAGAGAAGGATCCATAAGGAAACCAGGAAAAGGAGTTCTATTCATGCTGCTTCCTAATAGGGATGTAAACATTTAACCAATTAACCAATAAGCAGTCTTATCAATTTCAGTTAACAGTTAGCTATTAAACTCCGCTATCAGCCAGCGCTCAGGACTCCACTGCTGCCCCCAGGACAGGCAGCAGGGAGGGACTCCTAGCCACAAGGGCAGGCAGCAGAGCCCCATGTAAAATGTGGGGGGGTGACAGCATCTCCGTACACCCTCGTTCCCTGGTTAAACATTTAACTAATACAATTTTAATCTGTTACATGGTTACTTTTTTTAATCCTACTTCCTAATCTCCAAGCAAAGTGACTGTCTTAAACACACTCTGGCCCACAGAAATCTCAACAGATTATTCAACTACAGGATACTCACATGACCAGATATCACCCCTTCCTTAGTGTAGGGGGACCAGTATATGGGTTTTTATTTAAGAAAGGATGATGACTTCTATGGGACAACTAAATACACCCATATTTCAGGCTGTGTGTGTCCTGAGGCTCCCTACATGCTTTATGGAAATTGGCTTGTGACTATAAATATGCATAACTCAAAGATGCTTTAGACAAAATACCTCATGTAATTATCAAATTGTCTTTCTTTTTCTCTTCAGCATCTGAGGAAGTAAGTAGCAGTTCAAGAAAACTTATACTCTTATATCCTAATAAATTTGTTAGTCTTTAAAGTGCCATTGGACTCCTTGTTGAATCAGCTAAATATGTATAATTCTGTTTTTGTGCATGTATTACTCTTGCACATGAAGTTAGAAATATGAAATGTGAATCTGGTTTTAATTCTGAATGTGCTAATGAGAACCTTTAGGAATACTTCAGATTCTTAATGACTTGGTACTCAAACCAACAATTGGGACAGTCACCAGATGCCAAAGGCCCCTCCCCCCCATTTACCACCTAAGATGCCTGCTAGAAACATCTAAGATTGAATAGGGAAAAGTAGGAAGCTGTATAGCTTGTGAAAGAGATGATCAGAACAACTGTTTAGGGTAAGAATTTGCATGTAACAAGTTTTTTAGTTGATTAGAACTAGCTGGGGGGGGGGGTTATTTTAATTTAATTTAATAATTTAATTTGATCTGACTGTTTTCACTTGCAATCACTTAAATCCTATTTTTTATACTTAATAGAAACACTTTTGTTTATTATCAAGCCAAGTATAAATAATTGTTACCTGAGCAGAAGTAACCTCTGTGCATCTCCCTCTTTCATTGATAAAGGGAGCTGACTTTATGAGCTTTAACTCTGTGTAAAAGTTTTACACAGAGTAAGATTGATTTTTTAAGAGTTTTGGTCTCTTTTGGGAGTTGCTTTCCTGGCTGCTGAGCTGTTATAGCTGAAACCTCCCAGAGCTGAACTGATTCAGTGTCTGTGTTGCTCTGAAGGGGGGCGATTATCCCACCTGTGCTTTGGGTGGGAGAGGCCAGAGCTTCTGGCCCAGCAGGAGAGAATGATGCAGAGTCCCAGAGGACAGGAAGGTGGCTATCAGTGGCATGATCAGCACACTGGGGGACAGCCCCAAATGGACTTCTGTGATCAAAGCTGTCCCTGAGGAGGTAGACCAGTTGTTCCTGGTGTTTACCTCAGGAATGGAGTCAGAGAAGACAAACACTTTTTAAAGGGCTAAGGGACCAATAAGATTGTAGGGATTACCAAAGGCATGTGGCCACTTAACTTATGTTAACTCTTCACTGAACTGATCTATATAACTAGGTGCAATAAAGAATTTGACTAAGACAAGCAGAGGACATGAAAATTGAATCTTGTTAGCTCTCTGTGGCAACAGTAAAGGAACTAAGGTAGCCACGGATGCACTTCCTTATAGGGTAGAACAATTATGTCACCCTCACACAAGACTACTAACACATTTCCCAATTTTCAAGGCAGTTCAATAGTTGTATCTTGAGGCACCATATTCCACACAGGGAGATTCACCAAAGCTCTTGAGAAACAAAAACATTTTTAAAACCAAACCTAATGAAATATTTAACTCTGAAGAGTCAGAGTTGCCTGTTTATGGCAATTAGCAAAATTAGCAGCAGATAAGTACAACTGGTTGTTCTAATCAAGAAAGGGGTATCAATATGGCAGAAGGTTCCTACATAACATTTCTGAAATTCAAAACCTATAGTTATAAAAATACTTCTTGACATGAATTGAAACTTACTGCCTCTCAAGTGAGATGCTTATATCTAAAAGGGATATTCTTCACTTGATTCTGCTTCCAATTGAGCAGTAATAGTTACTTTGTGTTCCTTATACTTGTGAAGTGAAAGTTGAAACTAAATCTAAACACACTGGAATCTTGCCAAGTTTGTCTTTTTTGTTTTGTTTTGTTTTTTTGTTTAAATTGAAGTCTTTCTTAAGTACCATGGAATATCAAAAGTATTTGAATTTCAGACAACCAAGCAAAAAAAAGTAGACAAATGAAATCTGAAGAAACAAAGAAAACAAAAGTGTTATCAAACTGCTTGAATAAAAAGGAATAGTAGAATCTTACAGCACAGACTAATGAAACAAAGCTTTTGTGAAAGCTTATGAAGTTCAATTATGCTTTTATTCTGAAGTATCTGTCTAACTTGCTATTGCTTTATGCAATTCACTGGTACTTGTATGCATAAGACTCTTAGAAGATTTCTCCTGCAGTAACAGAATATCAGAAATAATTAGGTCAGTATACTGTAGATAGCTGTGCTTTTTAGATTAGACGAATCTCAGTGCCTTGCGAAAGAAAACAAAATGACTCTGTTTCATTCCTATAATAATTATCCCCTTTCAAGGGGTTTACCAAAAATTGTTTGTATGGCAGGTGAAAAATGTGTATCAGGTGGACTGTTAGAAAAGCAGAAACAGCTACAGCTAGATAAAAATTTTCATATGCACATACAGCCAAGAGGATGTAATAATATCTTCTGGATGGAGATGTTGCAACTGTTACCCATCTCATTATCACCTCCAGATTACACTACAGGTTCAACCCCCCTGGTTCGGCACCTTCAGAACCTCACGGATCCCAGACAAGGGAGTATACCAGACAAGGGGAGATAAGGACTCTCCCAGGAGTGCTGACCTCCTGGCAGGCTCCCCTCCTGGTTGTCGCCTTGCTTCTGGCCCCGCTCCCAGCCCCGCTCCCAGCCCCCCGGCAGCGGCCAGGTTGGCCTGGGCTAGGCTCTGCTGCCACCCAATAGCAACTGAGGGTCTCTGGTCCATGGTTCTCTTGTTCAGTAACATCCATGGTCCTGCTGAACCATGAATGTTGCCAGAACAGAACATCCCAGACCAGAGAGGTCCAACCTGTACCACAATATGTTCTATATGATGTTAGATCTTAAATCTATCCAGAAATTGAAGTTGGCACAGTAGTCATCATCTTTCCTTAAAAAAAAAAACATTCCACAGGTTACATCTTTGCAGAACATAACAGTGCTACTGCATCCTCATGTGTTCTCTATTATATACCATGTAGAAATTAAGGGGGCAGTTTTGAGTCACATCATTCTAAATAGTCTGTGACCTACTTATCTGAAAAATCACCTCTATGGATGGATTTAAAATATTGGGCGGACTGTAGAGGGAGAATTAAGAATATAAATGTGTTTTCACATGTTAGATTCAGTATGTTAATTACTGGCAGAAGAGCCTTACTGAAGTATTTTCAAAAGTTTCAGGATGCATGTACAGCAAACCATGAGCATTCCCCTTGAAAGAATGAATGTATAACTCAAAGAAAAATACCAGCTGAAGCAGAATTAGAGTGAAACACTCTTGAAGATACATTTTGACATTATTTGTACAGGTTGAATTTCTCTCTAGTCCAGCACACTCTGATCCGGCAACATCCATGGTCGGGCATGATTTTAATTACCTAGATGTCTACTTATCATGGGTGTGGCCAAGTTTCTCATGGTATCAGAAAGTTTATTTACAGCCACCAGTCCTGGCTCTCGGTGTTCTGTGCTGTTATTTAGATCTAGTTTATCCCGAAGAGCACGCCTAAACTGCAAGAAAAGTTTGAATCTAATATGGTGAATTTCCCACCACCCAGTTTTGCAAAGTCGCAGGTCCGTGCCCTCAATGCCAGGGAGAACTGAATGTACAGGTTGAACTTCCCAAATCCAGGAGACTCTGGTCCGGCAACATCCATGGTCCAGCACGGATGTTGCTGGACCAAAGAGTAGGAGCAGAAGTCAGCTGAGATAACATGGGGTTTGCAGAGTCCCGGGGGGAGGGGACGGGGCAGCAGCGGCTAGGCAGGGGAACCCCGGCATCGGGGAGGGCTGGCCACATCGGGGACCCTCCCTTCTGCTGGGGAGCTCTGGTGTCAGTGGGATCATGTGGCTGGAGAGCCCCGGGCAGTGGGGCCGGTGACAGCCAAGGGAACCCCGTAAAGCCTGCAGCAACAATGGGGCTGGGATGGCTACACAGCCCAGACCAGGAAACCCCCAGTGGCAGCAGAGCCAGACAGCGGCTTGGGAGCTCCAGCTGGAGAACCCCAGCAACGGGGCCAGGCAGCAACTGGGGAGTGATGGCCCTAACAGGGGAACCCCAGCATCAGTGGGGACAGAGGGTGTCAGGGAGCCTCCGCACTGACTGGGGAACTCATGGTGTCAATGGGGTCAGGCGGCCAGAGAGCCCCTGGCAGCGGGGCCGGTGGTGGCCAAGGAACCCTGGGAAACCCTCAGTGGCAGCGGGGTTAGTGGTGGCCGGGCAGTCCAGGGCTGGAAAATCCTGAGGAACCACTGGAGGTGGTGGGGCTGGTGGCGGCCAGGTGGCCCTGACTGGAGAATCCCTGGGAACCCCCGGCATAGCCAGTGAGAAGCAGGATGGGGAACCTCGGCCAGGCCAGCTTTAGCAGGAAGCCCCTGCCTAGGGAGCCCCAAGGAGAGGAACCATCAGCAGGGCAGCCAGCAGGGGAAGCTTGACCTTCCCTGGTCTGGAATGCTCAGGTCCCAAGGGTGCTGGACCAGGAAAGTCCAACCTGTAGTCCAAAGTAGCACATCCCCATTAAGGAGCTTACCATCAACTCGAGGCACCTTGGGCAGTTTGCATTCTGGACTATGCTCACGGTGTCTGCTGGATCCAATACTCTGCAGCAGGCGGGTAGGAGCTCATGTCACCAGCATGCCACATAGCACTTGTCTAGTCCCTCCTTCTCTCCCTTGAGTGAAATAAAGGGGAGGCAGTATGCTTGTGCCTTTTGGTACCCTGGTTGCCCACGCAGACACCATAGCAGCATGAGCACGGAGCCCAATTTGCAGGAAAGCACTGACATGTTCATGTGTGTCATGTTGGGCCTAATGGCACTGCACTTTGAGAGCATACACACATTACCCCACCAGAAAGAGGATGACGATGAAGCTCAGAGTGGCATGGAGGCGTTTCTCAGGCAAGTCCTGATGCTCCTGCTAGGGCACTTGCCAGTTAATCCTCTGAACACAGTGCAACACCAGTTCTGGTGCTGTGAAACAAGCTCAGACTAGTGGTACCACGTTGTGATGCAGACATAGGATGATCAGCAGTGGCTATAGAACTTCTGCATGCACAAGGCCACATTCCTGGAACTATGCGAATGGCTTTCCCCTGTCCTGATACACCAGAATACCTAAATAAGAACCACTCTGACAGTGGAGAAGTGCATGGCAATTGCCCTATGGAAGCTTGCCACTGCAGACAGCTACTGGTCAATTGGGAATCCGTTTGGGGTAGGAAAATGTACAGTTGTGGCTGTTGTCATATGTCATGATCTGAAGTGCTGACCAGCACACGGTGACTAAGGAGTTAACTCAGGTACCTAGCAAAGGTGATGGCTGGGGGGGGGGGACGGTTCGGGCAATCAGCCAATAACAATGAAGGTACGAATTTCAAATTGGAAAAGAAGGGGTTTTCTCACTCTCTTTGTTTGAGTCCAGAGCAGTTTCTCCCAGGTATTGAGGGAGATGGGAGACACTTTCTCTCTCTAAGAACGGACTTCTTGAAATGCATAAGTAGGGAAAAGTTTAGATAGTCCATCAGGGTTTATTGTTTTGGGGGTTTGGAAATCATGTCTGCGCTGGCTAATTGTTTTTCTCTTTTGTAACTAAGGATTACAGCCCAGAGACTGGGGGAGGAAGTGAAGGAGTGAGTGAATACACACACACACACACCTTTTTTTTTTTTGTTTGTTTAAAAAAAAAAAAAGTGCCGGTACTCCAGGGGAAAAGTTATTGAGCTCTGACTGGAGGTGCCGGTACTGCGTCCCGGGCAGTACCATCACAAAAAAAAGCAGTGTGTGTGTGTGTATATATATAATACATACACACACACACACACACACACACACACACACACAGGGCTCACCAAGCAGCGGCGAGCCCTGCTCACCAGCCGCGCGTTTCTGCACATGCGCAGATCGGTCTGCGCTGGCTCTTCTGGGTTGTAATCTACTCGCCACGGGCGAGTAGATTACATTACTTGTCGAGCCCTGTGTGTGTGTGTATGTATATATATATAAAATCAAATTGTGGCTATTTTTCATCTAGTCACTTTACTATGCTTGCAACAGTAGTTTTGTTATGATAATAGAAGAGTTTTCTTTTTATTCTAATTAACCGGTACTGGTTGGTTGTTGTGTCCTTAGGATTAAGTGGCTGGTTACAAGGGCAAAGTCTATTGGTGTCTGGATTCCTTTTGTTTTGCAAAATGGAGGTTGGGGCAGGGGGAAGAGGATTCCCAAGTGATCTCTTATCTGATTTTTCTTGGAATCACATAGGTGGTGGCAGCGAAGAACCAGTCTTGGTTTCTTTTTTAAATCTCAGAGGGACTGACATTGAATAAGTTTGTCTCTGGGGACCACAGACACAGAGGTTTTGCAGAGGCTATTCTGCTACCCGGCCCCTCAATTCTTCACGCATAGTGTCAGGTTGGGTGATTGAGCCATGATACCATACAAGTAGCCAAGACCATCAATAACATTCTGCTATGGAGGATTGAGACTAGGAAACGTAGACACCATACTGGATGGCTTTGTCACGCTGGGCTTCCCTAGCTGCGGTGGTGCCATCATGGTCCCCCGAACACCTTGCCTCAGAGTACATCAACCACAAGGGGTACTTCTCCATGGTGCAGCAGGCACTCATGGATCACCAGGACCATTTCATGGACATCAATGTGAGATGGTCGGGAAAGGTGCATGATACACGCATCTTTCGAAACTCCAGCCTCTTCTGTAAGATGCACCCTGGAACTTTTTCCCCCCAACTGGACAATTGGGGTCGGAGAGGTACAAATGCCAATAATGATCCTTGGTGACCCAGCCTACCCCTTGCTCCCATGGCTCATGAAACCCTACCCAGGCTGTCTTGACCCCAGCAAAGAGTTCAACAGCAGGCTGAGCAGGTGCAAAATGGCGCAGGTGGAGAATGGTAGTGGAATGTGCCTTTGGATGTTTAAAGGGCAGGTTCAGGAGTCTCTTTGACTCACCTGGACCTCAGTGAGTGCAACATTCCCTTTGTGGTGGCAGTCTATTGTGTGCTCCATAACCTGTGCAAGACCAATGGAGAAGCTTATCTGACAGGGTGGAGGGTTGAGGCAGAGCACCTAACCAGCGCCATCAGGTGAGCACAGCAAGAGGCAGTTTTATGCAAGGCCTCTTTTGAGACTTTGCCACGTGGCTCTCCACAAGTTGCCCCTACACCTCCTGTGTTTCCCTTTAATCCCCCACCCAACCCATACAGTTCAAGCAATAAAGAGACCATCGTTCAAAGAACATTAGTGGTTATTAGGGGAAAACAACAGGGAAGTGGAAGAACTGATCGGAAGGAGAGACGAGGACTTAGGAACAGGATTGGTACTGCCTTCTGCCTCCCAAGGACCCAGCTCTCCTTGAGTTCCCCCTCCATGTCCTGGGGCCCCAGCAGCCCCTGGAGCTCCCTGAGGTAGAAGCCACAGGGCTGCCAGAGGAGGAGCCACGGGTGATATCAAGGCAGGCAGGGTTCTTGGAGGATGCCCTCTCTAGACAGGAAGCCACATACTCCATCACAGCAGTCAGTGAGAGAACATGGTGTCATGCTGCCTCATGAGCTGCTCCCTGGCAGTCTTCCTCTCCTGCTACTCCACGATCTGATCCTGTCACTCTGCCCGCATCTCCAACATGACGGAAGGCATGCAGTCCATCTACTTACAAACCATCTCCTCGCTCATGCATTTTCACCTCCAGCTCTGCACCAGGCAGGTAGATGCTACAAGAGGGGGAGCTTTCACCAAGCTGGCTGTTGGCCCAGCTGCAAAGAAGTTACAAGGGCAGACTTTACAGCAAATACATTGTGTTAAACCTACTCCTAATCTGTTAGCCTATACCAAAGGTCTCTGTAAAGATAAAGGAAATGTGTTCTGTGCAATGCTAAATGTTTGCTTTAAAAAGTGTGCACTTTACAGCAGGTGCTTAGACTTCTCAGGGAGGCACTGGGACACACTCAGTTCAGTGGCAGGCATGCATGGTAAGGAACCAGCCAGGGCAGGAGCCTGCAGGCACGAGGAAGGGTGGCAACAGCGAGTGGCTTGTTGCTATGTCCTGCACACCAAGTCCAGTACACATGGTTTCCCAGGATAGTGCTACTTTCCCAGCCAGGGCAGGAGCCTGCAGGCCAAGAGGTTGGGGGAGAAGGGCAGGTCGGCTTGCTGCTATGTCCATCACATGTGCGCTCCCAGGGATACTGGTTCCATGCCTGCGCGAGAGGGGGAAAATGTCTGTTACATGGCCTCCCAGGAGAGTGCTAATAGGTTCCCTTCCTCCTTCATTGAGGTTGCTATGTGACATATCAATCTTCCCGAGTGATCGGGAGCTGATGCTGACAATGTGGCTCTAAACTTGGGCCTTATGCTGAAATGCTTTATGGTTCAATGACGCCACTTACTGGTGGAGTGGTGTGGGAAGATGTCCAACTGCAGAGGATGACATAAGGCTGGCCTCCCCAAAAACCTTGTGTTCGTATGTGAGAGGTTCATAGAACTGTGCAGGCAAGACTCCGCTCCATCAGCAGACATGTAAACAAGCTGTTCCAAGCCTCCCGGGCTGTGTAGGCACAGCGCGTGATGCACTTCACACCCCACTGCCTTACCCCGCTTGTAGGTATACAAAGGTTGTGAACACACCAGGAGTGCCCTCCCCGGGGAAGGTGATGGACTGGGAGATGTCCTGAGAGGAAGGAACTGGCTTCATCATCAAGAACAGGTCTGGGCTCTCATTCAGTGCCAGCTGGCTAGTTTCTGCCTCCTCCTGCCACCATGGTGTCATCAGCCTTGAGGACAGGTGTGTCTTGGCCAGACTCCATGACCATGCTGGGGATGCTGGCCTCCACCCAAACATGGTGTCCAGCTGCTCGTAGAAACAGCACGTGTGAGGTGCTACACCAAAGCGTCCTCTTTCACCTTATGGTATGACTGGCCCTGCTCCTTGATTTTTACTAGGCACTACTGGCATCCCTGGAATAGCCTTTAGCCCCCATGCAGCTTACAATCCTACAGTAAATCTCAATGCTCTCCTTACTGTTTGGAGCTCACTGAGGATGGCTTCATCTCCCCACACCTCAATGAAGTCTAAGATTTCCTGAAACAAAAAACAGTACTATGTACATCCACACTGGTGCTCTTCTGCACCCTGGGAACTGGGGCCCATGGGAGCAGAAGACTTCAAAGTCATTGCACTGTTGGTCAGACTGTTGGAAGTCAACACCACATGTGCCACTGTGTGCTGCTTCCTCACAAATGGACTCAATATGCTGGCCACGTGGGAAAGGCCCTCCTACTGTTCCCAGGCCTTCTTCAGCTCAGAAGGAGACCAGTGGAGGTACAAGTTCTGACCAGAGTGGTCAAAGCAGGAAGCCTCACAGAAGCCAACAGCATTGACTTCCTAGCACTGCTGCGTCTACATTACCATAAATTCGACCGAGCAAGGTCATGACTAACATTACTCCACATGAAAAGCACTACTTAAGTCAACTTTCGCAGCCCTTAAAGTAGACACTACAGGCTTGCTGGTCTGGATGCATCACTTAGAAAATGAACCATATGGGGCTAAAGTCGATGTAAAATTCTAGTGTGGATCAGGCCTAAATGTCTTCCAACAGTCCAGTAAGTATAGGAAGTGTTGGTAATGCTGCTAGACAATGCTAACTTCCTATGTTCTGGCAAATTCTCTGGTTCATCACCAGTCAGATCCCTAGGGTGCTGGACTAGAGGGATTCAACCTGTATGACAGTAATGCCTTGAGGATCCAGTAGACATTAGGGCTTCATTGTATTAGATACCCTATAGGTAGATAAGATTTTTGGAAAGATTGTATTTGGAAAGATTTGGCTGTATTGGAAACATTAGATTTTTAGCTGTAAACATTGATAGACATCAATTTCATCATACACACAAATGGACAAAAGATTATTTCCATTGTTAATAAGATGGTTATGTACCTTCCATCAAAAAAAAAAAAATGGTTATATACCTTCCGTAACGTGTGTTTGAGATTGTTGCTCGTGTCCATTCCAATTCAGGTGTGTGTATGCACCACATGCAAAGTCATCATATAACTTTTCCCTAACAGGACCCCATAGGTCTGCAGTGGAGACCCCTAGAGTGGCACCCGTATGGCACAGTATATAGCTCACTGCCAACCCAGAGAACTGATGGGCAGGATCCCCTGGGATGCTAACACGAAGGGGAAAGAAGTCCAGGAGAGCTGGCAGTATTTTAAAGAAACCTCACTGAAGGCACAGGAACAAACCATTCCGATGCACAGTAAGAAATGCAAATATGGTAGGCGACCAGATTGGCTTATCAGGGAAATCCTTGGCGAGCTTAAATACAAAAAGGAAGCTTATAAGAAGTGAAAACTTGGATATATAACTAGGAAGGAGTATAAATATATTGCTTGAGAATACAGGGGAGTAATCAGGAAGGCGAACGCACAATTGGAATTGCAGCCAGCAAGGGATGTGAAGGCTAATAAGAAAGGTTTCTACAGGCATGTTAGCAATAAGAGGGTGACCAGAGAGAGTGTGGGGACCTTACTGGATGTGGGAGGTAACCTAGTGACAGATGATGTGGGAAAAGCTGAAGTACTCAATGCTTTCTTTGCCTCGGTCTTCACGGACAAGGTCAGCTCCCAGACAAATGCACTAGGCAGCACAGTATGGGAAGGAGGTGGGCAGCCCTTGGCGGAGAAAGATCAGGTTAAGAACTATTTAGAAAAGCTAGACATACACAAATCCATAGGTCCGGATTTAATGCATCCGAGTGTACTGAGGAAGTTGGGAAATGTCATTGCAGAGCCTCTGGCCATTATCTTTGAAAACTCGTGGAGATCAGAAAAGGTCCCAGATGATTAGAGAAAGGCAAATGTAGCACTCATCTTTAAAAAAGGTAAGGACAATCCAGGGAACTACAGACCTGTCAATCTTACCTCAGTACCCAGAATAATAATGGAGGGGATCCACTAGATATCCATTTTGAAGCAATTGGAAGAGGAGAAAGTGATCAGGAATAGTTAAATGAATTCGCCAAGGACAAGTCATGCCTGACCAATCTGATTAGCTTCTATTACAGGAGTGGGCAAAAGGGCCTCCAAGGGCACTTCAAAGTGCCGCGTGCTGCTCGCGGGGCAGGGGCAGAGCAGGGAAGGCTTTGCATGCTCCCCCGCCCAGAACTGGCTTAGAGGCGGGGGAGCACGCAAAGCTCCACCTGCCCTGCCAGCAGCACGTGGAGCTTTGAAGCACCGCACGCTGCTCGTAGGGCTGGGGGGAGAGCGGAGGAGACTTCGTGTGCTCCCCAACCCCCAGGCCCTGATTGGCCTTCATCCTGCCCCAGTCCTGCAAGGAGTCCGTGGCACTTCAAAGTGCCACGTGCTCCTTACAGGGCGGGAGGAGGCTTCCTGCGCTCCTCACCCCCAGGTCCTGATTGGCCTGGGGATGGGGGAGCATGCCAAGCCTCTTCCAGAGCATGGGTGCCTAGTGGGATGGGGGGGCAAAGGGTCTCCCCCACCCCCAGACAATCATGGTCTGAGGGTGGGTAGCCCCACCCCCTCCTGTTTAGGCCCTTCCCCTTCTGCTGAGAAGGGGAAAGAAGAGGTTACTTACCTCGTAACTGTAGTTCTTCGAGATGTGTTGCTCATGTCCATTCCAATTAGGTGTGTGCGCACCGCGTGCTCGGATCTCGGAGCTTTTTCCCTCAGCAGTACCCTTAGGGCCAGCAGGGAGCCCCCTGGAGTGGCACCAGTATAACAGCGCATATATACCCTTGCTGGCCCCTCCACCCCCAGTTCCTTCTTCCCGAAATTCTCCAACGAAGGGGACGCGGGTGGGATTTGGAATGGACATAAGCAACACATCTCGAAGAACTGCAGTTACGAGGTAAGTAACCTCTTCTTCTTCGAGTGATTGCTCATGTCTATTCCAATTAGGTGATTCCCAAGCCATTTCCTTTGGCGGTGGGGTCGGAAAGTAATCTTACCTATCTCTCCACAGACTGCAGCACTGCTCTACCCACAGACGCGTCTGCTCTGGCCTGCTGCGTGATGGCATAGTGCTTGGAGAAGGTGTGGATCGAAGACCACGTGGCTGCTCTACAAATGTCTAAGATAGGCACTTGGGCCAAAAATGCTACAGACGCGGCTTGTGCCCTCATGGAGTGGGCCCTCAGTCACGGAGGGGTTTTCCCCTGTCCATGGTAGCACTCAGTAATACAGGCAGTGATCCATGATGAGAAACACTGCGCTGACACAGGTCCTCCCCTCATACGTTCCGCAAATGAAATAAAGAGTTGTGATGACTTCCTAAAGTCTCTCGTTCTGTCAATGTAAAAAGCCACCGCTCTCCGGACATCCAGGCAGTGCAAAGCCTGTTCCCTAGGTGTGAAGTGTGGTTTGGGAAAAAACACAGGTAAGTAAATGTCCTGAGTCATATGGAAACTAGAGACGACCTTAGGGAGGAAGGCCGGGTGAGGGCGGAGCCTGACCTTGTCCTTGAAAAAGACAGTATATGGAGGGTCTGAAGTGAGGGCCCGTAACTCTGATACCCTCCTGGCAGATGTGATTGCCACTAAAAATGCCACTTTCCACGACAGGTGCTTTAGCGAGCAGGTGGCTCAAAGGGTGGTTTCATCAGTCCTGTCAGAACTAAATTCAGGTCCCAAGGTGGGACAGGGGGACATACCTGTGGTATCAATCTGTCTACCCCCTTCAAGAACGGCTTTGTCATTTTATGGGCAAACACCGATTTTCCTCCCTCTCCCGGGTGGAAGGCCGTAATAGCCGCTAAATGGACTCGTAGAGAGGATGTTGCGAGGCCTTGTTGTCTGAGGTGCAAGAGGTAGTCCAATATCAGGGAAACAGTAGCTGTAAGCGGGTATGAACCCTTTTGCTGCACCCAATGTGCAAACCTCTTCCATTTTGCCTCATAGAGGGCTCTGGTAGAAGGTTTCCTACTCTAAGAGGACCCTCTGCACCTGTTGAGAGCAGCCCTGCTCTATGGCGGAGAACCATCCAGGTTCCATGCCATGAGATGGAGAGAGCTTAGGCTTGGGTGACATAGTGTCCCTTGACCCAGGTCTTGGGTCAGCAGGTCTGGGACTAGCGGCAATGGTAGTGGGTCCACTGTAGACAACTCTCTCAGGGCTGAGAACCAGTGCTGTCTCGGCCACCATGGTACTATCATTATGACTGTAGCTCGGAACCTCCTGACCCTGATCAGTGCGTCATAAATTAATGGAATGGGAGGGAATGCATACAACAGGCGACCAGGCCAGTGAATGTGGAGAGCATCCCCTAGGGAGTTGGCTCCCTGGCCCCTGAGGGAGCAGTAGCTCCTGCACTGGGTGTTGTGCTCGGAGGCAAACAGGTCCAGAAGGGGATAACCCCACCTCTGGAAAACTCCTACCAGGATATCCCTCCTCAGCATCCACTCGTGCTGAGTGGCTGAGCTCGTCCACTAAGTTGTTCCTGGACCCCGGAAGGTAGGAAGCTTGTAATGAGATGTTGTTGCATATGCAAAGTTCCCAGAGCTCGATGGCCTCCCTGCACAGAGGGGAAGAACGAGCTCCCCCCTGCCTGTTCACGTAATACATGGCCGAGGTATTGTCGGTTAAAACCTCCGCTGACTTGTTCTTGATCAGCGGTAGGAAGGCCTGGCATGCTAATCTGATCGCACGGAGTTCTTTTACATTAATGTGTAATGGTCTTTCCCTCGGAGACCATAACCCTTGAGTCCTCATAGACCCAAAGTGTGCTCCCCACCCCAGGTCTGAAGCATCCGTTACAAGCTGTAGAGATGGGGGCTGCTTCTCGAAGGGGACCCCTGAGCAAACCACGCCCTCTTGAGTCCTCCAGATCAGGGAGCGAAGTACATTGCCAGGTAAAGTGACTACCCTGTCCAGTGGGTGTCGCACTGGATTGTAGGCTGTTCTCAGCCACACCTGTAAGGGGCGGAGTCTCAATCTGGCATGTACCACTACATATGTGCAAGCCGCCATATGGCCCAACAGACGCATGCAGTTGCGTGCAGTGGTCATTGGGGAAATATGAAGGTCCCTGATCATTTCCTGTATAGTGTGAAAACGGTGCCTGGGCAAGGATGCCGTGCCTGTGTCAGAATCCAGGAATGCCCCTACAAACTCTATCGTTCAGGAAGGGGCCATCATGGACTTCTCTTCGTTCAATATGAGTCCCAACTGCAGGAACAGGTGTCTGGTCCTGGAGACGTGTGTGGCTACCTGTTCTTGGGACGAACCGCGAATTAGCCAGTTGTCCAGGTAAGGGTAGATGTGAATCCTGTGGCGCCTCAACTCCGCTGCCACTGGGGCCATACATTTGGTGAAGACCCTTGGTGCTGAGGTGAGTCCGAAGGACAGAACTGTGAACTGAAAATGGTCGTGGCCTACCATGAACCGTAAGAACTTCCTGTGAGAGGGCAATATCGTGACATGGAAATATGCATCTTTCAAATCAAGGGCAGCAAACCACTCTCCTGTCTGTAGGGAGGGAATGATCGATGCTAGAGTGACCATTCTGAACTTTGTCTTCTTTATAAATGTATTTAGTCCTCTGAGGTCTAGAATAGGACGAAGCCCTCCTTTCGCCTTTGGTATTAGGAAATAACAAGAGTAAAATCCCCTCCCCCTGAACTCGTCTGGGACGGGCTCTACTGCCCCGAGGTTCAGGAGCTTCCGAACCTCTTCCCTCAGTAGTGTGTCGTGAGAGGGGTCCCTGAAAAGGGAGGAAGGGGAGAGGGAGGGATGGGGGCGGGGAAGTAAAGGGAATTGAATAGCCCCGTGTTACCAGGCTGAGAACCCACTGGTCTGATGTTATAGCAGCCCAGGCTTGTTGGAAATGGGACAAATGGAAACCAAATGGGGGGGGGCAGAGGGGGGGGGAGAACGTGGCTGGTATGCTGTCCTCAATTGTGCCCTCAAAACGGTGGTTTTGTATGCTGGCCCACGGATGTAGAGGGCCCTTTACCCTGATTCGGTCTGGAAGCTCTGCGACGGTTTCTAGGCTGGTCAGTTCTGGAAAAATTACAGCCTCGTCTCCTGCCTCGGTCCGAAGTAAACCCCCGCTGGACGTGCCTTGTTACAGGTTTGGGGTTTAGGGGTCGCCTAAGAGGACCAGGCGTGTGGATTCCCAGGGAGTTAAGCGTCGCTTGGGAATCTTTTGGACCATGGAGTTTGGAGTCCGTCTAATCTGAAAAAAGACTCGCTCCTTCAAAGGGCAGGTCTTGGAGGGAGGCTTGCGTATCGGGCGGAATGCCCGACACGTTTAGCCATGCCGTCCGCCGCATAACAACAGCTGTTGCCATTTTCCGGGCAGCCGAATCAGCTGCGTCTAAAGCCGCCTGCAAAATCGTACGGGCCACCGACCTGCCTTCATCTGCCAAGGCCCTAAACTCTTGGCGGTCTTCCTGTGGCAGACGGTCCCAAAATTTGCCCATAGCGGACCAGGTATTATACGCATAGCATCCTAGCACAGCTTACTGGTTGGCTATACGCAGTTGTAGACCCCCTGTGGAATAGGCTTTACGACCCAGGAGGTCCAATTTTTTGGGGTCCTTGGCCTTAGGGGTTGGCCCCAGGGGACCCTGTCTTTCTTTTTGCCCCGCTGCCTGAACAACCAAGGAGCTCGGGGGTGGGTGAAAAAACAAAAAGTCATGGCCATCCTGAGGAACAAAGTACCGCTTCTCTACTCCCTTCTGGGTGGGCGGGATAGATGCTGGGGTCAGCCAGAGGGTCTTGGCCAACTTGTCCACCAACTTTATCAGAGGTAATGCCACTCTGCCTGGGGTTGTAGTGGAGAGGATATCAACCATGGGGACTATATGCTCCTGAACCTCCTCCACCTTTACCGCCAGATTTTTTGCCAGCCTACGCAGGAGGTCTTGATGAGTCCTTGCGTCCATTGACGGCAATGACGGGGCTGGGTCTGTTAAAGCCTCATCAGGAGAAGAAGCAGCTGAGGAGTCCTGTGGGACATTAGTATCTTCCATCTGCTCCTCCGCTGGCGGGTCTGGTACTGTTGTGTGGGCCACCTGGGCAGACTCCTCAGAAATAGGTCTGGTAACCACCTCGGGGAGAACCCCCTGGGGTCTCGATGTCACCATCAAAGTTGACCTATCCACTTCAGCTACAGGGGCTCTATACATTGGAGTTGCCGACAGGGTCCCCCGTCTCATTGAGCCCGAGCCGGATGGTGCAGGCGGTGGACCTTGGGCTTGATGATAGGCCCATGAGGCCCAAAAGGGCCATTGCTGGGGGGGCCAGGGATATTGTTGCAGGTCCACCCCCGCAGGTGGGTGCCTGGAACGTGACCTGTGCCTCGATCGAGCGGTAGGAGGATCTACCCGACCTTAGGGACTCCGCCTCCAACCCAGATGAATAGTCCGATGCTGACCACAGAGGGGCAGCAGAGTCTTGGTCCCTTCAGTGCTGGACCATGGCTCACGGCTTCCCCGTAAGCTGGGGGGCTGGTGCAGATGGCAGAAAGGGCTGCGTCCACACCGTCTGCCCTTGAGGACCCCTTGCTCCACCCGGCGGTATGGCTGACGAACATGACGATGAAGGCTCTGACCGATTGGAAACTGCCAGCGGCACCATCGTTATGGGCACCGGGCTTGAAATCAGGAGCGGTGTCATGAGTGGTGCCGGGATCGGTGCTAACGTCGGTGCCATGCGGGGCGCCATCGAGATAGTGTATGCCGGAAGAAGCGCGTGTGCAGCTGTGTGTGCCCCCATCCACAACTGAATCTGGGGCTGTGCAGAGGTGGAAGGAAGGGAAGCCGCTGGAGCTGGAGGGGCTAGAAGCCCCGGTGCCGTCCCCATGATAGGAGGCGTTATCAGCCTTGGTGCCGTCGTCTGCACCGGAATCACCCCGAGAGCCAGTGCCGTCGCGTGCACCTGGGAAGCTGTCAATGCCGGTGCCACTGCCTGCACCAGGGGTGCTCCGATCAGCGGTGCCGTGGTGTGCAGCGTTGCTGTCGGCACCGAGGTAGCTCCAGTAGGTGGCACTGTTGACCACAGCTGGAGCGTTGCAAACCCCAGTGCCGATGCCTGCACCAGGGCTACTTCACGCACATGCGCCTGCGCTTGTCCTGGGGGCACTCCAGTCCCTGGGAACGCTCCCAGGGGCGATGCCGTTGCCTGCACTGGAGGCGTTTCAACGCCCGGTGCCGCTGCCACCCTTCCGGGTGTCTGCAAGGGCGGTGTCGAATCCGGCGCTGTATGCGTCGAGGCTGCAGTTGCTGTTGCCAAACCTGGAGGTGCTAGGAGCCCCAGAGGGGCTAAAGTCAGCGTCGGAGCCTGCAACAGGTTCGCAGACTGCGAAATCGGCACCGATGTCATCTCCGTCGCGCTCAGCGTCACTGGGGGATGTCGCCGTGCCAACTGTACTGGCGACAAAGGGACCTGTGGTTGGGAAGGCCAGTGCACCGGTGCTCTGCTCGGTGCCAGGAGAGGGAACCCTGAAACATCAGCAGTTGTTAGGGCTATCAGGTCTCTTACAGCATGAAAGGTCTCCAGGGTGGAGGGCTGCATATCCAGCAGGGTTCCTTCTGTCCCTAGGGCCAGTATGGCCTCTGTCTGGTCCCCCTCTTGTTGTGACTGGCCAGGGGACTTAGTAGCCGAGTGCCCCTCCTTAGGGCGCACTTTGCGGCTCGTTTTGTGAGGAGAACGGCCCCTCCGGTCCTTAGATCCCTTCCCTGAGGGAGATTGTGACCAGTGCCCGGAAGGCTTAGCCTTCACCTTGGTCGGTGCAGAGGGAGCTTCCCGCTCCGCAGAAGCAGCATCGTGCACCGACTGACTGTCCTCCGGTGCCGGAGGCTGCAGGGAGGACTCCATTAATAATCTCTTCAAGTGAGAGTCCCTCTCTCGCCTTGTCCTCGGTTTAAACCCCCTGCAGATCTTGCAGGTTCGGGTACAATGTGCTTCTCCAAGGCACTTTAAGCAGGAGACATGAGGATCTCCGCAGGGCATAGATTTGAGGCAGGACTGGCAGGGTTTAAAACCTTGCGGTCTGGCATCCTCTCCCAGCCGGGAGGGGGAAGCTAACTATTGTCCAACTATTTACAGGGTAACTACTGAAATAAACACTATTTACAAACACAGTAACAACTAACTAAGGGAAGACTAAAAGTCTAACGCTCCAACTGCCGCACAGGCGGGAAGAAGGAATTGAGGAGGTGGAGGGGCCAACAAGGGTATATATGCGCTGTTATACTGACGCCACTCCAGGGGGCTCCCTGCTGGCCCTAAGGGTACTGCTGAGGGAAAAAGCTCCGAGATACGTGCACGTGGCGCGCACACACCTAATTGGAATGGACATGAGCAATCACTCGAAGAAGAAGCTGCTGTACCCCTACGCAGGGTCTCTCCCTAGCGATGCTGATGGGGTGCCCTACTAGCTAAGACCACCAACACTGATCTGGAACAGCTGGGCTTGGTGATAGGCCCGGGGGGTCCAAAAGGGCCACTGCAGCAGTGGTTGCCACTAAAGAGGCCTGAATACTAGGAACTCCTGCCTATGCTCAGGACAACAGTGTGCTGAAGTACATTGACTCCTCCTTGACCTGTAAGACTCCGGTTCAAACTCCAACGTAAAAGTCGAATGGGGGGGGGGAAGAGGGGGACCATAGAGGTGAAGTGCTGTGCCGCACTGGCAGCCCTTGTGACAGGAGCCCTCCTGCGGGTTTGATACTACGTGGACTCGAGCAGTCCCAGGATCAGTGCTGAGGAGAACAGTCTCATGTAGGCGAATGGTGCCAAGGTCTGGACTCAATGGTACCAGCTGTGGTGCTGGAGTTTATGGTGTCAGGAGGCCAGATGGCTTTGCAGGGTGCTCTAGCACCAGATGCGACCCTTTTGACTTCCACACCTTCAAAGCAGGTGACCTGCCTCTTTCCCACCTCTGCCGTTTCTGCTGCACTGGAGAATAGGAGTGGTGCCACGGCACGGCAGTTGGTGCCAGGGAGGTGGTGCACTCTGCACTAAAGATGGCGCACTTCTTACAGAGGCCACCTGGTCCAGTCCTGAGGCCCATGGCGCAAATGGAGGTGCAGAGAAGTATCCATTAGAAGGTTTCTAGATGCAACTCCCTATTCCCATGGGTTCTTGACATAAAAGCTTTGCACATCTAACTCTTATCTGCAACGTGCACCACTTCCAAATACTTAAGATAGGATTTGTGGTGATCATGTGTAGGCATAAACTTGTTGAACTGCTTGCACGGTTTAAAGCCACAGAACGGAGGCATGCCCCAGCCTCCGGTATGAGGAGGAAAAGGACTCCCTGCTGAGAACTATCAAACTACTTCACAACAAACTACAGAAAACAAAGCTAGAGACTAGCTGGAAAGAGAGAGAATTCCAAAGACCATCACTGGCAGTAAGAAGGAACTGAAGGAGTGGGTTAGCAATGGGCTATATACCTTGCTATACTGGTGCCACTCCAGGGGTCTTCACTGCCAACTTATGTGTTTCTGCTAGGGAAAAGCTTTCCGACGTCTATGCATGTGGCACACACACACCTGACTTGGAATGCACATGACCAATCATTTGAAGAAGAAAGCTGAGTTTTACAGTTCTCAAACTGTGGATTTGTTTCCAGAGATAACGTTTGTTGAGAGCAAAAATGTTTTAAAATAAATAAAACATATAGAAGTGAGGAAACAGACCTCAATCCTATTGTCCCTCTGCAAATTTGTGTACATCTAGGTACGTCAGATTATATGTCTCGCCGACGGAGGCATGTAGATTAGACAGATCGGCATAGAAATGAAGCCGCGATTTAAATAATCGCTGCTTTCATTTAAATGGCTGTTCGCTTGCCGATCAGTTGTTTGTCGGCAGATCGACAGTCTGAACGCGCCGTGGTCGACAAGGAAGCCTTTGTCAACCGGCGCAGGTATGCCTCGTGGAAATCAGGTTTACTCTGCGCCGATCGACAAAGGCTTCCTTGTCGACCACGCGCCGCTCAGACTGTCCCAATCTGCCGACAAACAGCTGATCAGCAGAGCGGGCAGCTATTTAATTTAAATGAAGCCGCGATTATTTAAATCGCGCTTCATTTCCCTATGCCGATCTGTCTAATCTACATGCCTCCGTCGACGGAGGCATGTAGTCTAGACGTACCCTAAAAGTGCAAAGTTTCAAAAAGTTCGGAATAGATCCAGACAAGGAGAAGAAGTAGTCTGTAGATAAATGTAAGAAAGGAGGGACAAGCAGTAGAAACAAAATTAAAATTAGTTGAGCAGCATATTCCAGCAGTCTTAAGGGCTTTCTGAGACTTCATTGACTGGAGATCTACCATACCATTCTCTCACTAGTAGGGAAAACTTATAATGGCAGCAGACCGTAAAAGAGATCCAGTTTGGAATCTTTTAATGCATGCAAAACGCAAACAGGTGCAACAAAGAAATGCAAGGCCTGGTTGCCTAAATGAAACATCATAAGAAGTGTTCCTTCTTAGGAGGAAGCTGCATTGAAGATGATGAAAGGAACATGTCTACACATGAAGGACCTTCAGATTGGTAAGCTTTTTTATTTCATACTTCTTTAAGAACTGCCTATCTACCGTCTGGACTATTCTTGAATTATCATGTTTGAGCAAAAAAATATAGTTGTAACTCTACAGTACTATCATTTTTATGTGGTTGTGATAAATAAATAGCTGAAATAGACAGCTCTTCCTTTTACAATTTCACCTTTAAAGTAGCACTGTCATTGAATGCAATGAGTAATACTAAATGAGCAGTGTAGTAGTAATAATTAAATAACTGCATTGACTTATTTTGTTTAGCAGAATCCATCCTCAACATACAAGATTCTGGAGACAATCCACCTTCAAGATCACCATCATTTTCTATAGTTTCAGAGTTATATGCCAATTATAAGGTTTCAGTTACATCCTGTGTGTCACAGCCATAATACCTGTAACACGAAGAAAAAAAGTCTTTATCATCCAGAAATAATCATAGATAAGTTTGTGATAAGAACCAGCAGATTACAAAAAGAGAGGTAATTCATGAAAAAATGGCCTATTATGTTTAAGTAACAAATTCTCCTTTCTGTATGATTGAGAACCCACACTTGATGGGTCAGTCATTAAGACTAGGATACAGTCCACCCAACAGAGCAGATGTTGCAGGCAAGTTGCTGAATAAAGTGTATAGAAAAGAAAGTGAGCAGTGTTCAAAGAAGGTAAAATTGCTAGCCTGAGTTTTGATGGGTGGAGCAATGTCCAGAACAATCCTGTTGTATGTGCTTGTGTGACAGAAGAAGGGAATGTCTTCCTTACAGAAACAATTGATACATGAAGAAATGCACAGATAGCAGAATACTTAGAAGAAGTAGCAGTAAAAGCTATAACAATCTGAAAAAAAAAATCAAAATGTCTAGTATGCAGCTTGGTCACAGACAGTGCTGTAAATGTATCCAAGATGAGAGTCCCAAGCTAATAACATACATTTGCAGTGCTCATTTGATGCACCTCCTAGCCAAAGACTTCAGTGTTCCACAAATAAAAGCTAATGTTGTTGAAATTGAAATATACTTCCATAACAACCACTTTGCAGTGGCTGCTCTGAAAAAAGTGGGAGGAACCAACCTAACTTTCCCACAAGATATGCAGTGGAACTCAGTAATGGATTGCTTTGAGCACGATATCAAGAACTAGCCTAGTCTGATGATACTTCCTAAACAAAATAATGAAAAAAAATAGATGGCAGTATCATAGCCAAAGTTCTCAGCACTGGGCTTAAGAGAAACGTTAAGCTTCCCCTGAGTACTCTAAAGCCTATTTCTGTATCCTTGAACAAAGTATAGGGAAATAGCTGTTTTATTGCTGATGCTGTTGAAATCTGGAAGGAACTGAGTGAGATCTTAAAAAGAATAATATGCAATGACAGTGTTAAATTACAAGCATTAAAAAAATAAAAAAGAATGGGACAAGCACCATCTCTAGCTCATTTTCTTGCAAATGTTCTCAATATTCAGTACCAAACTTAAGTGCCAAGGAAAGGGAGTTGGCTATGACATGGGCATCCAGCAATCATCCCTCCATAATGCCAACTATAAGAAACTTTGGAAGTAAGGGTGAACCATTCAAGAAATATGTTTGCTGGTGTTTTAAAGAAAGTCACAACATTGAACTGGTAGAAGTCACTTAAGCATTTGGATTCAAAGACTGTTCAAGTGATAATCTCACTTTTAACAGCAGTAGCTTCTTCTGCCAGCATAGAAGTAATATTTTCTTCCTTTGGACTAGTTCATTCCAATTTGAGAAATCATTTGGGACTTGAAAAAGGAGGAAAGGTTGTTTTTCTTTTCCAGATTATGAACAAACAGGAAAATGAAGTGAAGAGGACTGAATTAGCTGCAGAAGCCAATATTTTAAGTTTCTCATGTTGACAGGCTGACACAGTCTATTTAATTTTTGTTTTAAAATGAATAGTTCACCTTCTAATGACCTCAAATATCTGCTTCAATTACCTTTTGGTAAATGAAATAACCAATCATTCATTTTCTGATATAGCTATAAAATTAATCTGAAAAGTCTTCAAAATAAATCACTGTTTTAAAATGTGTAGTGTATACCTTCTGAAAATTAAATCTACATCTGACTTATGAAAAATATGTTTTAAGGTTATAATAACCAACAAAAATTCACTTTTATGTCAAAAATCATGATTGAGTCTTCCTGACTAGAAATTTAAATCAATTTGATTTAAATAAATGCTGGCGAACTGCAGCTACAGACTGCCACATTGCTGTGGCATTTGCCACTAAGCAAGATGTTGCACCCGCTGTATAAGCGATTGCCTGAAGGGATGTCTTTCCCCCCCCCCATCAGTTGACCTTCTGAGATAAAATGTCAAACAAGAGGTGTAAAATCCCATTTAATTAGTTCATGGGTTAAATCTTAAGTTTAAGTGGTTAGCTGATTAAATGGGGAGGGGCAGGCTAGAGTGCACACCCCACAAAGCCCAGGCAGGGGAAGCTCCAGCCCAATAAACCTAGTGGGCATAGGTAGAGGGGCTGCTCCCCAGGAACCAGTTAGTTGTTAAGAGTGATGCTTACCTGGTAACCAGTCACCCGTTAACATCCTTATGTCAGATTGATCTCTATATTCTTCTGGCACTTAGAAGTCTCATCTGAAGACTAAGTCCCAATTAACAAAATAATATTTTGCAAACAATTCCTCACAGTTGGATACACTCATTTGGAGACTCACCATGAAATAGGCTTTTTTGGCAAAGAGATCTAGTCATTTAAAAGCCTTCTCCTTCAAAGACGACTGTACTGGGATCTGCTTAGACCTTTATTTGCTGTAACAGCAACCACAAAAGATGGCACTGAGTGCATAAAGAACTGCGCAAAGCCTTGTGCATGGACATGGTGTTTTTTGTCTTTCTTTCTAGAAATGGGAAGCTGAAGTCTCCCAAAGAATGTGTGTGGTATTATGGAGTACTTAATTGGTGGAAAAGACAAGTCTTCCAGATAGGCAATTAAATATTTAAAAAGATGAATAATAGCACTAGAATACTCAAGGAGCTGATAGAGGAGGGATCTGAGCCTTTGGCTATCAACTTTGAAAAATCATGGAAGATAGGAGAGATTCTAGAAGACTGGAAAAGGGAAAATTTAGTGTCCATCTATAAAAAGGGAAATAAGAACAACCCAGGAAACTACAGACCATTCAGTTTAACTTCTGTGCCAGGAAAGATAATGGAGCAAGTAATTAAGGAATTCATCTGTAAACACCTGGAAGATAAGGTGATAGCATGGATTTGTAAGGAACAAATCATGTCAAACCCCCTATCTGTTACCTGATAGCTTTCTTTGATAGGATAACGAGTCTTGAGATAAGGGAGAAGTGGTGGACATGGTATATCTAGACTTTAGCAAGGCATTTGATATGGTCTCGCATGATCTTATTATCAATAAACTAAACAAATACAACATAGATGGGGCAACTACAAGGTGGGTACATAACTGGCTGGATATCCATTCTCAGAGAGTAGTTATTAATGGTTCACAATCCTGCTGGAAGGGCGTTAACAAGTGAGGCTCCACAGAGATCTGTTTTGAGACTGGTTCTGTTCAATATCTTCATCAATGATTTAGATGATGGCATAGAGAGTATGCTTATTAAGTTTGCAGATGATACCAAGCTGGGAGGGGTTGCAACTGCTTTGGAGGTTAGGGTCATAATTCAAAATGATCTGGACAAACTGGAGAAATGGTCTGACGTAAATAGGATGAAGTTTAATAAGGACAAATGCAAAGTGCTCCACTTAGGAAGGAGTCACGCATACAGAATGAGAAGCGACTGTCTAAGAAGGAGTATTGCAGAAAGGGATCTACGGGTCGTAGTGGACCACAAGCTAAATGAGTCAACAGTGTGACACGGTTGCAAAAAAGCAAACATGATTCTGGGATGCTCACAATACTCCTGTTAATTCAAGACACGAGAAGTCATTCTTCCTCTCTACTCTGCACTGATTAGGCCTCAGTTGGAGTATTGTGTCCAGTTCTGGACACCACATTTCAAGAAAGATGTGGAGAAATTGGAGAATTTCCAGAGAAGAACAACAACAATGATTAAGGGTCTAGAAAACACAAGCTATGAGGGAAGGCTGAAAGAATTGGGCTTGTTAGTTTGGGGAAGAAAAGACTGAGGGGACATGATAGCAGTTTTCAGGTATCTAAAAGGGTGTCATAGGGAGGGGGGAAAGTTTTTCTCCTTGGCCTTTGATGATAGGACAAGAAGCAATGGGCTTAAACTGCAGCAAGGCAGGTTTAGGTTAGACATTAGGAAACATTTCCTGTCAGGGTGGTTAAATACTGGAATAAGTTGCCTAGGGAGGTTGTGGAATCTCCATCTCTGGAGATATTTAAGAGCAAGTTAGATAGACATCTATCTGGGATGGTCTAGACGGTACTGGGTCCTGCTGTGAGGTCATTGGACTGGACCTGATGAGCCCTCAAGGTCCCTTCCAGTTCTAGTGTGCTCAAGGATCTTATCTTGGACATGATCAGGGCTCGCCAAGCGGCGGCGAGCCCCCGCTCTGCGCATGCGCAGATCGCTCTGCGCTGGCTCTTCTGGGTCGTAATCTACTCTCGCCACAGGCGAGTAGATTACATTATTTGTCGAGCCCTGGACATGATCATTGGTGAACACACAAGAGACCACAGGATCAGGCTACAGTAGAAATTCCAGAATACTCTCTTTATCTTAATTCCTCCCAAACCATCCTATTTTCTAAGAGGACAGGCTGTGAAACCAGACCACAAACCTTGCAGATCCTTCAACATCTAAAAAAGGAAAAAGACCATCCACCCTATCAGCATGATCCTACTCAGGAGCTGCCCCAGCATTTTCCCCAAGTACTCTTTGAAGGACCAGTTTGAGTATGCTGGACAATGTGCATCTCCAGCCCTCTACTAGGTATTCATGGGCTTTCTACCTCCTGTACCTGACATTTACCACTCTTGCCCTCCCCATATGGTTCCTGAGCACCTTCAACTCCTATTAACTTCAGTAGTACGTGAAGGCATTCTGAACCTTCTAGAAGGCACTCAAAGGTAACTACTATGCAGTTTTGACGTCAATCCTGCATTAATATGGGGAAATAAGCAGATTAGCAACAAGTCAACAGTGTTTGCAAGCCATACTGGGTTGAGCTATAAAAGTGTATCTATTTTAGAACTGTAGAAAACCTGCAAACCATATGATAAAAATTTTCTATATTCAGATGTTTATATAAACAATTCGCATGCATCACATTCTAAGAGTAACAATAAACAGTATTACTAAAATAATGCCAGAAATAGAATACACAATGCCTGGAGCACTGCCATTTACTATGTTTATTTAGATATGAAAAGTATAGCAATGCTTTATTGCTTCTAAGGCACTAACCCTTTGCCTTCCTGAGTGGTGTGGAGAAAGTGAATAAGGAAAAGTTATTTATTTGTTCCCATGATATAAGAACTAGGGGCCACCAAATGAAATTAATGGGCAGCAGGTTTAAAACAAATAGAAGGAAGTTCTCTTCACACAGCGCATAGTCAATCTGTGGAACTCATTGTCTGAGGAGGTTGTGAAGGCTAGTATAACAGGGTTTAAAAGAGAACTAAATAAATTCATGGAGGTTAAGTCCATTAATGGCTATTAGCCAGTCTGGGTAAGAAATGGTGTCCCTAGCTTCTGTTTGTCAAAGGGTGGAGATGGATGGCAGAAGAGAGAGCGCTTGATCATTACCTGTTTGGGTCACTCCCTCTGGGACACCTGGCATCGGCCACTGTCAGCAGACAGAATACTGGGCTGGATGGACCTTTGGTCTGACCCAGTATAGCCATTCTCATGTTCCTATTTCTAATTCAAAGTGGGTGTGTTGATTGCACCATTAGATCATGAGAAGCACTGACTTAAAAAAAAAAAATTGTTGAAAGGAACTACTAGCTCAAGCTCAAATATTGACCTCTCTTAAAACTTTCCTCTAGAAGATATACACAACAGTAACGGTTCAAACACCAGGAATTCTATTACTAGTAGTTATGAGAATGACAAAAAGATGGCAGGGAATACTAGTTTCTTTCATAACTTTTCCAGTTGATTCAAGTTATATTAACTGATCTTGAATGGATCTACATTTAGCTTTTGTTTAGCCCAAAGCGTACATCAGGAAGAGTATGTATATGGGTGGGGGGGGGGAGGGGAGAGGTTTAAGTAGGGATTATTGAGGCATTCTGGTCATTTTTTTTAAATTAATACCTCTGATCTTTTGTAGTATCTTCTGTGTAGTCTACATTTGAAGGATTTTTTTAAATTTAAGATTGGCACAATGAGAGGGCAAGCTGCACATTAGATCCCTTTTGTCACTCGCAAGTGCATGCCTCAGAATGATAGGCCTGGCTTTCCCCATCTGTCTGGGTGGAACCCTGCAGTCCAATCACTCTTAGGCCAGGTCTACACTAGGGATGTCAACGTGTAGACGATTACACGAAAAATAGAAAGAGAGCAAAATTACAACCCCTATATAAGGTGGCTTGGCTCTAGCTCTCAAAAAGACTGCTTCTCTCTCTGTGCTGCAGTGACAGTTGAGGTCAACTGGAGTACTTGTGTAAACAGGTACTAGATCTGAATGTCTGGGAGCAGGAGCCTGCACTCTTTCAGTGGTGTGTCCTTGACTATGGAATTTGCTTTCCCAAGTGGTCCATCAAAAACTACGTTACACATTTGTCTTGTGGGTTAAGATACCCTTCCTCCTCCTCTCTCTCTCTGCATCTCCCCACCCCCCAGCATCACAGAAGTAGAATGTTCCTGTTTTGTGGTGCAGCTAATTTAGCTTTATTTTGGGGCTGAAGGGGAAGAAGAGAGGGTTGTTTTTCTCTAGTTGGCATAGATTGCAGGACATGGACTGTTTTAAAATACTGTGCACACACTATTTAACTCACTGCATTTTGTAAACTTAAAATAACCCCAAAAGTTCCTGTAGCATTCAAATTACTTGAAGACTTCTTTGAAAACAAGATACTAAAATCTTCCATAAAACCACAACTGCACGACAACATTCCTACTGTGTTTATACAGTAGATTTTGTTGGTGCAAATATTTCTACACAGAATTTTCAAATAAATTATCTGATTATGAGGCATTTTGAAGACCCAAGCAGGAAAATGTCAGGGCACCTAATATCACACAGCTAAGGACAGTTGATGATGCTCAGAAAAAGAAAATACAGGCATTCTCCAGGCATTTATTCCTCACACACTACACAAAGTTAAAGATCACCCAAACCCAATTTTAAATGTATATAGAAACACATTTTAAAAGGCCCCTTTTCTTGTTTCCCCTCCCCTAGCCCGTCTCTCATCACTTTTTTCTGGAGTTCTCTCATAAGCTTCACTCAGCTCCCTTCTCTTCCCACCTCACAGCTCAGCACTCCTCTCCAATCAACTGACCCTCCTCAACTCAGCATCCTCCGACCCCCTTTTCCCCGGCCTTTCCTTGGAGCCGCCACCCCGAGCTCCCCGTCCACCTTTCTTCTCAGTGTCCCTACACCCCTAACTCCCTTCTCCACCCAGCCTCCGCCTCACCTCTCGCTCGACCTCGCCATTTCTCTCCGTCGATGGCCTTTACCCTCCAGTTCGTTACCCCAGCTCACCCTGACGTCCCCACCACTGCTACGCCCCACTGCCCGTCACCTCTCCCATCTCAACTTCGCGTTGCCCTCGCCACCGTCCCCCGACTGACAAGCTGCCCTCTGCTCACTCCGCTTCCGCCAGCCGCTTTCACAGCTCACCCGCGTCCACCACGGCCCTCGCCAGGCCCCCCCCACCCCCTCGCCCGGGTGCTCTGCGGTCGCTCACCGTTCTTCAGCTCGTGCTTGACTGTGAGAAGAGGCAGCTCCCCTTCCTCTGCCGAGCTGGAGGATCCCTCCATTTTCTCAAAGGCTCGCCACCCCTCGCCCCTCTCTCTGCCTCCCGCCTGGGGCGTGCGGGCGGGTGGGGAGGGGGCAAGGTGTCTGGCAGGATTTTATTGTTCAGAGACGTAGGGGGGGGTAAACGCCATACAATTAAATACAAAATAAAAGCAACATTAAAATCCCGCCTCCCAACATCCAGCCCCTGCGGCTGCCCGCTCGCTCCAGCTCCCCTCCCTACTCAACAGCAGGGGGGGAACCCAGCCCCGCCGGGACTGGAGGAGACTGTACGAAGAGGCGGTCTGAGGAGACTTCCCTTCCCCCTCCTCCTCTCACTTCTCCAGTCCTTAGAAGAATGATACTGAGAGCTCATTGGCTCGCGCGCCTGAACAGCTGGGCGACTGTTGGTCAGAGACCGTTGGACTTTACGTTCCCTCCCTCTAGCCGAATGGCGCGCTGCCCTATTGGCTCGCACATTGCGCTTAGCGCTTGCTCCTCCCGCTCCCCCCGCCCACTCGCCTTTTTATTTGTAAACATTCCCTCCCGCCTACTGAAATGGGCGGGTGCTAGGTCGCCTAGCGATGTGAGGGACGGTGCTGACTGACGCCTGGGGGCTGCTAGTCAGTCTAAGCTGCGAGCGGGAGGAGCGCTCCTTCCGGCTCAAACCGCTCCTAGTTCCGGAAAAAAAGAGAGAGGCGCCGTAGTGGGGCAAAGGAGGAAGATTAAGAAGTTACTTCCCTCCGACCCCCGGTGGCGTCCCTGGCTGGTTTTCCTACCCCCCGGAAGCGGCGATGGGTCTTGGGGACAGCGCAGCACTCTGTTAGGGGCGGTGGGAGACAGAAGGGGAGAGGTCGCCCTGTCTTCTATTGCTGAGGGGGAAGCGAAGTCTCCAGGCTCGTGGGGGGGGGGGGGAAGAATACTAATGAGGGAGAGAGCAAGAAGGGAGCTTTGAAGAGGCTTCCCCACAGAGTGCCATGCGCTAACTACTCCGTAGCGTAACCTCTAAGGTAGTGCGGCCCCCTGAGCTAACATATACATCTGCCAGAAACAGGGGGGGGTACTGCTCCAGAGACCTTACTGTCTGGAGCCAAGAGCTGGCTGCAAGGAGGTGGTACAGGATGCAGGAGCAGTGGTAACAATTAAAGCAGGAGTGGAACCTGGGGCATCCTGGCTTGTCTGGACCTGGCCCCAGAGGCTTAGGGTTCCCCTCAACATTTGTGGGACTGGAGCACACAAAATCTAGCCGGAGGCTCACAAGGCTCTGCTGTGCAAGGGAATGTGGGGAGTATCTTGCTCCTTCTCAGTCAGATGTCATATGATTGAGGGTTTGGTTTTTATTTTCTTGCTTCTCACTGGTGTGCAGTCCCAGAATGATTTTTCTGTGGGGTGATAGCCCCTGACCAAAAAAGGTTCTCATTCCTGAGTTAAAGAATAACACTATGGCTACATCTATACTACAATCCTCTTCTGCAAGAGGCAATGCAAATGGAGTGCTCATTTCCATATGTTGTACTCTTGTTTGCATTTCCTTCTTGGATCCATTTTGCAAAATGGATCCTTTCTGAATGGCTCTTGTGCAAAAGGGTTTTTGAGCAAAAAGGAGCTGTCTACACAGCGCTTTTTTGCGCAAAAGGGATCTGAGGAGGAAATGCAAATGAGCACATGACATATGCAAATGAGCACCCATTTGCATTTCCTTTTGCAGAAGAGGATCGTAGTTTAGATGTAGCCTAAGGCTATGTCTACACTATCGCCTCTTGTGCAAAAATATATGCAAATGAGGCAAAGCATGGAATGTTGTCATGCCTGATTTGCATCATTAATTAGGCTCCATGTTTACACAAGAGGTCTTTGTGCAAAAAAACCCGCTTGCACAAGAGCCATTCTTCCGCATTTTTTCTAGGAACAGCTCTTGTGCAAGAGGGGGTTTTGTGCAACACAGAGCCTCATTAATTATGCAAATGAGGCATGGCAATATTCCACACTTTGCCTCATTTGCAAATATTTTTGCGCAAGAGGCTATAGTATAGACATAGCCTAAGTGTAATGAACAGAGGTCACAGTACACTAGTTGACTATCCTTTCAAAATCAAGTGTTTTCTTGGGTCTGTGGCAGTGAATTTTAAGGAGTCCACTCATTCCCAGCTGCATGATCTGCACCAAAGGCAGATTCCAATATGCAGTGTATTATATCATTCCCAGAGACGCATTCTGCAACCCCATTAGGTGTAAGATGCCCAAGCTTAGTGGTAGGCAAGCTGTGGCCCATCGAGGTTGTGTGTGTGTGGCCTGGGACATTTTGTTTACTGTTGCCCACATACAGGCTTGCCAAATTCTGCTGGTTTCTGTTCTGTCAGGCTCAGCGGTTAATGTTCACAGTTGCACACAAGGCCTCCCTCCCCCCACTGCTGCCTGTATATCAGAGGCAGCAGTGCAGGGGGTAGGCCTGAACTAATATGCATGGGAAGCTTGCTTTTGAGTGCCTGCCTGCCTTCTCCCCACATTGCTGCCTCTGATACAGAGTCACTGGAGCCAACCCCCTGTGTGTAAACATGTATCCATTGAAAAATTCCAGAGTTACACATTTACCAAAAAAACCCCAAAATGCTTTTTAACATCCCTAAATGGCATGAAGATTTCAGCTTTAATTTTTAAAAATAGTTTGTCTTCATGATTACGGAGAAAAGCTTGAAAATGTGAAGCATACATATCCTAAAGTTTTGAAAACTAGAAGGCAATAGAACCCCCACGATTATGATTTTTAAACCCTCAATTAAGCAGCTCATAATGACATTTTGGGGGGGTCTGACTCTTAAAATGCTTGGGTTCAAAACATGGGTCATGTGTACTGAATCTCATTTCTTCTGGTGTTAGGATTTGTACCTTAGTCTATTCAGTTGCATACTAATCAGGTGCTGCACTCAGTCTACTGGCAAATTATAAATGTAGGCCTTAATTGGACAGATTGTTAGTATAACTGTTTAAAAGGGCCAACAATGTTAAGCAAGAGTGATGGATACTGTTTTGGAGTAAATGTGTATATGTCTTTAAATGTATGTGTGGCTTAGTATTTCCTGTTTGCTTGTAACCTTAAAGTAGGAGGAAGCAGGAAGAGACTTGGCTAGGAAGAGACTCAGGCTGCCTCATATCAGAGCAAAATTGCCTTTCCGTAGATTTACAGTTAATACAAAAGAACATTAGATTATTTTCTGGGGAAGCAAAGACAGAGTAAAGTAGAAGATAAAGACTTTACTTGAAGATAAAACAGTCTTTGGAATAGCCAAACTAACAGTAAGATTGCTTATTTACACTATGTCAGATTTATCAGACTATTGCATGTGATGGTGAGTGTTGTTATGCTCACAGAATATTTTGTGGTGTCAGGAAAGGAGACCCTATTACACAAATGCTTCAGTTTGTGAATATTCATTTAAATTATGCAATTTGATTTATTTTCATATTAATATCTCCTGCATGCTTAATATGAAACTGATTTTTATAAGAAAACAATAATTCTGTTTAGAATCATATTAGGTCTTCACCCTCATGTAAATCTCCAGAGTCTTTACATTGCAAATATGCTACCTGTTAAGCAGATTCCTATGTTCAGCCCTGTCACAGTGATCATTCTGTGGAGTGGTATGGTACAACTGCATTAGATTTACAGTTATGTTTGTCAACACTTGCTTTCAGTCATGCTATGTGTTTATGTCCTTGCTAGTAGAACGATTTGTTTTGTTTATAAATATTACTATGCCATTTATGGGTTAGAATAACTGATCTGCTCACATTTTACTTCATCTCTCTGATCAGAGTCTGACAAGATGATAGACCTAACTAATAATTATTTACTGAGTATTAACTGTGTAGTTGGAGCAGTGTATTTGAGAATAATTGGCTTTTGACAGTTCTCAGTTTGTATTTTTTTACTTCCAAGCTGTAGCTTTCTTTGCTGATATATCCTGTCTTCTGTTCTTCCCTACATACTCATGTCCTTTTTCAGGTGGTTATTCAACAAGTGAGGGCTGGAGTCTTTCCTTGTACATTTTTTTTTTTTTAATTCTTTTATTTGGAATGCAGATTCCAGACAAATGTTTGCACTTCTGACTTAAACTTGTAGATGGTCTGGAATTTCTTTAAGTCCCTGAACTCTTCCATCCATTTGACTTCACTAACTAGTTCACTTAGTTTCTCTCAGTCTGCCATTTTGAAATTGAATATCTGTAACTAACCTGGTTTTCATTCTTTCCTTTTAATTTACACTAGATTACCTCATGATCACTCATTCTTCTATATAGTCTCATCACTGTTTACTAAAACAGTCTAAAGTAGGATTACATCTCCTCATTCAGTGACTGTTTAGCGAAGAAACCTATCACCATTGGGCCCTACCATTATTAATAGAGATCATCTGCCAAACTATAGACTAGAGGAGAAAGTCTTCCATAATGACAATTTGTCGTAATGTTATTAAAGAGTACTACTATTAAGAGACTTCTATCCATGTCCAAAGCTGACCCTGAAGGTCTCTAGCAAATTCCTAACACTACTACATAGAACCTCTTTATAGTCCTTCCCCTAAAGTGATTTTGGCCCAAATAGATAGTGTGGTAGCATTGTTAAAAAAAAAAAAAAAAAAAAAAAAACACACACCACACACACACACACCACGAAACAAATACAACTCTTTACTTCTCTCTCTCCTGAGCAGTACATACCAGCTAGTACCCATATTCCAGTCATGATAACAGAAATATGGCAGACTAGTTATCCCTCTAATATTTGGTTTCACAACCTCTACTGGTGGTTCTAGTTCTTCCATTTTGGTGCTAAGGACCCCACACGTTCATTTGCACACATCTCAGATTTTTCTTGACCTCATCCAATTTCACAGCTAGATAAGAATAGCAAAAGGTATAGTGAGAAAAGTAAAATCCCTGCAAGCTGCATGGAATCTTTTCAAAGACACCATAATAGAGGCCCAACATAAATGTAAACCCCAAATTAAAAAACACAGTAAGAGAACCAAAAAAGTGTCACCATGGCTTAACATCCAAGTAAAAGAAGCAGTGAGAGATAAAAAAGCATTGTATAAGTAGAAGTTAAATCCTAGTGAGGATAACAGAAAGGAACATACTTTGTCAAATTAAGTAAAAATATAATAAGAAAAGCTAGAAAGGAGTTTGAAGAACAGCTAGCCAAAAAAATCAAAGAGTAATAGCAAAATGTTTTAAGTACATCTGAAGCAGGAAGCCTGGCAAACAAAAAGTGGGGCACCTGGATGATCAAAATGCTAAAGGAGCACTCAAAGACGATAAGGTCATTGTGGAGAAGCTACATGAATTATTTGCTTTGGTCTTCACAGCTGAGCATGTCATGGAGATTCCCAAACCTGAGCCATTCTTTTTAGGTGACAAACCTAAAGAATTGTCCCAAATTGAGGTATTAATAGAGAAGGTTTTGGAAAAAAAAATTGTTAAATTTAACTTTAACAAGTCCTTGGGACTAGATGACATTCACCCAAGAGTTCAGAAAGAACTCAAATGTAGAACTATTAACTGTGGTTTGTCACCTATCCTTTAAATCAGCTTCTGTACCTAATGACTGGAAGACAGCTAGTTGTGATGCCAATATTTAAAAAGGGCTCTAGAAGTGATCTTGGCAATTACAGATCAGTAAGTCTAAAATCAGTACTGGGCAAATTACTTGAAACAATAGTAAAGAATAAAATTGTCAGACACGTAGATGAACATCATTTTCTGGGGAAAGTCAAACATGGTTTCAGTAAAGGGAAATCATGCCTTACTAATCTACTAGAGTTCTGAGGGAGTCAGCAAACATGTGAACAAGAGGGATCCAGTATACTTAGATTTCCAGAAAGCCTTTGACAAGGTCCCTCACCAAAGGCTCTTAAGTAAAGTAAGTGTCATGGGATAAGAGGGAAGATCTTCTCATGGACTGATAACTGGTTAAAAGATAGGAAACAAAGGGTAGAATAAATGGTCAGTTTTCATGATGGAGAGGTAATTAGTGGTGTCCCCCAAGGATCCGTACTGGGATCAATCTTATTCAACCTATTTATAAATGATCTGGAAAAAAGGGTAAACAGTGAGGTGGCAAAATTTGCAGATGATACTAAACTGCTCAAGATTGTGAAGACCAAAGCAGACTGAAGAGCTTCAAAAAGATCTCACCAAACTAAGTGATTGGGCAACAAAATGGCAAATGAAATGTTTACTGTAGATAAATGTAAAGTAATACACATTGGAAAAAGTAATCCCCAAAACTGGTAATTAAAGATACTGATTGAGAACCTGTTCCAACTCTTTGAAGTCAATGAAAGTTGTTTGGTTGCCTATCATGGGTTTGTATCATGCCCTAAATAACACCACAATCAATATTTTAAGTTTAAAAAAAAATAAAAAATAAAAACACACCACACACCTAATACTAGATGCCCCCTTGCTTGCTGTGTTTGCCAACCCCCCTTTCGGGGGGTAAGCAGCCCTGGCTCTCTCCCTGGCTGCTGGGGAGGGCCAGATTGAGGCACAGAAGCCCTGGCCTGCCCTTCTCTCCCCCATCCAGCTGCTGGAAGGGGTGGGGTCGACTGAACCAAGGCTGCAGCTGGCCTAGCTCTCTCTGCTCCGGCCGCTGTGGGGGCTGTTGAGCTGGCCCAAAGCTGGCCCATCTCCTTCCCTCTGGCTGCCATGGAGGATGTGTGTGGTTGGGCCAGACCCAGGCTGCCCTGGCTCTCCCATCTCTTGCCACTGGGGGCAGAGGGGGTTGGGCTAGATCGAAGCTGGCCCAGATTCCTCCCTCTGGCCAACGGGGGAGGAAGGAGAGTGTTGAGCCGGACCAAGGCTGGCGTGGCTCTCTCCCTCTGGCGTGGAGGGAGGGGCAAGGATGTGTGGTTCCCATGTGCCCCTCCTTCCCCCAGGGATACCACACGTGTCCTGTGCACCCGCCTTCCCGCCCAAACCCCCGCAAGGCTGTCACTCCCATGTGTCACCCCGCCCTCCTCCCGAGCCCCCGAGAGGTCATGCAACTCCCATGCACCCCATCTTTCCCACCCAAGCCCCGCAAAGCCAACCCCGGCTCGCCTCCCCGCCCCAGCCACTGGGAAGGGCTGGGCTGTAGTCACACCAATCCAGGCCCCTTCTCCCTCCCCTTTTCCACCTTCCAGGGCCCCCTTCTCCCTTCCCCCTCCCCATTTCTCTCCCCTACTCACCAGCCAGGGCCCCCTTGTCCCTCCTCCCTCCCACTGCAGCCTAACTTACTCCAGCGGCCAGGTGGTGTCATGTCCAGTTCCTGGGCCTGGCTTCCCGTGCACTGAGAGGGCCTGGGACCAAGCCACACTGCCCCAAGCCCAGCTTTCCCTCCACTGCTGGGAAGGAAAGGGGAGGGCTGAGGCCAGAGGCAGCCCTAACCTTCCACATGGGCCCTGGGGGTGGGTGGGTATGTTCCTGTGGGATGTAGAGTGATATAACAAGCTTCAGAGGGGTAGCTGAGTTGGTGTTTTTTTTAATTTATCCTGTACAGACTAACCACCAATAGTCTGGTAGCACTTTAAAGACTAACAAAACATGTAGATGGTATCATGAGTTTGTGGGCACAGCTCACTTCTTCAGATGACCGGAGTGTTGGATGTCCAGAACCAAAACAAATTATAGGATATAACGTCACTCTGTCATCCCACAGGAAAAACTATTTTAAAGTATAGTAAGGATAATTTGCTTTTTTTATGTTTAGGCTTAATGCAAGAGTCAGCTCAACGTGATCTACAGGTCACATGAATTTGGGTTATGGAACTTATAAATCCTAATGGCCTGATTCTCAGAGGTCACTGAATGGTAGGTGTGCATACACATTTCTGCAAATCAGGCCACACATTTTTAGATGTAGCAGAGGCAGTCTTTAAAGATTAAAGAAATATATTGTGTTGGTTAAAGGGCTAACTGCATTTGACCCATCTTTGGTCTCTGAATGCACTCTTTCATGTGTCAGGTCTATGTTTCTTGGTTGCAATATAGTGACCAGATAACCTCCTTAAACCAATATGTTCTATAGTTAAATCATAACAGTAGGGCTAAAGCATTTAGAGAAAAATCTTCGTATATCTATCTTACCTATAGATTTAGTGCCCTTTAATGATAGCCCAGGCAGCTCTAATTTCTTCACAGGCACACATTGGGGTGTCTGTCTCAACAACTCCACAAAAACAATTTTAACAGCTTCCCTTTGAGGGAGAAAGAACATTTTTTTCTAGACAGGTCCATCACCATTATAATCAAGAATAGAGATCTATTTTAAAGTGATCATATAAAGCCCTGTACGGATACAAGATCTGCATCCATATCCATATTCTCAAAATTGAGCTGGTAGAGAGGAAGCAGCGTAGGGGGATAGATGGCTCCCCACGAGCACCAGCTCCCGCCTGTCTGATATAGAGCAGCAGCGGGTGCGGGGGAGCAGCTCTATGGGAGCCCAGCATTCATGAGGAGCAGTCTTAAAAGCCAGCTCCCCATAAGCATCTGCTCCCACCTACCCCTGCCCCACACTGTTGCCTCTGATACAGAGGCAGCAGCATGTGGGGGTGGGATGGGGAGGACAGGCCCTGCATGTAACCATGAAGATTAACCGATGAGTCCAGGCTCATCAGTTAACCATTTACATGTTTACACTATCACATCCCTAGAGTGAAATTGGCTTCATTCAAAATACTTTCAGTTAAATTTGATATTCCTGATACCTGAAAATGCTAATATGTCTCTAGAAGGGGGAAACAGTGAGAGAAAGAGATGTTAATCTCTTTATACACATCCTGGTAATCTAAACAATTTTATGCTTTGTGAGCAAACTTCAGTAAACTTGTCATGCCACCAATTTTGGTTTTTAGAGGAAAAGGTACACTTTTAGGATGCAAAAGAGCCACTAGCATATAGAGTGAAGAACTAAAACTTCAAGCAATGTCCCTATGGGTGCTTCACTATTGGTATCGGACTCATCCCACGCCACAGATCGGATACTAATGTTAGGAATCATTAAAAAGGGATAGAGAATAAGACAGAGACTATCTTATTGCCGCTATATAAAACCATGATATGCCTACATCTTAAATACTGCATACAGATGTGGTGGCCTCATCTCAAATAAGATATATTGGCATTGGAAAAGGTTCAGAAAAGGGCAACAAAAATGATTAGGGGGTTGGAACAGGTCTGTCACAGGGTACACCCCTGGTGTGGGGTACACCTCCTCTCTTACAGGCCCATTGCCTGCTCTATCAGGGTGAATACAACCCTAGTAGTCCCAACATAAAACTCCATGTCCCTCTATCAGGGTAAATACAACCTTAACAGTTCCCCATAAAGTTCATGCCCCTCTATCAGGGAGAATACAGCATTAGAGGCCTAGCCACTCAGAGAAGCCTCTCCTGGCCCAGGGGGCATTCCCTCCTGGCCCAGGGAAGGGAAAATGGGTGGTAGGGGGACCCAGGCCCTCCCTCTCCACCGGGTCCCAGCCCAGGGCCCTTTAGGCAGGGCCCATGGCTCCTGCCCACTCAGCAGGGAATCCAGCCAATACACACCAAGCCAAGCTTTGAGTCCTTTGCCCTGGGCTGCTTCCTACCACACCCTAGTTCCCCTGGGGCCCATTCACCTCCGAGTCAGTACCTGCCAGGGTTGCAGGCATGCTCCTGCCTCCCTGGGGTTGGCAGCTTCTGGCTTTGTCTCCAGGTCAGGTACAGGCAGCAACTCCGGTCTCAGCTGCTGCAGAAACACCAGCCTGGTCTACTCCCCTCATCCTGCAGTTTCGCCAGCTGTAGGGCTCCCTCTGCTTTTATACCCAGGCTCTGCTGGGAGCATGCCCAGCAGGGCTGGAGGGGTGGGGCTTTCTCCGCCAGCTGGGCCTGGGCTACCCCCTGTCCGTCAGTGCGGGGCCTGTCAGCCCCCGTCACAAGGTCCCATATGAAGAGAGATTTAAAAGACTTAGACTTTTCAACTTAGAAAAATTCAAAAGTTCAAAGGCTAGATGAATTTATACAAATTGCTCTAAACATACCTAAAGAGGCTAAATAAATAATCTACTACATCCAGAACAGTAATACAACATTTATAAGTATTCAATAAAGATATTTATAAAAGGGTGAGACCCAGAGATGTTGGGGCACATAATGGTTGGCTCTAACTTGGACAGGCAGATATAAGGAATGAACCCTTTAAAAGTTTACTCCTTTTATTCTTTAACAAACAAGAGGCATCCTTGTTAGTTCTCTACCGTAGCTAAGGCCTGAAGAAGCAATTTCTTATGTAGTCCATTTAATGCATCTGATACTCTGTTAACCATGTTTAATTTCTGTACTTAAGTCTAAACCTTAAATAAAATAACACTGGTATTTCAAAAGCTCATTTCAGGTTTCGTACAATAACTCTTTTTTCTTACCATCTTACTCTTTTTGGTCATGTGTTTTCAGCCTATTGCTCATGCTAATATCCAAACAATTTTAAACCATAATGCAAAACAAAATGTGAGTTTATATTCCTACATAGGGTTCCCTCACCTATTGTCTGGCCCTGAGATTGGCTCTATAGCCGTATGGTTAGGGCATTCATCTAGAAGGAGTTCAAGTTCCCTGCTCTAATGGCTATTTAAATATTTTATATTGGAATAGCTTTAACAGGAGAGATTCACCCAGAGCCAAATGATTAGGGCACTCACTTAGGAAGTAGAAGCCCTGGGTTCAAGGCCTTTGCTTCATATTAGGAATAGTTGCGATTTGAACCTGGGTTTCCCACATTATGAATCAGTTGTGTAACTGTCAGGCAAACTGTAAGCCTCATCACCATGTCCTGGGTTTTCCTTAAGAAAGCACTGGCTTAACTTGAGTGCCTAACTTCAGCAAGGGGTTCACATCTATGATTCCCAAGTGGCGATGGTGCCTAACTCCTTTTGAGAGGTAGGGCCATACCTCTCTCCTCAGGTTTGTTAGCTTTCATACTGGCTCTCTTAACAGCTCTCTGCTCAGTTTTGCTAGCGTCTGAGTTCTGAATTTAGTGACTCCACTTCTCAGGCTTGGAGAGGGGCCTTCAGACCTGCAAGCTTGCGTTCGCCTGCTTGCTTAAGTTATTTTTAATGGTTAAACTCTGCTAAGATCGGTTGGCAGCTGGGACCTCGCACATGGTAGGATGCCGTCAGCAGTAGAGCCCGTGGCGCAGGATCAGCAGCTGGGACCCTGTCAGTGGCAGAGCCCATGGGTCCAGGAACCCATGGGGCTGGGAGCCTGCAGGGGCCCGCAGCACCTTTCTGTCCCTACCTCTACATCCCCGGGTAAAATGTTAAACCGTGTAACCAATAGAATTTGATCAGTAACACAGTTAGTATTTTTGTATATTTTTTTACATTGCTACTCCCATGCATTGCACAGAGAGCCTGGATGCCTAACTTGGATTATGATTTCCACTTGGCAGCAGGGTGCCTAAAAGGCTGAGTTTTGCTGTGCTTAAGTCCCCCTTGTGAATTCCACTCTCAGCACCTAACTTCATCTATAGGCACCTAAATACCATCATAAATCTGGCCTATGGAGACTACTTCAGTGACAATTCCAAATTGGAACAAATATCTTCCCAAGTTTCTGAATCCCTCAGCATTAAGGAGGCTTTATGGCCTTTTGTCTGGTACAAGGGATACTCACTGCCAAAGACTATGTTGCTATCACACTAATTTCAGAAAAGCCATTTTAAAGGATTTATCCCATTTAAACTTTCCCTCAGAGAATGAGCATCTACAGAAGTAATTTTATAACGCAGAAACAAGGTGAAACTAAGTGGTCTGGATGGAATCTGCGAATATTTGCATGGATCTTTGGGAAGAGAAGCAACAAAAAGTATTTTCATATCTCTAATAATTTTGCTTATGTGAGTATTTGCCTTAGCTTAATGCAGGGGTCTCAAACACATGGCCCACAGACTATATACAGCCTGAGAAGTTCCACATTCCAATCTGTGCAAGACTGCTAGTTCCTGTGCGCTCCTTCCCCCCACATTGAATCCCTTCTCCCAAGCGGGGCATTGCCTTGTGGATTATCAGGGGACTTGGTGCAGAGTGGCAGCAGGGGTCATGCCCCCTACACTCACCACAGCAGCAGGAACCACAAGAGAAGCAGAGCCACACAGCAGCCTCTGCTCCATTCTGCCTCCATCTCCCAAATCAGACCAGTTGCTCTGCTTCACCACGGTCGTGGGCAGAAGTAGTACTGAATGGACTTGTAGGCTCTAAAGATTTATATTGTTTTATTTTTGAATGCAGTTGTTTTTACATAATTCTGTATTTGTAAGTTCAACTTTCTTGACAAAGATTGTACTACAGTACTTGTAATGAAGGAACTAAAAAATAAATTTATTTGATTGTTTAGTGCACATATTTATAATAAAAATATAAAGTGTGCCCTGTACAATTTGTATTCTGTGTTATAATAGAAACCAATATTTCTTCTTCGAGCAGTGTCCCTGTGGGTGCTCCACTGTAGGTGTCAGGCTTGTCCTGGAGCCACAAATTGGAGATTCGTCAGCAGTAGTCCAGCTGGACCGTGCATGCGCGTCAGGGGCCTCATGCCGTTCTCGCCGTTTCTGAGAGCACTCAGTCCGACTCCCGCCAGTTCCTCCTAACCGTCCATGGTCGCAGACGGAGTGAACTTTTTCTCCTCACTTCTTCTCCTCACATCCTGAGAGAAATATTAGTATTAGTTACTAGTTAATTGTTTATAGTTCAGTAGTTGTTAGTTAATAGTTGTTTGTTTGGCTAATAATTAATAGTTATTTGCATAGAGCTGTGGAAAGAGAAGCAACAAAAATAATTTTCATATCTAATAATTTTGCTTATGTGAGTATTTGCCTTTGCTTAATGCAGGGGTCTCAAACACATTGATTAAGAAAAAATAATTCTTTTTGTAGTTAAGGACTGCGTCGGCGAGTTCTCCATTACACAACAGTAATGCCAGGATCCCCCGGCTTCAAGAAGTGTGGTACGTGTCGGGACCCTATGTCCACCTCTGACAGGCATTCCTGTTGTATCAAGTGCCTTGGCGAGAGTCATATCCCTCAAAAATGCCCGCACTGCTCCAAGCTCACAGCACAAGCTAGGTGGGATCGTGAAATGAGGCTCAAAATGCTGCTCTTTAACAAAGCACTACAGCCCACCGAGGCTGATCATTCCCGACCTGCAGAATCTTTGGGAACAGAGAAACACTGGCCTGCTCCAAGTGCCCTCAAGAAGAAGCCTTCTCCATCCTGCTATTCACCATCGAAGTGGGTTAGTGTGGGAGATAAGCTGGGCACTTCGGGGACAGCCATTAGCCGCCGCGCTGAAAGGCAGAAGACGAGCTGGAGTACATCGGCACTGAGCCTGGCCTTTCCGAGGGAACCAGCACCGGTGGCTCCTGCGGCACTCAGATCAGAGTTGGCACTGGCAGCGGCACCGAGAATGCAGCCACCAACGTCGGCACCACCGACATCGGCATCAAGAACCAGGCTGGAACTGACGGGCACGCCGGCACTGACACAAGGCACTGACACCAACCACGGCACCGGGAGCCGGACATGTCTCTACTCTCTAGAGAGCCCTCCCCGGCACCGACAAAGGCCCAGCGCAAGTCCAGAAGAGCTATCACTACCTCTCCTAGCCCAAAGCCTATTCCCTTTTCTCCAGAGCCTTGTCTCTCATTGCAGGCAGCTCCAGCCTGTACATTCTGGGGAAGCGCTACGATACAGCTCCACCAGGCAACCCCACTGCTTGTCGCCACGCTATTCCCCCTCACCACAGCACTACTATCAGCACCAATTATCGCGGTCTCCAAGACACTCATAAGGCAGATCACGCTCACCCAGATCGCCTACGGTCTCATCTTACTCTCACTAACGCCATAGAAGCAGGAGTAGCTACTCCCCAAGGAGATACCACTACGGTCACTACGACCTACTATGATCACCATTATTACGACCAATGCTGGAACGGTGGAACGCACCTGTTCCAGGTCACCACACTATCACCAACCACATGTCTCACACGACACTGCCAGTTTGCCCACTCCCTCTGGCACAAGACCGCCCACCCCTACTGGGGAGGTGCCACTGCTCACTCAGCACCCCGACCCGGATGACAGTCAAATATCTGACCAAGAACAGCCACAAGGAGCGTCCCCAACTGACTAGTCGTCATCTTCTCCAGATGACACCATCTTTCCAGGAAACTCTTCACCTACGGACAATGCTCAACAATTTCAAAAGCTATTCAAATGTGTGGCCGAGACTCGAGGTACAGCTTACCAAAGTACAGCAGAAACGGCATCAACTGCTAAAGAACCTACAGCCTTCTCAAAAGTCTAGAGTGGCACTACCTCTTGATGAAGCAATCCTCGTAGTCACTGATGACATCTGGCAGACACCTGCTTCTGCCCTTGCAACCAACAAAAGGGCAGATAAGAAGTATTTCATCCCCTTGAAAGGGATGGAATTTCTATTTACACGCCCACAGCCTAATTCGCTTGTGGTGGATACGGCGCAACAGAGAGCTAAAGCCCCACAATATAGGAACACCGGGAATGACAAAGAGGGCAAACAACTGGATTTATTCGGCACGAAAGTTTATTCATCCGCCATGCTGACTTTGACAATGGCTAACTATGCAGCACTTCTCGCTAACCACAACTTCTACAATTATACGAAGTTAGTGATGCTTTTAGAACATCTGCCTGACAATAAACATCAGGTCTTAAGATCAGTAGTACAGATGGGTTATACCGCTTCCCGGGCGGCGCTACAGATTGCACTAGACATCGCTGACATGGCTGCACGAACCACTGCCACTCAGTGGTAATGTGTAGAGCATCCTGGCCCAAGAGAATTACATTCAAAGGTAAAATACCTACCCTTTGACAGACAGAGTCTAGTTGCCAGGAAAATGGATCAAGTGCTCCACTCCGGCGAAGATTCCAGAACGTCACTTAGGACACTCATCATATATACGCCACCATACCACCGTAAGCGATACACGCCCTACAATTGACAGAGACCTTTCTCATATGCTGCAACCCGCTACAGACAGTATGACCAACAACGACCAAAGCAACGACTGCAAAAACGATGCCTGCAAAACAACAGGGTGCCTAACCAACAAAATAACCAGCAGCCCATTTGATGTGCTGTTCAGGGGACTGCAAACCATTCCCTTAACATTTCAACCAGATGAGTCAGCAAAGCTATTTAATCATCGACTGAGACCATATTAGCACCGATGGTCCACCATCACCACCAATCGATGGGTCTGCAAGTTACTAATATCCGGCTATGCAATCCCCTTTACCTCACTCCCTTTCCTCCTCTCCCCCCCCCCCCCCGTCCCTCTTCAGGGACACCTCTCACAAGGCTCTACTAAAGCAAGAAGTTCTACGCCTCCTTGCAATTGGTGCAGTAGAGAAAGTACCCGAGCAGTTCATGGGCAAAGGATTTTACTCCCATTATTTCCTTACCCAGAAAAAATCAGGGGGGTAGAGACCAATTTTGGACCTTTGTCGACTCAATCACTACCTTCGCAAGCACAGATTCAGGATGGTGACACTAGCTTCCATTATTCCAGCACTCAATACCGGGGGTTGGTTCGCGTCCCTTGACCTGCAGGATACTTACTTTCATGTGACTATCCATCCAGCTCACAGACATTTCCTGAGATTTGTAGTAGGCATGGAACATTTTCAGGACAGAGTTCTGCCCTTCGGTCTCTCCTTGGCACCCAGGATGTTCTCAAAAACTTTCGCGGTAGTAGCGGCCTACCTTCGTTGACACGGCATCATGATATTCCCGTATCTAGATGATTGCCTGATCAAGGCGTCTTCTTTCGATGAGGCATCACAGGCTACCAACTCAACGAGGACAGTATTCGAGGCCCTCAGTCTCATAATCAATTTTACAAAATCTTCAATGATGCCGCAACAATCCCTCGAGTTCATTGGCGCATGACTAGATTCCACAACCACCAGGACATACCTTCCTCTAAACAGATTTCACGCTATTCAGGACTTTATACAAATCCTTTCCCCAAGTCCCAAGACCCCCATACTTACCTGTTTACAACTCATGGGGCACATGATGGCTACCACGTATGTTGTAGCACACATGAGGTTACACCTCAGATGCCTCCAACACTGGATAGCCTCAATTTATTGACCAGGCAATCACAATGTGCGCAGGACAGTTCCCGTTCCAAGTCAGTACAGGACTTGTTAACATGGTGGAACTCCCCTACCAACATGCTGGCTGGCGTTCCTTTCCATCACATCAACCCACTATGCAGATTACAACAGACGCATCTCTACTGGGCTGGGGAGCTCATCTCCAAGACTACTGAGTTCAAGGGTGATGGACTGCTCAACAGTCTCTCCAACACATCAACTTCCTCAAGTTGAGAGCAGTATTCAATGCATGCTAGCATTTTCTAGCCAATATCCAAGGTCAGACCATCCAAATTCTCACCGACAACATAAACACAGTTTACTATATCAACCAACAAGGGGGAGCTCAATCACATTCCCTCTGTGCGGAAGCAACACGATTATGGAACTGGTGCATTCGTCACGATATCACCATCACTGCGATGTACCTTCCGGGCAAGGACAACATTATTGCCGACGCCCTCAGCAGACATTTTATTCCCCAGCACAAATGGGAACTAAACCATGAAGTGACACAAGACCTCTTCCGACAATGGGGATACCCCATTATAGATCTGTTTGCAGCACATCACAATGCGAAGTGTCGCTCTTACTGCTCCAGAGTGGGCTTTGGGCCAAGATCCCTCGGGGATGCCTTCCTACTCGAGTGGAGCCATCACCTACTGCGTGCCTTTCCTCCGATTCCACTGATTCCGAAAGTTTTGGAGAAAATAGTCAGGGACAACACCATGGTAATACTCATAGCCCCCTTTTGGCCGCACCAGATGTGGCTTCCATTCCTTTTCTGGATATCCATTTGCCCCCCGTATAACTTACCCGAACAGCACGACACAGCAACAAGGAAACGTGATCCATTCACAACCCGACCACCTGCACCTTACGGCCTAGCTCCTAGGTGTTTCCAACAAGCAGAGATCATCTGCTCCCAGGAGGTCAAGCATGTATTGATGCACAGTAGACGAGCCACCACGTGAGCTACTTACCTATACAAATGGCGTCGATTCCACTCTTGTGCTCAGTCAATAACCTCAATCCATTTTCTCTTTCCATTCAACGTATCCTCAATTATGTCCTACACCTGAAGTATTCGGGTCTGGCAGTATCTTCCATCAAAGTTCAACAGGCGGCGATCTCCACTTTCCGACACCAGATGGAGAGCTATTCGCCCCTCCACTGACTAAGAGATTTATAAAGGGACTGTCAAATTTATACACTCCACATAGAAACCCCCCAGATCTATGGGACTTGGAGCTAGTTTTGGAAGCTCTAATGCAACCTCCCTTCGAGTCCTTGACGACTTGTGATTTGGCAGTGCTAACAATGAAGGTTACTTTCCTGCTAGCAATAACTTCAGCACGCAGGTTGGGAGAGTTGGCTGCCCTTTCGGCTACACCACCGTATACTTTGTTTACCAACCAGGGGGTTATACTACGTCCCCATCCAACCTTCTTACCAAAGATAAATTCAGAGTTCCATGTTAATGAACCAATAGTCCTCCCAACCTTCTATCCTAAACCACACCCCTCTAACCAGGAAGCTCGGCTACACACCCTGCATGTCCACCACGCACTAGTGTTCTACCTGGACAGAACACAGAGTTTCCATAAATCTCAACGTCTTCTAGTATCCATGGCCGAATGCTCCATGCGTGGTCTGGCTGGACTACTGCTGACGAATCTCTGATCTGTGGCGCCAGCACCTACAGTGGAGCACCTACGGGGACACACATCTTGAAGAACCGTCGTTACTGCACAAGGTAAAGTAACTTCCTCATTTGAAATTGTGGAAAACATCCAAAATATTTAAATAAATGGTATTCTCTTAGTTTAGTAGTGCAATTGCACAGTTAATTACAATTAATTTTAATTACCAGATAGCCCTACTTGTTTATATTAATAACCAGAGAATAAAAATAATTCCAACACAAGACATGGGAGGTGGGTAAACCCCTGGCCTTGGGTGGGTGAACTAGGGATGAGTGGGTAATAGAACAGTCGACTAACTGCATGAATTCTTAGTGATTAGTCAATTATTCTATAGTCCCAGCAGCCAGTGCACTCCGGCCCCACTCCCAGGGAGCCCTCTGCCACCCTGTGATGCTGCCTCCTTATCAGAGGCAGCAGCATGGGGTGCCAGGCAGGAGCAGATTCATGAGGGGAGCCAGTTTAAAAACCAGCTCCCCTCATGGACTGGCTGCCTACTGCCCCATGAAGCTGCCTCTCATACAGAGGCAGCAGCACAGGATGGCAGCAGCCCCTGTTCGTGGGAGGGCTGAGCTCCCCACGGACAGAGGCTGCTGGGGATAAGAGGGGGCACGGAAGGCTGACATGAAGCAGCCTCTGTTCGTGGCAGCCCAGGCTGACTGTGGACAGAGGCCGCTTTGTGGCAGCCTTCCTTTGCACACTCCCCCCACCACCTCTGATAGAGACAGCAGTGCAGGGAGGTGGGGGGCAGGTGGCACCGAGGAGCTGGTGCTGGGGGGAACTGGTTTTTAAGCTGTGTCCTGCCCCCCCCCCTTGCTGCCTCTGCTACAGAGGCAGTGGGAAGAGGGGGGATGCAAGTAGCTGACAGTAGCCTAGGCTTATCGGTTAATCATTTACTTGAATACTTTAGCGTGAACCCCTGGCTGCAGTGGCTGGTGAGTGCAGGCAGGCAGTGGCTGCTTACTTGTTGCCTCTTCTGTCCACCCATCAGTCCTCTACATGCTCAGTCTCTCACTGTCCTGTCCCTGCTGTGTCCCTTCACACCCTCAGCCCTGCTGCTCTTCCATATGCCTCCCTACATGGTGTGTCCTGCTCCCAGCACTCTGCAGAGAACCAGCCCCTGGTCAGATCATTCCACTCACCAACAGCTTGGCTGGCAGGCTACTTCCACCCCACAGGGACTCTAGTTGGTCTGTCACCCAGGGAACACTCAAGATGCTCTGGCCCAGGACACTGGCCAGGAGCCAAGCCCAGCATGTGCCAGAACCCCCCACAGCACTGACACAGGGAAGATTCTCCATTCCTAAGCTAAGCTCTGGAGTGATGGGAAGGAAGCTGTTTCCAACCTGTTTGTACCCTCAACCTTGCAAGCTCCACAGCATCCCTCAGGCAGGGGATTAGCACTCTCTTCATATGCTGCCCTGGCCCTATGTCTTGCCCCCAGGCAGTGTAGGGTTGCTCTTTCCTCTAGGCATCCTCCCCTGCTGAGCCACTTCTGTGGCCAGTGTGCTGAAGCCACTGCAGTCAGGTTCCTTGGGCACTGGAGCATAAAGCATCCTTAGGGATTAACCCTTTCCTGCCTATCCAGTAGCCTGAAGCTAGGTGGTGGCCAGCAGCTTGGAGATATTAACTGCCTTTCTATGGGCAGGAAGGGACAAGCTGCTTCTAGATACAAGGGAACAGGTGGAGAGAGGAAAGAGATGGTCTCTGCAAAGAGCTGGGCCATGCCATTCCTACACCATCACCAACCCACCCACAAGCCTTGTGGCTGGAAGCAGCTACCATCCCTTCACTCCTGCATAGTGCAAAGACGCTGCTCTTGGCCTGTTTGGGTGTGAACCCTCTCAGACATCGGGAGAGAAGGCTGTGACCCTACATGCCCCCCATATGTTGCCTGGAGAAGACAGAACGTCAGGTACCAGGAGAGGTGGGTCCATCCCGGGGGCCCAGCCAGGTATGGAGGGTGGAAGGTTGGGTCACATCAGACAATCAATCCCATCCTCATGTGAGAGAGGTGAATGAGAGTGTGTGTGTCACCTCTCCCCAAGCAAACCTTAAAGATAAGATAAATAAAAAGATTCCAACTACTCAGTATTTCATTTTAACTGAGGCTCAGAATGTGCCAGCCTCCAGCTCATAAGAACATAAGAACGGCCGTACTGGGTCAGACCAAAGGTCCATCTAGCCCAGTATCCTGTCTGCCGACAGTGGCCAGCACCAGGTGCCCCAGAGAGGGTGGACCAAGACAATGATCAAGCGATTTGTCTCCTGCCATCCCTCTCCAGCCTCTGACAAACAGAGGCCAAGGACACCATTTTATCCCCTGGCTAATAGCCTTTATGGACCTAACCTCCATGAAATTATCTAGCTTCTCTTTAAACTCTATTATAGTCCTAGCCTTCACAGCCTCCTCTGGCAAGGAGTTCCACAGGCTGACTACACGCTGTGTGAAGAACTTTCTTTTATTAGTTTTAAACCTGCTACCCATTAATTTCATTTGGTGTCCTCTAGTCCTTCTATTTAGGGAACTAAAAAATAACTTTTCTTTATCCGCCCTCTCTACACCACTCATGATTTTATATACCTCTATCATATCCCCTCAGTCTCCTCTTTTCTAAACTGAAAAGTCCCAGTCGCTTTAACCTCTCCTCATATGGGACCCGTTCCAAACCCCTAATCATTTTAGTTGCCCTTTTCTGAACCCTTTCCAAGGCCAAAATATCTTTTTGAGGTGAGGAGACCACATCTGTACACAGTATTCAAGATGTGGGCGTACATAGTTTTATACAGGGGCAGTAAGATATTCTGGGTCTTATTTTCTATCCCTTTCTTAATAATTCCTAGCATCCTATTTGCCTTTTGACCGCCGCTGCACACTGTGTGGAAGTTTTCAGAGAACTGTCCACGATAACTCCAAGATCTCTTTCCTGATTTGTCGAGTTAAATTAGCCCCATCATACTGTACGATAGTTGGGGTTATTTTTCCCGATGTGCATTACTTTACACTTATCCACATTAAATTTCATTTGCCATTTTGTTGCCCAATCACTCAGTTTGGTGAGATCTTTTTGGAGTGCCTCACAGTCTGCTTCTGTCTTGACTATCCTAAACAGTTTGGTATCATCTACAAACTTTACCACCTCACTGCTTACCCCTTTCTCCAGATCATTTATGAATAAGTTGAACAGGATTGGTCCTAGGACTGACCCTTGGGGGACACCACTAGTTACCCCTCTCCATTCTGAAAATTTACCATTTATTCCTACCCTTTGTTTCCTGTCTTTTAACCAGTTCTCAATCCAAGAAAGGACCTTCCCTCTTATCCCATGGCCATGTAATTTACACAAGAGCCTTTGGTGAGGGACCTTGTCAAAGGCTTTCTGAAAATCTAAGTATACTATATCTACTGGATCCCCTTGTCCGCATGTTTGTTAACCCCTTCAAAGAACTCTAATAGATTAGTAAAACAGGATTTCTCTACAGAAACCATGTTGACTTTTGTCCAACAAATTATGTTCTTTTACATGCTTCACAATTTTATTCTTTACTATTGTTTCACTAATTTGCCCAGTACTGAAGTTAGACTTACCGGTCTGTAATTGCCAGGATCGCCTCTAGAGCCCTTTTTAAATATTGGTGTCACGTTGGCTACCTTCCAGTCATAAGGTACGGAAGCCGATTTAAGGGATAGGTTACAAACCACAGATAATAGTTCAGCAATTTCCCATTTGAGTTCTTTTAGAACCCTTGGATGAATGCCATCCAGTCCCGGAGATTTGTTAACATTAAGTTTTTCTATTTGTTCCAAAACCTCCTCTAATGACACTTCAATCCGGGACAGTTCCTCAGATTCATCACCCACAAAGGACGGTGCAGATTTGGGAATCTCCCCAACGTCCTCAGCCGTGAAGACTGAAGCAAAGAAATCATTTAGTTTCTCCGCAATGGCTTTATCGTCCTTGAATAGCTTGTAGCAGAGGCTGGAATTCTTGAAAATATGGGCGCCGTGCGCCCTGCCCGACCACCTGACGAAAATGTCCATGAACTGTCCACGGTGGTCAACCAGGGCCTGCAGCACCATCGAGAAATAGCCCTTGCAGTTGATGTATTGGGCGGCGTAAGCCGGTTAGGCCTCCTGGGGCTGTTCCTCTGCCTCTAGGTCAGTGGGCGGCCATCCGCCCCACTGCACAGACACTTACATTATACCCCCATGTCAATAGTTCAATAACCCAGCCTTGTCCAGGGCGGGGCAAGAGGCAAACTGTTCAGAGTCCGGCTTTGCTTAAGGTCAGGCGGAAGATGAAGACATCAAAAACCCTAGCCCTGGTTCAGGGCAGGGTAGTAACCAAACCCAGGCTATTCAGGGGTTCTGGGCCCAGGCCCAGTTCAGGCGGAGCCGCAAGTCCTCACAGTCACAACAGTTAAGGCATCCTGGCCCTGGTTCAGGACTGGCAGCACACAGACAGAGTTAACCCAGAGTTCAGAAGCCCCAGCCTTACTTCAGGCAGGGCAGCAACCAAACACACAGGTAAGGGGCCCTGGCCCTCGTACAGGGTGGGGCTATAAACAGACAATTAGAGGCCCTGGCCCTGGTTCACGGTGGGCGACTCAAAACCCTTAGGGTTAGCAGTTTTAGGAGCCCTGTCTTGGGTTCAGGCAGGGCTGCAAACAACACAGTCAGTTTGTAAGTCCAGGGGCTCAGGCCTTGTTTCAGGCAGGGTGACAACAAGGTTCAGCAGGGCCCTGGCCCTAGGTCAGAGCAACACAGCAAGCCACACAGTTCAGTAGTTCAAGGAGCCCAGGCCTGGTTCCAGGCTGGGCAACAAACAAACAGTCACAAAGGGTTTGGTGTCTCCTTGTTCAGGAGGGGTGCAGACAGCTCGCCTGCGGTGGTGGTGAGGGGGAGACTGTCACCTGGTAGGTGGGGAACAGTGGGGGGCGCAGGCCCACCCACTCCACTGTGCCCCGGCCCAGGGCCCTAGAAGCAGCAGTGCAGGCTTCTGCTGGCTCAGCGGGGGCTCCAGCCTGAAACGCGCTGGCCTGAGGTCTTTAACAGCCCTCGTTATTCCCCTGGGCCACTTCCCCTCTCCGCCACAGCAGGTACCTGGAGTTCTAGCAGGTCACTCGAGTCCAGGGAGTTAAGCACACATCTCAGCTAGCCTTAGGCAACAGCACCCGGAAGCAACTGCTGACCTAATGCCCTGCCTGAACTGGTTCTGGGTGGCCTTAAATGCGAGATAGCGTCCAATCAGTGTGGACGCTATCTTCCGAAAAAGCACGTTGCTTTTGCGTTGCGCTTTGCTGTCTGGATACTCTCTTTCGAATTAAGCTTTTCTGGAAGATCTCTTCCGGAAAAGCTTATTCCGAAAGAAGCTTGCAGTCTAGACGTAGCCATAGAGACTAGGTTCATAATATGAATGGGAAATTTGATACCCATATTCCAGTTGTCCTCTTCCCTGTATTCCCCTAACTTTTGCAAAGTGTGCTAGCAGAACAGCATGAGATACTAACTCTGGAGAACATAAGCCTTGTAGCTGCAGTCACTTATCAGCCTTATAGTAGAGAAAGGGGGAATAGGAGCTAGGTAGGAATAAAGGCATGAGCCAAAATTCATTTCTGTACTAGATGCCCCATCCACACAGAGATAAATCTGTTAGGCTGCGTCTAGACTGGCAAGTTTTTCTGCAAAAGCAGCTGCTTTTATGAAAACTGCCAGCTGTCTACACTGGCGCTTGAATTTGCAAGAACACTGACGATTTAATGTAAGATTGTCAGTGTTCTTGCGCAAATATTATGCTGCTCCTGCTTAGGAAAAAGCCCTCTTGCACAAATGTATTTGCGCAAGAGGGCCAGTGTAGACAGTTGTTTCGTTTTATAAAAAAGCCCGATGGCGAAAATGGCGATCGGGCTTTCTTGCAAAACCGTCTAGATTGGCACAGACGCTTTTCATAAAAGTGCTTTTTGCAAAAGCGTCGGTGCCAATCTAGAAATGCTTTTTAACGGAAAAACTTTTCCGTTAAAAGCATTTGCGGAAAATCATGCCAGTCTAGATGCAGCCTTAAAGATTTGGTTTGGCATTTATTTAATATTTTAAAAAGTGTGGACGGACTTTTACTGCATAACCATGTGAATTTGTTGACTTATTTATTGGTCTCTGTCCCTACCATATTGTTTCCCTTCCCAGTGTTGAGTGTAATTTAGGATGTAATATTACAGATGCATAACCATTTGATGCCCAATACTGCAAATACTCACATACTTTACCATATGCATAATCCCATTGAACTCAGTGGGACTACACACAAGAAAATCTAGCCATCATATGTGAAAGATATTTAGACTGCAAACTCTGAGGCAAGGACTGCTTTCTCAGAGTGGGGAGCTGATATGTTTTGTTTGTGCCTCTGTGTCATTCATCCTGTGCTACATGTGCTGTTTTACAGGTGTGGTATAGTTTGTTTATAATGGCAACGACAGGAAGAAATGTCAAGCGCAAGTATTCGGAGGACTACATCAAATTCGGCTTTACTTGTCAAGAAAAAGAAGGCGCGGATTTGCCACAATGTTATTTGTTTCAAAGTCTTGGGGAATGACTCAATGAAGCTGAAACTCCATCTCGAAAAGTGTCACCCCAACTTGTTGCAAAAGGATGAATATTATTTTGAGCAGCGGTTATCAGGTCTGAAACGGCAGCGCCTCGACTCAACAAGTGCATTCTACAATAAGACAAGCAATGCAGTGCATGCTTCCTACATTGTTGCATACAAAGTTGCACAGGCCAAGAAGCCTCATACCATTGTAGAGCAACTTGTGCTCCCCTGTGCAAAAGAGATGGTGCGGCTTGTTCTTGGTGAGGAAGCAGCAAGGAAGCTGAATGATATATCTGTCTCTAACGACACAGTATCGAGATGGATAAATGAGATATCACAGAACATCATTGAACAAGTTTGGATGAAATAAAGAAGTCTCCATTGTTTGCCATACAATTGGATGAATCGACTGACGTCGCATTGTGCTCTCAGCTATTGTTGTTCTCATGATACATGGTTGAGGGAGACTTCAAAGACGAGTTTCTTTTTTGTAAGACTCTTGATACCACCACAAAGGCTCAGGATATGATAGAAATTGTTAACAATTTCTTTGAAGTACATGGTCTGGATTGGGTAAATCTTGTGGGTGTCACCACTGATGGTGCACCTGCCATGCTAGACTCAAGATCGGGCTTCCAAATGCTGGTGAAACAGCCTGCTCCAATGGTAACCGGAGTTCATTGCTTCATTCATAGGGAAGCTTTGGCGTCAAAAACATTGCCTGATCAACTGAACGCCATTTTCAAAGGGTTGGTGAAAGTGGTGAATCACATCAAATCATCGGCTCTGGACACCAGGCTGTTCAAAAGATTTTGCCTGGACATGGGTTCCAACTTTGATGTGTTGCTGTTCTACACTTCTGTACAGTGGTTGTCAGCAAGGAACATACTCAACAGAGTTTTTCAGTTGAGAGAGGAATTGGATTTATTTCTCCAGGCTCAAAGGAAAGAGGAATTCCGAAATGTGCTGACGCAGTCAAATTTAGAACTTGCGTATCTTGTTGATATTTTTGGAATCTTGAACAAACTGAATCTTCAGCTGCAAGGGAAAGGTCCAAATCTGTTCTCTCACCAAAGCATCATCAAGGCTTTTCTTGACAAATTGGAACTCTGGATTGTAAGAGTCGAAGGCAATAATTTGGTTCAATTTCCATATGTGGATGCCATGCTCAGGGAAAAGGAAGCCATTCGGACACAAATTCTCGATCATTTACTGAAGCTACGAGACGAATTCCAACGATATTTTCCAGAGGTGGACAGGACAAGGGATGGATTATCTTTCATTAGGAATCCATTTACAACAGATGTTACTAGTGTTCCAGAGGATCTGCAGGAGGAATTCTTGGATCTGAAAAATGATTTTGCGGCTCAAGACGTGTACCAGCAGTCTACCATAGAGAAATTTGGGCCAGCATGACCGGGAGTTACCCAAATCTGTCAGCACACACAGTCAGATTTCTTTTGCCATTTGCATCAACTTGTATGTGTGAGATTGGATTTTCATGTTTGTTGCACGTTAAGTACAAACAGAGGAATCAGCTTGCAGTGGAAAGCGATATTCATTGTGCATTATCAAGTACCACTCCAAACATTGAAAAGCTTGTCAGTGAGAAGAGAATCCAAAAATGTTAGTAAGAAATAAATTTCAAACCAAAACGTTCATTGTCTGCTCTTTTTTATCATGTCTCAAAAAGGAGGTGGTCCATGAAAATTTTTTCATTGGCCTGGTGGTCCGTGGACTGAAACGAGTTGAGAACCACTGTTTTAAAGAGTGATTAGGTAGACTGAAGTGTTCCCTAACAGGTTTCTGTATGTTCCCTTTACAGATATCTGATTTATATCCATTGATTCTTTCCCGTAGGGACTGTCCAGTTTGTCTGTCCAGTTTGCTACCCCCTGAAGCTTGTATAGAAAAAGAGTGTGAAGTCTCCATTAGCATTCAACTCCTAGTGCTCACATCTAAAATTGGATTGCATCATGGGCTTGAAAACACCAAGTATTTCTTGTTCAATTTGAAATTAAATCCCAGATTTTCATACAGTTTCAAAAGGAAAAGGTCTAGGATGCATGCAAGAAAATTTCCAAACTCTAAAACAAGTTCCAGGATGTTTTTGTTTGCCAGTTGAGAAAGATGAGCCAAACAACAAATGAAATTATCATCATACAGTACATTGGCATGAAGTCTTTTAATAGAAATGGATTGGTAAAGCCAAGCATATTTTAAAGGTCAGAGCTATAAGTACTAATTAGACAAGACTTGTAGTTTATTTAATTTTAGTATTGTTTAAATTTAAATTAAAATATACATTCATATTTCTTTACTGGCACTTCAGCATTTGTCTGGATGAAGTTGGCAAACAAATTACACTTTACCATTTAATTTCTTTGTGATTTCACTTTAGACATTGAGACAAATTTTGTTCTGATACACTATTAATTTTTACTTTAATTTCAAGCAAATTAAAATTATTAATGTAGCTGTGTATAAGCGGTCAATAAAATATACATTCATGCATTATATAATGAAATTGCAAGGCTCATCCATTATACACTGTGATGTGAGTTGTCAATGGTTTGTCATCAAAATGGAGAGGGATGAGAATCTATGTGGTGGGGTCCTACAGGGATCTTAGGTCAAAGTACTATTCATAATTTTCATTAATAATGGAGTGAAGAGTATTCTTATAAAATTTGCAGAAGATACCATGCTGGAAAGAGTGCAGAGAATGGAATTAGAATTCAAAAGTACCTTGAAAAATTGGAGTATTGCTCTGAAATTAACAAGAATTCAGTAAAGTCAAGAAGTACAGGTTGAACTTCTCTCATTTGGCACCCTCCAGACCTGACCAGCACTGAACCAGAGAATTTGCTGAACCATGGAAGGTCAATATTGTCTAGCAGCATTACCAAAACTTCCACTGCTTATTGGGCTCTTAGAAGACATTTAGGTGTAAATTAGAGCTGAACAGCAGCACAAAGCATTGAGAGCCAGGACTGGCAGCTGTAAACAGGCTTTATGGGACCACAAGAAATTTGGTCACACCTATGATAAGTGGACATCTGGCTAACTAACATCATTCCAGACTACAGATGTTGCTGGACCAGAGAGTGCCCGACTAGAGAGGTTCAATCTGTACTTCATATCAGAAGAAAAAAAGTCAAATGCACAAATACAAAATGGGGAATAACTGGGTTAGCAGTACTGCTGACAAGGATCTGGGACTCACAGTGGATCATAAATTGAAGACAAGTCAACAATATGATGCAATTGGAAAGAAGACTAGTATCATTCTGGGGTTTGTTGACAGGAATGTTGTATTTAAGATAAGGGAGATAATTGTTCTGCTCTATCTCAGCTAGAGTACTGTGCCCAGAAGAGGTCACAACACTTCAGCAAAGCTGTGGATAAATTGGAGAGTGTCCACAGAAAAGCACAAAAATGATAATAGGTTTAGAAAATCTGATCTGTGAAGAAAGGTTAAAAAACTGGGTATGTTTAGTCTTGAGAAAAGACACCTGAGGAACTGATAATAGTCTTCCAACATATCAAGAGTGGTTACAAAGAGTATGGTGATTAGTTGTTCTCCATGTCCACTGAAGGTAGACAAGGAGAACATGACATCTTAAACTTCAGCAAGGGAAATATAAGTTAGATAGTAGTAAAAGCTTTTTAACAATAAGGTGTTTTAAGCACAGGTTGTGGAATCCCTGTTACTGGAGGTTGTTAGGAAGAGGTTAGACAAAATACCTGTCAGGCGTGGTATAGGTATATGTGATGGTGCCTCAGCACAGGGGACTAAACTAAATGGGTCTTCAAGGTCCCTATCAATCTTACATCTCTATGGTTCTGTGAATGTAGATTCCAGTTTAAAATATTAACCCTTTCCACTGTAATTTGATCGAGATCATCAGTGCATTTCACTGAACAGGCAACATTTAATCATTGTTTGCTCTTGTTTATAATGTACGACTTGTAGGAAAGAGGTTTTTATCCCATTACTAGTCTTCTAAACATTCCAGTTTCCCAGATTAAGTGAACTTCTTACTATTATGAAAATGTGACGGTAGAATTCTGGCTTCGAGACCAGCAAAAGCCAGACTTAACAAAAAAGGTCAGGACAAAACAGTTAACACTCCTTTCACGCACTTGTACTTGATTTTCAATTCACAATGGATTATTTTTTATTTGTATTATCATAATGCATATGAGCCCGTCTATACATGGAATAGGACCCCATTGTACTAAGTACTGCATAGACACAAAAGAAAGTCAGTATGTAAAACGGGTTAAAAATACTAACCATGTAACCAAGGGGGCAGGACCGCGTGGCAAGTGGGCAGGTGGCAGCGAGGCCAATGGGGCGGGTCGGGAATTGGGGTAAATCCTGGCCCCTTGAACCGCCGCACAGCAGCTGGCTAAAGCTCTGGCAGCCACCACGTGGAGGACGGCTACTGTTTTAAAAACAGCTGAGCCATTTCACCAGCGGTGGCACCCACATGGTGGGGGGTGAGGAGAGAGAAGGGGCCCAGGCCCCATTTAAGTCAGTTCTGCTGATATTAATAAAGTGAAATATTTACCCAATTTCCGCCCACAGGACAGCACTTTTACTGAGCAATGACAGTCCAGGAATGTAACTACTAAAACGCATATCAACAGAAGACCATTATATTGACTACTTTTTTATTTGGGCTCCCACCCGCAAGCCACGTATTGAGCCCCACGTAAGCCCAAACTGCACTGCGGGCTGCAAACGGGCCACAGGCCGCATGTGGTCCGCAGGCCACGTGTTGAGTAGCCCTGGTCTAGACAAACCCTCATGTGTGACCTTGGATGAGTTGCTTAAACATCTGTGCCTACATTTCCCCCAACAGAAAAATGGACCCAAGAGTGTCCATCATACTATATAAATGGAAAGTATTGAGGTGAAAATTATATTCATATTATTAAAGAGTTAAAATTTCTAATCTATAAGACATTTTCAGTTAGTAAATCAGTTCTACAAATCAAAATCTGATGGGCTAATCTAGTTGTGAGTCTCAAAAAGGTTTTTGGAAACTGAATAATGTAGGAGAAAGAAAGAGCCTGAAGCATGGGCCTGATGCTTGAACCAAAGTAAGCAAGAGCTATACTGTGAGGCTTTGTCTAGACTACAGGCTTCTTGTGAATGACTCTTTTTACAGAAGAGATCTTCCACAAAATCTTTTTGCACAAGAGAGCGTCCACACTGCATGGATGCTCTCTCACAAGAAAGCTGTGATTGCTATTCACAGAATAGCCACCAGAGCATCTGTACTTTTTTCCTTTGACTCTTTTTGCAGAAAAAACCCCTGTTGTCCATCTACACACACCTTTTTATGCAAGAACTCTTGCGTAAAAAGGAGTTATTCCTCATGGAAAGAGGAATATCTATACCGCAAAAAGCCCTGTGTTCTGTTGATTCACTGTAAATTTACTTGCGCAAAAAAAAACTTGAGGTGTGAACACTCTGTGGGTTTTCGTGCAATTTTTGCGCAAAAACCCTGTAGTGTAGACGTAGCCTGAGTAATAGACAGGCCATGTCAAAAGCAGATGTTTGCCTAAAAGTCAGTGTTTTTTAGCACTTGAACTGCTAGCATGGATAGGAGCACAAGAAGTATGTAAATAAATGCCACCAGGACAGTACAAGGACAACCAATTAAGTACATAATACAATAGTTTGAAACAACAAGAGTAAAAGCATAACAACGGGTAGTGAATGCTTTGGAGGAAAGTACAAAGGAACGTACCAAATGTGTCATTAATGTGTGAGATGATACGTTCAGTGGGTATCAGACAGAAATGAACCCTCTATAAATATAGGGGTACCTCGACTTAATTCTTTGGCGAGCCTAGGGGGGCAATAGTAAAATCCATACTATCAATTAAGCCACATCCATTGTTCCTGGTACAAATATGTAGGGGCTTTAAGGCCATCTGACTGCCAACAACTATTAATGTACTTCGTTCAACAATAAACCTGACTCAGGTGCTTTCGTATTTTATCTAAGTCTGTGGTCTTTGAGGGCTCTTGTGATGTCTATAATGCTATTGTGAAGTCTTCCTGCACAGAGTTGGCATAATATACCGAGGAAGCATACAAAAACGCATGCAGTTTATCATCACTGACGGAGAAGGAGACCTGTCAGAACACCACACCAGTATATCCTAAATTTACTGTATCGCTGTCCTGAACTACTACAAATACTTCAGATGTTAAAGTTAACAATTACAAAAATGAGTAAAATCTATATAATGCGTCATTGTAGTTAACTAGATTTTACTTTGGAGCCAGGCTGATAATGAATTAATCACTAAACTGAACCACAGTGGCTAAGCTAAAGCTGAATCTTCTAACCATCCGTGAAACAATCTTTTGAGTTTGTGATTTTCATTTTCTTTTGAGACCAAGAACTACAAAGAGAGGAGACATGAGAGAACATTAAAGGAAACATAAACCTTGAAACTGACAACATTTGATTTTAAAACAATAGCAGGATGCATTTGCTTGTTTTCAAGTTTATAATTGTGCCATTCTTCTATTCAAGGATGAAGACATGTTTCTTAAAGAAGGTTTGAAATCCATTCTTCCCCTTACAGTGAGAAGTATACTTCAATTCAACAAACTTAATATAAGTAATACTTCTGGAATGGCTAAGGGTAAGTGAATACAAAATCTGTAGGTGGACAAGTGAATCCCATTCCTAAATATATCATGCTCCACTTGGAAAGTATGACCTAGTAATCACATCTGCAGTGCCTGACTGCCAAGGAGCTAGTGAGGAGGGGAGTCTTCTTCCACCAGACTCCAACCCAGGGTAACAAAGGCTGTCTTCCTTGGGCCTCTTCCTATTGTCCACCTCCCTCCCCACACACAAAGGTCAGCTTAGTCCAAGGTTTTTCCCTGGTAGCAAAATCTAAACCACAATAGGTAAGGGAACATAAGAATTATCATACTGGGTCAGATCAAAGGTCTAGCTAGCCCAGTATCCTGCTTTCTGACAGTGGCCAATGCCAGGTGTCATAGAGGAAATAAACAGAACAGGTAATTGTCAGTTGATCCATACCCTGTCAGGTTACCAATATCCAAAGAGTCCCCAAGAGGTTGAGTTCTTCCCCCCAGAAGGGCTCCTTTAGGCCAGTGTTTCTGAAAGTGTTCCGCGAAATCACTTTGAAAAACACATTAACTGGCTGCCTTGGTTTGTTTATTTACTGGCTCCGCGGCCACGGAGACTTGCAGCTCCCATTGGCTCCATTTCGTCCTTTGCAGCCAAGGGGAACCATGGGAAGTGGCGTGGGCCGGGCCACCACTTTCAGAAACACTGCTTTAGGCGGCTGGCTGTATCAAAGTCTTGGGCTTCTCTCTGCTGGCACTTTGGACTATAGATCTCACTGCCAGCTCTAACACCCAAATGAGCTAATTCCTTGCCTTTTATTTGTTCCAACAGATGGAGCATTTGCTGCAGGTGTGGCAGGGCAGGACTGACTGAGCCCAAAATAATTCCTCATTCATTTGTTGTCTAATGTGGGGTTTGTACCTCTCATCATACTAGATAATAAATGGCCAGGGTTTTTCAAAAGCACATACGTGAAATAGATGCAAAAGTTCAATGGAAAGTCAACAGGACTTTTGCATTTATTTCATTTCTTTATTTTTTTAAATCTTGGGTGTCTAAAGTCAGAATCCCAAAATCCATATTAAATCAATTAAAGGTTTCATTTTAAAAACTGCTGAGCACTTAGCAGCTCCTTGTAATGTCATCTGAATAGGAGAACAATGTTTCTCCCTCCTCCTTGTGACACCCTTTTGGATACCTGAAAACCACTATCATGTCCCCTCTCAGTCTTCTCCTTTCCAAACTAAACAAGCCCAGTTCTTTCAGTCTTCCTTCATAGGTCATGTTCTCTAGACCTTTCATCATTTTTGTTGCTCTTCTCTGGATCTTCTCCAATTTCTCCACATCTTTCTTGAAACGTGGTGCCCAGAACTGGACACAATACTCCAACTGAGGCCTAATCAGCGCAGAGTAGAGCGGAAGAATGACTTCTCATGTCTTGCTCACAACACTCCTGTTAACGCATCCCAGAATCATTTTTGCTTTTTTTTGCAATAGCGTCACACTGTTGACTCATATTTAGCTTGTGGTCCACTATGATCCCTAGATGCCTTTCTGCAGTACTCCTTCCTAGATAGTCGCTTCCCATTCTATATGTGTGACTCCTTCCTAAGTGGAGTATTTTGCATTTGTCCTTATTAAACTTCATCCTATTTACCTCAGCCCATTTCTCCAGTTTGTCCAGATCATCCTCCAAAGCAGTTGTAACCCCTCCCAGCTTCGTATCATCTGCAAACTTAATAAGTGTACTGTGACGGGGTGAGACAACCCCGCACTGACCTGGTGCGACAGGAGGGCTGGGACGAGAGACACCCCAGCAGGGATTCCCGCTGGGAAGTGGTTGGGGAGGATACCCCAGTCCCAGCCGGGGGATCAGCTGGGGTCGGGCCAAACACCGGCACAGGCGCAGAAAGCACGATGTGCGCCAGGGCAATGTGCACCAGCTGATGACGTCATCCAGCAACAGGCTGGTGATCTCAGGAGAGAGCCGGGGGGGGAGGGGTGAAGAAAGGCCTGGATGGGATCGGGGAAGGATAAAAAGGGCTGAGAATCCGCCAAGGGAGCGGACGGGCAGTGGCGCGCCAAGGAAGGCACGGCCAATATGCTTGGGGTTTAGAAGGGAGCGTCTTTAGCCCTGAGAGGGGAGGGAAAACAAACCAACCTGAACGCGGAGGTAGGAAGTAGCCCAGGGCGGGGTTGTGGAGCCGGCGGGCTGATGTGTTTGGGGCAACTCCCCCGTCAGCCAGGCCAGGGAGAAACTATCCCTGCCTTAGGGCCCTGGGCTGGGACCCAGGAGAATGGGTGGGCCCGGGTCCTCCTACCCTGCCATTTGCAGTTAGGTGTCTCTGATCCGGAAACTGTAATCGGTGCTTGAAACTTGATTTATTTTGGTACTTAAGGTGCCAAGGAGGGTACCAATGGGGATGGGGAGATCACAACAAACAGGGCATTGATAGAGACTCCAAAAAGTGGTCTGCTTACACGTACTCTCTATGCCAATATTTAAATCATTGATGAAGGTATTGAACAGAACTGGTCCCAAAACAGACCCCTGTGGAACCCCACTTGTTATGCCCTTCCAGCAGAATTGTGAACCGTTAATAACTACTCTGAGAATGGTTATCCAGCCAGTTATGCACCCACTTTATAGTACCCCATCTAAGATATTTTGGCCTAGTTTATTGATAAGAATATCATGCAAGACCGTATCAAATACCTTACTAAAGTCTAGGTATACCATGTCCACTGCTTCTCCCTTCTCCACAAGACTCATTATCCTATCAAAGAAAGCTATCAGATTAGTTTGACATGATTTGTTCTTTACAAATCCATGCTGGCTGTTACTTGTCACCTTATCTTCCAGGTGTTTGCAAATAAATTCCTTAATTACTTGCTCCAATATCTTTTCTCACACAGAAGTTAAACTGACTGGTCTGTAGTTTCCTGGGTTGTTCTTATTTCCCTTTTTATAGATGAGCACTATATTTGCCCTTTTCCAGTCTTCTGGAATCTCTCCTGTCTTCCATAATATTTAGAAGTTCTAAGGATGTTTTATTACTGGCAGCATGAGACCTGTCATTCAAATCCTGCTTACACAGTTTTTCAGAAAGACCATGAGGTTCTTAGACCTCACCTCAGATTTTTTTTCTAAAATATGTTCAGATTTTCATGTTAATCAGTGTATTATTAATTTTCATACCTATAGCCCCTGCATATAAAGTTGAATCTAAATTGCGTTATTTAGCTACCAAAATTGTTTTCTCATATTACCCAGGCAGGACTAAGGTTTTTAGTGTTTCTTTGAAATTGTTTATTTCCCTTGCTGGACACTGTCAGGGCCAAGCAATTTCTGCCCAGTTCTTGTCTAGATCGACTAGTCGTATAAAAGAGTTGCATAACATTTCTTCCATCTCATCTTCTGCTGGTATTAGGACTCAATTTACAAGAGTGGTGCTACATCTGCAACATATGTAGGCACGTTCCCTTACTAAATTATTGCAAATCTGCACTTGGGACTCAATTCCCATTTTCACTAAACATCATGCATTAGATTTGACAGACCTAATGCTCCATTTAGCAGGGCAGTACTTAATTCCTTGTTAATTCAGACTCTGTATCCCCCCATCCATTCTTGAAAAACTGCTTGTGAAATTATCCCAAGATTCGAAATATGCAAAGAATGTTAGAAGAAGAAATGAAAGTTATGTATGTAACTAGAGTTCTTCAAGATGGACTCTGTATATTCACATTCCCTGCCCACCTTCTCATCTATTGCGAAGTCCTAATTAGGTAATGCTGTTACACTGCAGTAGCAGTGGAATGAACTAAGTGAGCAGCTGATGCAATGCCACCTTCTATAGCCAAACCCTCCAAATATGCTTGAACACTGATAGGTATAGGAGGGACCCATAAGCACTTTAATAGGTACTACTACCAGTAAATTTCACTGTTCATGCTACACTGGTTGGCACATCCCAAAAATACTAATATGCAAAGTCATTAAAGTCTAGTTACATGTAAGCAGCCTTTGACTTTCTGCTGTGTAGATAACGCCAAAAGTCGAGTTAAGCTACTTCGACTTCAGCTACACAATTAACATAGCTGAAGTTGTGTATCTTAATTCGACTTTGGCCTGTAGTGTAGACATACCCTGTGTGCTTTGCTGTCATAGGGAGAGAGGTAGGGGTTTACCATAGTACCCTGATTGATTCCCTGCATGCAAAGGTAAGATCACTCTAGAGGGTCCTGCTGGTGATAAGATGTCCACAAGGCCATGTGCAACTTCTTTGACCACATTAGCTTGGACACCCAAATTTGAGAGCACCAGCTTTAACAAGGTACACCTTGTGATCATCTTGAGGGCAGACATCCTGGTGCTGGGTCTGGAGAGGAAGATGAGGAAGCTAGGACGGGCTGCAAGATTTCTGTACGTTCCTCTGCATCTGTCAGGGCCCAATCATTTTCCTCTGAAGGCTCAATATTGTGCTCAATACCAAAGTCTGGATCCAGAGGCACCCTGTGTGGTGCCAGGGGTGTGTCCCAACCTCTGAGTTCAACAAAGACTCTGTGATGTGGAGACCAGAGTGGTAACTGATAATGGGGGCTTCTACCTAGAAAGTGGTCACAGTACCAAGTGATGTTCAGTGGTGGCTCCCTGATGCTTGGTGGCCCTAGTGGTGCCAAGTCTTGACCGTCCTGGGGTAGGGCAGGAAGGCTGCCGCAAAAGCCTCAGGAGCTGATGGCACCATGAACTGGCTGATGCATTCTCTACTCCAAGGTTGCTCCTTTGTAGGTGTCCAAAGAGTGGCATCAGAGTTGTTGACACCTGATGTTGTGGGGGAAGGGGGAGATGAGTGGTCTGGCATAGATCCTGCTTTCTCCCTGTTTCCCTTTGATTTTAGCACCAGAGACCTGATCTTCTCTTGGTGCTTGCAGTGCTTCTTCTTAGACAATGCGGAGGGTGATCAGTTCTCTGAGAGTCCAGGTTCAATGAAGGAACGCTTTGCACCAGTGTTCCCTTTAACATTTTCTATCCTTGGGCTGGTTGAATTTTCTTTTGGCCTGATTGAAATTTATTATGTGCAACACCAATATTGAGGTAGTGTGTGTATGTGCACCACCAATACAAAAACACACACACACACACAAGTTTATTTTTATTATCAAAACAAACGATAGACTTGATAAAGCATACTCGATTGCTAGGTGTTACAGAGCAACTAAGTAAAACAAATTAAAACACAGAGAAATTCTCTGGGAACTCTTAGATAGTGAATGGGGAAGGGGAGGCATAGATTCACACAGAGCAGTTCAAACCAAGCCACAAAAATAAAGAAAAATACCCTGATCGTGACTAGATACACTTTCCCCTTTATTTACTCATATTCCCTTCCTGGTTCAGTCCACTTCCATGCCCCAAATTCCTTGAAGGCATGGTAATCCTGCCTGGGTTTAAATCATTCTATGTCTCTGAACTCCTGGTTTAACTCTCCCACACAAAGAAAACAGGCAAGGTATCTTATACAATTCAAATTTCAGCACTCTATTCCCATTAGTTCTTCTGGCTCCCTGCCAACAACCTTGCTAGCTACTTGAGTTTAACCCCTTAGTCACTGGGTGCTGGCCAGCACTCCTCCTATCCATCACAGTGCCACTCAACCCAGACCCAGACACTCAGGATAGTTAAAGCACTTTTACTGATCAGACCCTTGGGATCAGTGCTGCTGTTCCACCTGCACAGGATCCAGTTATTCCCTTATTTTCCAATTGGCCTTCACACTTCTTGGAAGCCTGGACTCAGATCACATCAGACTGCTGTGTCCTCAACACAAAAGAACTTATTTACACCATCCAATTTCTATCTACCCTTCCTTCCTACACTCCCTCCCCTCTTAATGGACCCTTCTCACAAGCATCTGTTGGATTAAGAATTCCAATCCCTCCTTTGGTTGGGAGCCCTAGAGGAGTTCACATGAGAGGGAAGGGTTTTTACTCCTGTTACTTCCTAATACCAAAAACTAAGGGTGGGCTCAGACACATTTTAGATGGGAGGTTGGGGTGGGAGAGCAGGGTCTGTGATGGAATTTGGGTGTAGGAGGGGGCTCAAGGCAGGAGGTTGGGATAAGGTTGTGGATTTTTAGTGGCCTGGAGGTCTTTTTGTGGGGCCTGCTTTAGCCTGGGGTTCTGGGCTGCAGCCCCTAAAGCCCCTGCATTAATTCAGCCCTGGGTCTTCTCTAACCACGAGTGGTCTCTCCAGCACACGTTGTGAGGAACATCTTTCAATGGTGAGTGTTTCCATGTAGAGACCTGTTCACCACTCACATCAACAGGGAATGTCATCAATTATGCTTCCTGGGCACATCTACACTGCAGTCTTATTTCAAAATAACTGACATTATTTCAAATAACAGTGTGCATCTACACAGCAAGCTGTTCTTTCAAAATAATTTGGAGATGGAGGATTTCTTACTCCAACTCCTGTAACCCTCATTCAAGGAGTAAGGGAAGTTGAAGGAAGAGTGTTTTTCCTTCAGCTTCCTGCTTTGTAGACAGCGTCAAAAGCTGAAATAAGCTATTGTGACTTCAACTACGCAGTTGACATAGCTAAAGTTACATATCTTAATTTGACTTTTGCCCTGCAGTGTAGATGTGCCCCCTGTAAGGCCACAGCCAGATTCCCTCACGGACATGTTCCTGTTGGCGTGCATGAGTCACCTGTTCTATGCCTTAGTCCTATTCTATTGATTCACTCGTTCTGGTGAAAATCAGGCAAGATTGAGCATGAATCATTCTTATAGCCCTGACCTGGTCCGGACAGCACTGATTCGTCTCTCTCCTCAGCATGTCCATGTAGGTGCCAATTCTGCTTCCACTGCATCTTAACTTGATCTCCCAGGAGGGACCTCAGCCAGCTCCATCTGAGTCTAATCTCTCTTCATCTGATAGCCTGGATGCTCCATCGATGAACTTGGAGGAGCAAGCATGCTCTGAGCAGGTCTGTGAGATCCTACTGAGCAGTAGAAAATTCTGGACTTATGCCACCTACCTTGCAAAATGGAAGCAATTTTCCATCTAGTGCTCCCAATGACAGATCCTGCCTTTTATAGTTATTTCAACAACTTGTCTTGGAGTACCTGCTGCTCCTAAAACAATAAGGCCTCATCCTCTTGTCTGTCACCGTCTACCTTTCTGCCTTCCATCTCAAGGTGGACCATTGATCAGTCTTCTCCTGAGAGATGGTCATCTAATTTCTGAAAGGCCTGGAAAGGTTGTATCCTCGGATCAGAGATAAAATGTACTAATTGCACTGTAAGTCCCAGATTTTGAAAGGCTTTTAGGCATTGCTGTGTTCAGCATTGCAGTGCCTGACTGGTTTAGGAGCCTATTGACTATTAATGGGATTTAAGGTCTTAAGTGCCTAAATCACGTTGTGAAAGTGAATTAGACTCAATTATGGAGCCACACAAAGTTGATGATCACAGACTGATGGACACTCCATGAAGGAAGGGAGCAACAGATGCTGACTCATATTGAGATGGAACCATTCCCTTCTATTACTTGTAAACTCAGTTTAGGATCACAGCATGACAAGCACTCTCTAAGGGACGATAACCTTAACCCAATTTTGGAATGATTCATTTCTGTTAATTCCCCTTGTTTGGCTATGTCTACACTACAGAGGGTTTTTTTGAAAAACAGCCGTTTTCCTGAAAAAACGTCACTCACGTCCACACTGCAATCACATTCTTTCAAAAAAAATTTGAAAGAACAGAGGGGTTTTTCCGACATTGGTAAACCTCCTTTTTATGAGGAAGAAACCTTTTTCCGAAAGAGCTCTTACGGAAAAAGGCGTGTGTGGATGGGGAAGAAGGAGTTCTTTCGAAAGAAGAGGAAAGAGGAAAAAGCACATGTGCCCTGGTGGCCACTCCGTCCATAGTAATCACAGCTTACATGCGAAATAGCATCCATTCAGTGCTTCAGCAGTGTGGATGCTCTCTTCCGGAAGAAGTTTTTTTGGAAGATCTCTTCTGGAAAAGCTTCTTCCGAAAGAAACCTGCAATCTAGACGTAGCCTTTCTGTTTATTGACTATCATGGAAGGGGAAAGACTTTAAAATGACCTGGTGGGAGGGCCAAGAGACAGGAAGAGGCAGACCACTGCAGAAGGTATCTGCTGGTGAAAGAGCCACTGCATGTCTGGCTGGCCACAACGCTAGGGATGAGTCAGCCCCTTCAAAGGCTCCTAAATCAGTTAGATGTTGCAACACTGAGTATAGCAGCATCTAAATTCTTTAAAAATTGGGGCTTTAGGGACTATTAATCTGTATATTTTACACTGCAGACCAGACCTGCTCCTTTGACTTCATTCCTGTTTATGGTCAATGAGCATTACATATGGAAAAAATAAAAGATTTTAGAAGTTGCTACTTAAAGATGAGTATCTGCTTTTTTTCATTTGTTCTCATTTGTTAGAGTCCTATTACAGAATAGTAGCTTGTAAAAATGATGTGTTTTAAATTAAAGCTGGTTTTGAGTTGATTACAGACACGTATCTGAAACTGTAACAATTCTATTCCTTTCTCTCCAATAATTTAGAAATAGCTGAAATGACTTGAATCTGACCTAACAGACAAAATTTCACTCCTGGGAGAAAACTCTTTATGGTAAATTGCAACCCAAAGTACATTTTCAAGGCCAAGTTTCAAATGCCTGTGAAAAATGGGCTGTATGATGAAAGTTCTTTTCTTATTAGACGGGTTTTGAGTTGCAGTTTTTCATTAACACAAGAATAATAAAATGCAGCATGTACAAAACATTATATTTTTTTATTTCCATGCCAATATTTACATCAAATAAGATAATCTGTTCTAAAAAATATTAATTTGTCAGGCTATTTAATCACAGTCACGGTAGGCTTTTGGTTTTCTCATAAAATGGTTTATTAGAGAAGAGCCACTAGGGATGTGTGAATGGATAACCAGTTAACTGGTAGCCGGGAGCAGCCCCACACACACAGCCCACCATGAGCAGAGGGTAGCTCCAGCCCCTTGAGGGGTCAAGAGGCAGTCCCCCCACACGGGGGCCAGGAGTAGAAGCTTGGCACCCCATGTGCAAGGGGGTTGAGAGCAGCAGCCTGCTGCCCCCCCTTGCATGGCTGGCTCCTGCTGCCAGCCCTGCATTGGGGGGGGGAGGGAGTGGGACCCCAATTAATAGGATAACTGGTTAAACCTAAGGTTTAACTGATTAATCAGGATTTCACATCCCTAAAAGCCGTCTCTGAAACCTGTGAATGCCAAGTACTTATACTACTAAAATGATTGCAAAAGATATTGACTATGCAGAGTGTACCTAGAAGTGATTTTATAAACAGTCTTTCCAAAAACATTGAAAATTTATTTAAATATAGTGGTCTGCATTATATTTAAAAATTCTCTTCTTTGAGGGAGAAGAATCTCTACATAAGATCCATATTTAAATATTACTGTCATGTATATTAACATTTGGATTAATAGCTGATAATTGTTCCCTTTAATGCTTTAAGGCTATACACAGACAAATGTTGTGATTTTGCACAAATCCCTTGCTGATGACTTTGAAAAGTTTTGCCATGCAAATGATGGACCTCTCCCACTGCTGTACAGAAGTAAACCAGGTGAATGGAAATGTTCTTCTCTGAGCAATAATTCTCATAGCAGGTAAGTAAGAGTTTGGTATTAAGGAATTATGACTGTTCATTGGAAGCTGTGCTCTCTTATACTGGTGATGCATGACGACAAAGGCCTCTCAAGTCACACTGACTGGTACCACCGAGGGGGGAAAAATCCCTAACATCTACACACAAGACATATGCAACCCATATTAAAGCTCAACAGTTACAAAAAGGTAGGTTAACTGGGGTTTGGGGTTTTTTGGGTGGTTACATTATCACCAAGAAAAAAAAGAAATTGACACAAGAGGAAAAATCCTGAGCTTTACTACTTCATGAATGTCAATTTAGCCAAAATATTTTCATGAAATATTTCATTTTGCTTAACAAATTGTGCTAATTGTGACAATGAAAGCGCTTCCTTTTTTTCATTAGAACTGATTGTCTGCAGTACAGGATATATGAATATGGAGCTTGTACTGGCACTTTGACAAATCTGAAGGATTATTCTGATCAGCTTAAAGATATGGTGACTTTTTACTTAGGCTGCAGTTTCTCATTTGAAGAGGCAGTCCACAAGATTGGTGCTCCTCTAAGGAACACTAAAGAGAAATGCAACATAAGCATGTACAAGGTAAGCCTATAGTAACTTAAATTACATCGAGGTTCAGATAGGGCTACATGAGCACATTTTTGTATAATGAAACCTATACTACAGAACATTTAAATATACACAATATTGACAAGCTATGTCTACACTGCAGAGTTTTTCCAGAAAAAACTGCTATTTTTTCAGAAAAACTACACTTACGTCCACACTGCAATTGCGTTCTTTCGACAGAAAGTTGAAAGAACTGAGGGGTTTTTCCAACAGCGGTAAACCTCTTTCTACGAGGAAGAAGCCTTTTTCTGAAAGAGCTCTTTCGGAAAAAAGCGTGTGCGGACGGGAAAGAAGGGTTTTTTTTCGAAAGAAGAGGGAAGATGAAAAAGCACAGGTGCCCTGGTGGCCATTCCGTCCATTGTAATCACAACTTAAATGCAAGATAGCGTCCAATCAATGTGGATGCTATCTTTTGAAAAAGCAGATTGCTTTTTTGATGCGCTTTTGCTATGTGGGTGCTCTCTTTCAAAAGAACTTTTTCTGGAAGATCTCTTCCAAAAGAAGCCTGCAGTCTTGATGTAGCCTTAATAAACCACTTTTAGTATCACCATGTGGTTTTACTGTTTAATTAAAAAGTTTGGCTGTATTATGCATTGGATGTTTGTTGCACCCTGATCCAATGAGATTTGTGCATTTCTGCTAGGGAAATGGAGGATTGCCAATTTTGGGGGATCTTACGATAAGGAGTCGTAGGATCTTTGCAAACATTGCTATATGCAGTTTCCCTGTATGCCAGCATGCAGGAAGAGTTATGGCCAGTAGATTTGTTTCTTTGTACTTTTTGCGCCACACAGAATGAGAGAAAACCTGCATTTAGGGCTACACACCTAGGGTCCACAGTGTATCTGGATTTGCCAAGATTTGTGTTGCATTTACCAAATTAAGGATTTAGCTGTTAGAATGTAATCAATGGTGCAGAAGATAACTGTAATACGTGGTAATTACAAGAGATAAAGGGCAGAATGTCTGGTTTCTCCATGATTAATTGTTATAGGAAATGGATTATTTTGATTGGATGCTAATTAGAATATTACTCACAGTCCTTTAAAAATATGTGTTAAAATGTGCCCCTTAAAATTTCAAGGGTGCTTAGTCATTTCAGAACTAAATATAAGCTTTGATAGTTCTTCAAATCCTGCTAATGCCTTGGTTATTTTTAAAATTTTGTCAGACAGCTATACCTTGCTGCAAAGTTGCTAGTTTTTGCTGCAATTTAGTGGTTACAATGAGACCGATTCCTGAAGACAAATTAGATGCAGTTGTGGAAGCTACTTATCCATTGAAAGACTCACATGGAGCACCAGTTCACATTGGTAATCCTGGTCAGTGTACTTTCTATACATTCCTATACATTGGCCACAAAGGCAAAGAAAAAAATTTCCCAAACGTATGGTGGACAATAAACTTCAGCCTAAATTTCAAGTGGCTACATAAAAATCTAACCCTTTTCATAGGTTGTAAACAACATATTGAGTTGTTTACAGTTGTTACACTGAAAGTGAGGATTTGATATGACTGAACACAGAAAATGTGTTTGATAAAGAGATGGATGAATGGAACAGGGAAATAAGTAATGTAGTCTCTTTGGAATTCATTGACGGATTTGATTAAATCTTATTTGATAACGTCATGTGGTTTGTCTTCAATATATGCACTGTCCCAGTGTTGGAAAGGATAACAATAAATGGCAGATTTGGATGATGTCTATTTGGAGATAGGGGATCATTATAAGCCTGTTATTATTTAGCATCTTCATTAATGAACTTGAAAGTAAACATCACATTGCATTTAAAATGATATTGAACTAATATGTACTACGAATAACTGTGAGGAATGAGAAAATAATACAACTGATTTGGACAGTTTCAGAATATAGACAGGAATACTCACAATGAGTTTTAGCATAGAAAAATGTAAGCTCATTCATGAAGGGGAAAATGGAACACAGTTATTCAACAGTAAGATTATGTGTGGAAAGTAAAAGATCAAAGAGCAACAGTAGAAATTATAATAGAAATAACCTTTTATTATTATATGGAAATAATAAAGAAGCCGGTGAAGTTATAGCTGTATCAAATCATGGAGCACTAATGACCATACACCTAGAATAATACATACAGATGTGGGTATTTAGCTCCAAGAAAACTAATTACAAATTGGGGTGAGTTTAGACAACAACAAAAATTATTGAGGCTATTTTTGTTGGTCTCTGAGCAGAGTTTTTTTTTAATAGTCACATGGGGCTTACTCAAATGAAGTCTAAGGTGCCAGAGATTGATCTTCTGGCATTCAGTTTAGTGGGTCTAGTAAGGACCCACTAAATCAAACATTGAGGGTGCCCCTGTCAACGCCAGTACTCCTTGATTCATGGGGAGTAAGGAAAGTCAACAGGAGCATTTGCTCCCATCGACCTCCTGCTGTGGAAATGGCACCAAGCTTGGCTTGGCTTAAGTTGCATTGATTCCAGCTATATTATTTATGCATACCTTAAGCCAACCTTCTGGGTATAGGAAAGACCTGGTCTAAAGCAGATGGCAGGGGAGGGGAGAGTAAGAAAACTAGCAGAAGAACATAATCACAAAAAAGAAAGAGCAGTTGTTTTTAGAACGATCCAAGACAATAAAACTAGAAGTAATGGAATTACATCAAGCAAAAGAAGATTTAGGCTGAAGAACAGGAAATGTGTGATAAGTGAGATCTAAAAGGCTATGAAATAACTGCCAAAGGAAAGTAGTGGAGGCCTATATATTTAGTTAATGAAAATGGGCTGGACAAAGCAATGGAGAATGTGCTATAGGTAGGAACATGCCTGTACTGGCAAACAGTAATAAATCACCACTACTGTTATGAAATTATCTCTTGAGTGAACAGATCAGATATTGTAAAACGTTTCCTGTGAACTCTGACATTCAGGGTGTGTCTAGACTACAGCGTTTTTTCGAAAAAAGGAGCCATTTTTCGAAATAACTTCACCTGCGTCTAGACTGCAGCTGCGTTCTTTTGAAAGTAAATCGAAAGAACGCGGCAGTTTTTTCGATTGCAGTAAACCTCATTTTATGAGGAATAACGCCTTTTTTTGAAAGTACTCTTGAAAAAAGGCGCTATTGAATACAAATTGCTTTTTCGAAAGAGAGCGTTTAGACTCTTTCAAAAAAGCAGCTCGCTTTTTCGAAAAATCTGCTTGTAGTCTAGATGCTCTTTTTTGAAAGAGGCTTGTAGTCTAGACGTACCCTCAGAGAGTACTCAGCAGGTTTTCATTTGCCTACAATCTAGCCAGATATAATACATAATAACATGTCCTCATGTGTGTTTTACTAATATACAAAATAATTTAAGGAGTGTAATTCTAGGACAGGAACTGAGAACACATACATGCATGCAAAGGGAACCTAACAAGCCATGCGAGTCATAGATTGGCCTTGCTTTTGCTGCTTTCCATACTGCAATATTAACATAGTTTCATTTGTTGAGCTCAGCTTTATGCCATTATTGCTTTACTGGAATTTAATGTTGTTTCACTATTTGTCAATCTTAGGCCTATTAGGGATCCAAAATCTTTCCAATCCAGACTATGGAGATCCAGTTCAGTCTCACCCTGGGGATATTCCAGTGTTTTGGGCCTGTGGAGTAACAGGAGTGGAAGCAGTCAGCAATTGCAGTATGTACTATATTTGATGGACTTTTTAGCGTTGAGATAATAGTGGTTTCATTTTTATGTAGTTCACTGTATACTGAGACAGTTTTTATTTGTGAGATGTGGTTAGTGGGTCTAATCTTCATTGTCCTAAACTAGAGCTCATTGGAAAACCTTTGATGGACCCTTTTCAACCTTTTCTTTTAGAACAGTTCATCTTTGGGTTATTTTCCCTGTGGGTGCATTACATACTCATGCACTCTTGATTGGGGATCTTTTGGCTAGTAGTGCCTGCAGGTCTGTACCTGCACTGTACTCCTCCTCATGCTCCAGTACAAGGGCATGTAGGGAGGAGTAGACCCATGCTACTCCAGTTCATTCTTAACTGTCTATGGCTTGAGCTGGAGTTCTGTGATATCGGCTGTCTGGTTGATACAGTATTCTGCCCTTTTACTCCTGTATAATAATTAATTTTTAGTTGCGGATATTTGTTTTGTTTTTGCTGTTGTTAATTTACATGTTATAGCCCAGGTGTGCTTTGAAGGTAGGTTTCCACCATCTCCCCCCAATCATTCTTTGAGCCCTCTCCCTTTCTTGACTGGTAGCCTTCTGTTCTGGCAGCTTTCCTGTCAGGGTACGCCCAAGATCTCAAGATTTAAGCTCTGCCAGTCCTGCCACTGGTCTTTCTCCTTTAACTGATAGGTACTCCAGCTGCCAGTCCTTTCTTGGAAAGGCTCATGTCCCACGCAGGCTTCAAGAAAACTAAGGGAAGACTTTCTGACACTGCTCTCTGTGGAGTGCTCCTATAGATCCACAGGATCAGATTTCCCACAGACACACATCAGATATTAGACTCAGCTGTGCAGAGTGCTTCCGAGACTTCATTGGCTACAGCCTCGAGAAACCAGGAGATGATTTCAGTCACACCGAGAGCTACCAAACATAAGATATCCCACTCCATTGATAGAATATCTAGGAAAGAGAGATGTCTGCTTAGATCTGGGAGCAAGAAGATCTCACATCCACCTGTACGTACTACCAAGACTCCCACTAGACACAGTACCAAAGCACCAGTATTGCTGAAGACTTCTTCAAAGACATGTGCCAAGGTACTGCATACTGAAAATCTGAGTACTACAATACCTACAGTTATGCAGTTCTGAGCTATTGTCTCATTTGTACCAAAATCAGACTCTTTCAGATGAAATAACTCTAAGAAATTATTTTACCAGGTACTGTCCATCAACAGCTAGATCTCTCCAGGATGATTGGTCTTCTCTGGTACCATATCTTGTACTGCTGGATATATTTCATCTAAAGTAACACTCTCCAGGTTCACTAGTAGCTTCTAGGTACCTCTCTCATGAAGATCTTCAAGTTATGGAGGAATCTTAGTTCCCCTTCCTAAGAGGTACCACAAGACTTTCCACAGGCACGTCTTCCACCCTGATCCGATATATTCCCTGATATCACTACAGTCTCAGGTATAGATCCATCCACCAGTACAATCATAATTTCTAGATCCTCCTTGACTTCTAATACTAATGTGAACCCCAGCACAGAATCCTTTAGCTCTGTCACTTGACATGGGAGAGGACACCTCCGTGGGTGGTGGGAAGGCCACATGCTGCCTGCCTTCCCCTTGTTCTAGGTCTAAGGGAGGCAACTCGACCTCTTCCGCCCGATGCCCCCCTTCCTGCAGGAGCCAAGCCCCGCAACACAGTGACAGGCTTCCAGGGCTCACCCTGCACAAACCACAGTAGGGGCAGGTCTCCAGGCCCCATGTGAGCCTTCCAGGCCCTGGAGCATGGGGAGGGTAGGCAGCAAGCAGCCCAAGCCTCCCCAGCCCTGGAACAAGGGGAAGGCAGGCAGCATGTGGCCCCTGCCTCCCTGACCCTGGAGCCCAGAGAAGATAGGTGCTACACAGTCCCAGCCTCGTCAGCCCTGGAGCCCAGGGAGGGAGGGTGGCACACAGACCCAGCCTCCCTGGCCCCAAAGCACAGAGTGGGTGGGTAACTCATGGCCCCAGCCTCCCCACCCGGACCTGGAGCATAGGGAGGGTGGGCATCACCAGTCTTCTGCCCTGGAGCACATGCAGGGCTCACTGACCCAGTGACCCCAGCCTCAGTGTGGCTCAAGCCTGGAAGCAGTCCAGGAGCCCAATGAAGCAGAGAGTGTTCTGGAGGCAGAGTGTGGGCAGGGCCACATCTGGCAGTTTGGGAAGGCAATGCCTTCCCCTCTCTCTTATACCTGCTCCCCGTGGATACCTCCTCTGATTCAGAGGTCTGTATGCAGGGCTATACTGTCTTGCACCCTCCTCCTCTTGAGGTCTTTCTTGAAGAAGAGACCTCAGGCATTAGACACTTGATCCAACAGCTCTGGCAAGACCATCCTAGATGGGTAATGCCTTTCCCTTACACCCTTCTCCTGGGGTCTTTCTGGAGACTTTGGGCTCCGTATGAGGACCATATCTACAGGATATCCTTACACAAGAGAACCCAACATGAATCACATCCACCTAGCTCAGGAGCCTCCATACCAAATTCAAGAGGAGCCATCAAAGGCTCAAGAATTCAGATGAAGTTTGCCCCAGAAGAGACAACTGTCCCTTCTCTGCCATCCTACACAGACAACTTTAAGAACTTGATTAAATGCATAATAGAGGCTTTATAGATTTCTTTGGAGGAAATCCAGGAACAAAAGCAATCCTTGGTGGATATCTTGCACACCTGGTTCTTGGGCCTAGAACAGAAATGTTCTCCCAAAATTCAGTCAGTTCTGTTAAATATCAGGAATTCCACCACATGAAAGACTTACTTGCAGAAATGGAATCTCTTTCTTGGAATGAGTGACAGGGGAAGGCTCACTTGATGATCGCTTATTCTGTTCATTCCCTCAGGGGCAGTTGGCATTAGCTACTGGGCTAGATGGAACTTTGGTCTCACCAAATATGTCTCTTTTTGTGTTCTTCTCTTCCATTCTTGTTGCACCCAGTGCTCCATAACTGATCATTTTCCCTTGCTGTTTATCCTTTACTAGCTCCTAATTCTGAAATCACTGGGACTTTGCCTAAGCTCTGTTAAAGGTTCATTTAGTTGCCATCAAGGTGTTCCACTTGCAGATTGAGGGTTTTCTGGTCTTTGAACATCCTACAACAGCAATATTCTTTAAGGCACTCCTTAACCAATTCACTTCAGTGCAGAAGCCTTTCCCCTCATCCCTAAAGATCTCAATTTAATGTTTAACTGATTGAGGACTTCCCATCAAACCAATGGCAAACTGCTCACAATTCCAAATGTTCTTCAAGTTTTTGTTCCTTGTGGTAGTGATCTTAGCCAGAAGTACAAAGGAACTAGGAGCCCTCATGGCTGACCCATTATATATGGTAATTTATCTGTACACAATTGTATTGCATCCTACTCCTTGCTGCTTCCATAAAATATCATCAGAGTTCCACATCAGTCAGGACATTCAGCTGCTGGTATTTTACCCAAACTGGGCGTACATGAGAGAGTTTGCATTTATTTTATTTATCATACTTTTGGGCATCTATCTATTTACCTGTCTGTCTGTCTATATATCACAGACAGTACAATGTTACATATGTATATATTTGATTAGCTCCCTTCACGTCCTTTATGTGTCACTTGTCATCTTATATTGTAAGCTTTTTGGGTAGGGATCATCTATATGTTTTAGGATGTAACTTTTCTATTGTTATCATTCTGGTGCTTTATCAATAACATTTTTATTTGTTATTAGTTTTGCATATTGAGTTGAAATCTTGCCATCTATTGTAGAGTCTCCACTGGCTTTTACTCAGTCTCCTGACTGCATGTTTATTACTGACCTGAAGAATGAAGATGCTGCAGTTCATAATTCTAAAGAAATCCCTACGGTCCACTGCATTTCTCAAAATCCTTTGCATTATAGCATTGCATCAGCAACAGCTGTACAAAAGATAAGAAATCTAGAAAGTCTCATTGGAATTGATCCAGGTAAAAAAAATTAACATTTTTTTGAGTTATTGAAAAATTGGTAATTCTAGAAACATAGGATTTGCCATACTAAATTAGTATGGCACATTCAGTTCATTTATCTATTGCATAATTGATTTTAAGTAGTAAAAATTAAAAGGTAATTGCAAATATTACAAAAAATTCCTATGTTAGATTATTCTGTTTGACTATTGTTAGTTCTCTCCTCCCACCTACTTTGGACCAGGCTAAAGTATGGGGTTTGCACCGGATAATGGGGAGACACCAGTTCAGTTCCCATTCCTGATCTCATTTGCAGACTCTGAGTTCTAGACAGTCAGGCCTGCTGGTTAGAGTAGTGGCCTAGAACAGATACCAAGGGTTGAAGCTGGAGATAGAGTTGGGATGAGGCCACCAGCATCACTGAAACATAGATATGCCAACTCAATATCATAGTCATAGTTTGGAAGTAGGATGAAGTCAAAGTTGGATTGGATTCAGTCCAAAGGTCTGGGGGTCAGGTGCTGGGTACAGGACTAGAGCAGATCAGGAACAGGAGCAGCTGACTTGGGCTAGAATATGGCTTAGGTAAGGCTGGGGCAGAAACAGAGATAGGATCATGGGCAGGTTGAAAGCCTATGGATTTTGTAACAGTAGGAGGGTTCCTAGTCAAATGGAGGGGCATTTCTTCCACAGCTGCAGATCCAGGCCAGGGTTGGGTTTCAGGAGGTAGAGAGGGGGCACCTCTTCCCTGCTGCTGTAGGGCCAGGGCTGGGGGAGATGCATTTCTTCCCACTGCCGCACTGACTCCTTGTGTGGCACTTAATAGGCTGTGCAGGTTAGAGGGAACATAGATAATGACCCATCCCTCAGGGTTGATCAGGGAGTCCTTCCAATCTCTCCTTTCCTCATCATTTTCTCACACACACACATGCACGCACACAAATGTGCGTTCCATACAGACACACATGATGTGAGCCCAGCAGAGCTTCAGATTGGACAATTGTCTCCCCAATCCTCTAAAAGTCCATTCAAAACCATGTCACTGCAGTTACCTTATGGGAAGCATTGTGTTTTGCTGACTGTCCTGTTCTTCTGCTCTTTCACTATCTCTGTGTCATTAGTGCCAGGACCGAGGAACAGGTTATTGGCTGCTCCCCTCCTTGAACCAGACTGACACTGCAGGACAGACATAGGATAGATGAGGTCATCTGCATTGTAACATTCAACCAAAGGCAGATGAAGCTTTTGTGGGGCCCTGGGCCAGAGCAAGTGGGGGCCGTTCCCCACCCCTCCTGCCTGGAGTCCCCATTTGGCACTCCTAATGGGGTGCAGGAGCTTGACCCACTCTGCCTACCCAGCACTTCTGCAGAGAAGTGGGATCAGGACATTGGGCTTTCCCCTGCCCACCTTGCACTTCTGCTGGGGAGCAGAGTTAGGGATTGGGTATGTGCCCCACTCTGTTCGCTTGACACGCCAGCTGGGGAGTGGGGATCAGACACAGGAGTTTGCCTTCTTCCACATGCCAGCGCTTCTTCCAGGGAGCAGGACTGGCAGAGCAGGACAAGCTCTGCATCTTGATCCCACTCCCTGGCAGAAGGACTGGGCTGGTAAAATTGGGGTGTGAGATCACTCATTTTTCTGGGGGCCTCCAGTTGACCAAGGCCCCTGGGCACTGGCCCCATTAGCCCAGTGACTAATCTGTCACTGCACCCAACTGTTTTGAGGCGGTTCTTACCAAAGAAATCTCTTCATTTTCACTGACCACACACTCCACTCATAGTTCCTGTCCTACTTGGACCTCCAAAAAAGATCCAAGCCACATGAGGCTCAATCTGACTATATTGTTGTTATTATTCAACATTCATAGAATACTAGAACTAGAAGGGACTGAGCATTGTCTAGACCATCCCTGATGGATGTTTATCTAACCTGCTCTTAAATATCTCCAGAGATGTAGATTCCATAATCTCCCTAAGCAATTTATTCCAGTGTTTAACCACCCTAACAGTTAGGAAGTTTTTCCTAATGTTCAACTTAAACCTCCCTTGCTGCAGTTTAAGCCCATTGCTTCTTGTCCTATCATCAGAGGCCAAGGAGAACAATTTTTCTCCCTCCTCCTGGTAACACCCTTTTAAACACTTGAAAACCACTATCATGTCCCCTCTCAGTCGTCTCCTTTCCAAAGTAAACAATCCCTATTCTTTCAGTCTTCTCTCATAACTTATGTTCTCTAGACTGTTAATCATTCTTGTTGTTCTTCTCTGGACCTTCTCCAATTTCTCCACATCTTTCTTGAAATGTGGTGCCCAGAACTGGACACAGTACTCCAACTGAGGCCTAATCAGTGCAGAGTAGAGCGGAAGAATGACTTCTCGTGTCTTGCTCACAAAACTCCTGTTAATGCATTCCAGAATCATGTTTGCTTTTTTTGCAACCGTGTCATGCTGTTGACTCATATTTAGCCTGTAGTCCACTATGACCCCTAGCTCTCTTTCTGCAGTACTCCTTCCTAGACAGTCACTTCCCATTCTGTATGTGTGAAATGGATTGTTCCTTCCTAAGTGGAGTACTTTGCATTTGTCCTTATTAAAATTCATCCTATTTACCTCAGACAATTTCTCCAGTTTGTCCAGATCATTTTGAATTATGACCCTGTCCTCCAAAGCAGTTGCAACCCCTCCCAGTTTCATATCATCCTCAAACTTAATAAGCAAACTCTCTATGCCAATATCTAAATCACTGATGAAGATATTGAACAGAACTGGTCCCAAAACAGCCCGCTGTGGAACCCTACTTGTTATGCCCTTCCAGCATGATTGTGAATCATTAATAACTACTCTCTGAGAATGGTTATCCAGCCAGATAATAGTCATCATTCGGTATAGCCAAAAAACCTTAGCCAGGTTGGTCCCTGTGTGCTAGGCCCTGTATTCCAGGTTCTTCCAGGGAACTGAGTTTCTTACACTGGCATCAGAGCCTATTAATTGCACTCTCTCCCTCAAGCCACATCACTCAATGCTTCAATCAGTTCAGCAGGAATTACTGGTTTGGTCATTCATCAATACCTGCTATGATGAAGAAACAGGCTAGAGCTAATAGGTCTGAGTAAGTCTGAATGACATCTTCCCTTTCCCATTTAGGAGGCAGCCTATAAACATAGTGTGAAATGCCCATTTACAAATCTACTGCCTTGCCCTGTCCTGGTGCAGTATTCCTATGCTTACCTATGAGTATGTGCATGAGCCTGAGTTTAAATGTTTATCTGTGCATTTGAACATGTACACAGGAATGTGCTTGATCTCATTTGTGTAAAATGACTGGGGTCTGGAATTCTGGATCTTCTCTGACCCTGATTTTGTTCTTTACAGAACAGCTTTGGGCCAAGACACATGAATTATTTAAAAGGGAAAAGTGGCTCCCTAATGAGAGGCTCAATTAACAAGATCCCCTCTGCCCAAGAGTCTTTTTTGTTATATTTTCAAAGTTTATATCCTGTATTCCCTTCCCACATCTCTTCTTTTTCCTCAATTCACTCTCATCTCTTACCAAAACTCCTGTCCCCAATACTTCTGCATTTACCAGTGATTTTGAATATGGGTATGCTCTCTTTCTGAATTTATCTATTGACTCAATATTTATAATGAGTGGAACTAATACCCCATCGGCTTCTTCTCTATAAAAAAAATTAAAATAAAGCCCTTATCCATTTGGAGTTTCAGAAATCTGAATCCAGACCTGAATTCTTCATGTTCTACAGCTCAGTCTGAGATGAGAGAGGCTGCCCAACCCCTCCTTTTCTGTTTTTGTAAAGGAGCCACTAGGTACAGCTAGGCCTGGCAAGGGATTATTAGCTGTTTTTTGTTTGTTTTGTTTTGTTTTGTTTTTTGACCTTGTCAGGAATTGGTCCTGACAGAACCTCCAAAAGGTGTTAATGTACTAAAAATCTAGTACCATCTTTTAACAAAGTCATTTTTTATTTTTAGGAAACCGGGGCATAAAACATTTGTGCTGCCAAGATGAGCTGCTAAAAGCTTGTCTGTCTCTTTCACATGCTCGATCAGTGCTGATAACCACTGGATTGCCTACTCACTTCAACCATCAGCCACCTGAAGAGAATGATGGACCTTTAGGAGCCATTGCGATGGCAGCCATGTTGCAGAGCTTGGAGAAAGATGTTGTTATAGTAACAGATCAGAGAGCCATGAGTTTGTATAAAAAGATTATTGAGGATACTATTCAGCAAGGTAAAATGCGCAGTTATGAAACAAAGACAATTTGCTTTTCAGTTTTCATTTGCTACAGAGCTGTCCTGCCCATAGGACGGTTTGGCACGGCTGTTCCAGGCCCTATGCTTTGTGAGCCTCCATGGAGGCCACCTCAACCATCCTATGGGCTGTGCTCCACAGGCTGAGAGGACTTGGGAGAGGGCATTGGGGCAAAATGGAACAGGCTGCTAGCTTGCTCCAGTTTGGTTCTCATCACCATGCTGAGGGGCAACCCCTGATCCTGGCCTCTAGGTAATTCCCAGCTTGCATTGCTCAGGGAGGAGGTAAGGGGCAGAGCAGGGGTTGAGCTTGGGAGTGGGGCCAGGTGGGGAGAAGGCCTGCACCAGGTGGAATTGCCCTGGCCCCTGTGCCTGGGGTCCCACCCCCATCTAGGGACAGACCTTATTTGCTAATCTGGTTCAGACACTATTTTATTGCAATCTCTAAATTAGATCAGGCCTTTAAGAAGTGCTTTAACATCTAGACAAAAAGGACCAGATCTTAACCTTGTTAAATCAACATAGTTCCATTGATTTCCTTGAAACTACACTGATTTATACCAATTGAGCATAGGTCCCCTAATCTTTTGAAATACATCCAGAATCTTTCTTCCTATTACACTAAATTTTAAAATGCAAGACTACGTCTACACTGGCGGCTTCTCGCTCAAGAACTCTTTTGCGGAAGAGTTCTTGTGCAAAAAAATCTTCCACAAGAGTGTGTCCACACTGCCATGTGCTTTTGCTCAAGAGATGTTCTTTTGCGCAAGAGCATCCATGGCAGTGTGGACTCTCTCTTGCGCAAGAAAGCTCTGATGGCCATTTTAACTAAAAGGGCTTCTTGCGCAAGAAATTCATGTTGCCTGTCTACACTGCCCTCTTGTGGAAGAGCTTATTCCTTGTGGGGAGAGGAATAACTCTTCTGGAAGAAGCCCTGTTTTACAATGCTATACTGTAAATTTAGTTGTGTAAGAACGCTCGTGCAGTGTAGACAGCAGGCAAGTTTTTGCGCAAGAACAGCTGTTCTTGCGCAAGAAGCTGCCAGTGTAGACATAGCCCAATAGTATCATCAGAAAGAAGAAGGTGAAAAGAGAACTTATTTTTAAAAGTGTCTTCATCCCTGCTCATCTGTCCTGCTCAGTTGGTCCAAATAACATCTCTAGATTCTGGCTTGCAGCTCTTAATTGTACAGAAGCTAAAGATGGGCAACTAGTATAATTGTTCTCAACTGGAAAATACTGTCTTACACAATCATGTTTGCTAGGCTTACCTTACACACAGAAAAATGACCTGTGGAATCCATTTTGAATTTTTGTTTGTTGTAGGAGTACTGAACACACCGGTGCCTCTACTGAGTTATCAGGGAAATGCTACAGAGTCAGCTTTAATGTTTTTGTGTGAGAATGGGAATCTTGAAAGACCCAGGTATGTGTATTAAGTTCCTGAAAATGAGTAGGAAGGTGTCTATGTGAAGTCATAGTAAAAGAAACAGCTCTGTTCACAGAAGATATGATTGCAAGCAAATCCTTGAAGCATGAACTATCTGCCAATCAAATTGTTTTGCTTCTTTTTAAAATTACTTTGCTTTTATAAAATATATATTAAGTAAATATTACAGTAGCAATTGAAGGTCTGAAATTAAAGGTTAATTAACAAAAGAGAATTCTAGATCAAGCAATTCCACTCTGCTGTGGTATTGCAGTGCATGTGAAATACATGATTCCACATTATCCTGAGACCTCTGCAATCCCAAGGTGCAACAGGGAATGGGGAAGGAAGTACATTAATAGTACTTTCCATTGATATCGCAACTTTCAAATGAAAATCTCAAAGATCTCTACATTCAGTAACTTACACTACAGCTGTGAAATACTGTATATCATTATACCCATCTTATCAATGGGAATAGTAAGCTACAGAGAGATTAAATAGCTTTCCAAAGACTACACAAAATCCAGTGGCAGAATCAGGAACACCATCCTAAAATCCAGGACTGTAGTCTACTTTCATCCATGCTCTAATCTTTGATAATCCACTTTATTCTAGCATGCAAAATGCTACTATCTCTTTTAAATGTCTGAAAAAGATCCTCATTATATTTAGACACCTTCATCCAAAAATTTTAAATTGTCCATATGGTTCTGAAAACTCATTCAAACTATGCAAGTGAACTCTGATGTGTATAAAATCCTTGAATTGAACATGCATATATTTAGGTTTGTATACATGCCTTGCTGTTTACACTAAAATATACATGTATTGAATATCTGGCCAGCAACTTAAATTTCCTTTTAATGAACTTACTGTTTTATTTTCTTGAACCAATATGTGTGTAGAGTTGTAAAATAAAGTCTAGGGGCAGATACGTCCATATACAGTTAGCAGCCAATTCTCTTTAATAACTTTTCATCTAAATATATGCATCTTCAATTTCAATTTATTTCTATAGGTTAATTAAAAACTGTACTTTCTATAACATCCTGTTTTCATTTCTCATACACTAGACTCAAGAGTCACACATAATTCAGCTACAGCTGATTTGTACCTCAATAGATCCCATAATCCTAGGAGGCTAAACTGAATATTTTTTCATGTTGGAAACTCAATTGCACAAGGACAACTTGGATCACAGCGTGTATTAGTCCATATCATAAAACCACTAAGTAACATGACACAACTGGTAGCTTCTTATAGAAGTGTTGCACATTAGAGAGGTATGTTGGCAGAGCTGGGGTGGATCCCAACAGGGACTGCCTAAAACAGAGCCTTCTCGCACTCTTACCATCCACATTTACAAGCACCAAATTTGTCAGAAATGTTAAACAAAAGAAACCAAATAAATGAGAAACGTTCAAGAAGTGCAGTGCTTTATATAGGAGATTATGAACAATAAACTGCACTTTTATAGTACCTTCCCTCAGAGGATATTAAACTGACTTGCAAACTCTAACAATTTAAAAGCAATAGCCCTGTGTCAGATGCTACCTACTTTTAAAATGAGGCACAGAGAGGATTAGGCCCAGATTCTCAAAGGTATTTAGGTGCCTAACTCTTGTTGAAATTAGAAGTGATTCAACCATTGCTTTACTGGGTAGAGGATTTCAACTCTCTCTCCATTTGTTGCTGGCAGTTTGAAGGGGCTGCATTAAAGCTACCAAGGAAACAAACCAAATATGGAAAACAAAATGTATAGGGCTGAATTCAAGAGTGAGACAAACCATGCTGTAAATTGCATGTTGGGTATAAAATGGTGGGAAAATAGATGTACTGCATATGGTCCAGTTTAGCATCCAGAGACTTTGCAAAATGAGTGTCATGTGCACCTAAAGAGACAGAAGCAAAGTGTATGGCAGGAAAAGCAACTGACAGAAAAATGTAAGATCTAAGTTTCACAATCAGATTTCCCCCATTAACTAATTTATTACCTTGTCTTTGACTAGATTTGATCACCTCATAGCAATAGAACGTGCAGGAATGGCTGCTGATGGCAATTATTATAATGCAAGGAAAGTCAATCTTAAGCATCTAGTGGATCCCATAGATGAACTGTTCCTAGCTGCACGTACCATCCCTGGAGTCACAACAACAGGTAAGCATGAGTCCATGGCATCTCCTCAATGATAAAGAGAAAAACAAAACTCAGAAATGCTTATAAGCTGGAAGGGAGGATAAAGTAGTAAGCAACTTCCAAAAGATGACTTTAAGTCTGCCGCTGTTTGTCTCTGCCAAATTCAAAGGACCAGATGGCAGAAAAACACCCTGGAAAAGGTATAGAAAATCACAGAAATGTGTGAGAGTTGGAAGGAACCTCAACAGGCCATCCAGTCCAGCCCCTTGCACTGGGGCAGGACCAGTATGCCTAGACCACTATACCCTGAGAGCTGTTTGTCGATCTTTTTCTTAAAAGCCTCTAAAAGAGGAGATTCCACAAACCCTCTTGGAAGCCAATTCTATTGCTTAACTAGCCTTAAAGTTAAAAAGTTTCTCTTAATATCTAACCTAAATCTCTCTTCTAGCAGTTTATACCGATTACTTCTTGTCCTACTTTAGTGGACATGGTCAACAATTGATCACAGTCCTCTGTATAACAGCCCTTAACATATTTGACAAATAGTCCCTCCTCCCACTCTTCTAAGAATAAATTGTCTGCTGTAGGCGTTAGCTTCTCCTCAGGAAGAACGGCTCTTGCGCAAAAGGGGATTTTTGCGCAAAAAGGAGCCATCTACACAGCACTTTTTTGTGCAAAAACCTTTGGCACAAAAGGGAACCAAGGAGGAAATGCAAATGAGAGTGCGACATATGCAAATGAGCACCTATTTGCATTTCCTCTTGCGGAAGAGGATCGTAGTGTAGACGCAGCCTGAGACAGGATTTGCCAATCTCCTTCCAGATACTCTCTTCCAGCCTACAATTAGACCTCCTCAATGGGAACTGCCATGAGACTGTGTCCAGGTCAGTGGAGTCCAGCCCCATATCAGTGGCTGTAATGAACAGGGGGAGTGCTGACCAACACCCGGTGACTAAGGGGTTAAACTCAGGTAGCTAACAAAGGTGGTGGCCAGGGGGCTGGGAGAACCAATCGAGATAGAGGGATGAAATTTGAATTGGATATAGATTCCTTGCCTACTTTATTTGTGTGCGAGAGAAAACCCAGGAGATGGGAGACACAGAATGAGTTAAATCCAGGCAGGACTACCATGCCTCCGAGGAATTTGGAGTAGATGGAGCATGGTAGTGTACTGAACAAAGAGGAGAGTGGAAGTAAGTAAAAGGGGAAAAACGTGGATCTAGGCGTGTTCAGGGTATTGTCTCTTTATTTTGTAGTTTGGTTTGAACTGCTCATATAAGCTTTGTTTCCAGAGACTTTTATGTGTTTTAATTTGCTTTCCTTAGTTGCTGTGTAACATCTAGCAACCAAGTATGCTTTACAAGTTTATCTTTTGTTTTGTAATAAAAAAATCACTTTTTTAAGGTGATGATTTGATTCTTGTGTCCTGGAAGGTCTGTCTTTCTGTGTATAACTTCATGCCTCTGACTGAGGGGTCAGCTACCAGAGACTACAGCTTGTTTTTCTCTTTTCTCTTTTCAAGCTCTTTTGGGTACAAAAAAGCTTGGGGGTACAACGGGGGGGGGGTGGTTTCTAGTGTTCACCCCTGGTTTTTAGGGATAAAAAAAAATCACTTGATGGTGGCAGCGATTCCCCAAAAATCTGTGTATTAGGGGGGAAATTTTTGTAACCAGTTCCTGTAGAGATAAGGATTTGAAACTCTCTTGTGGGCCCCCACCTTCTCCACCCGGAGTGCCAGAGTGGGGAACAGCCCTGACAGTGACTGGTTTAGAATGTTTGGAGTTTTCCCCTCCTTCCAGATTTTGTTCTCATTGTGTGTACTCAGTGCCCTCCTCCAGAAAGGCAGAGTCTATGGAACGTGTGACTCTGTCTCCAGACTCCATTAGTGGGCCTGGCACAGCGCATCAAGAAGAGCTTGTAGAGCCAGAGCACTAGCCATAGAAGTTGTTGTGCCCTCACCAGTCTTAGCTTCCTCTTAGAACTGCAGGATTAGAAGGGACTGCAAGGGTCATCTAGGCTAACCCCCCTGCTGAGATGCAGAATTTGTTGTGTCTAAATCATCCAAGACAGATAGCCATTGAGTTTCCTTTTGAAAACCTCCAGTGAAGGAACGTCCACTACCACCCTAGGCAGTTTGTTCCATTGTCTTAGGGCATGTCTACACTACAGCTTTATTTCGAAATATCTTAATTCGAAATAGTTACTTCGAAATAAGTTATTTTGAAATAACGCATCTATACACAAAATGCAATTCAAAATAGCTTTTTGCTAAATCAAAATAGCGCGTCCACACTGATTGGACGCTGAATCGCATTTAAGGCCAGCTGAAACCGGTTCTGGCAGGGCATCAGGTCAGTAGTTGCTTTGTGTGGCTGCTGTCTGAGGTTATCTGAGGCTTGTGCTGAAAGGACACCCCCCCCCCCCGGACAGCCAGTTCTCAGCTTTCTCTGCTTGCTTGCCTACCTCGCTGAGGACAGCAAAGCATTTTTCTCTCTGCCTGCTTGATTGCCCTCACTTGGGACACCACAGCACTTGGCACCATGGAGCCAGAGCCGCCCCTGGGCACTGTCGTGCTTCTTTTGGATGTTTTGCTGCAAGCCTGGCAGCAAGTGCTGGAGACTGCCTGGCACCATCTGTGGCAGCCCAACCCCCAGGTCCTTGTCCAGACCCCTCCTGGGGGCGATGGAGGAGCAGCACCTGGACGCCAGCGTGCCCCGCCGCATCTGGTGCCTGGACACCAGCAGCGACTGGTGGGACCACATCGTCCTGGAGTGCTGGGGAGACCAACAGTGGACCCAGAACTTCAGGATGAAGAAGGACACCTTCCTCGAGCTCTGTGAGTGGCTTGCCCCCGCTCTGTGGTGATGGGACATGCACATGAGGCCCCGCCATTCCCCTCCAGAAGCGTGTGGCCATTGCCCTATGGAAGCTCTCTACACCGGATAGCTACCGATCCGTCGGCAACCAGTTCAGCGTGGGGAAATCCACCGTCGGAGCAGTGCTCATGCAGGTGTGGCAGTCTCCAGCTATTGTGCCAGGGGGTGGAGGCAAGGAGTGGATGGGCTGCCCCAGGAAAAAGGGGGGGAGGGGGTGCGGCTGGGTTTGTTCTGTCCCAGCCGCACTTCGGACTGCCCGCGGTGGCCAGGCTTGCGCCGGGGTTGCTCTGGGGAGTGGGGGCATGGAGCAGTGGTGGGGAAGGAACACTCTTGGCCACCCTGGCACTCCAGTGACTCTCAGTTTTGTGTGTCTCTCTGCAGGTGGTCAAGACCATCAATAGAGTGCTGCTCCGCAGAGTCGTCCGCCTCACAGATTTGGACGCAGTCATCGAGGGGTTTGGTGCCCTGGGCTTCCCCAACTGCGGGGGGGGGCAATCGATGGGATGCACATCCACTTCCATGCCCCGGAACACCCAGCCTCCCTCTACATTAACTGGAAGGGATACTTCTTGGTCATCCTGCAGGCCGTGTCTGACCACCAGGGCCGCTTCCTGGACATCAACGTGGGCTGGTCTGGCAAAGCACACGACACGCGGGTTTACTGCAACTCCTCCGTGTACTAGAGGCTGCACGCTGGGACCTTCTTCCCCGACCGCCACATCAGGGTCAGGGATGTGGACATGCCTATCTGCCTGGTGGGGGATGCGGCCTACCCGCTACAACCCTGGCTCATGAAGCCCTACATAGGACACCTCAACCCCTCCCGGCAGGCCTTTAATGCCAAGCTCAGCAGGGCCCGCATTGTGGTGGAGGGGGCCTTCAGCCGGCTGAAGGCCCGATTTAGATGCCTCCTCACCCGCCTCGACCTCTCTGAGAGGAATATTCCGCCCATGGTGGTGGTGTGCTGTGTGCTGCACAATTTGTGTGAGCAGAAGGGGGAGACTTTCCTGCCAGCCTGGATGGCAGAGGCCGACCACTTGGCTAGCCTGTATGCGCAGCCCCACACGGCTGCCATCCGGGAGGCCTATCGGGGGGCTGTCCATATCCAGGAGGCCCTGCGGGAGAGCTCCCACATGGAACAGAATTGAAGTCTCCCTGGTGTGCCCCACTGTGGCCTTGTGCCTTATTCCACCCTCACATCCTTCCACTTACCCCTCCCTAGCCCCCCCTTCCTGATGTCAAATAAAATACATGTATTTTCAAAAATATAAACTCTTTGTTTATTTAACAAAACTGGGGGGGGTATGAAACTCTGGGGAGACTAGGGAAAGGAGGCAGGAGAGGGGAGGGGGAAAACTGGGAGGAGGGAGCTGGAAGGGGGAAGAAGGGGAAGGGGAAGCTCAGGGCTCAGGGGTGGGAGTCTCACCGGGCCAACTGTCTCCCAGCATTGCAGGTGTGCGGGCCTCGGCATCCCTGGGGGGATGGGGAGGAGGGTGTGGAGGTTGAGGAGGGAGAGGCAGGATGGGGAGAAAGAGTGGGAGGAGGAGCGGGAGCTGGAGAGGCAGCAGGTGCTGGAGCGGCACGAGGCAGCACGCTCTGCACCAGGGTCTGCAGATGGGCACAGATGGCACGTCCCTGGGCAAGCTGCTCCGGCCAGAGCTCCAAATCTAGTTCCTCCCAGTGGTTGAGGGTGCGGTGCAGGGCTCACAGTGCCCCCAGGTGCTGCTCTCGGTACCCCTGCAGTGTTCAACAGGTCCTCCTGCGGAACTCTCGTGTGCCAGGACGCATAGCTGGTGCGGCTGTGGAGAAAGAAGAGAAGTGGTCAGTTGTCCCTGGGGACACAGTGGGTGAAGCCCAGCCCCCCTCTGCAAGGTGAGGATGACCGTTCCCTGCACCATCAGAGCCGATGTGCTTGCACAGAGGCCATGGCCAGATTGTCCGGCTATCCCCGGCAGTGGGAGCTGCCCCCAGACCGCACCCATGCCCCTGTGCTGTGTATAGTGCAGCCGAAGTAGGGGGAAGATGTCCCATGCCTCTGTGTAGAGGGAGCGTGTGAAAGGAGGGCATCCTTCTGTGTCCCGCCCCGGGGTCAGGAGCATGTCAGGCCTCTTCACACATACGCGTGTGGCTATAAGGGCACGGTCCCTGTGTGGCACGCAGCTGGAGCCACCTGCCCGGGGTGGCATGGCATGTGCTCGCACATGCACAGGTTGCTGCGTGATCCGTGGTAAGCAAGGCCCACGTGCACAGTCCCTGGGCTCTCTCCCCACCCTCCGGGGAAGGGGCCAGTGATGGCACTTACATGGTGTGGCCTCCCCAGATGACCCTGGTGACTCCGCTGCTGGGACAGCTCGGGGGGTGTCCGGCCGGCGTGGCGCCCTCTGTGACAGCTCCTCCTCCACAACCTGATCAGGGCCCTCTGTTCCCGGCTTGCTGCCCCCTGGGCTGGCATGGACCGTCCTGCCCCCCCAGGATGTGGGCCAGGGCCTCGAAATAGGGGCAGGTGTGTGCCCCTGTTGGGGAGCTGTCCCTTATGGCCCTGGCCTATCCCTGCCACAATTCTTTAATTTTCATGCGCACCTGTTCTTGGGTGCGCATGTGGCCTTTTGTGGCCATGGTGCCAGCTATGCGGCTGTAGACGGCGGCGTTCCTCCGTCTAGCACGGAGATCATGGACTTTGGAGGCCTCCCCCCAAACCTCAATGAGGTCCATGATCTCCACACTAGTCCAGGATGGCACCCGCCTTCTCCAGCCCCTGGCTGGCTCCTGGGAGCTGGGGGACTGGGCGGTGGAGGGCTGTCTGGATCTGGCTGCCCGGCTCATATTGGGGCCACTGGGTTAGGGTCAGTGACTGCTGGCTCTGTGCTTGCAGGCCTGTAGCTGGCACAGGCACTGTGGCCAGAGTCTACCCCTTTAAGGGCTCCGGCACTGGGGGAAAGGAGAGGAGGTTTCCTGGTTTGGCCCAAAGTAGCCACCAGGGCTCCCTTGGAAGGGCTGGAGGCCCCCTATTTCGAAATAAGCGTCTACACAGCACTTATTTTGACTTAGCTATTTCAAATTTGGCGTTATTCCTCATAGAATGAGGTTTAACTAATTCAAATTATTAAGCGCCCCGCTATTTCGATTTTATTTCAAAACAGCAGTTTGCCTGTATAGACTCTATTAAAGTTAATTCGAAATAATGGCTGTTATTTCGAATTAACTTTGCTGTGTAGACATACCCTAACTGTTCTTACAGTTCCTGACATTTAATCTAAATCTGCTATGCTGTTGGGTTTTTTTTTGCAACAGCATCATATTTTTTACTCAATTTGAGAATGTAATCCAGCATGACTCCCAGATCATTCTTAGTGTTGCTGCTGCCAGCCAGTGTTCCTCTATTCTGTATTTGTACATTTGGTTTTTCTTCAAGTGTAGCACCTTCACTTGCCTTTGTTGAATTTCATTTTGTTATTTATAGCCCAGTTCTCTAATTTAGCAAGCTTCCTTTCAGTTTTAGATCTATTTTCCGAAGTGTTGGCAACCACCTTTAGCTTTGTGTCACCTGCAGATTTGATCAGTAGGATCCCTATACTTATATCCAGATGATAAAAAAGACGTTAAATAACACTGGCCACAGATCATATCCCTGTGAAACTCCACTTGAGGACTTCTTCTGTTAATAGCTACTCTTTATTTGCAGTTGTTTAATCAAATTACATATCCATTTAATTTTGTGAATTTACCAATATTCATATAATGTACTTATTTATCTGGGATCTTGCTTTCCAGATCCCAGGCTATCAGCCAAATTTTTCAGTAGGTCCTCTAATTTGTGGTGCCCTGCTCAAGACATTTAGGACAGCCAACATTTATTCAGACATTTATTGGTCCCTACACTTCCCATTATCTTTGATGGTACTATAGATGCTTAATATATCTGAAAATGAGATGCAAAGTGTTTCAAGTAGTACACCCGAAAACAGAGTCTCCAAATCAATGACCACTTTTTAAAAGACTAGGGCTGTCTTTCTAAGAGGTAAACTGATGTGAAAAATGAGAGTAGTAAGAGTATAATTAAGGCTCTCACTACTCCAGTGCACAAGAGGTCCAGATGCATCAGGAAACACTCTTAAGTTTTGGAGCAAGAACTCCTGTTACTTCCATAGGCATCAGATGCCTTTTGCATATATTTGTGCAAAAATGTGTTACTTTTTACTTGTTTTATTTTCTTAAAACTAGCAACAGGCCAATGTTTGCCCCTTTTGCTTTATTTAAATATTTCACATGTTGTATACACAAAAATATATTACATTTGTCTAAGTCCTTCCATGAAGTGTAATATTACTACTTCTCTCTCCTAGACTTAGGGTCAGAGCTGTACAAGAGCACTGGATAATGACACCTTCTTGTGACTGTTGCTTACAGCAAATAATTGCTAGTTACTATGCATACCTGAATGTTTTGTAATTTGATACATCATAACAATGTTTTCTGATTTGCTTTTGTTTTGTGACATTTGAAATCAGTTCTCTTTATACAGACTCTTATGAAAAGCACTGGATAGCTTATATATAGGCTTATATATGCAAGGTGGTTTGGATACTCATGGCATCTTTTCTCTTCTTTAATGAAGGCATTGGGGATGGAGGAAATGAACTGGGAATGGGAAAAGTAAAAGAAGCTGTAAGGAAGTACATAAAAAATGGAGATGTTATAGCTTGTGATGTTGAAGCTGATTTCGCTATTGTTGCTGGTAAGTTAAAAAAAGTGAAAACAAAGTACATGTGTTGAAGATTAATTTTGGTTTGGCACTTTCTCTGAATGACCTACTGAGCATTCAGGTACTGTAAGCTTTCTCTGTTTTGTGTCTAATCCTATAGGGTGTTGAGCATTCATATCGTTCCTTGGTATAACTGAAAATGGAAAATGCTCAGCACATCATAGGACTGACCTTCTCATAATGAGTTCCTGCAAAATGAAAAGATCACTTGATTCTAGAGTTCCATTTGTGAGTTACTTTGGAACCTTTTTAACTTTTGGAATTCGGTTAACTGCATTTAGAAACTGTATTCAATAATTAAATGTGTTGTGTTCAAAAGCATTCAGCCTATCTCTGCTCCCATTGAAGTCAGCTCTCAATAGCTCTGCTTACATTAAATCAATGTTGCTTCAATGGGAACAGAACTAGGCCAACAATGACTACTTATGAAAATTCCCACCCTAAATAAATATTAAAATCATTTGACTCTGAAGGAGAACCGTACAGCCTTCATCTATGCAAGAATTAAATTAACTTTGTATTCATGTATGTTTTTAGGGTATGTGGTACCATACTAGGATAAAATCCATTGCACTATGATAAATATGGGCTGATGAGAACTCTGTCAAATAATCTCTGCAGGCTTCTATACATTCTAAGTTTGCATGTATAAAACCACAAATACAACTTCATAGTTGGAATCCTTCCCTATACTATTGACTTGGGCAGCATGAAACAGGCATTGAAGAAGTTAATAGAGAAGAAGACCAAATCAACAATGACAGAGTCACAAACTGTGTGGTTTCAGTTGTGCTGTAGTTTAGTGCAAAGGATGCCCCTGTGTAAGTCATAATGAGAGGTCACTTTAATAGACGGGAGAAGTGAAGCTAGATTTTCAACACCAATGGTACAAAAATGGGAAGTTGTTGGGGGGAAATTGGGATTGAAGAATCTGATTGTTTCTGCTATGTGTAAGTCCTAAAGATGCGGTTCTAGGAACTGCAGCGTTTATGCTCAGAGCAGCTGACTAACCCAAGACATAGTAGAGGAAAGAAAGGAATGTGTTTTGAGCAGGAAGGTCAAATGAAGAATGTAACTAGCATTCATTTCCAGATTTTCTAAAAATGGAAGTGTGGAAAATTTGAGTGTTCCCTACTTCTGAAAACAGATATAGATGCAGTAGTTATGCTATTACAGGTGAAGGACAGTAGTCATGCAAACAGAGTTGCTGGATCAGTAATGACAAAATATGAACTCTGCTGAGAGAAATGCACATTTGCAGACACAGTATTAGAATGTGATTGAGTGTTTTCAAAGAAGTTGCCAAACATCACTTCAGATAATAAGGTTTAACCTATTCTCAGTGTACAAATAATTTATGGATATTAATTTTGTGGGGATAAACACAATCCCACAAATTCCTAAAAGAATAGATTTCATCAGTAGTCATAGACGATAATTTGATGCTTTCATCATGGCTGCTTCTCTAACAAAATGGCTGAATTCTTTACTCAGACTATGCTCTTTGTGAGCCAAAGAAATAAACTATGAATGTTACAAAACTTTCATTATAAAATCTGACCACCATGCAAAACTCATCTGGTTTTGGAAAAGCCGGTTACTTAACTCCAGCTAAGTTTGCAAAAGTTGGCAAATCATTTAAAGCCACAAAGACTGCATTGTTTTGAATGTTTGCATTTGTTTGAACTGCAGCCCCTCAACTTACACTAGTGGCTACAATCCTGCACTTATTAGATCTGAAATAAAAGTTCACACAAACAGATAACGAACTTTGATCAACTCTAAATTAGACATAGATACAGCATACATCAAAGTTGGGAACCTTTATATTACAGAAGATACCCAAATGTGAATGTGAATGACAAGATTTGTATCCACCAAATGAGATGAAACATTATTTAGGAGTAAAAGTACAGACTTGGGAGTTGACTCGAACTCTATTCCTGGCTTGCTCATTTTTTATTAGATAATTAATATTACCCTAAATATGAATATGTCCTTTGAAGGACTGTTTTTAGAGGAATGTCAATAAGTTGTATGATGTATCTGATACAACACAGGTAAGCTAATAATAGCTTGGAAGAAAATTGTTGATTCTGTAGTATTTCCCACAAGATGTTTTCTGGTAACGTTTCTGCACGGATAAAAAAATAAATAATTGTACACCATAATAAAAATAGACTCTCTGTGGAATGGTTATTGAAACAGCACATTGTTGTTCTTATAAACAATTTCAATCAAAAACAGTAATTAGGAAAATCTTGCTAATAAAACCCATCAAATTGTGTATTCTAACACTGGTTCATAAATTCTCATCATGGCTAACTTTGTCACTGACAATCAGTGTTCCCCTCTAATTTTTTCCTGAGTGGAATTCATTTTTTTATGTGAACCAGTGTGGAGGTGATGTGCAACACACCACCTTCATATTGGTGCATGTAACTAAATAGATGTGGCGGGAGTGGGGCCAAGTGGTGCTGAGTGTGGGAGGGGTCTCAGACCTGGGGCAGATGTTTAAGGACTCCAGCTGGGGGTGGGGTTGGGAATGGGGGGGCTCAGAACTGGAACAGAGGCATGGGTTGCAAGGACTATGGCTGGAGGGCTCTGGAGTGAAGCTGGTCATGAGGCGCTTTAGGAGTGGGGCTCCAGATTTGGGAAGGAGCTGAGGGCTGGTGTGCAGGAAGGGATTATAGGCTCTAGGATGGGGATATGGGCTTTGGGTTGCCTCTGGGGATGAGGGTTTTGGGATGCAGGAGTGTGCTCAGGGCTGGGGGAGGCTCAAGGTAGGGCAGCGGGATGGGACTCGGGCTTACCTGGGTGGCTCTCTGATGGGGTCAGCAGAGAGAGGCTTCCCTCCACCGGCCGTGGCAGCATCATGCTGGGGCCAATGGGAAGGTGCTCCTTCACACTGTCCCTGGGAGCTTCAGGGCTTGGGGAGAGAGATTTGTCCTCACTGCAGCTCTGAGGCCCTGGCCAAGGCTTAATATCTCCTGCATAAGGCTTAATGGGAAGCTGCAAAGCTGCATGGCTGCACACCTTAGGTGGAACTTTAACCTAATCAAAGTAATTTAGAAGACTAGAGACATCTCTACTCTCTAGCTCTTATGGCTGAGTTTTTTAATGTAGTAAATTTCAACACATGACTCTAAATTGAGTAGCGCAGTAACTTTTCAGAACATCAAAAACTGGCAGGGCATGTAGAATGAACTGTAGGAAATGTTTGTACTATTTTAAAACATTTCATTAAAAAACTCTTGTCCCAAATGAATATTAATACAGTCCTACCTCTTCCCCACCATTTGAGACCTGTATAGATTAGGTACACTCACAATTTTTAAAAACTTGCTACATTTAATTTTTACTGTGACGTTTCATGGTGATTTTTCCCTTGCAGGGGTCTCTAACTGGGGAGGTTATGCTGTTGCTTGTGCACTGTATATTCTCAACACCTGTGAAATACATGATCGCTATCTGAGGAAAGCCATAGGGTTCCCCAGATTGTCGGAAAAGGCAAACTGGGCATCAGCACTGCCATCCATTACTAAGGTATTCTCTGTTGATAGAATTGGTTATGGGATATTAAAGCATTCAGCTATTGGTCACTGGTTCAAAACCACTACTATCACATGGCTATTTAATGGGCTACAGGAAATGAGTTTGGCTCTCAGTCCAATTTCTACTGGACAAGAGTACATACCACAAGCAGCATTCTCAGAGAATGGTCCATTGAATACATGGACAACAGAACGTTCTTCTTATTCTTATAGATATGCCATTGTTGCCAGTTTGATATGCCTGTCACTCTCGGGCTGAGGGCTGGATACTCTATGGCCTCACAGTTGAGCTCAACAGGTTGGATCTTCTCCAGGGTCCCAGCTATCCGGGCAACATAGCCAGGTAGCTAGAGTCAGTAGCACCACCCTCTTTCTTAGGACAGCATGGCCTAGAGGCCAGCGTCAAAAACCGAAGCCCCTCTCTTCCTCAGGACAGTGTTGCTTAGCAGCCAGAGTCAATAGCCAAGCTCTGATTTCTCAGAGCAGTGCAGTCTAGCAGCCAGAGTCAACAGCAAAGGGTGCTGGGCCCTGTTGGTGGTGGGGTTACCCATTGCTATCTCAGTGGGCAACCCCTGAAACATGCCAAGCTGTTCCAGTATGTCTACCATTCCCCACAAAATGCCCTTGAGTCACTTCCTATCTGATTCTCCATGTGATCCTGTCTCTTGGGTCTCTATCTCTCCCCTCTTGGCAACGTTCTGGGCTGATATGGAATCATCTTGGCATGCAGTTGGTCTTCCTGAGATGGTCTCCATGCAGGTGGTCTTCCTTGCCCTGTCACCACCATCAAGCATGGGACTGAGGCAAATTAATGGGAGGGCATGAAAAATCTTGTATATTGCAGGTGTCTGTATTGCACCTTTCCTTGGATAAATATGCTGTCACTGTCAGTGGCTGCCAGAGTCCTTTCACCAGCATGAAAATCATTTTAAAACAATTAAAAAAAAATATTATACTTGGGCCCTCTGAATACATCTGCTGCTTGATTTCTATGAGTATTTTGGACAGAATCAGTAATACAAAGAATTTGAAGGGTCAGTATAAGCAATTCTAGGGTATTACAAACTCCCTTTCCCCAGAGCAATTCAAATACATTTGAGAGAGACCAGGGAGATTGTAACCATTTTTTGAAAACTACAAATATGTGATGTTATTCCAAAGCTGCAGTATGGCAAAAGTAAACAATCTCTCCTCTTGGTGACCCAGCAAAGCATACAAGTTGTGGTCAGATGAACCTTTATTTCTGATCGGAATGTCACCATACTACCATAAAGAGAACCTCTTAAAACCCTCTGTAGATGCTCACATACCATGCATCTTGGGATGGTCCCATGTTACATAAATAGCATGTCCAGACACACCCAACTGCCAGAAAATGTGAAACACATGCTAAGATGATAAACATTAAAACAAGGGCAAAGGTACCCATCCCCAGAACACAGAACTATCTAAGGGTACGTCTACACAGCAGCATTATTTCAGAAATAACAAAATGCACATCTACACAGCAAGCCATTATTTCAAAATAATGTTGAGCTGAAGGAATTTTTACTCTGACTCATGTAACCCCCATTTCACTAGGAGTAAGGGAAGTTGAAGGAAGCGTGTTCTTCCTTCAACTTTCCTGCTGTATAGTCTGCTCCAAAAGCTGAATTAAGCTATTTCGACTTAAGCTGCACAATTGATGTAGCTGAAGTTACGTATCTTAATTTGACTTTTTCCCTGCAGAGTAGGCATGCCCTTAATGTGCTGCAGGTAAGGAAGGGTTCTCTAGCCCCCTAACAAGTGTTTCATAGTTTTTTTCCATCTCGCAGTAGTACCACTGCTCTCTATCTTGAAATATAACCTTTCTTTCTTCCTAATTGTACTTACATTGGTAGAAAATGGTTTAATTCCCAGCAGTAAAATTGTAATTGAAAATCTGTAAAGGTTTCCATTTGAGGGAGCCAACTATTAATGTGTTGTTGGCTTAATGGATTACTTCAAGTTGAAGCCCAGGAGTGAACTTTATTTACTAGATTTGATATGTACTGCTTTAAATATTTCTAAATTAAAGAAGGGACAGAGAATTGAAGTGTTCTGTTGAATTCTGGTGTTCTAAACAGATTTTCACCAATACAGTTCTGAACTCAGTATAATTTTGTAACCCATGGAAGTTTTCAAAATTAAAATAAATTAAAATGGCAGAGAGGAATCAGAGTTTTACTTTTTCTTTGATAATAAAAAAGGAACATAATCAAGGGCACGTCTACACAGCAGGGTGAAAGCCAAAATAAGATACGCAACTTGAGCTACAGCGATTGCATAGCTTAAGTCAAAATAGCTCATTTCGGCTTTTGATGCTATCTACATAGCAGGAAGTCCGAGAAAGAGCACTCTTCCTCCGACTTCCCTTACTCCTCATAACATGATGGTTACAGGACCTGGAGAAAAAAATCCTCCAGCTCAACATTATTTTGACATTATGTCGAAATAACTGCTTGTAGTATAGACGCAGACTATGTTATTTTGTTTGAGGTTAGGGGATTGTCTGTGGGTGAGGACTGGTCTGTCCCCCAAGGTTTGTGAGAGTGAAGGATCATTTTCCAGGATAGGTTGTAGATTGTTGATAATGCATTGGAAGGGTTTATGTTGGGCGCTGTAAGTGATGACAACTGGCTTCCTGATGTTCTCTTTGTAGGGCCTATCTTGAAGTAGCTGATGTCTGGGTACTCGTCTGGCTCTGTCAATCTGTTTTTCGCTTCTCCGGGTGGGTATTTCAGTTTTAAGAATGCTTTATGTAAATCCTGTAGGTCAGGGGTGGGCAATAGTTTTTGGCCGGGGGCAACGCGGAAGGGGCGGGGCCTAAAATGGAAGGTGTGGGGGCAGGATGCTTCCAGGCTTCCCCGCCCACAGACCATGATTGGTCTGGGGTTGGGGGAGCCCCTTCGCCCCCCCCTTGCCCACTAAGAACCCATGCCCCTGGCAGGGTGGGAAGAGGCTTTGCACGTTCACCTACCCCCAGGCCAATTAGAGCGTGGGGGCAGGGGAGTGCACGAAGTTTCCTCTGCCCTGCTAGGAGCATGCGGCACTTTTCTAAGTACCGCGTGCTTCTCGCAGGGCAGGGGCAGAGCGGAGGAAGCTTCGCGCAGCTTCCCAACCCCCAGGCCCTGATTAGCCTGGGGCCGGGGGGAGCACACGAAGTTTCCTCCGTCCTACCCCCCATCCTGTGAGGAGTGCGCGGCACTTCAAAGTGCCACGCGCTCCTGGCAGGGTGGTAGGAGGCTTTACGCGCTTTGCCTGCCCCCCGGCCAATCAGGGCCTGGGGTTGGGGAAGCTGCATGAAGCTTCCTCCGCCCTGCCCCCACCCTGCGAGGAGTGCTCGGCACTTAGAAAAGTGCCGTGTGCGCCTAGCAGGGCAGAGGAAACTGTGCGTGCTTCCCCGCTCCCATGCTGTGATTGGCCTGGGGGCGAGGGAGCGTACGAAGCCTCCTCTCAGGGCGGGGGGTAGGGCAGAGGAAACTTTGCGTGCTCCTCCCGCCCACAGGCCAATCAGGGCTTGGGGGTGAGGGAGTGCGTGAAGTCTCCTCCCGCACTGCTAGGAGCATACGGCACTTCAAACTGCTACGTGTTCCTGGCAGGGCGGAAGAAACTTTGTGAACTTCCCCAACCCCCTGGCCCTGGGGTTGGGGGAGTGGCAGGGCCTCCGCAGGCTGGATCAACCCGCTTGGTGGGCCAGGTCCAGCCCACGGAGACCCTTTTCCCCACCCCTGCTTTAGGTATTTGTGTCTCTCTGTGGGATTGGATTAAATCTGGTTGTATTTTAGGGCCTGGCTGTAAACAATTAATTGGGAAATGTGTCTTGGATTGAAGCTAGAGGCATGTAGGTAAGTGTAATAGTTGGTAGATTTTCGGTATAAGGCGGTAAAAATGTGTCCATGTAATTGTACTGTAGTGTCAAGGAATTAGGTCTCTTGTGTGGACTGGTCCAGGCTAAGGTTGATGGTGGGATGGAAGTTGTTGAAATCCCTGTGAAATTCTTCAAGGGTCTCCTTCCCAGGAGTCCAAATGATGAAAATGTTGTCAAAGTAGTGTAAGTAGAGTAACGGTGCTAGGGGACAAGAGCTGAGGAAACTTTGTTCAAGGTCAGCCATAAAGATGTTGGCATGTTGTGGGTCCATGCGGGTGCCCATAGCTATGCCACTGACTTGAAGATATAAATTGTCTCCAAATTGGAAATAGTTGTGGGTGAGAACAAAGTCTCAGAGCTCTGTAACTAGGTGTGCAGTGGTGTCATCAGGGATAGTGTTCCTGACAGTCAGTAATTCATTTTCGTGTGGAATGTTTGTGTAAAGAGCTTCTACATCCAGGGTGGCCAGGATGGTGTTTTCAGAAAGATTACTGATGTTCTGTAGTTTCCTCAGGAAGTTAGTGGTGTCTTAAAGATATCTAGGTATGCATAGGGTTTGAGGAGAGAGTCAATATAACCAGATAATCCTTCTGAAAGTATGCTAATGCTTGAGATGATGGGTCATCTGGGATTTCCAGGTTTGGGTATCTTGGGTAGCAGATAGAAAACTCCTCACTGGGGATTTGGGGGGGGTGGTGTTTGTGTAGATTTGGTCCTGAGTTGTAGCAAGGAGTTTCTTGAGCAGTTGTTTTAGGGTTTCTTTGAGTTTTTTGTATGCTTTAGTTGAATCAGAGGAGAGAAGCCTGTAGACTCTGGTGTTAATGAGTTGCATGCAGGTAAAAAAACAGGGTACCAGATTCAGTAGAATTTTTGCTTGTTAGTTTTGGGACACTATTCCAGTGCTTCCAGAAAAAATTCAAAAGTAATCACACAGAAAAATACATTAAGCATATCTACAGTCTACCGCATCAATCTCCAAACACTATAGTTAAACTATTATAATCTGTAAGGGTTTGAAACCATTTCTATATAAATAAGTGTACATTTTATGAATGGGAATACATGTCATTTTTAATTTGACTTCTTCTATCAAGAGAATGCCAAGTACTAAAAATGTTTCTCACCTTTCCTTCCTGTTTCTGCTCTTATTGTATTAGGATTCAATCAGGTGTAGTGCTAGTCATCCTCAATTCTTACTGAAATCATTAGATATTGAGGACACTGATCATTGTGTGGAGCCAGGCACTTTTTAGAGAGACTGGGAAAGCAGGATTGATATAGATTACCCCAGTATTTTTTATTTCTCCTCTTTTCCCCTATTTCTTTTCTTTTAAATCTGATTGTGTATATATCAAGAAATAAATTAGTTAGGGATGAGAATCCCAAATAGTGGCAGAAGCTCTTCCAAAGGTGAATGTATACTACTTATCGTGGGACCCCCTCACATGCACTGCCAGCCCCAGCTCTTAAAAACAGTAAGTTTAAATTAACCCTGAAAGAACAAATCACATCCAGGCTACTTTCATCCATGATTTTGTAGGCAGGTATCCAGATATTCGTCTTGATTCTTTGTGAATATATATTTGGTTTTACTTTGTAACATTTACTAACATGAAGCCAGGCAGAATCTCAGTAGAGTGGATTCAGATTTCTGAATGGACACGAATATGCTTTCTATTTGGTACCCTTGACATTGCTCAGTAATTAAAGGGTATCTGTGAATATTGGCATTTGTTAATTTCTGAGCACTTCCATTTCCTGCTACTAAAGGTACTCTTTGGCCCTCTTTGAATGGCAATGGTTTTCATACTGCTAGCCAAAATAAATGCTTAGAAGACTGTGATCATATCTTTTTAATGTTTAGCTGAAAGAGCTTGAGGAATACTTTGCTTTATTAGTACACTAATAAATAAGACTGTCAAGCCAATACAATTGTTATTAATTGCATAATTAAAAATGAATTGTTTAATTGCACTGTTGAACAATAATGGAATAGCATTTATTTAAACATTTTTTGATGTTTTCTTTATTTTCAAATGTAATGATTTAAAATTACAACAAAAGACAAAGTGTACAGTGCTCATTTTATATTTATATTTTATTATAAATATTTGCACTGTAAAAACCCCAATAGTATTATTCAGTTCCTGCATTACAAGTACTAGAGTGCAATCTCTTTATCATGAAAGCTGAACTTAGAAATGTAGAATTATGTACAAACAACAACTGTATTCAAAAATTCAGCAAAGTAAAACTTTAGAGCAGGGACGGGGCATTTTTTTTTCTATTGGGACCATTGACCCATAGAAAAAAAAAATCAATCAAGGACATCACACAGCCCCACAGAGGGGGGTGACAGAGGCTCAGGGCTTCCCCTATGCTTCAGGGTGAGGCTAGAAATGAGGGTTTCTAGGCTGGGGCAAGGGTTGTGTTGCAAGAGGAGTGGCTGGGGGTTGGGTTTTTGGGATTGGGCTTGAAATGATGGGTTTGGGGTTCTGGAGTGACTCTGGGCTGGGGCCAAAGGGTCTGAAGTTCAGGAGTTGGGTGGGGGTTGGGATGTGGGATGAGATTCAGGCTGTGGCTGGTGGTGTGGGCTGTGGGTTGGGGCTGGGTGCATGATGCAGTTCAAGATGCAAGCTTTTGGCGGGACTTTGGGTGCAAGAGAGAAGCTAAGAGTTGAAGTGTGGATGGGGTTCAGGATTTGGGAATAAGTTAAGATGTGGAAGGAGATTCTTACCTAGGGCAGGGGTTTAGGTGTGAGAAGGGATTTGGAATGTGGGCTATAGCCGGACGGAATTTACCTCAGGTAACTCCCAGTTGGTGGTGAAACAAGGCCAAGACAGGTTCCCTTCCTGCCCATCCTGGCTCCACACTGCTCCTGGAAGTGGCTGTCATGTCTAGGGACTAGGTGGCTCATTACAGTGCACATTGCTTATTCCATAAACACCTCTCCCACAGCTGTCACTTATTACAATTCCCAGCCAATGAGATCTGAGGAGTTGGTGTTCAAGGTGGGGGCATTGATTGCATCTCCACCTAGGGACTGCAGGGACATGCCAATGAGCCAATGCTTGCTGCCTCAGCCCTGTGGAGGGATGCCATGGCTTGGAGCTTCCAGCCCACATGGTGGAGACTTGCTGCAGGTTGGATGAAATCAAGCATTGGGCCAGATCTGGACCACAGGCTGCAGATTTCCCACTCCTGCTTTACAGCCTACAAATCCACTTATTCCTATTTTTGTTCAGCCAACCGCTCAGACAAACAAGTTTGTTTACATTTGCAGGAGATAGTACTGCCCACTTGTTGCCAATGTCACCTGAAAGTGAAAACAAGTATTCTCATGGCACTATTGTAGCTGGCATCAAAAGATATTTACATTAAATGTGCTCTCATACATCCCTTCATGCTTCAACCACCATTCCTGAGGATGTGTCCATGCTGCTGATGGGTGCTGTTCTTAGTCAAAGCAGTGCAGACCAATGCATGTTCATTTTTGTCATCAGAGTCAGATGCTACCATGAGAAGATTGATTTTTCTTTCCTGATGGTTTGTATTCTGTAGTTTCCACATTAGTGTGTTGCTCTGTTAAGACTTCTGAACAAAAGCGCCCCATCAGATTTTGTCCTCACATTTTGTCCCCATCAGATTTTGGAAGGCACATCAGATTTTTATCCCTTGTGTTGAGTGCTGTAGCTATCTTTAGAAATCTCATATTGGTACCTTCTGTGTTTTGTCAAAAGTGTTCTTAAATGAATGTTTGCTGAGTTATCATCCAAGACTGCTATATCATGAACTACATGGCACAATGTGGGTAAAACAGAGCAGAAGAAATATCTAAGGAGTCTCCCCCAAGGAGTTCAGTCACATATTTATTTAGCACATTTTTTAAACTAGCTTCATCAGCATTCAAGTACATCCTCTGCCATGGTGGCCAATGCATGAAGGACATACCACTGTTTAGTAGATCTAGCATATAAATATCTTTCATTGCTGACTATGAAAGTGAACACCTTTTCTCACTTTCAGGTGACATAAATAAGAAGCGGGCAGCATTATCTCCCCTAAATGTAAACATACTTGTTTCTCTAAACGATTGGCTGAACAAAAAGTAGGACTGAGTGGACTTGTGGGCTCTACAGTGTTTTGTTTTTGAGTGCAGGTATGTAATAAAAAAACCTACATTTGTAAGTTGCACTTTCACAATAGAGATTAAAAATACTGTTATTTTTACAATGCTAAAATTTATAATGAAAAATAATATAGTGAGCACTGTACTCGTTATATTCTGTGTCATAATACATTTGAAAATGTAGAAAAGCTTCAAAATATTTAATACATTTCAATTGATATTCTATTTTAACAGTGTGATTAAAATTGATTGATCATGATCAATTTTTTAACACTGATTCTTTTTTTAGTTAATCATATGAGTTAATTGTGATTAGTTGACAGTCCAATTAATTATTATTATTTTTTTTTTAGGAAGAAAAGTTGCTGAAAACACTCATTCAATATGGTGTCCGTAGTGGAGTAACTGCCAGTCTTGAACTGGAAGTGGATGGACTGCCCTTCTACAAGATACATTCAGTTATGATTGAAAAGCTGCTGGTGCAGACACTGCAATGACTTTCCCCTAATAATTTCTAACCTCTGAAGTTTAGAATAGAATGTAACTCCATGGCCAGAACAACAACCAGAAAAGGCTGGTTCTATGACTGTAGGTATTTATATGCCTCCATCACTAGTAGCTGAGCATGGTACAATCATTAAGGATTAGCCTTCCAACATTGCTGTCAACAACTAGAGAAGTTTCATTAGCCCCATCTGGCAGACATGAGATAAGGAGAGATTAAATGATTGCATCAGGCATCTGACACTGAAATGAACACAGCTCATGCCTTCACCACAAGACCATTTTTCCTGTTTAAGTGTAAAATTCTGAGTTATAATCAATCACTTGTACAATCTTTACCCTTATATAGTAACAGGTGACCCATTTTTCATGAAAAAATGTTTTGTGCCATTAAATGCAGAAGTGTTTATTCCTGTTTTTACTAAGCCTCAGAGCTGCAACAGGAAGTAGTGTTTGATTTTGAAAAGACATATGGAAAGGAGCTGCAATGAAGGGGAGGTTAAAAAAAATAAGAGGCTTTGTAGCAGTGAAAGTCCTAACTGTATTATCTACACACTTCCAGAAGCTCCTCTGACTGTGTATTCTTTTGATCGTGGATAAACAAGAGAAGCTTTAACTAAACTAGTGAAATAATAGTAACTTTGTATGACTCCTATGTAAAGTATAGGGAAATAATGATACTGACACTTTGCAGAAATTTTCTTTTGCTACGAAAGGCCTGGTTTGTGTGTGCATGTGTCTTGCTCTCTCTCTCATGTCCACACTGACACACAGTCTAGTTTGTGGCTGAAGGAACTCCACTAATTGATAACATTTACTTAAATTCTATAACCATCAATTAGTAGCTGTACCAAATATACTTTACAACATTAAATTTAGTCAAGAATGTTTTGACTTAATAAGTCTTTGTCCCCTCCCATCTTTTCTCCAAATATAGGCTACGTCAGCTAGCTGTCACTGGGAAATATTAAGTTTAATACTTACTGTTTTTCTCTAAATAATAAAGATCCCAGTTCTTAATTTAATCCAGTGATGATGTATGGCATTTCCCTGCCTATTGCAATGTGACTTATGATGTTATAATGAAAAGCTGTGGTGATAAAATTTTGGGGATAGTAGTGTCATTAAAATTGCACTGTCCAGTAGGATGAATTTCATTAAACATTGAGATCATGCCTCCCTTTCTGTAGGACAGATGAAATGTTAAGGTTCTAATGGCCAAATTCTGATTCAATTGCACAAGTTTCAGTCTGATATTACACTCAGTCTGAATGAAATTTGGCAACATCTATGAAATTTGGCCCCAGATATGTACCAACTCAGATTAGCCTGTCATGTAAATGTCAATTGCATGTAAAATAACATACTCTGCATTCCAGCTCCATATTTTAACTGGTATGGAAGACTGTAAAGTAGTGAAACACAAGCAAGGCAATGGATGCATTTAATCTTCTTAATACAAACTTTGTGTGTTCCTTATACCATCTTAGATCAGGGAGAATGAATAGTTAAAGTTGTGTTTGTGCAGACTCCATTTCCAACAATATTCTAACTGTTTTACTGCAGTTTGGAACTGCTGCCAGTGCCATGTGACCTAGAAGCCAGCAAAAGAATAGAACAGAATGGGGAAGGTTTGGGAGGAAATAAAGTTAAATAACACAGCTGATAAAGTGTGTGTGTAAGGAAATCAATCCAGCATCATGGGAGCACTCCGCAGAAAGAAACTTAAATCAACTAAACAAAGTGAGTGTTAATGTAAACAGCCTAATCCTCTTCTGGGCGTGGGGATATGATTTCTTATGACACAAACAGGAAAGAGAGAATGATCTGAAGTCTCACAAATGGATTCTGTGGGCCAAAGCCAAAAAGATAGTTACTCCAATCACAGAGCAAATCAATATGGGAGGAAAATACAATCAATGCATTGTTTATTAAATACATTTCCTTATTATTTCTACTGTATTTCTATACTTTCAGGCTGAGTCTAGACTGGCATGATTTTGCAGAAATACTTTTAACGGAAAAGTTTTTCCGTTAAAAGTACTTCCGCAAAAGAGCGTCTAGATTGGCACGGATGCTTTTGCGAAAAAGCATCCGTGCCCAGTATAGACGTGCTTTTGCGCAAGAAAGCTCCGATGGCCATCGGGCTTTCTTGAGCAAAAAATTAAGCTGCCTGTCTACACTGGCCCTCTTGCGCAAGTATTCTTGTGCAAGAAGGCTTATCCCTGAGCGGGAGCGTCAAAGTATTTGCGCAAGAAGCACTGAATTCTTACATTAGAACGTCAGTGCTCTTGCGCAAATTCAAGCAGCAGTGTAGACAGCTGGCGGACGCTTTTGCGCAAAATCTTGCCAGTCTAGACGCACCCTCAGAGTGATGTTCAGTGCTGCATGCAATATGTATTATTTGCTAAGCCCTGATGACATACATAGCTCTGAATAAGACAGTCCTTTCCATGAGAAGTTTACAATCTGCATTACTAGACAACACAAATCAGACCCAGAAGATACAAAAGTCTGCCTTTGAAAGTCTTTTAAAATAAATTGGGTAGTTACAATGGTGTGTGTTATTGTGTGAGTTGCACAGAACTGATGTGTTTCAAGAAGAGCTTTGAAAGTACAGATTGGGTGCCAAGAGCAACAGCGTAGGTGAGATTTTAGGGTGAGGGCAGAAGGCAAAAAATTAGACTTCAAAAGAGAGATGAAGTAAAGGCAAGGCAGTATTGATAAATAAAGTAAAGATGTATAAAAAACAGGATATGGGTAGGAAGAGTTGTGAGAGCCTATATATATATATATATATATGCTACTCTCCATTCCTTTATTGCCAATACATTTTGTACTGTAGTAACTCCCTATGTTTTTTCTCTTTCCTCTGTGTAAACCAAAGGCCATTATGGCTTACTCTATATACAATGCATTGTGACAAATTAAACTATAGACTGTAAACAATTTGTTGGGAGACTCAGAAGTGAAACCCATTCTGTTCAACACACTGCCTGCCCTGCAATTTATTATAATTTAAGAGGCTTTATGTTCTATGCTGCACAAAACACAGAAACATGGAAAAACACAACAATCCAAATTTTAAAGTGGTTAGCAGAGTATGGATTTAAATGAATGTGTATCTTCAAATACTGCGAATCAGTGCACTGGCGTCAATTCTATCCGTGTCCCCAAACTAATGCTTGCTTTGGAATTCATGAAATAAATTAATTGCCCACTAAGTTCCAGATCCCCCACTGAAGTCAGTGGGAATGAATGGCACTGGCTCAAGCCCAAAGAGTAATGTGGATCCGAACCCAACAGACACTGACTCTACTATCCGTTATAGAAAAAGGCTTCATCATGAATTATCTTCCAATGTATCCGTCATGATTTTGTTGTTTGGTTTCTGTGGTCTTTTTGTTTTGCTCTGTCTCAGGGTTCCCTGCTCACTGGTTGTTGCAGCATGGCTTGAGGATGAGGTGATTGGGACAAAGTTACAGAAATCATACACAAACATTTTTCCTTTAGGAAATGTTTATCACTTCATTTCACATAGTTTATTCCATTCTCCACCTTTTCAGAAAGGTGATCACAGAGGTTGACAGATTTCTCATGGTCAATACCTGGACAAACAACAAGCAATTAAAAGCTCATTATGGCAGATTCACACCACTAACATTATTTTATTTTAGCAGGTCCAGTCATCAGATCAGCAGCTTCCCCCTGACTTGGGCTACACTGAGTCAGTAATATATCATCCCGTGTGATCTTAGCTAAACTGACCTGGTGTGTATTTTCCCTGCCCTATGTCAAGGTCCAAGTTACTCAAGAGAACTAAGGAATTCCCCTTGTGACAAGAGTATCAGCTCTGCTCTGCTTACTGTACACATGAGCTACTGAGCTCTTTAGAAGGTAAAGCAGTTGCAATACATTTAGAAACCAAAGATAGAAGTCCAAACTTAGACCTGGAAAATTTAGATCAGTCTCCCTTTCTAAAGGGTGCTAAAGTTTGTCTATACTGGTGATAGAAGAGTCTTTCATTTCATTAGCAGATTGTAGTTTGTTTAACCGTGTCACTTCATCCACTGGTACACTGCTGCTTTTTGTGAGGGTTTCTGGAGTTTTCAGCTGGTTGCATTCCTTCTTTTTAGTTCTAAAACATCTTAGGCATGTTAAACAGGAATCTCTCATTTTGACTAAGTTCTGGTAGGTGCTTTCACTGGAAAAGCAATACAATATTGGGTCAGCAACACAATTAAAACTAGTCAACAAGAGAGAAAAGTGGTAAACGTTAAAGATGTTATTTGCAAACATGCAGGTCTTCTCAAACAAGCTGCGAATTACCAACAGGATGTGGTATGGCCCAAAGCAAACCAAGAAAATGATAACAGTGTTTGAAACCAGACATTTAATTTGAATTTTTGTCTTCTTTTGAGTGCCATGGCTCTTGCGGACAACTCGTAAAATTCCACAGTAAGAAAAGAGCAGCAGGGAGAAGGGAAAAAGGAAGCCAGCAAAGAAGCGGTAATAATTGAATCTGTGCTCCCAGTCTTTGATGGGATAATGTTCAAAGCATATTGTATGACTGTCTGCATCCTTACTAGTATCAGTATTCTGAAAAATAAACCAGCCCATCATCATTTCCTTGATCCAGATTATGACGCTCACCACCACAGCGGCCTTTATTGTCCGAAACTGATAGAAACGAAAAGGATGTACCACTGCTAGATAGCGATCCATGGAGATGCAGCAGAGAAAGCCCACACTGATGTAAATGTTCTCATACAGGAGAATGCCACAGATTTTGCACAGTTGTTCATCATAGGTCCAATCGTCATGCTGAAAAAAGTACTGTAGCCACAAGGGCAAAGAGAAGAGGTAGAACAAGTCTGCTATAGTCAAATTACACAGATAGATCCCCAATTCATTTTTGGCCTTGATCTGTAGGTACCCATAGTACAATGAGAGGCAGTTGGCTGGGAGACCTATTATAAAGACAAGTATGTATATTGGGGGGGATAAGGTCTGGTGTATGCTGTGGTTAATGGTGCAGGTATTGTTAGTAACGTTAGACATCTTCTAGCAGTGACCATGTATCTTTCATCAGGGTCCCAAAGAGAGAGATGTAAATTTTAAATTCATCCCGTTTCATAAGTTACTCATTTCTTCTGCACAGACTTCCTGCTGGGGTGAAGTCTGGCTTAGAATCCTAAGAGCCTGAAAGTAAAACACATGAAAGTTCTTATGAGGAATATCACTGAAATTAGCATCACTAGCAGGTGAAACCCATCATTGACTAGGCAAAGTCATTTTGTGTAGATTACACTTATAGGAATGTTCAAGAAATTAAATATATTGAATAGAACTTTTTATTAATGTGCTTTCAAAAGGGAAGTAAAAGGACAGTTTTCAATTTGTAGGCTTTCAACTTCAAACATTATTCATTTTATTGAATAATTACCATACATAGTACATTTGAATTAGAAACTTGTAACGCTTCTATTACTCTTTCCGTAACTAATTTGAATTATTCTGTGATTTGCAATAGTAACAATTTTCTTTGCACTAAAATGACAGTTGAATAGGTGACTCGATTCTGATTTTGTTGGCAAATATTTTATGAAGTCTACTCATAATAGTCATGACTTTTTTCTGGTGGAAAACAAAAATAATTATTTAAACCTTTCAGCCAGCATATTCTGGTGTAAAAAGTAGTGCGTTTAGCTAATTTAAGTGGCAGGATTGTTTATGCAAAATTTGGTATCTGTAGGTAATTGTGACGTATGACTTTATTTTGCACAAACAAATCCACAAACACTTCAAAATATATAGTAGATTTTCAATAAGATGAATAGTCCTAGCCCTCAGCTTTTTCAAGTCTCTAACACAAGACCTGCTTCATAAATGTCATTATTTAGGAATAGTAAATGTATGTATATAGCACTTTCCACCAAGAATCTCAAAACATTTTACTTTGTAAACATTCATCAGTTTAGCCTCAGAACCACACTATCAGATGAGGAAATATCTCCATTGTACAGTTGGGGCACAGAGATACTAAGTTAGTTGCTGAGGCTTATATTCTTCTTGGGGCGAGTAGTGAATAGAGTCCTACTCACACTTTCTCATAGGGCATTGGAGCTATGGCAGAAAACAATGTATTTTTTTCTTCAGTCTCCTGAACAAAACGTACTGACTCATCAATTTTTGCAAGGAAATTGCAAGCTGTCTCTCCCGTACATACCCAGTTCCAAAGCTGCTTTTCCCTACAAAAAGAATCTTTCAGGGAAAGATTTCCAAAATCATATAACAATCTCTCATAACAATGTAGCCATTGTCTCGGCCTGATCTGCTTAATTACAATAGAGTCTCCCTACCAGTATGCTGCATGTGTCACTTTGTACATTGCTAATATATATGAGTATAAATATGTTCAGCAAAGAAATGCTTTTCCAATTCAGAACCCTAGCCATACAAGTCTTGTCAGCAGTACATAATTTCATAGTGCTTGAGCATGGTTATGAAGATCAAGTATGTCGATCCTATGTTGACTACGGTTTAGCAGTCAGTGTGCCCAATAAATTATTCTTCTAATCAGGCAGCTAACTGTTTAAACCCTGACCACCACCAACCATTAAACCATTGTCATCTAACATGACTGTTCACAGGCATGTTCAATCACAGTAAAAAAGCCTCAGTGTAGTATTCAGGGGTGAGGGCTAACTTATCCGTATGGAGGTAAAATGCTGTACATCTTCTACAGCTCAAATTCATGGTAGGCAGTTAAAAAAACAGCATTGTAAGGGAGAAGAGAAATAGTGTTTATGGTGCAGTTGTTCTCAAACTTTTTGGCCTATGGCCTACCTGGCTCAATGCAAACCTTTCTGTGGCCCATCAGTTGCTAATGGAAACTTGCAGTTAATTACATAATTATGCTGCCCCGTTTTGCTAGTGCTGCAGCTAGGGAGAACAGTTTAATTTAACCAGTAAGAAGGGAAATATTAAACGAAATTATTAAACAGATTAAGCGCTTTAACTTTCTCATGTTAGTTTATCAAACTTCATTTTAAATAAAGTAAAATATTAATTCCTGTCCAATACAAAAGGTTTCAACGTTGTCTTTATTTATGGCAAGGGTGGGCAACCTTTTTTGTGATGGGGGCCACTGACCCACAGAAAAATCAGTTGGGAGCCACCCAAGTGAGAAGCTAAAAGAAACCCCACAAAACACCCTCCAAAACTCCCCAACTCTGATGTGGCCCCCAACTGAGACACCTCACTCCCCTGGCACTCTAGTCCCATGGAGGTGCAAGGAGGGATAGGAAGGACTGAAGTTAAGGGCTTCCCATAGGCCTGATTCTTCTGGGCTTCTGGGGTTAGTGGATTTTGTGGATCCCCGCCTAGGCTCTGGGGTGGGGACAAAAATGGAGGGTTCAGTGTGTGGGACAGGGCTGCCAGAGAATGGGATAGAGATGGGGTGCAGGAGGTGGGGTGAAGGAGAGGGTGAAGGTGCAAGGTCTGGGTGGGAGGTAGGGTGCAGGAGTAGGCTGGGAGTAGGGTGTCTGGCCAGGGAAGAGGGGACAAGAGCAAGGGAAGGTGCAGTGAGTGGCCAGGAGAGAGGGTGCAGGAACAGGCTGGGAGAAGGGTGTCTGGCCAGGAGGGAGCATGCAAGAACAGGCTGAGGGCATGATGTCTCAGCGAGGGGTGCATGAGTTGGGTTAGGTGCAGGGTCTGGGCATGAGGTGAAGGGGGGGTACTTACCTGCCTTTGATTCCAGCCAATGGAAGCAGAGGGGCAATCTTCTGTGTGCTGCTGTTCTCTCAGCCAAGGGAAAGGAGAGATTCTTACCCATGAGAGAGATCTGACGGGGAGGGTCGGGTCTTTCTTTACCCCCCAAGTGGGAAGCCAGAGCTGGTGCTCCAAACTCACTGGGGGTGGGCATGAAGCAAGAGCGCCAGCATTGGTCCCTAGCTGCGGAGTGAGGGAAGGAGGAAGGTATGGGGGGAGTGAACGCGAGTCATAAACTATGTGCAAGGTGGACCGCAGTTTGAGAACCAGTATTGTAGCATCTGCCTGTTTCCTGTTATTTTTTTATTTCAATCTAGTGCTATTTTTATTTCATCTCTGTGCAGTGTCTGGTTGTATGTGTAAGCAGGGGCTAAACTACTGTTTGCTATCAGCCAGCTAAAAGGAGAGAGCTGCCCTGGAGGTGGGTGTGCTCACTCAAATTGTTTAGCTCTGCAAGATACTTAACTGTTGATATGTAAATACAGCTCATGCCAGGATGGGGAAGGAATCTGAGGTGTGGTTATGTAAATCCAATTCAGCCAGGGCTGATGGAGGATCAGTGTTGGAATGGAATGTGATGTATTGTAACTAATTTGGGCTGTTCTGGGGGTCACAAGTCATGCTACCCCTAAATGTGGGAACTGTAAAATATGACACCAGTGCTTGCAGGAGAGACACCATCATTGTAAGAGGTCTCAGATGAACAAGCCTCCCCCCTTCCAGAGTTGGGTATACAGAGCTTGAGGGGAAGAGCTTGAGCCAGCCTGCATCATGCCTGCCAGGTGTGAGCTGTAAGACTGGTTTAATCTGCCTCTTCCCCCCCTGTTTTAAGGATAGACCTATAGCAGACTCCATCAGGAGTCCTTTTATTATTCCAGTGGAAGCTGGAATCTTTTTCCAGCCTTGGTGATGGCTAAAGAGTTGAAATCACTAAGAGCCGAAGTCACTGGTTTGGCCTGGAACCAGACCCACTGCAGCTGGTGGGAACAACGGGTGGGTGGCCGGTAGGAGCGGCAGCAGGCGGCCAGCAAAGTGGCTGGTGGGAATGACTGGCGGGCAGCTGGTAGGAGCGGTGGCAGGTGGCCAGCGGAGCGGCTGGTGGGAGCGGTGGGTGGTCAGTGGAGCAGCTGGCAGGAACAACCGGTGGGCAGCAGGGGCAGCACACAGGTGGCATCACATCAGGCTCTATGAAGGAAGTCATCAGGGTGATGTGTCTGGGTCTGCACTGACTGGACAGAGCTGTAAGTGGGGCGTTTGAAGTGGGGTCTGGGGAAAGTTTGGGTAAGTGAATGGAACCTCTCCCCTTGTGGGTTCCTGTACCAGCTGCTCCAAGAAGCAGTCATTTAAGCCATTGAGAAATTTTATCTCTGCTTCTCTTCCTGAGGTGACATGTATCCAGTCAATATGGGGATAATTAAAATCCCCCATTATTATAGAGTTCTTTATTTTAGTAGCATCTCTAATCTCCCTTAGCATTTCAATGTCAGTATCGCTGTCCTGGTCAGGTGGTCGATAATATATCCCTACTGCTAATTTCTTATTATTGGAGCATGGAATTACCATCCATGGCGATTCTATTGAACATGTTGATTCTGAAGGATAAACTTAATTTGTTGTCAGTATGACCTCTGTGTGACCTGGATGTTAAGTCTGGTCTTTGTAAAGAGGAACGTGCTTAAAAACAGGTATACAAAAGAAGGGGATAGGTGAAACTGGTTTGAACCTGTTGTAAGGCCTGCAAAGGGACTGTGAGGGGACAAATAATGATTGGAGGGAATTTGGTGCAAAGGGGCATGACCTGTATATGCATACAATTGTAAGTGGTCAGTGGAAAGAGGGTAATTACCATGTAAGGTAGTACAAAAGACCTTGCCTTTTGTTTGGGAAGTTGCAGAAACTTTTCCTGAGTATCCTGGAGATTTTTGCCCTGGAATGCATTCCTGAATAAAGCTGGTTGCTAAAGAAGGGTGTCTGGAATTGATTTGGTAGGGGTTTTGGGCCCCCATCCGAACCCTCGGATTAAAAATTCTCCGTCATTTATGGTGTCAGAAGTGGAATGGATCTGGACACCAGGTGATTGTGACGAGCCGTACCGGAGAGACTCAACAGAAAGGTGCCATACAAATCAGTAAGAGATCCGTGTTACAAAAATCTCACTGTTCCGTTCCTCTCTCCTTGTCCTGAACGGCTGCTTTCACTGGCGTTAAGCGTCCACCTATGTTAAGAACATCCTTCCCAAGCAACTGTAAGTCTTTTTCCCTTCTCTTTTCTTTTTCATTTTTTTTTGAATAAGTTTGTTAAGAGGACAGTGGGAAGGCACTGAAACAGGGTCAGCTCAGGCTTGAAGCTGAGAGGAAGGCAGGTTAGTGCATTGGAACTGTCTTATAGGTAATAGGACAGGGATTATGAGGAATAAAGGATCTAAGATAGATCCAAAAACCCCATTGGGTAAAATGCTGCAGATTTATAGTCAGCCAAGGAAATTGCCAGCAGGTCTTTAAACTCAGGAGGCTGGTAAAGCTCACACATGCGTGGAATGAATATACCTATGTAGAATCAGAATTACAATTTCCAGATCAAGGTACCTTTTGGATTGGACAGACTAAATTATTTAAAAGGGTGTCTTAGAGTCCAGTCACCCCTCCCAGATGAATTATTGGCACCTCTGGGATGATCAGGCCTCTAAATTAAGAGATAAATCCATAATGGCTAAAGGACTCAAATGAAAAACTGAAAAAACAATTGGCAGAAATAAAGGAGAAATCTGACTCCTCTAAAGTTTGTCCCCCTCCATACAACCACATTCCTACACCAAGCGCAGCCAGCGGAATCTACCCATCCATCTCGAAACCACCAGCTCCGCTGCCAGACCCACCTGAAGATCTATTGGACCTGTGGGTCCCCAACTTCCCGGCTCCCCTTCCCACCAACCTGCCCCAGCATCAGCAAATATTGCTTACCGATAATTCAGCCCAATTTGAATCCCCCGCACATACTCACAGTTCTGCAGGGGCGGCGGGGAATGGCAACCTGGCCAATGAAACTTCAGATTCTGAGCATACTCAGAGTCCAGTAATTCTAAGCTGTCAGAAGTCTCCTAAAAAATGTTGCAGCGAACATTGGCTAAAGACTTAAAGGACCTGGGGTTTGTTATAACTAAAATAGATCCCGAAAATAACTCAGTGACTATAAGTAATGAAGTAAACAAGGATGTGATTATTGAAGTTGGACCTACAAGTTTTCCTGGACTGTTTAAAGAGAAAATTAAACTTTTCCCACTAAGACAATTTCCTAATCCAGCAGGGGGCGCCCCAGCACTTGTCCACATCCCCTGGACACCTAATGACATCATGAATTTTAGACTTACTCTTCCAAAAATAAGAGAGGATCCTGTGGGCTTGCAAAGGGAGTTGTGCCTGATTTTTGAAGTTTATCAGCCTACCCACAGAGACATTGACATTCTACTCTCGGGAATAATGGAACCCCATGAGAAGCAAGCTCTTTACACCCAAGCAAGGCGAGGTCCTGGGGATACTCCTGCCCACCTGGGTGAGCAATGGCCCCAAGATTTGCCTGGAAATCCTACTACTGCTGCAGAACGTACCAAGCTAGCAAATGACCGTACAGGTCTTCTGAATGCAATTACCGAAATGGTTCCAGTGCAAACCGATTGGTCTAAAGTATATAACTGCAAACAGAAGCCAGATGAAAGCCCTATTGAATTTCAGGCAAGGCTCTTTGCAGCCATGAGGAAGTATAGCACCATTAACCCAAATGATGCCAATATGCGCACTATGGAAGTAACCACCTTTGTGAAGAATTTAAGACCAGAAATTGGGGACAAGATTATTAATATGATTGGATGGAAAATGGAAACTACTGAGAAAATTTTGGAAGCTGCAACTCAGTTTTTTTTGAAAACTTGCAAATAGAAAAACAAAAGAAAAAGGAACTTAAAAATACCCTAATGGCACTACAAATACAAGATTTACAAGGCCACAGGCAACCACAAGGTCAGAGGGAAGGTCCAAACAGACCCCAGCGGGGCCCCCAACCTAATGATGTGTGTAATTACTGTGGTGGGTGTGGCCATTTAAAAAAATGAATGTCGCAAAAGACAACGACAAAATAGATTTAACCAGGGCCCCAACAGACAGTCCGGACCATCGCCACATGGACAGAGGTGGCCCAATACTAACCCCTTTTCAGCAGGTGCACCCAACAGAGGCTACCCTCCGAGGACCGACAAAGGAGTAATCCTTACTGACTATGCCAAGAGGTTATTGATAAACCATTCCAATGCTCTCTGTTACCTTCTATCTCTCTTTCTGCTACACCTGATGCCTTAGTTTCATTTTCCGTTAATGGAAACAAACATGAATTTCTAATTAATGCTGGTGCCTCTCTTTCCACAATACAAAAGAATGAAGCTCCCAATCTGGCCAAAACTGGAGAAATAGTAAATGCTGTAGGGGTGGGGGGAATAACTATACCCCATGCAATGAGTGAACTGTGTTCCTTAACCATTGGGCCTTTGACAGAGGAACATGCCTTTTTGTTATCCCCCAGTACACCTGTAAACTTGATGGGTAGAGATCTGCTGTGTAAATTGAATGCTACAATTGATTGTTCCCCTGACGGGGTCTTTGTTGATATACCCCATAATCAGGCGCCAAATTTCCTCATGATGTTAACAACAGATGGATATAGACCCAGACTCCAAACTGGAGAGCGTGGAGCTGGATCAGGTACCAACGTCTTTGTGGGCTTCTCACTCCAATGAAGTTGGGAAACTGTTAACAGCAGAGCCTGTAAAGATCAGGTATAAACACGGCTGACCTTACCCTCGAGTGTCTCAGTACCCCTTGTCCCAGGAAGCGGAGAAGGGCATAGCGCCTATAATCTCCTCCCTGTTGGAACAAGGAGTGCTCATAAGAACGCAGTCTGTGTGTAATACCCCAATACTTCTGGTCAAAAAGGAGGGGAAATTTGATGATCTTGGGAGACAGATATATAGATTTGTGCAGGACCTAAGAGCTGTAAATCAGTTTGTTATCCTCAGATTTCCTGTGGTTCCTAATCCAGCAACAATATTGTCCTCTATCCGTGCAGGTGCTAAATGTTTCTCTGTCATAGATTTATGTTCAGCTTTCTTCTCCATTCCCATTGATAAGGATTCACAGTTTTTGTTTGCTTTTTCCTATAAAGGGGAGCAGCTGACCTGGACCAAACTTCCTCAAGGATACACTGAAAGTCCCACCCTTTTCACAATTGTTAAAAAGGACCTTAATTCAATTTCTTTGCCAAAAGAGTCTACCCTTGTTCAGTATGTTGATGATTTATTAATAGCCTCACCTAATCGCGAAGCATGTAAAGCACTTATTGCTCTCACCTGTGCCTGTATTTTAGCTACTGATCAATCTGTTAACATTTATACTGACTCAATGTATGCTTTTAATATCTGTCATTCTGTAGGTCAAATTTGGAAACATCGAGGATTCTTAACGTCCTCGGGAAGTGCCATTTCTAATGGATCCCTTGTTAATGACCTCTTGCTTGCTATTCAATTACCTTTTGCTATTTCTGTTACACATTGCAGTGCTCATCCTGATAAAACTGATACTGTATCAGTAGAAAACAGACGGCAAATTTTGCAGCCAGGAATGCAGCTGCCTGTGGACCTCCAGCTCCATTTCAAATCCTGGTCGCTGTTTCTGTTCCCCTGACTCTAAATGATTTATCCCTGTTGCAATCTGGGGCACCTGAGAAGGAACAACACAATTGGTACAAAGCTGGGTGTCGTATTCAAGATAATAACATTTGGCTTTCACCAGATGGACGACCTGTGGCTCCTTCTATGTTGGTGTCCCAATTGGCTACCATTACCCAGGGATTAGGACATATCAACAAAAGGGGGGTAGTGGACCAGATTCTGAAGCATTGGTATGCGCCCGGGATTCACCAAGCTGCTGCTAAAATCACCAGCAATTGTGCTACTTGCCAAAAGTTCTCTACTCAGGATGGAGAAAAGACTACTCTGAGTGCTCATACTTGGGCCTATGGACCCTTTCAATATTTGCAGATTGATTTTATAGGGTTAACCCTTTCCTCTGGGTTTAAGTATTGTCTGGTTATCGTATGTGTGTTCAGTGGTTGGGTGGAAGCTTTCCCTTGCCGCCGAGCGGACGCCACTACTGTGGTAAAGAAATTAGTTACTGAGGTGGTTCCCAGATTTGGAATCCCTTTAAAAATTGGGATAAAGGAACCCAATTCACGGCCAAAATCCTGCATGATCTGTGTAAAGCCCTCCACATAGAACAACGGTTCCATGCCCCATATCATCCCCAAAGTTCAGGGCATTTTGGAAAAAAAAACCTCGATATCAAAAGGAAGTTAAGCAAGATTATCTCTGATACTGGATTAAAGTGGCCGCAGACATTGCCCCTTGCCCTCATGCATATCCGAAATACCCCGAACCGCAAACATGGTCTCACCCCCTCATGAAATTCTATTTGGGAGACCGATTTTACTTGGATTTGAGCCTCTGAAAAAATTAATCCTTCCCACTTGTCTGAATGTTATGACGAACTACTTCAATACTGTATACATCTGTCTAAAATTGCTTTCAGTCTCTCCTCTCAGGTTGCAGAAGCCTTACCTGTCCCAACTGATGTGCCTTGCCATGACGTGCAACCAGGAAATTGGGTCCTGATAAAAGAATTCCCGGAGGAAAGACTGCCTATCTCCAAGGTGGAATGGTCCCTTCCAGGTCCTCCTGACTACCAACACAGCTGTGAAGGTAGCCGAGCGAGATTCTTGGATACACGCAAGCCACGTGCGCCCGCACCGTTGACCCTCATAAGTTGTGTGAACTTGCCTCTGCCGACATATCGCCTCCTACTGAACCTGTCAGCCCAGAGGCAGAAGAGAACGACTTTCTACCGCTTTCTGAGAAAGAAATTGAATCACTTCTCCTGAACGAGGGATATACATCATCGGAAATCAAAGACCTGGACCTCGTTCACTACGCTCTCACCACAGGCCAGATCCCTTCTGGTCCTACTAGTCACGTTGACATTTCACACGAATCTACACCCGACCTTGCCATTGATCCTACCAGCACTTTGTCAGAGGACGGTGGGTTTTCTAAACGCTGTTTTCCTTCCTCCAGACTTACTTATAACCTCCGTCCGCGCAAGCGCTGAAAGGATTACAATTCCTGCACAATGGCTAAACTCTTGTTCCTCCTTTGTATAGGCCTTATTTGGCTCCAAGGGGGGAATGGTATTGGTACTAATACTTTTCTGCAGCTGGCAGAAGGTATGGCACAAGCTGCAAAACTAACTGTTGGGTGTGTGCCTGGGCACCACAAAGCGCGCATAGTGGATACCCAATAGGTGCCCTTCCGTTAAACAAAACTGAACTAGTAAGTAACGCATTACTGAAACAAAATGACCAAACTGTGTGGTTCAACCAGACTGGGTGCATCCAATTATCATTTAGTGGTACAAGTCCCCTATGTAGGAATCTTACAGGTACCACCTTTGTAGGGAATTCAAGCTGTATACACATTATAACAAAAGATAAAAAATGTAGCAAAAAAACAAGGTACAACAGATGCTTCTGTTAAATGTACAGAACCCTCCCGAAAAAGACTACAAAGTCACTTGCACGTTTGAGGATGAATGGGAAAGGATGCTTAAGATTAATTGTGATCCACAAGTGGATCAAAGGGGGGAATGAAGGATAAACTTAATTTGTTGTCAGTATGACCTCTGTGTGACCTGGATGTTAAGTCTGGTCTTTGTAAAGAGGAACGTGCTTAAAAACAGGTATACAAAAGAAGGGGATAGGTGAAACTGGTTTGAACCTGTTGTAAGGCCTGCAAAGGGACTATGAGGGGACAAATAATGATTGGAGGGAATTTGGTGCAAAGGGGCATGACCTGTATATGCATGCAATTGTAAGTGGTCAGTGGAAAGAGGGTAATTACCATGTAAGGTAGTACAAAAGACCTTGCCTTTTGTTTGGGAAGCTGCAGAAACTTTTCCTGAGTATCCTGGAGATTTTTGCCCTGGAATGCATTCCTGAATAAAGCTGGTTGCTAAAGAAGGGTGTCTGGAATTGATTTGGTAGGGGTTTTGGGCCCCCATCCGAACCCTCAGATTAAAAATTCTTCGTCAATTCATTTAATATTTTTATGTCATTTGATTTTACATTATCTATCACATACAGTGCCACTCCGCCGCCACCCACACGGCCTGCTCTATCCTTCCGATATATTTTATATCCTGGTATGATTGCAGTTGACACTAAGCTAGGGGGAGAGGTAGATACTCTCGAGGGCAGAGATAGTGTCCAGAGTGACTTAGACAAATTGGGGGATTGGGCCACAAGAAATCTGATGAGGTTCAACAAGGACAAGTGCAGAGTCCTGCACTTGGGACGGAAGAATCCCAAGCATTGTTACAGGCTGGGGACCGACTGGCTAAGTAGTAGTTCTGCAGAACAGGACCTGGGGATTACAGTGGATGAGAAGCTGGATATGAGTCAACAGTGTGCCCTTGTAGCCAAGAAGGCTAATGGCATATTAGGTTGCATTAAGAGGAGCATTGCCAGCAGATCCAGAGATGTGATTATTCCCCTTTATTCGGCTCTGGTGAGGCCACATCTGGAGTATTGTGTCCAGTTCTGGGCCCCCCACTACAAAAACGATGTGGATGCATTGGAGAGGGTCCAGCGGAGGGCAACCAAAATGATTAGGGGGCTGGAGCGTATGACCTACAAGAAGAGACTGAGGGAGTTGGGTCTGTTTAGTCTGCAGAAGAGATGAGTGAGGGGGGATTTGATAGCAGCCTTCAACTTACTGAAGGGGAGCCTCCAAAGAGGGTGGAGAAGGCTTTTCTCAGTAGTGACGGATGGCAGAACAAGGAACAATGGTCTCAAGTTGTGGCGGGAGAGGTCCAGGTTGGATATTAGGAAAAACTATTTCACTAGGAGAGTGGTGAAGCACTGGAATGGGTTAGCTAGGGAAGTAGTAGAAACTCCATCCCTAGAGATTTTTAAGTCTCGGCTTGACAAAGCCCTGGCTGGGTTGATTTAGTTGGGATTGGTCCTGCCTAGGGCAGGGGGCTGGACTTGATGACCTCCTGAGGTCTCTTCCAGCTGTATGGATCTATGATTCTGTCAATGCACTCCTGCTGGCTGCCCCACTGCTGGCTCCTTTCCCTGGCCTAAGGCCTCAAGTGTGGGGCTCCCTGCCCTGCCGTTGCCCTGCTAATCCTCCTGTTTCTGGTTTAAACACAGCACAAAAGCAAACATTCACTATGCACTCTCATACCTGCAAGAGGTTCTCTTCTCTCCAATCTCTCCATATGCTAACTGCAGCCAAAAACACGGTGCATTCCCAGGCACTTAAACTGCAAAAAATCTGCACAAAACTATGCAACACCCATGCCTTTCCAAGCACAATCTGTTGGCAATGGAATTGGAAACAGCATAACAGCCTTTCCCAACTAAAACTGAGTAATAATATGTGGCTAGGGTGGGTCCTTTAGTTTAAATGAAGCATTACAGGAAGTCCCTCTCAGAGCCTCACGTTCAGTAGCGGAACCAGAGAGCCCTATTCCAGAGAGCCTCCCACAGACATGTATTCAGAGTTTTCACACATAACTCTTCACTCACAAGACACCCATTTCCATGAGCAGCTTTGATAGTAGGATGTACCTTTGTGCACACAATGGATTAACTCTTTTGTAGTGGGTCTCTTGCTCTGTAATCTGCTTCTTCCCCTGTCACACAGCAATGATAGACTTGAATTTTTGTCAGGAGATGGGCCTAGGTGCATATTTTAGATCAAATTTCCTCAGAGCTTGAGGTGGTTTAGATTTGGGATTTTGGTTCAGCCCATTGGTTTGATAAAAGCCAGGCATGAAGTTCACTTCAAAGTTTAAAACAGAAAGTGACTACCAGATCCCAGTCTGACCTCCGGCATATATCACAGACCACCACCCCCCAGCATCTGTATACTATACCCAACATATTACAACCCTCTGAAGACTAAGCTACTGTGGGTCACAGGTAGCGAAGAGGAGGGAATGAGGAACACAAGTGCCAGGAGGCTCTGCAGTGGCAGAGAACTGATTACATGAGATATACTCAGCAGTCATGGGTGGCAGGTAACATAGGCAAGGGAAGGCATGGCCTTCCTGAAAATGCCTATTCTCTTCACCAGCTGGCAAGAAGGGCTAGGGCTGCAGCACAGCAGCCCAGTTCCCCAGCCACCTGAGAGGGCTGGGGATGTGGCACAGCAGCCTAGCTCGCTGGCCACCTGGGCGAGCAGGGGCTGCATGACAACCCCACCCTATGGCTGGCCAGGAAGGATTGTGCAGCTGCCCCAGGTGCTCTGCCCACCTGGGAAGAGTGGGGCCACAGCTTCCCAGCCATGGCACAGCAGTCCAGCTCTCTGGCTGTCCAGGAGGGATCAGGCAGCAGCCCCAGGTGCTCTGGCCACCTGGGAAGGGTGGGGCATGCCACCTCCTGGGATGGGGGGACACTAAAAAATCTTGGGGCAGTAACCTGGGGGGGGAGGGACCAGGCATGGCTCCAGAGGGAGAGATTGTGGAAGGGGGCGGGTTGGGCCTTCATCCACTGCCCATGCATGCCGCAAAGGAAAGGAAAGGAAAGGAAAGGAAAGGAAAGCAAAGCAAAATTCCTGACAATCTGACAGGGGGGAGGGAATTCCTTGCCTGACCCACATGTGGCCATCAGTTTGACACTGAGCATGTGAGTAAGAATCAGCCACCCAAGCACTTGAGAGATTTTTCTCAGTTCCATCTTAAAACACCAGCCCTCTCCATCTGGTATCCCATTTCTAGCAATGGTCTAAATTTTGGAAATTGTTGTACCCCAGATGTTGGTTCTGATCATGGTGGCTTGGGAGCTTGGGAGCAGATTAAATGAGTAGCTGGGGGGGGGGGGGGAGAGGGGAGACTACACTGGAGGCCCCAGAAAGAAAATGATCAAGCGAGTCTTCCTAAGTCCATCCACAGAATATTGACAGGACACTGAGCCACACCCATTAACCAAGTTCATTGCCATGGACTTAGCATTTACAGGGGTTGGCTCCTCCTGGTCAATGCCCTGGGCCACAGGGTCTTGAGCTTTCCCTCGATGTCAGCCCAGCCAGAGGTGGAAGGTGTGGGTGGGGAGGAAGAAGCCTGCCAGCCAGGCTGTTGGTGAGCTGAATGAGCCAACTAGGGACTGGTTCTCTGCACACTGCTGGGAGCAGGATGAACTACATTGGCGGGGGACATGGAGGAGCTGAGGGACTGTGGAGGATGAACCAGCAGAGCAGAGCGAGGACACTGAAAGAGGAAGTATACAAAGGGCTAATCTGTGGGCAGCAGAGGTGACACACAACCAGCCACTGCCTGCCCACATTCACCAGCCACGACAATAAGCATCCCGTGCTGGCTGGAAACAGGAGTGGGGAGGATTGAGGCATGCTGGCCAAGAACTGGCATGCAGCAGGGACTGTACTCACAGACCAACAGAGGAGCAGCTGCCCCCCACATTGCTGCTTTGCCTGACCACCAGTCTTGCACATACACAGCTATGGTGAACACTCACAGCTGGTGATTGGGGCACTGGTGAGCAATTATCCAGCCAGCAATTACTCCCCTCACCAGTACTGATGGGAGGGGAGACACAAAATATGAACAATTTGCCCTTTTATTTTTAAGTAGGGACACCACAGGAGGGTTTAAATATAGGACTGTCCCTTTAAAAACGGGACATGGGGTCACCCTAGACATACCTCTCAGAAACACCACAGTGGTACTGTTCAGTGCATCATAAAGGGAAAATGATCTAATTATTTCATAGTTAACTGGTTCAGTATAGCTTACAATTTTTTCTGCTCCAGGCTAGCTCCATGTTTCTACCCATGCCAAGGAATATGGGTCAACATTAGCATATGCCTGAATATACTATTCTATGCAGCCAAGAACTACAACAGATTACTGTAGCTACAGTATTCTAAAGTGGGGTTCCCACACTCTTCAGTCTCTGATTAAGCTAGAATATAGCAGAAGGCATTTTGCGGTCTTAAAAAGTTGCTTATGAAGCACCTAATAAACTGCTAAAGAACAAGGAACTGGCTATGTGCAAAGCAGACGTGCAAAGTGTTTTATTAAGTGTTTCTATGTATAGAATCATAGAATCCTAGGGCTAGAAGAGATCTCAAGAGGTCATTGAGTCCAGCCCCCTGCCCAAAGCAGGACCAACCCTAACACTAAATCATCCCAGCCAGGGCTTTGTCAAGCCGGAACTTAAAACCCTTTAGGGATGGAGATTCCCCCACCTCCCTAGGTAACTCATTCCAGTGCTTCACCAGCTTCCTAGTAAAATAGTTTTTCCTAATATCCAATCTAGACCTCCCCCACTGTAACTTGAGCCCATTGCTCCTTGTTCTGCATCTGTCACTACTGAGAACAGCCTCTCTCCATCCTCTTTGGAACCTCCCTTCAGGAAGTTGAAGGCTGCTATCAAATCCCCCCTCACTCTTCTCTTCTGCAGACTAAATAAGCCCAACTCCCTCAGCCTCTCCTCGTAGATCATGTGCTCCAGCCCCCTAATCATTTTGGTTGTCCTCTGCTGGACCCTGTCCAATGCATCTACATCCTTTCTATAGTGGGGGGCCCAGAACTGGATGCAATACTCCAGATGTGGCCTCAACAGTGCTGAATAAAGGGGAATAATCACTTCTCTAGATCTGCTGGAAATGCTCCTCGTAATGCACCCTAATATGCCATTAGCCTTCTTAACTACTAGGTCACACTGTAGACTCATATCCAGCTTTTCATCCACTGTAACCCCCAGGTCCTTTTCTGCAGAACTGCTACTTAGTCAGTCAGTCCCCAGCCTGTAACAGTGCTTGGGATTCTTCCGTCCCAAGTGCAGGACTCTGCACTTGTCCTTGTTGAACCTAATCAGATTTCTCTTGGCCCAATCCTCTAATTTGTGTAGGTCTATACTGCAGTGTCGGACTTGAGACTTACTCTTGCCGACAACAAGGGGAAAGGTTAGAAATCAAACAGCCACAATGCCTTATTAAACCTGAGCTCCAGCCTAAAACTTAATTCAGATCTGAGCACTTCCCACTCAGAACTAGTCTCTTTTATTAACTTGTAAACAGGCCCCTCTAATTGGTAGTTTTATACACAATAATAATGACTCATGTATTTTTCAGTGGGAGGGAACCATTGAATTATCCTGTAAATTACACATGCCTTGACTTTTATCATTCCTACGTGGCTTCATTTATAGAAGTCTATTATAAAAAAGGAAATCAGCATGTTTTTTAAAAACCCCACATAAACAATTGATGAATTAGTCAATGTACAATTTTCCTGGAACACACATATGCTATTACTCATTGCATTGGCTAAGCTTCTTCCCTCATCCCACCCTTGATTTCCTGTTAGTTTTCCCAACTCTTGACTTCCTTTCTCAATTAAATCCTTCAAATTTTTTAAAAAGTCTGTATTCCTAAGCATTTAATTACTGAAACTGATAGTTTCAAGTGCTATCTGTGCTGCAATTTTTGCAAATTCAGGATTAATTACCATAAACATGTTGGTAAGCACTTGTTAAATAGATTTGGGTATCAGTGTTTAATAGGAAACTTCCTTTTCCCCTCAGAGGGTAGGTAGTATTTATGAACTGTTGACACTTTTTCCTATATAGACAAAGGTGCTATAATATTCCACATAAATGGTTTACATCTTTGGGCACAGAGGCTCTGGGATGTCTATGAGAAGCCAATGTCAGAAGCTGACATCATAGGGGAATGCTTGAAAGGAACTTGGGGACTGGGTGCACTGACTGTTAACCTGCAAGATGATGTTAGGCCTGGCATAGGTTCATGCTTGCTGTGCTATGGCATCTGCCAGGGGAAAAAAGGGTGCAAAATGATTGTTTATGGTTGCTTTCAAGCAGGGAAGGAGGAAGAAGATAAGTGCATCGTGAGAAGCTGACAACATGTACCCAGAACCACCCGCAATAATGTTTTTTTCCCATTGGGCTTTGAGAGACTAACTAGGAATTCAAATAGGCAGCAGGAACTATGGGATGGCTACCCATAGTGCATTGCTGTTAGAGTCGATGGTAGCCATGATAGTAGTGGGTACATACTCCATTGACCACATGTGCTTAGTCAAGACATGCACATTCAGCTTTATAACATCAGATACTAAATGTTGACCTCAATACATCTGACCAATTTCATAATGTAGACATACCCTAATTTGTGGTCTAGTGATCAATGGCTTCTCATAGGTACTAACAACATATCACAGAATCATAGAAGTGTAGGACTGGAAAGGGCCTAAATAGGTCATCTTGTCCAGTCCCCTGAACTCAAGGCAGTACTAAATAATAACTGGACTAGACCATCCCGGAAAGGTTCTTGGAAGCTTTTAAGAACAGTTTAGACAATGACAGAGACCCCACAATTTCTCTAGGCAAGTTGTTCAAGTGTTTTATTACATTGACAGGAAGTTTTCCTAATACGTAACCTTGCTGCAATTTAAGCTCATTGCTTCTTGTCCTGTCATCAAAGGTTAAGTAAAGTTTTTTACCCTCCTCCTTGTAAAAGCCTTTTTACATACTTGAAAGCTGTTATGTCCCACCACAGTCTTCTCCAGACTAAACAAACCCAATTTTTTCAATCTTCCCTCATAGGTCATGTTTTCTAGATCTTTACTCATTTTTGTTTCTGTCCCCTGGATTTTCTCCCATTTGTTCACATCTTTCCTGAAATGCAATGCCCAGAACTGGACACAAAACTCCAGCTGAGGTCTAATCAGTACAGTGTTGAGCAGAAGAATTACTTCACATGTCTTGCTTATAACACTCCAGCTAATACACTGTATAATGGTGTTTGCTTTTTTTCCAGTAGTGCTACACTGTTGACTTATATTTAGTTTGTGATCCACTATAATCTCTAAATCCCCTTTTGCAGTATTCTTTCCTAGACAGTCATTTCCCATTTTGTATGTGTGCAACTGATTGCTCCTTCCTAACTGGAATACTTTGCATTTGTCCTCATTGAATTTCATTCTATATACTTGAGACCATTTTTCCAGATATTTTGAATTTTAACCCTATCCTACAAAGCACATACAACCTCTCCCAGCTTGGTATCATCCACAAACTGTATAGTCTATATATCATTATCTAAATCATTGATGAAGACAACAAACAGAACTGGACTCAGGAGGCCAGGACCAATCCCTGCAGGGCCACACTTGATACGTCCTTCCAGCCTATCTGTGAATCACTGATAATTACTCTCTTGGAATGATTTTCCAACCAACTAAGCACCCACCTTATAGCAGCTCCTTCTAGGCTATATTTTCCTAGTTTGTTTATGAGCAATAAGGAATGAGGGTTCCAACCTCATGTAAATAAGATGGTTAGGAAAATAAATACAGTTCAGCCCATGTGTGGAGGATCATCATAGACTTACTTATTTGTTGTTGGGCAGCCCTCAGGAGCACCTTCTTGTGGCAGGCTGTGGCATGACAGACACGTGTGTCAGTTAAGGGTGTTAACAAGCTGGGGCACTTGTGCATTTCAAAGGAGGAATGCAGAACTCTGTTTGCAGCCCAGGGTCAGCGGGAAGTCCTGCTGAATCTGGGCTGCATGTGGGCATGCAAGCTTTGAAATTTACAAGAGTCCCCAGCGGGAGCTTTTGTCCATTTCAAAGTGGAAGCGCCCTCCTGGATCCCGTGGTCAGTGGGGAACTCAGACTCTGAATCCCCCACTGATCCCAGGCTCCATGCTGTGCTACCAATTTGAAATGCCACGAGGCGCCCGGGGGCTCCCTAGCTGACCGTGGGTTTCCGCGTGGTATTTCCCCAAAACCTGGGGTCAGCTGGGGAGTCCCCAGCTGATCCTGGGTTCTACAGAAATGCTGCGCAAAGCCTGGGATCAGCTGGGAGTACCCAGCTGACCCTGGGCTCCGCACAGTGCTACCACTTTGAAACGCCAAGGCGGCGTTTCAAAGGAGTAGCACCACACAGCTGAGCTGGGGATCAGCTGTGCGGTGCTGCCCCTTTGAACACTGCCTCAGAGTTTCAAAGCAGCAGCACCACACTGCTGATCCCAGGATCAGCTGTGCAGCGCTGCTGCTTTGAAGTACCCCCTGTTCCCCGCCCTTTGCTGCCTCTATGTGATAGAGGCAGCAAGGGGAGGGGGAATCAACTAGTCGACTAGTCAACTGACTATCCGATAAGCATTTGCTTGTTGACTAGTCCTTAACATCCTTAGTCTCAGTTTCCTTCCTTCACAGTCCACAGAAGAAGTTGAAACAGGCTTTCTGAGTGTAAATAGCCCTAATGGAGTTAATATATTATAGAAGAAAGCCTTGTTTACATAAACTATAAGCGAAGACACATAAACATAGTCTATATGGTTACAGCATCCTCACCACTCCCCAATTCTCCAGTACTTCTCAGCTTGCATCACCCCAGCCTTTCTAACTATCATATTTCTTCAACCTGTTTCATTCTCAAATGTTGTTCTAGTTCTTGTCTGGAGACATCAGAAGGCTCATGACCACCATAATTTCCCAGCTTTTAGCCTTCTCTGGCCCTTCAGCTTCTACTCTCTATAACATGGGTGGGAATAATTTTTGGTGGGGGAGGCACTCCAAGATTTTGGTAAGTGGTCAAGGGCTGAACTTTTCTATGGAGGGGGGTGCAAAGTCTGGGACTGAGGCTGGGTGCAGGAGGAAACTTGGGGTAAAGGACTGGTGTGCAGGAGAGGGTGTGGCATCTCAGAAGGAATTTGGGTGAAGAAGGGGGTTGTGACCTAGGGCAGGAATTGAGGTGCAGGGTTGGGGATGGGTTATGGGTACAGGATAGGATTCTGGCCTGGGGGAAGGGTGTAGAAAGGGGTGCAGGATCTGGGAGGGAGTTGTGATCAGCAGTTGAGGGGGGTGCAGAGGGTTTGGATAGTGACCTGGGGCAGGAGGGGATGGGGGAGAGATTTGGGTGCCAGATGCAGGCTCTGGCCAGCAGGCACTTACCTAGGTGACTTCTGACCAGCAACCTGGCAAGAACCTCAGGCAGGCTCAAAGTGACTGGCTGTTCCATATGGTTCTCTGTGCATTGTGAGGAGGAGGGGCTTCATTCACTGCCCTTGCCCTCAGTACAATCTCTTAGCTCCCATTGGCCAGTTTCCAGTCACTGGGAGCTGATAGATTGTGCTGGGGGCGGGGACAGCGAGCTAAGCCTCTTCCCCAGTGTGTGTCACAGAGCAGTCAGCCACTTTGAGTGGCATGGGGATGCTCTGTGCCTGAGAGTCCCAGCAGGATGGGCTGGATTGAAAGGCTTGGAAAATCTGGCCCGTGGGCTGTATCTTCCCTTCCCCTACTCTAGCATCATGGGCCAACAGACATCTCTATTGCTATAAATAGGAAGGTGACTCCTGCCTTCTCTGGCTGGGGATACCTGACTTAGGAAAGATACGCAAGATAGTCCCTCCACTGATTTCAGAGCCTTCGGCCCTTTTCATCCTCCCAACATAATTCTTCCTCAGGAAGACTCACCCACTAACTTCCTTGAAATTCCTCCCTCTTTCCAGAGAGGTCTGCAGAGAGCTTTCCACAACTTTCCCTGGAGACCTCTTCCTCCAAACTCCTCACTCTCGCCAGGATCATCCCTGATCCTTTATAGCCCTCACCACATGCTTCCCCACCCACTCAACTGGCTAACATGGGAGCACCAGTTCTGGCACAGGGGCACTGGACCTGCTGTATTAGCTGCAGCCAGCAATCCTGAGACACCATTGCTTTGTTTTTTCTACTATGTAGTGACAGCTGAACAACTTGCACTGCTGAGGTGCTGGAAATTCTTCATGCTAGCACTAACCAGAGGATCAGTGCCAAGAGGAGACTAGAGGATCCCCCCGGAATTCCCTATTCCTGGCACAGCAAAGCTCTCACAATATTTACAATTATTTTAAATACATATTTATTTATTGCCTTAAGGGTTTGCCCCAGTGCAATGTGAAAGATAATCTATATCTGTCTCTTCTCCCTGCTGCTTTTAAAGTTACCCAGGTATTCATCATAAGCCTTTGTTCTTCACCACACTGGCATCCAATAAACAGAGCGGTGAGCCCATGGCTGGTGTCATAATCGCTAACTGCAAAAATCCAAATCCCGTTACCTCTTTCCCTCAAAAATCCAAAACCACCATGCTTTATGAACAGGAAGCCAGATTTTTTTTGCCATCTGTAAAGTCATGTGGTGAGAGAGGGCTGGGGTAGTCCTCTCTCTCTGTGTCAGTCTGCATACTGAACCCCTCATCCTAGCCCCACCATTTTATTTTCCAAAAACCAAAAATTAATTGAGATAAGAATCTGAAGAACACCAAGTAAATCTTCTAGTCAGGATATAATCCTCACTCTGAAACTGTGACAATCCATACTTGCTCATGACAGCTCCTTTGAATATTATTTTGCATATAGACTTACAGACACCCAGGCATTTCTATGATAGGGATTTACATAAACTATAGCCAATAAAATGACAGGTCTCTAAGCATTTTGGAACATGCAACCCTGTTTTATTTTGATACTCCTTGCACTGGCTCCTACTAAAACATTACAAGTTGATTCTTTAGCATCAGTAGACAAAGGTGACTTCATGCAGCACTGCCTCATCATGGATTATGGCATTAACTTGTCCAAAGACCTTTGTACTGGTTGGTTTCCAAGGGAGTGTCAACACTGCAGTTAAAATAACAAATGACTTTTTCAAGAATTTCCTAAGTTGTCTATGAAAATGAACTCTTAAATAATTAAGTGTTACTATTTTCTCTCTAAGAGATGGATTCATGTTATAATGCTAAGATTATCAACATAGTCTTAAAATGTATTTGTATAATTAATCTTAGCTCTTAATATTGCTGTATTTAAAAACTTGAACCCTTGTTAATCATGAGAAATAGTGTGTTTTTCATTTCTTCTAAAAAGGCTTATTCCTGGTAAGTTTATGGGAATATACACTGTGTGTGTGCACACAGAGTACACTGAGTATGAATGTATATACCTCTGAGGTGGCTACCGTACACTCCACAGTCACCTTCAATAGAGATAAGGATTGTGGAAAGAGCAGATCCAAGCATAAAATGCTCTTTCTGAAGCCAAGCAGCCTGGCAACTTAAGACTGAAGAGCATAGGATGAGGCCTATAGACACTGTGGGTCACTTCTCTGTATCACATACAAAGGCAGCTACAAACTTCACTTTTGCAGCCCTTTGGTTTCTATGTGTCTCACATGTTCAGCTCCTGCTGCATCTGCTAATACTTCCTTATGTGAAATATCAAAGTTAGATCTGGTCTGGACTTCAGATTCAACATGTTGCACATTTGGTGTTTCTGCTTTGACACGCAACGTTAGTGGGAGTCAAAAGGAGAAGAGCTGCTTGATAGTGTCAGATACAACCAGTTATCTCAGGATCAGCCCAACAAGCAGCAATGTTGCTATTCATTCAGAGACAAGAGATTCAATCCCTTAAATTTTCAGAGTAATAACTTCACAAATAGCTTTTAGAATGGAACTGTTTTAAGTAGATGGAATATTTGGAACACAAAAATGTAAGACCCCAATGTTCAGAAGTTTTGAGCTATTCAGGTAATGGGTTTTGGCATGGCCCATGTACTGGGATAATGGTCCATCTGTAAACTAGGAAGAGATCTATGAATTCCAAACCCCAGTATTTTGGGGTGTTCCGATGAGGGATTTTGGTTTGGGCCCATCTATAGTTATAAAGGGTGAATTTGAGCAACACCCCCCCCCCTTGTAATAGTTATGTGTGATTGTGGCATGCATAGAGCAGTTAACTCCCCAAATTATGTATCTGCATAGAAGCCAAATCACTGTTCAACACAGGCTGAATGAGCTCTACTAGATGGGTTCTTGCCATGGCAAAAGGGAGATTATTTCCCTGAAATGATACGTTCTAATTCTATTGGTTACTAAAGTAGTTAAACAACAGTACAGAAGAGTTTCAAATCTTGTGTGAAAAACCCTAAAACAAAGCCAAACATCTTGATAAATTGTATCTGTGATGATGTTTCTATTTCCTTTACATTGGTGTTATCTATTTTTTGCTTTTTAAAGCAGTTTGGAACTGTAGCTAATTGTAGCTGATGATTTAAAGATTTCAAGTCACAAAGAATCTAAGATTTGAGGACTTCAATAACTCAGACAAAGATTATAGGCCTGCTACAGGAGTGGGGGAGGGCGGGGAGAGGTTCTGTGCCCTGCAATATGCAGGAAGTCAAACTAGATGATCATGATGGTCCCTTCTGACCTTAAAGTCTGTTAGTCTGTTAGAATATTTTAATACCACTCCCATTTCAGCTTTCCCACTTTCTCTCTCCCAATAGCTAAAACAACATCTTTCAGACTATATTAGCACTACTTAAGAGCTCAGCCAACAATAAACAAGCTCCAGAACAAGGGAGCATGAAGCTTTGCAGACAGGCAATTACAACAGTGATGTTTAAAATTAATAGACTGGAATGATCTCAGTAGCAACAGCTATATGTGGCAATTGATGAGTGAGTAGGAGAATGCCATGAATGCATTTGTCATGAGGGGATTGTAACAGAAGCATGGTATACCATCGGTTACTTATTGGCTAGGTCACATTTGCGGTTCTTCCAACCCTTAGCATGGTTAGAGCTCTCCATGTAACAATATCAAGTTCAGCCTCCAATGCAAACCAGCTACAGAAAAATTTACTATCCATGAGTGGTTCAGCTACTACTCCTGGTTACTTTATGTCACTGCCCATGACAGGTTGAGTGGACATTCTGCATGCATCAAGGTAAACTTATAATCAGCCTCCCCATTCTGCAGGAATAAAATGGGAACAATTTTTTTTAAAGAGTATTATTTAGTCTTGTTCCTCAGATAGATTATCTACAGATTTCTGATTAAGTATCCAAAATGCTAAGCCTGTGCTCTCCAAGGGTACATCTAGACTACAGGCTTTTGTTGACAGAGGCTTTGTTGACAGATACTGTCAACAAAGCTTCTGTCGACAAAGAGCGTCTAGACTACAACCAGTTCTGTCGACAAAGCAAGCCACTTTGTTGACATGAGAGTGTAGACGCAAAGGACAGTGTAGATGCAATAATGCCTTCTCTCGACAGAACTCTGTCGACAAAAGGCATTATTCCTCGTAGAATGAGGTTTACCGCCGTCGACAAAACTGACGAATTCTGTCGATGTTATGTTGACAGAACTCGGCTGTAGTGTAGATGCAGGTATAGTTTTGTCAACAAAAGTCCACTTTTGTCGACAAAACCCTGTAGTCTAGACACACCCCAAGAGACTCATAAAACTCAAGAACATAGCTTCTGATCGGAAATTACAATGAAGTGAGACTCCCTTGGCATGCTCTCCAAGGGCATATCTACACAGCAGGGCACAAGTTGAATTAAGCTAAGCAACTTCAGCTACATCAATTGCATAGCTTAAGTTTTAATAGCTTACTTCGGCTTTTGACACTGTCTACACAGCAGGAAGTCTAAGGAAGAACACTCTTCCTTCAACTTCCCTTACTCCTCATGAAATGAAGGTTACAGGAGTCAGAGTAAGAAGCCCTCCAGATTGATATTATTTCAAAATAAAGGCTTGTAGTGTAGACGCGCACAGTGTTATTTCAGAATAACATCAGTTATTCCGAAATAATGCTTCTGTGTAGACATACCCCAAGAAAATGAACTACAGAGCTGATTCTTAGCTGCTAATCACTGACACTATTATTTGAAGGTGACTGCCTAGTTTCGCCCTAGTCAGTATGGCCACTCTTCATCTTTTCAAAGCCAATGGTCAATTTACTGTCAGTCTGTCATGATTCAGTTGGCAGAACACGCCACAGTAAGAAACACTCAAAGGGAGCTTTTCAGAAAAAAAGACTTTTCTCAGAGAAAACAAAGCTAATTGTAAGATAATCAGACTAATTAGACAAATACCTATTACATCCAAAGTGTTGTGTTCAAATGGTTCTCTGCTTTAAAAACAGCTACCAAAAATGTGTAGAAGGTTGAGGTGACAGCTCCCAAGATTGAAATTCTCCAGATCCAGCCATTGTGCCATAGGTAGCATCTCAGTGAAGCTAGAGGATCTGTCTTTCTACAACATACTATGTCCTGGATCTGTGTGCAGAAGGGTGCCAACAGAAGTCAGGTAAGCTGAGGTCAGAAACTGAAGAAACAACTGACAGTAATTAGGGTTTCTGACTAGAATACCCAACTTAAAAGGGATCCTGATGGTTACAGTTAGCACCACTAGCTGAGCTGTTGAAAGTCTAGTCTGTAACACAGAGGGGCTGGCAAGCTTCCTGCTTTGCTCCACATAGCTCCTGGGAAGTGGCTGGCATGTCCCTCTGACTTAGGAGGAGGGCATAGGGGGGATCTGTGTGCTGCCCCTCTGCTAGGAGCTGGAGGGACATGATGTCTCTTCCTGGGGTCCACCTGAGGTAAATGCCACCTGTACCCTTCACTCTACATCCCCTCCTGTGCTCCCATTCCCTGCCACAGCCCTGATCCCCCTCCTGCATCGAAACTCCCTCCTGGAGTCCATACTCCATGCCCAGCCCCCTATCCCAGCACAGAGAAAATGAGAGAGTGGGCAAAGGTGGGAGAGAACAAGTGACAAAGGGGGGAAGGATGGAGTGAGTGGGGTCTGGGCCTCAGAGAAGGGGTGGACCATCAGGGCAGCGGCAGGGCATGGAGTGAGGCAAGGGTGTTTGGTTTTCTGTGATTAGTAAGTTTGCATCCCTAATTCAAAAGGCTGGTCCAAATTTATACATATTAGGAAAAAGCTTCTTGTAACTTGATGTCAGTAAGTAAAAAAAATGAAAAGTCTTTGAGTTTTTTGTCACACAAGGGTAAGCAATTCACACATCTGTAGACATTCACACATCTGTAGACATGTTACTCTCTTGCTCACTCTACTTCATGTAATCCCATCAGATGGCCTGATTCATTCCTCCCTAAGATGAGCACCATTCCTCCCCCCGGGATCTCTGGCAATCTTGTCCATCATCTGGGCTAGATTCACTGCTCAGACAAAAGGCTTTAATGTTCTTACTGCCAGCTACAAGGTGAGGTTAATACATCTCATCTGTCAGGATCAAGCCATGAGTAGCCCATGTGCACTGGTCAGTTACTGAGTTGTGCTCATGGGACGTGAAGTGGAGTTAAGGTTGGGCTGGGTCAGGATGCCAGGAAGTCAGAGTCATGTATCAGGTGACAGACAGAAGGCAAGGAGTGGAGTCAGGGATGAATGGAGGCGAGGAGCTGAAGTCTGGGCTTCCTAGTAAGGCAAAGTCTGGACCAGAAGCAAGCAGCTGGTCTGCATCATTGCTCACATTTCCATCTTGGCTTCCTGCTTTATACACCAGCACCAATAAATCAGAAGGCTGCGGGGTTGGGGAATATGTCCAGCAGTGTCTAGCTTCACAGGTCCTCCAGAACCCAGACTGAGCTCCCAGTGATAACGCAGAAGGGTTGGTGGCCCACAACCTCTATGGTCCCAGGTTTTAGTCCTGCAAGTTCTCACGCTATCATAGGTACTAGTAGTGGAGAAGTTTTATAAAAAAAACCCCACAAAATAGCAGGCTACCACTTCTCTTTTCATCTGAAATAGATGTTTAACATTGCAATACCATGTGATAACATTATCGTGTCCCAACACTGAGCTTAACCACCACATGTAGTCAACTCATATTCCAATGATGTGTTCCATCATTGCACCACAACATGATTCACAGGCCCTGGAAGTACTCCCAAGCAATGGCTGAAACTATGGGAATATACTTCACACCACATCATCTTATTTACTTATTGACAGCACCTAGATATCTCATAGAAGAGAAGGATGACATGACATTCTCTCCCCCCCCCCACACACCTCCTCTCTCCATGAAGAGCTTACAAATGAATTACAGGCATTGTAGGACTACAGGGACTACAGAACAATCAGGAAGATGGGGGTGAAGGAAGGACAGGTTATTTATTTATTAAAATTACATGTTCAGCAAAAGCATGTATCTAGCATGCAACATGTGTGATATAAATGTCTGAAACACTTCTTGTGGGTGTTATGATGGAAATGGGTCATCTGAATGAGGAGAGGAAAGTGGTCAAGTGAACTGTGACACTCTTAATGTGTTGCGGTAAGAGCCACAAAGCCACCTTATTGACATGACTGCTGTGAGCTGCTTTCTGGCCATTTCTCCCAGGCCCATTGAAAAGTCTCTCTCTCCATCTCTCTCTCTCTTTTTTAAGATTACTAGTTAATATCTATACATAGAATTTACTGTATAAGAACTGAATATTTTGTTCTTAATTCTATATATGCATTTAAAGGCCCCATAAAACCAATCCCTCAGTGGTTTATGTAAAAGCAGTATCAGAAATCTGAGGAAATTCCCGGCAGCACAAGTAACTATAACAACAAAACTATACACGCAATCTAGTAGCTAACTAGCATGTTTTCTGATGGAAGCTCACCATAAATCAGGGGTGAGGAACGTGAGGCCAGGGGGCCAGATGTGGCCCCTGGCTTGCCCAGATCCAGCCCGAGGCTCAGGGCTTCCCCCAGCATTGGGGAGCCCATGCTGGCATTCCAGCCCTGCACCACCTCCACATGAAGCTGGAGCACCAAGGCCCCCTTAGGCTCTGACATGCAAGGGGAATGTGGGGAGTGTCTTTATCCTTCTCAGTCAGGGGCCGCATCAGTGAGAATCTGTTTTTGGTTTTTTGCTTCTCACTTGTGTGCTTCCCCCGACTGCTTTTCCTGTGGTTCAGAGGCCCCAGACCCAAAAAAGTTTCTCTTCCCCTGCTGTAAATAATAGTGACAAATAAATTTAGAAATGAGTAAAATACCTAGATTGGGTCCTTCTGATTGATGAGTTACACAGGTAAACCCCTATAGCAGCACACAGAATATATCTATAGTAAGGTGTTTGGTTTGCAAGTTTCCCCCTGGATTGCCCTCAGGAAATCATATATTAATCTGTCCAAACTTGCTTACATTTGTACATTCCTATTGACAAGCTTTGGAAATGCCTTTAAAAAAGAAATCAGCCTGCTGTCACTGTGCTATCCTATATGCAAATATGAAAACATCTCCAGCCCATTCTACTAGTCCCATTTCACAGCTGTATCTTCAACATTTCACTTGCCCTTTACCTAAACAGAACTCACCTACGATCTGCCACAGAACCTCTGTCTAAAGCACTTACACTGTGGGGGGTCTGGTTCTTTGGAGACCAAGGAAGTTATTTTAAAGTTGCATTTTCTATACACATTTCTTTTTTCTACTAGTTCCTGGATTCTTTGTTTTGCTTCTGCTTTTAACACTTCAGCAGAAACTGATGTCCCATTGCCTGGCCACCAGGTTTCTGATCCTGACCAGTGAAAAACTTCATGTGTATTTAAAAAAAAATAGAATAAAACTGAGACTCACTTGAGAGGAGGAGACCTCTGGAGAGCGCTGGGCTATAATGAAGTATGCTGAGGTGTAGCAGCAGAGATCTTGTCTGCCCAGCTCCTGACTCGGTCCGGCTGGCTAGGCTGACCTCCTCCCCACTCTGAGCAAGGCAGTGAGTGAGAGAGTCTGGAGGGGGAAGGGGAGTGGGAGGAGACTGTGCTTCCTGCTGCCCTTGCTGGTACCACTGCGGAGGAGTGAGACTCCCAGCTTCCTCCTATCTCACTCACTTGGAGGACACAAGAACAAAAACACATAGTGAGGTGTACAAATCAATCACAAAGACATACAACACACACTGCACAATAGGCACAACAGCTGTTCAAACCTCCACAAACACACCAGCAGTCACAAACACAAAGCATAGACAGGTTCAGCATATACGGGACACACAAAGCATACAGAGTATTGTTTGTATTGCAGTGGCTCAGGTACATAAACATTATGGAAGACAGCCCATGTGAGATTCTGCAGAGACCAGAACCTGGGTCTGTGGGTTACCCATCACTTCCACCCAGCCACTGATATAGGGCCTTATCACATAGGCCTCATGGAGATGAGTACCACAAGCAGAACCCTGTGGAAGGCCAGACTGATAACTTTCCCCATGGCCCCTGATAGGTACAGCCACTCTATTTAAGCCCAGGAGTTGTTTCAGGATGTGTCTGTGTAAGTGGTTGGACTTTCTACCAGCCATAGTGAAAAAATTGCTTGCCAGCTAGTTCTCAGACTCTTGACCTTTGGCACTGTTGCTAGCCTCTAGCTGCCTTGCTATAACCATTTGGGATGACTGTCCAAGCCCCTGTCATGACAGTCCCTGTCTGGAAGAGTTTACAATCCACACAGGGCTGGAGAGGAAGTATTACTACCTGTAATTGACAGATGGGCTGGGGAACTGAGGCACTGGGAGATTAAATGTTTTGTCCAAGGTCATGTAGGAAGTCTGTGGCAGAGCTTGGACACTGAAACAGAGTCACAATCTAGTGCCTTACCCACAAGCCCATCTGTTCACCTCTAGGACAGAGAGATGCATATTAGAAACTGCACCTTGTATATTAAACACTGCAGACATAGAGGTAGACATACCCCATCAAACAAAGAAATAAAAACTCAGGATATACACATCATGTCATTCAAGTTGGAGACAACTTAGACAAGAGCGCAGCTTGCTCCACCAGCTGTTTCCACCATACTCCGATCTTTGTAGGCTTTTATAATCTGCCTAATGTGTCCTTTTTCACTATGTTGCTGTTTTCTTCCTACTCTACCTTTCAGTGTAAGAAGCTTTCTGGTGTGTCCATTGAGAGTGTCAAGGAAGAGCTGCAAGGCAATTCAGAATGGTGGATTAATAAAAAGGGAGACTTGCACTGGGTATTCTTGCAGAAAGATGTTTTGTCACTTTACAGCTGCCTGTGTGTGTCTCAGGAAAACATAGAAAAGCAGTAACGAGGATGCAATTAAATTGATAAAACTCGCATTGTCGCAAGCATATCTGCAGAGCCAGTCAAAATAATTCCTCATGCTGCACACATGGAAAGAACTGTTCAGATATCACCAGCTAGCATATGAGCCATTACTCATTCAGAGCTTCTGAGACTAATCTATTGGATAAAATATTTATTAATTATTGTTATTGTAGTGGTTTTGTTAATGGGGCAACCCTTAGTACTAAGGGAGCCACAGCGGACCAACTCAAAGATGTTCAGAAAAGGCGGCAAAAGGGGCAGATTGCTCTCTCAAGATCAAATTGCCTGTTTGGAGTATGAGTAGGTGCAGATAAGATCCATCCATTAAAAGAGGAGGTGTGCGTTATTGGGAATCTTGCCACATTTCAGAGCACAAATATTTTTGGCAGTGTTACACTATAATAGGAGATCTATGTCAAATTTGTCAGTATTAAGAAAACTGCCTGAATTTTAATGAAAAGAAAATATTAATAGATTTGAGCCAGGAGCCAAATTTAAGGTTGTGACAGGGCAGGGAGTTGTACTGAAAGCTTTCTTCCTGTTCCTTGCAACCCCTGTAGGTGCCAATCTTGCTGGGGGGAGAGGGGGTCTTCAGTGGCTCAGCCCTCTGGCCAAGGCACATGGCAAATGGACTCCTTCCAGCATGACAGAGTTCACCAAAGTGCCTGCCCAAGGTCTTCAGTTCCATCTCTCGATCCTTTACATTCATCCCTCGTCTCAGACCTCTAAAGGCGCTTTGTCCTTCTCTCACAGCCTAGGCTAATTTGCCAGTGGGTGATGGAGGAACCCAGACCTGCTCATGTCTCTGGCTCCCAACCAAGGGATCTGATTTACAGCAGCCACATATGGCCAGCTTCCTTTAGTAAGTTGCTGCTATATTCCCCAGCCTCTTCCCACTTGGTCATTATCCATTATCGTAGGGTTAGAGGTCTCGGGTCCTCTGTCTCTCTCTCTCTCTGGTCCAGTAAATGCAGCCAGTGGAGCTCCTTTGGCTAGTGAGGCACACCCTTCCTCGGCCCTCTGGTCCTGGCCAGGAACTGAGCAACTAAGCCCCTGCGGCTCTTTTTATCTGAGTCGGCTAGGCTCTGATTAGCTGCTTCCATGAGGTTTCTCTGGGCAGGCCTGTGGGACTCACCTTCACTGCTCCTTTCCTGAGGTGGCAATGAAATAGGATCACAGGACCTTCAGCTGGCATAAAAGGCCAGGTAAACCCCATCACAAAAATTTTTCAGGAAGCAAAATGAAAATTGTCAAGTTCCATCACCTTTAAATAAAAAATTTCCCATGTTGTTAGCATATGATGGCTCCCTGACTGTATTTGTCATTTCAACTATATGTAAAGAAAAATTATAGCATTTTTTCCGGGATACTATCAAAAGTTAGGTGGTGTTACTCTCTCAAGTAAAGAGCCACTAGACATAATTTGGGAGTAATAATGCTTCAGTAATACCTATTTGAAGAAAAAAACCCATCTTGATCACAAGCCCCTGGTAATGACATTAGATTGAACCGCAGCCACTCCACTTTAGCAACTGTACGATGCATGGATAAATGTTTATGTTAACTGCATGCTTGTCATAAGCTGTTTGGGTATGTCTACACTGCACGCTTGTTTTGAAATAAGCTATTCCAAAATAGCTTATTTCGAAATAGCACGTCTACACTGTAGGGAAGCCCCAAAATTAGTCCAAGGCAGGCTTCTCTAATGTGGACATGCTATCTTGATTTAGAGCACGAGGAGGCACTGAGGAGTGTCTACACATGCCTTATGTTGAAATACCTATTTCGGAATAGGCGTTATTCCTCATAGAATGAGGTTTACAGATTTTGGAATAAGCCGTCCATTATTTTAAAATTATTTTGAAATAACAGAATGGCTGTGTAAATGCTCGCATTGTTATTTCGAAATAATGCTAGTTATCTCAAAAGAATGGTGTAGTGTAGAGTCAATCAAAAATATTAAACAGAACCTCTTGTCTAGATTCTATTGCAAACCCTGATTTCCAGAGGTGCTGAACACCGGAGCTCTAGCTGAAGGCAACAGAAGCTGTGGCTGATCAGCAGCTCTGGAAATCAGACTCTTGGATGCTGGACACATTGTTTCTCCATTAGAATCCAATGAAAAAGAACTATTTGTATGCCTCGTTCTCTAAAGCAGGCATCTTGGATGGAGTTGTAGCTCCGCCTCTTAATCCCCTTCCCTCCACACAAAAAAAAAACTACCACAGTAAAACCCAGCACACACTGCATGGATATGTTTATTAACTTATACAATTAAATCCATTAGAATGCAGCATAGTTGTGGTTGCTTTTGTTTTGTCTCCCCATTAAATAAAATTCTTCTCAGTTCAGTTCTTTGAGGTGGAAGTTATACAGCTTGCAAGTAACTAACCTCTTGCTGTGTCTATTGGCAAACATCCCAACAACCTTTTGAAAGAAGAAAATGTAACACATGTGAGTGTAGTTGCTGTAAAACACACAGCTGTGCTATGGGGGATTCTGGAGAGTTTGGGAATTATGTAAATGGAGAATTGGCTGAAGTATTGGGTGGTTCCTTTCAGGAGCACAGTTAATTCACAAGTGTTTAGAACAAACTTTAACTTCCATTAACACCACAACCTCCTCCCTGTTCATCCTCCCCACCGCACCTCATTGCATTGTGGGACTCACCTAACAAAAAAGAAAATGTAATGTCAATGCTTATAGTCTTTCCTAATAAACTATTCAGAACTGACAAATAACTATTCTGTGCATGTGACAATAATTCTTTCCATTTTGCACTGGGAGACTGTTTTACTTTTCTGATGAGTAACTAGCCTCATTGAGTAGTATAATGTCTGGCAGGCACATGGCATAACCAAAAAATGTGGTGCTTAAAAAGGAACAGGGTTAAACTGATACCATTAATCTCAGTTACTAATAACAGGAACGTTGCCAATTTGTTTAAACTTAACGTGGGACAATACATCCACATTTTAATTTTTCTATAAAATTTTTGCATGAGTAGTTTGGTTTTTTAAAAATCATTATTATTCACATAACTGTTTGCCCATAGTGATATTCTCCTTTTCCACAAAGGCTTACACTACATGTGTTTATCTACATTTTTCCTACAGTTTATGTTTTCTTCATCCAATAAGAGAATAAACAGCCCAATGGCTCAGATTACCAGTCACGCAATGATTAACATGTTCCAGGACCTAAACAAAAGGAGAGGCTCCTCAGTGGGTGTAATATAGTGTTGTTCCTTGACAATTTACAGCAGCTGAGGATCAATCCCAAAATTTTGATACAATGTACCTTCAGAATGCACTCATCTCTACTTGAGCTATTGCAAACGGCACATTATGAACAGTTGAATCAAATCTTTTCAGACATTGGTGCCTTGTGAGGATGGGGTAGGGGGCCACAAATATTTCCCACTTTTAAAAAACATACTCCAGAGAAATAACTCCAAAACCAGCTGAGTGCTGTACTAGCCTGTAAATGGTGCTCATTGAGATATGTGGCTATGACAATATTGTAAAAAGAAATTGACTAGATATTAATAAAGTTAAAAGCAATAGAAAAAAAATCAGTGATGAGAGGAATAAGAGGTTAGCTAATAGAGATATTAAAATGGTAGAGAGAAGGAAAACTGGCTATTCCAATTTACTATAACAAGAAAATGTACTATGGGAAACGTGATAAAGCACCTGGGATGAAATCCTGGCTCCACTGGAGTCTGTGGAAACATTCTCAATGACTTCAGTGGGGCCACAGTTTCACTCCTTATCTTGACAGGCAGAGTGTGAGTGTTAATAATAGTTTGAAAACCTGCCCTCTGCCCCAGAATTAACAAATAGTTTTTCTGTAATAGCCATGGCATACACAGAATATATGAGGGTGTAGTGTGATAGGAATATGTTCACTACCATTAATTTGGAATGATCCGTGTAATTCATGATTTTGTTGCCCGTGAATAACTTGTTCATCTCAGACTTGTGCTGCAAAAAACCATTTCTATCACAACACCTCATCTCTTTAGAGCTTCTAAAATGTAATTCACTTGTTACAATTAAAAGAGTTACTTACTGTATTCTCTCAGGGTATGTCTACTCCTTCATTACAAGGAGTAAGGGTTATTTCGAGGGAAGGATTTTATCTCGAAATAACCCCGTTTCTCTCAAAATAGCGCTATTTCGCAATTGCACCATAATGTGATTAGGCAAATGAAGTGCAGGATATTTAAATCCCTGCTTCATTTGCAACTTTGGGTGTCTCTCTCTCGAGAGGAATGAAGTGTAGACATACCCTCAATGTGGCTAATGAAAGATGGATGACTAGTCAATTTTACTCTTGGTTACAAGTTGGATTTCTAGTCAACTTTCAATGTCAGTCTCCAGCACATGAATGCTAACTTTTTTATATGGCAAACACTATGTGGGTATGTTTATTATCATATGTGTATTACATTCATTAGAATGCAGCATACTGTGGGAACATTTCTATTGATTTTACTTACAAACTCAAGTGTGGGGCCAAATATGATCTGACAGTCTTGCTAACTTCTGCAACTAAAGATATTACATGTTATATAAACAAGGAAACAGACTCCTGTTCACTGGAGCTCCAGGAAGAACATAAGATTGCATGGTAAGTTGAATGGAATTCAGTATTTCCCAAAGTCAGCAAGGAAGGAAATGTTCTTTTGAGGTTATGAAACAATAGCATTAAACTGGAAAGCAGAACTATTTATTATAAAAGTATTTGTCTATACACAAATCTAAAATATTTCAAAGCCTGTTGCCCAAAACCGCTATGAAGTCTGGCACCATTAAAATTCTTTGAGGTGGAAGTTGTACAGCTTGCGAGTAACTAACCTCTTTCTGTGTCTATTGGCAAACATCCCAACATGTGTATTAGGAATTTCATAATACATGCATGTGTATTAGGAATTTCAATACAGAAATCTGGAAGAGATATAAATCTCTGTAATCAAGATAAAACAATTTTGAAATTAGATTCCACTACATACTGTCTTTTGACATTAACAACACACATTTACCATACCATAAATTTACAGTGCTATACATAGTTAAACGTATTACCTGACTCAAAGAGTTTACAATCTCTCTAGCCAACATCATGAACAGGAGCCCAAAGTAATTCTGCTGAGGTAAAAGAGGGCATGGGGATTATTTGGGCTGAGCCAGCAGGCAGAATTGCTGATAGCAATGGACTTTAAGGTGAAGTGTAGAGAAGAGGACTCCTGGTGGAAGAGAAAAGGGATATTGTTCTATTTGTTAGGGTAGCATGACATAACAGCCAATTGTGAGTAGGGAAAAATGACATATGGAGGAGCAAGGTGACTGTATAGGGAAGCACTAAGGAGCAACAGAGGGAATTGAAAGTAGACATAGGAAGGGACAACTTTCTCTCTCAATAATGCCTTGTAGGAGAGGATGTGAAGCTTAACTTTGGTGGTGGAAGAAACAGGAAGCCACCAAAAGGGCTGATAAACGTGGTGTGACAGGAAGGCTGTGTCTAAACTACATCCCTTTTTCAAGAAAAGGGAAGTGTCTAATTTGCATCGAAATTGCAAATGAAGCCGGGATTTAAATTTCCCATGCTTCATTTGCATAATGGCAGCTGCTTTTTTTTTGAAACGGGGCTTTTCGAAAGAAAAACGGCTGTTTAGACGGGGATCAATTGAAAATAAAATCCTCATTTTTTCAGGAGTACAGGATCTTTCGAAAAAGGGTTTTATTTTCAATCGATCCCATCTAAACAGCCGTTTTCTTCAAGCCCGTTCAAAAAACTGCGACTGCCATTATGCAAATGAAGCATGGGAAACGTAAATCCCGGCTTCATTTGCAATTTCAAAGTGTCTAATTTACATCCCTTTTTCAAGAAAAGGGATGTAGTTTAGAGACAGCCAAAGAGGTGGAGGCAAGAGAGGGAAAAGTGATAGGAGAAATGATTGTGGTGCAGGCTTTTAGCAGTGGGGGACTGAAGAAAGGGCAGACTGTTGATATGAAATGATGACGAGGGAACAGGATTTCAATAGAGACTATTCAGGTATGTGCTATGCAGTAGTTTGTGAAACTGATTTTTAATGACACAGAGACACTACAAATTCATTCTTTACAACCACACATAGTTCTTTAAAAAATTATGCTAACTGAACAAATACTTAAAAGCAGAAGTTATGTAACTTATAAAGTAGCACTGATTACTCTAATATCATAAAGGCTGCCAATAGACCAAATTCAGAAGTGATTCATAAAATGGTTTGATTCCCCCTTTATGCAAATTTAGACCCCTTTGCACTCAGGCTCCCCTAGATCTCTTCTCTCCAGCTATGTCTAGACTGCAGACTTCTTTTGGAAGAAGCTTTTCTGGATGAGATCTTCTGAAAAAACTTCTTCAGAAAGAGAGCATCCACACTGCCGAAGTGCATCGAAAAAGAGATCTGCTTTTTTGAAAAATAGCGTCCACATGGAATGGATGTTATCTCGCATTTAAGCTGTGATTACTATGGACAGAGTGGCCACCAGGGCACATGTGCTTTTTCCTCTTCTTTCGAAAGAACTCCCCATCCACACACGCCTTTTTCCGAAAGAGCTCTTTCTGAAACAGGCTTCTTCCTCATAGAAAAAGGTTTACCAATGTCAGAAAAACCCCTCTGTTCTTTCGATTTTTTGTTGAAAGAATGTGATTGCAGTGTGGATGTACGTGAAATTTTTTCAGAAAAATGGCTGTTTTTCCCAAAAAACCCTCTAATGTAGATATAGCCGCCATGTGTTAAGGGTTATAATTGAATATCATTTATACCCTAAGAAGCTAGATTCTTTAATAATAGTATCGTACTGCTCCTCAGGTTATAAATTACACTAACTTTACACTTTCTCACCCAAGGGCTGAGTGTGAGAAATCTGAAAAATCTGAGTGAGTGAAAGGGAGTTTAAGTTACCCACTTTATGCATCATATTTGTATCAGCTTTACAAACTGTGCTGATACAAGTCTACTTGGTACACAGTGCTTGCTTTTCTTGGTTTAATTTTGTATTGCCATGTGACAGCTTCTTGCTTCAAAGCCCTGCCATCAGTCTAAAAAAATTCTAAAAGCTGCAAGAGATTTAACAGGTGTTCCCTGATCCTTGATGATTTAGCATCTTTCACTCCACAGTGCACATACATTTAGACCTGTAGTACTAGTCAAATGAAGATGAGAATTTTTTTTCTTACAGAGAACACTGAAGATCTTCAGCATGGTCACAAGTAACTAGCAACTCCAAAGCACACAAATATGCAAATTAAATGGCATTACATAAATCCACAGTGTCCATACACAAACATTTCAATTTTCAGATAACTACAGCAAAAATTCTAATAATTTACACACACAGCTTTTTTACAGGTTAACAAGGAATTTGAGAAACATTTGTCAAATATATATTTAAAGATACAAGACGACAATTTTGTGAGTCCCATAACCTTCCCAGTGCCCTGCAGAATGGCAAACTGATTATAATTTTAGAAACAGCATAGTTTCTTCAGGGCATTACAGACATTTTTCCACTTCTTGCAGAAATCTTTTTCCTGCTTCCAATTCAACAGTCTCTGGAGATGCCTTAGTTTTCACATTCAGTTCTCAAACCTAAATATCCTGCTTAAAATTCTCATGGCCTTCCCTAGTAATGGTAATTACTGTACTATTTTCTCCTTTTTCCCATACACTCCTTACAGGTTGTAAATCATTCCATGACTAATTGGAGATTCCCTCTGCATGTTTCAGAGATGTTCCTGGCTTAGAGTTACATACTTTAAGCCAGACTTAAAAAAAAAACCCCTAACCAACTCACTCACCCACCCACCCATCATCTGGTGATCAGAAATATTTTTTAGCTATGTGGTACACGTGTGTCTGTCAATGTTCTGAACATACACGCTTTAGCCATTTTTACAAAGAACTCCTACTCTACAGTCCTTTATTATGGAAAAATATATCTAACATTTGGTATTCTGCTTTTTCAATTTCCTACACTTTAATACCAGAATAAACAGTCTGTATATTTGAAACCAACTTTGAATGCTGGGGAGAAGGAACAGAATATCTAATCGAGCAAACACTCCTGTTAAAGGTTGTACCTTTAGGGGTGCAGGGCTTTACAGTTTCTAAACAAGCCATATTAGATGAGATAGCATGAGTGAACAATTTCTGTTTATCAAGAAGTACTGAACAGACAAGCTGCTTTTTATTTCAATAACAACAAGCTTACTCATGCGGTGCTATTTTTCAAATAAAAATTAATCACTTATATTGAAGAGCCTTGAGAATCCCTTTGCAGACACAAGACTTGATGACTCCAATTCTAGTCACACTTATTGACAGATTCTCCTGAGCTCAGCACTCAAGGGGTTGATCTCTTTGGAAAGTCTGTCCATTTACTTGGGTGCCTAACTAGGAACAGCACTCTTCTGAAAATCTGGCCCTTCCTGGAAAACACAATCACCACTTACTGAAAAGCCATCACTACTGGCCTCTCACACTCCATTTAAGTGGAGTGGGAGGCAAAAGGAAGATAGACTTGCTTTTTAACTTTAAAATTTTAAGATTATATATATATATATATATATATATATATATATATATATATATATATAAAATCTTAAAATTTTAAAGTTAAAAAAGCAAGTCTTTCTAAATTCCACATATCATTTTACACCCACCTACTTCAGTAGCACATAGAACGAGCACTTATAAGGAAGATAGTGGTAACATGGAAATTAAAGCAAGGATAGATCTATTAAATCACCTGTTCCATGTCCCTGTCAGCACCACTGTTCTTCATGACACATTTTCCAAACGTTTCTGTTAGGAAATCAGCTATCTAGCTATTCGCAAATTTCTCAAGTGTTGGGGCTTCCACTGCTTCCCGAGGGAGTGCTATTGTAAGGCAGGGGATTCTCAGGGAAGTAAATCTTCTAACTGCTCACAGTGAATAGGAAATAGATGACGGATATACTCTGTAGTAGAGCCACAAAGTCCATTACAGGTCAAGTGTTAATGATGTCTGTATAGAACAAACTGCAGTATAATATTCCTATAACAGAGTGCTCACCTTTGCCTATTCACTGTTTAATGCTGACTCTTGATAATCTGAGGACTACAACAAAGGATATTAGGCTCCATGTGGCTTTGGTTTTAATCATGGCTACAATTTGTGTTTTTAAAGTTATGTGAGGCACTTAAAGACAGATGTGATACAAGTTTAAATAAGACAAATAGGGACTCGGGATAATTAAAAACACCTTGCATATCAGTTTAAAAGAAACATTGATTTTCAAGTTGAAGAGATCTAGGCTGTGATGAAACTCATGTCTCCATCAAATCAGAGCTGCTACAATGACTGTAACCACACAGATAGGCTGTGTCTAGACTGGCCAGTTTTTCCGGAAAATCAGCCGCTTTTCCGGAAAAACTTGCCAGCTGTCTACACTGGCCGCTTGAATTTCCGCAAGAACACTGATGATCTCATGTAAGATTGTCAGTGTTCTTGCGAAATACTATGCTGCTCCCGTTCGGAAAAAGCCTCTTGCGCCAAATGCTTTTGCGCAAGAGGCCAGTGTAGGTATGCGCAAAAAGCCCATCGCGAAAATGGCGATCGGGGCTTTCTTGCGCAAAACGCTGCTGCAAAAGTGCTTTTGCAGAAAAGCGTCGTGCTAATCTAAACGCTCTTTCATAAATGCTTTTAACCGAAAACTTTTCCGTTAAAAGCATTTGCGGAAAATCATGCCAGTGTAGACGTAGCCATAGGGTTCTAACTCTTTTAGTAGTTTAACCTGGAGGTTAGTGAATATACTCAAGCAAACTCCTTGATGAAGGATTTTTTAAAGAGTAGAATGCAGTAGATAAGGACACACCTTTTTGCTGTTTCAAATTGAACTAGTAGGAAAAGTTGCAATCACTTTACCACTGTTCCTCAGTTTGGAGATGTTTATCCACATTTGTAAGTTGCCTTGAGATTTATGCACGAAAAGTGTTATGCAGCTGCATTCTGTAAAATATCAGCAATGTGCTTGGTGTTATTTAAAATGGTCTCAGATCAGAAATGCTTGATCCTACAAGGTATGCCTGTCATTTAATTCACAAAGGGTACATCTACACTGTGGCGCTATTTTGGGATACTTCCAGTATCCCGAAATAGCTATTCTGCATTTTAACAGTATGCCCATTATTTCAAAATATCTTTCAAAATAATGAGCACGTTATTCCAACGTCCCTGTAAATCTCATTCCATGAGGAGTAAGGGACATTTTGGAATAGCAGTTTATTTTGAAATTTGGCGCTGTGTAGACAGCACCAAATTACGAAATAAGCAATTTGCGTAGCTCAAACTGTGTAGCTTATTTCGAGCTAAGGGTATGGTGTAGATGCACCCCATTAGTTCCACTGAAGTCCTCATTAAGGAGATTACCATATAAAAATCAATAAAAATCATATAAATCAATTTCTGATGAAGCTAAATGAAAATATTGTAAAGGGAAGTGTAACTATACTGGTTGTGAGGACTCTTCAGTATTAAAATAAGTTTGCACACATCTCCCAAACTCAGATTTAGCCCCATCCCTGTGAATCTGAGATTTTTCTAAAGGAAAAAATAAATCACACAACTTTGTTTTTTAAAATCTTTTATTATAAACAATCCTGTAGTTTTCAGAACGAGATTGCTACATACTATATAACAGAAACATTCCTAGGCAAACTGATATCAGTTTAAAATTGCTTACATGTATCTTTTACAATATTAAATCAGAACCAGTGTAAGAAAAATCTTAACGTTTTTCAGGGATTTAGTCTATCACAAGGAAAACACCTTTACAAACATGAAATAGAATTAAAGATACACATTTCATCATATATACATAAGCACCTAATGAAACTCCTGACAGACATATAAAAGAAATTTTATATGAACATAAATAGATTTTTAAAATTAGATTTATTTCACGTGTATATAACAATATTTTGGTTTCTACACTAAACAAGTTCTTTAAGACAGAAACAAAGACTTCATCTAAGGGAGAGATTCCTATATATTACTTCGGACATGAGTAATTATGCATAAAGGGATGCAAAAAGTGATAGCACATTTATTAATATAGTTTACAAACAGCACTCCTTTACAATGATTTAACTTTTCATTTACATGTGTACAAGTCACCTTTGTGCATGGGTTGCCATCTTTGCAATGCCATTGGAATCAGGCATATCCCTGAACAGGCTATATCAGTTCCAGTGTTTGTATAAAAGATAAAACAAGTTTCAAAAGGCAGCACCACTTGGTTTTCAGAATCCAGGATCCGCTGAACTGTACATGTAGTGGAGGCAGTGAGGCAAGTACACTGACCTCTGTAATCAAACAGTTCCCAATGTGAAAGGTTAAGATGAGACCCTTGAATTCTACTCCTCCTATTTATAAAACGCAGCTGTTACAAACATAATTGCTTTTACTTAGACTCACTGCAAAGCAGCGCACTTTTGACCTTCAGCTTTTCTTAGGTCACTGCAAGTGTTTGTCTCTTTTCCCCAGGGAGGAGTGTGGCTTTTATATGATTTTTTTTATGCTAGCTTAAGCCAGTTAAATTTGACCCATGAATGTTTTCTTTAATGTAGAATCCGGGGGAGCATGGGACAGGGCAATAGGGAAAGGCTGTGACCAAGTGTCAGAGTGGCGAGCCCTCACAGATACCCTTGTTTTTACCTGGATTTGTGGGTGCTCAGCACTTCTGAAAATTAGGCCCAATGTCTTTTTGGGGAGTCGACAGAGGATCCACTCTGTTTCAGGCACTATAGTGTGAAGGAAAGGCCCTGGTTTGGCTGTTCAGTTCTTTGTTTTAATCATGTAAATGTCTTTTATTCTGTTAAAAACCGACGGCTGGAAGGCATATAGACCAACTAGATAATGAGGTGCAGGTAATGCCTTTTAAGACCTGCCACAGTGTTTTGACAAATGCCACAAGCAAATTCCACCCAAATGTCACTACTCAAAACATGTTGCCAGGAGAATCAATGGATTACACACATCCATACTCATACCAGACAGTCTGCTGGTCCCCATGGGGATCTGGAGATCCAGGAGTGCTCTTGGAGCTGCCCCCTCTGTTGGATTCTTCTATACCCCCTGCATCAGCATGGCCTTCTAGCGACCTACTCTGACATTTGGTGTTGAGGGCATCATTCAGACTTGGCCCTTGGGTACCTTCACCCTCAGTGTTACTAGAGGCAGCTCTGACAGGAATCACGGTGGCCACTTCCCCGGAACGTGAGGCTGGCTTGGATTTGACTTTTGCCGGTGTATATTGTGTGGGTGAATAGTGTTGCCCCGGCACTGCACTCACTCGCTCCTGCACACTGTTGGCAGAAGCAGCAGCAGAAGCAGAGGACTGATGGAAAGAGAGAGGCCTCTCTTCCTTTGGAGCTGCCAGAGAAAGACGTCGCATATCAAGCTGCCGACAACGGGAATCAACACCTTGCAAGGCGCCTGCTGCTTTTGCAGACTGTGGCCTGTCTCGTATGGTAGGGTGAGAGCCTGGGGGCACAGAAAGCCGTAAGGTCTGACTGCCCGAGTCTTTGCCCACACACACATCTGCACCTAGCTTTTGAGAGCTCTCCTGTCTGTACATCTCTGGGCCAGTGGCTTTCAGGAGGTCTGCAGAGGCCAGACTAAATGCTCTGCTCAGTGAAGCATTCCTCTGGCTCATCGTGCTGGTGTGCTGCGGTTGTGCCATCTGCTTCACCCCACTGAGTGGCTGATGTGGTGCCGTAGGAGGAAGTTTAAGAGATCCTGTGGAGTTTGAAAGTGGCTCAGGTTCAGCTGGTCTAAGGTTTGGTTTGACATAATGTCCAGGTTTAGCCACTCTCCCCTCTTCACTGGCGATGTTCTTCTTTATAGTTGGTGACACATAGCTAGTAGGCATCTTGGCTGTTTCCTTTCTACCTGACTGACCAACTTGGTTCCCAACAGGAAGGGGCTCATTTGCTTTTCTAAAATAATCACTCAGCAATTCATCTCTGCTACCAGAAGCATCCTACAGGGAGAAAATACATACATGACATGTTAATGACAACACTGTTGCAAGGAAAACGTGTTTAGTGAGTAATTTTCCTCTCAAGGATGCCACAACTTAATTCCAACACATCAAGCAACCTGGGATCAACACAAAGTAAATGTTCAAGAGAGAGCACTTGGCACTATGTACAACATGCCTCACTTTCAAAGTACTTTATGCACTAACTCAGGGGTGGGCAATAATTTTTTAAAGTGGTAGTAAAGGACTGCACTCTTCCAGGATATTAATGGAGGAATCCCGGGATCTGAGATGGAGGTTGGGTTCAGAAGGGAACTTGTGGGTAAAGGACTGGGGTGCAGGAGGGAGAATGGTGTCTGGAAGGCAGTTTGGGTGAAGGAGGCAGTTGTGACCTTGGGCAGTAGACTGGAGCACAGGGGTTTGGGATGTGACCTAGGGTAGAAGGGGATTGTGATCTGGGCAGGGAATTGGGGTCCAGATCTTGGCGGGGGTATGGGTGCAGGACGGGGAAGAGGGTTTGTGTACGTGGAGGGGGAACAGAGGGTTGGGGAAGAGAGGGGTTGGGGTGCCAGAGGCTCTGGCTGGGAGGTGCTTACCAGCAGAAACCTGAGGCAGACTGCTGCAGGCTGCTCGCTGCTCCACGTGGCTCCACTCTGGGCATGGGGGGGGGGAGGGAAGGGTCAATGAGGAAGGGAGAAGGCTTCTCACAGTGCCCTTGCTCCCAGCAAAAATTTTCAGCTCCTTTTGGCTGGAAACTGAGAGACTGGCCAATGGGAGCGAAGAGATTTTGCTGGGGGGTGGGAACAGCATAAGAAGTCTCCCTCCTCCCTTCGCAGCCATCCGGAAGGGAGAATAGCAGCCTTTTTAAAGTGTAAACTGTTCTCTGCCTAATGGTTCTCACAAGGAGGCTGTGGGCTGCTGACAGCCTCTTGCCCACCTCTGCACTAACTGATGTGTTAGTATCAACTTCTGAGGGATCCACAACATCCTACACAAACCACTTATTTCATATTGATAGCTGAGAGGACTGGGGAAAAGAGCATCTAAATTTAGATCCATGAGTTACTTAATCATCAAAATTAGATTGTGACAGCCTTATTTGCCAGCTTAATTGTCACCAGTTAAAGAAATTATCTTGATAACTAACACCCTCAGCTGCATCTTTTGCTTCATTTTGTGTTGGCCAATTTAGTGCATGCCTGTGATTTAGTGTTTGTCATTTCTAGAATGCAGATTGCTCTGAGCAACACCGTGTACCAATATTAGTAAAACATCAGGAGAACACTCTAAATGAAGATATGTAGCAGCCTACTACAGGGCAAATTCATTGTTGTTTTTAGGGGATGGGGCCAAAACCAGAATGCCATATGTTAACGGCTGTATGTAAAATAAATGAATGATTGCTCATCCAAAAATTAATGCACGATATTCTGAAGGTGAATAATTAACCTGGCCATAAAAGAAAATATATAATAAATTATCAATAGAGACAGACTCATGAAAGGCATATGGAAAAGACTATCAACTTCTGTTATTAGTACAAGGCATGCTGTGAATAGTTAATAGTCATGTAAGTTATGAAAGGAATGTGCTGCAACAACCTGATATTTTTCACCTCAGTGCTTTTCTCTGGAGTTTCACATCATGGTTTAATATATCTTTTCATTTTACAGAGTTTACAGAGAAGGCTACTTCCAGTAGCAAGACCCACTTTACTCATAGTAAATAGTAGCAGCTGTAAAAGAGCAGCTCACGATAATGCCTTACTGCACTGGAAGAACTCTAGGTTCAATCACATGCCAATAATCTGGGTTATTTCTTATGTTAGTCTATATCTCTGTTGTGCACATTAAAATGAGAGGGCCACCATACGGTGCTATTACAATTATCCCAACAAACAGGTGCTCCTGCTTAACACTAGAAATATGTTAGTAACAATTAATATGAGTAATTTGGCTACTTAAAATAGTGATGAAACATTAAAATAAGCTTCCATAGGCATTAAATGCTTGCAGGCTTGAGTGAGGTGTGAGCCATTAACTGCACAGTGATGAAGATGGATACCCTGGGGAAGTACAGCAAAGTTGCTCTCCTACTCCCCCTGCCTGTTCTGTTCCTCACATTGTCACCACGTGAATGACTGAGGACTGGTTCAACTGAATGCGAAGGTTCCTGATGGAGGGAATGAGATGGAAAATGGCAAGAGGGACACAGTGCGTCAGCTTCTAACAGAAATTGGTGCAATGAGATAATTTCGGTCTCATTTAAGCTGTGTAGCCGCTGAAAAAGAACAAGGATGACAGAAAGAATGAAAATGGAGACATGATCACAAAGTTACAGATAAGTGTTTTACATTCAATTAATTTACCCTAAGGGACTCAGGACAAGGGACTGCGATATATTTTAAAAGGTTTGTTGTAAACATTGAGGACTAAAATTTGCTGATGTCATAAGCGGGGGGACTCTAATGACATCAGTAATGCTATTGGGTTGTTGATGCACCATTAACTTTCACTGCTGGCATAAGTGAGTGAATTTGGTCTGAAGACATCAACATGTTTCAAATTGCGACATTTCACACGACCGGTATACACTAAGCAATACAAGGCATTTACAAAGAAATGAATACTATTTCCTACAAAACATCTATAAATGCATATTGAAATACTGTAGCATTGATTTCAACAACAGCATCACGTGGTTCACCTAACACAATCCAGGGGAACAGAGACTTCCCTCCCGAAATCCTTAATAAAATCCTTGTGAAAAGCCTGGATCATGAGATTTTTTTTTTGCTAGAGCAGACCTGCTTTAAGATGCACATTCTAATTCAATTAATAATGGTCATCAAGCTTTAGTTTTCAGCAGAGATTTAACAGACAAAAACTGTATCAACAACTCAGATGACTAAAATTTAATTCTGCAGAATACTGCACAGAATAGTTACTAATTCACATATAATTAAAACTCACCTAAACTTGGAGCTGGAGGAATAATGGGAAAGTTTAATCACAAAGAATTACTGGATGAAAAAAGTACCAACATTCTAACAAATATCACTTGCAATGAGTTATTTTACTAGCTCTAGTTCAAATATAAAAATAAACTAACAAAGGATATTTGTCATGTATTATCCTTAAGTTTTTTTTGGAGGGGGATGTTTGCTTAAATATTGATCTGCAAAATTCATAGCTTACAATGAGCTTCATGTAGCTCTAAGGCTTCACTCTCTCTTACCATGGAACTTGATCTAGCAAAAGATATTACCTTGCCTCTCTAATGAATCTCACAGTCATTAATGAAGGCCCTACTATATTTCTTATTTTGTTCCCTTCCCCTTAGATAAGCTTGGAAAATTTTCATGTCACCCAAGATAACTACATATGTACATACATTCAGTGGGGAAAACCCGTTGCTCTCTTCCAGAAACTCTTCCAGAGTCACCATTTCACTGCCAGGAGAAGCAGATCGCTGCCTACCAGCATAGGAGTGGGTTGGGTTACTTCTCTGAGGTATGTCATAGGAGATTGAGCTGCTCCTGTGAAGGGAGGAGTCTTGTTTGCTGTTAGAGCTTAAGATGGCAGAAGTGGAATGAGAGATGTGGGTGTCTCTGGGCAAGGCAGGTGTGTGTCTACTCAGCACCATATCTTCACTGCTGAGGCTCTCGGACCTGCCATAGACACGATCTGAAGAACCTGAGTAGGAGAATAAGGAGCATTAAAAAAAAAAAAGAATTTTCCTCTATTTTAGTGGAAATGTCATCTAATGAGATAGGTATGTAGGATTCAATTTCTTTTTCATGCTGAATACAGCAACTACAATTGGATTTTATAATAATTATTTTCTCCTCTATAAACCCCTATGAAATCAGAACTTGGGAAAAGCAGGAACATCTTATATTCCAGAGCTTTAAAAAAAAATCCAATTAAATGCCAGATTTTGAGCCACAACAGAAGAGCATACAACAAAAGGCAGCTTTGCACTGCCTTGATTCCAGGGCCGCAGTGCAGGGCCAGATCTCAAGTACACGGCACAGCAGTCTTGACACACCTTCAACTATGCTGGTTGCTAATGGTCCTAAGGAGCTGAAACAAGCCACCGTGGTTGGTACAGTGCAGTAGCATCCTGGCCACAATTCCTACAGCTACACTCTTTGCTGGCAGCAGGGATGACAATTGAACCTTTGTGTCAGCTCTGTGGCACAAAAAGAGCATCCTAGTCACAGCATTTGCCAACCTGAGCACCAGAATCTGCCAGTGGGGCAGCACAAAGCGGCTTCACTATGTTTAGCCTAATAGGTTTATCCTTGTCAATAGAACTCTAGCAAATCTAGAGGGCATGTTTATCTTACAAAGTTATGCACAGAATTAGTGTGCTGGAGAGATGCTAGTATGTACACACAGAGTTTAAGTCTGGACCTTCATCCAACAGAATACCTCATAATGATGCCTATGATATGGCAGAAGAATTTGTTTCTGTCCTAGAATTCAGGCTATGTTAAAAAAATAATTCTTGATAACACTATTTTAAGTCTCTGTGGTAACCAGGCTCCTGTACAGATTACAAGTCCAACTGGAAAGAAAATGCACTGCAAGCAACTCAATTTCATTTCCTGTTTGTCAGAGAGCACCTCAGCTCTGAAAATATCTTACCTTTCAAGTTGAGGGGTGAGCTATTGCTAGATGCATTTCGACTGCTCTCTAAACTATTTGGTTTGGAAACTGTAAAGAAACAGGAATATTAAGTTCATGTGAACATAAGGTCTGGACAAAGTGTAACAGTTTCAAAAGTGCCCAAGTGACTTAAGAGCTTAAGTCCCATTGACTTTCAGTGAGACTTAGGATGCTAAATGCCTCAGCCACTTTTGAAAATATGACTTTGACACTTTTGAAAATGTTACTACCATATGATGTACATCAAGTGAGAAGCCTGAACACAATACAAATCAACCACTTTCTTCCTTTGTTGGGTGTTTAAAAACGTCTTCTTTTCTTGCTATCATTTTGTTCAGAGAAATATATTCTTCAGTTTGCTTCTACAGTACTTATGTTTGCCACAAAGACAATTTTTAATAATGAAAAAGAGCTAACGTAATGTTAGGTTTAATATACTACAGCAATTTTTATTGGTCTAGCTATGAAACATGCATTTTTATTTAAAATGTTAAGTTTTTTCTTTATTCTTCTCTATTTTCAAGTTTCTTTTTAGAGGAGACTAGTGAATTTTTAGTGCTGTTAACCAGCTTGCAAATTCAATGTCCTCCATGAAGGCAATTATTATCCAATGCTGCTGCTACCACCCCCCTCCAAGAAATATACTACGGCTAATTCCTTTCCGCCCTGTTATATGTAAATATTGATCTTAAAAATCTGTGTGGAAACTATAGTAAATGCTGAGGCAGGTCTGTTTGTCTTGATTAAAAAAATTTTTTTTTATTTAGGTTTCATCCACATTATTTTAAAAAATCCTAAAATAAAAACTTTGGAATCCCAATCCCCAAAGAAATTAACAAATAATTTCAGATCATTTTATAATAGAAGTTTAAGTATAAAGCTTGATTAGGGTTTGTTTAGACATCATGAAGCAGGACCCAATATAGGGGATTAGTATAATCGTACATTCTACAAACATACCATGTTGTCTGTTTCTTGAAAACTCTACCTCAGGGGATTGCTCACAAAGATTATCCTCTGAATTATATCCTAAAAAGAATATAAGATTTAGTGGGTAACATTAAGTTTAGGAAGGTCAACCCCACAGATCTGCTGTGAGCATTATAGTGTAAGCGGTACAGTCTGTTGAGTGACTTTTATAAAGGTAATGTGGGAGAAGTACACACTGTTTTGAATCAATGGGCCCATAGTCAAATTGAGTTGAAACTATTGACTAGTATGTTATAATGCAACCTCCCACATGGTAGCTTTGCTAGTGTCAATAAGACCTAAAATTAAGACTATCAAATTTATGGTCCATTTTGGTGAATTTCATAATCATAGGGTTTTAAAAACCTTAAATTTCACAATTTAAGCTATGTAAATCTGAACTTTCACAGTGTTGTAATTGTAGTGATCCTGACACAAAAAGGAGTTTGGAGGGAAGGGGCTTGCAGTACTGCTATTCTTACTTCCACACCATAGCTGACTTCAGAGGAGGGCAGCTGGAGTGTGGTGGCTGCTGGCTGGGAGGCTAGCTCTGAAGGCAGAGACACCAACGGCAAATCAGAAGGATGGTATGGTATGGTTTTGCCATCCGTTCTTTTGTGCAGCTGCCTGCAGAGCTGGACCATCAATCAGCAACTGTTGCTCTCAGACTGCTCAGCTCTGAATGCAGCAGTATGGTATTTCCACCATTACTTCTGTGCCACTGCAGGTGGGGCTCTGCCTTCAAAGCTGGGCACATGGCCATCAGCTGCCACATTCTGGCCACCCAGCTCTGAAGGCAGTGCAGAAGTAAGGATAGCAATACCATAATCCCCCTAAAATAACTGTGTGATCCCCTGCAACTCTTTTGGGCCAGGACCCCCATTCTGAGAAACACTGATCTCCCCAATGAAATCTGTACAGTACAGGGTAAAAGCACACAAAAGATCCAATTTCACAGGAAGGAGATCAGATTTCATGGCCTGTGATGCATTTTTCGTGGCTATGAATCTGGCATGCACCCGCCTCTAACTTATCAAGGATATCACTTTGTTACAGACAGAGCCCTGTGTGGCTACAAAAATGTGGATCTGCATCCTACCTGCATCTGCCAGAATCATTATGCATCTAACCTGTGATCTGCCAGCTGTCCTGTGTGTATCTGCATTCACACCCACAGCATCAAGCCATTTAACAAGAGCTGGGGGGAAGGAAGAAGGGGCAGCACAGGAGTGTGCGCTGTGGCGATGGGGGCTACTCCAGCCCATCCCAGCCCAACATGCCTAGCCACGAGGCTGCTCCAGTCCAGCTAGGCCCACTGTACCACGGGCAGGAGGCTGCTCCAGCACTTCCCCACTAGTGGCACAGATAACTGATTAAACTTATAGTTTAACCAGTTAACAGTTTACATGGGATTTTACATCACTACTCCAATCCTTGTGTATGGGGGCAGGCTCTGCTCCCTGGGACCCAGCAGGCTAGGAGTGTGGCAAATGCTGTCAGGCTGGGCCACGTTGGGGGCACTAGTGCTGAGGAGCCTGAGCTGCTGGACAGGAAGTGGTGCGGTGATTGGATGCTGGACATCCCCAACAGTAGTCTGCTGCCTAACTTCAGTCACTGGCTGCAGTCCCTGAGTATGCTGCACCCCTGGCCTGTCCGAGCCAGATGCTGCAGGCCAGGGATCACCAGTAAGTAGTACCTTGCCCAGTTGTATCCATCTACCTTGACAGATGTGGATACCAGTTGATAATAAGCAGCTACATGGCTTTGTAGGGCTCTAGAAGGCCTATTAAGTGCCTTGCAATATCTGTTATGGAAGGAGTTCACATTGCAGTGAAGGGGGAGCTCCAAGTATTGGGAGATGGATTAGGTGTAGATAGGCTAAATATCAGATTGCACCACGTACCTTTGGGTTTGCTTTGGTGCCTGGAAGTGGGAGTAGAACTTAAAGTGGTCAAGTGGATGGCTGAGGTAGAGTAAGTCCTGGAGCCCAGATCCATGCAGGGGTGCTTAGTGGCAGAATCTGCTGAATTTTCAACACAATCACTTATGCTTCCACGCTGGGAAATTTGGTTTTGTTTTAGATCCATTAATGCTAAGTAGGGGAGGAAAAGATAAATAAATGAAGTAATAAAAAACAACACAAACATGTATCTTTCTATCTATCCATTTGCATATAAACACAACAAGCAAGCACACACAAAAACTGCAACAGAGGGCTAGTTTTGCAAGCTTTTCAATAACCAGTTCACTCTTGGGGAAGAGATTTCTGTAACCAGTTCTGCTCAGTAGTGTGCTTAGGAGTGACGAGGGTTGCTTTAGGGCCAATAGGAAGATTGTTTTTACACATGCAACAGGTATTGTAATGGAAGAGGATAAGGGAGCAAAGACATGAAAGCAGAAAAAATGTGAGATATGAAATTCCTTAAGATCCATTTTATAAGTACTTGCTTCAGTAATGAAAGGGAATAAAGCTTCAATATACTGACAAGTCAAAGCCAGATTCAAAACCAAGGTTCCTGATTTGAAATCACCTAAGAGAATTCATGTTGAGATACAATGTCTGTCTAAGAATTCTGCTGTGATAAAAGCTCAGATGTTCCAGAGGGCTTAAACTCTCCTTCTTCTGCACTGATTTCTTAAACAAGATTTTGGGATAACAACAAATACTGCCTACTATAAACACACCTAAATGGACACAAAGTGTTTTATCCAGTGATAATACAGGATGTATTAAAAAAACAAATTAACCCAGCTGATACACGTTTTAAGGCTCGCATAAAGCAGTGTGAAATTTAAAGCCTTCATTTTAGAAAAGAGCCTTGATGAGAAGCAAGATTCTAGCTTCCTACATTTTTCTGAAAGTGATGGTTAACAAATGGTCATTAGATCCTGCAAACAAAGCAGAGCAGGTGGTCAAAATAAGCAGCCGACAGGGACAAAACCAAATTGATTAGTTCAAAGGTATGGGGAAGAAATAACAATGTATTTGAAAAGGTGGACATGGGTACTATTGGTAGAGCCCTGCAAATCCACAGATATTTGCTTTATAGCCATGGGTATCCACATCTCTCGATAAGGATGCAGATAGCTGTGGCTCATTTTTGCAGATACAAATTGGTGAATACAAATTTTATATCTGCACAGGATTCTAACTATAGGGTTATGCTATTTCTGAAAGTTTCTCAGGAAAAACATTCTACAGCAGAGGCATGGTATGTGTGTGTTACTACAGCGTAGGGTGTGCACCATTTTTACTCCCTCCCACATTTTAGAAATTTATAGCACAGCCATAAAAATTATTATGGGATAAAACTTGCCATGCAAGTCAATATTTCAAACTTCCTTTGAAAAATTAATTAGTGAATTTAGTGCCTTTCAAAGATCCTGAATTAATAGCCCTGGAGACTGATGCTATTCATCCAAGGAACAGTTAATATCAGTGCAAGTTTCCTTAGGTTGCTATGCCAGTATGCTCAGCTCTGATATGGAAGAAACACCTTTAGGAAAGAAAAAGGAGTTTGGCCTCTCTGCTGAGGATGAGCACAGAGGCAACACCTGTGATATGCACATTTGTTCAACAGGAAGTGCCTGTGATCATGAGTTCATTTGACAAGCCACCAAATGCCAATGACTCTTAGAGGATAAGGAATTTGGGCAACTGAAAGAAATCAAATCACCTTTTCTGACATAAAAACACTCTAAAAAACCAAATGCTTGGAGGCTCAGATTTTATCCCACAACTTTCATTCTAGATGAATTTTTATAACTGAATGTGTAAAACTTCTAAAAAGGGCTGTTTAGAATGCAAACATTGAGGCATTTGGAGAGAAGTGATGCTAATGAACGTCACATATCTATAGATCTAGACTGCCTGGAAGGACAGAGAAATATCAATAAGTTGGCAGTCAAATTGCACAGAGCCCTGGAAAAATCTCAAAGATTTGAGTGCACTTATATGTTAGCTTTGTATTTTAGTAGGGATAACAGTGTAGGAAGCATAGCAAAAGCAATTTTCACATTTGAGCTGGACATGATGCAAGTTTGTGATTGCAAGAAGACAATGAAGCGCACAGCAACTTCACTTACTTATGACGTGCACCACAGCCACTATAATATGCATACTGTATGTCATGAGGTCCCCTACAAGTATACTGCATTGAAGAAATGATCCATAGTGTGCAATAATGATTCATCTTCTACTGGAAAAATTAAGTCCACACCCACTAATCTGTGCTTGTATTTAGTTTATTTTAAGGAGATGCTGAGTGTTTGTACCAGTGTGTGTGCTCATTTAATCATGTGGGTGTTTTTGTTTTAAACTTGAGAAATATATGAAATTAGAGACAAGGTGTTAGAAATCTCCCATTTCCGAGAAAGAAAGAGGTTCATTAGGAGAGGATGGGATGTCGGAAGAAGACCAGAACCGCAGACGATTAGTGAGAGACTGATGATTCGATGGAGACTTAGGAGACTTTTCTTTGTCCTTGCTTTTGCTTCTCAAAAAGGCAATCTTTTTGCGTTGAGCAGCTAAATTGTTATCACCCAGGTATTCCAAAAAGAAGAAGAAGAAAAATAGTGAACAAAAAAAACCAGAAATAACTAAAATATCTTAAAACAGTTAAGTGACAACACAATTGAGTGAAACATAAAAAAACCTAAACTAATAGTAAATAATGTTTAGGAAAACAGATTAATGATTTGTTAATATAGTACACAAAAGCAACCTCTTCCTAAAACTGCCAGTAATGTCATCCATGATATAATATTTATTATAACATATTATGTATATATTTGCTATAATTCATATACATTGATAGAGTCTTTAGTGATAATGTAATTGGACTACAATTACTTAGGGTTTTATACTCCTGTCCACAGATGCAGTATCTGAGCACATTCCATGTAAAATCAGTAGTAACAGAGAAGTCCTTAGAAGACTTAATGGAGTTCCTGGCACTCCAAAGGGACCTGATGGAATTTCTTGCTCATCCCTAAGTCTCCTTTAGGTCACTGGAAGCTTTGGATACACATAGATTGCATTTATTTTCTGGAATTACACACTGCTAAGATGCAGATGATTTTAAATTGTACATTGAGCACAGACCATGCAGAATGGGGGAAAGAGGAATTAACAGAATTAAAGATTTTTCTAAACTATCATTTGTAATAATAGAACTCTCTGTTCTTCCTTCACACCCAGCATGAAACCACATGTAAAAGTTCTTGAGACCCAGTTCCGGCCCACAACATTTTGGCACCTGAAGGGGGGAGCTCAAATGACGCCCCCATGCCCCCTCACTTGGGCCAAAACTTTGAAAGGTCTCAATTCTCTGGGTTCTAGCGGCCACCTCAGTTCACCTCATGGTAAGGCCAGCCCTGTTGAGACCATTAAAGTTGCTCCTTGGAAAATATTCTTAGAGTACAAAAAGTGAAAGGGAGTGATCTCAGGAGCAGCAGTGAAGCTCAGAGGGTTTTTTTTTTTTTTTTTTGCAAAGTTAATAATTCTGCCTTATTGGGAGCATTTGATTATTGTACAAAATAATTTTCCCAATTTGTCTATGGCATTCTTGCAACATCCCAGAAATCACTTGTTATAAATTTGCACTGGGAAACTCTTAAATTGACTATAAATGGAAACGCTCCATTGTTTTCCCAAATAATAGGCATTTATTAACAATTACAATTATTGTATTCTTCTTGCATTTATTTTCCGAGAGTGCCCTCTGCTGGTGCCAGACACTATTACATCAACAACATTAATAAGAGAAAAGGCTAGTGAATTGCATAGTTTCACAAATTGACTTTTTTTTGCAATGTAAATTAATTTTTTTGCAGTGTACATTAATTTTGCCCATCTTCTTATTAACTAACATGCAACATATGCAGGGGAACTGTGAAACTAAAAAACAAGCCACAGATACGGAAAACTAATATAAATAAATACTAATGTTAAATGGGTATAACATATAGTGACATATTATATGAGAATCATGCCTTTTAAATTTTCCTAGCAAATCAAATGCCCGGTGTGTGACTTCTATTTTATTAACTACCTCTGTAAGCCAGAAATATACCTTTATTTGAAGCTCCGGTGTGGCTCACTTTTTCTTCCATAGAGTTTGACCCCAGGGAGGTATTATCCAGACTCTCCTGCTGATGCTTGAATATCTGAGAAGCAGATGGAGATGCTGCTGTCTCTGTGGATTCAGATTGCCATTGTGGACTCTCCACTGATGATTTCAGTCGTTCCCTTGGAGCCTCTTTCTTTGGCTTGATCAGTTTGACTAAGGCTCTGGCTCCAATCCAGTGGTTTTTCCTGTTAGAGTAACATTTTGATAAGGGAAGATAATAAAATACTTGAAAACATTTTCCTTGAAATCTGGAACTGTGACACAGCTTCCCCTCTCTCCCAATATTAGATTATGCTGAGAACTAAGGCATGGTACAGTGTCCCTGGAGCGTGAGATGCGGAGATGTTTTCATCAAATACATGGTCAGGGAATGGTTTCACAAAAGGAAAGTGACTGGTTCTCCTTCAATGTCAGCATCATTCTAGGGAAATATTTCTCCAGATCTAGTGATCTGAATAAAAGGACTGTCCCATAGTTAAAAGCAAAATCATAAGCATAGATCCAAATAAAATATTTTAATACGATGGGAGGTCTGGTTACATAAACATGATGAAAAGTTGCAAAAATGCTTCTAACAATTAGTATGGATTCTCCTGTGTACCAGAGGGGTCAGATAGTTATGTTTGGGTTTACACAGCTTTTTTATTTGATTTTTTCGCCCTTGTTGGGGTGCTTAGCCCACACTGAAAGAGCAACTCTGGAAGCAGTGGTGCTGCTTAATCATTGTGTAGGGTCCCATTACCATGATGCCAATTCAGAGTCAACGGGAAGATGCAGATCCCAAGACAGAGGTGGCTTGGTTGGGTAACGCATGCCACTGCTTTAACAGGTCAGGTTAGTGGCCTGTTAAAGAAGTGGCCATTCATTGCTTAGCAGATCTGACACTCCCCACTTGATTTTGAGCACGGTTTTGAAGCAAACTGAAAGGTTATATTGTGAGGCTTTCACACAGACAAGTTAAATGACCCCAAACTGATCAGCAATTCAGCATCCTTTGGATACCAGGATCTTATATGGTCCTTAACACTTGAATACCTCAGCATCTCCCATTACTAAAAGATGGGAATTTCATTCTGCTTCCAGGTAGCAAAGGAGAGGTTTAGGGATTGGTCTTTTAAACAGATGAATCTGAGATTTTGTTTAATAAAAACCGTCACTCAGGCCTCAATTCAGGAATGCACTAAAGCACCAATGGAGACACTGTGCTGTTCCCGCTCCTTGGCTCCCTCAATTAGTGATGGGTTCTGCTGCTTGAAGCCCACCCCTGCGATGGAGAAGAAGGTGTCCCTCAGGGAAAGATGGCTCTCTGTAAAAGCTTATATTGACTCAGATCCAAATATGAAGTTACTGGGACCCCGCATTTGCACAGGGGTCTATGTTAGCCCATCCGAAAGCAGGACTGCAGCGTGAGTCAGTTAATTTGTATGCCGATGTCGTATGGAGTTTGTGAGGTTGAACACAGAGGCTCCCATCGAGAAGAATCCCAATTAAAGCTAGAGGCTTCTCTGCTGGGAGGCAGAGAGTGTAGTAATGACCAGAGGCACCAGCTGCCCTCTTCTTACATCTCCTGGCAGGGAGTCACAAAATTTCAGTTCTCTCAAGAGCCTTTGTTTTCCCCAGTTCTCCCCACAGAAGTTTATACCATTGCAATAACAGCACTGAAATGGAAAGGTACTTACTTTTTTGGAGCAGGATCATAAAACTTGTACTGGTCCATTATCTTTTCTTCCAGTTTTTCTTTGTGTCTCCTTAATGTATTTAATTTATCACTGTGAAAATAAAAAAAAAAGTACAATTTGAAAGATTTGCTTCAATTTCACCAGGGTTACAAAATGGAAGGACAAGGCCATCGGTCACCAGGAAAAGAAAGAGGCCATACTATAGGTTCTATGTTTGCAAATCAAGCCTTCTTATCCAGAGCTTTCAAACAGTAGACGGAATTTAACTCTTAGGGCATGTCTATACTAGGAAATTATTTCAAAATATCTAAATTCAAAATAATAACTCCCGAAATAATTATTTCAAAATAAGAGATATTCCCCAAGGAGAGCAGGAGTATAGATTTAGAAATAACTGTTATTTCGAAATAATGGACATGGTAGTGTAGTTTCAAAATAAGGGGGGTTATTACAGTGTAGACCAGAGCATAGTGATCTTATTCACCAGGAAATAACCCTGGGAAAAAAAACTGCAAACATATCTTAACCTCATCAACAGAGCGCTGCAAATATCTCAGCACCTCATTTTTGTGGATATGGATACAGATGTGGATACAAATTTTGTACCTAGAACCCACCAAATTTGCAGATATCCACTTTATATCTGTGAATATCTGGATCCATGGATGTCGATGCAAATATCTGCGGCTTGTTTTTGTGCATACAAATTTTATACCCACTCAGGGCTCTACTCACAGACACATCAGTTTGATACATTTGCCAGAGAGGGAAGGTTCACCAATTAACAGAAGACAGGTAGTAGGAAATCAGTATGCCTTGTATTTTGAACAAGGCTGATGTTTTCAGAGAAGTATGCTACAATGCTAAATTATTTCTCCCTGTTCTTTTAGCTAACATTTCATCAACATTCCAGCAGATCTACAGGCACAATTTTTTTTTCAGAAGCTGGGCTGCTTTGTCTCTGTCAAATGTTCATTTAGATGTTTTATTTACAAACATTGTTTTACTTTTTTTTCCTGCTACTGATACAGAACTCAATCAATATTTCCCAAGATTACCCCTAGCTTCTGGGTCTGCAAATCCCAGGATCTACTCTTGATAGGAGCAAGAATATATTTTGCTTCCCAGTGTAGTACAAGGAAAGCCCATACGTCTCCATGAATATTAGATTGCTCCGATATGTAAAAGAGAAAGAAGCAGTGCTGTACATCAGTGAATCAGCCTATTAAAAAAGGAGATTATAAAAGTGGATGAAACACTTGGATTCCTTAGAGATTGTGTCCTTTAAAAGACTATTGTGTTAAATATTCATGGTAACACAAATCACTAAAATGAGCTGTTGTGTCTTAAATATTGCTTAGTTGGCAGCATCCTGTGTTTAGTGCTTGGGACAGATGTCATTTTTCACTCCTCCAGTATATTTTAGTGGGAGGCTACAGATTTTTGTTAGTAGGTCAACCACTTCCTTCTTAAGTGTCTTCAGAGTTCTTGGATACTGATCTTTTATCTTCTGGTTTCAGCATCTCCTGTTCACACACTTCAACATCTCACCATGCGTCATCTTTGTTACTGGAAGAGAGTTGGTTTAGGTGAGGACAGGTCAACATCCTTTGTGGTAGAGCCATGAAAAGATAAAGCTTCTCCACGTATCTTTATTCTCCTTAAATGGTCCTTTACCTACTGGGGGGAAATCTAATGGGCCCAACAGTTCTCTTGCAGCCTTTCTGCTTCTGATATATAATATTTTCCACACTCACCATTTCTTTCCTTGCCTATCATATTACTCCTAGTTGTCACTAGTCAATACTTCTGGTCACTTACATGTATTGCTTCTGCTCTTCATGATACTGTTCCTTGTTCTCCATGTTTTGTTCCAGTAACATTTGGTTCTGCTGGCTGAGCATCTGGATCTGACTCAGGAGATGATGGTTCTCTTCTTCCAGATTTCCTTTCAGACGGGTAAGCAGCTAGTCAAAAGAATGAAAGGTGAATTTTTCTTTTGCACCTGACTGCACTCTGAAGTCAACATAATAAACTAGCACAAGTACAGAATTACCTGGGTACAGAGTCATAGATTTTTAAAGCCCAAAAGGATCCATTCTAATCACTTAGGGTATGTCTACACAACAGGGCTAAAGCAGATTTAAGCTATGCATCCTCAGCTACGTCAACTGCGTAGCTTAAGTCAAAATAGCTTAATTTGGCTTTTGGTGCTGTCTACACAACAGGAAGTTGAAGGAAGAACACCCTTCTTTCGACTTCCCTTACTTGTTGTGAAATGAGGGTTACCACGAGTTGGAGTAAGAAGTCCTCCAGCTTGACATTATTTCAGAATAAAAGTTTGTAGCGTAGGCGTGCATTTTGTTATTCTGAAATAATGCTGCTGTGTAGACATACCCATAATTTGATCTCCTGCATATCACAGGCCAAAGAATTTCCTCCAGTGATTCCTGAACCGAGCCTATATCTTGTGGTAATTTGTCCTCAAAATAGTGTAATAGATGTAATAGTGTACTTGATTTACCGATTAGCAAAAGCTTATAGGTTAATGCTATAGACTACACACATTTCTTTCCCCGCTCCCTTTGCCAGTAATTTTTTAGTAGGCTGGCCAGCAGCCCCACTCAGTCCTGGTTTGTGCCAGGTCCGGGACCTATCCTTGCTGCGGCTCTGCACGCCATGCTGCTGCCTCAGATAGAGAGGCAGCAGTGCAGAGTGGCATGGGTCTCCTTGGGAGTGGGGATGTAGCACATTAGCTGCTGGCCTCGTCCCTGGGTACTATAGAACAGTTGACCAACTGATAAAAATTCATTAGGTTAATCGACTATTCAATTAACCGATATTTAACATTTCTACTTTGAAACGTGGAAGAGCCGAGTGGCACTTCTGCCTTTGAAATGTAGCAACAGCTGAGTGGGCTCTTGCTGTTTCAAAGTGGAAATGCCCTTATCAAATAATAGAATAAATGATGGAAATTCCATCGACTATTCGATTAGTTGATTAATCTAATTTTAACATCCCTACTACAGTCAGTGCATCAACTCTGTGATTGTGCCTGCCTCAGAAGTAATAACACAAATGCACTGCATAAGAGGCAGCTGAGAGCATGAAATCCAGCTTCCATTTCAACTGAAAATTTAACCAAGAGTGATTTTCATCTGGGGTGCATCTAGACTACATGGCTCCATCGACGGAGCCATGTAAAGTAGTTTACTCGACATAGTCAATGAAACGGGGATTTAAATAATCCCCGCTTCATTAAATTAAAATAAAAGTGAAACGAGGTTTACCAGAGCGGTCGACAAAGGCTTCCCTTGTCAACTGCGCCGCGTCTAGACTGCTGCGCTGTGCCGGATCAGTTGATTGTCGGCACAGCGCGGCGGCCATTTTTATTTTAATGAAGTGGGGATTATTTAAGTCCCCGCTTCATTGACTATGTCGAGTAAACTACTTTACATGGCTCCGTCGACAGAGCCATGTAGTCTAGACGCACCCCTGTTGTTTAGAGCTCAAAGTCAACAATTTCAGAAGGACTGGGGCACAGCTGCCCTTTTAACACAGAGGAAAAGGACCTCTTTGGAAAGGTGGCCCTATGTCCAGTGGGAAAATGTGCTGCTTCTAGATTCTGACCTCACAGTGGTTATCAAGCTTGGTCAGGGAGATATCCATGGACTGGTGCTGCTCCTTCAGCTCATCGTAGCGAGCCTGCCAGCGATTCAGCTCCAGCTGAGAATTATTCAGTGAGGTTTTCAACTCCTTAGTGTGTGCATGCAGTCCCTCGTATTCTGTCTTTAGTTGGCTGTGCAAGAAATTTACCCTGAAAGCGAAGAAATCAGAAATCTTATAAATAACACCCAACAACTGAAAAGCCACAATACAGTACACTGAGCAATGGTTGTTACATCTAAACTGAATGAGTCAAGGCCAATTTTTAAATATATCTATATTTGATTGCATCTTACATGTTTACTACGGCACTGACAGTGTTACAAAAAGCTCCTACTCTATAAACAATTGAAAGGAAAAGAAAGAGCATAATACTTACTACCCATCTTTGGTACTAAGGTATTTGGGATGGGGTACTAGTTTCCATGACAAAAATACACAGTAAAGCATTCTGAGGTAAGAACAGCCCTACTGGTCACAGGTAAAGACTATCCATTGGAATTTATTTCTTGATGCATGAAATGTACTAAGCACTGTATGTCAGACATTGCAATAATTCTGTGAATGAGACAATTTCTGCTTTTGTAAGTCAGTCGTAATGCTAAAATATCTACTATTCCTGGATGCCTTTAAATTAAAAAATGACAATACCACCACCACCAACAAAAAATTCTGACTCAGTTGACAAATAAAGCAAATAAATTTCTTCTCCCCTTCCCTCCTCCAAAGCATTTTGGGACACATCCAAAGCCCTGTCCACATTAGGGAAATGAACCATGGTTAAACAGAGCAAGTTGAAAGAACCTTGATTTGCAGAGCAGTAATGCAATATCCTGTGTTACGTGAGAATGGCATAAGGGTGTAACTTCAACAAATGCAAAGACTTTGATTTTTAAATGTGGTTCAAACTAAGATGCTCAGGTTTTGCTCACACCAATTTTCTTCTTAAAATTTCCCCATGGACCTGCCTGAATGATGCAGGTTCACTGGCTGTAACAATGACTGGAGTATTACTGTACACCAGCCTGAAACATTTTTACCACCCTCTTGTCTCAGGCTGCTCAGAGGCTAGCCTACTAGTGGGTTCTAGCATGGTTTGAAATGTGCTCAGTGAGTTCAACAACCATCGAGCCCATCTTTAAACCATGTTTTGTTCTTATACTTAACCCTTAACAGTGTTGCTCATCTGGACAAGCCATTGCAACTTAAGGAAAATAAGGAACATCATATCATTAACTCCTGGCACCAGAGCAGGGTTTCTCTCATGCGGCCACTGTGGACACATGCAGCCACCAGGGGATTTTCCTGTGGTCATGGAAGTCTCCTGAGCGGTGATGAGGGTGGGGAGAGGCAAAGCACTGGCCCCTCCCTCTCCCTGCTGGATGCACAGCCTGGCACATCCCTCGAGACAGGTGGAACACGATGCTGCAGGAGCATGGGGAGTTCTCTACCTGGGGATGGGAGGCAGTCAGCCCTGGTATGGTTGGGAGGTGGGGTCCAGCAGTGGGACTTAGTGAGCCTAGCTGCAAAGCTCTAGCCATGGGGCTTCCACTGCCAGTACCCAGCTCTGGCTCTAGGGTTTTGGGTGCTGACCCCCAGCTCTGACCACATGGCCCTAGCCTTCAGCCCTGAGGCTTCAGTTCAGACTCCAACCTCGGGCCACATGGCGTCAAGCTCCAGTTCCTATCTCTAGCCACATAGCACCAACCCTGGGATCCAACCCCAGCAGCAGCTGCTAGCCTTGGGCACTGACCCCCAATCCTGGTGGCAGCTACAGGCCCCAGCACCAACCCATTGCCCAGTGTTCTCCAACCCCAGTCCTGGCTGCTGACTCCAGGTGTCAGCCTATAGTTCCAGCCACCCAGCAGTGGGCACCAGTTCCAGGCACCAATCCCCAGCCCGGGGTGTGCGGCAGCAGTACTGGCCATAAGTGCTGATCCCAGCCCCATAGCACATGAACCGATGTCTTGCTCTGGGCGCATGGCAGCAGGCACTGACCCCCTAGACCAGACCATGCAGTCCCAGGCCCCAGCATCCAGTTCCAGGCTCTGGCTGCGTAGCAGTGGGCACTAGCCTTGGGCTCCAACTCTCCTCCCTGGCCATGCAGCTCCTGCCCCCACCTCCAGGCTCTGGTTGCACAAACTGACCACCAGATGCACAGCCCAGGTACCAATCCCCCAGCTCCAGCTGCATAGCTACAGGGCTCACCACCTACTCTACTCTTTCTTGGCCCCAGATCTGTGCCCCCTCTCCTCATTGCCTGGACCCCACTGCCTTCCTGGTCCTGCATCCACCCGTCCATTGCCCTAGGCCCCTGCTGCCTTCCCCAACCAACATCCATCTCACCAAGTCTCCCACTGCCTCTGCCTCCATCCAGGGCTTACATTGTCCTGGGACTTGCTGAGAAAAGTGATACTGACAAACATACATAGATCACTCTTCACAGTAATATTTTTATTTTTGAGTGTACAAAAAACACCTGCATAAATTACAATGACATGGATGTAGATGTGTGCTCTGTGTTTTTCCTAAAGTTGATTCAGTGTTTTAAGGAAAAAAGTGTCAGAGACCATCCAAAAATGTATTGCGAGTACCCTTGTACTTGAACAAATCAAAGATTATATAGTTACAAATGTAAGGGAAACAATAGGGCATATCTGGGGAGTGATAATTTCCAGGATTTCCAGCATTTCCAGCTTGCATAACTTTAGTGAATGGCTTGTAATATTTGGTGTTTTATATAAAGCCCTCCTTCCTGGCAACATGTGATTATATGAGAATCTCAGCTTTTTATTTTACCAAAAAAAAAAAAAAATTGTCTAGACCTTATGGTTGGTCAGAAAAGCTTAAAAATTTGACCTGAGCATGTCATAATGGTTAGGAAATCAGAAAGCAAATAAAGAGCACCAAACATTTATTATTATTTTAAAATCTGTTGTATTTTAAGCTATTATCATGATTTTTGAATAGTTGGAACCACCAGTACTGAATTTCATTGTCAGCATCTCTGGTGGTTAAAGAATACAATATTTCTTCTACGAGCGTTTTGTAGGAGAGCACCCTCCAGTTATTCCTCAACTACTGGAAGCTATGTTCCTTCTGCTCCCCCACATAGCCAAATTCCACACTGATTTAAGCCCCAGGCAATTTCATGCATTTACATGCGATTGCAACAGCTAGAAATCAGCACAGAATTTAGTCAGTAGACCTTTTATAAAACAGATACAAATCAAACAGAAACCACAGCCCAGCCTATCTAGAATGAGTACAAGTCACAGTAGCAGACCACATCTAAATCACTGACCAACAGTACCCATTTACAAGGATTAGAAAGCTGATTATCTACCAGCAATTAAGCAAACATGATCAGATTAATAAAACAAAGCTATTAGGGAACAGAAATTCTATTACGACTAGACACAACAATGAAGGCTTATGTTAACTCAGCAGTGGACTAGAGCAAATCTATATTGCATATGATATAATTTTTACTAATATACACAATGCACTTTTCCAAGCAGTGTTACCTGTCCAGCTCTTCTCTCAGCTTTTGATTTTCTCCAGTGGCTATTGCATTTGTTCTCCTTTCTTGCTGCAGAACCTCTCTCTCAGTTCTTAGAACGTTTTCCAACTCTTCCAATTCTGCCTTGTGTTTTTCTAAACTGTTGTACCTACAAGAGACAAATAAGCACTTTCTGGGCTTTGGCTACACGGTTTTCTCAATAGATAAAAATGCATCCATCAGAAAATGAGACTTCTTCAATATACTGTATACATTTTTAGTTGAGTTCAAAAGAAATCTATCACAAGTGAATGAATTCAGGCTAGTTAATACCTGACAGGGAGGGTGCATCATTGTATTTTTGTCTGAATTAAAAAATGCTAATTGTAAGAACTGTGATCACTCTGTATATTCTGATCAACCGGTATAAAAAGTAAGGATTTCTCCAGGGTGAAGGAAACCTAAAGGGAGCATTCCCAAACAGCGCTGCACCTTTTAAACCAACATACCATTCAGAATCAATTACTAGACACAAGTCTCAAACCCCTGTTCATAGCATAGAGAGGAAACCAAAAACAAGAAAAGAGTGTAATCAGCTACATATCTCAACCCTCAAATATTACATGTAGGGGTCAGACAGTGTGATCATGGCATTTCAATGCCAATGGAGTGTTGCTGACATGCTGTAACTTTTTATAGTGGTTGACTGTGGCGCTGAAATGGTTCTGCTCCTTTGCTAATGAGAAATCCCAGAAGACAGTACAGGGGTCTATTTGCCCTGAGGACGCCACTCTGCAGCGTTCTATTTCACTCTTCTATTTCCTGATTTGTTCACTTTGCCTATCGGCCATCAAAGGCAGTAAAAAGGGCCAGTGGTGTCTTCTCTTTGCTGAGGATACCCAGCTTTATAGTAACATCTCTCCTGACCCTGCTGGCACGGTGGATCAATTTCCCTACTGTGTAAAAACGACAAGCATGGCTGAGGGGGTTGAGCGCCCCTTACAAGCCATGGCTGCCCACTTTTCAGATAACACTGGTCCCTTACTGCCACCCTGAAAGGTTATGGCCACTTTGTACCATAGCAAAGCATTTTCAGGTGGATTTTCTGCAACTGGGGTCCTCTGCCAAGGTTTTTGCTTCAATACCCTGGGGAATGACCAGTGTCTTGACTTAGTGCAGTTTTCTGGGACAGTGGTGTGCACCCTTTGCTGGAGGTGGGACAGCAGGCTTTCACCCTCATAGTGAACTATTGCTGGGGCAGGTATAAGTGTTGTGATGCACAGAAAAACCTTGTTATAAGAAGTTTCAAAACAGCAGCCAAGTAGAGGATAGAGAAGTACGGTACATTAAAAAGCTACAGTGCCCCAGAGAGGGTGGACCGAAGACAATGATCAAGCGATTTGTCTCCTGCCATCCATTTTGTTGCCCAATCACTCAGTTTGGTGAGATCTTTTTGGAGTCCCTCGCAGTCTGCTTTTGTCTTGACTATCCTAAACAGTTTGGTATCATCTGCAAACTTTACCACCTCACTGCTTAGCCCTTTCTCCAGATCATTTATGAATAAGTTGAACAGGATTGGTCCCAGGACTGACCCTTGGGGGACACCACTAGTTACCCCTCTCCATTCTGAAAATTTACCATTTATTCCTACCCTTTGTTTCCTGTCTTTTAACAGTTCTCAATCCATCAAAGGACCTTCCCTCTTATCCCATGGCAATGTAATTTACACAAGAGCCTTTGGTGAGGGACCTTGTCAAAGGCTTTCTGAAAATCTAAGTATTCTCGGCCTTTTGGCTAAGATCAAGTGTAGTATCTACTGGATCCCCCTTGTCTGCATGTTTGTTAACCCCTTCAAAGAACTCTAATAGATTAGTAAGACATGATTTCCCTTTATTGAAACCATGTTGACTTTTGTCCAACAAATTATGTATGTTCTTCTACGTGCCTCACAATTTTATTCTTTACTATTGTTTCGACTAATTTGCCCGGTACTGAAGTTAGACTTACCGGTCTGTAATTGCCAGGATCGCCTCTAGAGCCCTTTTTAAATATTGGTGTCACGTTAGCTACCTTCCAGTCATTAGGTACGGAAGCCGATTTAAAGGATAGGTTACAAACCACAGATAACAGTTCAGCAATTTCCCATTTGAGTTCTTTTAGAACCCTTGGACGAATGCCATCCGGTCCCGGAGATTTGTTAACATTAAGTTTTTCTATTTGTTCCAAAACCTCCTCTAATGACACTTCAATCCGGGACAGTTCCTCAGATTCATCACCCACAAAGGACGGTGCAGATTTGGGAATCTCCCTAACATCCTCAGCCGTGAAGACTGAAGCAAAGAAATCATTTAGTTTCTCCGCAATGGCTTTATCGCCCTTGATTGCTCCTTTTATATCTCGATTGTCTAGGGGACCCACAGGTTTTTTAGCAGGCTTCCTGCTTCTAATGTACTTAAAAACCATTTTGTTATTTCTTTTGAGTTTTTGGCTAGCTGTTCCTCAAAATCTTTTTTGCTTTTCTTATTACATTTTTACACTTGATTTGACAGTGTTTATGTTCCTTTCTATTTATCTCACTAGGATTGACTTCCACTTCTGAAAAGATGCCTTTTGTCCTCACTGCTTCTTTTACATGGTGATTAAGCCACGGTGACTCTTTTTTAGGTCTCTTGTTATGTTTTTTAATTTGGGGTATACATTTAAGTTGGGCCTCTATTATGGTGTCTTTAAAAAGTTTCCATGCAGCTTGCAGGGATTTGGCTCTAGTCACTGTGCCTTTTAATTTCTGTTTAACTAACGTCCTCATTTTTGCGTAATTCCCCTTTTTGAAATTAAATGCCAGAGTGCTGGACTGTTGAGGTGTTCTTCCCACCACAGGAATGTTAAATGTTATTATATTATGGTCACTATTCCCAAGCGGTCCTGTAACGGTTATCTCCTGGACCTGATCCTGCGCTCCACTCAGGACTAAATCGAGAATTGCCTCTCCCCTTGTGGGTTCCTGTACCAGCTGCTCCAAGAAGCAGTCGTTTAAGCCATTGAGAAATTTTATCTCTGCTTCTCTTCCTGAGGTGACATGTATCCAGTCAATATGGGGATAATTAAAATCACCCTTTATTATAGAGTTCTTTATTTTGGTAGCATCTCTAATCTCCCTTAGCATTTCAATGTCAGTATCGCTGTCCTGGTCAGGTGGTCGATAATATATCCCTACTGCTAATTTCTTATTATTGGAGCATGGAATTACTATCCATAGCGATTCTATTGAATATGTTGATTCATTTAATATTTTTATTTCATTTGATTCTACATTATCTTTCACATACAGTGCCACTCCACCACCCACCCGCCCTGCTCTATCCTTCCGATATATTTTATAGCCCGGTATGATTGTGTCCCCACAGATTTTCCTCATTCCACCAGGTTTCAGTGATGCCTATTATGTCAATCTCCTCCTTTAATACGAGGTACTCTAGTTCACCCATGTTATTAGTCAGACTCCTAGCATTTGTGTAGAAGCACTTTAAAAATTTGCCACCTGGTGCTGGTCACTGTCGGCAGACAGGCTATGGGCTAGATGGACCTTTGGTCTGACGCAGTACAGCCGTTCTTATGTTCTTATGTTAGCGATCAGACAAACTTCCACTGCATTCATCCAACCAGCCACTGGCAAGTCTCATTTCAAGGGAGATGAAAGCAGACCAAAAACAGCTACTTTGCAGCCACAGTAAATAGTAAAAAGGAAACAACAGAAAGAGAGCAGCACCAAATATACTGACACTTGCCAACTAATTTCTCTTTCAGGCTACCATCCCTCTCTCCCAGGGGTCACATTACAGCTCCTTCTAAATTCCAGCCAGCGAGCTGCCACACAGAGAAGTACCTGTCTGCCACTCAAAAAGCTCTTCCTTACTATTCAGCACCAGGGGCAGTAATGGAGATGAATTAACCAAGTTTATTTCTCTTACTCAGCTGCAGGGCATTTTAAATACGGAGCATTCAGAGTCCACGTGAAGAACAGAAGATCCTGAACTTGGGGGATAGTTTCTCATGTAAACCTGAGGGTTAGGTTAGATGACCCTTGCGGTTCCTCTAAAACCTACGATTCTAAAGAATCCAAAATACTTTCCCTTTTGAGAAAACATGCACAGATTTGTTTTACAAACCTGTTTCTTTATATCTCATCCTTTACCCTTGAGTCTTGGCTTTCCTTTAGACTTTTATGTCCAGCTTCAAGAATAACTTTCAATAGATTACCCATGTCAATCAGAAATGTGTGCCAAATATGTCACCACCCTGACAAAGGTCATCAAGGCCTTGTCTGTATGGAGTAGGGATGGAAAATCCTGTTTAACTGGCTAACTGTGATATTTAACTGATTAAAGGGGAGGTGGACTGGAGCAGTCCCCCTTGCCCATCATGGCCGGGATGGGGCTCCTTCCTGCCAAAAACAGAGGATGCTCCAGCCCAGGGCCCACCACGGACAGGGGCTGCTTCAGGGCAGCCACAGCAGCTCCTGTCTGTGGCAGGCCCCACAGGGCTGGAGCAGCCCCCTGTTCGTGGCAGGGTGGGAGTGGCTCCAGCCCCTACTGATTAACCAGAGCCAGTAAGTATCACCTGTTAGCCAGCTAACCTTTCATATCCCTATTATGGAGCCTTTCAGAAACTCTCTTCTCACTGTCCTAGGGTTTCTGCAGCTTGGCGGGCACTAGTTTAGATCTGCTACTAGCAGCCTCACACCAGGGCCTAACTCTGAGCAGGTTAGACTACTTAGAGGTAAATCAGTCAATGGCCAGTCTTCACTAATACCCCCACCATTGGTGTAGCACTGGTGACAATACAGTGATGGGAAGATTCCTCTTTACACAGACCAAGTGCATCCCAGCACTGAATCAGCCTACACTGATCAAGGACTTGAATGGCCATATTCCTATACTCACAATATTACTTGGCCTCCTCTTGCTGCTGCTCTGTTTGTACTGAAACCATGGATGGATACTCGTGACAGAGAACATTTTAAAATGCACAGCCATCATTAGAAATATATACAGAAGCAGCTCAAAATGCATGATTACCAACCAGCCTAGGTAAGTTAATAATGTAAGTCCCTGAAACACGTAACTTGTTTACTCCAGTGGGAAGAGTTATTTCAATATCTGTGATGGATTACACATTTCTACAGAACAAGCTATGCAGAACTGTGTAATATCTGCCCTAGCTAGTTATCCTTATTAATAAGTAGAATCCAAAATACTCAAAAAAGGCACAAGGTGGATGGAGTTCCTCTCAGCACAAGCCAGCCAGCATATTACAGCATAAAGAAAATGTTGTTTTTAATAAATGCCTGTTAACATGTCAAGTCAATTATACCTTTCCCAGCCAAATCAAACCCACATCTTCTGTGTATTGCAGGCCATTTCACTGTACTTTGAGATACACTCCTGTGGTGGGACTAGGGTCTATATTCATGATTATCCAAGAAAAAAACTACTACCAGATTGCCTGGAACAAAACCCCCTGTTTGGAGAGGTTACAGACCAGACGTGGCCACAGCGTGGCTTGTGAGCTGATTGCAGCTCTTTCACATGTTGACATGCAGCTCACAGAGTCCCCTGTATCCCACCATTCTCTGCCTACCAAACTGCGGTGAAGCTCAAGACCTCTGCCTTGTAGCAGGACATCAGCAGGAGTGGGGACAAAGCCCTGAGCCCCAGCTATTGAGCTTCTGAAGATTGTCGCATATGGCTTTGAGGGTCAGTAAGTTTAGCCATCCCTGTTATGGACAGCTCATGCCTACTGGACATGCTGCTGAGGAGTACTTACAAATTTGGGGTACATTTCCTGGGTGGTGCACCCTAGTTGAAGGGAAAAGTGAGAAATTTCCTCTCATTGATTTAATACCTCCTTAGAAGCAGAATAAAACAGATGACTTTGCAATTCACTGTTTTACTAATTTCCTCCCTGACTACTCTGCCAGTTGTGCCTCATGTTGCACACAAATGTAAAAACAAAAAAAATGACATGCTTTTTTTTCCCTGACTGCCAAACAAAGACGCAGATTGTCCTTACACAAAATCACCTTGCCTGATACCTTCCCAACTTGACCCGAGATGAGATTATGAAGAAGCGCATCCCACTCTTAATACTGGCTAAATCAACCTGTTCTGAGTACACAAAAGGTCACCATCTGTTTCCACTCTGGCATTTTTCACTGGTACAGATAGCCCAACAATACTTAGGGTAAGAGAATTTGAAATGTCATCTCCAGCATCAGCAACGATGATCAAAGCACTCAGTGACAACCACCTATTTTTCAGTAGGCCACTGACTCCTCATGCTTCAAACATTTAATTATTGATGTTCATTGCCTTTACAAACCGCAATATGATCATCTAAAGCAAGACTCACATCAGCGGGAACCATCAATCACTCTGTGAAAGCCACAGCAAGCTAGGATGATGCCTGTGTAATCGCTTGTAGTTCACTTAGCTGATAGGCAGCTATCCTGTCGGACAGCTCTACTGGATATTTTCATCACAACATTTTTTTCTGTACCCTATCAAATCTGGCTGCACAGTGTCTGGCCAGATCCTTGAAGTTTAAGACAGAAAAGTTTCTATTAATCCACCTCCACAGGACATGGTCAATTAATCTGAGCCTCAAATTCAGGTTTTATATAAAAATTAAATGTTAACATAGATTTTTGGAAAAAATAATCAAAAAATTAATATTTGTTTTTTCTTTAGGACAGAGAATGGGGTATACTTATTTGCTTGTAGCAGTGACCCCAGGCAGTATTAGACCCAATGCATGATCACCAGAAAGTGAAAATGACTAGCAACTAAAAGGGAAGCAGATTAATCTAATTTTATTGTACAGAATGAAGTTTCTAAATGCTATAGATGGGGAAAATAGAAGGAAAACAACAAATATTTTAAAAGCATAATTTACATTCTATTCCAACAAGGCTTCCTAGTGTATGTCTACACAGCCAAGGAAAACCTGAGGCTGGTCCATGCCAGCTGCCTCCGGCTCACAGAGCTTGAGCTACAGGGCTGTTTCTTTGCTGTGAAGACTTCAGACTTGGCCAGGAGAGTGGGCTCTAGGATGCTGCAAGGTGTGAGGATCCAAGAGCCCAAGCTCCAGCCAGAAGCTAAACATCTACTGTGCAATTCAACAGTCCCATAGTCTGAGCCCTGCCAGCTCCTGACAGGGACTAGCTGCCAGTGTCTAACTGCAGGGTAGATGTACCCTTGATGACAATGGTTTTCAACCTTTTTTCATTTGCGGACCCCTTAAACATTTCCAATGGAGGTGTGGACCCCACTGGACATCTTAGGCATAGTCTGTGGCTCTCTTCCAGGAGGGCAGATCACAGGTTGAAAACTGCTACTCTAAGACAACCTCTTTTGTCCCAATAATCCATATCTTTCCTCTACACCAGGGTTTGGCCACCCCTGGTACGTGTGCCACAAGTGGCATGTGAGCCAATTTTCCTAGGCACGCAAGGTGGGAGCTCAGCCCTGCCCCTCCTTCCCGACAGCTGGGAGCCTGTACCACTGTGCGCGCCTATGTGGCAATGCACAAAAAAATCTAAGCTTGCCCACCTCCGCAGCAGCACTCACTTTCCTCCTGGTCCTGGAAGATGAGTGTCGTGGCTGCTCCCACTGACAGGGGCAGGGATGCGTTGGGGAGGGGAGGGCAGGTGTGCTGATGACCAGAGGGGAGGGGTATTGAAGCCACAGGCAGCCTGGGGAGAGGGGAACGGGGAAAGGGGAGTATTGTTGCAGCCACGGATGGCCAGTGCCATTTGGGGGGCTAGCTGCCACTGGGGCTGAGGCCACATTGTGGGGCGCATGGCAATTTGGACCTAGAACACGTGGTGGCCAGGCAAGTTGCTGCCACAGCATGTTGAAGCTGCAGGCAGGCTGGGGACCAGGGGGTGCTGAAGCCATGGAAGGCCTGAAGACTGGAGGTGGTTGGTCGGTGAAGCCGTGGGCAGCTTGGGGACTAGAGGAGGGGGTTTTGTAGCTGCGCGCAGCCAGTTCTGTGTTGGGAGCCAGCTGCTGCTGGGGCTGAGGCCACATTGTGAGACGGACGGTGTTTCGGGCCTACAACACGTGACAGTCGCGTTGGTTGCTGCTACGGCATGTTAAAGCCATGGGCAAGTTAGGGACCAGAGGAGGAGTGTTGTAGCTGTGAGTGGCCAGATTAGGGGCCATCTGCCACTCGGGCTGAGGCCTCATTGTGGGGTGGATGTCGTTTCGGGCTTAGAACACGTGGTGGCCAGGCTGGTTACTACCGCGGCATGTTGAAGCCACAGGTGGGCAGGTTGGGGACTGGAAGGAGGGGGTATTACAGCTGCGGGCAGGTTGGAGACCGGAGGGGCAGTGTTGCAGCCGTGGGTGGGTTGGGGACTGGAGTGGGGGTGTTGAACCTGCGGGCAGGTGGGTTGCTGCTGCCAGGGGTTAGAGCAGGTAGGTGGGTTGCTACTGTGAAGGGTTGAAGCCGGGGGTTGAATATGTATTGCATATCCTGAAAATCTATTGCTCTTTGCATATGCATAGTACTGACTGGCTTACATGCTGCTTAAAGAATCAAACTATGAGCCCGAGATCGGAGAACTCAGCAAGGCTAAGGATCACACTAAACGGTAAGATCTGCATCTTAATTTATTTATTAATGAAGCTGCTAAAATGTAAGTAGGACTATTATTGTCTTTTTAAAACTATCACCGGCACTTGGACCCATATTCAGAAGTGAATAGGGCAAAACTCGGCACTCCACCTCTGAAAGGTTGGTGACACCTGCTCTACACAATTATTAGTGATTCATACTGTTTTGAAGTTCTCAAGATACACATCATTCATACATTGCTAGTTAATTAATGAGTTAGAGGTCTTCCCTTGTGACAAAGCAGGATCAAAGAAATCTTTTAACAGTCTACATTCTAAAGACATTATGGGCAAACATTTCAAAAGTGCCTAAAAGACCAAGGATCCTAAGTCCCATTTTCACTGGTGATTAGGCACTCTAGATACTGCATTTCATCTGTCTGCGATTCTACCTTCTACTTGGTAATTCCCCAAATCACCCTGTTATAGTTTCAAATGCCTATCCCTTTGCAGGACATTATGTTTTCAATCTTAACCCCCTGGATAAAAGGAAAAATAAGAAGGAAGGCCTCAAAGAGCAATGCATTACTTTAATTAAATGCTAGTTAAGCCTACTCTCCGAGAACAAAAAGAAAAATGAACGTCTGCAACATGAGTACTTAGCACACAATAGCCATGCAATTCCCTTGGGTACTGCTGAACTGTCATTCCCTTATTAGTGACTATTCAGCATAGTGAAATGCATCTTGAAAATTCATACCTTTCCCCAAGAGCTTTGTGCTCGACTTCCAGATTTTTGTGCAATGTTTTCAGGCAGCTGTGCTGCTTTATTAGCATTTCATATTCTGTGGACTGTCTCTCGTGCAGTGAGGCAAAGTATTCGTGGTCCTGCAGCAGAGACTCATACTCAGCTTTGAGCTGGTCTTTCTGTTTCAGTAGATTTTCATTCTCATTTTCCTTAGCTGTCTGCTGGTTTTGAAGTAAAGCATTCTGGGCCATCAGTGAAGTGCTCTGGGAGCTCAGAGTTGAATTTTCTACCTAAAGTTTCTCAAATAAAAAGTAATTATATTTACATACACAAGCTGGTACATACGACATGCTATGCAATTTACACGCTGACATGGGTAACACACAAAAACATGCTTATAATTATTGGGAACAAAGAAATTTGGAAAAGATACTTGAGCAACCTTTTAGTAGTAATTACAGGATATGAAGTCATGGCCTACGTGAGATCAGTATTTGTCCTGTAGCAAGACAATCCAAAAGCTGACACAGCAGTTATAAGACTAGATTATAAAAAGGTAAGGAAACTGGAACATCTGGGTCCCATGTATAACGCTGACAAGAGTGTACAAAAGCTTAAGTGGGTACTTGTTTGTATACAACTGAATGTTAATTTCACCTACTGCAACTGTGGGTGAAATTCAGCACAGTGCGGGAGGGCCCGTTTGAAACCTATTTACCACCAAAATCTCAGTTAAGATGACTTTTGGTACTTGCGTGGTGCATTGGCTTAGTGGTGAACACATGGTTAAGAGTAGGACTATGTGGACCTAAAGTGCTGAAGGGTGCATGTTGAAAAAGTGGAAGTAAAGTTAAGTTGAAGTGGAGGTCAGAATAAGATTAATTTAAAAAGTTTCCATTTAAACTGCTTTGATAGAAAATGGGGTTTTCAATAAATGAAATTGTTCTCGTCTCCTTTTCATGGAAAATTTTGATTTTTTATCAAGAACCCAACTGCCAGAAACCTATAATATATTGATTTAGATATGCCACCCATTCTCACTTTCCTGGGAAAGTGCTTTCTGGGACACAGCATACAAAGAAAAAAAGAATTAACATGAAGAAGGATGGTATGATAGACTACTACATCTGGAACAGCACACTGGAATTACTAATTACTAAATCAGGTACTATAAATAGCAACTTTACGCCCTGGCTGAAATGTTGGATCCAAACCCTTTTTAATTTGAATAAATTCAGATCTGAATCTGACCTTCCCTGCTTGAGCACCATCTGAACTGTTTACTGTCAACACCGAAAGCTTCCTTTTATGCATCCAGCTTCTCCACACAACTAAAAGCAAATCCATAGTTTCATGATATATTGGTATTTGGTTCTGACCTGGAGCTTGGCTGTTTGGGTTTGCAGAGCTGTGTTGTGCTCCTGAAGAAAGACATTTTGCTTCTGTAGTGTCAGGATTTGGTTGTTGAAAGAGACATTCTGCATTTCCAAATGCTTCAGCTGTTCTTTAAGCAGCTGCTTCTCAACATTAAGGGCTGCATTCTAATAGAGAAACAGAATAGAAGGGTACGGGGAGAAAAAAAATAAACAACTGTTTTGATTATTTAGAGCCCTATCAAGGGTGAAAACAAATTACTGATACCCCTTACATAATGAAGTTTTAACAGCTAACACTTCACAGCATTAAATCAAAGTTGGAATAGATGTTATTGTGCAAGATTCACTTCTGGACAGAGGCCAGCACAAGACTTATGTGCCACTAAAATCCTATATAAGACCCCAAGGTGAGTGCTTAAGTAGTACATAGGCCTCCTGCTGAGTCTCTGCACATGGAGTGAATTTCCCTTTCAATGACAAAATTATTCCAAATTGTGGTCCATTACCATTGTACATTGGTGGGTAATCTGTGGCCTGCATGCAGCCCATTGGGGTTCTGTGTGTGGCCCATGAGACATTTTGTATACTGCTGCCCACGTGCAGGGTGGCCAGATTCCGCTAGTTTCCATTCACATAGTCTTTTTTTTCCCCTACCAGTATCACTAAAGTGAAACACACGTAAAGCAAAGGGCATGTGAAGTGAGGTGCATGCTGATTGCACACAACATAGACTGTGAGAGCCACGTGTTCCTTCAGCATGCAATCAAAGTACTGCTACGGTTCAATCGGCACATGACGCAAAGTCTAGGTATGCGAGTGCACTTTGCAAAACTATCCTAGCCTGGGAGACTATCTTGGTTATGACAGTCTTGTGGCCCACTAAGATAAAGGAGGGCCACTCATACAGCCCACTCACTAGCTTAGGTTGCCCACTGTTGCCATAATATCTGAGCTCCTGACAATCTTCAATGTATTTATCCTCATAATGACCCTGTGAACCCCATTTAACAGATGGGGAACTTGTCAAAGGTCCCCCAAGAAGACTCTGGTGGAACAAGGAATAGAACCCCTGACTCTTGAGTCCCCGGCTAGTGCTTTGACCACTGTTCCTCTTTGGATACACAGAACTCGGGGTTGCTTCCTACTTTCAAAAATTACACAAACCTCCCAAAATGCCTTATGCCTGCAAACCGAAGGAAAAAACTTACATTCCTTTCCAGCTCTATAGCCCTGTCTTTCACTTTCAACAATTCCATTGTTGTTTCTTGATGTCCCACTTCCCACTTCTCTTTATTCTGGTGGCTAGAAACAAATTTTTCTGCAGGAGATTTTAACAAGTTCTGCACACATGGCCCATCTTCTTGGTTTTGTTTAAGAACTTCAAAATCCTTCTTTATCTGTGAAATGGACAAGATACACTTGTAAAACGCACTTAAAAGTAACTGTGGAAAACTCAAATAAAATAAAAATCAATAATAATAATTAGGTCTCAGGCAGAATTTTTTCTTGTAATTTCAAGGTACGTTATAAAAGATGTGGGGAGAGGAATATCATTATCCCCATTTTACAGATAGGGAAATTGAGATACAGAGGAGAAATTATAAATCAAGAAAGGAATGCACACCTCTCATTCCCAGTCAGGTGCTCTCTCCAATTAAGTAATAATAATAAAAAGGTTATACCCTAGTGTAGGGATTTTCAGAAGCATTCAAAATTGGCATAACTCTGCTCTCATTGAAGAGCATTTTTTATTTGCACTACTGTTGCATCTAAGAGTCCTAGTGCTGAACAAAAAGATGATGCCAGCCCCCAAAAGCTTACAATCTAAGCATAAGACAAGAGACAACAGATGGTAGTAAAACTCCATGACTTCAAAAGGAAATAAGACTAAGGCAAAGCTGAGCACTCTTGAAAATCTCATCCTGGACTCCAAAAAAACCAATCTGAGCATTGTTAGTACTGATATCTAGGATATGACTGAAGAAGGCATTTAAGTTAAACAGGGGTTTGTTTGTTTTTTGGGTACCTCTTTCTCTTGAGTAAAAATGTGTTGTGCCAACCTATAGAATAGCTAAACCTTAAACCTTAAAATGGAGTTTCCTCTTACTGTATTTAGCTCATTCTGCAACTGCTGATTCAAGTTAAGAGACTCTTCCACTTGAGCCTGTAATGATACAATCTTTTCTTCTTTAATAGCTAGTGTTGTCTTTAGTGTGGATTCAATTTTGCATTCCAGAAGCTTGTATTTTCTGAAAGACAATGAAAACAGCATTCCAACATTTTTCACTGGAAGACATGCAACCATCTGGCTAGTGTACATTTCTCTCCCACATTAAAAATCTTATAATTACATATATTTGCCTTTTGATATACACCTGGTTTCCATCCTTACTCTATATTTTTGCATTTGGACAAAATGTAAATTGAAAGATGACTAGAGAGGAAAAAAAACTGCCTATGGGAAATACCAACAGATTTTAATAGGGATAAAACCAATTCAATTCTATAAAACAAACAAAAACTATGGAATTCAATATAGAATAACCTATTTTTTTTCTACCCATACTGTAAAATTTAGTAGAGAACTATAGCCCTGCTAAGAGTTTCTATAGGTTGGAGGGAAACCCAATCCTACACAATTCTGCATTAAAAATATTGTTCTCTATTAAATTATATAGGACAGTTCAAAAAGCCTAAAAAAAGATTTTTTTTTTGTTAAATTCTATACGACTTGCCCATCAGAGATGTCCTGTGCCACACCTTTACACGTTAGATTTATTTTCACATCTGGCTGGATCACCAATTAAATGGTAGAGGCACACAATGCACCACGTAAAGAATAATGGTCAAGTAAGTATATTTTACCTTCCCAGCAGAGTTCAACTATAAATGTAGTTAGCAGGTGGCAAAAATTGTTACCCTTTTTAAATCTAAAAATTGCCTCCCTCTTCAAGTGAAGGCAGAACTTAGGACACAAATCACCGTAAGTGTTTCCAGAAGCAAGTTTCATGAAGATAAGTGAATGTAAATGCAAGCTTTGATTCTGAACCCACACTATTTTCTACACTGGTATAAGCTCATTCATTGGAGTTACTCATGGTATAACTCACTGTATAAGAGGTCAAAATCCTACATGCTGCCTGCTAAATTTAGAGGGGTACACAAAACAGCTATAAGCCAGATGCACTGTAGTATGAAGCAATGTAATGGTTAAGTTAATGTCATCAGTACAGCACACTGGAATGGAATTCATTTCCCCTTCAAGGAGCTACCGAACACTGCTGTTATCTGCCTACATAATTTCCATTAAGGCTTGTTACAGTGTCTTAGGTTTTGTTTTCTAACAATAGAAAAGACAAATGGTTTCATATTGTCTCTCTTGGCTACAGCATGAAACTGTGATTTCAATGGTGTGGATGGAGGTGGGAGGGGCTGGTGGTGGTTCCCTTACTTTTAACCCTCCAAAAATACTGTCGTAATTGTCTAAATCACCATAGCTTACAATACTCCGGCTGGAGTGCTCAGTATAAAATACTGTAGCATTTTCCTTTATGAAGAGTGCAGTCACAATAGGCTCCCATGTGTGAGATTTTTGCCACACCTCTATTCCCCTTTCCCCACATCAGTTAAAACCCCCTACAAGTAACAATTGCTTTAGCGTTGCTCAGATCTAGTCTATGACCCTGATGGGAATGGAAAAGAATAAGGACAGCCCCCATCCTTTCAGGAACAGCCCTTTCCCAACCTGCATGCTGGCTGCCTTACTTCATAAATATATTCAGAGTCTCACAGAACTGGTGTGCATGTGAAGACATACACATACAAAATGTCAAAATGAAGAAACAAAAGGCTGGGGTGAGCAGAGTTTAAAGAGTTATGGAGTTACACTGTAAGGAGCTCAGTTTCCTCACTTGTCATTGCCATTATCATCCTGTAGCAGCAGCTCTTTGTTCAGTCCAATCTTCTCCAGCTCTTGGCTCAGTTTGTCCATCTCACTAGACAACTGTTGTCTCTTTAATTTTTCAAGGACCAAATCCTGTAACAACACTAACATCATTAATCATCATATAGAAGACAAAGGACCAGTGATTTAAAAAACCCTGGAGTATGATAAGGGCTTTGGATGAAACCCTGACCCCATTAAAGTCAAAGAGAGTTTTCCCATTGATTTCAGTGGGGTCAGGATCTCACCCACTGTTTTGTAGCCTGCTTCTTTTCTCAGACCCATGTATAGTAAGAGCAGTTCCACTGTATATCATGGTGAGAGGAGAGTCAGATGTTTTGTTTTTAAACAGCAGTCTACTTTCAGTCTCTATTTGTAGAATAAATTACAGAGATTTTACCTTCAGATTTGGGCCTTTGTTAATTTGAATTTAATCGTTTGTGCTTCCATTAGCATCATGTTGCTAGCGTATTATAGCACTGAGACTATTTTGTTAGTGAATTTATATTGGGCCAGCAGAGGGAGCTCACAGTCTTCTGAGTCTAACCGCAAGAAGAAACAATTTTTTTTATAATTACAAGTAAAAGTAATTAAAAAAAGTCTTCAGAATAGTAAAAAGCTAACTAACGAAACACAAATACATGATGCTAATGGAAGCACAAATGATTAAATTCAAAATAAGTAGTGGGACATCAATTTACCAATTTCCTGTGATAATTAAATAAGATTTTCAATTTACTACTCTGTGCATTTACAGTATTGAAGGCATTTTCTATACCTAAGTGTTGGCTAGATGTGGAAATTTACTAGCTCGAGTATAGCAGTATAACTCCCAGTGTGCACACACTATTCTGGTATTCAAGTACCTTTTTCTGGTTTTGGTTATGCTGCTTTCAAATAATTTTTAATTACACCAGAATAAAGAAGTGTCCACTCAGGGAGATATACTACTATAAATATAGCAGTATAATTACACCAATATAATTATGCCAATACATTTCCCTGTGTAGCTAAGTCCTAAGTATGTAAAAGAAAACACTGACATGTAAAGTAAACTTCTTGATTTCACTGTTAGATTCCATTTCCAAAAGCAACATCTGTTTAGTCTGCAGAAGCGAAGAGTGAGGGGGGATTTGATAGCAGCCTTCAACTTCCTGAAGGGGGGTTCCAAAGAGGCTGGAGAAGGCTGTTCTCAGTTGTGACAGATGGCAGAACAAGGAACAGTTGTCTCAAGTTGTGGTGGGAGAGGTCCAGGTTGGATATTAGGAAAAACTATTTCACTAGGAGAGTGGTGAAGCACTGGAATGGGTTACCTAGGGAAGTAGTGGAGTCTCCATCCCTAGAGATTTTTAAGTCTCGGCTTGACAAAGCCCTGGCTGGGTTGATTTAGTTGGGATTGGTCCTGCCAAGGGCAGGGGGCTGGACTTGATGACCTTCTGAGGTCTCTTCCAGCTCTATGGTTCTATGTTTCTATGAAATGATTTTGGATGTCCAACTGGAGATAACCTTTAAAGACTCCTGATTTTCCTGAGCACCCAGGATGCTTTTGAAAGCATTGGCATATTATATAAACAGAGAGAGAGAGAAAGAGAAAATAAAACAATGAGTGAAAACATCTCACTTAAATTAATGGGAATTTTGTCATTGACTTCCATGGAGCCAGGATTTCACCCAGTACTTATACTTCAGTGATTCAAATAAACGATTGGAAAAATGGTATTATAAATACCACACATCCAATTTAAGCTTGCACAGAAGAACCAATGCCACTTAAATGGTTCTGCATGACCTCTGAGACAATTATATTCCAACAGGATATGGATTATGGCTGAAAAGCCTATTTTGACATTTAAGGTGCAGTTTCCTTTAACTGTTTATGTATGTTCTTCTTACTGACAATATGACTGCCACAAGTTTTCTTTTAAATTATATTTATGTATTTCTAGAATTAAATGTAAAACCAGAGGGGGGACACAGCTGATTTAAGGATTTCAGATACAGTAAAATATTAGACAAAATAATGTAAATTATTTCAGGGCTTTACACTAAGTTGTGATCTATAATATCAATGTACGCCTATGCTATGTCAAAGTGAGGGTGTCTCCTGTCAACATAGCTACTGCCTCTCAGGGAAGTGGAGTACCTATACCTACGGGACAAGCAATCCTGTTGGCTCATGTAGTGTCTGCACTAAGTGCTACAGTGCTGTAAGTGCAGACAAGCCCCAAGACTACTTCCTCATCTAGATGGTTCTTAAACCATCATGGGGAGGAGGGAGAGGGGCAGACAACTGATAAAAATATTTTTCCCAAGAAACATTTTCTGAAACTAAAGAAAATGGATGTTGAACAGGGGCTAGACTGAAAGAACTAAAAATTCAAATGTTCTCTCTCCAGTGCCTCCCAGAAATGTAGCCAAATGTGTTCATATGAAATCATTTGTTTAGACCATGGAAAACTAATCGGAAGTATAGATTATAACAGCACTTAGGTCAGTGTTTCTTAAACTGTGTTCCGTGGCACACCGGCGTGCCGCAAGGCAGTTGGAAGTGTGCTGCGGAGAACAACAGAGTTCAAAATAGCTGCCCTTAAAGGGACAGGCAACCTTTTCTTTTGGTCAATAACTTTCCCCCAACAATCCCCCCCCCTTTTTTTTGGCTCAACAAAATAATCCTTGGTGTTCCTCATTAAAAAAAAAAATTGTTTGGTGTTCCTCGGTCTTAAAAAGTTTAAGAAACACTGAATTAGGTTTTCACTTTGTCTCGTTTAAAGCAAATCTGAATAATATCAGCTAATTTGTAAACTAGACACTGGTGCCTTGAAAATGTTTAAAATAAAACCAGCTTTCAACATAATTATATACTCTGTGCTTATGCTGTGGCATCCCTTAAACTAGTGATTCCTAACCTTTTTGATACCGGTGACTGGCAAGCCCATTCACAAACTTTTGGCGGACCAGTAACATTTTTATTTGCATATTTATCATTTGCACAATGAATATGTAAATATGCAAAGACGACAGTCAGTCCACCAAAAGCCCAGCCGCCAGAGCCCCCAGTGCCAGTGCTAACCCCTAGAGTCCCCACCCCTTCACTACCCCCTCTCCCCCCAGTGTCAGCCACTGACCCCAGAGTCCCCTCTACCCAAACCATCAGGGCCAGCCTCTTGCCCTCAGAGCCCCCCAGTACCAGCCCCCCATCCCAAACGCCTCAGTGCCAGCCGCCTGCCCCTTAGAGCACACCACTACCAGACCTCTCAGGAATAGCCTCCTGTTTCCAGAATCTCACTGCACCCAACCAACCCCACCCAGATCCTCCCCCAGTGCCAGCCCCCAATATTAGCCCTGTCCCCCAGTGCCAGCGCTGCCTCCATAGCCCCCACCACTACTAGCTCAGCCTCCAGAGCCTCCTAGCCTCCAGAACCTCCCGCCACAGCTGTTGAGAGGTGTGTGTCCGGCCCCACCTCTCTGCCAACCAGCACCGGGCAGGGGCAGGGGCAGGGGCAGGGTCTCCTCTGGCCACAGAACAGCGCCTCCTTGTGTGGCAAGAGTGCCGCGCAGCATGGGGTCTCCTTCTGGCCATGGAAGAGTGCTTCCCTGCACAATGGGAGGGTCGTATCTTTCGCAGCTGGGAGGAGACCCTGCCCCTGTCCGCTGCTGGTTGGTGGAGAGGCAGGGAAGAACATGCCTCTACCAACAGCTGTGGCAAGAGCGGTGTACCCCAGCCCCCAGAGCTGTCGTGGCCTGGCAGCCAGGGGTCCGTAGCCTGGCATTGGGAACCGCTGCCTTAAACATTTGAGCATTTAACTAAATTACCTCAATATCTAAAATGTTGTCTTGTGTGTCCTTATACTTTCTATAGAAAATTCGCTGAATACTAGAAATACTTCCTTGGACCACAGTCCTCAAACCACATCTGAATTTGTCCACACAAACCCCACTAGTTTTAACAGGACTCTATCTGGGCTGTCTGCTCCCACCATATGGATACCATTATAGGAACAGGTCCTTATTAACCTTGTGCATCAGGTATTTTTTTAAGGATCCATCACTGTACAATACACTAGGCGCAGGAAGTGTTGCCATGTGCCACAGCAGAAAAATGTTAGGACTCCACTGTAGTGAACGCAAAACTTAGCCTGAATTTAGCATAGAGTTATGGACACAGACTAAAACACTGCAGTTCTAGGATTTTATCTTGGAGAGCAGCACAGCCTGTGATGTAAAATTTCATGACTCAGGTCTCCCAATTTACAGTCTGGATCAAACTGACATGAAATGGACCACTGTTTACATTACCTAGAACAAATTAAGTAAATAAGATACATACGATGAAGGAAATATTATTATTTTAATTACCTCTCTCAGTGTAGCTAGTGTTCTTTTATCAATGGTAACTTGCTTTATAAGATCTTTATTGTCTTTTTCAAATTCTTTCATCTTATTAGATGAGTCTCTGAATCGAGCAATTTCTTTTTCAAGTGTTCTGTTTTCCTTCTCCAAAGCTGCCAGCTTTACTGTACTCTCATCCAAAATAGAATCTTTCAACTCCACCTGCTGCCAAAGCCGTTTTGTTTCCTTCTCCAGCATTTTTTTATCTTTCTCCAGCTGGGACACCTCCTGCTCCAGCACTTTGTTCTCCTTTTCTAACCTCTCCTGCTGTTTGCTGGAAATCTTCAGCTCTTCAAGTTTTCTCTGGAGGACCTGATTTTCACTTTCCATTTCCTGTAGCTCTTTCTCTAGCTCTTGGTTTTTTTTGCTGTTGCTTTCTAGAATCTGCTGAAGCCTCTGATTCTCAGAGTTCACACTCTGATAGCTCAGCTCCAGCCTTTCCGACTTCTTGCCCAGTGTTTTTAACATCTCCACATTTTTCCTTAGCTCTTCTTTCTCCCTCTCCAGCTCTTTGTTTTCTGCCTCTATCTGAGCCATTTTTGTGTTGGTAAATCTCATAGTCTCTATCATCCTCCTGAGCTCCAAGTTCTCTTCATCCAGTTGCTTATTGTCCCTCTGCAGGTCCTCTAGCCGGATGGAAACATTCTGAAACGTGTCCAGGGACTTTCTCAACTTCCTGTTCTCCACCTCCAGATCCCCGTTTTCCTGCTCTAGAGCCTCAACTTTCTCTGTCACAATTTTCATAGCTGCTGCCTTCTTTGTAAGCTGTTCGTTCTCCCTCTCTAGCCGGTGGAGCTCTTTTTCCATTTCCTCCACTCTTTCTACCTTTTCTTTAACCTGTTCAAAATCTTTGTGCAATTGTTTCTTCTCAAACTCCAGCTTGCTGAGCCTGCTACTAGTCTCTGTAACTGTTTCATGAAGCATCTTGTTCTCCTTTTCAATGTCTTTTACTCTGGCCTCACTACTAACTTGAGCCCTCTGTCTCAAGGACAAAACCACTTGGTTGAGGTGGTCGTTCTCTTGTTTGAGATCCTTTATCTACATTAAAAATAAAACAAGGTTACCAGGCTTTTATGAAAGAGAGTTGTCTATAATAGAGTAGATGGTGCCTGAGGTATTGATAGTGAGTATGTTTTTAAGGGCGATACACAGTCTGGTAATTTACCCTTGAAACAGTCAGAACTCTGTATTGACAAAATAATGCCTATTTAATGCAACAAATTCTTCAACAGTTTAGTCATTGTCATCCCTGACTCAAACCCTTCCCACCAATCCAAACTAAGAAATAGGCTTCTTGAAGAAAATTTGGCTTTATCCAGCCCTTTTAATACTATACACAAGGTATCTGAAGGTACTAATGAGTTAAACATTGTGCTTTATTCCTTTCACAATCTTGAACTAAGCAGGTCCAGGTCAGTGCATGGGTTGGGAGGTCTCCATGGAACAGCTTGGACATGATTATTTCTTATAAGCCACTCCTGTCTCTGGGTCAGATTGAACCAGTGCCCTAACATAGTGCTCAGGGGGCACTGTTTCCTCTTTCTAGGTTCTTATTCCCCACTCATCACTGTGATAATGCAATGCCCATGTGCCCTATTTCTGATCAGATGTAAAATTAACGTGCTGTACACTAGTATTTGCTAAAGAGTTCATTAAAGAAATATTCTTTGGAAGACAAGACAGTTCATCATGATTTCTTGAACAAATTGAGATAATTATGTTGGACCAAATATTCAAACCCTTAGTCAAATTTTTACCTAATTCTTACTCAGGCAGAAGGCAAATGGATTAAGCCTGAGGGAAGGACATCAGGTCCTTTCTGCCTACCCTAGATACAGTTTTCTTCACTTCCTGTCCTAAATGTAAAACATCTAATTCTGGTCATATCATCAAGCGCTCCTGTGTGTTCTTACACACAGTGGCATCTCAGCTGTATTTCAGAGGGGAGTTTTCCCCGAGAATAAATCTGTAAAGCACTTGAAAAGCCTTCAGGATGAAAGGCACTCTATAAATGCAGGGTTTATTTTTATTATTTAACCCCACTCCTCCTTGTCACACAAATCAATTTAATATATTTTAAAAGCAAGCAGACCACCCACCAATGACCTACATGTCTATTCCCTTTACTAAATCACTAAGTATGAATGACACCTTGTAAGCTTATAAAATACTGGTATTTACTCGAGTTGCATCACTGCAGTAAAGGCTGGAGGGCATTTAAAATGTTCTCAGCATTTTTTTTTACTTAGATCAAGGAAACTACCATGACACATAGCAGGTATCTATCCACTCTTTGCAGCAATATGGGATTTTAGCTGTACATCCTAATCTGTCTAGTCAAGCCTTTTTGAAGGGCAGGAAAGAACCAATGTTATATGAATGTTATAAACAACCTGAAGGTTCCCAAAGAGCAATAGGATGAGCAGCAGATACCTTCATATGTAGTTATTTTTCCTCAAAGCCATCTTTACTTGTATTTGAACAATTGTTCTGCATGCAATATGCTGCCATCTCTTATCAAGCCCCTTCAGCTATTAAGACCTTCTAAATGGCCATAGTAAAAGGGCCACAGCTGAGCATAAGTTTCTGGATCATATTTGTGGTCTGTACCTGTCTGTCTTTGTCGGCTTTTACAGTCTCCATAACACCCTGTAACTGTTCTTTCTCTTTTATCAGCTCCTCGCTGAAAGTCTCCAAGTCTTGGTTGCTTTGTTTCTCTTTTTCAATCTGATTTTGCAACTTCTCAATCTGCATGGAGAAAGCACACAAAATGCATTAGACAACAAACTGAACCATGACTATTTTTATTTTAGGGCATTTTGAAAAGTCGAGATTAAACAGATTACCAAAATGCTATCCATTTCTGAAGGGCTATTTCAAGCCAACAAGACTGAGAAGACTAATCCTTCCCTTCTAAACGTTGCCAACATCTGTCTGACCAACTACACAAATTTAGATCAGAATTTTCAGAAATCCAAAAGTTAGCCAGGGACTGGAGTGAAATCCTGGCCCTATTTAAGTTAATGGTAAAACTCTCATTGATTTCAATGGGACCAGATTTTATATCTGGTAACTCAAGTTGGACACCCAAAATGGAGGCTTATGCCCAAATAAATCTCTTAGGCTACGTTTAGACTGGCATGATTTTCCGCGAATGCTTTTAACGGAAAAGTTTTTCCGTTAAAAGCATTTGCGGAAAAGAGCGTCTAGATTGGCACGGATGCTTTTGCGCAAAGCACTTTTTGCAGAAAAGCATCCGTGCCAATCTAGACGCGTTTAAGAAAGCCCGATCGCCATTTTCGCCATCGGGCTTTTTGCGCAAAACAGTTTTTAGCTGTCTACACTGGCCTCTTGCGCAAATACATTTGCGCAAGAGGGCTTTTTCCTAACGAGAGCGTTATAGATTTGAAGAACACTGACAATCTTACATTAGATCGTCAGTGTTCTTGCGCAAATTCAAGCGGCCAGTGTAGACAGCTGGCAAGTTTTTCCGCAAAAGCAGCCACTTTTGCGGAAAAACTTGCCAGTCTAGATGCAGCCTTAGTGTTTAAGGTGCCATAGGACTCCTCATTGTTTTTACAAAATGAGAGAACACCTCTAAAAATGTGGCTGCTAGTTTTTTGGTATCTCCATGTATGCCAATATTTAGCCCTTATTGTCCTTAATAATTCTTACGTTCAATATAATAGTCTCCTTATCTCCCCATTTGCATTAACTATCCAACAAATCTGAGGGAACTTTGATTTGGTTTATTGTTATTCTTTACATTACTTCTTCCTCCATTAAAACCTCTTCTATCATCACCCCTTTTCTACATTCACTATACTGACACCCAGGCCATTTGTGTAGAAGTTCAGAGTCCCCCTTCCACCATCGTTAATATTTGCATTGCTGCTGCATTAAGAAAAACCTTCCCATTTTACCAGGGAGCTGACAGAATTGCCAGGCCCCTGGGCAATGCGGGGAAAGGAGGGCCATCTCCCTGCTTTTGAAAGAGGCAGGTCCTTGAGTGGAAGGGGTGAAGCTGGGACAGACAGCCCCCAGTGCCATCCAGACTATGTGGTGCCCCCGCCGGCCCTCAGATCCAGCTGAAGACTGTGGCACGAGGCACTGGAGTGTGCCACACGGTGCTCCCACAGCAATTCTAAAAGGGCTGGAGCTCCAGCTGCCGCTGCCCTGTGCCCTTCACACATACCCACGTCAGCAGGCCTGCACTCTACAAATATCCACTGTCCATTCTCGGAAATGCATTTTTGCCAGCATCAGGAATCTCAGCATTATAGGGTTCTACACAGCATGTGTGAGAAGATACATTTTGTTTAAAAAAAAAAAAAACCAACAAGTCTTTATTTCTTAGTGTCTACAGATCATGTACCAGTGACACAGTAGCTGAGCAGGCAAATGACTGTGCAGAAACTTCTTTTCTAATCTCCTTGAATAGGTAACAGACCCACTAGCAATATGATCTGATGGTGATATTCGATCAACACCCGCAGACTAGGTTAGCTCCTATTACAACCTAGGTCCCTGTTCCAAACTGATGCATCATTAGCAAAGAATTTTAGTTCTGTTTCATGAATCTCAGCTGTTCTTGGTCACAACACTTTAAACCCACTGGAATTTTTGCTCGTCTGCCTCATGGCCACACAATCCACCCCACCCTTGCATTGGCATTCTCTATTATAGGGTAATCCAACTCATTTAGGCACGGGGATCAAACCTAGGCTTGGTATCATTCTCCCGCTGCCAAAGCAGGAGAAAATCAGATTACTGCTGAACCCACAAGGGTCAGTACCGATATAAGGAAAGTGGGAAAGTGATCAGGAATAGTCAACATGGATTCACGAAGGGCGAATCGTGCCTGACCAATCTGATTAGCTTCTATGATGAGGTAACTGGGTCTGTGGATATGGGAAAGTCAGTGGATGTGATATACTTTGACTTTAGCAAAGCTTTTGATACAGTCTCCCACAATATTCTTGCCAGCAAGTTAAGGGAATATGGATTGGATAAATGAACTGTAAGATGGATAGAAAGCTGGCTAGACTGTTGGGCCCAACGGGTAGTGATCAACAGCGCGATGTCAGGATGGCGGTCCGTTTCTAGCGGAGTGCCCCAAGGATCTGTTCTTGGTTTTGTTCAATATCTTTATTAATGACCTGGATGAGGGGATGGGTTGCACCCTCAGCAAGTTTGCAGATGACACTAAGCTAGGGGGAGAGGTAGATATGCTGGAGGGCAGGGATAGGTTCCAGAGTGACCTGGACAGATTAGAGGATTGGGCCAAAAGAAATCTGATGAGGTTCAACAAGGACAAGTGCAGAGTCCTGTACTTGGGACGGAAGAATCCCAAGCATAGTTACAGGCCGAGGACCAACTGGCTAAGTAGCATTTCTGCGAAAAAGGACCTTGGGATTACAGTGAATGAGTCAACAGCGTGCCCTTGTAGCCAAGAAGGCTAATGGCATATTAGGTTGCAGTAGGAGGAGCATTGCCAGCAGATCCAGATAAGTGATTATTCCCCTTTATTCGGCTCTGGTGAGGCCACATCTGGAGTATTGTGTCCAGTTCTGGGCCCCCCCACGATAGAAAGGATGTGGATGCATTGGAGAGGGTCCAGGGGAGGGCAACCAAAATGATTAGGGGGCTGGAGCGCATGACCTATGAGTGATTGAGGGATTTGGGTTTGTTTAGTCTGCAGAAGAGAAGAGTGAGGGGGGATTTGATAGCAGTCTTCAACTTCTTGAAGGGAGGTTCCAAAGAGGGTGGAGAGAGGCTGTTCACAGTACTGACGGATGGCAGAACAAGGAGCAATGGTCTCAAGTTACAGTGGGAGAGGTCCAGGTTGGATATTAGGAAAAACTATTTCATTAGGAGGGTGGTGAAGCACTGGAATCCGTTACCTAGGGAGGTGGTGGAATCTCCATCCTTAGAGCTTTTTACGTCTCGGCTGGACAAAGCCCTGGCTGGGTTGATTTAGTTGGGATTGGTCCTGCCTTGGGCAGGAGGCTGGACTTGATGAACTCCTGAGGTCTCTTCCAGCTCTATGATTCTATAATAACGCCACAGCTTGGGGCACCCAAATACACTTGTGTGTAGTAAGACAAAGTTGACTGCAGCTGTTCAAATGACTCAAGTTGCTGGGCACCAGAGATATCTGTTGGGCAACTTTAGCCCTTAGAGTTCAAGTTCTGAATGTTTTAATGAGGGAATTTAGCTAGCATGACTGTCACAAAGGGGCCCATGAGGAAGTAGAGTGGGAGTAGGGGAGATAAATTTTTGCAGACTATGTGTTTTGTCCAGACTGGGACTCTGAGAAGTGGACTTTGTTCTCTCACATTGGTAAAAGCACCCCTCAAAGTGTTCCCTGGAATGAGGGGACACCAATCCTCTCTTACTGGCATAGAGGCAGATACTGTGCTAATCATAATCAGCCAATCTACATTTAGACTATTATCTCCAACACAGCAAATGGGCTCTCCCATTTAGGGCTTCCTAACAGTCCGGCACACCTTTAAACAGTAAGGTGAGCAAAGAACAGAGCCCAACATGTTTCGGGGCTGAAGTGTTGTATAAGCTTGTATCAGTAACACAAAATACACTGGTTACAGCAGAAGAGAGAAATGGGGGGAGGACCCCATAACATGTTCCGTGTGTGTGGAGGGGTGAGGAGAACTAAGTCCCTTACACAGGACTTCTCCAAATGCAAACAAACACCCGCCGCCCATTTCCCTACTGGCAATGGGTTCTATTAACTGGCAGAAAGCCTGCTGAAGCCAGACAAGAGCATAGCAGGTGGCTGTGGCAGCGCTGGGCTGGCACATGAGCTAGAAGTATTAACAGTTGACAAGGGAGTGTAGCAAAAAATGTGAGTAGCAGCACATTCATTACCAGGAATGAACAGAGCCCATGGCTCTGAGATGGGTAGACACAGCAGAACCTTGTGATAGCCAGAAAAGGAGACAAGGCGGAGAGGTCAAAAAAGGATCATGAATAGCAGAGGATGTTTCTTTAAAAATATATTGGGCTGAACTCACCTCTTGTGCAACTTCACTGTTGTGAATGGACTAACACAAAGGAAGAGTGTATCCCATTGTTTTCTCCATTGTAACAGGAGAAGCTGAGGAAATACTTGTCATAGGAACAGGCAGTGGAACAAGAGCACTGTGACAGAATAACTCCATAGAGTGCATACGCAAGGATGAGGAAGACTATAATTATCTAGGCAAGCACCAAAAAATGAGATGAGAACTTCATGCACAACATGCATGAGCTCTCCAGCGTTGGCATTCTCTCCCAAGCATCACTCAGTCCAGCTGCAAGTTACAGAGTGTGAGGGTACGTCTACACAGCAGGGCTAAACGCAAATTAAGCTATGCAACTTCAGCTACGTCAATTGTGTAGCTTAAGTTGAAATAGCTTAATTTGGCTTTTGGTGCTGTCTACACAGCAGAAAGTACTTCCCTTAGTCCACATAAAATGAGGGTTATAGGAGTTGGAGTAAGAAGTCTTCCAACTTGACATTATTTTGAAATAAAGGCTGACAGTGTAGACGCGCATTATGTTATTTCGGAATAATATCAGTTATTCCAAAATAATGCTGCTGTGTAGACGTACCCAAAGAGGCCTGGTTCCAGCACATTAGAAACAGCAGGATCAGCACCCAAATAGCTAAGCCAACATGAATCTAGTGAGAGTTACCTTCTTGCTAAGTTGCTGATTCTCCTTTTCCAGCTCTACAAACTTTAGGGTGGTCTCTTCTGTGGTCAGAGAGAGATCTCTGAGCTCTTGGATGGTGTTTTGCAGACTCTGATTGTCCTTTTCTAGCTTCAGAATGCGACTCGATGCACACTCATTTAGCTCAAACACAAAGGACTTTCTAGCTGTTGAAATATGAGAATAAGAATGGAAGAGTTTAAGACACATTCACAACCTGTGTCCATTTCTAGGATTATAAGACACAGATAATTAGGGACAAACCCTTAGCACTTCAGCTGATCTTTGGTGGCAGAGTAGTCCATAGGTAAAAACACCTACATTGAATACTTCCATAGATTATAGTTACATCCCTTCATGAACAGGAAAGGGTCTAAAGACATGAGATCTCAAAAGTTGCTTTATTTTCATAGTCTCATATCTAAGAGTCAAGTTAGCTATTAAGTTGAATGGTTAACTACAAACATTTGGTTGGACACACTGGGCTAGAATCCATCAATTTTGCTGAGATAGAAATGATAAAAAAATTAACATCTGAAACTAGGAAAAAAGCCATTTTCAATCTTTTATACCATGAAGTTACAGCTGTCAGTTAAAACTTTTACATCAATTAACCACAGAAATTGCTCATGTGGATGAGTGCCAATGCTCTGGTTTACCCAGCTGCTTCTGCAGGCACCCACTGAAGCAGGGTGTGTATTTTAAGGCTGGATACACATTCACTAAGAATCAATCACAAAGAAGTCTCTATGGATGTAAGCTTTGCCACTGACTTCAAAAGAGCCAGGATTCACCACTCCAGGTGGTAGGAGTTCACAAGTTTTATCACATTTAATCTGACTTTTCCCAATATCAATGTCTCTATTGCAAATTTACCTTTTCACAATGTTTGATTTTAGTAACAGGACTGGAGTAACTAAAAATCCACCTCCTGTTTCAAATGTAACAAATCTATTGTCTGCATAAAAATCATATGTTGAATATGAAAGTGACATTAACACTTGGTTCAAGTTTTAGATAAAAACACTCATCCCTACAGGAGGAAAGACAAAATTCAGTGCTGCTACCGCCCCTAAAACAACACTTCCAACTGACAGAAACTCCTAGGAGGGTGAATGGTTTATGTTCTTATGTTAACATTCATGCTCTTTATGAGCAATACAATGGTGAGTTTTGGTTGCATCAGTGTTTAACGCTTATACCAATTCTATTCTGAAATAAAAACTTTACCAGTGACTTTGTTGGTTTCCAAGCTTATTGCTACACAATCAGGCCTGCTGATGGGAGTGTGGGGAGGGAAGGGGGCAATTACACTGGGACCCGGTGTTTCAAAGGGACCCAAAGCTACTGGCCACTGCCACTGCTACTGTGGCTGAAACCATAGGTGCTCCATGTGGGTCTGAGTGCTGAAAGGTGTGGGAGGGTGGAGGGATGGGGGGAGGGAGGAAAGCACTGCGCTCCAGCCACTGACTGCTCTTGGCCCCACCTTTTTGCCTGAGGCCCCACCCCTTCCAGGGCAGAGAGCCCTCCCCCCCCCCCACTTTGCCCTTGGGCCTATGGTTGCTGTTGGCTCTGCTGTACCCAATGATTTCTGTATCAACTGTGCTCAGTTTATAAGTTAAAAAAAAGTTTTTCTATGTGCTGTCCTTCCAAACTCAACTTGAAATCTAAGAGTGCATCTACACAGCACCCTAAACTTGAAATAGCTTATCTTGAAATTTGGCGCAGCTACACAACACCAAAATTTCGAAACAACACCCTATTTCGAGCCATCCGTTATTCCTCGTGCAACAAAGTTTAATGGGATGGCAAAATAGCACACCCGTTATTTTGAAAAATATTTCGAAATAACAGGCGGCCTGTATAGACACAGGGTACCTATTTCGGGATATCTCCGGTACCCCAAAATAGCCGTGCAGTGTAGACATGCCCTAAGAGTCAAGCTGAGTTCTTTCCTGGTCATTCATCGCCACTAAAACAAAATAAAAGTTCTGCAGAACAGACTGTGCTCTCAGTTACATCTGCTCAACTCAGTTGTCCTCAGTGGTAACTAACTGAAACTTCATAAATGGAGATGGCTGAAAAATAGGAAACTGTTTTGGAAAAACTTTTGAAAATTTTAAGTTGTTTTCATTTCACAGGGGTCAAAAACCGAAATCACTTTTTGTTTATTCAAAAATTGATTTTTATTCAGACTTTCAAACTCCCCCCTTTTTTGCCACCGAGTGCAGTAAAATAAATGATGTCATTGACTCCCCTCCACTTTTCTTTTGCTACTCTAGAGAAATTTTTGAAAAGCTATGACTTTTGAAGAGTGACGGACTGATAGAGTTATAAAGTTTAGCATTAATTATTATTCTCCCTTTATAACTTTTCTAAAGTTGAGGAAGTTTTGAAAGGTTACAGAAAGGACAAATAAAATATAAACAAAAAATGGAAGCGAACTTAGACATCATCCATTCTAATGCATTCAATAGCAAAAAGGAGAGAAAAGGAGAAAAAACCATAAATTAAACAAAACTGCAATTTGAAATGCGGTAGACAATTCTGAATTGTTTCACATTTTTCATGAAAAATTTCACTGTTTTCCTAAAATGTTCCAATGTTGATGAAACCATATTTTTGATGCATTAGAAGAACCAGAATAAATTTCACCCTGTTTGAACTTTACTGCATTAGCTCTACAGGCAAGCAGATTAAAAAGTGGTAAAAACTAATTAATCATTACTGTTAGTAGACATAGAACAGAACACACACTGCAAGCCAATCTGAGGAGTAAAGTGGTGGTGCCATTTTTACATATACTTAAGACCCTGATTTTACCAAAACGTATGCTCCTACTTAGGTTTAAATAAAGTGATTTGCCCTACTAACATCAATGAACCTACTCAGAGTATAAAGCAAAGCATGCACATGAGTCTTTGAGGGATTAGGTAAGTGTTCAGTAAAGACTAGATATAGAAAACTCCTGCCCATAACATTGTTATATTTCCCAGGGTTCTTTAAAATATAATTTTATATCCTAGCAATATAAACTGAATTAATTATATAACTAGAAACCAATTATCAAGCTTATGATACAGGGCACTGATTTTTGTTATGTCTTGCATATAATTATTGAAAATGAATCACCCACTTATAAAATATCCAGCCAGTTATTTCCCCTCCCTCTCATTCATTTTTCACCATCTATTAAAAATAGTTCTCTCACAGCATAGGCTTTTTTTCTGGGACTTAAAGACAGCTGGGAGTAGAGAAGGGTCATTGACTTCTCGCAGCCACTTACTATTTAGTTAAAAATACCCTATGCTGGGATCATTACCGTGTAATATATGGGGGGTTGTTTGTTTATTTTGAGGCATTAACTCAAGGGAGGTTTAAATATAAAGAAGTCATTGTTAATAGTTAAATAATATAAGGAAAGAAGCTGGAAGTTGTGGCATTGTTAGAAGCTTTTTGTTCAGCTTACATAAGAAAAAGTCAACTGTTTAAATAAGAAAATTTATTTCCCTCTATGAACTACTGAGGCTGGAGTTGAGGTTTTGCTCCTGCCTAGTGTAGTAACTTGTTCCCCTCCTCTTCTATAAGGAAACCTTGTGCAAGCACAATAATTAAGAATCACCTCATGATGGCTACTTACTATCTGCGAGGTCTGTGCTCTTTGACAGCTGTTCTAGTTCCCAGCCCAGGTGTGCAGACTCATTCATGCTCTGTTTTTGTGCTATCTCCAGTACCATATTCTCTTCCAGCAGCTCTTCAATTCGCTTCTTGTCTGTGTCCCGGTCCTATGAAAAGAAGACCATACACATGGAACCTCATGCTGAGCTTATTAACTAGAGAGTCTGATCAACCTCTTCATGTTTGCTCAGTTATTACTAGGAGCGATACATGCACTGAGAGTTTAACAGACCATCCCCACATACAACATGTGTGTCTATATTAATACACACATACAATATTAAGAGAGATTCCTCACAGATCCAAGATTAAAGCCACCACATAGATGGCCTAGATCCAAAATGAAACTTCTCCAAGTTCACAGTTACAAAGATCCAGGGTTTTGGTTCAGGTCCATCTCTAATTACTTGTAATACTAAGTGGATGCTTTAAGATATGTCTAATAGCATCAAGACTGCATAATTTCACAACTAACTTATACAACTTTTTGACACTATCTGGGCTTTACAATAAGCTTTCTGCTCTTCCTAAAGCTGAAGACAAGCATCACAGAATCAGAGATATTTTTCCTCATTATTTGAAATGCCAAAAAGTGAAATCTTTATATCACACCATTGCCACCTTCAGAGCTTTTTAACAAAGAAACTGTGTAAATAAATGGAAAATAAAATCATATAAGGTACTTAAAAAACCTAACCATATCAGGTGCTCCGTGAGAGATTGTTCAACATTTCCCACTAGAAGTCAGTTGTTTACTGCTGATTGACAAAATTTGAATTATTCTAATGAACAGATGAAAAATAGGCTCATATACGGAGAAAGCTTTCCTCTAAAGTGAGTGGGTATTGAATGGGCAAGACTTTAGAGAATGTTCCCAGTTAAAGAACTGGAGTAACAAATAGGTACCGGCTTGTTCTCCTTTTCTCTCTTACACCCTCCAGCTCCATCCCTTTCACCTTATAAGACACCTGCATCAGAATGACATTTACATGCATGATGTTTGTATTGAAATGAGAACAACCATCTCATTTGGGGCAACATATTTTGGTTCCTCCACATGTCACATCATGCTTCTTCAAGGTATCTCAGGATGGGCACCCAAAATTGGAGGCATCCAAAATTATGAGCCACTTTTGAAAATCCTGAGTAACATTTGTTTATTTAATTTACAATACACTGTATACTCTGAATTTAGCATAACACCCTGGGTCTGACCAATTCCTTTATGCCAACAAAATCTTTTTCAGGTTAGTAAAAGACCATACTTCACAAGAATTCAGAGCAATGAACCCATAACAGGAATACTAGTAATTAAAATACGGCATACAAAGTAACATTTTTTTATGTTTAATGCAGTAATACCTGTCCAATGTTATTTATTAGGCTTTTTAGTTGTGAGTGATAAACATCTAGATCTTAAGTCTTTCATTTGTGTGCAAATGAATAAGCTCTTCTTCTCTGATTTATGTAATATTCAATACTGAGAACATTTTATGTTTTGCAATGGTCAATGCCTTACAGAACTGCTGCAATAAATATATATTTTATATCCAGCAAGAGCTAGTTATATTTCCTAGTGAATAAGGAAAAGTTATTTACTTGTTCCCGTAATATAAGAACTAAGGGCCACCAAATGAAACTAATGGGCACACAGCACATAGTCAATCTGTGGAACTCCTTGCCTGAGGAGGTTGTGAAGGCTAGGACTATAACAGGGTTTAAAAGAAAACTAGATAAATTCATGGAGGTTAAGTCCATAAATGGCTGTTAGCCAGTATGGGTAAGGAATGGTGTCCCTAGCCTCTGTTTGTCAGAGGGTGGAGATGTATGGCAGGAGAGAGATGGCTTGATCATTACCCATTCGATTCACTCCCTCTGGGGCACCTGGCATTGGCCACTGTCGGCAGACAGGATACTGGGCTGGATGGACCTTTGGTCTGACCCAGTATGGCCATTCTTATGTTCTTATGTTCTAGCAGTTGTTTATTGCAGAAGGTTTTTACATCCTATGCGTAAGAGATTTTTTTAAACTAATACATTCTAAAATCACTAACACCAATGAATATGGCTTCAATATTTTATTGGTGATATATGCTCATCTAACCTGAAATCAGTTAAACTGTTTGCTTCTCCCAAGCAGACCACTGACGTATTGATACATTTTCTTGTAAGCAGAGCATCATGCTGTTTTAAGCATAGACAATGAATGGCACTGACACAAAGTTCATATGGTTTAAAACATGGTAAAATTTTGTAAATAGGATTTACTCCAATAGATTATGTAAAAAGAGTATGTAACCTAGTTTAAAACCAAAATTTGTTAAAAATAACATAGTTAAATAGTGTGTACCAGCTCTATATCATGAAGTTTGGATTTCAATTGCAAGTTTTCCTTCTCTAGTTCGTGCAACTTATCACCGCGAGCTCTTGCTACCGTTAACTGTTCTTCTAGCATGGCCTTTGTTTCAATTAGTATGATGTTGTCTTCTCTCAATTCCTATAACACAAAAAGAAAAACAGCATATAAAGTTAATCTCCTAGTTTCATAGTATTAGGTTTCAAACATCAGACAACTTTCAATATACAGTTTGAAAAAAAATATAGCACATCTATAACAAGGCCATTCAAATACTGGATATTTAACTATGAATACCATTACCTCTAAAATTTCAGTTTTACATATGCAGATCCCACAAAAGCAAAGATTTACACTTCAAAATGTTCCAATATCAACGTTGGTGAAGCACTTGGGAGACAGAGAGTGCAAAATATAAATAGACCTAGACCTTTAGAGGTTACAGGCACATTTACATGAAAAGGTTCTTTCAGCAACTAGCCAGAAAGAGTTCTCTTTCCCTCTCTCTCATGTACATGGCTTTATTTCACGTAACGAAGCAGTGGTTTGCAATGACCTTAAAAAGCTGCCACAATCATTAATTGTATGAACAGTTTTAGGTCAGCAGCATTTTGGGCTCTTTTTGTGGAGCATAAACCAACTTGGCTCTGCAGCTACAGCAGTCCTAGCACAACTCTAGGAACAAGACTGGTAAATTATATGCTGCTCTCCTGTTGTCTGAACCATAACAAAGTAAAAACTGCAGCCTCATCGATTTATGTACCTGTACCTTATCTCCAGAAATAATGCATGTTCACAGGATAAAATCTGGCTGACGTTCCTATCCAGGCCATAACAGCTTTAAATTGTCTGATTCCAGGCCAAAAAGAAAAAAAAAACAGGACTGCTTATTTTTACCTTTAAGTGCTTTTGATATCGGAAATGCACATGTAAGTCTTGCAATTGTCTCACTCACAAAGTGACAACATTTGGAAGATGGGGAAGAGCAGGGTGCTACACATCTCAGTAGACCCACTAAATCAACACTCAGTAAGCAGTGCTCCCTCTAAGCTGTGTGCTTGTGCGTCTGCTCAGGAGAGATTCACATGCCGCCCAGCTGATTAGCAGAGAGCCCACTACTAGGATTTTTGTTTCTATTGGTGGTTCACATTTGCACATGCCTCAATGCACATAAAAATATTCTACATATGGATGGAAAAAATCGGCACATGTATGGAAAAGATTAGAGGGAACATTCCTACACAGGGGAACTGGGGGGGAGTGGAGACAAACACCACAGTAATTAACCTTGTTCTAATAAAAAGATTTTTATTAGTTTATTTTTCCTCCAACATACAGAAAAAATGGAATATGCATACATCCCTGGTTTGACAGGTTATTGCTGAACAATAACCTTCAAATTATAAAGCCTCTACTATCATCAGTGAATAAGCTGACTCACTCAGCCAACAAACCTTCAAAACACATGGACTACTGAAAGGTTATCACTAATGAGTAAGGCCTGTTAGCTCACTGGACAAGAGCTGCTTTCCCATTTTTAGAAGGATACACTCAGTGGCCTGAAAGTCTGATAGCAGCTCAGTAAGACTCACTCCCAGGTCTGAGTGAGATCTGCCCATTTCAGAACATAGTTTACACAGTCTGTTATGAAAGAATGGGCTCCCCCTCACCTGCCCTAACATGCATACAAACCCAGTAGATACATAACCCTTAACCACAAATTAAACAGAAAGCTTAAAAAGGATTTCACTTTATCCCAGATTTCTCATAAAGCCAATGGGAGGAGTCAGCAGTTGACAATTAATCTTCTGGTATTTCTTGGCATTCGTAGACTTTTCTGCACTGTGCAAAACACTAGCAATTAGCTACTCAGAAATAAAGAGTGTTGTGAAGATGTACTGCTATTTCTTGAAAATAGCTTTGACAGAGAAAAAACAAATTAATTTCTGCCCCACAGAAAAGAAAAATCCCTGGTTATTGTTGCTACTGCTTAGAAGCAGCTCTTCTACCCACCTATTGTGTGAAGTGGCTTTTAAAGCCCCAAAACACTGAAACTGATTAATGCAAAGCTGTTGCAAAACTTTAGATTAATGTGGGTTTAGAACAATTGTACTACTAGTAAAAAAATCCATGGAAAAACAACTCCGTTCACTCCTGGTTTTATAAAAGAGGAAGGATGTTCTTGTGGTTAAGGCTGGCCTGGGAATTAGGAATTCTGGGTCCTGTTTCCCAGCTGTGGTACAGACTTCCTGTGATCCCCTAGTCTGTACCTCAGGTCCCCATGTGCACAGTGGGGATAAGTGCACTCTGTGCTTCACAGGAGACACAATGATGGTGACTGCAATAGAGATGTCTCTGAGTAAATGAATAAATAGAAAATGTGAAACTCTGATTTTTTTAAGACCTAAATTTTGGGCCAAGTTTGACCAGAGAGGATGAATATGCTAAACTGTCTGATATCAAGAGATGAGAGTGAGTGGACTTAAAAAAAAGGCAGCCTGCCTGGTGTAAGAGAAGCACTGAAAATACTCATATTGAAACAATGGGTCAATCAGAATATATAACAGACTGTCCTACTCAGTCTGGACTGCAGCCCTGAGAAATAAGATGGTGTTTGACCTCATAAACATGGCCTCAGAATTACCTCTGACACTGCTTACCAAGCAGGAAATGATTATTTCAATATCTCATGAAGAGTCTAACTGTGTGCCAAGAAAGGTATACACAAAACCAGTCTCTGATTGCAAATCACACATGGTTGGGACCCACAATATTTGAGAGATGGGAGGTAGCACCCTGCATGTGCCTGAGGATTGAGGGGGAGCAAGACTTGACAGATCAGAATGTTTATTATGACAAAATCTGTTGGGCCAATAATATTTACTTGCACCCATTTTCTGAGGTAATCTTTATAGTGCAAACTTAATTTAAGTAAACTGAAAAAACAACAAATAGTCTGGTAGCACTTTATAGACTAACAAAACAAGTAGATGGTATCATGAGCTTTCGTGGGCTGGACAATTCTGGTACGGCTCTTCTCATTTTTTCCGCCGCTGTTTCAGCTTCCTTTGTTAATATACCAGGGGTATATTATAACTAATGTCACCACAGATAACCCTAGGGTAACCCAAGAGACCTGAGAATTGGTTTGGCTATAAATCATTCTTGTATTAGATAAGAATGGCTAGGAGTGTTTTCTATGGGAATGAAGGTTTGTCTTCTTTCTCTTTTCAAAACCCTCACAATGGTTTTATAGCTATGTGGTTTTTTTAATCAAAAGAACAGAAGAGTTTTCTTTTCCTTTTTTTTAAGATTTACTCAGCATTGCTCAGACCTTAACTCAATTAAGTTTGTTTTTTTGGAAAATAAAATGAAAATACACATGCTTCATTTAAATCATTGTTCTGGGGTAGGGCTGGGGATGAGGGGCTCGGTATGCAGGCTACCTGGGGAGAGAAGACTACTCCAGTTCTCTTCCAACGCAGCATCTTGAGGCCAGGTAAGAAGCATCTCTCCATGGCTGCTGCAGTTCCAGAGGGCTTAGCAAAGGGAGAGGTGCATGACCCCAGCTGGGGCAGATTCAGGTTCATCTGACCCCTGTGTGCTCCCCAGCCAGAGTGATGAATGCAGCAAACTGTGCACTTTCCCCTAGCTCTCTGAAGAGGGGGAACAGCCAGTAATGTTCACATAAAATTTGGGGGGAGGGACTTCAGCTCCCCGCACCCTGCCTAAAGGGCACCTGAAGGGTGGGAGGTTCGGGGCTTGGGCAGTGTTTTGGGCAGGCCTCTAGCCAGCCCCTTTCACTTGCCTTGGTGGATTGTCTCTTTTCTGTATGGTTTTCTGGGAAGCAATCCCATTTTCAACTAACAAGCACAGGCACATCCCATTTTCCTGGCACAACCAAACCCTTTCCTTGCTTTTAGTTATGATAAGAGAAAGCTGTATACCAAATTTGGTGGTCCTAGCTCTTGTAGGAGGCGTTCTTGAACAAACAGGCAGGCAGAGAGACAAAACTCTCTCACATATATATTAGATTTACATGTAAGACATTCCAAAATGAATTTGATGAAATTTACCTTAAAACTAACTATAACTTAAAATATCCAAAAATTTTTTATCTTGCCTTTACAAACATCTCACTGAAATACACCATAGAATTTGGTTTGCAGTCTTAACAACATGGGACCTGATCCTGCAACCATTTATGCCTATGAGTAGGCAAATTAAAATTAAATATTGGCATAAATATTTACAGGATTGGGGCCCACTCTGTTTACTATTCAACTGAAACTGGAGAGTTTTTATACACACACAGACTCTCTCTCCATATACCTGATGTTATGGAAGTCACTCCTGCTGAGCTGTAATAATGTTAACAAATGCCCGAGAATAACTGAACCTTACATCCATCAAACTATATGAAAATGTAAAAGAAGTGCTTTTAAAAATGTTCACAGGAATTACTTTCCATCATCCTGTGGGGAAATTTATTGCAATTGGGGGAGGAAAGAAATGCAAGTAAGACTCCCTGGCCTCTGAAAAGAATCTGATCTCCTGGAGCTGCAAGAGACTCAATGGAGAGGAATGCAGCAGCAGGGTTTTATGTTGGCGGGAACCACTTCCTCAGAAGAAGCACTGCCCCTGCACATTGATAGTTATGATCTCATTAAGCCACCACAGTGGGCAAGTCTATAGATTGCATTTGCATTGTGTGTTGTTAAAGTTATAATCAAATTAAAATAGCGTTTGGTAATTCTGGTCATGAAAGACACGGACAGAAAACATTCACCTGCTCAGACATGTCAGGTCTCGCTTGCAGTAAGGCTTGCTCCTTTGGCACTTGTTCTAAGGCAGCTTCTAAAATCTCCCTCTTGCTATTAGAGACTTGGAGCCTGTGGTTTAAGGAACTATTCAAAGTCTCATTCCAATTTCTCCACTTGTACATCACGTGAATTGTCACACATGGTCTGCCCCCCACATGGCACTTTCATGACCACTGCCTGGAGATGCCATTCTTTAGAGGCAAGCTTTCATGACTGTACTTCAAGGACCAGAACCAGAAGCTTGTAAAGTGTCCATCATATGTTTTTTCACTGAAATACACGCAGTTAAAGGACCCTCAGATGTCGGTTCAATTACTGACTTTGCAGTGTGTTTTCACAACACTATAATGTCCCAGAGTTCTTATTTTACTACAAAATCATAGCCTGCTTTATTCATCTGTATTTTGATTACCCCATCAATGTGAAGTTTGCTTGAGACTCTCAGACACTAAGGGTATGTCCACACTAGCCCCCTAGTTCGAACTAGGGAGGCTAATGTAGGCATTCGAACTTGCAAATGAAGCCCGGGATTTAAACATCCCGGGCTTTATTTGCAAGTTCCCGTCCGGCCGCCATTTTTAAATGCCACTAGTCCGGATTAACTGCCCGTGGCTACACGCGGCAGTTAAACGGTAATTCGAACTAAGTCCTTAGGTAGAATTACCTGTTACTCCTCCTGGAATGAAGTGTAACAGGACTTAGTTCGAATTACCGTTTAACTGCCACATGTAGCCACGGGCAGTTAGTCCGGACTAGTGGCATTTAAAAATGGCGGCCGGACGGGAACATGCAAATAAAGCCCGGGATATTTAAATCCCGGGCTTAATTTGCAAGTTCGAATGCCTACATTAGCCTCCCTAGTTCGAACTAGGGGGCTAGTGCAGACATACCCTAAGAGCTTAGGAAGCTACTTGTATCAATAAATGTCAGGAGAGCGGGGTGGGTCACCTTTATGCTTTACTAGCATCTCTCATCCTCAAGTGAGAGATTAGAACAAGCTCCCTGTTCCGACACTGCAAGTGATTCTGAGGAAACTGTAAATCCAGCTATTTTTCTAGGGGATGACAGGAATGTGAGCAGACACAGATCTGATTCATTATACCTCTCTTTAAAGGACAGGCAGAGAAAATGGAAGAGAAACTGAGAGATAACACTGGCTGAATTCTGGCCTCATTACAGCCCCTTCACATTGGTACAGCAACAAAACAGGGCCAGAATCCCTCCTGGAGAATTCCCTGAATGCAAGGGCAGCACAAAGCCAAAGGAGACAAACTGATGCTGCCCTTGTATGGAGCACCCACTCTAGGAATTTGCTGGCATAGATAGGAAAAGGGAATGGCCGGAATGCAAAATACTGGCAATTTTATAATGTGAAGCAGTCCAAAGGAAGCTGGGGAAGCTCCTAACTCAGGGCTGGGCAAGATGCAGCCTGGGGGCCGGATGTGACCTGCCTAACAATTTGATTTGGCTGGGGACTGCATCTAGCAGCTTTCTATTTACATCCCACTGCCCATGCCATCGAATTTCCAGGCAGCAGCTCAGGCAACAGAATCCTATTTAAATGGCTTGTGGCTCACGGTTGTGGCACTACCTTGGCAGGGGCTGGAGCCACAACCCCTTTAAATTGCTGCAGTAATCCTGGGAGGCTGCCAGGCAACGTGGTAGCTGCGGGGCTGGAAGCCACAAGCCCTTTGCTATTATTAATTCAAAGCCTCTGGCTCCAGACAACAGTGAGTTGAAACTAGTGCTCAGCCCGGTCCCTTCTGTGCAGGCCCCAGCCCTTCATAGAATCATAGAATGCTAGAACTGGAAGGGACCTTGAGAGATCATCAAGTCCAGTCCCCTGCCCTCACGGGCACTGTCTAGGTCATCCTTGATAGATGTTTATCCAAAATGCTCTTAAATTTCTCCAGTGATGGAGATAACCACAACCTCCCTAGGCAATTTATTCCAGTGTTTAACCACCTTGACAGTGAGGAAGTTTTTCCTAATGTCCAACCTAAACCTCCCTTGCTGCAGTTTAAGCCCATTGCTCCTTGTCCTATCCTCAGAGGCCAAGGAGAACAATTTTTCTCCCTCCTCCTTGTGACACCCTTTTAGATACTTTAAAACTGCTATCATGCTTCTTGGGGGGTGAAGCTGGCCCATGACCAAGTACCACAATTCATTAGGTGGGCCCCCGTGAAAATTATTGCCCAGCCCTGCCCTAATATATGCCACAGGACATAGTGAGCCCTAGAGCAAACAGAATTAGAAAGGTGCCATGAAGGTGTAAAGTGATCTTTGCTCCATCCACCCCCATGCACCCATATGGATGAATGCTTTTAGAGATGCAGCACAAAATCTCACCTATGATGCCCAACCTCGACATCCAAGACAGAAGAAACAGAGGTGGAAGACTGAATGAGGGGTGGAAGAATGGAGAAAAGGAGAGCTCTGTAAATTTTACATTAAAGATCATCAAGTTAACTTAGCACATAGGAGACATAAGTTGTTAGTTTGAGGATTTTGCTAGCTATAGGGCAAGCCATAGCACTGGGAACCCAAGAACAGTACAATGGAATGGCTGCCCTTTTGCTCTTAGATGAAGAGAAGAGGAAGCACTAGCCTCTACCACGCTATCAGAACCAACTCCACTCTGCATACTTTGGGCAGCAGGGACAGACTGAAGTACAGCAGCCCAAGAACCTGCCCTGCTACTTAAGATGCACGATAGGGTTAACTTACAATGGATTTGCCAGTTTGGGGGAACACGAGAGAAACAATTTACAGTAAGATCCAGACTCCCTCAGGTAAACTGTGAATTGCTGGCACAGAGGAGCCTGCCTCAGTTTGCAACTTACACATTTTATTACCCAGCAGCTTAGTGGCTCTATTTGTAAGATACAGCAGACAGCTGGTCCTCCAGGCTGGCAAAGAAAAACAAGGCAAGACTGGAAGTCCATAAAGAACTGGAATGTTTTTAGCAGGGAGTGCTATGGGCATATGTTATAGTAATACTCCATTATCTCAAAGCCAGGGGCTCTGCCTATTTCCAGTTTGGGCCTAACCTTTAAGTCAGTTGCAAAACTTCCACTGGCTTCATAGAATCATACGGTTGGAAGAGACCTCTGGAGGTCATCAAGTCCAACTCCTTGCTAAAAGCAGGACCAATCCCAACTAAATCATCCCAGCCAGGGCTTTGTCAAGCCAGGACTTAAAGTCCTCTAGGGATGGAGATTCCACCACCTCCCTAGGTAACTCATTCCAATGCTTTACCACCCTCTTAGGGAAATAGTTTTTTTTCTAATATCCAATCTAGACCTCCCCCACTGCAACTTAAAACCACTGCTCCTTGTTCTGTTCTCTATCACCACTGAGAACAGCCTCTCTCCATCCTCTTTGGAACCTTCCTTCAGGTAGTTGAAAGCTGCTATCAAATCCCACCTCCCCTGCTCTTCCCTTCCGTAGAGTAAAGAAGCCCAAATCCCTCAGTCTATCATCATAAGCCAGATGCTTCAGCCCTCTAATATTTTTTGTTGCCCTCTGCTGGACTCTCTCCAATGTGGCCACATCCTTCGTGTAATAAGGGGCCCAGAAATGGACATAATACTCCAGTTATGACCTCACCAGTGCCGAATAAAGGGGAATAACCTCAGCTTGCCCTCTCTCTTGGTTTTAGGGGGAAAAAGAAATATGGAAATTATTGTACAAATGATTAGCAGAAAAACTCAAGAGGAACAGGGTGAGGTGCTTCCACTGTGCGTGAGCTGAAGCAGTGTGACAGGTATCTCTCTGTCTCAGGGAAATTCAGAGTTTAGATGAGATTAGCCCACAGGCCTAAAAAGAAAGTGAAGCTATGATGAGCAGAAGCCTGAAGTGGCTAAACCAGAAGAAACTGTATTACTAATAGCATGAAAATATAGATGAAGCCCTCCACTTAAGGGCAGTTTCTCTGTTGTTTATAAGGCCAGCATTTGCAGATTTTAATGCCCACAGTTTGCCATCTGAATTTACACTTACACGGAAAATGCTGGTTAAAGAATCAACTCTGGGACATATACAGCTTGAAAATGTACTTCAATGAAGTTGCAAAGAGGATCCAAACTCATACTGTCAAAGAACTGGGCTGTTACGGTCAGCCACATAGTGGAGAACCAATAGATCTCTATGAGGGGGCTTTTCGGCACTGGCCTACCCCTGCTCTCACTGATGAGAGTTTCACCACTGACTCTAATGGGGAAGCAGAGCTAGGCCATTGCTGAGTGCTTCCAAAAATCCCATCCATCAGGTATTTTCTGGAACTTCAGTTTTCTTTAATCTGCAGGTAGGGTCAAATGTGATTACAAATGAAGCATGAATTGGTGAACAGCACTGGGGGAAATGGGGCAGGCACCACAGATTTTTTTTCCCTGATCTTCACTTACCTCCATACGAGCCTTATAGAAATCCACATCATGCAGTTTCTCTTTACACCGGACCAATTCCATCTCAAGTCTCTCGACTCGGTTTGCTCTTTCTCTCAGCGAGTCCAGTTCATCTCTATATGCTCGGGCAGAGCGTGCATCAGCTGCCAGGTGGATGTTCTGGGGAAAATGACAAACAGAAAATAATAAAATTAACCCTCTCATGCTGGTAAAACTAACAACATTGCCCCAAGTCTAAACAAGCAGAAGTGAATGGAAAGCCAACAGCGTTCCTAAGGTGCAAATGTGGGGAACTCTTCAATAAGCCACCAAACTCATTGCAGGATTGAGTATACAATTGTCTACAATTGAGCCTACAATTGCCTAAAATTGGATTCTTCAATTGTCAATGATCCACACTGTGTATGCTCCAGGCATTAGTTGGTGAACTGAGCAGATGAGACCCACTCTCACAAGCACTGAATATTCTGTCACAATCAGACCTATACATAACACACTGCAGTCACCTGGTTCCATCATTCAAATTTCATGAGAAGCATTTTTATTTCAATACTGAAAGCAAAAGTGATGCAGTGTTACAATTAGAGAAGCCCCACTCACTTCTTGTTTTATTTTCTGCAGCTCTAGCACAAGCTGTTCTGCTTCATGCTTGGTGTCCACAAGTTGCTCAGACTTTTCTTCCCTGAAAATGATTAGGGAAAACTTAGTATAAAACTATTTCAAGGGTTCCTCAAACAATACTTATGGTATTAACATCATGGCAAGATGCAGGAGGTATGAGTCACAGGTGTCTACAAGTGTAATCTGGACATGAGACCTCATAGATTTTCTTGGTGCTAATCCAGTCTCAAAGTCACCAAGAGCTACAGATGTTTCCTTGTAGTGCCTTTTGCCAAAGAAAGTTTGGCATTGTATCTTTTTTAAATGATCATTTCACCTGCCACTCCTGCTGCCACAGCTAACACAATCATTGCCCTTCTGAATATGGTAACCAATCCTTCCCAACAATCATTGCCAAGAGAGAGGAATGTGTATGCAAGTGGGGAAGGGAAAACTCAACTGGAAGCAACAGTCTTTGAAAACTTACAGATGGCATGGGGTTGGGAAGGAACAAAGGAAAAGGGGAAGAAAATGTGAGGGATGTGTGAAGGCAAGAAGAGGAAAAGACAGACAAATTATTGGAGGCTTGAGACTGGTGGCATGTTAAGAAGAGGGAAGATGAGAGAAGGCCAGGCCAGCTACTTTACACACATCCTTTCATTAAACAATACAAAAACAAACAAACAAAAATCCTAGAAGACCAAGTCCTACGTGTAGATCTCCCAGAAAAGTTGGCATGTTGAAGCCAAGAGGCAACCCAATGCTGCAGATTGAGACTTACTACATGTTTAAGTGACACTGTTAGCAAGGAACCTGAGACAGACAGCATTTCTCCACTACACCAGGCATTTAGTGACTCACAATTCCTGTCGCACCCTTCTCAGTTTCGCTCTTATGTCTGCCAGCTCAACACCCAGGTGCTGCTTGTCTTCACCGGAGAGTCGATTGGCTAGGTTTGGTGAAGAATCTGGACTAGATGTTTTCAGAGGACTTGCTGGTTGCTGAGACTGCAGATAATCTCTCTCTTGCGTGAGATCCACAATCAGCTGGAAACAGAGAGTGGCAAGTGGCATTTACAAGGAATAACAATTCATTACACTTATAGCTCCTTTCATTCAAGTATCTCAAAGTACACTGCAAAGGCAGGTAATTATTAGCCTACTCTACAGATGTGGAAATTCAGGCAGAGAAGGTTCAGGCGATGTACCTCATGTCACACACTGAAGGCAGTGACAGCATTGGGAACAGAACACAATTCTGATTCCCAGTCCTAGGATAACCACTGGAATGCACTACTTCCCAGTGCTTCAGATAAGGACTTTATTTTGCTTAGAGTTTTTATAAAAACTGCAGCAAATTTACAGCTTTAATTAATTCAATCAGATTCAGATCATGAACTGTAGGAAGAGAGGCAAGTGAAGAGATCTAGGCCAGGGAGACTAGAGGTTTCTAGCAGATATGAGAAATAAGATTAACTGATGAGTCACAGATACAGAGGAAAGATGTCACTGGTGACCTAAGCTAGAGAGAAGGCAAATACTTTTGGAGGACAGAAAAGCTGCTACAGAGAAAAATGGAGGAGAAAAGTATAACAGAAAAAACCTCTGAAGAAAATTCAAAAAACAGAGCATCTTGTGTTTCCTGCACACTCTTCTTTCCAAGAGGAATTCTCTGTAGCTCAAGAATATAATTTATGAGAGCAGCAAGGAAAGATTAAACATTGCTCTACGGGCTACAATTTTTACAGATTTAATAGAAGAGATCAAGCCTTATATGAAACACAAGGACAATCATTACACAAGCAAAAGACAATAGAAAAGCAGAGCCTATGTGTGATCCCTAAAATAAACTGTATGAGAATATATCTCATTCATACTTCTGTGCACTCATCTCTCTCATCAATAAGCCTCTTGAGATGAAAAACCATATTCCTTGAGAGAGACTCCAGTTCTTCAGGGGCCATATCTGGGAGCTCCAGCCACTGCAAGTCAAACACATTCTCCTGGTTATGAGTCACCTGCAAACAAGAACAAGATACACATTTACAGGTTGGACCTCTCTCAACCGGGATTCCTTTGTCCAGCAACTTCCATGGTCCAGCAACACCATGGATGTTGCTGGACCAGACAGACCCGGTGGAGGGCCAGAGCCAGGAGCCCTGTGGGGGCCGGGAACCCAGCCAGGCTAGTTTCAGGGAGGCCAGCGGCTGGGAGCCCTGCTGCAGGAGTCCAACTGAGCCGGTTGCAGTGTGGCCAAATGCCAATGGGCTCTGGTGGGGCAGTGGTCTGCTGCGGTGGGGCCATGATCTAATATGGTATGGATTTTTTTTTACTGTAATTCTCTAATATTGCTTTTCTCCAAGTGACGCTGCTGAAAACTGCACTAGACTAAAAAGGTTCTTTTCAAGTCACTATGTGTCCACATATAGGACTAAGCATGTTTTTCTTTGACTACAACCATGTTCTTTATATTCCTTAGTTTGTGAATGAAATTTCTAGTCTGTGGGAAATGCTTTTAGAAGCAGATTGTAAAATATACAAAAAAGCTATCATCAACATCTTCTAACAGGAAGTGTTCCCCATCCTCCTGTCCTACTTTTTGTTTTGTTTTGTTTGCCTTTGCATGAGATGAAGCCAGCACACCCTGAGAGAATGTGCATTTTATACTGAGGCCTGTCAGGCGGAGGGCATTTGAGGAAAGCTTCACCTGAACTCAGGGAAGTGGGATGACCGCTGCTGTTTGAGCAAACATTATTTTCTTTTAAAGAAGGATTTAGAATCCAGCAGACAAGTGTCACCAAATTATACCATTTTAAAAAGACTAAAATAATTTTTTTCACCATTGATGGTATTTTCAAAAGCAGTTAAATTATGTGGGTGCTTAAATCCCAATTTCAAAAGTGCCTCTGGCCTTTTAATGGGAGTTAAGCTCCAAGTAACTTTTGAAATAATACTCATGCTACTAAATCACTAAAGAGCTTTTGAAAATTTTACCTGAAGCCTCTTTTGCGTAGTTCTGTAAAACTACTATCAGTCTGAGACAGTGCTTGGCAGTTACGACATTTATGACTGCCGCTCTGAGAAGTGGTGACGCCAGTTACTTTTCCACCACCTAGTAATCTTTACCCTTTAATTTGTTTGCACTTAAGAGGGTGTATCTACTTGTAAGCTGGGAAATAGTGATCCCCAGCTCACAGAGACATACCTGTGTTAGCTCTGTTCAAGCTAGCATAGTAAAAAAGGCAGCATAGATGGAGTAGCAAGAGAAGGTGGCGTGGGCTACCACCCAAGTACGTACCTAATGGGTTCAGATGGGCACATATTCGGCAGATAGCTGAAGTTGCCCCCCATGCTATCCAGGCTATTTTTAGCCTGGGTATGTCTATGCAAGCTGGGAACCACACCTCCAAGCCCAATATACATTTCTGTGTGTTAAACCCATTAGTGCCACTAAGAAAAGTTAAGCTGTGGTATTACAAAGCAAAATAAACAATACTATTGAACCCACAGGAGAAGGGAAAAAAGAAAGAAAGCTTCAAGTGCTGAGAACTTACTTCCTGAATGTGTGAAACAATCGCAGCTTGGGTCTCAATATCCAGTTGTTTTATTCTTTCAATAAACTCTTCCTTTCTTTCACACTGCAAACAAACAAGAAAACAAAGGCACACTTCATTTGAAAACGGGATCATAGCTCTCTTTCTTTGTTATTTTCTTTGAACACCTCTGCACAGCTAACAGGACATTTGCGACACCAAGGCTAAGTCTAGACTGCAGCGCTTTTCCGGGATACCTCTGGTATGCCAGAAAAGCAATGCCATGTCCAAGGAACGTGCCCGCTTTTCTGAAAAAAGTAGACATGCTCTTTTGCCATCCCCGTAAACCTCGTTCTACGAAGCATAAGGGATGTGTTGAAAAAGCAGATTTTTCCAAAATTTGGCACCGTGCAGATGTGCCAAATTTCAGAAAAGCCTCTTTTGAAAGAAAAGCGGAAAAAGATATGCAAATTGTGATTCACAATTTGCATATCTTCTTCCAACTTTTCTATGTGGTCTAGACATAGCCCAAGGGCCAAACCCTCTCATGCTTACATTGAGTAGCTAGCTCCTTACTGTGTGTACAAGCTCTACAAGATCACTGAACTAACTGAGGAGTAAATGACTAAGCAGTGAGAGTAAAGGTGACTGAATCCTGCCAAAAGTTTTTAACTTCAGGCTAAGTTAAATGTAAAAGAAAAAAAAATAAAACGATAAAAACACAGGCCCCACAAGCAGAAAATCAAGGACCCACAGTGGATGTAAATCAGCAAAGTTCCACTGATTTCAAAGGAGCTACACCTACATAAACCAGCAGTGGATTTGGCCCTAACTTTACATCATTTAAACTATTTGACCACTTTTTGCATTTTGCTCATTTTGAGCAAAGACAACAGATCAGTTGGTCTGCTTTTGATTCTGCTCACAAGGGCTTCATTTTTTGGTTCTTGGGCTCTAATTAAATATGTCTTTAGTAGAATGCCACAGTGGAAAATATTTAATGAAAAATAAATGACATTTTAATTACATAGCTTCACAAGTCTATTTCTATCCAATTAGCTATGTAAATCTTAAAAACAAAAGCCCATAACATGACAGTCAGTGTAAATTTGGGACCGCAAGCTGTCAGAATCTCTAGACGGAAGAAACAGAGAAGTTGAACATTTCATTGCTTTCTGTTGATTCTCTGATATACTGTGCCGGTTTTGGCCCAATTCTGAGTGGGAGGAGTACAGGTCTTTAAAAGGGAATTGAGGCTCTTCAGCCCCAACTCCTTACCGAATCATAACTTTTATTGGTTGTGTTAAAATGTGTTAGTAAGTATAAAGTTCTGAACAGCCAAATGAAGAGAGCACCACTCTGACATAATTGACTTGACATAACTGGGCAAGGAGAATGTCCTAAAGCATGACAAGAACATTAGACAGGCACACAAACAAGGTCAATTATAAGCAAAGTCTGGCCTGCAAAATTCCTATTGTCTGTTATGACAGTTTCCAGTGGAATGCCAAACACAGTGCTCTGGTGTGCAGGACACTGATCCCTTTATTTGGTTAACTGTCATGTATTTAAGGACAATTTACCCATGTATATTGGTTGTCTATTTGGTTTAACAACACAGAATAAAACCCTCACGCAGCCACAGAAAATTCCCATTCATTTCGGAGTTTCTATTTATACATGATATGAAAATGAAAGGTGCAGTTGAGTAAGATTCTTTAGAAGACAGTGATTAGATGTTGGTTTATCTATTCTTTTTGCACTCATGTACTTCACTATATTCCTACATATTTTAAGACCAAACAACCAATCTGTAACAATCATTAGATTAAGGAAATTGTTCAAACTCACATTCTCTCCTGCAGAAATTACTGCATGCCAACCATTTGGATTGACTAATTATGAAAGCAAGTATCAAAGCACAGGTTCAAACAGTGGCAAGGCAGGTGGCAAGCTGAGGCTATAGCTTATTATGCAAAATTTGCTCATTTTACTGCCATCTCCTTTCCCCTTGTATTTCAGTTTCATCCACCTGTTGTGTCTTATAATTCTAGACCACAAACTGTCTGGGAGCGGGGATTTGTTCATACAGCACTTAGCATAATAGAACTTGGATCACTGATTGGCACTTTTAAGTGCTACAAAAATAATAAGTGCAAGCATTGAAATCAGATTCAAATGACACATTAAAATATTTTGCAGTTCCATAAGCATGTTCACCTGTACAGCACAGCCCAACACCAACAACAACATCTTCTTAATTTCATCCATACTTTTACCTACATTGAAAGAAAAGAGGCAAATCAGTCCACATGCTCAACATGAGTTACGAAAAATACCTGTATAAAGTGAGTATCTCAAAACAAAGCAAAGCCCTGTTGGGTTTGAGAAATAACTTAGTGCTTTTATATATACACACACACGCCTAGATAAGTTTAACGTGATTTCAGCGTAGCAAAATGGTTGTAATAGATTAACTTAATGGATCCCAACAAAGCAATTAGGCATTTCATGGTACAGGCACCATCCTTGATCTCTTCCTTCTCATGAAGAGAAAATACAGAACAGGCTTGGAGAAGGGACAGATTTTATAAGGAAAGACCCTCTGACAATCCAAATTACAGATTTTAAAAGTAATCACCACATCACTTCCCCACCAGTTAAAATGTGAATGCAGAAGAATACTAGTTTGTGCTTAAATTCATTGTCTATCCCAGAGTGGCATGCTTCAGCGATGAGTTTTGTCTCTATTCTGCAGGCAGTGTACACACTTTCAAGTGAATGCTCCATGTGCTAGGACGAAAGAAATGGGCAGCGTGGAAAGGAGAATATTCAGTTCATGGATCTGGAGGGGAGAAGTGGCCTAAGCAGTTTGCTACTGCAGGGAATCTTCCTGTGACCAAGAAACCAGCAGGTATCATTCCCATTCATAGGTGAAGAAAAAGAATACTACGAAAGAGAAATTGTTGTGGCTTTTCACCAAGTTCAGATCCTGTCTCAGCAAAATTAAAGTTTGACTCTTACTTCCTCGTTGGGGAGCAATAAAAGTTATACATATTAAAGATAAGGGATGAGGAAATTAGAAGAACAAGAGGTTGAGGCATAATTAAAGTTGCATGTACAGCTGTTAAAAAAAATGGAGGTAAGTTAAGATTTAAAATGAAGCATCCAGGAAATGCCTGACACAAACCACGGGAAAAAATAGGCAATGCATAATTTTCTCTCCCATACCAATCTGTAAATGTATGCACTCTTCACACACAGTATAACAGCAAGATAAACATTTTCGCATTCTGCACCTCTCTACTTGGGTGTTCGATTGTTCATATCTATATACAGGCAAAGGACAGAAATGTCCTGTTCACAGAGTTTTTTGTGTGCAACTGTATTAACACACGAACATGCACCATGTCCTTTTAAGGCTGTGCTGTGGAGTAAGTTACATGCATTTGCAGGACTGAAAGTAGAGAACTGGAGTGAAACTGATTAATCAATTATGCTAACCCACCATTTCAGATTAACAAAGAAGGCACACTGACCTAAATTAGCAAGCGGGTTGAGTTTCAACCTGAGCATTTTGCAATGCAGACCAACCAATGTTACTGTTAAAACAGGGGAAGAGCGCTAATGAAAGGATTATTCTGGAGTGTTTTTTTCCTCCCTATTTTAACAATGGCCTCAAAGTATCTAAATGAAGCATTTTTTGTTAGCTAAATTTTCCATCATAAGCCTGAAGACAAAAGCCCAAATATTTTATATGAATCTATTCAAGAAGAAAAATGTTTTTTTCAAGAGTGCTTCACACAAATTCTAAGTGCCTGATTTGTATGCGATTTGATTTATCAGTGGGGCTCCATAAGTAGAACTCTCCTCTTCCAAGAAAACATACTGAAGTAAACCCTGCCAGACCACAGGCTATCCTTCAGGTATATTCATATTTCCCTTCAGGCTATTTAAAACCTATTTTCCAAAAAAGTGTTAACATCCTTCCTACATAAAAACATGGTGCTACACTATTCATGACTCCCTCTCTTTTGTACAACTGATTTTTTTCAAATACACAGAATCCACAGTTTCCACAAATGAATCTGATGGATATGACCAGCACCAAAAATAATCAGAGTTAAAAGTATTTTCAGGCAATATTTCTGCTTCTAAGTAGAGTTTCCAATTTTTGTGTCTTTACACAAATTTTCCTAATTATTTTTTTTTCTCTCTCCTGTTGCACCCTTTGTAAAACTGACTGACTTTTTAGGAGGATTTGTTACTAGGTGTTACTTTTAACAACAGGAACATAAGCAATTCAGAGACGTGCTTTTTAAGTTGATGAACTTTTAAATCATTATTTAAAAAAAAAAAATCCACAAACACCTTTCTCCATCCTCCCACCCAATGTTGCTGAGTCTTACTATATACCAAGTGCTGTCTTAGGTGAAGCAATTGATCCTGTATTAGTGATGTTAAAATGGATTTATTTGGTAAATGTGTAATTGCTGAAATTTTCAGCAGCTATATGTTTCCATGCAGGGTCCCGTGGTGCCCCCTGTCCCCAGAGAGCTGGCTTAAAAGCCAGCTCCCCTCAAGCACTGGCTCCTACCTTCCGCCTCCTTCCCTCTGCTCTCCACTCCTGCCTATGATACACCTTACCAGGTGATGCTAACCAGGTACAGTTTACTGGTGACCAGGAGCAACCTCACCCACAGCCTGCCATGGGCTGGGGCCAGGAGCTTGCGGCAGGTCCAGCCCCAGCGTAGAGCCCACAACGTTTTGGCACCTGAGGCAGGGAGCTCAAATGACGCCCCCATGCCCCTCTCACTTGGGCCAAAACTTTGAAAGGTCTCAATTCTGCGTTCTTCCTGTTCTATTCCTCTCATGGTACTGCAGAGAGAATACATATGCACCAGCAGCAGACACAATTTTCTACACTCTGGGTCCTAGTGGTGCCCCCCCCACAGGCTGGCACCTGAGGCAGCCGCCTCAGTTCGCTTCATGGTAAGGCCAGCCCTGAAGCCAGCCCCACGCAGGGCTGGGCATGGGAGCTCTGCAGGCTGGAGGCTGCTCCAGCTGAGCTGAAGTGGTCACCCACCTGGGATCCCACTTAATCGATTAATTAGTAGTCTAGTTAACCTTACATTTAAGTGGCTAATTGTTTAATCAGGATTTTACGCCCCTAGTTATCACTGCAAAAAGATTTGTTTGTTTGACAGAAATGATAGAAATCTCACTGTAAGATCTCAGGAAGTCAAGGCACTTTTTGTTTTTGCTATGAAATTGGAGAGGGTCCAGAGAAGAGCAACAAGAATGATTAAAGGTCTAGAGAACATGACCTATGAAGGAAGGCTGAAAGAATTGGGTTTGTTTAGTTTAGAAAAGAGAAGACTGAGGGGGGACATGATAGCTGTTTTCAGGTATCTAAAAGGGTGTCATAAGGAGGAGGGAGAAAACTTGTTCATCTTGGCCTCTGAGGATAGAACAAGAAGCAATGGGCTTAAACTGCAGCAAGGGAGGTTTAGGTTGGACATTAGGAAAAAGTTCCTCACTGTCAGGGTAGTTAAACACTGGAATAAATTGCCCAGGGAGGTTGTGGAATCCCCATCTCTGGAGATATTTAGGGGTAGGTTAGATAAATGTCTATCAGGGATGGTCTAGACAGTATTTGGTCCTGCCATGGGGGCAGGGGACTGAACTCGATGACCTCTTGAGGTCCCTTCCAGTCCTAGTATTCTATGATTCTATGAAGCGGCCAAGTGAGGTCAGTGCTAGAACTTGCTTAGTTTACTTTGTGGTAAAAACTAAAAGTGCCCTGTCTTATTAGGATTTTACAGCAGGAGAGCTTTAATTATCTTGCAATAAATACGTGACTTTTTTTTTTTCTTTTTTTTTTTTGGCAGTGAAGACAAAGCTAGAGTTTAGGGGAAGGAAGGAGAAATCAAGAGGAAGATTCTAGAGTAATAGCTAACTCTCACAGAACCCTTTGCTGTCAGAAGTGTTCCAAAGCAGAGTTTTTGCTGAACATTTTAAATATCTGAGGTTGTGTAATGCACCTCTACTACACACACTGAAGGTCATGAGGTATATTAACAGTTTATACTTTACTGACTGCACAAATGTTTTAAAGACAATGTGTTTTCAAGAGTTACATTTTGTTTTTGGAGCTTTTCCCATTTCACTGTCAGGGAAAGTGAGGCACAGAAAAGATAAGTGGTTTGCCCCAGGTTACACAGCTAATCATTGACTGGACTAAAACAGTACAGTACCATGTACTCAGTGACAGACCTGAGACTTACGTACAGCAGCATGTACATTTTGGATACAATAATCATTGAACAAAAACAACTATTTTCCTCCAATTTAAGATAGCTTCCTCTCCACCTCACAAACTGGCAGTACTTTTCAAAGAATTGATTTGAATTAACATAATGAGGTGGTGAAGCCATAAGGGACCATGCTGATAAAACAGATATATCCATAGGAAAGGCACAGCATGAGCAGTCACAGGCATGCATCCCTAGGCTGCTTACCAAAATGTCTCAACACTGGCCTAAATGGTTAAGGCGGCAGTGCCCAGGTCAATGCAGACCTTGGGATCCCTGCTGAGATTGCCAGGAAGAGTGCCATATTGCAACGTGGATACTGGCTGCTGGGAACAGAACTGAGATGTATGCATTCATATGTGTGGGCCAACCATCCACTGGCCGGGAGTGGACTTGCACAAGCAACCAAAGAGAAAGGCTCTAAATTCAACACAACAGCATTTTTCACCTTGTTGAAAATTCCAGGGCAGCTGATCCTATGCTAGGTTTCTGAGCCAGCGAGGCAGCCAGTGACCTGAGGATTTGCAGAGAGGCCATCTGTTCCCAGTGGGAGAAGGCCTTTTGGCTTTTACGAAAAAATCCAGTGCTCTGGGAGCCTCTTTCTGTGCTGTGGGCCCAGAACAGCCCCATGTTTTCTCAGGAGAGGGAGGGTGAGAAACAGATGGCGGGATGGTGGGGCAAGGCGGGGAAGGAGATTAGGAGACAACAACAAAAAGGAGGATAAAGGTAAAGAGAAAAGAAGAGATATAAATGGGGGTTGGGAGGCAGGGGCAAGAGAAGAAAACTAAGAGAGAAGAAAGAGAACATGCAAGCACAGAAGAATTGGTAGATTATGAGTTGGTACATTTTTTATTTATTCACATTCCTATTCTGTATAAAATTTCCTCAGGAGAAAACAGAGCAATAATGTGTTTGTGTGGCGGGGATTAACATCCAGCAGACATTGGAGCAGGTGAAAAAGTGGGAAAACACTCCAGCACCTATTTCTTCCAGTCAGAACAGAGGCACAAATTACATAAGCCAGAACTGTACAGTTAACATTTTAAAGGCAGTGTATTGGTATTAACAGGGAAAAACTGTACTACGTATTTTACAAGCCTTTGTCTCCCTGGACAGTTATGAAACAAAATAAGGAAGGAAATCAGGCATGAAAAAATATACCAGTGGGAGATTAAATCTTTTATGATTATAATGAAAAACATTTTCTACAGACATTTATTAGCAGGGACTTTTGGCTCACTCCCATGCAAGGACTTAATGGCCTTTAATTTGAAAAATGTACAGAACCTGCAAAGTGTTTCAAGAGGATGGAAATGAGCTGTACATCTAGCACATTAAGTCACTTTTTTTACTCTTCTGGAGGAAGTGAAGCTGAAGACCCTGAAAGGCTCAGTTTTAAAAAAAGGTGATGTTTCAAAATGTTATTTTCCATCAGTTTTTGAAGTAGGAGTACAGCGATGGGCAACCAACACTAGTGAGTGGGCCACAAGAGTAGCCCTCCATCTCAGTGGGCTGCATCATTGCCAGTAGTGGGCAACCTGTGACCCGCGGCCCACTGGGGTTCCACCTCTGGCCTGCACACCCCCTCTCTGCCGCCTTCTCCCAAGACTCTTGTACACTGGAGCCCTGCACTTCCTACTCCTCCCCCTCACTCCCAGTACTCTGGGAGCACCATGGATCTGCTGATTCATTCTCTATCCCTGCTCCTCTGCCACCCTCCCAGAGCTTGAAGAGCAGTCCTAGTGCCCCAGTGCACAAGAGGCACATGGGAAAGGGTGGTAGACAGGGCACCCATGGGCCACAGGTGGAACCCCAATGGGCCGCATGTGGCCCAGAAGTCGCCCATCGCTAAGTGTGCGCATGCACGTGTGTATGTGCACATACACACAACTTGCTGCAAAGAGGAAATTATAAAATAAAAAGACAACCATGGTGTACATTAAGGATGTCAACGTGTAGTCAACTACAAAATTAACTGATAAGCCTGGGCTTATTGGTTAATCTTGTCAACTACACACAATGCCTCGCCCCCTTCCCCCCCCTCCGCTGCCTCTGAATCAGAGGCAGCAAGTGGGGAGAAGCGAGAGCTGGTGTCTGTGAGGCTCCCCATGAGCACTGGATCACCTCATCCCACCTGCACTATTGCCTCTGCTAGAGAGGCAGCAGCGCAGATAGTGAGGGGGGCAGGCTGGAGCGGATACATGCAGGAAGACAGCTTTCAGGCAGGCTCGCTGCTTGTGCTGGCTCCACGGATCCCCCCTTGCTGCTTCCTACAGAGACAGCAGGGGGAGGAGAGGGTGGCGGGAGCAGGCAGGAGCCAGTCCTGGGGAAGCCGGCTTAAAAAACGGTTCCCCCAGCACCAGCTTCATGGTGCTGCCTCCCCTCCCCCCTGCTGCCTCTGTAGGAAGCAGCAAGGGGGCAGCAGGGGGTGCTGCCACAAAGCAGCCCCTGTCTGTGGCAGCCCAAGCTCGCCGTGGACAGAGGCTGCTCCGTGACAGAGCTCCTCTCCGTGGGCTACAATCTCCCTGCAGGGAGAAGCTGCTGCTGTGGAGCAGCCTTTTTCTGTGGGGACCTCAGAGCCCCTATGGACAGGGGCTGCTGCCATGGATTAGCCTCTGTCCATACGGAGCTCGGACTCCCACAGACAGGGGCTGATGCCAACCCGTGCTGCTGCCTTTGTATCAGAGGCAGCAACATGGGGCAGCAAGCAGCCAGTCTTGGGAGCTGGTTTTTAAACTGCTTCCCCTGGTGGTCTGGCTCCCGCCTGATACAAAGGCAGCAGCACAGGGCAACAGGGGGCTCCCTGGGAGTGTGGCCAGGAGTGCACTGGCTGCCAGCCCCGCGCTCAGGGACTACTGAATAGTCATGTGACCGCTATGATCCATGCCATTACACGACTGTTCAATTACATGATAGGTAACATTCCTAGTGTACATTAGGGATGTTAACAGCTCCTCGGCTAATCGATAAGCAGCGATTCTGTCACTTCCAACACCTCCCTTCTTCCCCTTTCCACTCTGTCTCCTCTTTTGAATGGGACTATCTGATTTTCCTCTCCCCCCTCCATGTTGCTGTTGTTTCCTATGCACCCAACTGCCCCAAATATCAGCCTTCCTCTCTCATTTCAACCCCCCCCCCGACAGTCTCCCACACTCATCCTCAGTGACTTTGTCTTCAACCTTGGTGTCTCATCAGACCCCTCAGCTGCACATTTCCTCACCCTCACCTCTTCGTCACATCCAGAGTTTTGGTTCAACCCTTTCATTCATGAAAAGGACTCTTCACCATGCTCTGCTCTCTCTGTAATCTCTCTATTTTGAAGTCCCCCCCCTTTCCAACTTCGGTGACTTCCAGTGCAGCAGACCTCTCTCTACCCCTACCCCCTTTCTTCCTCTGATATGGTTGCAGATTCTCTCCTTACTTCATTTTCCTTCTTCCTTGAATCAGATGTCTCTCTAGGCTACGTCTAAATCTTTGAGATTTTTCTGCATGACATCTCTGAGATTAAGGCCTTTCCTAGCATTCCGCATCACTGAAGCACTTATCCCTCATTATTTCATATCCTGATTACTGCTACAACCTACTCTCTGGCCATGGCAAATGCAATCATGCCTCACCTGTATCCAGTCAGAATGCTGCTGTAAAGATCATTCTTATACCCTATCACTTTGACCGTTATCCCTTTCTTTGCCCCCCCTCCACTGGCTCCCTCTTTATTGCATCAAACATACCTATTGTCTTCACTGTCAAAGGCCTTCATGGCCTAACCCCACCTTACCTATCATCTCTCACTCACTACCAAGGTGCTGACTGCCACTTTCAACTGGCCCATGACGTGAGCTGCCATTGCCCACTTGTTCAATTTTCAAACTACCATGTTCATGCTTTCTCCCAAGCTGCTGCTCACAGTTGAGAGAATTCCCAATGAATATTTGCAAAACTACCTCATTTTCTGCCTTCAAATTCTTCTCCCAAGCACTCCTTCACTGTGATGCCTACATACAGCTTAACAACAGCTAGGCCACGGATGTACAGAAACCATTCGCTGTCATGCTGCCCAGTGCCGTCTCCTTGTTTCCTTGTACTCCCCCGACTATGTCTCTGTATCCATTTGTTATTGCTTGTCTTTATATTTAAAGGTCAGTGTTTTTGTTCTGTTTTTGTACAGCATCTACCATGGCAGGGTTCTGGTCCACGACTAGGGCTCCTAGGTTCTATGATAACATAAATATTAAATAATAACTTCAAATTTTCCCACCTAACCCACCAATTTCAGCCTTCAAGATGCTCCACTTTTGTATTACCAAGCCTCTACATTAGTGTACACCCCTGTATAATATTAGCAATAATGCTTCTAATGTTCCTTTGCTTGCCATAAAAACATAATTGAAATCCACCTTCTAAAAACCTTGGAAAAGATTGAGCAAGTCAGTGGTTGTAATGGAAGAAATGGGGACGGTAATGAATATGGGCAAACAGTGCCCATTCTAGAGCAACAGAAGGGTGGCCATGTTACATTGTATCTGCTAAAACAATGAGGAATCCTGTGGCACTTTAGAGCAGGGGTGGACAATAATTTTTAAAAAGGGCCACTTCAGAAATTTCCGAAGTGGCCCTGGGCCACCTTGGAAGGGGCAGGGCAGAAGGGGCGGGGACAGGGGACTTTTTCTTCTCTCCCTGCCCCCTACCACACCGATTGGCCTGGGGTGGGGGAGTGCAAGAAATCTCCCCCCTCTCCTGCCACGCCTCCTAGAGAGAAACTCCAACTGTTTTAAAACAGCTGGCCGTTCCCTCTAGGCACCTAGTGGGAGGAGACCTCGCATGCTCTCCCTGCTCTCAGGCCAATCAGTACCTGTTGGCTAGGGAGCACGCAAAGTCTCCTCACCCCTACAAGAGCACATGGCAGCTAGAGAGACATGCTGGCAGTTTTAAAACAGCTGGCGTGTCTCTTTAGCTGCTGCGCACCCCTGACAGGGTGGGGACAGGACGTGAGAGATTTTGCATGTTCCCCGCCCCCAGGCCCTGATTGGCTTGGGGGGAAGAGAGCGTGCAAAGCTCCCTCCCACCCACCAAAGGCGTGTGGCAGCTAGAGATAAATGCTGGCTGTTTTAAAATTGCCAGCATGTCTCTCTAGTCTCCATGTGCTCTTGCGGGGGCAAGGAGACTTCTCACACTCCCCTGTCCTCAGGTCCTGATTGGTCTGGGGGTTGGGGGAGCAGCAGGGCAGCCCCGGGCTGGATCCACAAGCTTGGCGGACCGGATCCAGCCCATGGAGGGCCTTTTGCCCATCCCTGCCTTAGAGACTAACTCCAATTCATCTGATTTTTTACCCACAAAGTTTATGCCCTAACAAATCTGTTAGTTTCTAAGGTGCCCCAGGACACCTTATTGTTTTTGCATTTTAAAGCAAGATTTTTCTACAAGAAAAAATCAGGTGCATCTTAAAAGTGGGGGAAAAAAGGACGGAGACTTATTTCAAATGGGAGAAGAGAGCTCTACACCAACAGGCACAACGATACGGTCAACTCCCGAAGCGGCACACTGTTTAGTATCAAGTGGTATCTAAATGCAGGTACCCATCAGGTTTGCATTGTAGGATGCTTTTAATACAGCTTCCATAGTGAAGGCATTGGAAAACCCACCGTGGTAGCTTTTTGTTAATTGCTGTTCACATCAAGCCAGGAAGACGGGCCAGCCAGCCTTTTCTTAAGATGAATCTCCAAGTTGCTCTGGGAGGTATGTTAGAAAGACAGGAAGGAAGGGGAGCAGGGTGAGGACTGGCAACCTCAGAAGGTGGAAAGCAACATATCTACATAGAATCATAGGGCTGGAAGAGACCTCAGGAAGTCATCGAGTCCAGCCCGCTGCCCAAAGCAGGACCAATTCCAACTAAATCATCCCAGCCAGGGCTCTGTCAAGCTGAGACTTAAAAACCTCTAGGGATGGAGAGTCCACCACCTCCCTAGGTAACGCATTCCAGTGCTTCACCACCCTCCTAGTGAAATAGTTTTTCCTATTATCCAACCTAGAGTTTCCCCTGTAACTTGAGACCTTGTTCTGCCATCCGTCACTACTGAGAACAGCCTTTCTCCAGCCTCTTTGGAACCTCCCTTCAGGAAGTTGAAGGCTGCTATCAAATCCCCCCTCACTCTTCTCTTCTGCAGACTAAATAAGCCCAAATCCTGCAGCCTCTCCTCATAGGTCATGTGCTCCAGCCCCCTAATCATTTTGGTCGCCTTCCGCTGGACCCTCTCCAATGCATCCACATCCTTTCTGTAGTGGGGGGCCCAGAACTGGACACAATACTTCAGATGTGGCCTCACAAGTGATGAATAAAGGGGAATAATCACTTCCAGAAGAAGAGAGGCCCAGAGAACCAAAGTGCTTGAGGTGGTTTTTGCAGCATGTAACACACTATACTACACATATATCAAGGAGAGACAGCAACTTCACAATCTGCCCTCAGTGAGGGAGGTTGCATAGCTGAGCTGCCCCAGGGAAAGACCAAGAATGACCCTCTGATGAACAACTCACATTTGGAAGGGAGGGAAGAAGTAACCCAAGCCTAGCCTTGGCCAACAGCAGATTAATTCCCTTTGCTCTTGGACATCTCTGCTGTCTTGGTTAGGTGGAGCCAAGGCTCCACCCTGACCTGTTTCTATGCATACAGAGCACCCCTGTGCCTCTTCTCCTCATTGTACTGGGACTTGCCATTCAGGTAGCTTGTAAGGGAAGCAGGGGGCTGCAGACATTACACTCCCTTTTATGGGCTTCTCTGGCAAGTGGCAATCGCAACTGCAAAGATCCCAGGCATACAAACATTAGTGGTCTGTGGACTGGAGGATAAATTTATTGACTGACTAAAAATAAAAACAAAAACACCCCACCACGGCTGCTAAGCACAGTGAAAGGAAACCTCCTGCTGAGGCTTATTATTCCAATGAGATGTTTGTGACACTACGTCGTTCCCAATCAATGCTGGCAATCAAATATTCCTTCTGTGGTAAAACTGACATTTCTTCCTTGGCTTTTGCAAGGAGGGAAGGAAATGGGCATTTGGCATGAAGTCAAACCCTAACACCACCACCATTTTACATATGTGCAGGCTAGGAGAGACCATTTTCATTATTCTGGCTAAACCCCAGCAATGAACTGGGAAAGTTAAACATTAGCTCAGTGGTTCCCAACTCATATTCTCCTTGTGAGGGAGTGGTAGGGTAGATGTCCCTTAACAAAATGCCCCTGGCATGATTGTCAACCACCTGTTATCCTGTTGCCCTACCTCCATCTATTCTCTCCTTTCCCTGCTCCCCTCTCTGCCTCCTCCACTGCACTTTCTCCGCAATGTCTGGCATATTTTTGCCTTTCTTCTCACTTTCTTGGTGGCAGTCCCTTCATCATGCCACCACTCAGCAAACGGCTATTGAGATAGCACTGCTCTTGGTTCAGTCATTCACATGACTGTCATGACTGAGCTGAGTGCTGCAGGAGCAGAGGACAGGCACACAGCTGGACAAGAGACACTCCCATGTCAGCTTACATCATGGACTTCACTGGAGCAGAGACCCAAGGAGGGCAGTTCTAAGAAAACCCTTGCTGCTTTTCTCCCAGTTATGGGAGCATATGGGGAAGAGGAACAGAGCCAATCTTCCACGAGGAAAAGGATAAGCCAGTGGCTTGTGTGTTAGCACAGGACTTGAGAGACAGGGTCAATTCACCACTCTATAACAGACTTTCTGTGTTGACCTTGGGCAAATCACATAGTCTTTCTGTGCCTGAGTTTCCATCTATGAAACAGAAATAATAGCACTCCTTGACCTGACTGGGTAATGTCTGGTTAAAGACACACACACACAAAATTGTGAGACACTTATATACTATGGTAATAAGGGTCATATAAGTACCTGAGATAGAAAGAATCAGCATTTGTGCTCTTCTCCCCATCCCCCCGACTAGCCCTAATTTGGAAAACTGCACATACAGAATCAAAAGAAAAAGAATTATGGAACTAACAATGTTGTGTACAGCTCAAAGGGAAAAAAAACAACACCCAAACTACTCACTACTCACCGGAAAGAGGATCTTTGCCAATCATTAAAACATTTGGTAAATGCATTACGATCAGCTGCTGGAGGACTTCCTAAATAAAATGGAAAATTGTAAACAAGAGTCAATCAAGAATCCAAATCAATCAAATCACTCAAAATACACAGTTCTACTGATTTTCAAGGCTTCGACAGATTGGCAATTAAGGAGGTCATGAGGTGAATCCCACATGAGACATAAATCACTCTTTGAAGATGGCTGCAGAGCCCACAATTGAGATACACCAATGGGTCTCTTATAAATGATGGCTAAGGTCGGATGTAAGGGTCTCATGGCACTAATCAATATGAATGCAAATGATGCCTGGGGGCAGCCATCAATCATATCTTTCTATACCAATCCATAGTTACTGCCAGGTTTCTGGACTTACAGCTGTAGCATGTTGGCCAAAGTTATGTAAGCCATTCTAGTATGGCTGGTTAATTCAAATAATTGGTCAAATTATTACATGGGTCTGACATTTTCAGGATGAATGGGGGAGATGGGAGGAGAAAAGAAAGTTACCAAAGTGATCTCCTGCACCGCTGTGAGAAACTGGACTGAAAAGCTGTGACCTTTTAGGTACAGCAGAGCAGACACCTTCCTAAATACTAATCTTTCCCACCATGGGTCTTGGACAAGTGCAATTGTAATTTTGGTGTGTATGGGGGAACTCTCCACAATAGATGGAGAACAGGTGGTCATGTAACTTTGGCAGGTTTCATTTTTCAAAAAATATCAGCTGTTTGAAGCTGAGCAGAGCCTTGGAATACCAGAATGGGCCATGAGGAGATGGATAGGTAGCCAGAGGACAGGTGCAGTGGTCAAAGGTGCATGATAAGTACGCCACAGAGATGACATTTATAGGATAAACTGCAAACCATGTGATTAATAAATATTTTGTGGCTTAGCATGAAAGTAATTAGCACTCGCTGGGATGAATAACACCACTATTTCTGTCTCTCTCCTCATCTGAATAGAGAGATCATTTTGTGGGTTCATGCACTAGACTGGGATTCAGGGGATACAGGTTCTTTACCCAGCTCTCCCTCCCCTTTGACACACGCCTTAACCTGTCCACCTCTATTTCCCATCCTGAGTACATGTGAGGCACTCAGATATTATGGGAGTCAGAGCCATAGCAAAGACTATAAATAAGCACATGTGTGCGCATCTCCCTCTCTATTTATCTATATATACACTCACATTTCTAGAAACAGTCACCACCTAATCCAAACACTTTCCCTGGATTGTTATTTCTGCACTTAGAGAACCATTATAAAAGGAAAACTGAATCTGAATGGATAAGGATCCAGCAGCATCTAGAGAGGAATTGGAAGGAATTTTTGAAACCATTTTGGGTGCAATGTTCTATTTTTTCTCTGCCCCCAATTTAAATAAACAACACATACTTAAAGCAATACTTATTTGGCATAAAGCAGAAATGTGTTAATGCCACAGCTGATATCTTTGGTGATGTTAGGAAAGAATAATGTAACCTAACTCTGGGGTTTTGTCTACACTGGCAAATGAGTGACAAAGCTTCTGTCACTCACAGGTGCTTAACTCCCCTTCCAAAGGACGAAAGCTTTGCCATGGCAAGTACTAGTGTAAACAGTGCTTTGCTGGCACGAGTGTTCTCCTGCCGAAAAGATGTGCCACTAATATGGGGTAGAAATGTAAAAGGCTAACTGGTTACCTGGAAAGCATTAGCCTTACAGGCATGCTTCTCCAGTAACTGATCAATTGGCAGCCCGGCCCAGCCAGAGCAACCTCCTGCCCACAGTGCAACCCAGCATCCCAGGCTGGCTGGAGCAGTCCCTGCCCACAGAGGGCCAGACTGGAGGAGCCACCTGCCTGCATTATCCCAAAGTTGTATAGTAAACATATTTTCAAGACAAAAGTTTGTTTTCACTTATTGTCAAATAGGTGCAAAACACATTAGATTTCATAGCACATGGCTGGAATTTGATACTTTGCTAATCAGATCCACAGTGCATTTTCTTCTTTGGCAGAAGCAAATTTTGACAGTTCCGTTAATGAATTTGTCTCTCACTACTGAGCTCCTTGGCAAAAGAGAATTTTGTTTTCAGTCCTCCAGCACATGGAGGGGCACTGAGGCAGGAATGCATGAAGAATTCTTGTTGTCTTTGTCTAATCATCAGATCCCTTGCTATTTAACCAGCAGAGACAAAAGGCACTGGAGCTAAACTTTATGTAGTCAGAATTCCCACACACTCCCTCTGAAAATTATTACTTGATTACTCCATCCAGGGTAATTGACCAGCTTCCCTTCTAGTGGTATGGTTTTAGTCTCTGTGAAATGTTTCCTTGTACTAATATGAGAAATGGGCCCAAAACATGAGTATCACATCAAACCATGATTTTCCAATTCAGATTAAAAGATTCCATTTGATACAAGAGATTGTACCTACTTCTCTTTAACCTGGTTTTAAGCTAAAGAATAACTATCTTTACCTGCACTACTAGTATCACCTTAGGTTATTAATAATAATATTCTTATATAATACATTGTAAGATTCTTATATACTGCTTTTCATCAGTAAATTTGAGGTCATCACTGTCCACCTTTTACAGTCAGGGAAACTGAGGCACAAAAGTGAAATGACTTACCAAAGTCACACAATAAGCTAATTGCACAGCTAGGAATATAATCAGAGTCCCAGTTCAATGCTCCATTTGTTAGACAACACGGCCTCCCTCTAACAAGATCATAGAATTCTTAAAATTCTACCTAAACATCAATATTTCTCTTATTTGTTTAGTTCTGGCATTTTCTCTCAGGTTGGACAATGAAAATCCATCCAGCCAAACTCAGCAGATCTTCAGCGATGCATTATTTGAATGTCACTGAAGGAAAATGTTTGTCTAAAGGCATTTCTTTTTCTATTGGAATTGTTAAAATCACAGAAACATTTCTATTAGCCAAAAGTTTTGAAAACATTAAGATTTATAAAATATGACCCTAAAAAACTGACACATGACCCTAAAAATGAGCTGTAGTGTTTACAGTGCTGGTGTTTTGCAAATCAACTCTACTGTATTTACAAGTAAGACTCATCTTCCTACCAAATGAAAGACCTGCAAATTCCTAACAAAAGACCTGTAATTCTTTAAAGCTAATGAAAAGTTTCTGTGGGACAAATTCTATTGTGAGCAGAACAAGCCCACTGTCTTCCAATTACTCCAACAGAAGTAAATGAACAGGATACACAAAAATGAAATCTGGCTCTGCAACTTGGAACTTAGTTGCAATAAGCAAATAGTAAATAACATGCAACTGATTTCTAAAAGTTGTAGTAAACAGCTGTATTAGGCTATGTCTATGCTTAGGGCAGCTAGGGATGTTAGCAAATGTTTAGTTTTGTAAACGTGTAACACTGAATTTTTTCCCAACGGTTAAACATTTATACGCATGGGGAGAAGCAGGCGGGAGACAGTGCTCGCAGGAAGCTGGCTTCCTACATGTATCAGCTCCCGCCTGTCCCCTGCCCCCCTGCTGCTCCTCCCTTGGATACAGAGGCAGCAGAGCAGGGGAAGAGGAGTGAGATGGTAACACAGTAGCTGGTATGCAGGTATGCACAGGGAGCCGACTGTCAAGCGAGCTCCCTGCGTGTACTGGCTCCCGCCTGGGCCCCTTACCCTCCTCGCTGCTGCGCCTCTATCAAGAGGCAGCAACTTGGTGCGAAGGAGGCAGACAGCTCTGCAGGAGCCGGTGCTCCTGGGGAGCCAGTTTTTAAGCAATGTAATCCTACTGCCTCCCCACTAACAGCTACATATCTCAGTGTGGATGCAGTCTGTTTTAGGCCCGTACACAGGGCAGGTGCAAACGAATCCTCCAATGGTCCATAAGTTAGTGTGAAGGGGTTCTGCGGCCGCCTTCTTGGGGGTCTGTGGCTCGAGTTCATCCTCCCTCCTTCCTCCCAAAATGGGGAACCTGTGCTGAAGCCTCGCTCTCCCTTCTCTGCACAGTTGAAGCACCAGTGCCAGTTTCCCGCTTTGGGTGAGGGGAGAGAGAAAGCCCCTCACCTCGCTGCGCGATCCAGCTCACAGGGAAAAAGTGCTCCCCATCCCAGGATGGGAGAACAGCAGTGCACGAGCACGCTGCCTGGAGGCTTTTCCCGCTGCTCTCATTAGCTGGAATCTGGCCAATGGAAGCAGCAAGAGGCAGCTCCTGGGAGCGGCGTGGGACATGAAGGCAAGTAAGTGCCCCCCACACCTCCTCCTGCCCAGATTCCTGCACCCTCAGCCCCTTCATGCCAAGACCCTGCCACCAAGAACCTACACCCCCAGCCTGCTCCTGCACCCTCCACCCAGCCAGACACCTCCCACCCTGGCCAGACACCCTACCCCCACCCTGCTCTTGCACCCTCCCTCCTGGCCACACACTGAACCTTCCCTTACTCTTACCTCCTCCCCCAGCCAAACACCCTACTCCGAGGCCTGCTCCTGTACCCTTCCTCTTGTACAGACCTTGCACCCTCACCCCCTCCTGCACGCCACCTCCTGCCCAGATCCCGCACCCCCATTCCTCTCATGGGCAGCCCTGTTCTGAGTGAAGTGTCTCAGTTGGAAGCCACATCATCAATGAGGGTTGGGGATTTTTGGAGGGATTTTTTGCTTCTCACTTGTGTGGTTCTCAACTGACTTTTCCGTGGGTCACTGGTCCCTAACCCAAAAAAGTTTCCCCACCCCTGCCATAAAGAAAACATGGGAACCTTTTGTGTTGGACATGAATTAATATTTTACTTTATTTAAAACTAAGCCTGAAACTAACGTGAGAAAGTTAAAGCGCTTAGTCTGTTTAATAAATTTAAATTAATATTTCCTTTCTTACTGGTTAAATTAAACCGTTCTTCCTCGCTGCAGAGCTAGCAAAATGGCTCAGGTGTAATTATATAATTAATGGTGAGTTTCCATTAGCAACTGGCAGTCCATGGAAAGGTTTGCATTGAACCAGGTGGGCCTAGGGTTACCAGGTAGACCTCCCAAAAAAACTGGACACACTTGATCGTGGGTGGGAGGGACCATCCGGGAGGGAGGCGGGGCTGGCCGGGAGGAAGGGGGGGTGGGAAGCAGAGCTGGGGGAGGGATCTGGGGCCGGAAGGGCTGGACAGGAGGAGGGGGGCCTGGAGAAAGGGGGGCAGGAAGTAGAGCTGGTGGGGGAGAGGGGTCAGCCACTGGCCCCAGCCAGAGTCCAACAGGCCACGCCCCCGGCAGGCACTCCCTCTAGTTGCTAGTAGAACCCGGGCAGGGGGAGTGACTGGGAGCCACTCCCCCCGCCCGGCTTCTGCATGCAACCAGAGGCTCCCAGTTGGGAGGCGGGGCCGCGATTGGTGCTGGGAGACTCTGGTTGTGTGCAGAAGCCGGGCGGCGGGAGTGGCTGGGAGTCCCAGCCACTGCCCCGGCCCCGCCCGGCTTTTGCACGCGACCACAGGGCTCTCAGCGCCAATCGCGGACCCACCTCCCAGTAGCTCCCCAACCCCCGCCAGGCTTCCGTCCGGCGCCCAGCCGGAAATTCAGAAAATACCGGAGATTGCACATGTCCGGTATTTTCTGAATTTTTCTACCGGACAGAGGGTGCGAAAACCGGACACCTGGCAACCCTAGGTGGGCCATGGGCCAAAAAGTTTGAGAACCACTGTGTTAGGGAGATAGGAGAGCACTGTGTTGTGGGGGAATGGGCGGGCAGGGCTGGTGGCAGTGTGGCAGAGCCACAGGAACGGGGCCCCCCCACCTGCAAGGAGCAGCTTAGGCCCTGCCCACACTCACCCAATGCTGGCCTTGCCTACCAGGTAGAGCAGCAGCAGGCTGCTGAGGGAGCAGGGGGCCATGGAGGCCTAAGTGTCTACTACGATCCCAGGAGATAGTTTCTATAAAACCTTTATTACTGTATAATTGTTTAGTACATTATAAGAAAATAATTTTACCAATCACAGTTTCCACTTACATTTTTCATTAACCTCTCTTATGCACACTCATTGCATGACTATTTTAAACTCCTTTATATTTAAAAAAATTGCGGTCCACATTTACAAAAAAAAGCACCACCTCCTGTCCCAGAAATTCCTGTGTATGGGTCTGCATGTACCCAACACAACACTGCAACCATAAACAAAGCCTTAGACAAGTATTACAGTCTGCTGATTGTCAAGTGCTTGCAGCTGAATATGCATTTTGAAACACGAAAGTCTAAAAAACTCCAATGCCCCACCCCACCCCAAACATGTTACACTGTGTATGGTAGCCAATATGAGAAGAGAGTCACTAAAAAGAACAGCAGAATAAAGAAACTACACTTTCCAGAAATGGTGGTGTTCTTCAGAGCAACAAGGAGGGCCTGTATACGATAAATGCTCATTTTTCCTAGGAGAGATCCAGTTAATTATTTTAACAGTCAGACTAACACTTGATTAAAACAATAAAGGTAAAAGCATCAACATATGGTATCAATCTCCCTTAACTATAAGCTATTAGAACAATTAGTGGTAATGCTGTCAGCTTTACACCCGAGGCTATTAACATACCAAGTGGCAATTAACTGCAAGTCATAAATCATTTCATAGAGATTACAGTTTTCCATGTTTCTTCCTAATGAAATTCCCATGAAAAAAGCTATTTTGATACAGGAAACCACCAGATCCTATTTAAACAGCTCTGACTTAGTTTTCAATGAGAACAAGGTGATTTTGGAAAGCAACCTCTCCCAAGATCAGATCATCATGATGTATTTTCTGAAATCTAGGATCCTTTTTTGGTATTGGCAGGTGCCATATTGAACTTCAAAGATCAAAGCTGTCCCATAGCCATAGTTACCAGAAATTGACTTGAACCAAGCCCTGCCCAACCAGTTAAACATCTCAAACTTTAAGGAGGTTTGGCTCCAGATCCAAATTGCAGGTTGGGTCTATTTCTATTAATTGATAAAGCATGAGTCAGCACCCCAAAATCATAAGAGTGGCTTAAGAATCACCAGGGGGAGGGGTTAAAATAATAAATGTTATTGACTTCTATTTGCCTTCTGGTTTCTGAGCATTCACTGTGCTTTCACATCATGTTCTAAGCTCCTCTCTGAAACCACTAGGGCCAAAAATCTCATTTAAAAAATGAAAAGTAAGATTCTTGTGCATGGTCATATATTACAATTTTATGTAGCAACAGGTTTGATCTGTGATGTCCAACCAGTTCTGAAGCAGTAGCCACTATAGCAAACTAGCCACACTCAACTGGCCAAATAGTCACATGTGGCTATCGTGTTGGACACCATGGGGCTAGATAGATCCTTTTACTATATGTGTAGGAGCCACAGGTGTCCTGCAGCAGCCCCAGATTTTAGTCAGGGCTCCTCTCCCAGCTCCCAACCTAGAATCCTGGCTCCCATCCTAGCCTAGTACCTGTCTCCAGCTCCATGGTGGAGGGGGAGAATAATGTGGTAAGGAGTCTGGCTTTCAGGATCCACACTATTAAAAGTTTTCCTGCACCACTGCCTCAGATTTACAGGAACTTTCTTGGGCCAGCACAACCCTACTCCTGGTTAGACTCTTAATGCCTGTACATCAGCAGTGGGAGAAATGGCAGTTGGGAAATCATGTGTAGATGGCTCCAGCCAAGGAGCTCAGGACTGGAGAGTAGGCTAGATTTCTGTCCCCTCAGCAGTGAGGGAGAAAGCCTATTCAGGCTGGTTTCTAGCTGACATCCCTGTGATTTAGTGAAGGAAGGTTGCTGGAAAAAGTAGTTTCTCGTGGTAATCCCAGAATGAAGAGCAAGTGACTTCAGGAGAGCAGCTCTTAAGTTTATACCAAAGCTCATGACATTGTGACCCCAGCTCTAAGCAAAGCATGCATGCAAGTAAGTACGCAAAACCAGGCTTTACACAGTGGAGACCTGGGAAGATGCAGCTTCTGCCTGAGAGTCTCTCTTGGTAAAATAAAAACAACTTTTTTTTGTTTCATTGGATAATCCTTTGCTTTATAATGGGGTTCTGAGACAGGCGCTTCTGATGAGTGTCTGAACCAATCAGATTATGGATACATTTTTGTCTTTTTTTTTTTTTTATAATGGAACAGAAATAAAGTCCTGAACAGGAGTATTTTTCTGTTTACCAGTTCCAAAGTTGGGCTTTGGGGTTTTCTGCTTGTCTGGTCTGAGAAACAGAACTTAAAATGCCCAGTAAACGAGAGAAATTTAGGTGATGTGAAAATTCAAACCCCAACTGAACGTCAGCCCTGATTCAGCCTCAAGCCTAATCAGGATCATTACCACCTCACCCTGTCCGTCTACAAGATTTTTGAAGACAACTATATGATGTGCCCAGAAACGTCTCTCTACATCACAATATAGTGTTAATGTAAATTCCACCATTAGCTTCTCCTGTAGATTGAACCTTCACCCAAATAAAAAAAAAAAAAATCACATAGGCACTAAATAAATTATCTAAGTTGACCACTGCAATTCAAAGCCCAAGTCAGATAAGTACACTTAAGAATATTATGTAACTAGAAAAAACTAATTACCTTACTGACTGAAAGCCAAATGGCCCTCTCCTATTAACTCAGGGTGCATCTATAGAGTACCCTTACCTCGAAATAAGCTTATTTGATGTTATTTCAAAATAAGGCGCTATTCCAAAACTTCCCTTATCCCTCGTGCAATGAGGTTTAGAGGGACGTTGGAATAGTGAGCCCATTATATTTCAATATAATGAGCTTGCTCTTAAGACACGGAATAGCTATTTCAGGATACCAGAGGTACCCCAAAATGGCTGTGCCGTGTGACGTAGCCTCATTGTTACCATGAAAAATATCATCCACCACAAAGACAATACTATTGACCCACAGCAACAAAAACACACCCCATCCACTCGATGGGGCCTAACTGAAATATTAAGCCTTATCTTGAATTTCTCTGAGTTCTTAATGATACACTATGATCAATGTTTCACTCCCACCCCACCACCTTTGACTTTAACATGTGTTCCCGAAAAATAACACTATGAGCCTGACACTTGGAAACATCATCACTTCGAGTGGGACTACTCACTGAGATAAGCACTACACTGTGGGGCAGATCCTCAGCTGGCATAAATTGTCAGAGCTTCACTGATGTCAGTAAAACTCTGATAATTTATACCAGTATTGGCAGCTCTGGATCATGATAGAAACTTATGGCGTCGTTCATTATACCTAGCTATCTCAGAATCCAGGGGCACCCATAGGATGAAAATTACACTGAGTACTAAAAAAGCAGGGATGTAAACGACTGGTCAACTATCCAATAAGCATAAGCTTATTGGATAGTTGACGAGCGATGCGATTAGTCACTTCACCCCCCTTTGCTGTCTCTATCAGAGAGAAGCAGCAAGGGGGGGAGCAGGAGCCGGTGCTGGGGGGAGCTGGCTTAAAAGCCAGTTCCCCCCAGCACTGTCTCCGTGAGGGGAAGAGGAGGTAGAGGCATGGCGGAAAATGGCATGAGCAGGGACTGAAGAAGTCTCCGCTTGCGCCACTTTTTGTACATTTCAAAGCAAAATCGCAGCAGAAGCCCCACCAGGCTCTTGTACATTTTAAAGGCTGACGTGCTAAAGGGAGCGCGAGGTCAGCGGGATTCTCCCACTGGCCCTGCGCTCCCTGCAGGGCTTCCACTTTCGAACTGTAGCAAGAGCCCAGTAGGGCTCTTACTACAGTTCAGAGGTGGAGGCACCCTTATAGACTGATCGAATAGTTGATGGAAATCCCATTGCCTATTCGATTAGTTAATTAATCTAAATTTACATCCATACTAGAGAAAGGCCTCAAAGTCAAAGAAGTGATTGGATTCAAGGTGTTTTTGATTCAGAGCAATTTCTAATTTGCTTAAGAACATACAGAAAAATAGGTTTTTCTGCAAAATTAATTATATTAAACCTAAGATAAAGCCAAATGTTTTCAATTTTGTTTTTACATGTCAGTAAAACCAGTTATTTTTAAAGTAGTAACCTGTTGATTGCAGGCTGCATAAACAAAAACCAGAAAGAAAATTTCATCTTCAGTGTCCCAGCTGGGATAAAAATTAAAAACTGACAAGTAAATAGAATTTTCAAAATTATTTCATTTTTAATGAGTCAATGGGTTATAAGTTACATGAGTAAATACTGTAAACATACAATGTTGTAAACCAATGTGACAGTGATCCTTTAAAGATTAGGCAAGACCAAACAAAATTATTGCTGGAAATTTCAATGCAATTAAATACAAACAGATCTATCAAAATTTCTACATACACAACTTACAATTTACACATACCTGAATATAATTCTTGTACAACTAAAGTACTTGTTCTCCAGGCAACACATTATAAACATGACAAACTATTTGATTATTTGATTAAGAACTCTGCTTACTTCTGCAAATATATTAGGGACAACAGGACTAGAAGTGTTCCAGGGGTAATTTTTGAAAACCACAAACTTAGAAAGAACACTTCCAAAACCCCATCAAGTGGAAACTAAAAGACAACAAAATAACTGTTGCTTCATCCTTTGAGGATAATCAGCCGTGACAATCATATAGGCTGGAATTTCAGCAGGAGGGCAAAGTGAAGGAATTCTATCTCATCTTAACTATACTATGTGTATGTGAGGTACAGACAACTACAGTAGCAGCCAAAAGATAGAAAAAGAAATCCAACGTAGAAGAAGCATGAGTAACATTCTACTAAAAAGTTTAACCAGGTCTCAGCAGCATACAGAGGGCTATTCTACAGATAACTGGCAACTGGCACCATAAAAAGTAGCTCCATAAAGCCATCCTCCACTCATTCAATGACACATTACTGGTCAAATACCATTACCAATTATCAGTTTTATTATTGTTATTTGTATTAAGGGAGTACAGAAGTCCCAGTCAGGAGCTGAGCCCTAACATACTATATGCTGTAATAACACATTAAAAAACAACCCTTGCCCTGGTTAGTTTATCATCTACAAAGTGCAACAAGCAAATGTGACAAATAATAAGAGGTAAGAGAGGACAGAGGAGGTGGAAAATGAAAACACTCTCCTAGGATTATACAGAGAGATATACTGCATTATTGGATTATTCCTGAAGGTACCAAATTTACTATTTATTATTATTATTAATGAGGTCTCATCAATGGAAATAGCTGATTTCATAATGTGTTAGTCATGTTACAGATGTTCTGATCAAGATTGACTTCTTGGCGTATGTAAGGGGCTACTGAAATATTTTTAAAATATGGCATAATGTATTGCATTCCCTGACTTTTGAATTCATTCCATTTAAAAAGCGCCTCCCTGCAATTTACATACCACAAAATAATAAGCACAGAAAAAGCTATATCAAACTACACACAAAAACTACTGTGCCTAGCAGGGTAAGACAAGGCTTCACAAAATATGGTATGCACATTTTAAGATTACTTCTACATAGTAATTCAGTATTCCACAAACCTTATTCCATCGCCTCCCTGACTCAGAAATGTCAATCACTTATTACCATATGATATGCAGTCGGGTTCTAGTGGTACTATTGATTTGACCCTGAAAAGGAAAATCCAATTGTCCAAGTCTGTGTCCTCCAGGTTTTATTGCCAGGAGCACATTTTACTAATTTAACCACTAGTTGGAAATAAAAAAGCTTATTGATTTATCCTCCACTCCCTTCAAAGTCCATACAAGTGACTACACATCCTTTAACAATATCCAGACAAATTACTCTAGACTTTTATTTAATTTTGCTTCCAAATTGTCCAGGGATGGTTTCTGCAGTAGCAGAATAACAAACTGTTTTGTGTTAAAGGGCTGTCACTTTAAAATTACAGATGTAACCAGCTATAATGCAATCCATCTGTTCAACATACATTCAGTAGTCTGTGGTGGTCTCCAGGGCCCATAATGGTTTAACCCAACACATGCTGAAAAGAAATACTACAAGTCACCAAAACAGAATTAAAATAGTTTAAAAACCTCAGTATAACTCAGCAGTAAATACCTACTTAAACAAAAAACATTCTTTCCATTCAGATTGAACATAGTTCATGTGCACGTGTAACCCACACACCTTCTGGGTGTGGTTCACTGTCCCATGTAATGGCATTTAGACCACTTAGCCCTGGTCTACATTAGGAAGTTATTTTGAAATAACCCCCCTTATTTTGAAATAATAAGTGCAGAGTCCACATTACCAAGGCCGTTATTTCGAAATTACCGGCTGGCTATATCGAAATCTGTACTCTTGCTTTTCTCAGGGAATAACTTTTTTTTGGAAATAGTTATTTCGAAATAGCATTAGTGTGGACGCTCCGGTGCAGCTTTTTTGAAATACTGTATATACTCGAACATAAGTCCATTAATTTATAAGCTGATCCCCCAAACGTACAGAGAAAAATGTCACTGACCCATTTATAAGCCTACTCCAGAGTACAGGCTTCCAGTCCTAGCTCGTGAGCATCAGGGCAGGCTGAAGGACATGCAAACTGCAGGCACAGAGCCTCTCAGCTCCCATTGGATGCTGTTTGCTGTTCCCAGCCAATGGGAGCCGAGAGAATCCATGTCTGCAGGTCCCTCACCCCGCGCTGCTTTCCATGGCTCCCATTGGCCCACTGATCTTCTACCTTGGCTGTATGTAGCTCAGCCATATGGTCTGCCCTGCCTGCCTGCCATTGTGATCCTAGTGGTAACTGCAGTAGAGCCAAGAGGCTCCGTGACAGCTGCCAGCACATCCTCCAGCCCGCGTTGCTTCCTGAGGCTCAGGAAGAACCCATTCATAAGTCAACTCCTGCTCTTCACAGCAGGATTTTTTTTCCTAAAAAGTCAGCTTACGAACAAGTATATATGGCAGCCCCCGGCATGCGAGCTGCAAGCAGCATGCGAGCCGCTTTTCTGTGGCACACAGGGAAGGAGCTCAGCCCTGCCTCTCCCCCCCACACAGCCTGGAGCTCATGCTGTGGTGCCAGCCTCCGCCACGCAGCTGCAGGCTGGAACAACAGCTCTGGCTTCCTGCTGGGGTGAGAGAGGTGGGTGCGCGTCCCTGGGGCTGTTCCGGCCCAGCCTGAGCGTGCAGCTCCTGGGAGGTAAGGGGTAAACACCCCACCCCGCTTCTACAATCTTCTTGCTTTGGGAGGGGCGGTGAAGGAGGATGCGGGGGCAGGGGTTGCACCGAGGGGGGATGGGGTGATGCAAGGGATCAGGCTGCGGGGGCAGTATGGGAGGAGGCAGGGATTGCACTGAGGGGCAGGATATCAGGCTGGGGGCAGATCATGAGGCTGAGGAAAGCAAGGCTGGATCAGAGAGAAGAAGCGAGGCGGGATACAATTTTGTTTTGCAGAAACTACACTTTCCTTTATTCCCCACTTCTTTGCCTCCCTCCCCAACCAGCTATTTGGCTGCATTCACTATATCACCTTTTCTGCATTACTCACCCAACCCCCCCTCCTGTCCCCAAACTCCATCTTGTATCCCCACCTCACACCCTCTCCTGTCGCCAAACTCCCTTCCAGACCCTGCCCTCCTCACCCTGTACTTGTATCCCTGTCCCACTCACTGGCAGCCCTGTCCCACACATTGAACCCCTCATTTTTGTTCCCACCCAGAGCCTAAGGGAAAAGTAAATCTGGCCTATGGGAAACCCTGAACCTCAGTCCTCCCTGTCCCTTCCCCTCACCCCATGGGGCTGGAGTGCCAGAAGAGTGAGGTTTCTTAGTTGGGGGCCACATCAGTGAGGGTTGGGGGTTTTTAGAGGAGTTTTTTTGCTTCTCACTTGTGTGGTCCCCAACTGAATTTTCTGTGGGTGAATGACCCACGACCCAAAAGAGGTTCCTCACCCCTACCATAAATAAAGAAAACACTGAAATCCTTTGTGTTGGACATAATATTTTACTTTATTTAAAATGAAGTTTGATTAAGCATTTAAACTAACATGAGAGAGTTAATCTGTTTAATAATTTAAATTAAACCGTTCTCCCCAGCTGCAGCACTAGCAAAATGGCTCAGACGTAATTATGCAATTAACAGTGAGTTTCCATTAGCAACTGGTAGTCAGTGGAAAGGTTTGCATTGACTCAGGTGGTCCATGGGGCATGCAGTAGAAAGAGCCCCTTACCTCCTCCCAGGAAAGCGGCATGGCCCAGGGCAGGAGAGTTAAATCTTGGCACACCACTTTGGAAAGGTTACTGACCCCTGATATATGGTAACTACTTCCCAGAGTAATTCTAAGTAATTACTCCCGAGTGTTTCCTGGGGCTCTAAGTCAAGGTAGTGTGTACACAATAATGAAGCCTGCCTTGGACTAATTTCAAGGCTCTCCCATAGCAGGGACATGCTATTTTGATTTTGTTATTTTGGGAGTTATTTTGGATTTTGTTATTTCGATATAATTTCCTAGTGTAGACATGCCCTTACAAAGAGAAAGAATGAGTGTGCTCTACAGCCTTAGCTGAGAGCCAGCTGGCTTTTAGTACATGCATTAGAGCCATGGTGTCCAATCAGCTCTGAAGCAGTAGCCACTATATCGAACTAGTCACACTCAACTGGCCAAATAGCCACATGTGGCTAATGGCAAGTGTGTTGGACACCACATTAGGGAGGTGAACGACTAGTCGACACACTAGTCAACTAGTCACTTCCCCCACCTTGGTGCCTCCATCAGAAAGAGGCACCAAGTGGGGAGGGGAGGGGAGAGGATGGGGTGCTTCAAAGCGGCATGGCCGCAAGGAGCCCGGGGCCAGACCCTGGGCACCGCATGCAGCTCAAGCAGTCCCCCGCTGGCCCCGTGCTCTCCACAGTGCTTTTGCCTTTGAAGCATAGCAACAATCCCCCGCTGGCCCTGGGCTCCATGCAGTGCTGCCTCTTTGAAACGCTGTGGGGAGCATGGGGCCAGTAGGGGACTGCTTGAGTCCTCCGCTGACCCCGGGCTCCCTGCAGTGCTTTTGCATTTGAAGTGTAGCAACAGCTCTGAGGCTGCTGCTACACTTCAAAGGCGGAGGTGCCCTTATCGACTAATTGAATAGTCGATGCAAATTGCATCAACTATTCGATTAGCCAATTAATCTAAATTTAACATCCCTACACCATAGCAGTAGACACTCATGCACTACGCTCCAGAGATCCCAGATATGGTTCCACTTAGTGGCTTCACACACACACACACCTTCCCACATTCTCCCCTGTCCCATGTTACCGGGGGTTAGGGAGATGGGGCTTCCAGTTCTGCTCCTTTCCCCCGAGAGAGGCAGAGGCAGCAGGGAAAGGAGCAGAAGGCCAGCAGCTACTCCAGGTACCATAGCGTCTCAGCCCCGCTCACCCAGCTCTCAGGCCTGTGTACAGAAACACAGCAGCTCAATGGAGACGTTTGGGGTGGCTGGCAGAGTGTTTTTCCAGTAAGCTGTACTGCAGGGGCACACAAGATCCAGCCCGGGGGCCAGATCCAGCCCAACAAGCCTTTCAATCCACCAGCCCATGGCCCACCCAACAGAACCCAAAGGCAGGGAGCAGCCCTAGGGCTCACAGTAGGGATGTAAGCAGGTAGTCAAGTTATGAACTACCAGATAAGCCTAAGCTTATCAGGTAATCGAGTTGAGTACTTGTTCCTCCCCCACTTGCTGTAAGAGGCAGCAAGGGGAGGGGGAACAGGAACTGGTGCTGGGGGTTGCCGGCTTAAAAGTGAGTTCCCCTGAGCACCGTCTCACCAGTGCTGCCTGTTCCCGCCTCTCTATGCTGTCTCCCTTCCTCATAATGAGTAGTATCTTACTCAGCAAGCTGCCCTATTGATTTCAATAGGGCTACTCATGAAGTGCACATTTCTCATGTGAAGAAGTGTGGTCTTAAGTACATAAAATGACTTCAGGGTTGTTTGGACATATAGCTGCTCAGTTGTTAAAGAGAGGCATTGTTTATTGGCTTCAGTTTACCAGGCTCACACTCACCATACAAGAGTCAATTCATTAATGTTTGTAAATTACTTGCGATTTTTGGATGACATTAGGGAAGTGCAAAGCATTATAAAGAGATACCTGCGAACTAAGCAGCAGTAGATATATAACCATCGTGCAGTTACTGCTGATCTAGTGTATGTATAGAATAAATCAGATAAGTATGTGGTTTCAAAGTGATGTTGAAAATGTAAGTCAGAGTTCTTCAGATCAATAACAATGTAATGATCCAACCCATGGTGGAGGTGGAGAGCTGCAACAAATTCTGCCAGTCAGAAAGCCATCAGCTCCTGGATTAAAAGGATTGTGAGGGCAGTGTAGGAGTACCAGAGAAATAAGTAGAGCCCCGTGCAGATATATTTGTATCCACATCCAATCCACGATTTGCAAACATATAGTCTGCAAATATTTGCTTCCACTGATATACACAGATTTGCAGAGCTCTAAAAATAAGAGAGCAAGTGGTATACATTTTTAAGTTTGGAACGATTAGATTTTTATGGGCAATTGCTGGTAATAGGGATGTAAAATCCCATTTAATTAGTTAACCAGTTAAATGTAATGTTTAACTGATTAAAAGGGGGCAGGATAGGGGGGGAAGGTATACCAGCCTGCTGGGCTGGCACCCTCCCCAGCCCCTGCCCATCACAGCTGGGCTGGAGAGGCCCCCACAACATGGGCAGAGGCTGCTCCAGCCAGGATGCTTCCAACTCTGCGTTGGGCTTGGAGTCCACAGCCTTGCGCGGGGCCGGAAGCAGGAGACAGCAGCCGCCCCTCCCCCCCGCCTCCGAAGCTTCTGCACCTCCCCATGCAAGACTGAGGGTTGGGAGCCAGCAACACCAATCCCTGGTTGGTAAACACTGATTTCACTGTACACACAAAAACCAATGACAGAATATTGCCATTGGTGATAACTGAAATTTACAGATAGGCAAAGCAGGAAAAATGCCATTTAAAAGCTTACTAGATTCTCACGTTAATATGTACAAAACATGCTGTAATGCTGGCATTAGAAAAGTTGGTGCAGGGGTGCCATTTAGGGAGCTTTAACTTTTTGAATCTCAACATCTGCTATCATTAGTCTACTTTCTGTCCCCATCACTGTTAAAATTTAAATGGATAAAAACAGAAAAAAATGCTTACAAATGAACTGATATCACAAATAAAAATCTATGGGTGATCATCTTACTTTCCTCTCCCCAAATAAATAGAAACTGTTAAAAATAAAGTTAACCCATGCTTAAAACTGACATCAGTTTCCAATAGAGTATATAGCTTCTTGTGTTCGTGCAACTTATTTTATAAATATATTATTGCAAAATGAATCTAGCATTACAAAAATAGGCAGACACACAGAGTCCCTGTAGAAAAGACCTTATCTCCTTACTCAGACCAATACTACATACGGGCAACAGCATAACCATGAGAAGTTGCAGATATCATTGCAGGATTTGTAGAAGAGATGGAGTTTTAGAGAAGCCAGAAAGAAGAAAGAAGGCTAACTTTTGTGCATGAGAATTCAGGAACTGGTCTGAGCTCAGAGAGCCAACCTGAAAGGTTTGAAACCAACAGGCCCCAAGGAGACAAAGGGAGCAGTTCGGGTGGCAGGATATACAGGGAGTGAGCTGGAAAGGGAGCAAATAAAATGTTTTTGCTACTAGTTGCTATGGCTTTGTATAAACCAGATGAGATTAGTTTACTGCCAGGCTTCCTGCAGCACCATTGCTACGGGTTTCCAGTGACAGGGGAACTGCTACTACTGTGTATTTACTACATGGTGTAACATCTCTCAGGCCCTGGGGGCGAAGCCTATTCTTGTTTATAGACAACCCCCCAATCTGAAACAAATTCTTTCCAGTAACCATGCTACACAGCTACATCATAAAAACATCCAGGAACCTAGCCCTGCAATCAGCCCCGAAGCCAACTCTGCCCACATATCTACACAGCGGGTCCCCGAGTTACGAACGCATCGATTTACGACCGTTCATATTTACGACCAACCTCCTATACAGCCGGAACCCGAGTTACAACGAAATCCACACTTACGAACAGCGTGGCCGTACGTCAGTGAATGTAATCCGACTTACAAACACATTGGGTTACGACCAAGTGCTTGGAACATAACTCGTTCCCAAGTCGGGGACCGGCTGTACAAACGAATTCATTACTGGAGCCAACCACAAAAATCACCAAATCAGAAGTTCATTTAACTGCACATCCAGGAATATAATCTATGCCATCAAATGCCAGCAATGCCCCACTGCAATATATATTGAACAAACTGGACAGTCCCTTCAGGAAAGAATTAATGGACACAAATCAGATATCTGTAAAGGGAACATACAAAAACCTGTTGGGGAACACTTCAGTTGACCAGGACATTCATTAACAGATCTTCAAAAGTTTTGTTACAGACCAATTCCACAAGCCAAATACACAGGGAAGGACTGGAACTACAATTCATTCACAAGTTTGGTACTCATGCTAATGGATTAAATAAAGATAAGGAAGGCTGGGACATTATCAACCTACCCAACAATGAAGGTGCCAATGGTCTGTATAGTATCTGGTGTTAGTACTCTTCTTCTCTATTGCCTACTAATAGTTCTTATCTACCTCTTTCAACTATCTAGTCTTTAGGTGTTTATAGACTATTTGTTTTTCCTGTTACATTCCAGCTCCGCTTTTCCCTTGATATTTTTTATACCCTCTTCTTGTTTCCTGCCCCCCTCCCTTCTCCCCTATTTATTTTAGTTCTGGACATCCAACACTCTGGTCATCTGAAGAAGTGGGCTGTGCCCACAAAAGCTCATGATACCATCTACATGTTTTGTTAGTCTTTAAAGTGCTACCAGACTATTTGTTGTTTTTTAAATGTATCCTGTACAGACTAACTCGGCTACCCCCGAATCTTTAAAACAGATATTCAAAGTTTTCACTTGATTCTTTTGGGGTTTTATCAAAACACAGGAGGCTATTGGCAAGTTTTAATAGGAGAATGATGACCTGACAAAACGGAGTCAAGTTTTTAACATATATATTCACTTTGGGGCTAGTTGATTTAGAGTGTCCCTTTATCGACTGGATTAGTTACAAAGAGAATTGCTGCCAGAATCTACCACCAGAGAGTCAGTACTCATCTAATTTATCAGTTTTTGGAAACCTTGAAAATCATCAACCAGCTGGTCACTAGCCAGAAGATGTATCCTCTTCCACAACAGTACACACATGATTTTTTTCTTGAGAGAACAATGAGACTTCTTGAAGCAAAAATCATATGATTCTTGTAAACACTGCTCCACAGCAATGCTATCCATCTGTCACCATGGCAAAAGCTAGTATGAAAATAAATTGTCACAGGCTGGAAATTTGCACAGAATTCCAAAGACTTTTTTTCCGATGGAGAAGATGAAGCACAAAAGCAGGACGTTATTAGTCCAAGGTATACAAGTTGAGAAAAGATCCTAGAACAATTTACACCAATTCCACTCTGATGTCCAGGCCATGCCATAATCTTAATACTCTACCAGAGTGAATCAAGTGATAAACTGATTAATAGTCCTAAAAGGAAGGGGGCACAAGATAAAATTCTGAGGAAGGTTCCACACCTTCAAAACACTCCCTCTCACCTTACACCTTTTGGATTTTTAACCCTTAAGCCACGTCTACACTATAGCCTTCTGCTTGGATAACTATGTTGCCCAGAGTGGGTTGTGATCCCTGAATGACATAGCTGTTCTGGCAAAAGTCCCTAGGGTAGATTCAGTTTTGCGCTTTACTGGTATAATTCGTTTTGCTCTAGGAGGACTAGAATAAGCTTGCTGTGAAAAGTGCAGTTTTTCCAGTATAAATTGCATCCACACAGCACTGATATAGCTATTCCAGCAAAAGACTCCTAGCATAAACATGGTTCGCTTGTTTTAAAAAAGCTAATACTTTTTGATGGCATCCTTTGGAGAAGGGGGGAGTTACCCATGCCAGAGCAATACCACGTAAAGATGAAGACTGGCATCAGCAACTGACACTGGGCTACCAACCAAGTAGATTGCTGCCACCAATGTGTTTCTTCAAAGCATGGAGTCAGGTGTGGCCAAGAGACGATGATATCATATTGCCAGCAGGACAAAATCACTGGAGTTTTTGTTTGTTTGTTTTTCTTTTTTTGTAATTTGTTGCCATCAAGGCACTTGAAAGAGAAGCTTCCCCTCTTTTGCTCCAATGAGACCTTTCACTGACATCTGTTCATTGTGTTAACTGTCAGCTTGAAGTTACCATGACAAAAAGGGACAGCATTTCCAAAGTGAATAGCCCCCAGCAGCTACTAAATGCAAGCAGTCTGAAGACTAGGGGCACAGAAAAAGCTCCTCAGCTTCCACCTCTGCATGTAAATCTCTGCTTTTACCATCTCCTCTTTCATTCACTGCTTTATGCTTTTTGTACATCACATAATAAGCTAACAAAAATAGCCAAGCTTTAAGAAGAAGAAGAAAAAAGAGAACAAGGCAGACAACGGAAGCTACTTTTATTGGTCAGAAAAAGCAACTGATCTCTTAATGGAGCAGACCGACTTGTTTTCTGACTACATCAAGTCCAAATGGTCCTCCTGAAGGAATTCTACACCAATTAAAAATTCTGTGCAGAATATTTGAAAATGCTGCAAAATTCTGCACATTTGTCAAAACAACATAATATAATCATACCATTTTCAGTAACTGCCAGCAAGTAATTTGAAATAAATTAGCAAAATAATCCAAAATGGTGTAATTGTATTGTGTGATTTTGACACTTAAAATATACAAAATGTTGTAGAATTTTAAAACTTAATTTTTTGCACAGAATTCCCTCAAGAGTATCTGGTTCCGTGTGGCCCAATGCAGGTGCAGACATCTCAGTGGAATGCAGGGGTAAATCTGGATGTACAGGGGTTCAGTGTGGGGTTTTGGGTGGAAAGGGAGTGGGACTCTTCTGGGGAGTCCAGGTGAAGGTGTTAGAACTCGGTGGTAGGGGGCTAGGAGAGTGGGGCTTGGTGGGCAGGGGAATAACTGAGCAGCTGTTTGGGACTCAGGGGGTTGGAGGTGGGACTCCTGATGCGGGGGGAGAGAAGCTCAGTGGGGTAGGGGTTCGGTGGACTTGGGAGTAGCATTCCCTGTAGGCTTGTGCCACTGCTCACGAGCGATCCAAATGCCACTCCATTGATTAGCAAAGCGCCCTCAGCTAGGTTTTGTGGTGCACAATTGCACATGCCTTGGTGCCCAAAACAAAATTTTATTCCACACATAGAAAAGATTAGAGGGAACATTGGTCAGGGGTGGGTTCTGGATGCAGAGGACTCCTGATGAGGGGAGACAGAAGGGTCTAGCTGTGCTTACGGGTTGGGAGGAGAAGGGGGAGAATAGGTCACTATATGAAGAGCTGCACCTCCTGTCCACTGAACCCCTGTGCATCCAGATCCCCATCCCGAGCCTCACCCCCACCCCACCAAGCTTTATTCTCTCCATGCCTAGATCGCCCTACTGTGGTGTAGAGCTTCCTACACCCAGGGGAAGTTTCTAGGGGTTTGATCTGGCTCAGTCCTGGCTTCCCTGTGTCATGAAAGAAAGGGGGAGGGGAATTCTGTCTCCATCCTCCTCCTCTTCTCTCCTGCCTCTCAACTTGGACTAAGGTCCCTGGGAAGTGAGGGCATCTGCAGACCTCCCCTCACCCATGATTTACCTCTCCCCAGCTTCCGCACAGATGTATTTGAACTGACTGGGAAGGGTGACTGAGCACTGTACAGCTTCTCTTTGCTTCCCCACAGAAACCATTTTCTGTGGAGCTGAGAATTTTTCAAGAAAGGGGATGGCATCATATGCACATACTCTACCAATGTTCCCTGTAAGCTGAGTGCTTGGACTACCATCCAGGAGGGTTTCAAATGCCACCCAGCTGTTTAGCAGAGCGCCTATAACCAGCAGCATGTGTTTCTACTGATGAGGCATGTGTGGATGTGCACTAACACATAAAATGTATTCTGCATATGGATGGAAAAAATTAGGGGGGAACACTGCACACTATATATGTCTATGTGATAAAGTACAGAACTATGAGATATTCATTTATCAAGCATCTTTAACAACCTCATCTTCCCTTAACCTATTAATTCATCTCTCTCACAGCTATTGTAATATACCCAACCTATTTTCACCCCCATATTAACTTACCAAAGAAATATTTCCTCCTCCCCTAAATATGGACTTCCCTTCCAAGTATACACCTTCCTGGGACACCAAGGATGGGCAAGATTCATTCTTGGAGCACTGAAAGTTTTCTATACATATAAATGCATTTGGTATCTTTAAAGTCTGAAATCACATGGTTACAATATATAGTTATAATACTGATGAGAGGGACAGGTTAACAGCTTTTCAGTGGAATGCACCTCACTTAACGTTCCATCTTTATGCACAAAATAAAATAAACTGTATAGACAATACCAGTGTAGTTATGAGGACACTTAGCTTCACAGGCTCGGGGATTAAATAAGTGTTCACTTAACGTTCCATCTTTATGCACAAAATAAAATAAACTGTATAGACAATACCAGTGTAGTTATGAGGACACTTAGCTTCACAGGCTCGGGGATTAAATAATAATAAATAGTCCCAATGCCAATTAAAACCCCCAAAACTCTCAGACATTTTTAAGATATGTGGCATGTTCAGAACATAATTTGCTGTGGTGCAGCATCGTTTGTGATGTCCTGCATAATTCCCTTGTGGCTTTACCTCACAAACAATGCTCTCATCTCACTCTTCTAATTAAACGTGAATATCACCCCCCATGACACTACGTGAGCTTCGCAGCATATTCTATTTCACACATATCCCACAGATTCTGCCATTACAAGTGAAACAATTTGCCACACCATGGTAAATTGTGGTACTGTAATATTATCGTCTATTTTAAATATGGAAAGACACTGCTATTTTTGCAACTACACCAGGCAGAAATTTTTAAATACAAAGATAGTGATTAGGAAATGTGATATTAATAGCTACCCCAATTTTTGCTTATCGACTATAAAATAATGGGTATCAAAGATGCTTCTGTATGGTAGCTGTTAGGAAAGGCTAATTTATTGATGGCAACCTATCCACAGGTGTACACCTGCACATACACACAGTGTATATGCAGTTTTAAGGAACACTGCATTTCAGGCTTGCCAACTTTAGCAGAGTCCCTTTAAAGATCTGAAACTACTGATTAGTCCTGCTTAATACAATCTGTGTAATTTACTGGGGATCTTACAGATAACTAGCAACTGTTAACATTCATTAACTCAGCAAAGCCTTAACCTCTCTTTTTCCCCCTCATCAGGCTCTCCCTGGAGGGTTTCCTTTTAAAACAGCACTAGTGCACAACTGAGCTAGGGCTATTATTTAAGAGTCACCCTTGTGTGTCTAGGGTGGAAACCTATTAAATAATTTACATTCATTTTAAAGGGATTTCCTCTTCCCTTTTTGACTTGCCTCCTCTAATACCCACTGTAGTCCTGACATGCTTAATAGTTATAATATCCTGGGAATACCCATGAAACCCCAGCAAAATTTAAAGGGTGCAGCTGCATTCTAGGAGCTCCTTTCTTCCACCATCTGTCACAGAGGTAAGCTGTGTCACTATGTAATTTAACAACATTCACAAAAGATTAAATACCCAATACTCCTGCCATGCCAGTTTTAAGGCTTCCAAGTGTTGCATTTTCAGTATTGCCAACTCTCAACATTTAAATCTCAAGTCTTGCGATATTTGGTAAAGCCCCAGCTCCTGGAATCAGGTAGTTATGTGACAAATCTCTATTTTAATTTGAGAAAAAAAAAAAAAAGGCTAAGTTTCTAGCCCTCATGAAAAACATGACCCTCTACACAGGCTCAAAAACAAAAGGTAAAGAAAAGGAACTGTACATGTATTATTATTTTAAGTCTTGTGATTTGGGGGCGCTCGACTTATGATTTTTGAATATGGGGATCGACAAAATACCTTTCCTCAAAGATAGCCCATAGGCTTCCACAGACTGAGGAGACAATCAACCAGTCAGAAAGCATTATCCTCACACACACACTGACTTCTGTTCTAGCCTGGGGGTGCCTGATTCCTTCTGTCCCACCCCTGCCCCCACTCCACCCCTTCCCCTGAGCACACCACATCATTTCTGCCCTTCAGTCCCAGAGCCTCTGAATGCAAACAGTGGCAGGAGGCATTGGGAAGGAGAGGAAGGGGTAGAACAGCTAATGGTGGGTGACCAGCTCTGGGGAGAATGAGGCGGGGTTGGCTGCCTGTGAGTGCTGAACACCCACTAACGAGTCCTCCAGCCCTGGGGCACCAGATCAGTGTCTATGGTTATCCTGGCTCCAAATTAGGAAAAGAGGCAGGAAAAGAGGCCCACTGTGTTACTAATATCATGTCTCAGTTATGCTTCTTGATCCATGGTTTCTTTGGATTTAACAGCTAGGGTTTGAGAAAGAGTGACCCTCAGAAGGGCATTTCCTAGCATGTTACATTTGCAAAGGTGCCAGGCAGCTGGCAAGACTCCATGCCTAAGGCAATGTTCGAAAGCAGCCAAGTGTTTCTCTCACTGCACCCTGTACCTGTTCTGCTGGAGCTCAGGATCATGGTGAAAGTAACACAGGCTTGGAACGAAGGAAGAAACGCAAGAAGTATCAAATGATCCGTGCTCTCTCTTGGCCAGATAATGAAACAACAGCAGTGCGACTGCGATGGAACTAACCTTCCAGCTAGCTAAAAGCCAAGAGAGGGAGGATATGAAAGGGGACTAAATGTTAAATCCCCAGAAAGAATGCTTGCTATAAGGCAAGAAAAGAATCAAGCCTCAAAATGCTGAGGTGATAATAGCACCTCGATGCTCTTGCTCTTGGAGGGTTTTAAATGCTGATTTACAAATAGCAAAGGCTGTAGGGAAACAAGGCCAAAAACATGTACTAACCTTGGTGCCTACACTTAAACCTTGAAATCCATATTTAGACACCTGATCTTCAGGAGTGCTAAGCAATAAACAGCTTCAATGAAAACTGCAGATCCTCAGCACCTTTGAAATTCTGGTCACTTATTAAGGTGCCTAAATATAGACATAAGGGCATACCTTTAAGCACTTGAGTTGGAGTATTTGGGCTCAAGTCCCCTTAAAAAGACAGACTAGTGTAATCACAAATATCTTGATTACAATCCATTTTAAATTTTTGTCATACCTGCCAAACAACTGATGCAAAGCTATAAAGTTTCCGTGCTTGGTACCCTCTTCTATACTGTGCTGAGTCAACACTGTAGCTAATGGCAATGTCTCTCCTACTGCAACTAAGTTTAGAGGGCATTAAAATCAAGTCAGAAAAGCACAGCCCGAGCAAGTTGTTCGGTTATACCTGATCAGCAAGGGGATTGTATCATCTTTCGTTCTTATGGCACAGAAATACTGCAAAGTGCATCCACGCATACAGCAGTGCAGCTAGAACAACACGGTATTTATTATGAACTTCAAAGGGCTGAGGGTAAGTGGTAAGTTAGGGAAAAGGAGGGTTTTGTTCTGGTTTATAAACAGCTTTTCACTTAATTTATCACAGCTTCCCTGAAACATTGTTTAAATATATTTATACGAAGGTATCAAGTTACTTTGTCAAACCTGTTCTTTGCCCAGAATAGCATGAATTAGTTGACTCTGGTGAATGGTCGATCTGAAACTGAAGAGCTGTGGGAATTAGCTCAGTTGCTTACCAAAGGAAGTGCTGCAGGGAAACAAACTTGTCTTGCACTCTTAAAATCTACAATTAGCGTGTGTTAGGTATGAGGGCCAATACAACTCAGTCCTGAGCTGCAGTGCTTCTGGCATTCAAACCTTATGCCTAAGTAGAGCAGCAGGAGAAAATTTAAATTTGTCCACCTATGATGTAAGGTAGGATTTGAAACCAAGTCAAGAAGATCAGGATATTTTGCCACCTTTCTGTTTTCCTCAATAAAACAAAAGGATTTACAGACAGATACATGCATTCTCACTCTTTTGAGTACACAGCTCCATACACGTGTTGTATGAAATTGGTGGTTTTTTTTAATATTACAAAGACTAGAGGTGGCAGACTAGAATAGCCTTGTCTGTGGAGAACTGGCCTCTCTTCTCACAGGAGACCCATGGGCCAGAAGAGGAGGAGTGCTGTCACTCAAGAACGAGGTGATCTTCATCTGGTCTCCTTGGGCCTGATTGCCCCCTCACTTGTACTGAATAGCATCAAGAACAACTCTACTGTAGTCAGTGGACTTTTGTCAGCGTAAAGCTGAGGCAAGATGACAATCAGGCCCCTTGTGCATGTTTGGTAGACATGGTCCTGTTGTTGTTATTAATTATCTTATGGGACCAAAAGGGGTGCAAGGCACTTCACAAAAGACTAGGAAAGATGGGGCCCGTATCCCCTAAAGACTTTAAAGATAAAAATCACACTCATACCTGACACCAAAGCCAGGGAACCTTTTTTACCCACAAGCAGTTGCTACCTACTCAGAAATGTAGCTTGACCTTGCAGACTCTTGGCTGGGGTCACACATTTAAATATCTAATCATTATGCAAGGGGCACCAAATCAGGATGAAAAGACAACATCAACCAGCTTTTCTAGTTTATCATAAACACGGTGTATTCAAAGTCTTTTCCCTGGGGATGGCTAGGCCAGAAATCAGATGTTCTGAATGTACTTCAGCCCATATGGTTCAAAGTACTGAATAATGGACTTCAGAAAAGAAGAGTGATAGAAAAAAAACACATCACCACATTAACGAATGAATCACATGAAACAAATAGCAGGTGGTGACTAACAATACATATTTAATGAGAGCCTCCTGCTTCATGAATTTATACAATATAGTCATGGTTTCCCTGGTTAATTGACACCACTTCTTGTTATAGACACAAAAAATGGCTGTGTTATATGGAACTATATGTTCAAATTGTTCCTCTCTTTTACCAGATTTTTCATGGCAAAAAAATGTTCTAACAGCCAAGCAATATTAAATTTAAACTAACAATTTATTTATCAGAGCTGTATTTTCCCTCCTTAGCTACATGTGCAATTACTGTATACTCTAAAATATTCTATATCCTGTATGGTTGCCTTGGATTCAGACTCATGCTACACTTTACATGAATTAACTCAGCTCAGGGAATGAACCCCAGTAGTTAGAGCAGGTGACAGAATTAGGACTCCTGGCTTCTGCTTACAGCTGTGCCACTGACAAGCTGACACATTTTATGTAAGTCATTTAACCTCTCTGTGCCTGATACACATTTATGCATTATCCTTTTACAGGAGGAGTAATGGGGAGAACGCAGGTAGAATACCCAAGGCCCGGTGAACTTTTCAGGGCTACTAATGCTTGTGGATCCTGTGCTATAGAAGACATTACATGCAAGTCCTTTATAAAACTTAATTTTGGCAAAATTCAATTAAAAAAATTAATCAGTATTTATCAACACAGACTGACTCAAGGTTTTGCTAAAAAATGATTTGAAAATAAACTCCGCCTATGAGTTCTCAGGCCTGAAAAGTCTGGAAGGCCAGCCAATGCAGATACATGAGACCTTCTACTTGGGTAGGAACTGGTCACAAGTTCCTCCTGGACCTACTGTGCATAAAGTCTGTAGCCAAGAGTCATAGGCACAACTCCGCAATGGTTTATCTCCGTAGGTGCATGACTTTGGGGAGGGAGAGGTGTCTACACTTCACCATAACTCGAAATAAGATATGCAATTTGAGCTACGCAAATTGCGTATCTTATTTTGATGCTATTTCAAAATAACTTATTTCGTCATTTGGCGCTGTCTACACAGCTTCAAATGTTGAAATAAAGCACTATTCCAAAATGTCCCTTACTCCTTGCAGAATGAGGTTTACAGGCACATTGAAACAGTGAGCCTGAAATAATGGGCTTGATGTGAAGACATGGGATAGCTCTTTCGGGATACAATAGCGTTGCAGTGTAGACGTACCCTGGTGGGCCAAGAAAACCAGGTCACCAGTGACAGTATCCCACAAAGGGAAGAACTAGAGCCATGAGTTATGGAAAAGAGGATGTGAAAACTGTTGTTTGGGAGATTTATCAAGTCAGGCTGTTGTACCAGGGAAGACATCTGAATGTTCAAACTGTTAACATAGTTAGGAAATGGGATTTTATTGCACTAGTTCTACTGTTTGATAAAGTACATATAGCCAAAGCTAAAAACTGCTTTGGCTCAGCACAAACTCTATTATCTCAAGGGCTGTGGTAGCAATTTAAACCGTGACAGACGTTGAAATTTTTTCATGACCCTTTAAGTTGCTCTTCATGCAACAAAATTTGTTCTCCTTGTTCTAATACAGGAAGGATTCTCGTGTTAACCATAAGCAAGATCTCTCTCTCTCCTTCAAAACCATAAGCTAATATTCTAAAATCCTGCTGGGGAAGAGGACTTCACAGGTACCCAGCAGGCTATTGCTTCAGCAGATTTATTTGTAAGCTAACTACAGTGCATCTCATAACTGTTAACTGCTTTCTACCTTGAGGGCAAACATCCTACATTCTGGGAAGAGAACTTGAAAAGACTTGCTCCAAATCTGACCAAGAAAAGAGATTGGCTTGTCTTTAAAGAGAGAGATTTTAACTGCTGCTTCTCATCTATCTAATACTTGGCCCCTCAACGAGATAAACAGATGATATTTCTCTCTTTAATGTTCCTATAGAAGATGCTTTAAAGAAGAAAAAACAAAAACAAAAAAACAGATTTGTCACGCTACTGGGAATGAATATTTTATACTGCTGTGTATTTCATACTGTATTAATTTTGCCAGCATGGCTGCTCTTTTAGGTTTGTGCATTAGCCAAATGAATGCCAACAAGCCAGTTTAGTCCATTCCTAATTTCTCTTCAGTACTCAGCAATGTGTCGCTGGATGCCTACTGGCTTATAAAAGGAGTGAAATTCAGATGGGCCCTCCATGTACCACATACTGAGGTGGGGAGGGGTGTGATCAAACAAAATGGAAGCACCTAAAAACTTAGAACTAAAAAACTTCATAATAATAAAACCAAAGGGCGGATTTAAAAAAAACATTTAAGAACCAAATTCTGCTTCAGTATAGGTGTGCAATTCTCACACGTCTTATATATTTAGAATGCAGGGTACAATCTCCACTCCATTCCCCCAAATTTAAGACCAGCTATATTTTAATGCTAAATAGGCTGACAGCATCTATTTAATAGGCTTATCAGAGAAGTCAGTGAAAAGGCTCTGCACTGTAATTTCAGCTGGGCCTCACAATGTTCTGAACCCTTCTTTGTATAAAAAGGGAAACTAAATGACAAGCTGTTTGTTGGCCATGATGGATGAATCCTCAGAACATGTGAGGATGCTAACATTTGAAAATATGTTTTATTTGAGATGAGTAGATGATGTAGAGAGGTGGTTGACCATAACTAGAGAGACGCATCCTGCTCATCCCTCTCTTCCTCCAGAACATTAAGATGAGTTTTTGGAAAACTTCACACTATCAGGGACAATTAACAGCAGAAGTTTGAGCCACTAGGTTTAAATGAAAAAAAAATTGTTCAGTTCATGTGAGCTTTCTTTTGTGTTGCAAAACAGCAAGAGACAAGCAAGGCAATACATATCCAGTACCCACATGCTTTGGTCTTTAGCTCCTGTGTGGTTTGAGTAACTGCCTGGGTTAATGCACCTGGGGTGTGTTCTCCTGCACCTTTTACACTCACTTTGTGCTAGTGTTACACTACCATGGTAATCTACTACTAATTCACACCCAGTGTGCACTAACATAAGTGCATGTACAAGTGATTCAGCTGGTTGAGGGTTTGAATAAAGTACTTGGATATCTGGAAGTGGATGGTATACTACAGCCTAGATTTGCTTAGGTCATCTCACGATTGCAGAGTGCATGTTATAAATAAATTAGATATAGTATTCTGTATCTGTATCAGCTCATCTCTTTCCCAATATGGAACTAATATCACTCCTGGAATACAGGCCTTCTGATCACTCAGTGGCAGGACCTGGGGTTAGGGAGGTTAAATACTGGTTAATTGAATAGTTGATTAACCTCATGAATTCTTGTCGGTTACTCGACTATTCTAGTGTCCCTGGGGATACGGCCAACATCCAGTGCGCTCCAGCCCCACTCCTGAGGAGCCCCTTGCCACTCCACACTGATGCCTCTGTATCAGAGGTAACAGCATGGGTGTCAGGAGGGAGCTGGTCCGTGAGGGGAGCCAGTTTAAAAACTTGCTCCCTTCGCAGACTGCCTGCCTGTCACCATGCTGCTGCCTCTGATACAGAGGCAGCAGCTCGGGGTGGCAGCAGCCCTTTTCCAGGGTGGGTCTGACCTCCCAGACCTGATATGAGCCGGAACTGAGCCAGCCTACCTGCCCGCCTGGCTCCTAATGCACTTTAAATGCAGAGCTGCAGCAGGGATAGGTCCCAGACCCACTGCAAACTGGAACTGAGCCACGCTGCTGGCCAGCCTGCTAAAAAAATTACTGGTGGGGGAGGAGGGGTATGTGTGTGAATGCGTGTTGTCTATAGCATTAACCTATAAGCTTTTGCTTATCAGTTAATTGACTACACTATTACATCCCTGCCTGTGGTACTAAAAAAGTTATAGCCTCATCTCTGTGTGCCTTGCATTTAGTTCTAAAAATAGAAGTTCTCTCACTTTTTCTCTAGTGTGAATGACAATAGGATCATCTTGGGGTTATCTTTCCTCCCATGAACTACTACACAGAACCTTCTCATTTGTAACCATGTATCATGCTGCAATGGCTGTCTTCAAAGAAGAGCAATAGGCATGTACAAGTTGAACCTCCCAAATCCGGGACTCTCTGGACTGACAACATCTGTGGGGTCTGTGGAGTCTTGGTTGGGCTAGCAGTATCTAGGCAGGGGAACCCAGGGGTCAGGCAGCATCAGGGAGCCTCTGCCCTGGCCGGGAAACCCCCTAGCATCAGCGGGGTCAGGTGGCCAGAGCTAGCGGATGCCAGGCAGCGGAGCTAGCAGACACCAGGCAGCCCCGACCGAGGAATCCCGGGAAACCCCTGGTAGCAGCAAGGCTAGGCAGCAGCCCAGGACACTGATTGGGGAATGCTGGTGGCAGGGCTAGGAGGTAGCTGGGGAGTCCTGGCTCCAGCAGGGGAATCTCCAGTGGCCGCCCTGGCCGGGGAACCTCAGGAAATCCCCAGCCACAGCAGGCCTCAGCAGCTGGGCCAGCAGAGACCAGGTGGCCTGGGAACCCTGAGGAAACCCTAGCGGGTAGTGGGGCCAGCAGCAGTTGAATGGAGCTGGCAGCAGTTGAACGGGGCTGGCAGCAGCCAGGAAGTCCGGGCTGGGGAACTCCTGGGCTCCCCCCAACAGCAGCGGGGGCAGCAGGGTGGGGAGCCCCAGCCTTGAGAGCCCCAGGGAGAGGAACCAGCAGCAGGACAACCAGCACAGGAGCATTGACATCCCGTGGTCTGGCAAACTCCCTGATCTGGGACAGCTCAGGTTCCGAGGATGCTGGACGAGGGAGGTCCAACCTGTATTAAATATATTTTAGCTGAGTTTTAATGCAATTTAGCAGCTAGGGCAAAGGAGTCAACATCATGTGACAAACTAAGTCTGTGTTGGACCACAGTTTGAGAACTGCAGTCTTAAATAAGTGGGGATGGAGGATCATAGTAAAACTAACTTACAGTACTGAAAATACTTAAAAGTGCTTTTTTTAAGCACCTTTTTTAAAAGACGCCTCAATATCAACATTTATGAATTTGTATGTATTTTTCAAATGTTGAAAAGAGGCAGAGAAAAATCAGAATGAAGACTGAAACATCTTGTACTTCTGAATTATGTGCTTGCAGTGTTTGATGCGAACGGCAGTTTATTTTAAATACACTTTTTGTCTAGCACAATAACCTGGCTATCACCAACTTTTAAAGCAACTAAGATTTTATTTAATTAATGGAACATTCAAAATACTAGATTGTACTATATTTATTGGATAGGAATCATATTTTACACGTTATCAAGACCACAGCAGTCAGATTCTTACCCATTTGCATTTTGTATATCATTCCACAAAGTGGATCACCAACTCAAACTAAGACTGGCAATTATACATGGTTATGTTATCATCTTTTCTGTCTTTCTTGGAGACAGATTGGTTTAGCTCAATATCTGAGGCTTCCACCATAAATACTGATTAGATCCAGCCTTCTGCTTTCGTTGAGTTTGGTATTGGAGAGAAGACCCAGAAGAACAGGATCACTGGTTACATGACTACTCTTTCATATTTCATACTTGGTGGGCTACAGAATGAAAGCATGACCTAGGATCACAGGAGGAGAACTTTTATCTAGTCTTACTATCCTGCAGAAATGACAAAAAAAAAAAAAAAAGTCTGATCTTAATTCTGGAAAATGGAAGAGCAGGATTAAGATCACTACAGAAATAGGCAATGGCATTGACTAAAAAAGATCTTTCCTTGATGTGATGAGCAGAGAAGCATTATCAACATAATATGCTTGAGCAAACCTGAAAAACCCACTTGTGCACAAAGATTAAAGTAACTGATAAGGGTAGTTTCAATTTCAGGTATCTAAGTGGTTGCTATAAACAGTCATGCCTAAACTATGACCAATACCTTGACATTGTAAGATTGTAACAGGCTGTCAAGAGAAGAGCCAAAGCAAACAGCAAACTGCCATCCAGTTTTGTTTTAACTATACATAAGTGTATCAAACAAAACTGCTTTAGGGCCTAGTCCCAGAAGCTGAAAAGCATCTTACCTGAGAAACTGAAGGTGCTGTTCAGCACCACTCACTCAATCACACTTCAAGTCAGAGAATGAAAAGGAACAAAATTAGCTTTATTTTCTCTGGAAGGTTAGAATCAGAGGGCCAGATTAAATCCCAGGCACTGGAGTGTAAGCAACTCTTGCAGAACTGGAAGCTTTTATTACTGTCTCATATCAGCTTATGCCTTCTGCACATCAAACCATAAAGAAATATTCATGTGCTACTGAGATAAATACCAAGTGATGACACTGAAGACAAAAGCCACAAATCATGGCACTGAAGACAAAAGGCTTGCTGTACCCAAGGCTTTTCACATTTAGGAAAACCTAAAAAATGCACACACTCTTTTAAAAAGGTTCAAAATCCAAGCAACGTCTTGAAGACATGAACTATAGTCTAAAAGGGCTGTGCCCACAAAAGCTCATACCATCTACATATTTTGATAATCTATAAAGTGCTACCAGACTATTTGTTGTTTTTTTAAAGTTACACTGTGGCTCTACTTTGAAAAATGACTAAACAGTAATGACAGAACTCACCTTGATGTTTTCTTAATTACTCTTATAAAATATGCCCATATTAAAACATGTTGCCCCTACAGACTCAGCTTGGAACCAGTAAGTCAAGCTGTTTGCTTTCTGCCTTGTATGTCACTACCAGTAACAAAGATGCTATCGCTGAAATTTAATTAAGAATTCTGTTGAGGATCTGTGAGCCAGAAAATAACCCACCTCCCTCAGCCTTAGCTGTTTTGGGTCCAGAGGGCTAGCAGGAATAATCATCAGTAAAGAAATCTCCCGTATCATACTTCTGTCACAAAAATAAGATAGTATGACTTGAAAAACACACTAGGAGCAAGAGTCTTTTCATATCATAAACTCACTTTAAAGCAAAACATGTGATTAGTAAATATAAGACAATATCAAAATTGAATTCCACATTACTCTGTGCTAAAATAGCTGATATTATGAAGCATCAATTTAGAACAGGTATTGTATAAAAGGTCTATTATTATTTCATAAACTGACAATTTTGGATTGAACATTTACAAGAGAAGTTTACTGCTGCCACCACCATTTTCTAGTCACAATTCTCACCGTTCTCATGGGACTATGACCATTTAGTCTTACTGCAACACAGCTGTTCCAAATAAACTAGGCATTAACCCCTATATGACCCTCTTCTTCCTCTAACACACTGTGCACCAAAGGGGTTCACAGAATAGGTCTCCTAGCGAAAACCCTTTGGACACTGGACTCCATTCCAAGTATCACACTGCTGGATCTTTTATGCATTCACCAATGGGGCTAACTTTTGAAAAATAAGTATTTAAGATGCCATGGAAAAATGACTGTTTCTCTTGCTTTTAAAAAACTCAAAGAAAATAGATTCGGCAAATATTTTAAGTTAGCCATTTAAAATGAGATGACTAAGTTCAACAATTTGGATCCATTTTTCTGAGAAGAGGACAAAATTTATTAGTTAAAAGGTTTTAAAGCCATTCAATAATTCTAACAGATCAATTTTTAAATGGAGGGATGTATTTAGATGTAATGTGCAAGATATCTTATTTTATAAGGGCTAGGCTTGGTTTTTAAAAGCAACAGTAGAATTAATGGCCTCTCTCCCTGTCTCTAGAAATCCTAAAAACCCAGATTAAGTGAATATCTAGGGACTTTTAATAATGCTAATTATTAAACTGACAGACAGTGACAGCTCCACAGGGGCAATTTCAGTCTGTTGAACAGATTCTTATTTAGGGAATTTTACTGGCCAGATTAGAGCCTGATAGAATTTAAAAGCTTAACTCCTTAGCTTCTAGATCCATTGTAGATAGTAACACACTGTACACAGTGTAATCATCAGTGCACACATACAATTTGTCTCAAAGAGACAAGAAACAGGCAATGATGTGCTAACACAACTATTAGTTTAAAACACAACACAAACCAAGTGCTGTCTTTAAAAGTCTTCCCATTAAAAAAAACCAACCAACCCACAAACCCAGAAGCATTACTACATATTATACGCATTAGTGGGTGACAACATTTCAGTTTAAAACATACTTGTGAGGAAGTGATCTTCTCAATCAACTCTGACACAAAGTCCACACAATAGAGTGTCAAAATTTTACCTTGTTCCTGAGGCTTGCCTACATTAACAAAGCAACAAAATTTAGCTCAAGCATTTTCTCCAGCATGTTCTCTTCTTCCTACTCTTCAGATCCCCTCTGTAATGCCCAATTCCTTTATATCCAGGTATAATTAGCCACAGATTCAGCAAAACCCACTGATCCATTTTCCCAGCAGGATTTACAGGTGCTAGGATGATTGGTGTTTCAGACAAACACTTCCAGACACTTACGACAATGAATGTCACAACAGTAAGTGTCACTTCCTGAACCAAATACTACTTTGTCATATGTACTATAGAAATGCAATCTCAAAAGCAAATCTACAAATAGTAAGGTCTTTAGTCTACTGTACCAAAATAATATATAATCTAGATTTATAGGGGAACCAGGACCCAAACCAGATTGGAGATAACATGATGTCATATGCACTAATTACTATGCTGATATATACTGATTATGTTTTCCAAGATAATAAAATAAAATTATTCATTGACAGAATGTTCGATGTTATCAAAGAAATACAGTTTCCATTTGAGGCCTGCCAAGAAAAAGCAGAAATCCTGTGTTTAGAAAAATGCCATGCATTTTTTCTAAAAAATTACTGTATATTTATGGAGTTCATGTACACGTCACTTTAAAACATCTGTAAGCAAAAGGCTAAATTAAAATGGAATCCATTACAGAAATGCAACAGACTAAAGCAGGCTATGTAAAAGGCATTATGAAGCAATTAATTTAGCAAAAATAAATCCCTTTACTACTACACACTGCACGCAGCACACAATTTTTTTCAATAAAAATCTATAGCTTCCTTAGGGTACAGATAATCTAGGACTGTGGTACCAACCTAAACAATACTCCTATTGATATAAATGGGAATGTTTCCTCCATCTAGGCAGCAGGATTGAGTCTAAAGGGTGTTGTATCTGATGAGGTTGTTTAGACACACACATACACACACACAATGGGAATGTTTCCTCCATCTAGGCAGCAGGATTGAGTCTAAAGGGTGTTGTATCTGATGAGGTTGTTTAGACACACACACACACACACACACACACACACACACACACACACACACACACACACACACACACACACACACACACACACACACACACACACTAATCTACAAATCATAATACAGTAGTACGGTGATAAAAAGTGTATTTGGAAAAATGCCTTGTGGTTTTACCCTTGCAAGTTGTAGTGGAACATTTTACTAAGTTAACAACAGTAGAATAAAAATAAAAAATTGTAAATAAGAAGACAAATTCAAATTACTACAGACCTAAATTAAACATTCTTTTTTCAAAGCTATCTAAGGGACACAGTGGAAACATTCTATAATTTAGACCATTCCAAGTATCTTTCTTTTTTAGTCAATGATAAAGTGTCATGGGTTAAATCAAGAAGTGCTGAATAAAAGCCAGAGATGTGTCACATAATATAAAACCCATTTTTGCATCCTCTGTTCCAGTGGGTGCTCTAGCCCACTGTGATCATCCCATGGCAACTGGACCCACCTCCCCATTTGTACTTTCAGAATAATGCCCCTTAAATTCTATTTCTGATGGGACCACCCTAGGTGGTGGTGGTAGTCATTAGAACCCACCGAAACTCTGGATCGGAACAAGAGAGATATCTGATGACAGGAGCACAGCTCTTTCCTTCCAATCACATTCCATTCAAGCTATGAGCCTAGGATCAGTGTCATCTCCATTGCCATCCTTTAGTATTTATATTATAGCCTGTGATCAGGGCCCCACCGTGCTAGTTACCATACAAATATATTAGGACTTGGTCCCGTGCTCTCTCAGCTTGGTTTTCACATTTGTCTGTATAACAAATTCATACCTTCTTAACTTGTTAACCTTAAAGAGAGAACTAACGGAGGCACAAGCCTATGCTTTCCTTTCCCTTATTCCAGCTTCAGCAAATTACAGGACAAAAGAAAAATTAAAAGCTGGGCTAGTCTCCCCTCAATCTATTTGAGGTCACCATTTCATTCAGGATTAAAATGCATGCAGAGCCTCAAGGGGCAAAAACATGCCTCTCAAAGCTGAGTGCTGTATTAAGCTTTCAGACATAATCCAATATAACAGCTAAAAAGCATCCTAGAATCCCAGCTAGCAATGTAACAGAATTCTGAGTGACATGTTGGTGAGATACCAACTTTCCAAGTTAGCCACAACACTCAGGGGAAAATGGTTAATTTGTTTATCTCCACCAGAATTCTAGACGGCATAAATCCCAGTATGTGGTATCAGACCTTCTCTCTCTGGTACAGATGAATAACCTGTCTAGTGAACTACCTTTTTAAGGAAAAACTTTAAAAAAAACCCAACACAAATAGACTAGTAGCACCTTAAAGACTAACAAAACATGTAGATGGTATAATGAGCTTTTGTGGGCACAGCCCACTTCTTCAGATGACAGGAGTGTTAGAAGTCCAGCTACTTCTAAGCCCTTCATTTACTGTACTAGCTGATCACCTCACAATATTTAGTACACTCATCTCTTCAATAGACTTATGAGGTAGAATGGTACCATTACCCCATTTCACAGATACGGAACTGAGGCATTGAGAGACTAAGTGATTGCCCACTCACACAGAAAGCCTGAGCCAGAATAATTCACTAACATGGCACTCATGACTGCACTTTATGAATTGCTCCTCTGTATCCATCTAACATACTGTATAATTCAACTCTCATACTGTAGCTAGTACACAGGTTAAAGCTATTTAGATAAGTTAGATGTATTCAAGTCAGCAGGATCTGATGAAATTCATGAGGGCACACAAAGAATTAGCTGATGCAATCTCAGAACCATTAGCAATTATCTTCAAGAAAGTATAGAAGATGGGCAGAGTCTTGAGAAGAACAAAGAAGGAACTGGGGAACTGTAGACTGGCCAGCCTAATTTTGATTGCTAGAAAGATACTGGAACAAATTATTAAACCTTTTGTGAGCAAGTAGAAGATAAAAGGATAAAGGTATAGCCAGCATGAGATGGTCAAGAAGAAACAGTGCCAAACCTACCTAATCATCTTCTTTGACAAGGGCACTAGCCTATGGGGGAAGCAGTAGCTGGCATATATCTTGACTGTAGAAAGCGATGCAACAGGGCTGGGGAACTTAAGGCCCACTTGCCTGGATCTGGCCACCAAAGCTCCTTCCCCCCTCCCCTAGCATTGGAGAGCCCTTGTTGATACTCCAGCCTCCCTCCTAGATATTACCCACAGGACTGGAGCCCACAAAATCTACTAGCCTGGGCCTCCCAAGGCTCTGGTGTGTGAGGGGAACATGGAGAATGTTTTTCTCCTTCTCAGTCAGGGGCTGCCTCCGTGATGGGCAGAAGATTTTTTTGCTTCTCGCTTGTGTGCGGCCCCCAACTGATTTTTCTGTGGGTCATTGGCCCCCGACCAAAAAAAAAAGGTTCCCCACCCTTGGGAGACAATCCCGTGACAGTCTCATAAGCAAACTAGGGAAACATGGTCTAGAATTGAAGTTACTATAAGGTGGATGCACAACTTTTTGAAAGAGTGTATTCCTAGAGTTGTTATCAATAGTTTGCTATCCACTGAGTGGGTGAAACTAGTGAGTTCCACAGGGACCAGTCCCAGGTGCAGATCTATTCAGTATTTTCATCAACACCACAGATAAGAGTACGCTTCTCAAATCTGCAGAGGACACTCAGCTGGAAGGTAGGTGTTGGAAGCACTTTGGAGGATAGGATTAGAATTCAAAATGGCTGTGACAAATTGGAGATTTCATCCAAATTCAATAACAGGCAATTCAATTAAAAAAAAAAAAAAAAAAAAAGAGGGCAAAATACTACATTTAGGAAAGAAAATGATCAAATGCATAACTACAAAACAGGGAATAACTGACTAAGTGGTAATACTATTTATGTTATAAAGAGGATTGCAATCAACTATTCTCCATAGCCAGTGAAGGTAGGAGAAGAGACAATGGACTTAATCTGCAGCAAGGGAGATTTAGGTTAGATATTAGAAAAACAGTAATTATTTTAAGCATTGGAATAGACATTTAAGGGAGGTTGCACAATCCCAGTTATTGGAGGGTTCTATGAACAGGTTGGATAAATGCTTGTGAGGGTTGATCTAGATCAGGGCTGGACAAAATATGGCTCAGGGACCTAATACAGCCCGCCAAGCTACTAGATCCTGCCTACAGACCACCCTGCCAGGACCCTCAGGCACACGGCTGCTGCAGTTTAAAACAGTCCCTGTGGCAATCTGCTCTGCAAGGAGGGTGAGGCTTAGTGCAATTTCCCCGCCCCTAGCCCAATCCTCAGCTCATATTGGCCAGAAGCAACCGGCCAATAAGAACTGACCTCAGACAATCTCTCAGCTCCTATTGGCTGGAAACAGCCAGCCAATTGGAGCTGAGAAACTGGCCTGAGAGTCTGGGGCAGTGCAAGCCTCTTCCCCCATGCCACATTGAGAGCTACATAGAGAAAGCCACCTGTATTTTCAAGCAGGCTGGGACTGCAACTGGCAAGGAGCCCAGCCCGTCTTGCGGGTGCTGCAGCCTGCTGGCCAGGAGACACTTAGATAAACGCCGAGCCAGCACCTGCCTCTGGAACCCCAACCCCTCCTACACCCCAGCTCCCTCCTCCAGTTCACCATCCAAACCCTCTGCACTCCCTGCCCCAGGTGACTACTCCCTCCCAGACCCTGTACCCCATGCCCTCCTGCAGGCCAGAATCCTCTCCTGCACCCAAACACCCTTTCAGACCCCACACCATCTCCCGCACCCCAGTCCCTTACCCTGTGTGCCCTTCTGCACCTAACCTCCAACTAGACCCTCACCCCCTCCACAGAAAAGTGTGGCCCTTGACGACTTACCAAAATCTTGGAGTGCCCTCCCCCCCCCCCCACCAAAAATTATTGCCAACTCCTGGTCTAAGTTTACCAGGTTCTGCCTCAGTTCAGGGGTTGGACTCAATGATCTGCTGAAATCCCTTTCAGCCCTATACTTCTGAGATTCCATAATGGGGAACCTCAACACAAATGTTATTTTTGTCTCAGTAGCCTAGGCTGAGATCAGGGTCCCATTGTGCTAGTCATTGCATAAACACACAAGAGAGTTAGTGCCCCATGGAGACTCTATCTAAATAAAGACAGACAAAGGTTAGGAACTGAAATGGAGGCATAGACAACAGAAAGTGACCCACCAGAGTGGGGACAAGAAGGAACATCTCCTGCCCCGAGTTCAGTATTTTATCCACTTAACCTAATTACCTCTTTGTAAAAACAAGTACTTGGTACTGTACTAAATTATTCCCAGTATATGTGTAACAAGGTTTATGATACTAAGAACCTCAGTTTCTATACATCACTTTACCCATATAGTTATCAATTTAAAATCTTATCTTTCAGGGGCACATTAATGATCCAAAGTACAAGTGAGAGACTAATTCAGGCACTTAAACATGTATTACAAACAAATTGTGCACTCAGTTGCCTACACCTTGGAAACCGACAGACCCACAGTGTATTATGTCAGCAAAGAAGTTTGTGTGAATTCATAAGGGGCTATTTATTAATTGTTAAAATTGCTGAGATTGTGGTCTTGAGAATAGACAAATGTTGTGGTTTATGAACTTGGATTTTGAAACTCAAGAAAAAAAATTCCTCCCTTCAGTTCCTGAATAGAGAGAGAGCCTGAAAAATATACAATACATATTAGTACTGAGAAATAAAATTTACCTAGAAAAACCTATTAATTAAGCAATAAATCAGGAACCCCAGGGCCTTTCTTACCATCACAGAAGAGATTTAAATTCCACAAAATGGCACATTGTATATAAAAACAAAGCTATTGGGCACAAGTTATGAACCAAAACTGGAACTTGGATTTGCAACAAAATGATTTTATACATATTCTTTAGGTACCTTCAGTGGATGTCTTCATATTTACTCCTCCCAACATTATTAATTGAATTTCTAAGGTTTGAGTTACTTGTGGAAGTTGCACATAAGCCATTTTGAAAGTACTTTTTTTTTTTTTAAGAATTGTGTGTCAGCAGCATTTATATAGATAAAAACTTTTCCTGCAGGATGACAGAGTGATGTCATGAGTCACTCTGCATCCCACAGTCTTTCCCTCCACCTGCAACCATGTGGCCTTCCCCCCACCCCCATACTCTGGGCACCCGAGGGAGCCGTGAACCATGCGGCCTCCCCTCCCCGCCCACAGTGCTCTGGGGAGACAGAAGGCATGCAGCCTCCCCCATGCTCTGGGGAGGAACTGTGCAGCCTCCGGCCAGGCCTGACCCAACCCCCTGGCAACCAGAGGGAGAGAGCTGGGCCTACTGGGGCAGGGCCCCAGTCTGGCACCACTACCCGGTGCCAGGGGGAAGAGAGCTGGCGTGGCCAGGGGCAGGAAGAGGGTAGATCTGGGGCTGCCCTGGCCTTTCCCCCCCCCATAGCAATTGGGCTGGGCCTGGCTTGGCCTCAGCCTGGCCCGGCCCCTCCTCCCTGGCAGCCGTGGGAGGAGAGAGCTGGGCTGGGGCTGGTGTGGCCTCAGCGCTGCCCCACGGCTAGGGTGGGAGCTGCGGCTGGCCTGACCTCGGCTCGCCCCTGGGGCCAGCCTGGCCTGGCCTCAGCTCGCCCCTGGGGCCAGCAAGAAAGCCGGGCCTGGTGCAGCTTCGGCCTGGTCCCTCCCAGCGGTTGGAGGCAAGAGGACAGAGCTGGGGCTGAGAGGAGACAGGGTGGCCTCGGCCCTGGGCCTTTCCCAGCTGAGAGGAGAGTTGGCAAGTGCAGAGAGCAGGGGGGTGCAGCCCCTGAGTATTTTTTAAATGCAGAACAATTTCCAGCCTACTTGAAAATGTCAAGCAATTTTCAAGACTCAATGGCCACAACTATGGGAAAGAGAGGCATCAGAATGTACCAGTGACCACACATGCAATGCTTCTTCCACTGGCATTTCCAATCTGCATTCTTCAAGTGAAAGATATGCCTCAAAAGCAAATAGACACTAGCCAAGTGATGATAATGTTAATTTTTTTTTCTTCCCACAACCACAAGCTTTTATGCAAACTAAGGATTTTTCGATACAGTACGCGACATTTAAGTACATATTGGCACTTCCTAAAGTTAAGGATCTAGCAGATATGGAAACAGAGCCTTTTTCTGCCTCTAGTTTTTTCAAACTAAATTCAAAATTAGTTTCATGCCCATAAAAGGTGTCAAATTCAGAAGCTGATGCACAGAATGGAGGAAGCAAGACACACCCACTTCAAGCTTCCCCTGTTGCCCGACCAGTTTTCCCCAGGCCTGTTTCAAATAACTGCTCCAAAGTCTGTCCTGCAGGAGCACATTATGTACCTACTGTTGGTAAAGAATGCAGTTGTACTGGTGCTGACAATAGTTTAAGTGCTAGCATATACAGGCTAAATAAAGCATTAACTCTGCAGCGTGGTAAAGGGTGTTATGGTGATGAGTGTAGTATAAGAACCAAACAGAATAGAATAGGGTGTGTCTACACTCAGGATTTTCCCCAAATTTTCCAGCCATTGTCCTAGCTACATCTTACCTCCAACTTGGTGTCCTCTACAAAATTTTTGTAAGCACTCTCCTCATTCCATTATCCAAGTCATTAATGAAAATACTGAATAGTTCTGGATGGAGTATTGACCTCTGTGGGACCCACTAATTACACCCATCCAGTTGGATAGCAAATCATTGATAACTACTCTTGGAATATGGTCTTTCAACCAGTTGTTCACTCACCTTATAATAATTTCATCTAGACCACGTTTTCCTAGTTTGCTTATGTGTCTGTCACAAAGGACTGGATGGCTTTTTAAAGTCAAGATATAACTTAGCTACTGCTTCCCCTGTAGGCCAGTAATCTTGTCAAAGGAGGAAGTTAGGCAGGTTTGGCACAATTTTTTCTTGACATTTCCACTCCGGTTGTACCTTTATCCTTTTATCCTCTACTTGCTTAAAAACTGATTGTTTAGTACTTTGTTCCATATCTTTTCAGGAGTCAAAGTTAGACCGACCAATCTATAATTCCCCACATCTCCTCTGTTCCACTTTTTAAAGATAGGTATTATAGAGGCTGACATCTCCTCTAGACTTTACGTGCCACCAAAACTAATCCTTTTAATATCCTATTAAAAACAAAAAATTAGAACAAGCCAACTCAAAACTTTCTCATCTTAAAAGTTGTAAGTATTTCTCCCCATTTTACTGCAGTAATCTTGACACAAAGCACGGGTGGTTCTTTTTTTACAGCCCTGAGGGGTCCAATGCTGACATAACTTCACTGAATTCACAGAACAATTACTTTTTGACAGAGATAACAAAAAATGCAATTGATGAGGCACCAGATAAACATCAGAGCCACTTAAACTTTTACATTGGAATAACATGTCTTTGGGATGGGTAAATGCACTATTTATGCCCAGTGAAGCCAAGTTTTTAAAAGAAATTGGTCCAAGCCACAAAAGTCAGATCTAGATCTAAATTTCCCCAATACCCAGCTCACTTCAGATACAGAGTTTATATTCAGATGTGTTAGAAAGATAGTGCCTCAAAGTTCCGATCCACATCTGAAATGTCCTGACATTGGGGGTGCAGTATTTGGGTCCAGAGTTCTGGTTCATTCCCATCTCTATCAGAAAATGATCAAATACTGAAATTAATTTTGTTTCAACAAGGAGATCAAATTATACCCAGCACATTTATACTAGACATTTATATAGTCCCAAAAAAGCTATTCGTGTTTTGTGTGATAGTTTAAAACAGTTTAATTTTAGTATCTGTTCATATCTTATTCCACAAACACAGGGATTAGGAGACCATGAACTCATCACATTTCTATTCTTCCCTGTCTTTGGTGGGGAAAAAAAGGCTTCTGTTTTGTGACACACACTTTGGCCCTTTGTTTGATAACACACAAATGAATAATCACCCTCACTTCCTTCCATGTACACACTCTCCCCCCACCAAATACAAGGAATTAACTATAAACTAGATTTGAGTCCATTTGGTGAAAGTGAAGGGAATTCCCCAAGGCCAACATGGCATTTTTAAGCTTTTGCTTCCCTTGAGGAAGCAGCAATTTGTGCTTCTATTGTCTGTCAGGAAAACTTCCCTCCCACTTCAAGACTGCCACTGAAATCCATTACATGTTTTCTGTCAGTAACACACTAGCCTCATCTCTAGTTACTGACTTAAATTACTCAACTATGCAAACACCCAATTTCAGACTACTTAAAAAATAACAAAACCCAAAAATATTCAATGAAGGAAAGTTTTTGCAATAATTACTATGAAAAGTTCCAGATGGCAAAATTATCTAGCCATACTTTATCTAGCCATACAAAATTATCTAGCCATACAATTATCCGTACCTCCCAAAATATTAATTCTAGATGCCTTGGCCATACTTTTTAATCTATTCACCGTTTAATTCAAATGATATATACTACCTGGTTTTCTAACACAAGTATTTTGGAGGATTGCAACAACCATTACTAGAAATGGGAGTTTGCATTCTTCTTGGTATCAATCATATAGATAACTGTGCAGGTTGCTGCACCACAGCCTTTAACTCCTTCCAGCCTACTAGGAATTGAAGGTCATGCAACGTCATTTAAAAGGAACTCTCTCTTAAATTAGCACTGAGGCCTTGGATTTGCCCTAAAGACCTTGGTGTGACAAATAAGCTCCTTATGTGGAGTATAGACACACAAAAATATAGTTATTAATCATTTTCAAGAACAAATGAATTACATTTTGCTATCGTACTATCTATATGCATGATACACATTCTTCACTAGCCTGACAAAAGAACGGTATGGCGTTTTCTGGAATACGTCTAGAGTCTTATTATTATGCCACCCATCTCCAGGCTCAGCTCTTGCTCCTTTTCACAAATAGTAAGAAATGAAGCAATAAAGTATTACTGTAGTACTTGCCAGTATTAAATTATATTAAAACAAAACAACAACAATAGAGAACCAACAAGACCAGTTAGGTAATAAACCGACTGCAGGCTGAACATGTCTTGCAGGGTTAGCCGAAGGTGCACTGCCACCACAATAGTTACTTGCGCCTCTGCGGGTATAGCCACTCGCAACTCCTGTTGGTCAGGGATCACTGTTCCAGGCCAATGGGAGCTGCAGGAAGCCGCGTCCCAGTCCGTGTAATTTCCATGGCTCCCATTGGCTGGGAACAGTGATCTGTGGCCAACAGAAGCTGCAAGCAGCTGTATCTGCAGACGCACAGGTAAATATAGTGCTGGCAGTGTGTCAGGGGCTAACCCTGGTGAACCATGTCCAGTCCGCAAGCTGTTTATTGCCCAACCCTGAACAAGGCACTAAACAAGCCAGGTTTGCACAATTCTGAATCACATTTATTTTCTCCTGCACTCCTCTCTTTGTACATTATCTAACAAAGGGTATGATAATCTGCTGTAAGGTGCTGAACTCCATGACTGAGACTGAACGTTTAGGGTGCTTAGCATCCTAAGGACAGGGCTGTTGGGTTGTGCTCTATGGAGAAAAGACCGTGTCTTCGACATTGCATGTAACATTGTTGTAGCAATGTCAGTCGGTCCCAGGATATTAGAGAAAAAGGGTGAGTGAGGTACTATGTTTATAAGACCAACTTCTCTTAGTGAGACAGAAACTGAAGAAGAGTTCTCTGTGGGTTCAAAAGCTTGTCTCCCTCACCAACAAAAGTTGTTCCAATAAAAGATAGTATCTCATCCACCTTGTCTCACTCTGCCTTCTGTGGTCTTTAGAACTTCATACGGATTTATAGTGTTGCATAAGAAATAACAAAAACAGACAAGGAAATCCCATCTTCTTGTTACGGTAAAAGACTGTCTAAATTGGATTTTCCTACTAGGGTAGAGAATTAAAAAAAAAAAAAAAAACTTTAATTGTCCCATTAAGTAAATGATAACCCATTCCAGCAACTCCTACCATGCTAAACAACTGAGACATAAGTTTGCGGTATTAAAAAAAATTTATAAAATGGCACTATCTACTCTAACATGCTGCCATAACTTGCATTTAAAAGTAATCAGCTCTATTTTACTATCTTCTGCATGAATCCCTTTCACTTTCAGACTGTCTTTAGCAAGCTAAATATTTTTCAGCATCTCTCTCCTATAGGGGCAGCAAGCAACAAAACTGTAATGAAATTTAATGTAATACCATTATTTTCCCACACTCTCAAGAGATGCAATATTTCCATTCAGCTGCCTCTAGTGTACAGCATATGGCTAGAAAAGATGCAAGTGGAAGAGAAGAGCCTGGAATGAGAGTTGATGTGGTCAATCTCTCATGAGACTTATTTAAACTGAACATGTACGTGCAGGACCACTGTAGCACTTCTTGGCATTTCAAGATGCCTTCAGGGGTGTTAAAGAAACACTACTTATTTTAAAAAAGTTTTATATCCTCAGACATTAGTCCTATTTCATAGATCCTGCAGGATAACTGAATATTGACACAGCTAACCAAAGAGCTATCAAACCCTTCAAAGTCTGTTTTTAATCCTTTTGTAAAATCTGCTGATGGGCCATGAAGGCTAGAAAAGTTAGCTACCTCTGTATTTCATAGTGCTGGCAATGATGGCTGAAAATGCTTTTACATGAACACAATTTCCTCTTCATTTCCTGTGGTATTTTTCTTTAACAGACTAACAACTCCTCTGCTAGCGGAAACAATACAATTCTCAGCAGGCGCGAGTAACAGCCGAAGGCACACCTGATAATAAATCTTGATGTTTCTGACTAGGATGGTCAGATTTTGGATTCGGAGGTTGACATCATTATTGACGTGCTTGTTGACACGCTGATTTGTCGGCCGTGGATCTCTAGGGGGAGGAAAAAAGGGGAAAACCAAATGTTAGAGTGTGAGTAAGGCATCAGTGCTATCCTGTCACACTACAGTAGTGCAGTGCAAAGACGATTCTTGACCATTTGAATATTTCAGTACAATTAATACAAACTTACAGCACAATAAACTAACGTAATATTCATACACTCTACGTAACACACTTAACACATTTTGGATGTGGCAGTTCAAGAGTCTCCCGCACTTCTAAGCAACAGCACCCTGCAATCACTATGTGCCCCCAGAGCAAGAGGCATGTGGCATATACACAGTTAAACCATCCCTGACTCAAGGAAATCCCATTCATCCATCAGCCATTTTCTGTCTTGCCCAACTAGATTTAAGCTCTGTCTTATTTTGAGTGTTCAGTGTGTAGCACAATGGGGCCCAGATCTTGGAAGACATACAAAGGTGCATATATGTGGAAAAGAGTGATTAATCGGGGGGAGGGGGGGGAGATTCGGAGGCTAGAAGTTTTGTTTGTTTTAAAGGAAGTGACTACAACTGAACCTTGAGGGTGGAAAGATATTACTGGTTTTGAAATAAAGAAAAGCCTCAAATAATTAACTGAATCTGTATGCAAGTTATACAAATTAATGCATCTCTAAAGGGATCTGAAAAACTTGGGACCCCGAGTTCAACATCAGAGTGTTATCAGCTGACAGCTATCCAACACAGGCATCTGCATCCAGGGCTCTGCCTTGGCTGTTAATCAAACCATTGACAACACTTCCAAAGGAAGCACTGAATTCGGGTGTTGACAGGTGAATTAGAGGGGAACTGATATACTATGAAACCGTCGAAGTGTACTTAAGTGCCTTAAGCAGTTAAGAATCTTTGTATTTTTAAATCCAATCACCTCAATTTATCTTTCCACTGAACATGGGTGATATGTGTAGACATCAGTGTCTCTCCCATGAAAGAGATGACGGTTTTGCTAAAATACTTGACACCTATATGCATGTGCAGCTGGTGTTTATAAATGCACTGAGAAGCAGAGGGATAAATTTGACACTTCCATAAGTGGTCAAGACTGTTTTTATGCACTCTTACAGAATCAGTAAAGTTTGGCACAGAGTGCAGTTTTAATGTACAAGTCAAGAAAAAACATAGGACCTCGGCATAAAACACCATGCTATCAGGTTTACTTGAACTTCCTCATTTGTGTTGATGTTTGCAACCCTAAGATTAACTTGCCTTTGCTACTGAAACTGGTGCTCAGACACTATAGCAATGGGGTCATACAAGCGAGACAGCTTAGACAGCTGTGCAGCAGCACAAGACAAGACACGTGCAGGATTTGAAAGCTGAATCTGGGTTTGGCCTCTCCATGTCCTTGTTAGACCAGCCTTTGTGGACAACTCTCTAAAGGATACTAGGAGAGAGACAGATTCTGATGGCTGCTGGATACTTAGGCCTTTGTGATGAAAGTCATTACAATACATAGGGAAGCTACAAGGGAACACACAAACAGCGAAGAGAAACTGACCAAAACAGAAGGGGCAGTTCTAAGTCCTCCAGGCTCCACATGAACCAATCCATTCATGCACTGCATCATGGTGCTGCTGTCCAATACTAATGCCCATTAGCCCAAAGTCTAGATACAGAAGAAGAGATGCTATCTTTGGCTATTCTGTTTGGTACTTGCTGTCATACTTTAAACAAAGGAAATATTATTTTTGATGGTTGCTTCTCTCACAAATCTATCACTGGGAGGTACTATGAATGATGATGGGGCTGGAAAATAAGTTGACTTTACAAGTTTCATTAATTAAAAAGCCCACAAAAGGAAAACACACTCAACCCACTGAATACACAAAAAAAGGCTATAGCAGACAACTGGTGTTTCTTCCGCATATTCCTATATAGGACAGTTTTAGGCCCAAGGTGAGATTTTCAAAAGAGTCTAAGTAATTCGCCAGCATACAGACCACAGTCATGTAGTTTGTAGCCCAATAGGAGAGAAAAAGATACAAAGCAAGACCACATATATGGCAACTCCAAGCTTCCTAAACAGCATGGTATTTTATGCATGAGGTAAGGTAAACAACTCCTCTCCCTGAACCAGAAATGCTTTTCAACTTCTCATCACAGAAGCATTTTATGAAAAAAAATTAATACTCTTTGCACAGCAAATTCAGATACTGGAGATGAACACATGCAACAGGCCAATGGTCACCAACCAGTAGATCGAGATCTAGTGGTAGATCTTGGAGCCTCTGGCAGGTGATTCTGACTGGTTTGGCCAGGAGGCTGTCAAGTGCCAGCACTTCAGCTGCTCCCCCCCCCCACTGCTCCTCATCTCCTGCCCTTTGCCTTGGAGCTGCCTCTCCCCCTGGGCAGCCTCCTGCTTTCTGTGCAGGGCAGGGGAGGGAGAGGAAGGCGCTGATGTCAAGGTGCCCCCTCCCACTCTGTATCCTTTTGCCACAAAGCAGAGAGGGGGCACAACAGGACTCGGGATGGAGTTCGCTCGCTACTTTAGGGAGTGGTCCAGAGCTAGAACAGGGGTGAGCCTGCCTTATCCCCACTGCACCAACACCCAGGAGCCACCTGAGGTAAGCAGTGCCCAGCTGGAGACCACATCCTGAACTCCTACTCCAGTCATGAACCCCCTCCTGCACTCCAAGCTCCTGCCCCAGCCCCGTGCATCCAAACGCAGTCCCAGAGCCTGCACCTAGAACCCCCCCCTACATCCCAACTGCCTGCCCCAAGAGCAGCTCAGAGCCCCTCTCACAATCCAGATTCCTTAATCCAAGACCAGAGCTGGCACCCCAACCCTCTGCCCCAGCCTGATGAAAGTGAGTGAGGATGGGCAAGAGAGGGAGGACTGAGTGAGCAGGGCCGGGGCCTCAGAGAAGGGACAGAGGCGGGGCATAGGTATTTATATTTGAGGTAGATCTTGGATTGCACTTAAATTCAGAAAGTGATCTTGTGCTTAAAAAGGTTGGAGACCACTGTAATAGGAGATCAGTAAGTTATGACGGTCATGGGAAGTTGCTTTTTGAGACAATGGCCAGTTTCTGGTAATGACCATTTGTCCCGGTTTCCTCGGGCTTACGTGATTCTTTAATCTAAAGGCCTCTTGGCCCAGTTAATACTTGGACGAACACCTACCTATGAATACCAGGTGTTCTAGGCATTTAGCTTTTTGGCAAGAAAAATTGATACTTCATTATAAATTATAATATTTTTTAAATAAGCTTTTAAAAATATTTTCTGTATTTGATCTTCTCTCTAATGTAAGTGGGCAGCATTATGCAAAGCGGATGGATTGGATTGCTGCTGCTGCTGCTATCTCTACATCACTCACCAGGATTTAAAAATCCACTAGTCCAAGTCTAGATGGATGTGGAGAGCATGGATGGGCTGAGTGGTGTCAGGGAGCAGAGACAGTGGGGTGGTTGGTCACTAAGTGAAGGGAGCAAGTGTATCACAGCACAGCAACAATGGGACAGCCATGCCTTTTAGGCACCAGTAAGACAGGACCAGAGTTGTCCAGGGCCACTTCTGCATCTTCAGGATAAGAGGCAGCAGAGTGGCATCTGCCCCACTTCTTTAACTGGGGAAACCAGAAATGAGTGTCTGAATGAGTGGCCGCATATGGGCACATGCGGGACAGGTGGGTGAGTTGGAAAATATTGGTCTGAGGAGAGAGGGGAAGGATGTTTGTAGAGGTGGGAAAATAAATGAACACAAAACAAAGAGTGGGAAAAGAAAATACGAGAAATCTAGGCAAGAAGAAAAAAACAGAACTCAGTGTAGGGAAAAAGAGAGGAAATTACTCAGAACACAAAAAAGGGCACAACTCAATCTGTAATAGCAAAGAATAGGGGGAACAAAGTCAGGGAGGAGAAAACCAGGTCCAACAAAATCACAGAATAGTAGTAAGCTGTGCAATAGGAAGCAGGCTTCATATTTACAGCAACAGCTTTTTCCTTTAATGAAACTGAGACAAAGAGTCTCAAACTGTGCTTTATGTCCATGATATTGCTTCACATCTTTGTTTCCAGCTTCTAAATTCCAACCATTCTCAGCTCAACCACTGGCCTCCTAGGCAACTTTGAGCAAGTCACTGGCGGCTCCATGTCTCAGTTTCCCCATTTGCAAAATTGGGTTAATGATACTGACCTCCTTTTGCAATGTGTTTTGAGAGCACTTGATGAAAAGTTGTTTGTAAGAGCTAGGTATTATTAAATTGTATTAAGAGAAGCTAAAAATATATTATACTTTGATTACACAGAAAATTAACGGGGATATTATACAATCAAAAAGGGGAATTCACAAGCATCTTTGTATTAAAATATGCCCACCACTATGAATGAGATTGAGACCCCCTCAGCTGAGTCACACAAGTCCCTTGATAGTCAGCATTTTTCTTAAATCCCCCTGTAATATATGAATACATAAGAATCTCAACTTTCATTTCTAAACAGAAAGTATGTTTTTAGCCCACTGGATTGCAGAGAAAAACTTGAAAACATGAGCCAAGTAGAATCCAGAAGGTTTTTTTTAAACACACTCATGAGGCAAATAAAAGGACCACAAAATTATTCATTAAAAAAAACTTATGATTTTTAAGCCATTCATGATTTTTTGACGGGTGGGGGAGAAAATGGCATCTTGATGTTTGAGCTGCTAATATGAGGTAACTGTGCTTGAAAGGAGCTCAGAGAGTTAGCCCCAGTTAAAATAGATCATGAACTATAAGAAAGGATTTTTTTTTTTTGGTTCTAAATGACAGGTATTGCTTGAGTAATTTGTGGCAAATAAGTGGGAAGCCCTCAAATAGGGCCCAGGAATTATCCAGTGTCACAGTTCATCAAATAACCAGGTGTAAGACAAATCGGGACTGATTTTGTCAGCTTTACAAGATATTTTGGGAAGATCTATCCTGAAGTCCTGCCCTCCTGTATTCTTTTGCCTGCACTTTGTTCCTGGAAGTAATTATCTAACAGAAAACAACCCACAAATGAGGTCTTTGTTTAATCTACATGATTCAACTATCAGCTTCCTCTTCTTTCATATGTAATGGATTAATGAGGGTAGAATTGGATCCTGAACTGCCTGACAGTGTGTTAAAGAAATATTCAAATGTGATTTAAAACTGCACTAGAGATATGCTTCAAGTAATATAATCCAGCCTCAAGCATATATGTGTGCTTGCTGCTTCCATTATTATATTGGCTACTCCCACCAAATGTACAGAGACCACAGAAGACAGGTTGATGATATTAAAAACCATAAAAATGGCAATAAAAATTAAAAGATATTTATTATACAGAATTTCCATATAGGAATTGCAAAAAGTGACTGTTTTGTCAGGTTCATTTCTGTCCAGTCTAGGTGTATACCCTATTGTTTAACAAGCCAATACACAAACATATACATCAACCATTTCTCAATAAAATACTCCATCATAAGAAGAGAAGGGCTTAAGCAGTAAATATCTGCTTATACTAACAGATATTCCTAGCCCAATGCAAAAGCTTTGTGTCACTAAGAATCAGTGTCACACCAGGAAGCGACACAAAACTGTATGCAGCAGTCTGAAAAACGTTGAAATGTGGCTGTAGACGTGTACTAATTCCACACTAGGGATGTAAAATCTTGTTTAATCAGTTAACCAGTTAAACATAATAGTTAACCAGTTATCTGATGAAATGGGAGCGGGGGCCCTCCAACTCAGCTAGGCTGGGGCTGCTCTGGCCCCCATCGGTTAATCGTAACTGGTAAGCATCACTTGGTAAAAGGAATGCTTACCAGTTAACCCAGAAGTTCTAGTCCCTTGTCATATTACTCCTGATTCACTACAGATAGCTGTAAGTATCATTTGCATATAGTATCATTTGTTCATAACAAGGGATATTATTTACAGATATGCAACTATGTCATATCCATGCTTAGGTCAGCATATGTGCCAGAATACAGAAGGAGACCATCAACAACTAAGAGACTTATTCTATTTACCAATATCTAAAAATGTAGTGACATTTACACTGGATAGCTGGCCACTGTCTGATTCAATATGTAACTATCACCTGCATGAGTGTGTAGAGAAGCCTATCATGCCCCCTTGCAAAATTAGAGAGTGGCTGAGGTTCTGCTCACTTCTCAGGTCCCTCTAAAGCTCTGTCTAAAAGAACAGGATGACAGCCGGGCCATTGGCCAACCCTCACTCCCCTCCCCCAATTCACACAGCCAGCAGACCTGGACTAGCAAAAAGAACAGCAGCATGCTGCACTTCCTTCCAAGCCAGCCTGATGCAGTTGTCATGCTCATCTGACTAAGCCATCCCAAATGCCTCTTGAGGGTTCTGGCTACAGCACAACCCTTCTGCACCCACATTAGCATGCCAGATGGTGTGTAGGGTATAATCCAGCCCTATCACATTTAGAAGTCATTGGCCTGATGGTGTGACTGGAGCCTACACAACACTTCACAAAGTCAAAGTCCTATGCTTTGCCAGCAATCAAAGTTCACCAAGTTTAACTAGGCAACTTAATAGAGCCACTGGACTCATTTCAGCGATGATCTTACATTAAACCCAACTTTGCAGCAGGGTTAATAACGAAACACCTACAGTACAATCCCTGCAGCTTGAAAAAGTTTTGTTCAAGGGTCTCAGTTGAGGTGGTGGTGGTGGTAATGCAAATGCCAGCTTCACCAACTTCCTTTGAAAGACAACTGTTTTGCTGAAGTAAACAACTTGGTTTCAATCACATGAGATCATAAAAAAATTCCAAACCTAAAACTCAAACTAGCATTTAGGTGTGAAGTCATATGTCTATGCTGAGTGTGCTCAAACAAGTTTGCCAACAGGATATTCCTCAAGCTAAACAATTTCAAGTAGGACTGACAAGAAGAAAACACCTGATTGGCCAGACAGTTGTCTAACAGCTCTTTATTATGCTCCCCTTCTGTGTGCCTTCAGAGTACCAACACACATAATATATTATCAGGTTTGTCAAGGGCCCAATGGTTTCATCAAAAAGTATCTAGAAACATTTTAAATCAACATTACATGGAACCTGAGCAACTGATGACTGAGCATTTCTAAAGCTCATTTGTTTTTCTATTCTGAAAGCTTTGCGGGGCAGGAACACATTGGCTCTCCTGATTTACAGGCAAGCAGTAATTGCATTGCAAATTCTAAAGGTTCGCTAAGAAAGAGTGAAGAAGGTCAAGGGCAGCAACTCTCTTCAGCACCTTGCTGGGTTGGGTGTACATAAATACCCAGGCTCATCGGTTAATTGTGTAAAGGGCTACACATTCACATCCTAATTACAATCAGGTCACCTGAATCCTTCCCCTCTGCAATTCAACTGGATTTTATTATTTACACCTTGCCCCAAAATGCACACAGTGACCTTCTACAGTTCAATTAATAAAAGAAAAATACTCAGTTGCTCATATTTCTTATTGCAAATAGACACCAAGATAAATAAAAAGGGTATTAAGTAAAATCTCTCTGGATGTACTGTTAACATTTCCAACAATGTCCATAAATTAGTTAATTCTGTAGCTACTTAGTTAATTCCAAACCAGCCCCTTTAACATTTTATTTGTCAGGCATGGAGTTGTACTTTCTAGAAAGACGGACATGAGAAACATGATGTAAAACCCCCTTCCACTTCTACACACTGAGAAAATTCAGATCTCAATCTAAATATTGATGCTTGGAGTCCTGGTTTTACAAACGCTATTTAAAAAGTGGTTTTACCATGAAAAATGACTAAGAAACCAGACTTTCTGTAACCAGAGTCACAGCTCATGCACAGGGAAGCCGACAGCCACGCAAGGCCCTGAGAAAGGTTGGGGGGGGGGAAAGAGAGGGAACAGCTCCCGTGATCCCAGAAGGGGCGGAGCCTTGGGCAGAAGGGGCAGGGCCAGGGGCAGCCAACCCTCCATGCCAACCAGCACATGCCGCACCGGGCCCCCACTTCCCAGCCCTCAGAACCACCAGAAAGGGCCCAGAAGTCTCAATGGTGGACGGGTCCTTTAGAATCATCGGGCCTCAAGGCAGTTGTCCCCTTTGCTTCTCTCTCTAGCCCCCCATTAGTGGGCCTGCTCATGTAAGATTTTATTACTTTTTTAAAACTTCAGTTAGCATTGCAGAAACAATACACCTTAGGGAGAGTGATCTGGATTCTACTTTGGCTCATGTTAACTGTAAGCCAAATTCCATTTACAGAATTTTATTGTTGTCAATGCACAAACCAGAAAGAATTCAATTTGTTTTGCAGATGGTGGCATGTGGAACTGGTCACCATCAGAGACAGGATATTGGACTAGCTATCTTGGGGTAAGACGATAGACTCAAGACACCATCTTTACAAAGTCACTTTTCAGAAAGCATTTACACAGTAAGCTTCCGGTGACAAGTTAATCACCTTCGGCAGGGTTTTTAGAAGTGCTTAGGGTTAGCCTATATTGGAATTGATTGACGTCTATGGTAAAATGTCCATAAACTTCATTCAATAGGAGGAGAATTAGGCCCATATTACATGTCTGAAAAATCTCACCTTTAAAAGTTAAAATCAAAAACTCTTCCAAATAAACTCCTTATCTGAAGTATGTCCATTATATTTAAAGCCAAATACAAATTCATATGAAACAGAATCTGCATATGATAAATTCAGCAACAGGAAAGGATGTGGTCAAAACTAGATTAACACAGAAACTTTTTACTAAGAGCTTACTTAAATGTAAGAAAAACAGAAAAATTAATTTATCTATTTCAGATTAAACTATTTACACATATCTGTAGTGTTCCATGATAAACATGCTACCCAAATGAAAAAGCAGTTTACTGCATTACATGAGCAATATGAAACTTTATATTTGAATATAGATACTTCAGCCCTTGTTCAGCATGACAGATTGACTACAGTAAAATCTCACAGAAGGCTTTTAAATTTCCCCAAAGATTATGAAATCCTGGGTAATACAGAAACAATTAATGAATTTATCAGGAGGATTTTTTAAATGGAGTCAAATTTTTGTGGTCAGTTTGGGAAATAACCTCCTCCCCCCCCCAAAAAAAAAGATTTCTCTTTTGGCCATGCACCTGCTTTCCTCCCAATTCTCTATTAATTATAGAGAAGACTAAAATGTTTGACTGATGGTCAAACAGTAACATCCCCTTTACTTTCAATAGTAAGACATTTCATTCATCAATAATGAGGCAATCTGCATATCAGGAAATCCTATGTATTCAGAAGTACTGATTTCTAGTATACATTTAAATGTAAGACAAATCAATGTCAGTAATTTCAGGTTGGATCTCACAATACTAGACAGTTTTCCTTATTCCTTAAAAGATCACTTACATTTGCAACATGATTTTGTTCAGAAAGACGCCATCTACCAGATCCATATACATAGACAATGTGTCTTCATTTTCATTCCCTAATGGTCCAAATGTCTTCACCTGTCAGAAAAAGCAGCAGCAGCTATTTTAATAAACCATCACAATTTTCTTACTTAAGAATCTAAATTGCCCACAAGACTCATTAGAAACCACCTTCAACCCCACCCTTGACAAAGCAACTACATACTGAGTAGTTTAACAATCTCTGTACATCTTCCAAACACAAAAGGCTCATGTGCAAATAGGCCTTCTAGCATAAAGGGAAGGAAGCGGCCCTGCTGTAAACTGGTTGATTTCAACAGTGGTGAACTTGTTTACACCAGCACTGAATTTAAATCAAAATTGAATGTTTTTCCAACAGATCTGCCCTAGGAATTATTTGGGGGAAGGTCTTTGGCATTATGTTACAGAGTAGGTTAGACCAAACAAGAACTGTATGTGTGTTCATAAAAATAAAAGGACAGTGGTTCTTATTGGGCAACTCTCACCACCAAGCCCAGATATTTGGGGCTGAGGATGCCCTGGCCTATTTGACAACACTGTTCACATTAAGACAGATTCCTAACTGGTATCTGATGTCAAACCCATAGGAAGAAAGTTCCTTGCTCTCATTGTACCACTGCAAGATTTCCACAATTCAGGCTCCTTTCCCGTCCCCCATTTCAAAAGGTGGAGTTTGACGCTCTCCAGCTCAGATCCACCACGGTCCTTTTTCAGATGTCCTGAATGCATTATTCCAATTATAGCTCTCAACACGTAACACGGACAATGGAATCCTGAAAGGCAGTTTTGCTTTGGACCCATCCGAAAGCCAGTACGTAGTAGAATAGCTCCTGTTGGCAAGATGGTCTCCACTCCACACCCCACTCCCTCCCAAGTCAAAGTCTCTTTTCTTCTGTGCACCTATTGTTAGCAACACCTTCGAACAAACGGTGTTACAAAGAGAACAAGCCGCAGGGTCCGAGAGAGGAAAGTTTATTTTTGTTTTGTAAGCAGGTCTAGCAGACCCTTCCAGGTCGCCATCACTTGCTTTTATGTAAAGTTGAAAAATAGAGCTACTTTGTAACTACGGGATTGGAGTAGACGTATTTATTTAAACAAGCAAACAAGGACCCCAAAACCTGCGCCCCTGCCAGCCGCCAAAGCCGGGACAATTCAGCCTGGCAGAGAGATCGCTGCGTAAAGTTGCTTTCAAGAATCAGAAAAGAAACGCACTGCTCGAAAAGCAGCGCTGGTTTGTGCGCACAGCTGGACGCATGCAACTCGCAGCCCTTCGGGGCAGGCGGCCAGGTGCTTCCCGGGGCGCTGGGGGGAACGGGCAGCCCCCGCGCCACGAGGACCTATAACAATGCTGCTCCAAACTTACCCAGGTCACCAAAGGGCTCTGCAGGAAGAGCTCCAGGAGCTCGGAAATGGTCACATCCATGTTCCCGGCCGGGGCTCGGCTCACAAAGGCAGCGTGGGAAGGGCTCGCTCACTCGGGAGACAAAGGCGAGGAGCCCATGTCCCGCGGCCCCAGCGCCCGGCAGGAGCTGCTCAGCAGAGAAACAATGCGAGATCCATCTCCCTTTCCCCGGGGGGCACACGGTGTGCAGGGCCGCTTCCTCCGTTTCTAAGGCTGTCCTGCCAGGGATGAGAGCCCCCGGCTGTAGGGGCTCGCCAGTCACTCCGCCAGCAGGCTGCCGCGCCCCGGAGAGACTCTCCCGCTCCAAACAAACTCGGCGGCAGCAGGTTGCTCGGCGCGCTCAGAGGGGGCGGCGGCGGAGAGGGGGAGGGAAGGTGCCAAAGGAAGCTCACGAACCTCGCTGCAGCATTGCCAGCGGCGAGCCGGGGACCTTGTGTGCATTACAGGGGCCCGGGAGCGCGCGAGAGGCCATGCAACTCGCAGCCCAGTGCACCAGAGCGAGCTACGCTGCGCCCTTTGCCCCGCGGCTACCTGCAGCAACCAGGAAAGTCCCTGCGACAGCAATTAGACCGGGGGCGGGAGGAGGAGGTAAGGAGGAGCTTTGACAGGCACCGCCGGCTGCAAATGGGGGGCACGAGAGTGGATTGAAACTGGCCAATGGGAGTTGCCGCTGGCCTAACTTTGGTGTCCGCTGAGCGAGCACAAGTGTGTGGGGGGTGGTCACTGCTGCGGGGGGGCGCTGCGGTCGATGATTGGGGCGGGTGGCGCGTGGTGGCCTGGCTGGTCTACGCGCCCGGGGGAAGGATGCCATCGGGGAAACCTGCCTCTAGCTGGCTCCCAGCACTTACCCACCTCTCTCCCTCAACTCAGACTGCGGGCGTCGTTGCTGGTTCCCAAAGCTGAGGAAACATCAGTGCCCAGAGCTCGGTGTTGGTTCTTTGCAGAGCATTGAACAGAGGGACTCTATAAACGGGAGGAGCTGAAAGATAAAGAAGGAAAGCGATAGGGGTGTCTGCGTGTGAATCCGGCTTTCATCTCAGCAGAACCCACATTAACTACAATTTAATTATCAGAGGGAACTGTACATGTATATGCCCCCCATGTAAATGGCCATAGCTGTTATTCATCCACTCAAGTAAAAACCCTTGGGCACGGGGAACAAATAAAATTAGGTCCTTCTCAACTCCAACATGCAATGGAATAGAAAAAAACATGAACTGAGGAAAGAGTAGCTGGAGAAGCTCAGTGGGGAATTGTGGATTCTGGCTGTGGTCAGAAAACTAGGGTATATCATTGTAGACACAGAGGCTGAAAGAGCAGGACACTCTTGTGGACACGGGTCCAACTCTGGGTTCAAGTGTCTGTCCTATATTTTGTGTGTGACATTAGGAAAGTTACATACTTAGTCTGTCTGTGCCTTACATTCTCCAAAGCCCACGGAAGTCAGTGAAAAAACTCCAATGGGTGCTGAATCAGGCCCTAAACAGGATTGCTGCTACTTACTTCCTTACAAAGGAATTGTGCATCTAGTTATCGTTTATAAAGTGCTTCAAGCTAGAAGGCAATATAAGTGCCACGTGAAGCAAAATGAAGACTCTGAAAGCTACCCGGATGTGTTTAAGTGGGCTAAAATAAACAAATCCCTGAGTTGTTTTAAAATGTTTTGCTTTGTATATCAGAAATACTGGGAAAAAAGCAAGAAACAGAAGGGGGAAAAGCAGAAATTTTGATGCACACTCAGGCAAGTGAGAAGCATAAACTACTGTGTCTTTTTTTAAATAAATACAAAAATCAGATGGTCAATCCTGGTGCACTGTGCTTGTTGTATTCTTTAACAACACTTACAAAATATTTACTACTGTCAAATGTTGTAAATTAGGATATGGATGCTGAAATATAGTCTTGGAAAAAGGAAGTGAAAATTATTTTCTTTCAGACAGTATTTAGCCTATTTGAGTTTAAATTCTACATAATTTAACATGCTACATATATTTATCAAATTCAACAAGTTGATAATAAGCATTTTAATATATTTAATTCATAGCTTGATGGTTATAATAAGATCTGCCCTATTCATTTGTTTTCAGGGTCTAAGCTTTGTAGGCCAATGACTGCTTTTATTTTTTTGGTATTTTAGAGGGGTCAAGCATATTGGCAGCAGTAGGCAAATAGGACAGAATACCTCAATAGAAGATACAACTCGAAATCATTTTTCTGAATATTTTCCTTGGACTAAGTGGGAGAATATCAGCTGGTTTGAACAATTATGCTGTAGAGTTTGTAAAAAGTCTCCTAAATCAGGGATAGGGAACCTCTGGCTGCTGGCTTACCTGGATCCAGCCCTAAAGCTCAGGGTTCCCACCGCATTGGGGAGCCTGCACTGGTGCTCCAGCACACAAAAATCTACTAGCCTGGGCCCTCCTAGGCTCTATTGTGGGAGGGCAATGGGGAGAAGTGTCTTTTTCCTCAGTCTGGGGCCATGTCAGTGAGGGGTTGGGGGGTTGTTTTATTTTACTTCTCACTTGTGTGTGGCCCCCAATTGATTTTTCTGTGAGTCAGTAGCCCCACACCGAAAAAAAGGTTCCCCACCTTTGTCCTACATGGTAGCAGCCAGTGTTAATTGCAGAGTCTTGTTCATATCCTGTAAGTTGAGTTTTAGCAGCTCAATTATAGGCAGATAAATAGGATCCTTGATCTCTGGGAGCCTGTTTCTTGTAAAAGTTGATGGCAAAAATCTCCTTGACATGAGTGGAGAAAAAAGGTTAGGTCCAGTGAGACTGGGAGATTTTTCTAATAGGACAGGAGGAAAGAAAACATTCTCTCCAAGTTGGAGAGAGTTGCTGAGACAACATGGGATTGATCACACTCACTCATCTGTCATTTAAAGACTAGGTAAACTAAGTAGAAGATCACTTCCTGTTTGAACAACCTGTGCTGTGCCTACTTCATTAAATCAGCCCAGCTGGAAAACATTTTGTCTACCATTCTCCACTGTATAAAATGTAGTATCTTACTGCCAATCAGGATGCATTTGGACACCTGCAAAAATTCAGAGCTATTCTTTCCTGGGGAAAGGGGGTAGTAGACACACTTGTAAATTTTGAAACCTCAATTTGTATGCTGCTAAATTACAACAACTCCTAAACTCTTGGATGCTTGGCATACTTGATCTTTGTGAACTGTCACTTGCATCCCGGTATAGCTCTATCTTCCTGATCGAAATGGAATAGCAGTATCTGAACAATAAACAAAAAAGTCAGAAACAGTGGGACACATACCCGTCAATGTGCCTTACTTAGTGTCTCAGGCACCTACAAGTCCAACCCTGAGGGGGGAAAAATGGAGAAAAAGGCAGTGTTAGTATTTTTCCACAAGTTTTAGAGGCATGGACTGTTACAGTTTAACTTCTTGTACATCTGAAGAAGTGGGTTGTGCCTACAAAAGCTACATTTTTTGTCAGTCACTAAGGTGCTGCAGGACTTTTCACTGTTTTAAGTTTTTTTAGTTACAGACTAACACCCAGTGATCTTCCATACTATTGCTTAGTCTGTTCCTCCACTAACTTGTGAATATTCTCTAGAGGAGGGAACCAGTGATCAGGAAGATATAACTGGCTAAAGATCATGGCCCGGAGTCAAGAACCTTGGGTTTTATTTTCAGTTCTGCTTCTGACTGGTGATGTGACCTTGGGACAAGTCATTACATTTCTCTAAGGCATGACTTTCCCATCAATAAAATTGGGGATAATTGCCAAGTTTTGTAAAATGGTATGAAATGCTCATCTGAAAGGCACTAGGTAAATGTAAACAGTATCCTTATCAGTCATGACTTGAGTGCACTTCCTTCTGTCCTCACAGAGTCCTAAACTAAAGTAGTCTCTCACAAGAACATTAGGCAACAAAAATGATTAGAGGTTTGGAACCGGTCCCATATGAAGAGAGATTAAAAAGACTTGGACTTTTCATCTCAGAAAAGAGGAGATTAAGGGGGGATATGATAGAGGTCTATAAAATCATGTCTGGTGTGGAAAAAGTGAATAAAGAAAAGCTATTTACTTATTCCCACAATGTATGAACTAAGGGTCACCAAATGAAATTAATAGGCAGCAGGTTTAAAACAAACAAAAGGAAGTTTTTCTTCACTCGGCACACAGTCAACCTCTGGAACTTCTTGCCAGAGGATTTGGTGAAGGCTAGGACTTTAACAGGGTTCAAAAAAGAGCTAGATAGATTCATGGAAGTTAGGTCCATTAATGGCTATTAGCTAGGATGGGTAGAAATGGTGTCCCTAGCCTCTGTTTCTCTGGAGGTGGGTGACAGGGGAGGGATCACATGAGGATTACCTGTTGTGTTCCTTCCCTCTGGGGCATCTGGTATTGGCCACTGTCGGCAGACAGGATACTGGGCTAAATGGACCATTGGTCTGACCCAGTATGGCCGTTCTTATGATAGCATTTGGGATAACTGAAGGGAGCTCTGAAAAAAGGGTCATTATTGAGCACAGACTGATTTTATAATTTGTGGTCATCTAATGGTTCCAAGCAAATAAAAGCGTAATCTTGAGAGGGGTTGAGCACCTCAGCTCCCACTGCATTCTCCATTTGGTCCCTCAAAGAAGCAGGTGCTATGGGTGAAATCTTGGTTTCATGAAATCTGTAGCAAAACTCCCAGAGTCCAGTGAGGCCAGGATTTAAGCCCTTGAGTTTCACCTCTATGTATATAAGGAGATGAGTTCCATCTAGTGGCACAGAAAGGCACAACATGCTTTCTAGTGGATATAGAAAGGCACAGCATGCTTGAATTAAAATGTCAAATCAAATAGCTATGCTGAATTCAAGATAAACACCGGTGGGTAGTAAGTTTTAAAACCGTGTACAAAGACAAGCACCTGCCTAATGAGTCTAATTACAGACATTTTTAAAAAGAGGGAGGGGGAGGGAGGAGAGAGAGAGATGTTTGGGATGAGTTTTGCAGCCCATGACTTAGAAAGTTTGTTGCTTTCCAACCTCTACTTCTCATCCTTGAATGGAGTCATGAGCTTCAGGATGGGGTCCTCAGGTGTACTCCATGTTGGCTTAACTCTCCAATGAAAGTCAAGGATAAAATTCCTGTTGACTTCTCTGAGGGCAAAAATTAGGTCAATGCTGAGCGCCGTTGAAAATTACATCCCTGGTAAATAAAGATAGGCAAACAGAGGCTCTCCCTCCTTTTGGAGTCCTGGATCCGAGGTGATTTTTTTCCCTTGTCCTTTCCTCCCCAGTTGATTCTGTCTCATGTTTTTGACCCAGCTCTCAAACATAGACATACTGTTTTCCTGTATTTATTCCCTACCTGTTGGCTGTCAACCGTACAATAGTATAACCCACCCTCTTTGCCTCCTTTTGCATCACCAAAGCAAGAGTTGGCTTGCAGAACCTGCACCCCTATCGAGAATTAAATTTTTGTCTCTGTACGAACAACTGTCTGTCTGGTGCTGCTGTTGTATTTAAGCATGAATATGTTTATGGATAAGCACACCTCTGCTTAGCTCAGTAAGGAAAAGTGTGCACGTTTTTGTATTATGTAATTTTTCTAGTGGTTTGTAAAATTCATTTCTAAATTTTTTTGTCAAGGTTTGGCAAAGAGCTCATTTCTCTCCATTACAAATGCTGTAATTCAGCATCTAAACAAAACTCTTAGTTACCAGAGCACCAAAAAGCACCAGACAATGTCTTTAAGCAACTAAGAAAATACAAACCATTAAAAATGGAGGCCATATTTACTGCCTCTATTTATTATCACTGAACACGTTTCTAAAGAATCCATCACCACTCTATAGTAGCTGGGTGATAGAACAACCCAAACTACATAGGAAGAAAGTTTCTAAGTCCAAGCATTTTCCAATGTTCTTTTACGCTGACTGTATGCAGCATGATTCACCGCTTTCAAGCTGTCCCCTGGCAACAGCTAGAAGCATCAACAAAGCTACACCATTCATGTGTTGTCTGAAGTGTAAGGCCTTGAGCAATGGGAGTAGCAGAATTTACAAAGTTACAATACAGGACAGCTAAATTAATGGTAATGAAAGTCTGTTTCCTATTCCTGTCTGCTTTGGAGTGTCATTAACAAACTTGCTTGCAAATATGATTCTGCAGTTCAGAATCAAGATTCTTAGCAATGAAGAAAAATTATTTTAAATAGACCAGTCTGAAAACAGCTGCTTAGTGCAGAATTAGCAGGCAATTATCCTTATCTTGTTGTCCAGGGTCCTCAGCAATTTTTTCTACAATCTTTTAATCTTTTTACAATCTTGAAAATGTCTCTTTCCACAGCAAGTCATGCCAATGAGAAAATTAAACATTGGCCAACTACTGTTCCACCCAAAAATCTAGGGGATCAATGCCTTTTGGTTTTTGAAGCCTAATTTTAAATCTGGTTTTGTTGCAAATGAGGGGTTTTTTTGTTCTCCATTTATTGTGGTCTAGAACAGGAATTTTCAAACTTTCTGTCACATGAATCATTTTAATTGGTATATACACGTGTGCCAATTCACAGCTTCATGAACTGCCCTCACTCACATTCATTTGTAATGACAGAATATTTCCTGGAGCAATAACAACAATTGCTTACATCTCATATCCAGCTTCTCATCCACTGAAATCCCCAGGTCCTTTTCTGCAGAACTGCTACCTAGCCCAGCCTATATCAGTACTTAGGATTCTTCCATTCCAAGTGCAGAATTCTGCACTTGTCCTTGTTGAACCTCATCAGATTTCTTTTGGCCCAATCCTCTAATCTGTCGAGGTCACTCTGGACCCTATCTCTGCCCTCCAACATATCTACCGCTCCCCCTAGCTTAGTGTCATCTGCAAACTTGCTGAGGGTGCAATCCATCCCCTCATCCAGGTCATTAATAAAGATGTTTAACAAAACCAGCCCTAGAACCAATCCTTGGGACACTCCGCTTGCAACCGACCGCCAATCAGACATCGAGCCATTGATCACTACCCGTTGGGCCCAACAATCTAGCCATCTTCCTATCCAATTTACAGTCCATTTATCCAATCCATATTTCCTTAACTTGCTGACAAGAATATTGTGGGAGATTGTACCAAAAGCTTTGCTAAAGTCAAGGTATATCACATCCACCGACTTCCCCATGTCCACAGAGCTAGTTACTTCATCATAGAAGTTAATCAGGTTGGTCAGGCATGACTTTCCCTCGGTGAATCCATGGTGACTATTCCTGATCACTTTCCTCTCTTCCAAGTGCTTCAAAATGGATTCCTTGAAGATCCCCTACATGATTTTTCTAGGGACTGAGGTAAGGCTGACTGGTCTGTAGTTCCCTGGATTGTCCTTCTTCCCTTTTTTAAAGATGGGCACTACATTTGTCTTTTTCCAGTCATCTGGGATCTCTCCCAATCTCCACAAGTTTTCAAAGATAATGGCCAAAGGCTCTGCAATGACATTTGCCAACTCCCTCAGTATCCTCAGATGCATTAAATCCAGACCCATGGATTTTTATATGTCTAGTTTTTCTAAATAGTTCCTAACCTGGTCTTTCTCCACAGAGGGCTGCCCACCTCCTTCCCATACTGCGTTGCCTAGTGCTGTGTCTGGGAGCTGACTGTCTGAACACAGAGGCAAAAAAAGCATTTCCCACATCATCTGTCACTAGGTTACCTCCCTCACCCAGCAAGGGCCCCACACCATCTCTGATCACCCTCTTATTGCTAACATGCCAGTAGAAATCTTTCTTGTTACCCTTCACATCCCTTGCTAGCTACAATTCCAATTGTGCTTTTGCCTTCCTGATTACTCCCCTGCATTTCTCAAGCAACATATTTATACTCCTCCCTGGTCATTTGTCCAATTTTCCACTTTTTATAAGCTTCCTTTTTGTGTTTAAGCTCACCAAGAACTTGCCCAGTAAGCCAATCTGGTCACCTATCATATTTGCTTTTCTTACTGCACATCAGGATGGTTTCTTCCTGTGCCTTCAATAAGGCTTCTTTAAAATAGTGCCAGCTCTCCTGGACTCCTTCCCCCTTCATGTCAGCATCCCAGGGGATCCCGCCCATCAGTTCTCTGAGGGAGTCAGTCTGCTTTTCTGAAGTAGGCTCAAACTACCTCAGTGAGACTACTACATTTCAATTTAGTCTCCTTTGAATCAGATTATAAAACAAATGAGATGGAAAAAACTTGTTCCACTAACTTTGCATGCCATTGCCAGATTATTTCTTAGAGTATGTTCTGTAGGGGCCTAGGCTGTAAATGTGTCAGAACCACCACAGTTCTACTATGCAGGCAATTGTAACAGAAGAGTTTTAACATCCATTGTGAAAACATCTTGTGCTAAATTTACTACAGCACTGGGTTTGAGAGAGTCAGGAGCATGACTTTAGAGTTCATCACTGAGAAATTTCCTACCTGACAATTTTCTGTTAGCAGGCTCTCCCTTCATTCACCATTAATGGGTTAATAACCCCTCTGTGGAATTCCTTTCCTTCTTACTGCCTGTGACAGTTGTGGAGTGTCTTGGTCCTTGTGTTCTGCAAGTGCCTTTGAATAACATGTACATAGCTATAATTGTTTTCTTAGGGTACATCTACACAGCACGCTTATTTCAAAATAAGCTTTTCGAGAAGAAATACTCTGAAATAGCTTATTTCAAAATAGTGCATCTACACTACAGGGAAGCCTCAAAATTAGTCCAATGCAGGCTTCCCTAATGTGGACGTGCTACCTCAATTTAGAGCCCCAGGAGGCACTGGGGAGTAATTACTTTGAAAGGCCCTGGTGAGGAGCTATTTTGAAATAGCAGCAGTGGAGCATCCACTCTACTGCTATTCCGAAAAAGCTACTTCAGAATAGGCATTATTCCTTGTGGAATGAGGTTTAGAGAAGTTGGAATAAGCTGTCCATTATTTTGAATTTGTTTTGAAATAATGGAATTGCTGTGTAGATGCTCGCATTGTTATTTCAGAATAACAGCTATTATTCCAAAGTAACACTGCTGTGTAGATGCACCCTTAGTAGTTCTAGCTAGTTAGATTTGTGGAGGTCTCCCCTACTCTCCTTTTCCCCAGAACTAGTCATGCCTTTGTCCCAGCATTTTAAGCCCTACAAGTGCTCAAAGCCTATGCCCTGTGGTTACCCTCACGACTCCTGCTTTAAGTGCTTGGGAGAGGGTTATCAACTGGAAGTGTGCAAAATTTGCAGAGGCTTTCAGCCCCATATGAAGAAGGGAAGAGATTCTCATTTAAAACTCCTTCTCATGGAGACAGCATTTTGCCTTAAACTGGCACCAGGGGAAGGGGAGAGCCTGAACCTGGGCTGGCTCCTAGTGAGGGATGGGGAAAAGGAAAGCTCACTCAGCAAGTCTCCAGGGCTACGTCTAGACTGCAGGCTTCTTTCAGAAGAAGCTTTTCTGGAAGAGATCTTCCAAAAAAACTTCTTCCAAAAGAGAGCGTCCGCACTGTCAAAGTGCATCAAAAAAGCGATCTGCTTTTTCAAAAGATAGCATCCACACTGAATGGACGCTCTCTCACATTTAAGCTGTGATGACTATGGATGGAGTGGCCACCAGGGCACGTATGCTTTTTCCTCTTCTTTTGAAAGTCTCTTCCCTGTCCACACATGCCTTTTCCCGAAAAATCTCTTTTGGAAAAAGGCTTCTTCCTCGTAGAAAGAGGTTTACCAATGTCAGAAAAACCCCTCTGTTCTTTCATTTTTTTGTCAAAAGAACGCGATTACAGTGAGTGAAGTTTTTTCGGAAAAATGGCCATTTTTCCAAAAAAATTCTGTAGTGTAAACGTAGCCCAGCTGTCAGCCTTAGGTGCAAGACTCCTGCTGACAGTGCCACCAGAAGCAGCACAGTATAGGCATTAAAAGCCTAATTTGCTATGCTGAGTGATTGTTGACTTAAATTGACTTATCTCCAATGTAGATTGTCCTAAGTTGGCCTATATTATTTCAATTATCATAAACCACTGTAATTATATTGTGCACATTGACACAATGTATCCACAAGGTACTCTAGCACCAACAGAGAGCAGTGCATTGTGGGTTGCTTGTCCACAGTGCAGATCACCTTCTCCCACTAGGACAGTGGTCTCCAACCTTTTTAATCACAAGATCAATTTGTCAATGTAAGTGCAATGAAAGATCTACCTCAAACCCAAATACCCTCGTCCCACTTTTTTCCCGCCCTTCTGAGGCCCTGCCCCTTCTCCAAGGCCTCACCCTGCTCACTCCATCCCCATTCCTCCCCCAGTCTCACTCACGTTCACCAGGCTGGGGTGGGGTGTGGTGTGGTGCAGGCTCTGGTCTTTGGCCAAGGAATTTGGAGCATGGGAGGGACTCTGGGAAGTAGTTTGGGTGCAGGAGGAGGTTCAGGGCTGGGACAAGCAGGGCCGGCCTTAGGCCGATTGGACTGATTCAGTTGAATCGGGCTCCGCGCCTAAGGGGGCCCCGCTCCCCTGAACCCGGAAGTGCCGGCGAGTTACAGAGCTGGGGGCCCTGCTCCAGCAATATGTGGAGCTGGGTCTCTCCCCCGGCTCTGCCTGGAGCGGGCCCCGGACCCCCCCTGCTGGCCCCCGTGCGTCCTCCCACCCCGCCCCCAGAGCGTCCCCCTCGGCCCCGGACCCTCCCTGCCATGCGCGGCTCCTTCTCACCACCTGCTGCTGCCCATGTGCGGTGTTGCATGTGGGCGGGGAGGATGCCCGGGCGTGACGTGACGTCACAGCCCGGGATTTTAAAAGTCCTGGGAGGAACGTTGCGGGGCCACGCTGGCTCCGAGTTCGGCCTCCGGGGCCTGACCGCAGACTCTGGCCCCGCAACGTGGAAGACAGAAGGTAGGGAACGGGATTGGGTAGCGTGGTGGTGGGGGAGAAGGGAAGGGGCTTGGGTGGGGGCAGAGGAGGTGGCAGGGGAGGGAGGGGCTTGGGCTTGGGCAGAGGCGGGGGAGAAGAGGAGGCGGCGGCGGCGGCAGGGGGCTTGGGCGGGGTGGGGGCAGGGGAAGGGCTTGGGTGGCAGGGGAGAGGACGGGGAAGGGGCTTGGGTGGAGGCAGAGGGGCGGAGGGGAGGGGTGGAAGGAAAAGGGGCTTGGGCTGGGGAGGAAGGCACCAAGAGACAGGGTGCAGGAGACACAAATGGCAGGGGCCAAGTGCAGACAATGAGGGAAAGGGCAGGAGGGGTCAGTGGGAGAGGGGACAGGGTGATGCTGGGAGAGGGAGAGGGGGGCATTGAGGGCTAGAGGGGAGGTGGGCATGAAAGAAGGAGGCATGAGAAAGGTGGGGATGGAGCAAGTCATGTGAGGGCACAGAGGGGCAGGAGGAAATGGAGCAGAGAGGTGAGGGGTGGGCATCAGGGAAAAAGAGGGCAAAGGGGGCAGGGGCAGGGGCAGTAAGGGAAGGGGGAGGCACCAGGAGGGTGCAGGGCTAAGGGAAGGTGCAGGTGCCAGGGGATTCTGGGGTGAAGCAGAAGGGCAGACACCTGCAGGGGAGGGACCAGCACCAGAGGAGAGAGAGGCAGGTGTGTAGAGGAGGTGTTAGAAGAGGGGTAGCTCACATGATCAGAGTGGGGCTACTGGAGGAGTGGGCACAGGGGGGAGAGAACGGATGGTGGAAGGGGGCAGGTCGCAGGAGGGCTGAGGGCAGTGAGAAGTGCAGGAGTCAGGACAGCAGAGGAGGGTGAGGAGTTGGGGGGCAGCAGGCACCAGGGGAGATGATGGAGCAAGGAGAGGAGTCATGGCAGCATAGAGAAAAAGTAAAGGTTTATAAAATATTTATTAATAACTTGGTATGCTGCCCACGGCCTGTTTGTTTGCGCCCCGCGGTGCAGTTTGGGTTTATGTGGGGATCAACAAGTGGCCGGTGAGTGGGAGCCAAAACAAAAAAGTAGTCAGTGTAATGATCTTCTGTTGATATGTGTTTTAGTAGTTAAATTCTTGGACTGTCATTGCTCATGAAAAGTGCTGTCACATTGGTAAAAATTCGGTAAATATTGCCTTTTATTAATATCAGCAGAACTGACAAATGGGGCCTGTGTGTTGTGTAGTCTTGCCTTAATCTTTGTATTCATGCCTGTCAGTGTGAGAGAAGCTATTTGTATATATTTGCTTGCATATGCAACCACACTTAAGTTGAGGTCCTCAGCATGTTCTGTAAGTATCAGTGTGGACCCTGGGGCTTCCAAAGTTGAGTTGCCCTAGCTCATCCCTGACAGGTGGCTGTCTAACCTGGTCTTAAATATCTCCAGTGATGGAGATTCCACAATCTCACTAGGCAATTTATTCCAGTGTTTAACCACCCTGACAGGCAGGAAGTTTTTCCTAATGTCCAACCTAAACCTCCTTGCTGCAATTTAAGCCCATTGCTTCTCATCCTAACCTCAGAGGCCAAGCAGAACAATTTTTCTTCCTCTTCCTTATGATACTCTTTTAGATACTTGAAAGCTGCTCTCATGTCCCTTTTTGGTCTTCTCTTTTCCAAGGTAAACAAGGCCAATTCCTTCAGCCTTGCCTCATATCTCATGTTCTCTAGACCTTTCATCATTTGTGTTGATCTTCTCTGGACTTTCTCCAGTTTCTCCACATTTCCTGAAATGTGGCGCCCAGAACTGGACATGATACTCCAGCTGGGGCCTAATGTAGATGGCTCATTCCCTGCCTAGGGGACGTGAGACTGGGTGGGTTAATTTCCAATCCTCCTGTTTATTTTTTTCCTAAGCCAGGAGGGCACAGTAGTTCTGATGGGGGCTCTGCAGGAAGGCAGCCTGCACTGCCCCCTGCCTGAAACCTTGTGCAGGTGTTAAACAGCTGTCCAGCCTACCCTAGAGGTGACTGCATTTCAGCGTGCCTGAAGCAACACTGCACCAGCAATGGACAGGAGAATGGCTCCCGGGCATGGCTTGCTCATGACTGCATCAGTCCTGTTGATGGGCCTCAGCCTCTTTCCTTCCACTCCCCCGCTTTGCAATGGGGCTGTAGACTCTGGGGAAGAGGGGTGTAGGCAGGCAGAGGTGTCTCCCTGCGGCAGATGTAGACATGTCTCTGTATTAATCATTCTCTCATTGAAGTTTTTAGTTTCTAGTGAGTCCTTTTACATGGAAACTTTGTATTACATCTTGGTAGAATAGTCCCTAGGACAAGTGAGGCAGAGACTGTCCCTGTGGGGTGAATGAGGTGGGAATGGATAAGGCGGAAGGTGAGCACCTCTGGGCAGTTGCAAAGGTTGGAGAGGGGATGGAAGCCAGATCCAAGATCAATGAGCCCTGGGAAGTGGGCCCATTGAAAGGAGACTGGACCTGTGGATGCCTTGGGGGTCTGCAGCAAGGGCCTGCTTTGGGAAGCCCCCTCTTTGGATATGAATGTGGCAGCATTGAGACACCACCCAAAAGCAGGCGCCACAGACACTAACTGCAGATTCATGGGACGGCTCTCACAGATCTTGCACATGCATAAGATGATAGATCTGCGGGGAGTTGCATAGTGAGGGGGCCGGAGGGGTCAGTTGCCCCGGGAGAAAAATAGTATAAAATTTAGTTAAAAATAGATGTGTCACATTTTTAAAAGGAATACCATATCTCTTGCCTTTTGTCTATTTTTGTCTCTTTAGGCCCCCCGTTAAAATTTTCAAAAGCACTTGAGTGACTAAAGTCATTTTTGAAAATTGGACTTGGAAATCTAAGCTCAGATTTTCAAAGGTAATTAAGCTCCTAAAGAGACAGTTGCCAACTCGGATCTTCAAAGATATCTGATCTTTACACACCTTTGAAAATCTGGTCATAAGTGTCCTAGTCAGTTCTGAACGTGAGATGTAGGAGCCCAGTCCTAATTCCTTCAGGCTTTTTTTTTTTTTAATTTGAACATTTATCTACACTAATTCCCCTCCTTTCTCTTTCACTATCCAATAAATGCATGGATCAAAATTATAGGTGCTTTGTGAATATGCTAACTTGAGAGTGGAAAGATTTCACATTGTCATGTATGATTCCTGGTAACCCATCTCAAATATGAAAAACTAGGTTGATACCTGTTCATATCAGGAGCTGTTGAATTCAGTTCACCATTTGCAGTATCTCATTAGGATGTTTAGTGGAGAAGATATTGGTTTTTTTTATTTATACTGTGGGCAAAGCATGGGCTCACAAGAATTCCTCCATTGTTTTACCATGAGTCTCAAAACATTTGGTGTTTTTCTAAAGGCCTGGAGTCAGTTGATTATGTAGGAATCTCAGCTTTCATTTAAAAAAAGTTCTCTATACTTCTGGGCCTTACAGCTAAGGAGGAAAGCTTTAAAACATGAACCCTAAATACTCAAGAAACAAAAGGCCAATAAAAATCCAACATGTTTTATTTTAAAAAAAATCTTATGATTTGTAGACCATTCTCCTAACTTTATGTAGGCGTTCCTTGTAATTTTTGGGCTGGCAATACTGCTCTTTGATTGGTGAATTTAGAGAGGTCTCTCCCTTCAGTTTCCCTTTCCACCCTCCTTTTTTTGTCACAGGTCATCAGAGAATCATAGAGACAATGGAGAGTAGGGTGAGTCCATGACTATGGTTAATGACTGGTCAGGGTGACTAACTTATCAGCCAGTGGTCTGAATGAGCTATCTACGGCCATCTGTTAATCAATTGTAGGAAAAGGCTTCATGAGCAGACCTTATTTATATAGACAACCTACTTTGCCACAGAGATCAGTAGACACACTTGCTGTGTCAAGGTGATCAATTTTGGCTCTTTTGGGTTGAAATTCACTTAAGAGTTGGAGCTGGGAGAATGAAATGTTGTTATCCATATTGTATGATTAAAAGGTAAAAGACCTGAACTTAATATGACCTGGCTTAGGGTCTACCATAACTTGAACACTAAGCAGAGGATAGTGAGTCACATCTAACTGAAAGTCACAGAAGATGAAAACAGGTTTTATTTCTGGTGGTGTAGAGTCTATTTGGGAGTCCTCAATTACATGTGACACTTTACATCCAGTGTTTAAAGGCATAGCTGACTAGAATCAATTGAGAGTCCTTGTTTTGTCTCAGTGATCGCTTGAGCAAAAATCATTGATAAAATCTTGTGTAGACTGACGTTGGACTCAACATGCAGGGAATGTGTTGAAGGGCAGTGTAAAGGAGGCAGTGGTGGTGAGGACCATATTACCTAGTGAAATCATTGGTGCTGAAATCACTAAGGACTGGAATTTTACCACAGAACTGACACTTTGTTAACAAAGACTCAATTTTTGCTATTTAAAAAGTAAATCAATGTAACAGAAAACTGCAACGCTCTCTGGTAACTTTTTAAAAATCAAGCTTTAAACTTTATTGAACAAATTGGATAGTTTGCAATTGAAAATATTTGACCTACACTTAAGGCAACTGATTTAATTTTGTGTAAAATTTTGCATAATAAAGGATGGCATTTTTTTTTTTAAATGTTCAACTATATTGATATACATTTTGATCAGATCTACTTCTGATGTGATATTTGTGTGTGGTTGTGGTTTGTTGTGTGGGTGGTTTTTTTTTTTTGCTCAACAAAAAATCCTGGGCCGGGGGGGAAGGGGGGGAGGCGGCACCAAAACGGTTCGAATTGGGCCCCGCACTTCCTAAAGCCAGCCCTGGGGACAAGGGTTCAGGAAGCAGGCTCTGGCTGGGCACCGTTTAAATGAGACGCCTTCTGGGTGGAGAAGCAGTGGGGTTAAGGCAGGCTTACTCCTGTCCTGGCTCTGCACCACTCCTGAAAGTAGCTGGCATGTACAGCAATGGCTCCACGGCACCATGTGCTGCCCCTCATCTACAGGCACTGAGCCCTCAGCTTCTGCTGGCCACGGTTCCCTGTTATTGATCAATGGGAGCTGCAGAAGTGGAGTCTGAAGACAGGGACAGCATGTGTAAACTCCATGCTCTTCCTCTCTCGGGGGTTGAAGGGACATGCTAGCCACGTCCAGGAGCAGCAATTACAAGAGACATAATTACTTCAGCCATGACAGGTTAGGCATTTGAGAACTCACTACTCAAAGAATTAAATTTAAGCATAAGAGAGAAATGAAAATTACAAAATGCACAGACCAGTAAAAAAACCAAACATAACCCACTTTGCAAGCAGTAGAAGTAGTAACAACAAAAAGCCACATTTGTGTTGGGTCGGGAGATGAGAGTGAAGGACAGTGTGTGTTTGTGAGAATGACAGACACACACACAGGGTGTGACAGTGCCCTGTTGCATGCCATGGAAACAAACAATTCAAGATTTATGGCAGCTGCACATGGTGGATCATCTCTATTCGGCTCAGGAAAAAGCACTTAATTGTGGGATCAGAGTAGAATGCAGGTATGGAATGAGGAACAGTGGCTCCAGAAGAAGAAGTTACTCACCTTGTGCAGTAACGATGGTTCTTCGAGGGTGCGTGTCCCCGTGGGTGCTCCACTGTGAGTGTCGGGTTCATCCTGGCGCCACAGATCGGAGATCTTTTAGCCGTTGTCTGCCAGTTCACGCATGCGTGGCAGCCATCTTGTGACTTTTCGCGCAGTTTCTGGTCGTGCAGTCTGGCTCCCGCCAGTTCCTCCTGATCGTCGAGGTCTGAAAGACATAAACAACAGACTCCAAAGAGGGGAGGAGGGCGGGTCGTGGAGCACCCACGGGGGTACACACCTCAAAGAACCATCATTACTGCACAAAGTGAGTAACTTCTTCGTCTTCTTCTGGTAGCGTCCCCTTGGGTGCTCCACTGTGCGTGATTTCACAGCAATAGCCGGAGTAAAGGCGGTGGGTTCGGAGTTAATGGGTTGCTGCTGTGGAAAGTACTGCGGTGGTTACCACTGCATCAGTCATAAGGATGTTTTGTAGTGCGTAGTGTTTTGCAAATGTGAAGTTGGAGGACCAGGTGGCCGCTCGACAAATGTCTTTTATGGGGACCCCCTTGAGGAAAGCTGCTGAGGAGACCATTGCCCTGGTAGAGTGGGCCCTTCTGGTTTGTGGAATTGGAACGTTCCTTAACTTGTAGCAGCGTATGATGCAGGAAACAATTTTGGAAATTCGCTGTGCAGAGAGTGGGTGACCCCTGGAGCGGTCGTCCAGCGAGATTAGCAGATGTTGTGATTTTCAGAAATCGCGAGTTCTTTAAATGTAAAAGGATAAGGCCCTATGAACGTCGAGGGAGTGCAGCCTTGATTGATGTTCTGAAGAGTGTGGTTTGGGATAGAACACGGGGAGAACAATTGGTTCATTTATGTGAAAGGAAGAAGTAACTTTGGGTAAAAATGACGGTTGGGGACGTAGGACGACTGCATGTGCCGTAAAGATGGCATAAGGGGGGTTAGCTGAGAGAGCTGCTAATTCCCCCACTCTGCGAGCAGATGTGATGGCTAGGAGGAATACGACTTTCACTGTTAAGGTACTGAGATCACATGTAGCAAGGGGTTCAAATGGCGGACACATTAAGGTAGCCAAGACCAATTCAAATTCTATGCATCCGGAGGTTGTCTATTCGGGAAAAATGTTGGTGAGGCCTTTAATAAACCTTTTTGTAGCTGGATGGGAGAAGGCGGTGTACCCATCGATAGGCTGGTGGAAGGCTGTAATAGCGGCTAGATGCACCTTGAGCGATGAAAGGGCGAGTCCAAGGTGTTTAAGGTGTAGAATATATTCTAAGATCGTGTTTAATGAAGCTTTGGTAGGGTCTAGGTTTTTGGCCAAGCACCATTCTTGGAATCTTAACCATTTCTGAAGGTAGGTACTACGAGTTGAGGATTTTCTGCTGTGCAACAGAACATTTCTGACCTCGTAGGAACAGCTCATCTCTGTCTGTTTGAACCAATTAGGAGCCATGCGGAGAGAGCGAGGTGATCCAGTTGTGGATGTAGTATGCGGCCGTGATCTTGTGTCAATAGATTGGGTCGAATGGGAAGATGGAACGGATGATGAGGTGACATTCCGAAACAGGTAAGGAAACCAAGTCTGGTGGGGCCAGAATGGTGCTATCAAGATCACCTTTGCTTTTGTTACCTGGGGGACTTAGGTAAACAATTACTGTGGAAGCCAAAACCTGTAGTGAAGCCTAAGGCCTAAGGCAGGTTGCCCCCCCCCTCCCCTCCCCCACAGAAGCCAGATTCGGCCTGGTGTCACGTATATAGTCACTGTTGGATTGGGTAACCACAAATCAGGTGAGAGACCAATGTTTAGGGCCAAACCATATATTTTGAAAGTCAAACGCAGAACAACAACTGTATAAACCCACCCTATCCCAGAAGAGAAAGGAGATAGCTAGGTCCCGAATACACAAGGGGTATACGTTACAATGTCAGAGGCGGCGATTGAGGCCTGCGACCTTCCACCCTGTGGCTAATGTGAAGCCTTAGGGGAGGACAGCAGGGCGTCCCTCGCTGACAGAGATCAGTCCAGTCGAACCGGGTCCTCACGTAGATGGATCCTCGCCTCCAGTGGAAAAGGTAAGTCCCTTCAGGAGTTGGCACTTGATAGTCCTTCGACTCACAGCCCAATCCAGTAGGTAAGGAAGATGGCAATAAAGTCCAAGTCCATGTGGCAGAAGCCAGCAACCAATTAAGTGGGGTATCCCCACACTCACGGTGGCTCTCTCACCACGACTCGAGCTAAAATCCTTGTACCAATATCCACGAACAAAAATGGAGCACCACGGGAAACAAACAAACACTGACAGGACTCTGAACGGTAGACAATGACTGACAGACAATAGCACAGACGGACAGTGGCGAACCCGAACCTTTCTTTGGTCAGGGCTTATAAACTCTTCAAGGAGGGAAAAGGGTGGTAAGGGTTGGGTGCACAGAATGGTGCTGTGTGCAACGTTCTAGAAGGGAGGAGTGCACAGTTTCTGGGTGGTGTGCAGCTCACTTGAGTGCCTAGTGCACAGTTTGGGCTGAGTGCATAACTAAGGAGAGGGGTGCAAATAGCATGGTACGGTGTGCACCTAATGTTTTGGCGGGAAAGGAGTTGCAAAGGGAAAAGAGACAAGATGGAATCCAAAGAGACTCCATTTTAACAAGCAATTGGGTGTATAACAGTCTCTAATTATCTTTACCCAGGCAACACTTTGTCCATGATTATCTTCTCCAGGACCCTTGGAATTAGGGGAATGGGAGGGAATGCATACAGGAGATGATGACCCCAGTTGTAGAGGAAAGCATCGCCTTTGGAAGCTTGGCCGATGCCCGCCCTTGAACACTATTGTACACACTTCGCGTTGTACTGCGTGGCGAAGAGGTCCACGGATGGGTGGCCCCATCGGTTGAATAGTGTACGAAGGACGTGTGGGTGTATTTCCCATTCGTGTTGCTGAGCAAAGCGCCTGCTGAGCGCATCTGCCGCGATATTGTCCTCCCCTGGAAGGTAGGTTGCTGCGAGGGTCACATTGTGCTGGTTGCAGAAGTTCCACAGACGGACCGCTTCCATGTGGGAGCGAGCTCCTCCCTGCCTGTTTATATAATAAACTACTGTGATGTTGTCTGTGAATATTCTTACCTCTTGATTGCGGATAAGTGGCAGGAAGTGTCTGCAGGCATTGGCTACAGCTCATAGCTCGAGCAAGTTTATATGGAGGAGAGATTCCTCGGGAGACCAGTGACCTTGGACTCGACTGTTTTGCATGTGAGCTCCCCATCCGAGAAGGGATGCATCCGTCATGATTTGGACCGTGGGTTGAGGTCGGTGGAACAGTATACCTGCCAACATATTGAGGAGAATAGTCCACCATTTCAACGATTGCTTGACTATGGTGGGTATGACCACCATTCTGTGGATGTCGTGTTTGCAAGGGGTGTATATCATGGATACCCAGTGCTGAAGGCATCAGAAATGGAGCCTTGCATCGGCTACAACATACGTGGACGCTGCCATGTGACCTAGGAGTCTCAGGCATGTAATAATGGAAACCATGGGGCTCGTAGTGAGGACCGGTACGAGATCTTGTATGGCAAGAAGTCTGGCAGCAGGTAGGTAAGCACGTGCCGTGGTGGAAACGAGGCGGGTTCCTATGAACTCTATGGATTGTTGTGGTAGAAGGGAAGACTTTTGAATATTGTCTATGAGACCCAACGTGTTGAAAAGAGACCTCATTATACTGACTGCTTGTAATGCTTCTTTGAAAGAAGGGGCTCTGAGGAGGCAGTCGTCCAGATATGGGAAAATGATGACCCCCTAGTCAACGAAAGAACACCACCACTACTGCCAGTGTTTTGGAGAAAACCCTGGGGGCTGCCGATAGTCCAAATGGGAGGACCTTGTATTGGTAGTGGTCACTGCCTACTAGGAAAAGGAAGAATCATCTATAAGCCGGGTGAATGGTAATATGGAAGTAGGCGCCCTGTAAATCGAGGGATGCAAACCAGTCGCCTTGCTCCAGTGCTGGTATGATTGTTGCTAGCGTCACCATCTTGAAGTGCTGCTTGCGGAGATATTGATTCAGCTGCAGCAGGTCTAGTATGGGCCTCCAACCCCCAGATTTTTTCTGTGAGGAAATAGTGGGAGTAAAACCCCTGCCCTCGAACGCCTCCGGAACCCTCTCTTTTGCTCCTATGTCGAGTAGATGAGCCACCTCCTGTTTGAGAGGAGATTCGTGAGATGGGTCCCTGAAGAGCGAGTGAGGGAAAGGGGTGGAGGGGGGTGGGAACGTAAATGGAATCACATAGCCTGATGTTATAAGCTGCATGCCCAATCGGTCTGATGTTATTGTGGCCCAACGATGTTGAAAGGGCCTCAAGCGATGGTGGAAGAGCGCATCGGTGACATTGTGACTGGGCAACAAGTGGATGGCTTGCAATCCCTCGATGTTCCTGTCAAACCTGCTGCTTGTTTGACTGTTGGTGGGTTGGTCTGGCGGCTTGTGGGCATCGCCTCTGGGGATGCGGTCTTGTTCTTTGAGGGTCATATTGCCGTGCCTGAGATGGTGCGTAGGAAAAGGGTCTTTGCCTTTGGTAGGGTGTATATCGCCTCTGACGGAAAGGTGGCGTGTACATATCCAATGTCCTTAATGTTGTGCGTGAGTCTTTCCCGGAGTGGAGGACTTGATCGGTCTTATCCACAAAAAGGGGTTGCCTATCAAAAGGTAAGTCCTCCATCTTATTCTGGAGCTCCTTAGGGACTGCTGCCATATGTAGCCATGAAGCCCTACGCATGACCACGAATGTAGCTGTGGTCCTGGCTGCTGCATCAGCTGTATCCAAGGCAATGTGGAGTGTAGAACGGGAGGATGTGTATCCTTCCTGTATGATCGCTTTCAGGACTTGACGTTTGCTCTCCGGAAGATGTTCAATGAAAGGAACAAGTTTGGTGTAATTATCAAAGTTATGATTGGCCAACAAAGCGGAGTATCTCGCCATGTGGAGTGTTAGTGTAGCCGACGAGTATACCTTCCTGCCTAGTAGGTCAAGCCTTTTGCTGTCTTTGTCCCCAGAGGCATTTTTATAATGTGGCGCTTTGGCTCTTTGCTGGGCCGCAATGACAAGGGAGTTCGGTTGAGGATAGCTGAATAAAAACTCCATGCCTTTGGCTGGGACAAAGTACTTTTTGTCCACTCTTTTGTTAGTAGGCGGAGCGGAGGCTGGAGTTTGCCAGATGTTATTGGCTCTCTCAAGTATCGCCTCATCCAGTGGGAGGGCAACCTTGGATGAGTGGGATGGATGTAGGTTCCTGAGCAGGTGATATTGCTTTTGTTGAACCTCTCCCAGCTGGACGTTCTGACTTACAGCAACCCTTCTGAACAACTCCTGGAAGTCCTTTAGGTTGTCCGTTGGTGAGGCGTCTCCCTGGAATACCGCATCATCCAGAGAGGAGGATGCTACATCCGTGGGGGATTGTTGGTGAGATTCCTCCGTATCCGACAAATGTGTACTCCCCGCTGTGATGTGCTGGGCCATCGCTGGTTGGTCGCAGTAGGCATAGGTGGCCTGTCTGTAGGTGGGGAGACAGATCTGCTCTTGTCTGGAGCGGTATATGACAGAGCAGGCGAAGGTGATATGCCTCCTGAATAGGCAGGTGAGCAGAATGAGTGTTCCTGGTGGCTGTAGTGTCTGCGCCAGCAGTCATCATGGTATGGTGAATACCTTCAAGCATGTCTATGGTCCTCCCTATACCGAGAACTTCTGTGGTATGAGGGAGACCTCTGTGATCTTGATCGGCCCCGTGAGTAAGATGGTGACAGGGAGTAGTGCTGATGATAATGGTGATATCTCAGTTGAGGCGACATGCTGGGTGCAGAATACCGGGACCCAGAGACATGATGTGTTGAATGAGATGGTTGTACCGGAGATGGTGATGGGGGTTCAGGAAAAAAGGCTTCCAGTTCAGGACCGGGTATCCGGTGCCGATGATGTTGCCAGACTCGGTGCTGAAGATGTCGGTGCTGGAGGTGCCGCTGACATCGGTGCCGACTTAGGTTGAGGTGCAGTACGCACTGCTGGACTCGGTGTTGAAGTGCTGCGCACCTGTTTTTCTTTGTCTGGTCTACGGGTCACCGCCAATCCTGAGGTGCCCGGTTTATCACCCGGGCTCACTCTGGTCGGTGGTAGAGAGCGAGACGGTGACAGTTTTCTTTTTATGCGCCACCTTCGGAGAAGCGTGGCGGGGCGGTTCCATTGAAGCGTCTGACTGCGGCCAAAGAGCTTTGTCAAAAAGTAACATTTTGAGCCGCATTTTATGGTCCCTTCGTGCCCGGGCCGTCAGTTTTGAACAGTGGGAGCACTTCTGGGGAATGTGTCCCTCGCCGAGACATCTTATACACGATGCGTGTCCATCTGACGCGGGCATGGACTCCTTGCATGTTACGCACTTTTTGAAGTCTGGGGATCCAGGCATATTAACGAATTCTACTAAAGCTAACAATTTTTTTTTTTTGCAAACGCGCTAAGAAGAGCTAACTAAACAATAGAAGGTAACAAGTAACTATATACGTTTTTCTCTCTCCTCTCAGATTGTCAGTATTGACACGAGAGGGAGCTGTTTTTCCATCTGTGCCCAAAGATGGTTAGGAGGAACTGGTGGGAGCCGGACCGTGTGACCAGAAACTGCACGAAAAGCCACAAGATTGCCAGACCACGGATGCACGGTGGCCGTCAATGGCTAAAAGATCTCCGATCTGCGGCGCCAGGACGAGCCCGACACCCACAATGGAGCACCCACGGGGATACTACCCGAAGAAGAATTTTTATTTGAGCAAAGCCACCTTTCTTGGACTATGTGTAGATCTCACTTCACTCTGTAGTGCAAGGGCACCAAAATGAGAGCTGCTCTACAGGGCAGAAAAGTGAGTGACAATTGCTATGTGAAAGCTGGCAAACTCCAGACTGCTATCATGAATCAGTCTGAGGTTGGTAAATCTACCATGGGGGTTGCAGTGATACAAATGTGCAGGGCCATTAATTACCTCCTGCTATGAAGGGCTGACCTGGGCAAAATATATGGATGGCTTTGCAGCAATGGGATTCCCTAACTGTAGTAAGTGTGATAAATAGCATGCATCTTCCAATAATTGGCCCCAGACCATCTTGTGATGGAGTACATCAGAAAGGGCTACTTTTCCACGTGTAGGCACTGGAACTCACTTTCCAGACCAAAAATTCCAATAAAAGATGTTAACGTGCCCATAGAGATCCTGAGAGACCCAACCTACCCTTTGCTCCTGAAGCTATACATCGAAATTCTTAACAGCAGCAAGAAACACTCCAACAACAGGTGCAGAATAATCACAGAACATGCATTTGGCAGATTAAAGGGTTGCTGGTGCTGCCTTTTTGGCAGGCTAGACTTCAATGAGGAAAATATTCCCATGATCATAGCAATCTGATTTGTTCTGTATAACATTTCTGAAGCCAAGAGAGACAAGTTTTCCCAGGATGGAGCATTGAGGTGGATCACCTGACAGACTACTTTAAGCAGCCACACACAAGACTATTAAAGAGGCTGAGGAGAGGCTTTGAAGCAGGATTTGGACAATGAACCTTAGTAATGTGTCTTTCTATAATGAATTGAATGAGGTACTGTTAACTTGCCACATTGGATGACTCCTGAAATGAGTCCTTGCTGAGTATTAATTGTAGTCTTCAAATGTGTCAGTTGCTACTGTGCATGAATGTGTGTTGCAGCCACCATATGTATGTCACAGATAAAAAAAAGTCGCTGCTTTTTATGTCTACATTTTTATTAAACAGTAATACACAGATTAATATTTCTTACAGGGGACAAGCAGCACTCTCTGAAGTGAGGATCTCAAACCGTAAGTCCAGCTGTTGTTCTGGAAAATGTCCTTAGAGTAGAATGGAAAGGGCACATGCTAGGAAAGGTATGAGAGGGGAATGTGTTGGGGAGGACAAGGAAGGCAGTGCTATATGGGCCACAAGGGGAAACACACCTGTGTTCCATCTGCAGCACAATCAGAGACCTCAGCATCTCTGTTTAGTTCTTCCTGAACTTTATTATCCATTCCTGACCCTCCCCCTTCTCCAAGCTATCAATTTCTAGTTTTTCATTTATTGTTTTTCTCCATGCTTTGTGCTCACTATTGGCCTGATCCTACAATTGCAGCACTTCAAAAAATTTATCCTCTTTACTTCTTGTTTGCCTCATCTGAGAAAGGAGTTCCACCAATGTATAAGAACTGGGCCTCAAGGGCACATCCAGCAGCAAAAGAAACAATATGCAGTATCAGTGTTTTATTATTCAAGACGGTAAGCTCACATATTGGCACACACACCACACGGAGCACTAAACATGTTAAGTTTGGCTTGAAGGGCAGTGGTGGTGCAAGACAAGAGAGTCTGGGTGGTTCCAGAACAGGATCAGTACAGGTCATAGGAATACTATGCTGAATACTGGCAGTGTTTTCTGCAGGTGGGAGTGATCAAAGCTGAAAACACACTACTGAGGGCATAGAAGATTCAAAGGTTCATTTCCTACATGTGTAGGATTGATGCAGCAAAGTTTCCTGCAATGGGAGAAGAAACAAAGCAGCTCTGTTGAGGAACTTTCTGCAGGGAGTTATAGATTACCTGCCGGCAAGTTTCCTAGAGGTATTCCTGGAGAATGCCTAGGAGATCTGTGTGCATTAAACTTTTCTGCAACGCCCCCCCACAGTATAGCTGCATAGGGGAATCTAAAGCAGACACAAACAGTACCTAACGGGATTATTTTAATCCCTGTTCACAAGTGCACCATCCATGTAACAAAAGCCAACTTGACCTCATGTAGTTTTGCACTATCAAAGAAAAATGAGAATTTACTAGAGTTCTCCTCTCATGCGTCATACACGCCAGAGCCAGATTGTTGAGATTGGCTAAAAAATTCCAGAGACAAAAACAAATCCTAGCTCAATGTAGCACTAGTCAAGTTTAATGCCTGTTCCACATCCTCCTTTCACTCAACCTCCTCCGTCCACCAATTTATCCTTGGAGCTGGCTCCTGAAGTTCCCACAGGGCTCTTAGCGGAGGTGGGGGTCACCACAGGTGGTGATGTGCAGCTCCTTGTAGTAATGGTGTGTTTTTGGTACCATACTAGAGTGATAGCTGGCCTTCTGGGCCTTCTGGTATACCTGCCTGAGCTCCTTGATCTTAGTATGGCACTGCTATGTGTCCCTTTCGTGCCTCTCCTCATTCATGCCACTAGCAATTCATCTTTCTATGGCTGGAGTGGAGCTGTGACTGCACCAGCCTACTCTCCTCACAGACTCAGGAACTCTGCTGGGAGCCCATTTGCTGAGGAATGCCAGCACAATTAGCTGTTGATGTTGAGCTGTAAAACACAAAGCAAACAGGAAATGGAATTTTAAAAATTCTTGAGACTTTATGGAGAAGAGGTGCATGTTCTCCTGCCAACAAAGCAAACACTGCTCGTGGGAAGGGTGGAAGTTTTTTGGTGGCAAAAGCGCAGACAATATTTTCTGTGTCCGACTTTCAGTGACACAGCTAGGAGTGATACGTAGGGGGCACGAAGGGTCATAAGCACTCAATGCTGGGGTCAGGAGAAGCTGCAAACAGGGGAACTAGCAGGCGGGGGAGCCTGGCACCTGCAGCAGGGGCCCACCCTCCACTAACTGGCAGCGGTGGGGGGGCAAGCGGAACAAGGCAGCCCCCGCTTCTTTGGTCCACCAGTTGCGGCACTCCAGGAGAAGGGATGGGACCGCCCTGTAGTCCCCAGTGGGATGCAGAGCAACATGTTGGGGGGATTAAAGTAGCAGGGCTGCTTTGCTCTGCTTCCTCCCATTGCTGCCCATAAGTTCATGGGGGGGAGATGGGGCCAACGGTGGACCCCTCCTACCAGCACCAGCCACTCTAACCCCCAGATCCCCTCAATTGAGGGAAGAGGTGGGGTGGCAGGAGCAAGGGCAGAGGGGGTTGTTCCAGCCCTTTCCTGGGCTGGTGGTCCCCTGGGTTCTCCCTGAGCAGTTGCCTCTGGACACAGCCATGTCACTGTGCAGTATAGACGGAGCCTAAGTCTGTAAACAGTGTAAATCACCAGACAGAAGAAAAAGCAGTACCTAGTGTGAAAGATGTTATAATCTGCCTAACAAAAAAGGCTCATCAACAGCAGACAAAATTTGAGGATTCACCTAAGCTTGCAGAACAGCTCTGCCATACCTGAGTGGGGGGAGAGAGGGCGAAGAGAAATCTTACCAGACTGGTAGGTGGGAGAGAACTGGGAGGAGGAATACACATAGACCACTGGTTTTTGTAATCAAAATTATAAAAACAAAATTATTAGGGCAAAATTGAATTGCAGCCTTGTACCACCACAAGCATAAAATATGAAGCTGAGCTGAAGATTGGGGCTGAGTCACTAATAAAGACAGCAGCTGTGCAGCAGAATGTGTATTTAGGGGTGTGCAGTGGTTGCAGCTCATGAACTGTCGTATTTGCTGAAAATTCTTGGAGTTGGTCACGGAGACAAAATGGTTACTCACTTTTGTAACTATTGTTCTTTGAGAGGTGTGGTTCATATTTATTCCAATTTGGTGTATGTGTGCTATGTGTACAACTGCTGGAAAATTTTTACCTTAGCTGCTACCCATTGGGTTGGCTGTGGAGCCTACTGGAGTGGCGCCCTATATGTGACTCTGCCTACCTGGCCCCTCTTTAGTTCCTTCTTGCCAGCTACTCTGACAGAGGGGAAGGATGGGTGGGTATGAAATAAATGTGAGCAACAAATCTCAAAGAACAGTTACAAAGTTGAATAACTGTTTTTTCTTCAAGTGCTTGCTCATATGTACTCCAATTAGATGATTCACAAGCCAAAACCCAGGAGGAAGGGGTTGGAGCAACAGTTTGGCTGACTGTGGTACTAAAGGCCATATCCTGTCGTGACTGTTGCACAATAGCATAATGGGAGGTAAACGTATGCACCGATGACCATGTTGCGGCTCTGCAATTTCCTGCATGGGTATACGAGCCAGGAATGCCACTGAGGCGACCTGTGCATGGGTAGAGTGTTCAGTAAGCAGGGGTGGAGGAACCTTGTCCGGGTCATAACAAGTGTGGATGAACGCAGTAATTCAGGACAAAATGTGCTGTGACGAGACCATTTGTCCCTTCACACAATACACCACTGCCACAAACAATTGTGAAGTCTTATAGAATGGCTTAATCTGTTTAATAAACAACACTAGAACACTAGTGCATGTCTTACCTCTAGGAAGGGAAAGCGTTGTTCCCTGACACTGGGATGAGGCTTAGGCTAGAACACAAAAAGAAAGATATCCTGCCCAGTGTGGAAACCAGACTGTTGGGAGGAAAGATGGGTGAGGGTGAAGCTGGACTTTATCCTTATGAAAACCATATATGGGCGTTCAGATGTCAAAGCACGGAGTTTGGAAACCCTATGGGTGGTAGTGATGGCCACCAGGAAGGCCATCTTCCAGGACATGTAGAGGAGAGAGCATGTGGCTAGCAGCTAGGAGGGTGGGCCTGTGAGAGCAGACAGGACAAGGGTGAGGTTCCAGACAAGGGCAGGGCAGCGAGCCAGAGAGTGGAGCCTGTCCATGCCTTTGGGAAAGTGCCCAACCAGGGGGCTCAAAAAACCCATACAACTGACTTTTCCATGGTGGAGGAAAGAGATGGCTGCTAGATATACATGAAGCGATCAGGTTGCCAGGCCTTGCTGCAAAGATACCAAATAATCCAGCACCTGAGGGACAGAGGCAGATAAAGGATCGTGGTTACACTGCAGGTACCAGCAGGAAAACCATTTCCATTTCGTCAGGTAAGTCTGGTAGACTGTTTCCAACTACTAAGGAGAACCTACTGAACCTGCTGCAAGCAGGTGTTCTTCACAGGGTTCAACCATGGAAGTTGGCACTTCATGGAGCTGCCATGGTGTGAGGTGGAGCGAGCGTAGATCTGGATCACACAGTCAACCATGGTTCTGCAGGAACAGGATCAGCTGCTACACTGACAGCTTCAGTAGTGTGGGATACCAATGCTGATGTGCCCATCAGGATGATGTTTGCCCTGTCCCTGCAGATCTTGAGAAGCACCTAGTGTATCAGCAGGAATGGGGGGAAAAGCATACAGAAGGCCAGTGCACCTCAGAATCAGGAAGGTATCCACCACTGCACTGGGGTTGAGATTCCAGAACAAGCAGAAATGGTGGCACTTCCTGTTCTGTTGAGTTGTGAAGAAGGCTAGCCGGGGAGACCCCCACCACTAGAAGATGTTGCGGAGAATGTCCAGCCGAAGTGACTATTCAGAGGCAAAGAACCAATGGCTAAGATGGTCTGCCAGCTGGTTCTGGATCCCCAGGATGTATGGCAACTCTAGGTGAATGAAGTGGGCTATGAAGAAGTCCCACAGTCAAAGGACTTCCTGATAGAGCAGAGAGGACTGGGTGTCACCCTATTTATGTAATACATGGCAGTCATGTTGTCTATCAGGACGGTTATACACTGGTCCCAAATGTGTGGAAGGAAAGCCTGACATGCCAGTCAAACAGCCCTGAGTTCCTGCAAATTGATGTGGAGAGAAAACCTGCATGGTGGTGGTCCCCAGATGTGTTGTCCAACCCAAACTGGACTGGAGAGGGCACAGGTGGAGCTTCGTGAACGGGACCACATATGTGCAAGCTGCCATGTGACCCAGCAACTTGAGGTAAGTTCTAGCTGTGGTGACCGGAAAGTCTGTGAGTGACCGCAGAATCTGGGTCATTATCATGAAGCAATGCTCCTGAAGGAAGACCAGTACCCTTGTGGCATTGAGAACCACCTAGATGACTTCGATCCTCTGAGTGGGTATCAGGATCGTCTTTGTGGGATTGAGCATGAGACTGAGATGGTGCAGGTGGTTTACAGTGAATACAATGTGGCTCTCCACCTGGTGACACGAGCGACCCTGCAGAAGCCAGTTGTAGAGGTAGGGGAAAGTCTTGAATACCCAACCTCCACAGGAAAGTTGCCACCACCACCATGTACTTGGTAAATACCCTCGGTGCTGTTAAGAGCCCAAAGAGGAGGGCAGAAAACTAAAAATGGTGTTGGCCCACCAAGAAGTAAAGATATGAAAGTAGGCATCCTTCAGATAGAAGGTGGCATACTAATCTCCTGGATGCAGGGAAGGCACGATGGAGCTCAGGTAAACCATATGAAACTTGTAGTTGTCCACAATCTTGAGTGCCATTAGGTCCAGGATAGGCCAAAGCCCCACTTTTGCCTTGGGGACAAGGAAGTAGTGAAAAGAAAAACCCTTACCACTGAATTGCTGAGGAACCTCTTCCACTGCCCCCACGGGGAGGAGCGTTCGAACCTCCTGCAGGAGTTGGTCATGAGAAGAGTCCCTGAAAAGGGACAGGCATGAGGGAGAAGAAGGGTATCGAATAACCCTTTTCCACAGTCTTGAGGACCCAGCAGTCTGAGGTAATTCCAGATCAGGCACAGAGGAAACATGATAGTCCGTCTCTGAAAGGAAAGGATCTGGCTATGTTGGCACTCCATCCTCGAGTGTACCCTCAAAAGCCCTGCTTGGACCATGAGGTGGGCTTGGACTGGCCCTGGGTGTTACCAGAGCAGTCCAGAAAGCCTCTGATGGAAGTAGCATGGCTGGTGGCACGAGAAGTCCATTCCTAGTCTTGACTGGAAAGTCTGTTGCTGAGGTTGAGGCTTAAAGGCTTTCCTCTGTATAGCTGGCTTGTGCATACCTACAGACTTCATAGTATTACAGGAGTCCTTTAGGCTATGGAGGCAGGAATTTGTTTGATCTGAAAACAGGCCCACCCTGTTGAAGGGAAAGTCCTGGATAGTCTGCTGCACCTCTGGGGAAAGGCCCAATGGCTGGAGCCATGTCACACACCTCATGGCTATGCCAGAGACCAAGTCCTGTACCACCGAATCTCCTGCACCCAGGAAGGGCTGGATGCAGGTGCGAGAGACCGCCTTGCCATCCTGGATGAGCACTGTGAATTCCGTGTGGGAGTTCTGAGGGAGCTGGTTCTGGAACTTAAGAAGGGAGCACAAGGCATTTAAAGTTACAGCAGCTCAGTATGGCCTGCTGGTTAGCAATGCAGAGCAGTTGCCCTCCTGTGGAGTAGATCTTATGGCTGAAAAGGTTTAGGCACTTAGCATCCTTAGATTTAGGAGCCAGGGCCTGTTGGCCTTGTTGCTCTTCCTCACTGAGTGCCTCGACAACCAACAGGAGGCACTGTGGGTGAAGAGATACCCAAGACAACCAAGCAAACATCTATGCAATTTGCAGCAATCTATAAATCAAATTCTGCCCTCATGTATGCACAGCACTACCTCTAATTTCAGTTAGAGTTATATGCATACCAAGAGAGCAGAACTTGGCCCTGTGTGAGAGCAATAAAACACTTTTGGAAAGTCTTTCAGAACAGAGTTTAACTTAGTCACAAATTATTATAAACAAACAGACCTAGATCAACTTGCACTGAAGCCTAGGCTAGAGTGCCTGAAAATAAATGTCACTAGGCTTGATTATTAATAGAAAAGGTGTGCATTAGTGACCCTTTTGAGTTGTAGTTTTTGAATAGGCAGTAACTGTTTCTCATACAAAGCATTCAGTTCCCATGATAAAATACTGTGGTGAACGTAGGGAGAGGGGGAAAACTTGTTATGAATTATGAATTGATTTCAGTTGCATCACAGAATAGTTACTTAATTTCTGGTTTAGGGCAGCTATATTATTGTGGAGTTCATGCTGTGGTCTTCAGCTCAACTTTTAACCCTGTTTAAGGGTGATCTAGGTTAATTGGCTGTCTTCTTTGTCAGGTGACTATACACATTTGGTGGAATTGCCTGAGACATACATTGGACTCATGGATCTAGTGGGGAGTAGCATGGAAGATGTGTTCGTTTCCTCTGCAAACTTTTTATACTTCCTGTAAGGTTCTTCTTCAAGAAGTGTTCAAGGATACACTTTAATGTATGCTTGTGCTGATCAGCAGGGCTTGGAGGCAGGCCAAAGATACACATTCAATGGTGCCAACTAAAAGCAGGCTATACTGCTTCCCCTATATATCTGCATTTAGCCCTGTTTACCTCAATATCATTAGACTATTTGGGGCAAGGATGTAGGAAATCAGTGTGTAGGCTGCTGAGCCTGTCTGTCTTCTGTCAGATCTTTTTGGAGAAGGATTTCCAGACCACAGCCTCAGATTGAAGAGAAGCCTGGGTCGGTTTCTCCTAATGCACCTAGCAAACAAACAAAAACACAATAAAGAAAAACTTCTTTGGGTGCTTGCTCATATGTATTCCAAGTAGGTGGTGTGTGTGCTGCATGCATGACTGCCAGAAAGTTTTTACCCTAGCTGCTACCCATCTGTGGAGCCCCCTGGCATGGCGCCAGATACATGACTCAGCCAACTCGGACTTTCCTTAGTTCCTTCTTACTGCCAGTGGCAACTGTTGAAACATTTGGCTCTCTTGCTTTGCAAGTACCATTCATCACTAGGTAGGTTTCGATAGTTCATTTATTTGTCAGTTAAGTACTTAGCAGTGGGAGTGAAGGGGCCTTCCCTTCTCTCCCATGTCCCTCAGGGGCTTGGAGCATGCCACAGCCCCAGGGCTTTAAGCTGTGCAGAGACTGCTTGAAATGCATGCCAAACAGCAACCCATACGACTCACGTCTTCGGTGTCTCGGGGTAGCTCACCAACTGGATCAGTGCAAGATCTGTAAGGCCTTTAAGCCTCGGACCAGAAGGGAATGGGACACTCATGTGAAGCAGCTCCATATGGAATCTGCTTTGGATCCATGTTATCTGGATGTGGCACCAAGCACCTCTGCTTGCAGTGTTCAAAACTCAGAAAAGGACTCCTGCCATGGCAAGTCCCCAATGGCCCCTGCTCGGTGCCGTTCTCTGTCCCTGGTGTGGCCCTCCAAAACAGCGAAGCCTATTCTGGTAGCACCGTCATCGACCTCAGGGCTGACTCCCTCAACGGGCATCAAGGACTCCTGACCCCACGGTCCCAACGTGCAGGGCTCCGTCTGTGCAGCGAGCCCCATCTTCCTGGACTTCCCCAGAATGGAGGCAGTGCCCAGTGACCCATCCTCCATGGTGGATGCCTTCAAGGCTGCAAGAGGCTTGATGAGATGAACCAGTATCCTTCTTGTGGGAGGCCTTCCACCACACAGCAGACTTCATAGGGAAGGCCTGCTATGCTGAGGCCCCTGCCTTCTGTCTCAGTGTCCCAGCATCGCTTGGCGTCCCGGTTGTTTTGGCTTTAGAACTATAGGAGTGATATTACATTGTCAGTACGTGGCTTTCATTCTCCTATCTTTGGGTGGGTTTGTAAGATTTATTAGAGATATTCACAGCATCCCACATGCTGTCACCACTCACATGCCAAATCAGTGCTCTTCTTGGGGAAGGTGGAAGAGTCAAACATGGAATGATCTTGATGGATTTTATATGACCTTTTCCTTTTCACATTCAACAGGGGAGGACTCCATCTCTTTGCAGATGCACTTGCTCCAGGGTATGAATCAGCAGCACTCTCAAAATACAAGGGTGACCTCTGATCCAGCAAGGATCTCAGTATCAAAGCAGGCAACATTGGTTTGTTTGAGCAGGCACCGATTTAAACAAAGGTCCTTAGCCACATGAGTCTGTTTTATGAATGATCTAAAAATTGAACCCGGTTTTTTGAAATGGGCTTCACCCAAGCATAGTATGCACTATTGCATGGGGATTATTGTTGGGGACTGCTTCCCCATACGATGGGCAATATTTAAGCCCTCATGAGAGCATCACAGGGGAATACTTGACACTATGGGTATTACTAAATATATACAACTACAAAGACTCTAAAATAATGAAAGGGTGAGAGGTTAAGGCCATTCACAGGTGTTAAGAAGAAACTGAGTAGGGGTGGCTTCATCTCATATGGTAAGGGGAGAGGCTATGGCCATGAAGTGCAAGCACCTGTGTTCTACAGGTGCTGTGAGGCAAAATTCTCTGGCTCCAGTGCAGGTGTGCATGCCTGCTAAGTGGACTACACAGCTGCATCTTCATGAAGAAACAGTATTTGCCACTACTAGCAAGCAGTAGCATGAAAGCAATTAGATATCAAGAATCTTGTTAAGCTCTTTGCTGATGAACAGTAAAACATGTTCCTGCCTTGGTGGCTGCCCTTCTTAAGTGACACATCCTGAGAAATATTAAGCCATTGATTTTCAAATTGTTGTCCAATGACCATCAATTGTGTCACTCATTTCCAGTTATTTGGCACAGTGGAGCCTACCATAATGGTGAAGCAGTCAGATTAAGCAATAACATTTCCAGGACTGAATTACAGCTAACCAGGCTTTCAGAATATCCATAAGCTTTCTGATTAGATAAATTAAAAACATTACATGGCTGAATCCCCCTCTCTTTCACCAATAAAGATAAATCCCCTCAAGTCAGCACTGAGCCACTTCAGCAAAGCAATGTGGGAAACTCACACTTCAACCTGCTCGGATAGTGACAGATTACCTAATTTTTGGGCTGTCAACCTAAAACTTCTCATCAACACAATTCACTGATAACTGTAATTTTGTAAAACATTGTGATATATCAGGATACAAACCAAACTAATGAACAGCTTTGTCAATGCTGCCCATATAACAATGCCTTTCAAAAGTGGTAAGGTATTCTTCAATGCAGTCTCATTCCCTGCATACAGAACGTAACTTATCCCAACTGATGGTTCCTTTAAATGAGACAGAGGGGGGGGACTCTGGGATCTGTCCAGGTTTTTTCCTAATCAAGTCTGGGTTATGTTTCTGCTCTGCATTTTCTTGGGCCTCGTGCTTTTTCAGCTCTATAGCTGCCTGCAAGGAAGCCATTTCCCTTTCCTATTTCAACTTCTCAGCTTCTAGGGCTTGTTGGAGGAATGATTTTTGTTTTTCATTCAGGTCCATGCCTTGTTTATGGGCAGCTGCTTCTCTCGTCTTCTTCTCATGTTTTAGGGCTCACCAGAGTGCAGCTGTTTCTTTTTCCTTATGCTCCATGGGTCAAAGAGGGCAGCTTCCCCCTTCTTCAATTTAGTCTCTGGTTGCTATTCTTAGGGCACATCTATACTTACCACAAGATTGACGCTCCAGAGGTCAATCTTCTAGCGTTCGATTTAACGGATCTAGTATAGATCTGTAAATTGAATGCTGAGGGCAGCCCCTGCTGGCATCCGGTACTACTCCTTTTGCAAGGAGTAAGGGAAGCTGACAAAGAGCATTTGCTCCCATCGTCCTCCCGCCTTGTGGAAGTTGCCAGTTTGGCTTAAGGTAAGTGGATTCCTGCTATGCAAAATGCATTTCGCGTAGCTGGAGTTGCATACCTTAAGCCAACATTCCTGGTCTAGTACAGACTTAGTGTTCATGTCCTTTGTCTTGCTTCTTTTTCCAATCTGTCCAGATCTAGCTTTTCAATTTTGCTGATGCTCAAATTTATGTTTTACACTGGATTAGGTAAAACAGTTTTTAATTCAACATGTTTTTATAACTATTTGAAACAATAAGCTGCTATGTTTCTTTAAAATATCTATACTGACCAGGAGAGAGTTAGGCAATACTGGACACATAGTTCTGTGGGAAAATTTGGGACTGGGGTTGTGTTGCAGTTATCCTGCAGTATAAACAAAGGAAGGGCTGCACTCCGGCTATCATAGGTGTGGCTGACAGGCTGCAATTACACACAAACATATATTCAGGGTGTGGTTTGCATGTTGGAAAGCTATTTGTGAGCAGCCCAAATGGGAGCTACTTCAACAAGAAACTGTAAAACACCAAAGGTTACAGGGCAGTGGTGATACTGACTAGCCAGTACCCTAGAATATCACAACCACACACTATGAATATAACATAGAAAAGGGGCGGGGAACCTAAGGCCTGGGGGCTAGATGCTGGTGAAGGTATTTTTTGTTTCTCATGTTTTGTTTTGACCCAAAAAAGGTTCCCCACCCCTGTTACAGAGTAACAATGGACCTGAAAAACTGACGTCAGAAGTAACTTGAAGAAAAAGTAGTTAGTGAAAAGAATGATTAACTAAAATTTTATGCTAAAACAACCAATTCACACCCCATCCTGCCCCGCTGTGTTTTCTCATTTAAATCTGGAATCGCTCCAATTACATAAGTATAATAAAGATGACGTTAAAGTGCATTGACATTGACAACTAGTACACAATCTGAAAAGCATTTTTTGTAGGCTCCTTCAGGCAACGTGTCAGGTCCCAGGCAACATTCTACCTATAGACACTAAACACTAAGCTGCTATCTATGGTCAAATCCTCATCTCCATCATTATCCCACTATAAAACGGTATACTTGTAACTGTGACAGCCTGGTGGTGTGAATGAACAAAGAGCCATCAATTTTCTCATTAAGCAGATATCTTTTGCTTGAAAAAGAATGAAACTAATTTCTAACTAACAAGACACTTATTGCTTTGCTACCTATTGAAAGCACATCTCTCTACTTTATAAAGTCTACATTTGAAAAAGAAACTAAGGAAGTAGTATGAAACATTTAGTTTAACTTAAGAATTGAGATTAAGTAAGTTTTGGAAAACAGGTATGGTCACCGAGTTGCACTAAAAGTTTAATGTCTGTTTTCCAGCCAGGTATCAGAAGACTTATCAATACATGGTATTATGGTAAATGAATAATACTGGAGCCATCTTTATAAACAACCCTAAAACTGGTATTCCAAAGGGAATCAGAGGTTTAAAAAATACCACTAATGCAGATTTTCCTTCACCTTTAATTATCTCTTTTTTTTATTTTCATAAGTCAAATGTGTCAATATATTGATACTCCTAAATCATCATCCATCATCCATTTTGATTCATAAGTATACCTTCACTGTTTCCAGTTATGATATTTCAAAATCTCTTTGGAATACTAATTTCATCTTAATAGGTTTCTTCAACTTTTTTTTTTTTTTTTTAACTCCACCCTATTTCCCTGAATCGTTGCTCAAGACAGTTGCTGATGTAAAGTTTAATATAAAATATTTTGTCACAAAATAGTATTGCTTTTGTATGCACATTGTGGCAAGAATTATTTTTTTCAATAAAAACTATACCATCTTCCATAAAATCCTACACATATTAAGATTTGTGATGCAGAACAAAATTACACAGGGTGAAACAGGTACCAGCACAACAGTGAGATTATATTACATCAAAAATTTTTAATGGTCCCAAATATATACTCAACAACTAAGCATACACTCAGGGGGCAAAATAAAATAAAATAAAATAAAATTATGACACAAAAGTGACCACATCTAGAATTCCACTCAATCTTTAATCAAGAAGGGACAGACCAATCCCCCACCTCCAAAAAATTCTGCAGTTTAAAGGGCAAAAGGGAACAGATAAAAAAAGAGGAAATTTTATATTCAGGCCTTCCCCCATAGAGGTTTTTAAAACCTGTTGCAGCTTGACTAAAATGTTCAAAATGTATGATTTCAAAAGGCAGGTCTCTTTATACAAAGAAACTGCTGGCATTCTTAGTGAAGAATTATAGCAAGACAGCCTTTTCTTCAAAAGTCTCATACATTGTCCAAGAAAGCATATTCTGATTGTAGCAACTGACCAGCCAATCCAGAGTTCCATGAACAAAACTCCTGCCCTGTTGGCTTTTTATGTTTCCATTTCCTTCCCTGAGAAAAGGGCAATGTGTGGTCCAAGTTGGAGAGCTCAAAGGCGTAAGTCTTCCCCCAAATGTAATATTTTCCCCTTCTTCTGCTCCTTTGAATTGGCACTTGATTAGCAGAAATCAATTTGTAAAGGCTGATCTGTGTCTCACACAGTATTTCACAAAAGATTGCTGCTTTGTTGTGTGTTATTTTTAAATTTGAAAAATTAGTAGGTTTTCTTTTTTTTTCCCCAACTGGAATTGATGTTTGTTGCTATTATGACGACTCAAGTTTTGCTTTCTTTGACAAAGGTAGAGTTTCTTCCTTATCTTCATCTTCATCATCCTCTTCATCATCATCAGGATAATCTACAAGCCCCACTAAGCCTCCCTGTGAAAAAATGCAAACAAGTCATACACAAAAATGAACCAAATACTGCTCAATCTCAAAAGATATCAGAAAATATTATAAGCACAAGAATACTGATAAGTATGAAGTTTTGTATAAAAATATACTCCAACATGCACAAAAGTAATGTCTTTTGCAAGTGCTGATTATGGTCAGTCCAAACAAACAAACAAAAACACAAAAAAAGGGGTTGGGGTGGGGAGGAGGGTTCTACCCCTCCAAACAATCCTACCTGAAGGGATAATTTGTGTGGAAATTAAAGAAAATGAAAACTACTTAGTAAGCATTTGTCATTGCAGCTCTATCTGTACAAAGATGGAAATTTCCTTTACCTAAGATAGTTGACTGGACTGCAGCAATGAGCGATCTGGCAGAACTTCAGAGACAATATGGAACATCCTTCAAATTGAATTATCAATTAGGATAATTTTATAATATGGTCTCTTTTCACTAATGCTAATTCACTAAGTAGCAACAGTAATTTTAAATATGTTTATTATATGCAAAGTAGCTACATTATATGATGTGAAGGTTACAAAATTTAAACAATTTTAGGAAATTCAAAAAAGTATATCTAGTAACATTAACTTATCTACACTGCATATACTGACCAAAACATTCTAATTTAGATGCCTATGGTTAGGCATCTACATCCATATTTAGGCACCTAAATAAGTGATGATCTTAGGAGGCAGTAAACACCCACAATGCCCACTTAATACAATATTTTTTAATTTCTGGAATTTATTCAACACCTGACTACCAAGAGTTGTGGCTAAGCAAGTACCTCTGAAGATCAAGTCCCTCGTTTAGGTGTCTAACTTTAGACACCCAAATTAGAAAATTTTGGCCATTGTATGCGGGGGCATAAATGCACCAAGTATATTGTACATTATATACAAATAACATAGGGTAGTATTTTACACAGCATAACACTATATCTATATAGACTATGAGCTAATAAATGCTACTAGAAAATCTAATTGCAATGTTATTTCTAATGGGCTCGTATGAACAATTACAGCAATTTTAGAGCAAAACATTCAGAATCCACATATATATTATTGTATTAAATTGGGAGGATGACACCTTACACAGAAAGACCACTATTGTCCTGTTTTAATAGATAACCCAACAAACTGCACAACAGTGTAAATACAAGCTTTTCCTAGTACTATGGACCAGCTGACATTTACCACAGTCTAACAATTCAACATGCAAAACTATACCTACAGCTAGATTTATTGCTTGGGAGGTGTGGCATGGAGGAAGAGGGATTGTAAGAGGAGTTTTCTACATGTAAGAGGAGTTTCCTGTCATTCTAGAACAGAATAGCTTCCTCTGTTGCAACATCCCACACTCATATATTCCTCTGCATAGTGATTTATGCTTCCACTGGCATAGAGTTCCTCCCATATTCATGTTTTAGTGGGATTCCCTCTGTTCTGAAGAACACCTAATATAAGGATCATCATAAAAAGGTGTCAGAGCTCTAACTCTGCTTTGCTGCTAGGGGGAGCAGCAGGGCTACCACAAGCTGGAGAGGGTACAAAAACCTCCACAGGACAGGGAATTTGCTGGAGACCAAGCTAAATTATATGAATGCCTGACCTATTGCTTCTTCCACTGGTGGGACAAATCTGCCACCTACAGAAGAATCTGAAGTACACATTTCTATGGGAATCTCACATTAGTTCTCTTTTCAACCAGGCTTTTCTGTTGCAGGTGTGCTATGAATGGTAGAAGAAAACTTTTAGTAAGAGAACAAAAATGAGATATGGAGGTGAAGAAAAAGCAGCCAGGCTTTTAAAAATGAAGTGGCCTCATTTCCAGGTTTTTGGGAGCAAACAAGATTACAGAAAGATCCAAGCGACTTTTCAAAAATGGAAGAACTCAGTACTAGTATAGGTTTTCTTAGCAGTTTTATGTTACCATGAAATTCTAGTCTCCATACATGAAAACCAAGCTCGATAATACACACCTGTTAAATATAATTTTAGGACAAAATATAATTAAATGCATTTACAAATACAGTGCTGGAGTTTGAATATGCTCCTTTTCTCTAATAATCCTTTTTAATACATTTTTTATTTTAGTGTTCCCCACCTGAAAACAACCAAGTGAAAAAAAAGCCAAATTTCTTTCCAAGCAAGATTTAATAATCACACGTGTTGTGGCATACAGCAACTGTCTCCAAGAGCATATGGCCACAGCTAATAAAATAGCTGTAGGATTCTTGACACCGCTATAAGAATTGCTACTAGGGACATATGGTGGTGTGCAGCAAAATTAGGAAATAGCTCCATTAACTCTTTCAACAGTAAACTATTTCTACCCATCCAGTTTCCCTATGCAATCAAAACCCCACTTCTTCCCCCAACCAGCGTGGCTAGGGGCACTATCAGGGCTGGGGGTCCAGCACAGGTCCACACACCCTGGGAGCGGCAGGGGAAGCTGAGTAACATGACCCCAGCTCACTCTGCTCCCCCAGTCACACTACTCTGGTTCCCACCAGTAGTGCAGGGGTGGTCTTGCCCCTCCACTGAGCGATGCACTGGGCAAGCGGAGCGAGCTAGGGCCATGTTGTTCAGCTTCCCCTGCCACTGTGGGTGAGTGTAGGGGGGGAGGGAGGAAAAGGACCCTTACTGCGGGTGTCAGCAACTGCCCCGCTCCCCACCTAGCCTCCAGGCCATCCAGAGGCTCTGTCCCTGCCGACTGCTGGCTGTCTCCTCACCCCTCTTACTGGGGGGGGGAAGGGAAGGGCCCCCTTTACATCCCTACCTCACATGTTTCCTCTGAAGTGGAGAATACATAAAATAAATACTTCGTATTTTTGTGTTTTAATTGTGAACAAGTTTGTGCATGAAAACTGATTTAAATACTCCTTTTGTTTATATTAGGTCAAGGCTCTTCAAAAGTGCTAGAGACCAGGAAAATGTGCAAAGGATTCTACTAGGGATGTTAAATTTAGTTTAATCAACTGATCAACTAGTAGATGGATTTTCCATTGGCTAGTCGTTAGTCGATAAGCGGGGGAGCCATAGCGGGGTTAGCTCCCGACCCTGAGAGCTAACCCCACTGCGGCTCTGCCTTTTAAATGTATTAAGAGACAGCAGGCTCTTAATACATTTAAAAGGCTGAAGCACAGCGGGGGAGAGGGGACCCGGCATGAGCCAGGCCAGATGATTCCCGGCTCATGCCGGGTCCTCCTGCTGCACACCAACCTTAAATGTAAAAAAGGCTGAAGCGCAGCAGGGGGACCAGGCGCGAGCCAGGAATCAGCTTTCCTGCCTCGCACCAGGTCCTCCCTGCTGTTCTTCTGATTTATAAATGTATTAACAACAGGCAGGGCAGGCAGGTGGGCCATGTCCCCGCTACCATCAGCTCCTCGCAGAAACTGTGTTGGGGGGAAAACCAGCTTTTAAGCCGGATCCCCCACCCCGCAGCACCGGCTCCTGCTCCCACCCTTAGACTCTACCACAATGAACTAGGGATGTGAATGACTAGTTGACTATCCGATAAGCAAATGCTTATCAGATAGTTGACACACTAGTCAACTAGTTTCTCACCCCCCCTTTGCTGCCTATCAGAAAGAGTCAGCAAGGGGGGAGGGAAGAGGAGGAGGTGCTTCAAAGTGGCAGCACCATGTGGAGCCTGGGGCCAGATGCTGGGCTCCACATGGCGCTGCCACTTTGAAATGCTGCGTGCAGCCTGGGGCTGTGTGGAACCCGGGGTCAGCGGGGGACCTTGGGCTCCATGCAGCGTTGCCGCTTTGAAATACTGTGGGGAGCACGGGGCCAGTAGGGGACTGCTTGAGTCCCCTGCTGACCCTGTGCTCCTCGCAGTGCTTTGGCCTTTGAAGGCAGAGGTGCCCTTATAGACTAATTGAATAGTCGATGCAAATTGCATCAACTATTCAATTAGCCAATTAATCTAAATTTAACATCCCTACAATGAACTCATGCTTAAACTACTGTAAATAACTCAGATTTATGTAAGTGATCAGAAGGGCTCTAAATTTGCCGCAGCTACAACAAGAACAAAAATTTGACCAATTGAAGTTGAAAAATACCTTGGTAGTAATAGCTGCCATCTGAGATGTGCTTTTAGAAACTGATCCGGGTGATCCTGGTGACCCTGGAGATCCTGGCGATCCTGGAGAGCCAGACAAGTTACTTGCAGATGACTGGCTGGTAAGGTTAGTTTTTGTACCACTAGAGAAGGAAAGTTTGAAACTTGGGCTCTGACGACCAGAAAGATTAGTTTTCAGAAGAACCTCCTTTTCTTCACTCTCTTTCACTGTAGAAAAGAAATATACATTTGAGTGGATACATTTATTGACAGAAGTCATTGGGAGGAGTTATAAAATGTTTATTATTTTGCTACAGAAGTTGCATCTCTAACTTCACTTGTATCTTGATGGAAGGAGAAAAATGAATATACTTTTAATAATTTGTATTATTGCAATGCCTAGCAGCCTGTGTCACTCCATTGTGTACTATTTCATAATTGCTATTTGCTGAATGTACAAACCAAACCGACTAGATATAAATTAAGCAAACAGTGCATGGACAACTAGATTATAAAGCTGTGAATTTTTTTTTTCATTTCAGTGCTTTAAAAAGATGCAGCAAATTCATTAAGAACATGATTTTTGCAGTTTTATGCCTTTAAAATAGATAAAAATAAACATGGTTTGAATTTAGTTGCATGTAGCAAATTCTAAAACAATAAGGCTTTATATGAAAATACCCTTCATTTAAACAAGATACATGACCATTCCCCTTCCTGTCACTTACATTTTTTCCTTTCCATGAATTTACTGATAGGGTCCATAATGTCGTCTTCATTTTTAGTTTTGTCAGAGGGGGGCACAACTGCTTCACCATCCTCCATATCATCTTCATCACTATTAAACCACATTTCCTCCTCATCCTCTAGGGTTCTTGCATCTCTCCGGTATCTATGGTTTCTCAAGATGCTACGCATGCTGTGGAACAAACAGTTTTTAAGGCTTCTGAGATGCAAGTATCACTTAAGTTTACATAAATATTGGAATAAACCAGGATGGCATAACTTTACAGACAAAAATATTGTCAAAAAGATCAGGTTTTTTTTTTTAAAGTCATCCTGCAACTTGTATCTTTATTTACTTTACATGGACTACATAAAGCAATGCAACAAATGAAAAGGTTGTAGTGTAGAAAAGTAAAACCTTACTAATAAGTGCATTCACACACACTTCACCACTCTCTCCAAAGGGGCTGTAAATCTTAATAAGAATAGCCTTTGTGTTTTTAAATAAACTTTATTAACAGTACTAGTAAATTATGGAGTATTGTCAGAATATCAATCTATAATCGCCAAAATAAACAAAGGACATTTTAAAACTATGACTCGTGTCTTCTTATAGTGCAATTACACTTTGACAGATGAAAATGTTATATTAATAGAACAAGGTGTCATTGTCAACTCAATTTTATTATGAATCTGACTATATATATATATATATATATATATTTTTAAAGTCCAGCTTCTCAAGTCAGGCAATCACAAAAGATTCTCATCTTTCACTTAAAAAACAAACAAAAAGTTTCTACTTCTTCTAAAGTACAGAGAAAAATATTTTAAAATGTGAACCCTACACAAAATCAGGAGGCCAATAAGAATCCAAAACATTTTGTTTTCAACAACTCATGTCCAGTGTTCCAAGATTTTCTGTCCTTGGGCAGGCTGAATTTTCTTTTGGGTGGGTTGAAATTTGCAATACCAATTTTGAGGCAGTATGTAGATGTGAACCACCAATACAAATAAAACACACACACACACACACACACACGCACGCATGTGTAAAAAGCAGTACATTCGTGTGGAATATATTAAAACAAAAGATTGTTAACAAGGAGCAATTCTTGCAATATTTAATATGAAATCAAATAAAAAGAAAATTAACTCTACCCTTGGAGTGCATGTATCTTCATCCTCTCTCACAATTCAAGATAGTAAACATGCCAAAATCCATATTATCCATACATAGCTCAGTTTTAAGATGCTAAACAAATCCATGAGTCAACTAGAAATAGCATTTGCAACGATAGCTAATACAATATTTACTGACACTGGAAAGGAGTGTAAAAGGCATTCATTAAGGCTTATACAGTTTCTCTGGGGAATGTTTAGGATCCATGCTATAAAAACAGATAAAGTTCTCCTGGTTTGAAACTTTCACCTTGTGTGTCACAAACTCTGAGAGGGGTAGCTGTGTCAGTCTGTAACTGAAAAAACTTAAACAACCAATGGTCCTGCAGCACCTTAGAGGCAACAAAACTCAAAGATTAGAAGCCCCAGAACAAATTAACGCATGGCTTCAGGTTTGTAGTAAGGATGTTAAGGATTAGTCAACTATCCGGTAAGCAAATGCAAATCTGCAAATCAGATAGAGGCAGCAAAGGGGGGGAGGGGCAGGAAGGAAGAATATTGGGCTCCGCGCGGTGCTGCCACTTCGAAATGCTGTGGCTGCGTTTCAAAGGGGCAGCACCGCACAGCTGATCCTCGTATCTGTGTGGCACTGCCCCATGGCGCAGTCTCGCATTTCAAAGTGGCAGCGCTGCGTGGAGCCTGGGGTCTGCTAGGGACTCCTGCGGCATTTCTGTGGAATCCGGAGTCAGCGGGGAAGTTCCTAGCTGACCCCAGACTCCGCACGGCATTTCAAAGCGCGCAGAGCCCGGGGTCAATTGGGGAGTCCTCAGCTGATCCTGGGTTCTGCAGAAATGCCGTGTGGAGTCCGGGGTCAACTGGGGGAGTCCCCAGCTGATCCCAGGTTCCGGGAAATGCTGCGTGGAGCCCAGTGTCAGCTGGGAAATCCTCAGCTGACTCTGGGCTCCGCATGGCATTTCAAAGCGGCGGTGCATCATGGAGCCCAGGGTCAGCAGGGGAGTCCCCCACTGACCCTGGGCACCATGAGGGCGCTTCCCCCCTTTGAAATGCACAAGAGCCTCCACTGGGGACTTTTGTACATTTCAAAGTTGGCAGGCCACGTGCAACCTGGGGCTAGCAGGAAGTCTTGCTGACTCTGGACTCCATGTGGGTGCTTCCGCTTTGAAATGTGCAAGAGGCCCCAGGGGTTGTTGTGCATTTCAAAGGGTAAGCGCCCTCATGGAGCCTGGAGTCAGCGGGACTTCCCGCTGGCCCTGAGCTGCACGTGGAGTTCTGCATTCCTCCTTTGAAATGTACAAACGCCCCAGTGTTGGCTCTTGTACATTTCAAAGGAGGAATGCGGAAGTGCCTATCAACTAGTTGATGGAAATTCCACTGAATACTTGACTAGTAAATCACTTGTTAGTTAGCCTCCTTAGTTTGTAGACAGATGCATGTTCTAAAGAGCTTGCAAATAAAGTGTCTGTCATCTTACAAAAGAACTAGCATCACACTTAGTACTTGCTATTTCTGACTCACAAGAACCAGAAACTCTACCACATAGCAAACATCTGGCCATAATGTAATACAGTATACCATATAGTAATTCTAACAGGATTTTTAAAAAAAATCATTAAGATCAGAGTTTTAGATGTCTGCAACACTCCAAAAAAATTCTGTTACAATTTTTTTTTCTATCTTATCTTAAGCCATTAACACCTATGTAAACTTTGTTTGAAGTGTAATCATGCAAATATCCTCCTGGCCCGCACACATACCATGCAGCCTGTTCTCCCCCTCCTTCCTACATCTCAGCCAGCCAGAGGACTGCAGCAAGCCAATCAAGGACACTCCTTCCTCCACCTCACTGCACAGATGCCAGCACCCACCCACTCCCTCTTTCCCCCACCTACCTCATAGAGTCAGCCCCTTATCTCCCCCTTCCCAGGAGGCTTGAGTGCGCTGAGTTTCTGCTTCTCTCTCCTCGTACAGACAGGACTCTCCAAACTCCCCTCCCCTCTGACTCCTCCTCAGCCAATTACTCCCTTCCCTTTCTCCTCCTCCCCCATCACTCTTACCAGCCACTTATTCTCTCATCTCCCTTCTTTACCTGCTCTGGGAGCTGCTCAGTTTCAAGCACAGAATAGCTCCGTTTAGGTGCTGCTTAGCAAGATGCCCCACCAGTCAGCTGAGCTCCCTGCCTGCACAGGAGCTTTCAACTACTGAGCAGATCTCAGAAAATAGCTGTGTGACTGCACAGGTGTGCAGCTTACAGAAGTTAGCTCATGTCTTTGGTGGCTTGACTCACTATATTTGAACACTTCCAATGGGCAATACTGTGGTCTTCTCTATCAACCAAAGTATTTCATGTACTAAACCGTGTAATCATATCTTTGGAATTTTTGCATGCTTCATTTAGGGCTTGGCTTATGAGGCTATAAAGGAATGTAAATGAGAGCAAGACACTCTCCCATGCTGCCTCTGAGTGGGAAGCTTGCCTCCGTATTCACTACAAACATAGGAGGAGAAAAGTTGAGCCAACTGTGCCTCTCAGGGCCATAATTCTTTCCTTGGGCTGCTCTCAGGCAGAACAACTGTGTGCTATCCCCTATCACTGGCTAAACGTAAAGGAAAATCTAGCTCTTAAGTGTTCTGTTTTTCTCCCAACTGATTAGAAAAGAAAAATTTCTTCTGTGTTGGGCTATTTCCATAAAGGGGCAAAGAGAGATTTTTGTTTATATTTTTAACAAAGGGCAATGCATTTCTAAATCAGATTAAATCAATAAATTAAGTAGAGACTATGTGGTGCCTTTAAAACTGGGAATAACTTCTGACAAACAGACACAAGCTCAGCACGCAGTTTCATTCAGGCAACCAGCAAGTAACCCCCAAACACACACACACACACACACACACACACACACACACTTAAGCGAGGGACTTCCCATTTTTCTGGCACAACCAAACCCTGACCTTAGTAAAAGTTAGGATCAGAGAAGCAAGAGAAAGGACCCTGGCCGGCCAGGGGATGGAGGCAGAGAGAAAAGGCCCCCCCCCCACTTAAGTCCCTTCACACGCCTAGCCTTCTGCCCTGAGCCCCTCAACCCCCCACCCCGATTCCTACAACCCTCCACCCCCAGGCCCTGCCCTGACTTCTGCATCCCTACCCCCCCACTCTGCTAGTCTCCTGCCCTGAAGGACCTGGGCAGCACTGGGTAAGTCTTTTAGTGCTAATATGCAAACTCTAGAGCTTTTATTTTCATATACTGAAATGCTCAATTTACTAGGCATTGGATACTAACAATTCAGATTAATAATATTTAATGCAATGTATAAGCAATAACAACTCTCAGACTCTCAATCTGAAATATAAGCATTAATGTATAAGCAAAAACTGTGTATTGTACCATGTTTTTATTGTATACGCAATAAAAACCATGATAGTTCTATTAAAAAAATCTGTCATTTTAAAACAGATTTGCTGTAATCCTGATTCTTTGCTGACATGATAGCTGTTTTCAAATATCTAAAAGGGTGTTACTGAACCAAAAATGGTTTATATATATGATTTAAGAAAAAAAAGTCAGTGATAATCCAGGATAGAATAATCTTTCAGATACTTTTGAGAATCTTATTTTCTAGAGAATGAGCTTCGAATATTGTTAGCTCCAGTTAGGATAATTTATTCAAAGTTAGAATAGAGAAATCTTCTGCATTTATTATACTCTTCCACACACTTAAATTTAGATGCAGACTTAAGACATATCTGTTGAACCCTGGCTAGGTATTTGAGCAACACAGATCTGGAAATCACACTGTCAACCACATCTGTTCAGCAAGACCTGAGCTGCAAACAGCGAAGGGTCTGAATTATTAATGGCTCCTGACGGGGAACAGAAATACACATGACTGTATCCTTAAAGACAATTTAGCACCAAAGTATTAATGAATAGATTTACATATTCATTTACCTGTCAAGTTTGGGATTATCTTGTCTTTCTCTTTGTTGTTCAAATCGTAGTTTCAATCCTTTAAATGTTTGCACGTAATCTACATCTTCCAGTGCTTTCCAGTAATTCTCAATTACATGAGCTGTTAATGATTTTATATCTTCCTATAGGAAAAGTACAATAAAAAACAACATGACTTTTTAATTCAAGATGACAAATTTATTTTCATAGAATCATAGAATACTTGAACTGGAAGGGACCTCGAGAGGTCATCAAATCCAGTCCCATGCCCTCACGGCAGGACCAAGCACCTTCTAGATCATCCCTGATAGATATCTATCCAACTGCTCTTAAATATCTCCAGTGATGGAGATTCCACAACTTCCCTAGGCAATTTATTCCAGTGTTTAACCACCTTGACAGTTAGGAAGTTTTTCCTTATGTCCAACCTAAACCTTCTTTGCTGCAATTTAAGCCTTCTTGTCTAATCCTCAAAAGCCAAGAATTTTTCTTCCTACTCATTACACCCTTTTAGATATTTGAAAACAGCTATCATGTCCCTCCTCAGTCTTCTCTTTTCCAAACTAAACGAGCCAAATTCTTTTCAATCTTCCTTCATATCTCATGTTTTCTAGACCTATATCATTTTTGTTGCTCTTCTCTGGACCTTCTCCAATTTATCTACACCTTTCTTGAAATGTGGTACCCAGAACTGGACACAATACTCCAACTGTGGCCTAATCATAACGGAATAGAGCGGAAGAATGACTTCTCGTGTCTTGCTCACAACACTCCTGTAATGCATCCCAGAATCTTTTTTTTTTGACAAGTGTCACACTGTTGACTCATGTTTAACTTTTATGGTCCATTCTGATCCCTAGAGCCTTTCTGCAGTACTCCCTTCTAGACCATTGCTTTCCATTCTGTGTATGAAACTCATTGTTCCTTCCTAAGGGGAATACTTTGCATTTGTCCTTATTGAACTTCATCCTATTTACCTCAGACCATTTCTCCAGATCATTCTGAATTATGACCCTATCTTCCTAAGCACTTGTCACCTCTTCCAGCTTGGTATCATCTGCCAACTTAATAAGCATACTCTTCATGCTAACATCTAAATCGTTGATGAATATATTGAACAGTACCGGTCCCAAAACAGACCCCTGCGGAAAGTCCCCACTGAGGACTCTTGTACATTTCAAAGTTGGCCGCTGCTTCACCCCTGTCTCCTCCCACAGAGCTGGAGGGAACTGGCTTTTAAGCTGGCTCCTCCCAGCACCCCCAGTTGACTAGTCGATTAGTCACTTGCATCCCTACCTTATAGTAGCCCCATCAGGGTTGTATTTCTCTAATTTATTGATAAGAAGGTCATGCAAGACCGTATGAAATGTTTTACTGAAGTCTAGGCATACAACATCCACTGCTTCTCCTTTATCCACAAAAGTTGTTATCCTATCAAAGAAAGCTATCAGATTGGTTTGACGTTTGTTCTTTACAAATCCATACTGGCCGTTACCTATCTCCTTATTATCTTCCAGATGTTTGCAGATGAATTCCTTAATTACTTGCTCCATTATCTTTCCTAGCACAGAAATTAAACTGACTGGTCTGTAGTTTCCTGGGTTGTTCTTATTTCCCTTTTTATAGATGGACGCTATATTTGTCCTTTTCCTGTCTTCTGGAATCTCTCCCGTGACTTTTCAAAGATGATAGCTAAAGGATCAGATACCTCCTCTATCAGCTCCTTGAGTATTCTAGGATGCATTTCATCAGGCTCTGGTGACTTGAAGACATCCAACTTTTGTTAGTAATTTTTTACCTGTTCTATTTTTTAAATTTTAACTTCTAAACCTACCCCATTTCTGCTAGCATTCACTATATTAGGCATCTGGTCACCATCAGTCTTCTTGATGAAAACCAAAACAAAGAAGTCATTAAGCACCTCTGCCATTTCCAAGTTTCCTGTTAGTGTTTCTCCCTCTTTACTGCTCCTCCCAGCACTCCCAGTCGACTAGTCACTTGCATCCCTACCTTATAGTAGCCCCATCAGCGTTGTATTTCCCTGTTCTTGGTCTTCCTCTTGCTTTAATATGTTTGTAGAATATCTTCTTGTTACCTTTTATGTCTCTAGCTAGACTGAGCTCGTTTTGTGTCTTTGCCTTTTTAATCTTGCCCCTGCATATTAGCATTATTTGCTTATATTCATCCTTTGTAATTTGACCTAGTTTCCACTTTTCATAATACTCCTTTTAGATTAATAGATCATGTAAGATCTACTGGTTAAGCCAAGGTGGTCTCTTGCCATACCTTCTATCTTTCCTATGCAGCAGAATTGTTTGCTTTTAGGCCCTTAATAATGTCCCTTTGAAAAACTGCCAACTCTCTTTCTTTTTCCTTTTAGTCTTGCTTCCCATGGGACCTTACCTATCAGATCTCTCAGTTTACTAAAATCTGCCTCCTGAAATCCATTGTTTCTATTTTGCTGTTCTCCCTTCCACCATTCCTTGAAATCAGAGTTCGTGATTCTATGATCACTTTCACCCAAGCTGCCTTCCATTTTCAAATTTTCAACTAGTTCCTCCCTATTTGTTAAAATCAAATCTAGAACAGCTTCCCCCCAGTAGCTCTCAATCTTCTGAAATAAAAACTCCAATGCAGTCCAGAATTTATTGAATAATCTGTGCTCTGCTGTGATAGTTTCCCAACATATGTCTGGATAGTTCAAGTCCCCCATCACCACCAAATTTATTTGTTACAATAAAACATACAGTAGTATATGGCAAAGATATGGAGGGATGCAACAGTCATGAAGTACCTTCAGAGTAATACCATAGTAATTTATTCATTAAAAAACAAATATTATAAATACCAGTGTAGCTGAAACATGGTACTTAACTTCTGATTAATAATCTGATAATAAGAGAACGTAACAGTTTTGTATCCTATTCTTCAAAACTTAAAACAAGGTAAAAAACTGTATACAAAGTAAGTATAAAACTATGAAAGCAACTAAATATTAAAGCCTCTAAGGCAATTTATGCAAATTTTGCAAGTCAGTCAGTCTTCTTGTATCTGTTGTAACAAAACAAGGTAGTGAATACCTTTACCCTGGAGAGGGGGAGAGAAAAAAACCACTACTAAACAGAGACAAAAACAAATAATTATATCTTTATATGAGAGGGAAGACAAGAGGAAAGAGTGGTTTATTACTCCACAGAATGAGCTGTGCAACTAGCTCCCAATCCCACAGAACTTTAAATGGACCAGTAGGAAGACATCAGGGCCCTCTGACTCTGCAGCTTCAAACACAAATCTCTCTTTCACTTCCAGAAGTTTCAATCCACTGAATCTGTTCTACCAACAGTGACGATCCCTGGCCTTGACTACCCTGGGATAGGGATGTTAAATACCAGTTAATTGAATAGTAGATTAACCTCATGAATTATTGGTTACTCACCGATTCTATAGTCCCCGGGGATGGGGCTAGCATCCAATGCAATCCAGCCCCACTCCAGAGGAGCCCCCTGCCACTCCACGCTGCTGCCTCTGATACAGTAGCTGTTCCACGAGGGGAGCCAGTTTAAAACCAGCTCCCCTCACAGACTGGCTTCCTGCTGCCCCACACTGCTGCCTCTGATACAGAGGAAGCAGCACAGGGGTGGCAGCAGCCCCTGTCCAGGGGGAGAGGGGATAGGGTCTGAGCTCGGACACAGCACGAGCTGGAACTGAGCCAGTCTGCCTGCCCACCTGGCTCCTAATACATTTTAAATGCAGAGCCACAGTGGGGGCAGATCCTGGACCTGGTGCAAGCTGGGACTAAGCCAGGATGCTGGCCAGCCTGCTAAAAAATTACTGGCAGGAATGTGCGTAGTCTATAGCATTAACCAATAAGCTTTTGGTTATCGGTTTATCAGTTAATCAACTACACTATTACATCCCTACCCTGGGGGCCCATGCAAGTGGGAGGATCCTCATCACAGAAAATTCATAAAGCTCCAGGACCTGTTACATTTCCCAAGTAATTTCCAGAGACTAGTGGGGGTAATTATCAATGTGACCACCATCCTAACCCAACGATATCAAGCCACCTGCCCCCTTATGGATCTTAAGGTGAGACAGCATCTGGGTAAATTGGCAGATGGGGGAAAACAGTTCTCTGGAGAGATCTGACTAATTCCTTATAGCTCCATGAAGAAATCTTACATCATCCAGTAGATTAACACTTCTTTCCATATTCTGTAGAATTATTACAGACACCCCCGAGTACACAATTATTGTGTTCACGTATCTAATTTTAAATTACATCTATATTTCAGATATTATATGCTCCAGAAAAAAATTCAATCCAGAGTTAGTTTATACAACTCTTTTCAAGTCTGGGCACAACGCAGGGCAACTTCAACATTGTACGTTCACTGAACGGAGCTCTGGAAACAAAGGAAGTATTTTCAAACAGCAGTCCATACAAAACTCTATTTAAATTATGGATTTCCAGTGGTCCCATGATAATTCCATCAGAATTAACTGGGCATCCATAATTGTATCATAAATTAAAGTCTATTTAACTCCAAGTATACATGATCTATTATAAAAACTAAAATTGGTCATTCAAGATGTGATAGTACTCACCACCCTAATAAATTCAAACATTTCTATTATAGCAGAGTTCATCAGATTATAGCGGGATCCATTGTTGAGAAATGCTTTGACCACAGGTTCAAACAAAAAGCTTTTCATTATGTAGCGGTTGTAGAATTCATCCTTCAATCCAATTATCTTTCTCTTAAAACGAAGGGCACCTAAAACAGTGGAATGAGTATCAGAGAGGTAGCTGTGTTAGTCTGAATCTGCAAAAGCGACAAGGAGTCCTGTGGCACCTTATAGACAAACAGATTTATTGGAGCATAAGCTTTCATGGGCAAAGACCCACTTTGTCAGATGCATGTTAAAACAGAGGAATGATTGTTAAAAATCCATGAATTCTTCATATGTTACATTTAAAAACAAAAAAATCAGGTTTGTGCCAAGCTGACTTCAAGAAGGATAACTCCCAATCCAAGCTTTACATTGTTGGCAATGGATAATGTACTCAGCTATCCAGTACTCTGTGGGTTAAATCTCTAGTGTCTTGAAACGAGAATTGAAATGTAATGACATTACTGGGGGGAAAAAAAAAATCTTTCGTAGTTATCCTAAATGCACATCATCTCTTTTCCATAAAGATCCTTTAACAAAACAGAATGCTATTTCATAATTACACTGCTAGTATACAGACCCTTATTTTGAAAACAAGTTTTAAAGAAAAAACATTTCAAAATGTAGTACTTGACAGTTATCATGATTAGGCTTATAATGAGATCATTTTTTTCTTTAAAAACAGATAATTTAGCCATTAGGAAAAAGAAGAAATTAGTACTACAGACTGTAATCAGGTATTATATTGGGTGATTAGCTGAATCTTCCCAGCATTTGTCATTAAACCAGAAAATCTAGTTCCAGCCTTCTTGGAGCAGACACTATCAACCTTACTGCGCTATACTTTTGAGATTGAGAAACCCACTGGAATTTAGACAGAGACTACTGAAGTTATTCAACTTGTGACCAAAAGCCAAAGATGAACTAGTATTCCCTGTGCCATCTACCCTTTCCTGATCACATTCTAAACACATTTTCCTTCAATCAGAATTGTGCTCATAATTTCTTTTTCCCCAGTGAGTCTTGAATCTTTTAAAAACATTTTTTTAAATGTAAACATTTTATATTTTAAAATGTGAAATGGCATTTTACTCTGTCTCAAGCACAGTAGAGAATTGATTTATTTACATCACTTTCAAGGCTCTCCCTTCTGACAAACTCAAGCACTCCCTAAGAATTTGAGCTCTCAGACAACCTTACTACATATATCTGAGGGCTTGTCAGTCTATACTTAATAGCACTAGACCACTGGAGCTACACTATGCTACCTGTGTCAAAAGGAGAGCTTCTCCTGTGCCAGTACAGGCATTCCACCTCCCCAACAGGCAGTATCTTTATCTTGACAGTGCTGTGTACACTAGGGATGTTAAAATTAGTTTTATTTTTGGAAATGTGTAACTGCTGAACTTTTCAGCTGTTACCCCCCTTAATATAAACATGTATGTGGGCACTAACTCCCACCTTCCCCTCCTCCTGCATTGCTGCCTGTGTGGGACGCAGCAGCAGCACTGGGGGAAGAGGGGAAAGGACGGCTCTGTGGGAGCCAACAAGCATGGTAAGCCTATTTAAAAGCCGGTTCCTGCCTCCCCCACCTAAGATCATAAGAACGGCCGTACTGGGTCACACCAAAGGTCCATCTAGCCCAGTAGCCTGTCTGCCGACAGTGGCCAGCACCAGGTGCCCCACAGAGGGTGGACCGAAGACAATGATCAAGCGATTTGTCTCCTGCCATCCTTCTCCAGCCTCTGACAAACAGAGGCCAGGGACACCATTTCTATCCCCTGGCTAATAGCCTTTTATGGACCTAACCTCCATGAAATTATCATCTAGCGTCTCTTTAAACTCTGTTATAGTCCTAGCCTTCACAGCCTCCTCTGGCAAGGAGTTCCACAGGTTGACTACACGCTGTGTGAAGAAGAACTTTCTTTTATTAGTTTTAAACCTGCTACCCATTAATTTAATTTGGTGTCCTCTAGTTCTTCTATTATGGGAACTAATAAATAACTTTTCTTTATTCGCCCTCTCCACACCACTCATGATTTTATATACCTCTATCATATCCCCTCAGTCTCCTCTTTTCTAAACTGAAAAGTCCTAGTCGCTTTAACCTCTCTTCATATGGGACCCGTTCCAAACCCCTAATCATTTTAGTTGCCCTTTTCTGAACCCTTTCCAAGGCCAAAATATCTTTTTTGAGGTGAGGAAACCACATCTGTACACAGTATTCAAGATGTGGGCGTACCATAGTTTTATACAGGGGCAGTAAGATATTCTGGGTCTTATTTTCTATCCCTTTCTTAATAATTCCTAGCATCCTATTTGCCTTTTTGACCGCCGCTGCACACTGTGTGGAAGTTTTCAGAGAACTATCCACGATAACTCCAAGATCTCTTTCCTGATTTGTCATAGCCAAATTAGCCCCCATCATACTGTACGTATAAGTTGGGGTTATTTTTCCCCGATGTGCATTACTTTACACTTATCTACATTAAATTTCATTTGCCATTTTGTTGCCCAATCACTCAGTCTGGTGAGATCTTTTTGGAGTCCCTCACACTCTGCTTCTGTCTTGACTATCCTAAACAGTTTGGTATCATCTGCAAACTTTACCACCTCACTGCTTACCCCTTTTTCCAGATCATTTATGAATAAGTTGAACAGGATTGGTCCCAGGACTGACCCTTGCGGGACACCACTAGTTACCCCTCTCCATTCTGAAAATTTACCATTTATTCCTACCCTTTGTTTCCTGTCTTTTAACCAGTTCTCAATCCAAGAAAGGACCTTCCCTCTTATCCCATGGCCATGTAATTTACACAAGAGCCTTTGGTGAGGGACCTTGTCAAAGGCTTTCTGAAAATCTAAGTATAGTACATCTACTGGATACCCTTGTCTGCATGTTTGTTAACCCCTTCAAGAACTCTAATAGATTAGTAAGACATGATTTCCCTTTACAGAAACCATGTTGACTTTTGTCCAACAAATTATGTTCTTCTACATGCCTCACAATTTTATTCTTTACTATTGTTTCGACTAATTTGCCCCGTACTGAAGTTAGACTTACCGGTCTGTAATTGCCAGGATCGCCTCTAGAGCCCTTTTTAAATATTGGTGTCACGTTGGCTACCTTCCAGTCATTAGGTACGGAAGCCGATTTAAAGGATAGGTTACAAACCACAGATAACAGTTCAGCAATTTCCCATTTGAGTTATTTTAGAACCCTTGGATGAATGCCATCCGGTCCCTGAGATTTGTTAACATTAAGTTTTTCTATCTGTTCCAAAACCTCCTCTAATGACACTTCAATCCGGGACAGTTCCTCAGATTCATCACCCACAAAGGATGGTGCAGATTTGGGAATCTCCCTAACGTCCTCAGCCGTGAAGACTGCAGCAAAGAAATCATTTAGTTTCTCCGCAATGGCTTTATCGTCCTTGATTGCTCCTTTTATATCTCGATCGTCTAGGGGACCCACAGGTTTTTTAGCAGGCTTCCTGCTTCTAATGTACTTAAAAAACATTTTGTTATTTCTTTTGAGTTTTTGGCTAGCTGTTCCTCAAAATCTTTTTTTGCTTTTCTTATTACATTTTTACACTTGATTTGACAGTGTTTATGTTCCTTTCTATTTATCTCACTAGGATCGGACTTCCACTTCTTAAGAGATGCCTTTTTGTCCCTCACTGCTTCTTTTACATGGTAGTTAAGCCAAGGTGACTCTTTTTTAGGTCTCTTGCTATGTTTTTTAATTTGGGGTATACATTTAAGTTGGGCCTCTATTATGGTGTCTTTAAAAGTTTCCATGCAGCTTGCAGGATTTGGCTCTAGTCACTGTGCCTTTTAATTTCTGTTTAACTAACCTCCTCATTTTTGCGTAATTCCCCTTTTTGAAATTAAATGCCAGAGTGCTGGACTGCTGAGGTGTTCTTCCCACCACAGGAATGTTAAATGTTATTATATTATGGTCACTATTCCCAAGCGGTCCTGTAACGGTTATCTCCTGGACCTGATCCTGCGCTCCACTCAGGACTAAATCGAGAATTGCCTCTCCCCTTGTGGGTTTCTGTAGCAGCTACTCCAAGATACCTCTGATACAGAGGCAGGGGTGGGGGGGTAAGGGGAGAAGGCAGTGAGGGTCAACCTATGAGCCCAGGCTCATCAGTTAAGTGTGTACCTGGCTACACATTCACATCCCTAGTGCATGCCAGGAGTTAGGTTGGTATAACTGCATGGCTCACGGATGGAGATTTTCCACGCTTCTGAGTGGAGGGGAAAAAAAAAAATCTATGAAAACAGATCAACTACGCATATGTGAAATGTCATTATGAAATGGCTTTGATTTCACCAAAATTATTTTCAATGAAACACTCAAAAAGCTCTCCTCAATCCAAGATATTTATTTCCATGCCAATCTTACTCTTGATTCACAAGTAACTTGCTGCAAAGATAGTAACAACTGCTCAATCATTTAACTTTTTGGAACTGTTGTTCAGGGTCTTCCCACCATTAGTATTGAATTTTCTTTACATGCTAGTGCAAAACTCATTAACATATACTACCAGAAATGCTCTCTCTTCAAACTGAAGTACTATCATTAACACAACAAAAAGCTTGTCTATATTGTGCATTAGTCCACACTAGAGGAGTGTTAAATCTAGTGTGCACTAGTGTGTCACATGCTAACCAGCCAACATCAAACCTGCTTATGATGTGAACATTTTTTCCTGATGGCGATAAAGTTCTGTCACGCGTTTTAACAGTACTGCTTGAAATGGGGCTACGTTAATGCACGCTAGGGAAATTTTAGTACATGGTCAAAACAGACCAGTTAATGTGAAACACACTATAATTTACACCCTTCTGGGGCAGACAAACAACCTTTATCAATGAGCCCTAAAAGTGCTGACCTTCAATCTTATACTATTACTAGATACTAAATGCTAGCTCAAGTGCAGAACGCAAACAAACAAACAGCTAAGATCCTCAGTATTTTAAAATTCTACATTATAGAAAGAAATCTAGATATCCAGTTAAAGATACTTTGAATTTTTTTCTGAAAAACTATTTAAAATTTACAGAGTGTTCCCCTACTTAGTTTAATTAATACAGCCTCTTTCAATTTCATCTTGTCTTGTCATTCAAGAGTAACATTCACAAATTGCTATGAGAAATATTGATGTAATATTTTTATACTGAACTGGTAACGGTCATGCTTCTGTGACAATGTGTTTTTCTTTCAGTAAAATACAAGCATGAAGAATACTAATCTTCATACAGCTAATAATTTATTCTCTATAAATTCAAACTTACATAATGCCAAGAAAGCATGCTTTGAGGCCATAAGAACTAGTACTCTCCGTAAGATATCCTTGTTAATAATGTAGTTCTTTATGTGATACGTATGATGTTCTACGCAGAATGTTAGCAATTCCAGTATTAATGCCAAGAGCTGGGCTGTCTGAAAATCATCTAAAAACAAAAACCAAAATGTTAACAAGAACATAAGTTAGAAATATTTAGGTGTACTTTTCAGAAACTGACTCTAAACTTGAAGATGCAATCAAATAATTAGATGTTTAAATGCTATTTTGCTCTCTAAAACTAGTATGGGTAAATAAATGGAAGCTACACTTGGTCCTTTACAAATAAACATAGAATACCAGCAGTGATTTGGTATTTTCACCAAAGCCAGGTCTACACCTGAAAAGCTTTGCCAGAATTGCTATGCAGGCAAACATTCCTATACTACAGACACGGTTTATACCAGCAAAAGGGTGCTTTTGTCAGTATAGCTTATACCAGTACAGTGAGCAAAATAAGTTATACTAGTAAAAGCACTGCTATGCCCATATAACTGCATCTATACTAGGACTTTTGACTATATTGAAATGTTGTACCAAAAAGTCATATCCCTAACTGACATTACTATACCATCAAAAGTTTCTAATGTGGACCTGGCCTAATGTAATTTGTTAAAAGGCTTATACAAGATTTTTTTTTTTTTTAAATTAGAAGGTTCCTAGACTATAACTTAGCACTACATCAAAGATGAAGTTACTGAAAAACTACTATAATATAGTAAACAACACAAGAGAGAAATGGAAAATTTAAACTCAGATTTCTTTGCCTAAAAATGTAAAAATTATTGGTTTTCGAAACACCATTGAATTATAGGCTAGTATAAATGCACATACAAGAGCCAAATAAAAATAAAATGTAACTTCAAAATTGTCTGGAAGCAGGTTTGAAATGGCTCAGTCATCTTTTTCATTCAAATCAGACAATCTTTCAAAATACTCCTATACTGATCATGCAGCGTTCCAGATACCCTTAAACAGTTATTCTAGCCTATGAATTCAATAGCTTTGTACATGATTGCCAACATCCACAGTAGTCTCACCTTTGCTAGGCTTCTCCTCTGTTGTATTGGCCAGTAAAGGAGCTGTGAGAACATGCATACAATGTTTATAGAAGAAACCCAGGAATTCTGTCTTTTCGGTTTTCTAAAGAATAAAATATATAGATCTACATTATATATTTTGAAAACTGTTGGTTTGTTTGTGGATTTATTTGTGCAAAATAAAGTCATACTTTGTGATTACCTACAGATACCAAATTTTGCATAAACAATCCTGCCACTTAAATTAGCCAAATGCACTACTTTTTTACAGAGGAATATGCTGGGTGAAAGGTTTAAATAATTATTTTTGTTTTTCCTTGGAAAAAAAGTCATGACTATTATGAGTAGAGTTCATAAAAAATATCTGCTAACAAAATTAAAATCAAGTCACCTATTCAACTGTCATTTTAGTACAAAGAAAATTTTTACTGTTACAAATCACAAAATAATTAAAATTAGGGAAAAAGTAATGGAAGCTTTATGAATTTCTGATTCAAATTTACTATGTATAGTAATTATTCAATAAAATAAAGTTTGAAGTTGAAATCCTACAAATTTACAACTGTTCTTTTACTTCCCTTTTGCAAGTACATACATAAAAACTTCTATTACATATATTTAATTTCTTAAACTTTCCTATAAGTGTAATCTATGCAAATGACTGTTTGGCTAATGATGGGCCTCACCTGCTAGTAATTAATCTCTCTGTATATTAAAAAACATTTTTACTGTGAGATGACAGAGTGATGTCATCACATCACTCTGCATCCCGCCTGCCTCCTCCCTCTCTCCCCCTCTTCCAGGTAAAGTCCGACCTTGCTGCTTCCCCTCACCACTTGGAACTGCTATTTTAAACCAAGCCTGTACTCCCCTTCCTCCACCCCCACTCCACAGGGCTTTCAATGCCAAGAAACATGGCACAGTAGACGGCAGACCCCATCGCAGCCATGGGAGAGGGTGCAGTGCTCGGGGCAGCAGCTCGGGAACAGGCACTAGGAGCAGGGCTCCCAGCTGAGCTTATGAGCCAGCAGTGGGCTCTTGGAGAGCCAGAGCACGATTCCTGACTGCCAGAGTATGGCTGCCCCCGTGGAGACTCATCCCCTCCCCAGTGGCTGCACTTACCATGGCTGCCAGAGCAACCCTAAGCCGCCCACAGGAGCTGCATTACCAACCTGTCTGCTCCTTCTCTTCTGCTCACTATGGGTAGACAGTGGCCCTGGGCTCTGCAGACAGGGCTGGGGCGCAGGCAGGACCACACGGGGGAGAGGTTGGGACAAAGGCCCCCTGTGCTGCTGCCTTCCCCACCTCAGCAGGCTACAGTGCCCTAGAGCGCCATGTGCACATGGCACTACCTGTGCCCCATGTGGGGCAGAAAGGCACCCCCTGCGCCTCCCCAGCCACCGGGGTTAGAGGGGGCCTGGCACATGCTGTGGCCAGAGGGGGAAGGATTAGGGTTGGGCAGGGAGAGAAGGAACCTGGCTGCCAGTGGGAAGGGGAGGAAGAAGGGATCCTTATTTGCAGGGGAGAGGGAGGAGAGAGATGGGGGGCATGGGCTGGAGAGTTGGGGATGGGTGTGGTGGGGGGGGGAAGAGAAGGAGCCTGGGTTGACCCAGCCCTCCCTGGTGGCCGAGGGTGGGAGAAAGAGCCGGGGCTGGCGAGCACAGTGAGCATGGGGCAACAGCCCCCCTAGTATTTTAATATGAAAGTAATATACATTACCAATTAGGGGTGTAAACATTTATCAAAAAACAGTTAACCAGTCTCAAAGCCTTTGATAACAATTATCTAACCAGTCACGTACCCACCTTACAGTAGCCCCATCTAAGTTGTATATCCCTCATCAACGCACAAAAAATCCTAACCATATGCAAATTTAGGAATGCACTTACATTGGCAGTGGCCAGCATGTTTTCTGGATCAACTAAAGTACGAAGCAGACCCATGAGTTGGACTGCCCCCCCAAGTTCAGGATCTGTATCACAAATCATATGTTCTATGATGAGGTTAATGAGTAAAATATCCTAACAGGAAAGATATAAAAATGAACAGATTAGTTATGACTAAGAAAAACTAAAATTAAAATAGAAATTATTGAGTCAAATTTGGCTCATAATTAAGGTTTTGTAAAATAAAGGATTTTAGAACAAAATTTAGGACTAACAGAAATAGATTCTTGAAATGTACTTTTAAAAATGCCCATGAAAATCTACTCCAGGGGTGGACAACCTGCAGCTCTTCAAAGAAAAAGTTGTGGTTCCCGCGCCCGCGGCCATGAAAGGGGCAGCGTGTTTCTGTCTGAGAGATAGAGCCGCAGCATTCTATGCAGAGTTCAAAATGGCCGCTTTTTTTTTTTTTTTTTGCTCAACTAAACAGCAGCTGGGTTTGTTTTTTTTGCTCAACAACTTTTTTCCCTTGGCTCTTTGCACTGTATCCACCACTATTCTGGCTCTTCGTCTGTTACGGGTTGGTCTCCCCGACCTACTCTATTTGCATCCCTAATAATTATGCACAGTACTCAGTCCCGAGAATCTTTCAGAGCAACTAAGAACTGCTGATAAAGTTCGATAAAAATAGCTTGTCTAAACTGAGAAACACACAAAATATAAGTACCATAAATGATGAAACTGTACATGTTAAAATCCTTAAGCTGAAACTATGATGCGCAAAAGGGATTTTTTTTTTTTGTAATTACAAGTTTTAACTTGAGTGTCCTTTTCAGAATAGCAGTTTAAGAGTGTATATGAATGGAAACATTTTAATCCATTAGTGCTTCAATGCCCAATTAGCAAGAACAGAACCACCAACCAGAAATCAGTTAAGGCCCTGATTCTGCACACACTTACGTACATGCTTTACTTTTACATGTGGGTAGTCAACTGAAGACAATGGACCAACTAGCAAGTAAAACTAAGCTTATTTATGTTAACAAGATCAGGGCTTTCATTTGTAACTTGTCTTCCATATTTGTAGATTTTCTATACAGAAATAAATTAGTTGTACAATATGAAAGTGGGCTATTTCCGGAAACAAATAAACACACAAAAAAAACTTTTAAACGGAACTTGGAATACTGGATATTTCTACTAAATTGGCAAAATATGAACTAAATATGTTAGTTATTCCACTATTTAATTAAGACCTTAAACCATTAATACAGAAATTAAACAGAGATATGCTCAGAATCATCTTAAATTACAGTGTAAATAAAACTATTTTAAATTAACAAAAAATGTAGGAAACTGGCAAATAAAGCAGCTAAAATATATGCCAATTTTATTACATTCAAAATTAACAACAGCCACTGGTTCATTTTTTTTTCAAATTAAATTTTTCTATGGCTTTCAGTTTCCTTCTTTTCTCTTTATGGTTACTTCATTTTAGCTCCATATCTATTTCAGGACTGTTCTAGTATAGCAACAGTTAACTAGTACGCTGTCTTAAAGAGTGTTTTTATTATCTTGTACAAGCAAATTTCTATGATACTAAAGAATTCATTTATATCCTATTAAAAACTGAACTGTTTTGCATTTAACCATCTAGAAATTGACATGTCTTGCATCCCTATATTTCTGATTCTCATTTTAGAGAACCTACTTTGCAAAATACATTACAAAACCAAAGTTTCTTTAATGTATCCCCGGTGGGGCTCTTGTACATTTCAAAGGAGGAATGCAGAACTCCATGTGTAGCTCAGGCCAGCAGGAAGTCCTGCTGACTCCAGGTTGCACTCAGGCCAGCTTTGAAATGTTCAAGAGTCCCCACTCTTGTACATTTTAAAGCAGAAACACCCTTATGGAGCCCAGGGTTAGCGGGGGACTCTCAGTCTCTCACTGACCCCGGGCTCCATACTGCGCTGTTGCTTTGAAATGCCACGCGGAGCCTGGGGTCAGCTGGGAACTCAGCCTGGGGTCAGCGCATTTGAGCCGGGCATTTGATAGAGGCAGCAAGGGGGTGGGGGGAATCGACTAGTCAACTGACTATCCGATAAGCATTTGCTTATCGGATAGTCGACTAGCCCTTAACAGCCTTACTGGAGTCTCAGACGATGCAAATTAGGAGCTATGGTCACCTTTCCACATATGTGTTCTGATTAATATTATTTTAAATACTATCACGATGGGTACAAGCAAGGACCTCCCAACCGTAACTTTTTTTAAAAGGAAACATTCTAGAAAACTATTTCAAATGCACATTTGACAAACAGGATTCAGTCACTAATAACAGATTCATAAATATAAACCTTCTAAAAAAAGCTTCAGACGACCCTCTACTTACATCATCATTCTGTTGAGCTTCCTGCATAACAAACTCTCGTACCATGGATGGATTGTATTCAACCAAGTATGAGAATATATCAGTAGCTGCACTTCGCACCTGTGCATCATCCATACCCTGGCAAATCAAATAAAACTATTTAAGTACTTTAAAGAACGTAAAAACCTTGTACTTGAAAGGCCTGACGTTAATTTTTTTTAAATGAGCAGAAGCAATTTCAGAAGTCATAAGCCTGTCTGAATTATTTACTATTGCCATTACAAGTAACACCTAAAGAAGAGATGAGAGCTTCTCTCCCCCCACCCCCCGTTTTTTCTTGTTTAAGTGATAGCTGTGTGTGTAATCAGTTTCTCAGTTTCCCTGATGTATTGGTTAATAGCTCTGTTTTTGTTAGTAGTTTGAACATAGAAACAGACCAGAAAAAAAAGGAATAAAAGACTAGAAACTAACTGATATTTCACTAACACTCCTAGAGGAACTGAATGACGTAATACCTGAATAATGTAATACTTAAATGACATTCCTCCTAGAGAAACTTTATGACGTAAAAACAATTTTTTTTTTAAGTCAACTCAATTTCAATTACTGCAGTGTTACTGTAACTGCTTTTTAAATGATTGCCTTATCAGAAATGAAAAAACGTGTTACAAATATTTACATTACATTATAGTCATTTCAGAAAAATGCATATTGAATTAACTTACTAGGATGACTTCTAGTGCTGGCAGTATACCCATATTAGACAATGTTTTGAAAAAAGCATCTCTGTTTTGAGGTTGTAATGTTTGAGAAAATGCACAGAATTCTTTAAGAAAGTTTACCTGAAATACAGAAAAACATACTGGTGATTAACGCAATTCAGACCATGATAGTCATTTCATGAATATTTTACATATGCTTACCAATTCTTGTCTTTTCTCCTCATCTGTGGCTTCATCTGTTAATTGTGCAAACAAGTCTGTCAGAAATTTTTCATCTTCCTACAAAAGATAATACATGTGTTTATCTGCCAATACTACATGTGTTTATCTGCCAATACTGAAACTAACCTCTGTAATATTAACTTTCCAAAGCCATGCCCTCTGTATTTTACACTTGTTGGGGGCATTATAAGCCATTGTGCATGCATTTATGTCCAATGCAGATTTTTTTTCCCCACGGAAAAAAAAAAAACTGCCGTAAGTGCTGCAATTCTACTTTTTGCCCACCAGAGGTTGCTATGATGCCAGAACAGCCAGTACCAACTGATCCACAGACACAGCCAGCAGCATTCTGCACATGGAGCCAGGTTAAGACGTATGGGATTTGGAGGTTTTTGGGGAGAGAACAGAGAGAGTGGGACACATGGGGCTGCTGGAGGGGGGGTCACAAATTCAATCAAGGGCTCAGGAACCAAGGTGGGAGATAGCACTGAGCCAGGATACGAATGGGAGGAGCAGGGCTGCAGGGACACAGAGATTGCTGGGAAGGGGGAGATACAGGGACACATGGGGTCAGGGAGATATTACTGACTGAATGGGAGAGGCTAGTGGTCAAGTCAGGATCTGCATGAGAGAGGCTCCAAAACTCCCCCACCCCAAAGCACCTGTTCTATACTTCTCTCACCCACACCCAACAATCCTTCAGGTTGCCTCCCTGGCTCCTTCCCTCTCCCCCACGTCTTTCCACTGCTTCCGAGGGGAGCAAAAATATATTTCTGTATTGTACTTTAAATGGATTATTTCTTCAAGTAATTTGGCTAGTAAAGAATCTATTTAGTCTGTATTATTATAGACATACTTGCTGACATATATTTTGAAATAAAATACCAAAATAATTGCAACTAGTGTGGTTATATTGTATTATTTTGACAAATAAAATATGCAGAATTTGTGCACAGAATTTTTAATTTTTGGTGCAGAATTCCCAACAGTAATTTTAAAGGGACAATACAGTTGCGTAGGGTACTTAATTATGACATCAACCGATCAACTTTCCACTTAATATATGTAACTGACTATGTGCCCTTTACTTGTTTTATTATATGCAATTTTCTTTCCAATTGTGATGTATTGTATGCTGCTATCTGTCAATCTCCTCTTTTCCTTGTTTCTACATCCTCATATTTTCCCTACATTATATTGTCTGGTGATCACATATATTAAATAGTCTCTCTCCCATCAGTCTATGACTCTGTCTCAATGTCACATTAAAAAATTACCCTAATCAACTGCTCTTGCATAGTCATACCATCTATTCATAAGCAGGGGATGCAAATTTTACCAAAATCCTTAACAACATAGCTATACCCAACCAGTTTAAAAAAAGATATGAGAGGAAATGAAGATTGTAACACTAAGATATTGGAAAAGGTGTGAATGCTGAAAACCAAATGAAAATTGTTAGATTCTTATCAGTTCCACTGCTGCTCATAGGGGTCTTACTGGCAGCAGTCAAGATTAACGTTTATGCTGTTGAAGCTTAGCAAAACTATAAGCATCAGCAGACACACTAGAGTGTGACAACAGCATTACATCAGTTAACCATTCCAAACATGAACCAAGTGTAATTCTAAAAGCTAAAAAGTCTTAAAACAATCCCCCATCCTCATACAGCAACTGATAGCATTTGCCTGGCAAAGCTGCCTACATGACACACACAAGCAGTTTCTGAAAAATCTATTCAATGCTAAGTCAACAAACTTCAGGTATTATTAATACAATAGGTGGCCAAGAAACCCAAAACAAAAAAACAATGACTGAAACCCCACTCTTTGGAGGTGTCCTATATACATGCTCTTTCACCAACTTTGTACTTCTTTGGCTCAGATCTTGCTAGTTACCTACTCACAAGAGGGAGGCAAAGATGCCCTATTTCAAGCTTGGCGAGCCTCCAAATTAAGTTATAGCTGACAAGACAAACTTGCTAGTAACTTGGAGTTGGCATTTCAGACTAACTGAGGTCACTCTCAAGAAAGTCAAGTATGGGGTCTACAATTCAGTTTGCTTTAGGATGAATAAGCTAGAAGTGTTTTATGAAAGAACACAAGTGTGGTTATCTGGCACTTGTCTACCATTTGAATTTCAAAATGCTCTGTTCTAATCTTTAGTCTATCATGAAGTAATTACAGAAATTATACAGATTTGACCTCTATAGACTTGACTTCTGTAGTCCGGCAACATCTATATTTCAGCATCCCTGTGGGTGCTTCCAGACTAGAGCACTCATGGGGAAAAGCCAGGTCCTGTGCTCAGCTACTCCTCTCCTACCCTCCCCGAGTGCCACAAATAGCTCAATTGCAGCTCTCAAGCTCAGGGAGGGGAACAAGCTGGGATGGGGGCTGCCCAGGGGAAGATGCTGGATGACTGCAGAGCCCCATAGCTGGGGGCCAGGAGTGTAGACCAGCGGTGGGGCTCCACAGCCACCTTGCCTCTTCTGCTGAGCCACCCCCACTGTTCCCACTGGAGCAGAGCCCTGCAGCCTGCGGCAGCAGAACTAACCTCCCTGATCCGGAAGATTCCTTGGTCAGTGATTGGTCAGGACCTGAGAATGCCGGAACAAGGAGATACAATCGATCATAAATGGAATACAGGTTGTAAAGAAGTTTACATCCTCTTATTTACCTGAGTAACTCAATAGAAATACTTTAAATATATAAAGATTTAATTAGCAACAAAAACAAGGAAACCCAAGTTATCATGCTTGAATCACAGTCAAACTAAGAAAAAAAACTAAGTAAATCTGGGTGACAAATTTAACAGTACATTATTAATAATACCAACTCAAAGTGGAAGAGAAAGGTAAGCTGGTCCATCTATTGCCACTGAAACCAATAAGATGATCTATGCTCATGCAAAACCTGTAGGAGAACACTTCAACCTCCCTAGAGGCTCAGTAATGGATTTAAAAGTAGCCATCCTCCTACAAAAAAACCCCCTCAAAACCAGACTACAAAGAAAAACAGCAGAGCTGCAATTCATTTGCAAATATAACATGATCAAATTAAGACCGAGTAAGGATTTAGCATGATTATCTCACTACAAAGGCAATTTTCCCTCTCTTGGTATTCACACCTCCCAATCAGCTGCTGGGAATGTTTTCCCTCTCTTAGTATTCACACCTTCCAATCAGCTGCTATGAATGAGCCACGTCCACCTTGACTGAATTGGCCTTAACACTGGTCCTACACTTGATAAGTAACTCCCTTATTTTAAAATACTAGTGTGTATATAATATCCCTGCCTCTGTAATTTCCACTCCAATGCATCTGATGAAGTGGTTTTTACCTATGAAAGCTTATGACCAAATATATCTGTTAGTTTAAAAATGCCACAGGACTCCCCCTAGTCATCTCTAGATGACCTCACAAGGAACATTTTTCTCCTTTATTGGCAGTGGGAATGACTGGATGGCCCATATCACATCTTTTTCATCTTAATTAAGATTCCTGGAAGCAAGTATAAATTGCAGAAGAATTTTAGAAATATCATAAAAAACTGGGAACTTCAGCATTTAACTATACCGTCAATGCCATGGCTGGTGTGATTCAGCATGAGTCGAGATATATTAATTCTTAGCTAAAGATTCACTAGACCAGGGTACAGGAAGTGCAGTAAATTAATCTTCCCAGTCACAGAGAACCAGATACAATTCCATAAAAAAGCTAAGCTAACAGAAAATAAACTTCTGGGTTAAAAAGCACTAAAAATTCAGGAAGAGTAAAACATTCAGTAGTGTGTAAGTGATTTAAAAGCCTAACCATCATTTTCATTGAAAGATAACAAGGTTTAGGCTCCTAAATACTTTTACAATAAAATTTGAGGCTAATTCAGAGGCATTTTTGAAAATGTTAGCCTAAATGCTAAAAGTTGCATATACAACCATAACTCTATAATCCTTTGTGTATGTATTACAATATAGTATTTCTTCCTAGCATGATGGTAACTGAACACTGACACAGTTCACCAGTGCTCTGAGGTGGTATAGAGCAGTGTTTCTCAACCAGTGGTACGAGTACCCTTAGGGGTACTTGAGAAGTCTGGGGGGTACATATACACAACTGAAATTTGGAGAACTGAATTTTTGTTTTAAGTTTTACAGAGTTTTATTATTTTTGTACTTTTTACACCCCAAAATTTCACCACCCGCCCGCCCATGATTAAGTTGTTTAAACAAATGTGTTGCAATGGTAGAAAAAAATGTTGTGTCTGAAAACAGTAGGTACTGGGGGTCCTTTTTTTTTTTTTTTTTAAAGGGGTACTTTATAAAAAAAAAAAAAAAAAAAAAAGGTTGAGAAACACTGGTATAGAGAACCTCTCAGACACTTGACCGATGCTTATGTGAGAGACACTAAGTTAAACTTATCACCACAGTAGGTATTAGGAAAGTATCTTCCCCTGTGTCAGAACGGTTCCCAAACTTTTTGGCATCATGCCCCCCTTTTTGATTTTTGAAAAACCCTCAAGCCGCCCCCCCCCCCCCCAATAGCAGCAAAACTTGTTGAGCCAAAAAACAAAACAAAACAAAAAAAGGAACTGAACAGGGCAGCAAAACTTGATGGGGAAGGGGGGGAGAAGGGGAGGCTGGGTTGCCTCACATGCGCGGCCCCATGGACTAGGGGGAGGAGAGAGTGCTTTCCTCTGCATCCTGGTAAATAGATAAGGATCTGATGTAGTCAGAAGTATTTTTAGTAGAAGTCATGAACAGGTTACGTGCAAGAAGCAAAAAATTCACGGCCTGTGACCTATCCATGATATATTAAAAACATAGCCGACTATATGGCAAGGTGCTCTTGCGTGGTGAGAGGGAAAGGGAAGAATGAGGGGACCAGCGCTGCTGGATTAGCAGCTGCTCTGGAAGCCTTGGTCACTGCTTGGGTGGTTCCCCAGTGTCTGCTACTTGGGTTCCCGGAGTAGCAGCTGGTACAGCTGGCCCCGGGGCTGCTTCAGCACTTGCTAGCCTGGCTAGCTACGAGGCCACCTTTATCTGACATTTTCACAATAAGTTGCTATTATTATAACAGAAGAACTTGCTGAAAAATATAGGCCACCTCTGACTGTCTAAATTTGTTTGGTTGTTACAGCTCAGCCCATTCAATGAACTTTACAAAGGCTGTGTTGCTGGCTGAAAAGAACAAATGTATGCATTGCTCACAAAAATATGTATAAATTAACTTTATAAAAAACTGATCTATAATAAAAGCTGAATAAAAGAATATACTGAACCATGAAGTCAATGGAATGAATGACAAAAATATTCTAAATATAAATGAGTCTACACATTTATCAACAGATGTAGAATAAATTGTGTAATACTGTGTTTTAAGAGACTGAATCTTGGACTCTGAGGTCAGAATCAATAAAAATGTACAGTACAAAGGAGCATAATTAATACTGCAGGTTAAAAGTAAAAAGACAAAGCTGAGTGCTACAGTTGTACAATTTTAATAGACAAAATTTCTTTGTCTTTTTCAAGACAGAAAAGAACTGACGTGCATAATTCTTTGTGAAGTCTGTTCCTTAGTAAGGTGTGCACTGAGAAGACCTAGTATGATTTATCTTAGAAGCTATATAAATCATAGACAAAGTTCTCTGAAAGCTGTGCAGCTGCCTAACTAGCACTGCTCAGTTGCACTCAAGGCACTCACACCCCAGCACTACAGCATAGCCTCCAGGCTGGTGGCAGAGGAACTGAACCAGGTGTCTCCCCCAGTTTGAAGGTGTGGACGTGGCCCACCTCAGATTCCTACCTGTCACATCAAGAACAGCCCAGCCCTGAAGATCTCCCTTCCCTGCTGTGACCCATTCCTGCACCTCCCACCAGAGCAGTTGGCGCGGACGGGGTGGCAGGGGCAGCCCGAACCCCCACCTACTATGGCAGGCCAGATTTCCCTTCCCCCCACCCAAACCTCATTTGCTGCAGCTCGAACTGCTCAACCTTCGAGTCCCCCCTTACCCCATTCTCTGCCCCCAGCCCCACCCTAGAGCCCACACAACAAAAATGATTAGGGGTTTGGAATGGGTCCCATATGAAGAGAGATTTAAAAGACTGGGACTTTTCAGCTTAGAAAAGAGGAGACTAAGGGGGGATATGATAGAGATCTATAAAATCATTACAGGTATGGAGAAAGTGAATAAGGCAAAGTTATTGACTTCCCATAACATTAGAAGTAGGTCACCAAATTAAATTAACAGGTAGCAGGTTTAAAACAAACAAAAAGAAGTTTTTCTTCACTCAGCGTACAGTCAACCTGTGGAACTCCTTGCCAGAGGATGTTGTGAAGGCCAGGACTTTTACAAGGTTCAAAAGAGAACTAGATAAATTCATGGAAGTTAGGTCCATCAATGGCTATTAGCCAAGATTGGGAGGGGTGGTGTTCCTGGCCTGTTTGTAAGAGGATGAAAATGGAAGACAGGAGAGGGATCACTTGATGATTATCTGTTCTCTTCACTCCCTCTGGGACATCTGGCATTGGCCACTGTTGGAAGACAGTATAATGGGCTACATGGACCTTTGGTCTGACCCAGTATGGCTGTTCTTATGTCAGCGCTGAACCCCTCACTCCTAGCCCTACCTGAGAGCCCACACCCCCCCAGAACCCTTGCACCCTAACCCTCTGTCCCATTCCTGAGCTCCTCTTCCCCAACCCCACCCCAGAGTCTGCACTCAAACAGCCCTCACACTTCTGTACCCCAAACCTATGCCCACCCCCACTACACACATTTTCTTATGTGCACCAATATGGAAATGATGCATCACACATCACCACCATACTGGTGCACATAAAATTAATTCCATTCAGGGGTGGGGAAAAATTAGAGGGAACACTGGTCATAGGGTTTTCAAAAAAAAAAAAAAGTTCTCTTTAAAAAACATTCATTAATGTTCAGTGTTACTAGCTAAATAGTTTCGTATCATGGAATATCCATGTTCTGTTGCACATTTATGCAAACTAAGTTCTGAAGAACTTTTTATCCCATCTTTGGAAAAGCCTAAGAGTGCATCATAAACTACACTAAGAAACATTACAGTCGTACAATTATAGCACTCAGTAGGACTATGCTGAAAGTTATGCATATAAATTAAGCACCTGGAAGATCACAGCAGCTTTTCTTAACCTTTTGGCATCTTACAAAGTCTGTGCAGAGACTGAACTAAGGAAAGTCCTCACCTTAGCCCACAGTACTTTTCATCACATAGTTAGAGCCCTGCAAATCTGCATATATCTGTGGTATCAGCATCTGTGGATATTCATGGGTCATTTTTGTGGATACAAATACAACTTCTGTATCTAGAACACTCCAAATGGGCATTCTCTTCATATCCGTGGATGTGGATGTCTGCAGATCCTTTTGGCAGATGAAGATATAAATTTTGTATCCACACAGTTCTACACAAAGTTAATATTAGTAATGCACACACATATGCAGATCTGACTTCCTTAGCTGTGTGTTTCATGAACATTAGCAAAAGAACTCATATAAAATGGAAAGTGGAAGAGGTAGATTGGGTGAAAGTGATCATGAAATGATAAGAGTTCACGATTAAGGAATGGAAGGAGGGAGAACAAAATAAAGACAATGGATTTCAAGGCAGACTTCAGCAAACTCAGGGAGTGGGTAATTAAGATCCCATTATTAGCAAGCCTAAGAGGAAAAAACAAATTGAAGACAGTTGGCAGTTTTTCAAAGAGACGTTATTAAGGGCACAACAGCAAACTATTGCACTGTGTAGAAAACACAGGAAGCATGGCAAGAAACCACCCTGGCTTAACCAAGAGATCCTGAATGATATAAAAATCAAAAAGGAGTCCGACAAAAAGTGAAAACTATGTCAAATTACAACAAATATTAAAAGAATGTAGGAGTAAAATTAGAAAGGGCAATGCACAAAACAAGCTCAAGCTAGCTAGAGACATAAAAAGTAACAAGAAAATATTCTACAAATCTATTAGGAGCAAGACGAAGACCAAGGACAAGTTAGGCCCATTGCTCAATGAAAGGGGAAAAACAACAGAAAATATGGAAATGGCAAAGGTGCTTAACGACTTCTTTGTTTCAGTTTTCACCAAGAAGGCTGATGGTGTTTGGAGTCTACAATAGCGTAGGATGGAAAAAAGGAGGTAGGTTCAGAAGTTAAAATAGGAAAAGAACAAGTTAAAAATCACTCAGAAAAGTTAGATGTCTTCAAGGTCACTAGGTAGGGCCTGATGAAATGCATCCTAGAATACTCAAGGAGCTGATTGAGGAGGTATCTTTGAGAAGTCATGGAAGATGGGAGAAATTCCAGAAGACTAGGAAGGGGCAAATATAGTGCCCATCTATAAAAGGGAAAATAAGGATATCATATAGAATTACAGACCAGTCATCTTAATTTCTTTAAAAGGAAAGATAATGGAGCAAACAATTAAGGAATCAATTTGCAAACACTTAAACAACAGGGTAATAAGTAAAAGAACAAACCCGATAGCTTTCTTTCATAGGATAAAAAGCCTTGTAGATTAGGGGGAAGCAGTAGATGTGGTATATCTAAACTTTAGTAAAACATTTGATACAGTCTTGCATGACTTTCTCTTTAATAAATTAGGGAAATACAACCTAGATGGGGCTACTATAAAGATGGATGCATAACTGGTTGGATAACCATTCCCAGAGAGTAGTTAACAATGGTTCACAGTCATGCTTGAACATGCTGAAAGGGCATGCGCGGGGTTCCACAGGTATCAGTTTTGAGACCAGCTCTTGTTCAACACCTTCATCAATGATTTAGAACAGGGGTGGCCAACCCATTAGAGACAAAGAGACAAAATAGTGGTGGATAGAGTGCAAAGAGCCACATACAGATGGGGTTTGGGGAGAGTTGAGAAACCCCAAAACTCTGGCTGCTCTTCCACTCCCCCCTTCCCGCTCTAACCCAATCCCCCTCTCTTCCCCTTCCCCAGAGCCAGGCACCCCCCCGCTCTAACCCAATTCTCCCTCTGCTTCCTCAGAGCCAGGCACACGCCCCCCCACCCCCACTCTAACCTAATTCTAAGGTCCCGGAGGCAGAGCCACCACCGCTACAACCACACACATCTTTCTCCAGGTGCTGGGGCGCATGCACTGAGCGGCTGGCCTTGAGATGTGCTGGCTGGGACATCATGCACCCCCCCCTCCCCCCAAAATCCCCTTCCCCAGACTAGAGCCAGGAACCTCCCGGCTCTAACTTAATTCTTGTATACTGGAGCCGCTGCTGCCATTACAGTGGCGTCTCCCTCCAGGCGCTGGGGTGCATGCGCTGAGTGGCCGGCACGCCATACGCACCCCCAACCCAATCCCCCTCCCCTCCCTGCTCTAACCCAATTCCCCTCCCCCACTAACCTTATGCCCAGGTCCCGGAGCCGCCGCTGACGGCGCTGCTGCACCCGGAGCCCTCGCCGCTGCCTGCGCTCAGCAGCCAGCTGCTAGCACATGCAGGCTGGGACGCTGTGCGTGACCCGGTCTGCACATGCAGGATACGATGCAGTGAGCTGGGGGCCACGAGCGGACTGACGTGGGCCGTGAGAGCGGCTGACCTGAGCAGTGCTGGGTTCTGCTGATTTAGAAAATGGCACAGAGTACATTTATAAAGTCTGCAGAAGATACTAAGCTCAGAAGGGTTGCAGGAGAAGATTATAATTCGAAATGATCCAGACAAACTGGAGAAATGGTCTGTGGTAAATAGAATGAAATTGAACAAGCACAAATTAAAGCACTTCACTTAGGAAGGGGAAAAAAAAAAAAAAATCAGTTGCACCCATACAAAATGGGGAATGGTTTCCTAGGAAGGAGTACTGCAGAAAGGGATCTAGGGGTCATAGTGGACCACAAGCTAACTACGAGTCAACAGTGTGACACTGCTGCAAAACATGCAAACATCATTCTGGGATGTATTAACAGTAAGGATGTAAAAGGTTAACTGGTTAGCTGGTAAGCTTTACCCTTAGCAGGTGAGGCTTACTGATTCTGCTTAACTGGTAGGGGCTGGAGCAGCTCTCTACCCGCCCTGGGCAGAGGCTGCTTCAGCCCCACAAGGGTCCACTACCCGCCCTGGGCAGCTCTGGCCGGCTGGAGCAACCCCTATCTGGCCCCCCACTGCAAGTTACACACTGTGGCTCTTGGAGTGGGGTCGGCTTCACCATGGCAGTGAAGCTAGGAGCCCCTGCCAGCCCCCACTCCATGGAGGCTTCGCTCTGGGCTCTGCAGTATAAAGCAAAACTAAGCTTTACATTGCAAAGCCCACAGCCCATGTAACCATGCAACTGTTAAGATTTTAGTGGTTACAAAGTTACCTTTTCACATCCTTTATTACCAGGAGTGCTGTAAGCAAGACATAAGAAGTAGTAGTTCTGCTACAGTCTGCGCTGATTAAGCCTTAACTGGAGTACTGTGTTCGGTTCTGGGCACCACATTTCAGAAAAGATGTGGACAGAGAAGAGCAACAACAATGATTAAAGGTACAGAAAGCATGACCTATGAGGGAAGATTTGGGATTGTTTAGTCTGGAAAAGAGAAGACAGAGGGGATATGATAAAAGCTTTCATGTATCTAAAAGGTTGTTACAAGGAGTAGGGAGAAAATGAATTCTCCTTAATTCCTGATGATAGGACAAGAAGCAACAGGCTTAAATTGCAGCAAGGGAGGCTTAGGTTGGACATTAGGAAAAACTTTGTAATTGTCAGAGCGGTTAAGCACTGGACTAGGGAGGTGGTAGAAGCTCTGTCACTGGAGATTTTTGAAGAGCAGGTTAGGGATGGTCTAGATCAGGAGTGAGGAACCTCAGGCCTGGGGGCTGGATGCAGCCCCTAGCTTGCCTGGATCCAGCCCTTGAACCTCAGATCCTACCCAGCATTGGGGAGCCTTTGCTGGTGCTCCACCCCCGACACTGCTCCACTGTGGGGCTGAAGCACACAAAATCTACTAGCGGAGCCCACCTAGGCTCTGGTGTGGGAGGAGAATGTGCAGAGTCTCTTTCGCCTTCTTAGTTGGGGGCCACGTCACTTGTGTGCGGGCCCCCAACTCATTTTTCTGTGATTCAGTGGCCCCCGACCCAAAAAAGGTTCCCCAACCCCTTGTCTAGATGGTGCTTGGTCTGACATGAGTTCAGGGAACTGGACTTGACCTTTCAAGGTTACTTCCAGTTGTATTTTCATATAATCACAGAATAACAGAACACACAAAATTTTCAAAAGGTATGAAAAATTGTCAAATTCAATGCGCTTTTCCCTGCTGGAACATTTTAACAGACTTCTCAATTCGGGCTATTTCAAGGAAATAAATTTAACTCTCAACTTCAGCCACTTCACAGCTGTGCAACAATCAACAGGCATGAATCACCCACCCACCAAAAACCAAAATCCCAAACTCTATTCTCCCTGATTTCTTCGTAATCTCTTTTGGTCAAGGGTAACTTCTGGACAATTTCAGCCCAAATGGTGAAAGTTTAATAAAATTACAAGCAAATAAATTCCTAGAACAGAAACAGTGTTTCAGCCTTAAATATAATGCTGTCCCTGTTGTAAAATTGCATCTACTTTATGTAACCCTTTCCTCCCACACAAGACAAAATTGATAAGTTTGTGATATAAATTAAAGTGCCCTCATCTCCATGACCTTGTGCTATCCCACTTCACATAGATCCTCTTATACAGTATTTATGAGTAACTTCCCTCAAGACATTTCTCCATTACCATTTAGGGATTGGTTTGGTAGTACAGTAACAGGAACCCATCAAATTTTGAAGGTAAAATATGCATCCAACTTTTTAGCATGGAAGAAAGAAGAAACTAAGCTCACATACCACCAACACTTACACACATTTCACTGCGCCATTTTCCACTGGAAAATTGCACCTATTTACCTTCGTGTGCAGCACGTAATTTGCATGGTAAGCTTGTCAGTAAAACACATTTTCAAACTGCAAATAAAACCTACCATTTGAGCCTACTGCTGGCAGAATGAATCCTGAGAAAGTCTAATTCCATCATGATGCACTCCCTTTGATATTTGGGGAAAATGACTTACCTTTTTTTACTCAGTTCCCCCATATCACTTACAATATATATTTACTTCATAGGGGGGCTGCAAAACAAATTAGTTTCTGTAAAACGTTTTCAAAATGAAGAGCAGAACACTGCTGTTACATGTGAATCTGTCAGTAGGATAATGCAATTTGAGACTAAACATGCATGTATAGAAACTTGTATTTATCCCACCCTTTTTAAAAGACTGGCTTAAAAGTAAAAATAATTTGTTTGCTCAAAAATTGATCTATGAACATAATAAAGGAAATCTACAATATAGTAAGGCCATGCACTTACTATCTCAAACAAGAGATAAGGCACCAGTAAAAGTACATAAATTTTAAATTCTCTGCTCCTTCCCTCCTATTCTGTTCTTCAGATCCCCAGAAAACACAAATCATATGACTCCAAGTGAGCCCAACAATATGCTTTATTCTGGCAAAATTACAAACATCACAGGAGCTTGCTGGCACACACAACCAGCCAATATGGAGGGTCAAGTAAATGGTGTTTACTCACTCTATGGCGCAGTTTTGCAAGGTTTTTTTTTTTAAACTATTGCATTATACAAAAGATTTGGATTGACAGCCTCTAATATGAGCAGAAATGTATAAAATACTATTTTTAGTTGCAAAAGAGCGTCATATAAGTATGAAACACCACTTACCTGTCTCCTTCCCCCCCATGGTCCAATGAGGGTTTTCTTTGGTAGTTGTGATATCACTAGAATAGGGCATGCGGGAGCACTAAGCTGAGTTGGCAGTGAGGAGGGTCTGTAATAGAATATGGGGGGAAAAAAAACAAATTAAAATTCACTTATGCTGAATGCACAAGAGGAGAGGCAATTCTTGATTTAGTCCTAAGCAAAAAACAGGATTTGGTCTATGTGGTGGAATACAGATGGACTGTTTGGAAATAGTGACCATAATATAATTAAATTTAACATCCCTTTGGTGGGAAAAACTACAGCAGCCCAAAAAGGTGGCATTTGATTTCAGAACGGGAGCTACACAAAAATTAGGTTAGTTAAACCAAATTAAAAGATACAGTGCCAAAAATAAAATCCCTGAAGGATGCATGGAAACTTTTCAAAGATCCCATAATAGAGGCTCAACTTAAACGTATACCCCAAATCAAAATACACAGTACGAGAACCAAAAACATGCCACAAGGGCTTAACAAAAAAAGCAGTAAGATATAAAAAGGTATTTAAGAGCTAAAAAGTGGAAGTTAAATCCCAGTGAGGAAAAAAGAAAGGAGCATAAACTCAGTCAAATGAAGTGTAAAAATATAATTAGGAAGGCCAAAAAGGAATTTGAAAAATAGCTAGCCAAAAACTCAAAAAGTAATAGCAAAACGTTAAGTACATTAGAAGCAGGAAGCCTGCTAAATAACCAGGGATGTTAGATATTGTGTAACTGAATAGTCATGTAACGGCATAAAATATTAACAGTTACATGACTATTTGATAATCCCAGAGGGTGGGGCCGGCAGTCAGTGCACTCCGGCCCCACTCCTGGGGAGCACCCTGCCACCCTGAACTGCTGCCTCCATCAATCAGAGGCAGCAGTACAGGGTGGAAGATGGGAGCTGGTCCACTAGGGAAACCAGTTTAAAAACTGGGATGCTGAGCAGCCTCTGTCGGCGGGGAGCTCGGACCCCTTGCAGACAGGGACCATGCCACAAAGCAGCCTCTGCCTGTGGCGGGCCCAGGCTTGTTGTAGGCTGAGGCTGCTCCATGGGATGTGTAGCAGTCTCTGCACGGGAAGCTTGGACCCCCACAGACAGGGGCTGCTGCCACGAAGCAGCCTCTGCCTGCGGCGGGCCCAGGCTTGCCGTGGACAGAGGCTGCTCCATGGGAAGCTTGGTCCCCCTGTGGACACAGGCTGCTTCACAGCAGTCTCCTTTACCCTTCCCCCTCCCCTGCGGGCAGAGGCAGCAGCACTGCAGGGAACCAACCAGCTTTTAAGCACCAGCTCCTGCCTGCCCCCCCTCTGTGGGAGGTAGCAAGGAGGGGGACGAGCATGTGGGTCTGCAAGAGCCAATATGCGTGGGGAGTTTGCTTGAAAGCCAGCTACCCAAGTGTATTGGCTCCCATCTGACCCCTGACCCTACGTGCTGCTGCCTCTGTCAGAGGCAGCAGCATTGGGGTGGAGGGGATGGGTGGATCCAGTACTCATGGGGAGTCTGCTTAAAGGCAGACAGATGTCTGCTTAAAGGCAGATGGATGTCTGCCTTTAAGTTCATCTGCAAGTTTGACACCATCAGCTCAGGATTAAACAAAAACTGTGAATGGCTAGCTAACTACAAAAGCAGCTTCTCCTCTCTTGGTAGTCACACCTCCAGATCAGCTGCTAGAAGTGGGCCTCATCCTCCCTGATTGAATTAACCTCGTTATCTCTAGCCTGATTCTGGCCTGCATATTTATACCTGCCTCTGGATATTTCCACTACATGCATCTGATGAAATGGGTCTTTGCCCACGAAAGCTTATGCTTCAATACATCTGTTAGTCTATAAGGTGCTATAGGACTCCTTGTCACTTTTGCTTGAAGGCAGATCCTCATGGGCACCAGCACCTGCTTTCCACGCCCCCCCCTCCCCCCACCTCTGATACAAAGGCAGCCCGGGAGGAGTGTGAAGCGCATATAATCGATAGGATTAACTAGTAAGCCTAGGCTTATGGGTTAATCATTTACTCGGCTACACACTAACATCCTTATAAACAACCAGGGAGGCCCCTGGATGACTGAGATGCCAAAGGAGCGCTCCAAGACGATAAAGTCATTGCAGAGGAACTAAACCAATTATTTGCTTCTGTCTTCACGGCTGTGGATGTTAGGGAGATTCCCAAACCTGAGCCATTCTGAGAAATTGTCCCAGATTGAGGAGTCATTAGAGGCAGCTTTGATAAACTTAACAGTAATAAGTCCCCAGGACTCGATGGCATTCACCCAAGAGTTCTGAAATAACTCAAATGTGAAATTGCGCAACTATTAACTGTCGTTTGTAGCCTATCCTTTAAACCAACTTTTGTACCTAATGACAGGAACATAACTAATGGGAAGCCAATATTTTAAAAAGGCTCGAGAGGTGATCCTGGCAGTTATAGACTGGTAAGTCTAACGTCAGTGACAGGCAAATTAGTTGAAACTATAGTAAAGAACAGAATTCTCAGACACATAGATGAACATAATTTGTTGGGGAAAAGTCAGCATAGTTTCTGTAAAGGGAAATCATGCCTTACTGACCTACTAGAGTTCTTTGACAGCGTCAACAAACTTGTAGACAAGGGGGGTCCAATGGATATAGTGGACTTAGATTTTCAGAAAGCCTTTTACAAGGTCCCTCACCAAAGGCTCTTAAGTAAAGTTAGTTGTCATGGGATAAGAGGGAAGGTCCTTTCATGGATTGATAACTGGTTAAAAGACAGGAAACAAGGGATAGGTAGGAATAAATGGTACATTTTCAGAATGGAAAGAGGTAACTAGTGGTGTCCGTACTGGGACCAATGCTATTCAACCTATTTATAAATGATCTAGAGAAAGGGGTAAACAGTGAGGTGGCAACATTTCCAGATGATAGTGAACTGCTCAAGATAGTTGTGACCAAGGAAGACGGTAAAGAGCTTCCAAAAGATCTCACCAAACTAAGTGACCGGGCAATAAAATGGCAAATGAAATTGAATGTTGATAAATGTAAAGTAACGCACATTGAGAAAAAAATCTTAACTATACATACAATATGATGGGAACTAATTTAGCAATAACTACTCAAGAGATCTTCAAATCATTGTGGATAGTTCTCTGAAAATATCCACTCAATGTGCAGCGTCAGTCAAAAAAGCAACCAGAATATTAGGAATAATTAAAAAAGGGATAGAGAAGAAGACAGAGAATATCTTATTGCCACTATATAAATCCATTGTATGCCCACATCTTGAACACTGCATACATATGTGGCCAGCTCATCTCAAAAAAGACTGTGTCACTGGAAAAAGTTCAGAAAAGGGTAAAAAAAGTTATTATGGGTTTGGAACGGGTTCCATACGAGGGGAGATTAAACTTGGACTTTCTGCTCTAGAAAAGAGGAGACTAAGGGAGGATAAGATAGAGGTCAATAAAATTATGACTGGTATGGAGAAAGCTAGTAAGGAAAAGTTATTTACTTGTTCCCATAACGTAAGTAGTAGGGGTCACCAAATGAAATTAAATAGGTAGCAGTTTTAAAACAAAAGGAATTATTTATTCTAGGGACGTGAATAGGTAATTGATTAACTGGTACCCTGGAGTAGCCTTCTGTGGCCTGCCTACTCCCCCGATGCAAGTCTGTTCCTGCTCCCATGAGCCCCTACACGCTGGAACCCTGCTTCTTCTCTACCCCCAACCTCTCCTCCTGTGTGGAGCAGGCATCACTGCTTGCCATCCACACTACATATTATTGTATCAACGCATAAACAATACAGCCAACATCCCATTATGCGAGTATTCCTTTATTAAAACGAAGTCCTTACCTCAGCAAATTTTGCAGCCATGCAAATGGTAATACCTTACCTAGTCACTTGTTTCTACCAATATTCCTGTATGCTGGCCCAAAATGCAGGAAGGTTATCTTATAACTACTTTGCCATTCTAGAAAGTCTAACTACCCACTCTCTGAGCTAGCATAATGGACAGTTTTTGAATGGCTGGCAAAATTGATTTACAAAGAAACACAAGCTTGTGGATGAAAACATGCAGGAGACAAAAACACACCCACAGTCTGTTTTGTCACTATTTGTATAAAGGCTTATGACTTGGTTGCTTATGACCAGTTTGACACTAAGAGAATGTAAATAAATATTACATCAATTTTTTCCTCTCTCAAGAAAGAGTGACAAATCTATTTCACACACACAGATTTTTTTAATTGCTTTTGACAAAATATGTACATAATTCAATCCCCATTCTATGCTAAGGATGTTAAATCTCATTTTAAAAAGTTAACCCGTTAAATGTTAAGTTTAACAGATTAAAAGGAATCCCGCGTTGTGGTCATACCACGGGCAGAGGGGAGGCTGCTCTGAACTGGGGGTGTCTCGTTGCACTATGGGTCGGGGGAAGGGAGGGTGGGGCTGGAGGGGTGCCACAGGTGGGGCTGAAGGGGTGTTGCTACAGTCTAGTCAGGCTAGAGCAGCCCCCCACCTGCAGTGCGGTGGACCCTGCTGCCAGTTAACCACTTACCCAGTAAGACCTTTACATCCCTAGTCTATGTTTTTGGCACCCACACCACTAAAAATGAGAACTTCAGAAATTAGAGAGAGACACCTACGCTAAAAGAGTGTTAAGATTGCAAGGTGAAGTGAGGAAGGAATCACATACTCCATGATTAAGCACCTATTCAATATTTTATTGTTCAGCATTTGGTCTCAGGCACACCATTCAATCCCTGCATAGAATATAGTACTCAATCTCTGCAGGGACTTTCTGGGTGCATCTACACTGTACCTGGAGCTTGAAATAATCTACACAATTTGAGCTAGGCTAATTGCTTAGTTTATTTCCAGTTAATTTTGAAACAGCTTATTTCAAAATTTGGCACTGTTTACACACTACTTATTTCAAACACCTCTGGTATCCTGAAGTAGCACTGTAGTACAGATGTAGCCTCTTAGGACTGTCACAGGATGCCTGCTCCCTTAAAAAAAGTAAGCAGGATTCAGTGCACCTGGACTAATTAGCTGATGCCATATTGGGTCTAAAGGGAGGCACCTGGGCCTCATCGAAGGGAATTCAAAATTAGGTTTCTGAGGGATGCCTTCAGACACGATGGAATAAGGAAGTTTCTGCATGTCCTTGAATCAACAGGGGAAAGGCATAACTGGAAGGAAAGGCCTGTGTAGGTCAAACTTCAAGCAACAGGTGCTCAGAGAGCTGAAAGACAGGCCCTCAGGGAGGAAGAACAGCACCCCGTGGGGTGGAAGAGCTGAATTATTAAAGAGAACAGGCTCTCAGAGGTGGGGTGGGCTCAGCTGATGATGTCTTTGAATGTCTGAATTTTCCTTTGAAAGACATTTCACTGGATATACCAAATTGGACCCCAAAAGGGGCAATTTTTACATCTGGCCTGTGTGAACTATTTTTAAAAAGGCAACTTGATTTAAAACTGAAACTGAGGCAGACGTCAGCAGAGACAGAACTGGCCAGAAGAGGGATTATAAAATAGACACTCCCATTTAAAATGGAACTCATCATAATAGTATAAGACCGCTTCACAAACATGAATGAGGTAACATGTCCTGAGTTTTACAGATGGAGAACTATACACTGATGTGTCTAATCCACTGTATAGAATCACAAAAATGCAGTGATGGAAAAGACCTCAATAAGTCATCAACAACAGCCCCCCATGCTGACTGATGACCAAGTAAACTTATCCTTCACAGGTGTTTATCTAACCCAGTAGTTTTCAAACTTTTTTGCCTGCAGCTCATCCCACTCAATGCAGCCTATCCTGCCTTTCCACAGACCACCAGGCAACAACCCATGATGACAAAATGGGTACAAGAGTGGGCTGAGGGTGAGGCCTGGGAGAGAAGTAGGAAGGGGGCAGGAGATGTGAGGTGTTGGGGGGTCAGGAAGAGAGGGTGCAGGAGCGGTGTGGGTCTCAGTGGGAGGCAGGTGCATGGTCTGGGCGTGAAAGTGACAGAGGGGCACTTACCTGGCTCCATGCCCCTTGCTGCTCCCATTAGCTGTGATTCTGGCCAATGGGAGCAGCAGGGAAAGCCTCCAGTCTCTTGCACTGCCATTCCAACCATCCAGGGGAAGGGGAAGCGCAATATGCAGAGCTGCCCCACCCTCCACCGAGCCAGATCAAGTCTGCGAGGCTTCCCCCTCCCACTGCGGGAAGCCAGCATCGGCGCTCCAACCTTAGGGGAGAAGGTTGTGGGATTGAAGCACCAGTGCAGGCCCCCCGCGAGGGCGGAGGGAGGGGGAGCCCCGAGTCCATGGCCCACCTGCAAGATGGTTGTGGACCACACTTTGAGAAACACTGATCTAACCTATTCTTAAAAAAAAAACCCAAACAAACCCTTCAGTGATGGCTATTTCATAGCTTAACTAAGCTTACAGGGTCAGGTATGGGGAACTGTAAGTGAGTGAGAAGCAAAATAAACAAACCATCGCTGTTGTAGCCCTTGACTGAGAAGGAAAAAGATACTTCCCACATTCCCCTCACACACCAGAGCCTAGGAGGGCCCAGCCTAGTAGATTTTGTGTGTTCCAGCCTGCAGTGGGATGGCCGGGGGGGGGAAGCTGGAGCACCAGCACGGGCTCCCCAATGCTAGGGAGGCGCTCTAAGCCTTGGGGGTGGGATTCGGGCAAGCTGGGGGCCAGGTATGGCCCGGGGGCCTTCAGTTCCCAACCCCTGTTATAGGTTAACAGGTTTTTCCCATCATCTATCTAACCTAAACCTCCCTTGTTACAGATTAAGCCCATTACCTCTTGTCCTACTTTCAGTGGATAGAGAACAATTGATCACAGTCCTCTTTTTAACAGCCTTTAACATATTTGAAGAGTGTTATCAAGTCTCTCTCAATCTTCTTTTCTCAAGACTTAATGTGACCAGTTTAAGACTTCTCTCATAGGTCAGGTCAGGTTTTCTAAACCTTATATCATTTTTTTTGTTGCTCTCCTATAGACTCTCTCCAATTTGTCCAGATCTTTCCTAAAACTGTGGCATACAGAACTGGGAAGAATGCTGAGGCCTCAAGATGAAAATACAGACTATATTATAATTTATATGCATACGGAGCCAATCTTAATTCTGGCATTTCTTCACTTGAGTTCTTGACTTTCCAACTAGGGCTGTCAATCTCAGTTAAATTCAATCAGTTAATAAGAAAAAATTAACTGGATTAACAAGAGTCACTATTAATCAGTTTTAATTGCACTGTTAAACAGAATGCCAGTTTACATTTATAATAAATGTTTTGGATGTTTTTCTGTATTTTCAAAAGATATTAATTTCAATTACAACACAAAATACAAAGTGTATAGTATTTATATTACAACAGTGCCATGCATATGCTTGTTCTCATTTTCAGGTGACCATGTAAATCAGGGATGGGCAGCCCACCAAACCTTTTAATCTGCACTTCCCACCCTGTGCTGCTCAAAGCAGCTAGCTAGCTGCTCCCTGTGGCTTTCTGTGCTGCGGGGGGTGGGGAAAGGGAGAGGCTTTATACACTGTCCCTGCTACCAGCAAAATCTCTCTGCTACCACTGGCCAGAAACAGTTGTGCATTGAACATTAAAGGGCAGTACACAAAACCTCTCTCCTCCACTCTCCTCATCCCCCCCCCCCCCATCAATGCAGAGCCACATGTAAAAGTCAGCCGGGGCAGCTGGCAGGCAGGCAAGCAACCTTGAGAGTGCTGCTGTCCAGGAACTGCTTAGATATGCACCTCCTGGCCACAGCCTGTCTCTGGCACCCCACCTCCTCCTGCACCCAACTCCCCTTCCAGACCCTGTACCCTCTTCCTGAGGCCAGAATCCTTTCCTGCACCCTGCGCCTCAATGTCCTGCCTCAGGTCACAACTTCCTCCTTCACCCTCTCAGACCCCACACCCTCTCCTGCACCTCAGTCCCCCCACCTGAGCTCCCTTCCGCACCTAACCTCCATCCCAGAACCCACATACCCCATAGAAAAGTACAGCCCTTCACCAAAATCTTGGAGTTGCCCCCCCCCATCAAAAATGATTGCCCACCCTTACTGTAAATAGTGAGCAGGCAGCATTATTTCTTGTAAATGTAAACAAAATTTGTTTGTCTTATTGATTGCTTGAACAAACAGAAGTAGACTTATAGGCCCTAAGGTCTTACATTGTTTTGGTTTTGAATGGAGTTATGTAAAAAAGTTTCTAAATTTGTAATCTGTACTTCCATGCTAAACAGACTGCACTATAGTACTTGTACGAGTGAACTGAAAAATACTATTTTTCTTTATCTCTTATTACAAACGTTTGCACTGTACTAAAGTGAACACTGTATATTTGTACTGTGTTTTGTAACTGAAATCAATATATTAGGAAATGAAAAAACATCCAAAATATAGTAAATTTTAATTGGTATTCTATTATTGTTAAAGAATGAAATTAAAACTATGATTAATTGCAACTTTTTAAATCTCAAGTGTGAATTTTTAAAAATGTCTAACAGCTCTAGAATGTGTGTTAAAGAAAAACTGAAAAAACAAGTGGCATAATTTGGTTGTCAGTATAAGTCATCTGCAGGGCCACATGAGGTAATGGAAGTAATTGACAGTAGCAGTAAGTTATCATCCTTTGCATGGACCAGCACTGGCAGTGGGAGGGGCATTAGACAAAGTTTGCCACTGGGTTCCACAAATATTTTCTGACAGCAAATGCAGAATGAGATTCAACAATCTTGGGTTCCATGCCACATTCTTGGGTTCCATGCCACGTGCTAGTAGACTCTTGGGCTCCTGTTTCCCCTGAGCCAATTCCTTTCTACCTCTGCCTACTCCAGCCTGCCCCAGTTCTGTTTCTTCTTCCCACCCACCCAGGCTCCTCATCCCAGTAAATCCAGTCTCCATCCCACGCTCCTCATCCCTAACTCTCTCCATGTTCCTCATATGTCAACTTCCTTCTCTTCTAGACTCCTTGTCCCCGTGTCCCCTGCCAGGCTCCTCATCTAATCTCAGTCCTGTCCATCCCACCCTCTGTCCCTGGCTCCTAACACCACTACTCTCTTCCTTACATGTTAGGCTTCTTGTCCCAATCTATTCTTTTGGTCTCACTTGTGTCCTCTAGGGATGCTAAATTTCAATTAGCCGATAAGGGGGGTGCTTGCTATCCTGCTGCTCCTCTGCCTTTGAAATGTACAAGAGCCACCTGCGGGGTCCCAATTGCTAAGCCTCTCCCTCTGAAACGTGTACATTTCAGGGAAAGAGGCATAGCAGTCAGTCCCTGACGCCATTTCCCCACTGCGCCTCTGCCTCCCCTGCCCGCCCCCCACAGAGACGGTGCTGGGGAAACCAGATTTTAAGCTGGCTCCTCCCAGCACCAGCTCCCTTGGTGCCTCTGATACAAAGGCGGGGGAGGGGGGGGAAGAGAGGGGCATGACTAGTCAAGTAGTGACTCGACTACCTGATAAGCCTAGGCTTCTGGGTAGTTGACTATTTGCTTACATCCCTAGTATCCTCTGCACTCATGTCCGACAATTTCCTTCTCCACACTCTTGGGACATCAGCGGGGGATGAGGGGGGAAAAAAACAGCACAGGAGAGTATTGCTGCTCAAATTCTGGGTGCCTACAATCACAGCAACCTCATGCTACTGGGAGCAGCAACTGTAGAGAAATTCCTGCTCATCTCTTGCAGTCCTGGGATAGAATATGGCCCAATGTATACAGTATCTTTGGAGAACTTAGCTGCCAAATGCTAACAAAAGAGTTTCTAACAAGTCTCTGGGAAAACCCCTTTACTTGCTCCCTCTTACCCTAAAGAGAGTAAAAAAAAAAAAAAAACACTCAGTGTCAAATATCTGCAATAATCACATGTAGGATGGCCATCACCCACTCACCTGAGGGCCCCAACCAAGCAAAACCTCCTAGCCTGAATTAAAACTTTGCCCTGGTTTCTAGTCTGGATTCACGGATGTACAAGGAGGGATTAGTTTAAAAATAGTGGCAAATATACAAAGCCAGAAAAGAGCTTGTGTGTATGGCAGGGAAGAAAGGCACAGGTATCAAGAGAAGAGGCACATATGTTGTGGATGGACTGTATAAATACTTTACATTCCTAAATAACTTAAGGCATTTAAACAAAGCGGAACCATTTTGCTCCTGTATAGTTCACCTTCACTGAACCCAGAATTATCCAAGGTTGACCTAAAAATCAACAGCAGTAGTATCACTGCCACAAGCATCACCATAACCCACAGACGATAATCAAGCTCTCAGAAACCTCTATCCTTGGTTCCCACCGGACTATCATGAAGCACTCTGAACATATAGTCCAGGGTTCTCTTTAGTTAAATTTAGCTAAACCTCAGTGCCCTAAAAAACAATACCAGCACTGGCTCCAGCAGGAAATGGTAAGGTGGAAGGGAGCGTGCCAGGCACTTTACTAACTACAACGACTTATACAGTGTACAGGAACCACCAACTAATACACAGAATTAACAATAGTAAGAAAGAAAAATTGTGTTGAGTTATATTGTGCCAAACATCTACTCTTTAAAATAAAACAGTACAATGGGCTTTTAGTCACATAGAGCAGACAGACCTTCAGTTTTAAAGTCTGTCTAAATAATCCAAAGTAAAATGCTTGGAACTCATTTATTTTATCTTAAGCACAAATGCAACCTTAATTAGGGATGTGAAGGTTTAACCAGTTAACTGGTAAGCCTGACCTGCTGGTGAAGCTTAAAAAACAACAAATAGTCTAGCAGCACCTTAGAGACTAACAAAACATGTAGATGGTATCATGAGCTTTCGTGGGCACAACCCACTTCTTCTGATGAATGGAATTATTAAAGGTCCAGTTTCTAAATAAATAGCAAATGGTGGGGTGGGGGTGTAAGAAGGAAAAAGAAGGGGGAAGAAAGGGAAAAGAATAGTCAGAGTGTCCATGCAACAAGAAGCTGATATAGAAGGTACTAAGTGTTCTTAAGTACCCATTGTTTGGTTTTTTAGGTCATTAGGATGTGGATTATAGCAAGCCACCCACCCAATGTCTTTGTTCATACCTCTGTTGAACTTGTAAATGAAGTTGAGCTCTGAAGCCTCCCTGTGGAGCTTGCTTGTAAATTGGCCTGAAACAATAAGGTGACTTTGAGATCCATTAATGAGTGCCCAGGCAAGTGAAAATGTTCCCCGACAGGTTTCTGTATGTTGCCTTTTCAGATATCTGATTTGTGTCCTTTAATTCTCTCACAGAGACTGTCCAGTTTGGCCAATATACAGGGCATTGCTGTCATTTGATAGCATAGATCACATTTGTGGATGTACGTACAGTTCTATGAGCCTCTGATATGGTGATTTATGTGGTTAGGTCCTATGATGATATAGCTGGTATACAAGTGTGGACAGAGTTGGCACTGGGGTGGGTTCCTGGATGAGTATGACGGTGTGCTGTGTAGTTACTGGAAAGAATGTGTTTGAGGTTCAGGGGCTGTTTGTAGGCAAGGAGCGGCCTGTCCCCCAAGGCGTGTAAGAGAGTGAGGGGTCATTTTCTAGGATAGGTTGTAGATAATTCATTGGAGGTTTTAAGTTGGGGGCTATAAATGGTGATAAGTGGTGTTCTGTTTTCTTTTCTGGGCGTACCTTGAAGTAGGTGATGTCTGGGTACTCATCTGGCTCTTTCAATCTGTTTTTTCACTTCTTCAGGTGGGTATTTCAGTTTTAAGAATGCTCTGTATAGATACTATAGATGTTTGTATCTGTCTGTGGGATTGGAGCAAATCCATTGTATTTAGGGCTTGGCCGTAAAGAATGGATTGGGAAATGTGTCTAGGATGGAAGCTAGAGGCATGAAGGTAAGTGTAACACTTGGTAGGTTTCCAGTATAAGGTGGTGGAAATGTGTGTGTCATATAATTGTACTGTAGTGTCAAGGAAGTAGATCACTCACGTGGACTGGTCCAGGCTAAGGTTGATAGTGGAGTGGAAATTATTGAAAGTTCTTCAAGGGTCTCCTTCACCTGCTAGTGAAGGTTAACTGGTGAAGCTGGAGCAGCTTACCACCTGACACAGGAAGCCGGAGCAGCCCCTGTCTGTGGGGTGCCCTGGCCTACCACAGCAGGGGCTGCTTGGGCCAGGGTAGAACAGCCTCTGCCTGCGGTGGCAGCAGAGGGGTGCGGTGCCCCACTCCAGTGGCAGGCCATTCTAGGGCTGGAGTGGCTCCCCTCTGGCCCCCCTTTAATCAACAGGCAAGTGATTTTAATCTTTCAGCCACAGTTTCTCTAACTGCTATAGGGCAATGATATACAATAGTGTTTAAATCGGTTACGTTTAACTGGCTAGCCAATTAAATGGGATTTTACATTCCTAACCAGACTGTACTCTGGAGTAAATATTTCTAACCTAAGTTTTATAAGGCATAAAAACCTACTCCTCCAGGCTGAGCAGTAATTATGTTTGATGAGCAGGACCAGGGAGCTGCATGCTATTACTCAGGAGTAGCGGAAAGGTGAATAGAAGTCTAAGTGCCATTGATCCTTTAACAGGATGGGAAAGAGGGAGTCGGGTATCTCAGAGACAAGCAGCCTGACTAGGTAAGTTTTCAAAGGGAGGATGCTCAGAAGACTGCTACCCATCCATCCCACAGCTGCTCTAACTGGACAGTGAACAGGAGTCTTTGAAGCTCTCCTTACCAGCACAGCTGCTGTGGGTAATGGTCTGAAGGTATCTTTTCTTCTCCCTCTCTCTTTCATTCTCTCTCTTTGAAATCAATGACTACCCTCACAAGTTTAAAAACACACATGAACAGTTTCTCCCATTCTCATTCCTCTACCACTAATGTACCCCCCCATTTACCCAAGCCAAACGCTACAATATCCACCATAAACTAGTGAGATGTTGAATATTGGTTATTTATGCAAACATGTAACTGCTTGACATTTTAGAGGTTACACGTTTTTACACACAAGGGGGTGGGGAGGGACAGGTGGGAGCAAGCTCCTGGCAAGCACTGGCTCCTTCCTTCCCTTCCCATCCCCCCACTGCCGGGGGGGGGGAGAGGGAGGGAAGAAAGGAGAAGCTGGCAGTTCCACGGAACCTGCACATGCCACCTGCCCAATCCCACACTGCTGCCTCTGTGGGAGGCTGCAGAAGAGAGGGGCAGGCAGCTCCATGGGAGTCGGCACCCTGGGCATATCAGCTCCCACCAAGGCGGTGGAGAGGAGAGGAGAGGAGAGGAGAGAGAAGCGGGCATGTAGTCTATAGGATTAACCAATAAGCCCAGGCTTATCGGTTAATCATGTAGTCAACTGCACATTGACACTGCCTTTTCTCCTCTCCCAGGGTAGGGAAAGGAGCAAGAAAAAGTGTGGAGAAGTGGAATGAAAGGGTGAGAAAAGATGGCTTTTTGGTTTTAAAATTTGATCTCAGAGTCTTCAGCCTCTTAAAAAAAAAAAAATTCAAAGGAAACATTGTACCTAACCTTAATATTTGCTGTGTGTGGGAAGAAGAGAAAAAGGCAGCATAAAAATTATTTTATTGGGGGTGAGATGCCACCCTGATAAGTTTAATTACTCAAAAGCCTTTTATTGCTCTAAAATTTCAGATAACGCAGTTTAGGGGCAGAGCATAGCTTGAGGTACAGCTTGAGACACAGCTGTACTTCAGCCAGATCAGTAGGTTTAAACATTGGGCTAATAATGTTTGGTACATTTTTCAAGTTTGTTTTTGTGGTTTTTAAATGTACCACAGTGTAAGAGAGCCATACTATTCTGTATACCTTGTTTCATTTTCTCCAAAAAGAAGGAAAATTAAATTAGATGTTTCTGCCAAACAACTTCCATTTTATAAGCCTTCCCCATTTACATACCTACAATTTTCCTCCCTCTTGGTGCTTTCTGGAAGTCAGAAGAGCTACCACTAGGCTGCCGGCCCCCGGGACTATAGAATAGTTAGGTAACTATAAGAATTCATGCGGCTACTCGATTACCTGATATCTAATATTCCCTAGCTACCATATGACAAAGGATGTTTATTATTTCCTGTGTAGAGTTTCTTGCTGTTTTTCAAAGCTGGAGAGGGCAACTACTATGAATCTTTTAAGTTACTGTTTAATGTAAATTATTAATCCATAAAACTCGACGGTGGGGTTGGGAAGTATCTTACTCATTTACAGACAGTAGAAACAGAAGTATGGAGAGGTTTAAGTGACTTATCCAAGGTCATAGAGCAAATCAAATGACATAACTAACACTCAAGCCGTGCAGTGCCTCTTGTATACAAGTTAGTCAACCATATTCCACATGCAATACTCTTATCACTGGCTAAAGCAAAAAAAAAAAAAAAAAAGTTGTAGGGAAGAAACTGGTCTGCTACTATTGTATCAACTGTTTCATCCTGTGCAACAGATATTACTCCTATTTCTGATAGCTACAGTAGCTGCTTGAATATGTTGCAGTACTGACTCCTCTTGCCTCCTGCCCAAATTTCCTTAGCTAGTTCTTGAACTCAGTTGATAGTGGGTTTGGAGGGGAGACTAATGGTCTTTCTCCCAGTCAGTAAATGACAACATCCGTAAACAGTGTTACAGTTTTGTAATAAATAAGATGGCAATGGAGGAGGGGGGTAATCACCAGGGAGGTGGAGAAAGAGGACAATTAGGAGACCAGGATTTTAACACTGACTTGCCAAATATCTATGGGCTAGTAATTTTAATCTTTCAGTCACAGTTTCCCTATATGTTATGGGGGTATTCAAAGGTGTGTTTTGAGGCTCTCCTAAACAAAGTTTAAAATGTTATGGCAAGTCAGCAGCAACTTCTAGCACTGTACTCACTCCTTCAGACTACATAGCTACTAGAAAAACCATACACATTATCTCCATCCTTTTTGTTTGGATTAAGCAGCTGACATCCACTGACTTCAAATTAAACATCTAAATTTCTCCATGAAAACTCTTTGAACAAATGCACAAATTCAAAATAAGAGATTAGAACAGATCTGTAGTTTCTAGGCAAAGCTATTTTACAACTATGAGTCACATAATCAGGAACATGTTTAAGTCACAACTATTTTTTAAAATCTGTATCTTTCAAACAACTTGTCTGAGCTGTCTCAACCTTTTAAAATTTCACGTGTAGAATTTTTCCAGTGAAAAGATTTATTTTTTAGTTACAGAGGCTGGCATGTTAACTAATAAAAGTCCCAACTGAGCAAGTTACTGCATATCCTCACCAATTTAAATTCAACTGTGTTCTGTTAGGTAGTAAAGCAATTTGTTATATTTACATTATAAGTTCTATGATAAGTCTAAAGCGCACATTTTAATTGAAAAATATCAAATTTATAGCTTAGCCTTCCAAACCCTGTTAATTTCTTGCATATAATATATATTAAAAAAAAATCTTAAAATGCTAAAAGCCAGTTTCAAGTTAACTTTTCATGTTAAAAAGTAAGAACCTCAGACTTACCTGTAACATACCAACTATTTCCACTTTATTAAAAAAAATGAAAGAGTGAAGTGTAGACAGCATATTTTCCTCAAACACTGAAGGAGTGGGAAGAACCATATCTTGGATATACTGTACTCTGTATGTTTGATGAATCTTTTGCTTCAACTCTGGATCAGATATAGGAATCACCTCTTTAAATTTTGCTGTTTTTGTCAGAAATTCCCTGTGTTTCCGTGACTGCGATAAAGAAGGATCATATTCTAGGCATCCAATTACATCCATTATACATTCTTCAGAAAACATTACTTCAAAAAGTGCAGTTCTGTTCAAAAGGAAGATTCCCTTGATAATTTCATACAAGTGGTGTAGTCCCTCGGTGTTCTCCAAGTCCTCACACACATGAAAAATTTCTAAGAGCTTTTTAATATAGCCCTCATTCTCCAATGCTAGTGCGAGTTTTTCACGACGCAATGGGGAAGGCAGTGAAGATGCCACAAGTTCCTCAATTTCCTCTAGTCGACTTAATTCACAAGATGGCAATTCTAGACCTGGTGATGACATATCATCAAAACGTTCCTCCTCAGATTCATCTACAAGGTCCTGAGTAATATCCACTGAAGGATCTTTTCCTTGAACCTATTACAATGAGACATTTGTATAAGTAATTTTAAAAAAGTTTCTACCAGCAATTTTTAAAATATTTCTAACAACTTGAATTCCCAGTAAAGGAAAGAGAGGGGAAGGAAAAAAAAAAAAAAAGAAGCAAAAAACCCACATTATACTCTTTGATGGCAGAAAGGCTTAAAATCATATTCTTATTGAAAGTATTATCTGGAATGTCAATAATTTTACTTCAGGGAGCCAAAAAATAAATGCATGAATAAGAGTCTGAATTTTAAATGTAATGCAGTTTAAGTTCTCGTGTGCTTTTCACTGGTAGTATGAAAGACACATTCTTGGATACAGAGCACCTTCAGTAACAAAAAGATTTTGAAATAATATTTTTCTGGACTAGATACTTAATTTTATTAGTTTGTATAAAGCTGTATATTTAAATGACAGGAAACACAAGAAACAGCAGAATTTTCAGAGTACTTCAGGCAAAAGGAACAAATTATTATAATTTAGCAGTTTCCAAGTGCCCATCACTATAGCTTGAAAGATCCCCTTGCCCAAGGTTAATACGAAGCATTCTCAGGTAAACATCTTCTGTAGAATCTAAGCTTTCAATCACATTTTTTTTTCTTATACAAATGGATATTAAGAAGATTGTAGTGTATCAGTTTAAGTCTATATACAGCTTGTTCAATTACCTCTGGTGTTGATCAGAGCTTACCACAAGCTGCACCAGAATGAATTGATCAGAGTTTTGTCAGCTTTTATTGCTATTTCTCACAACTGTGGGTAATAGTGAAAACTGACAAGAAACAAATAAGTTTTGTTCTGCCATAGTGTGAGAAAACTGAATATCAGCACAGAGGCACTGGTGTTATTCACTGGTAAAGAGGACAAAAATGAAGGTTGTTACCAATACTCTGCCCCTTTTTCAATATATCTGCAGTAACAAAAACTGAGGGAATTGAAGAAATTGAGGTTCTCACCCTACAGATGCAGCTGGGAGACTAGTGGAGTTATAAAGCAATAAACACCTCATTCTTGCAACAACCAGAAGGCTGTGGAAGAGTATGGAAAAATGATGAGAACACTCCTCTATCCATATAGCAGCCAAAAAAGGCTGAGGGAAGGGCTGGGAGACACAAAGGCTTCAAATTTGGGTGCTGTCCAGCCCCAGGTGGATGTAAAAGGTGGGGTTTCAAAACACAGTCTGAGGACAACAATCTGGCAAGAATACTAACACGTACAATTTTCCCAAAGCTGGGGACAACTGGCTTTGTATCTGGGTAAGGTGGTGCCATTCTATCTTTCGTACGTGTCTATAGCTAATAGTTTTAATCCTCTGGCGATATTTTTGATTATGGGTGGGAAAGATTTATGGGATAAAACAGAAAATGAATACTATCTGCAGGAATGTACAAAGTGATGTATGAAGACATCTCTGGAGAGGAGAAGTAGAAGAAAGCATAGCATGGAGCCCGGGGTCAGTGAGGAACTCCGAGTCCCCCACTGATCCCAGGCTCCATGACTTTGAAATGCAAAAGAGCTCCCCGCAGGGGAATCTTGTGCATTTCAAAGAAGGCACATGTATGCAGCCCGGAGTCAGCGGGGCTTCCCACTGGCCCCGGGCTGTATGCAGAGTTCCGCATTCCTCCTTTGAAATGTACAAGAGCCCCAGTAGGGGCTCTTGTACATTTCAAAGGAGGAATGCAGAAGTGCCTATCGACTTGTCGACTAGTCAATTAACTGCATTTTAACATCCTTATTCTCAATCAGATACAACTTTGGTGGAATACAGCTTACTTGCCTAATCTGTTCCACGAACTTGTACTTTGTTAAAAATATCTTTGAGATTCACCTACACATTCCCTAAGGATAGTCTGCACACAGATTTGAAAGCTTTCCCCAAAACTGTTAAACTTAGCACCAGACTTTTATGGGGAAAGCAACAACTTCTCAATTACCAAATATGTAAAAGTTTTCTTCTGCATTTTTTACTTACAAATACTATGCTTAATCTCATTGTTAAAACATTCCATAAAATCAAAGACATAATGCAACCATCTAAATAATCTTCCATTTTTCAAACATACCTGGCATATTTTTTCCCATATTTCATCACATCCAGCTTTTTCTTGAAAGCTAAGTGCCAAGTCATAATTTTCAGCTTCAGACCACACAATCAAAGTGTCCTAGAAAGAGATAAAGAAATACCTTTCAGGCAAGTTATTTTTTAAAACCTGCTATAGCTATATGTTTGAAGAGTGACTTATCAGTTAAACTGACAAGACAAGGGTGAAACCAAAAACCAGAAAAAAAAATAAAGTACATATTCAATTATCATATTTTAAAGTTATGTTTGAAGTACCTATGAAAGTCACATTTTATACAAACCAAAACAAACAAGTCAATGAATACCAAAACCTTTCTCAATATTACTTTATGCAACTACAAATTATATGTATATACCATAAATATACATTTTAATACATCTTTAAGCTTTTACTTCCCTCTCAAATAAAACATGCTAACAATTAAAATATATCAGTTAAATTGACTTCTTCGGGACTAGTGACTATGCATAAAACTAAGCACATGTGCAAGTCATGTGAAGGATCACGGTCACAGCTTTCGGATCCGTTGTGCCCCAGAAAGTGCTATGCTGATGCAATGTCTAGATAGAAAACAGATGTACATTTAAAAGTGTCTATGCATTTGAAACTATGACAGAACTACTTGTAAGCATGGTGCTAATTTATTGGGTGCATTAATGGTCTTTTTATACCACCCCCACCTTTACTTTAAATCTGAAAGGCAAGCCTGCTTGAAAGCAATTCTGGGCCCAAAAGCAGAACAGTCAGCGGGCCCTCATGCATGCACGAACTGCACCTGTGCTGGTCCGTGCCCAGAGAGCTGCTATCCGTGCTACTGGTTGTGGTCTTCTGGCACAGCGAAGGCTTCTACATGTCTGCCTAGGTAGGTTGCCAACTGTCCCATCACGCAAACTCAAACACCCTTGCTGCACTCATATCCCGCCCCTTCTCGGAGACCATGCCCCTGCCCTACCCCGTTTGTGAGGCCCATCTCCCCACTCACTCCATCACTTGCTCTTTCCCAACCTCACTAACTTTCACCAGGCTGGGACAGAGGGTTAGGATGCAAGAGTGTGGCAATTACCTCAGGTGGCTCCCAAAAGTGACCATCACACCTTCTGGTAGTGGCTCCTAGGTAGAGACCCCAGAAGAACTATGCGCACCACTGTCCCCCCACAGCTCCCATAGGCCGCAGTTCCAGTCCAATCAGAGCTGCACAGTTGGCGCTCAGGAAGGGGCAGTGTTTGTCGATATTCCCTCCCCTCTGGGGATCACAAAGATTCGGCCAGCCACTCCCAGGAGCGGCATGAAGCAAAGGTGGGTAGGAAGTCTGCCTTACTCCTGCTGCACTGCCAATGGCAGATGTCCCCCCACTCCAGCCTTTTTAAATTGCCCAGTCTTCTTTAAATTGCCTCCTTTGCATCCCCCCCCCAAAGTGGGCCTGCTAAAAGGATATAACATTTTAGCATTTTGTAAGAACACACGGCTAGGTTAAATGGGCATCAAGTTGTGCTTATCTCCTACTATCCCAAGCCCGTGACAATATCCTAGTGATCAGGATAGTATTGCAGGGGTATTAAATAGGAGTGGAAGCTGAAAAGCTACACTAGATTATCAAACAAATATATTAATTCCCTTTCTGAGCTGGGCTAACAGGCTGCATATTGCTAAAATTAACAGGCTATAGATTATTCTCTTTACATGCATCTCGGTATAATCTAAGGAGCGTCTTCAAGTTTAGTTTGCAGTGTTGCAGCTGTTGCAGTATCCAGGATATGGATACTGAAAAGGAAGGTGAGGAAATCTTTTATTAAAGATTTTTTATTAAACCAACTTTTAATAAAGGGGCAAATTTTTGAACTTTACAGAGCTTTTCCTCAGGTTTGGAAAAAACAACCAGTGTCATTTAGGAACTCCTTTTCTTGTAAGTTTTAACAGAAATATCAATTAGTTATAAATATGGCCTGATTAAAAAAAAAGACTACCTTTTATAGAAAAAATGCAAAACTATACATTCATGCATTTTTTTTGTATCCAATGAAAACATTAGAAACTTTTAAAATCACATTCAACATTTAAATCTGAAACATGCTATAAAACAGAATACCTATGCTACATTATACATAACCTTCTTAGTTCACTATTATCATTTTAAAGGAGTTTTAAAAAATTTAACATAGTAAGAAATAAGAACCTTACATAATTTAATATTTTATATGTAAACTGGGTTTTTGTTTCCTTCAACAAGCATTAAATGGATAATAACCATAAAGGAAAAAAGTGACCATTTTTATTTTACAGTGAACTTTCCAGGAAAACATCTCCATTTCTGTCTCTTCCCATTACCCACATTTTTACATTTAAAATTAAATTAGCCAAAATAGCACAGCACTACTATCCTCCTCCACTCTGAGCAAGTGAATGAAGAGAACAGTATCAATTTTCCATTATCAGAGCAGCTATACAGCTTCAAATATACTATTGTATTGGGTTTATCTTGCAAATGGCAGTTTACCTTTTCTTTTTCCAAAGGATTGGGGAAGAGGTGGTGGACAGAAGGAACTGATTTAGCAAGCCACCTCCAAAATACAAAAAGGAAAAAGTTGCAATGAATGATGTATCATCATGTGAGACAGATTACAGTGCAAATGCTTTGGTGGTAAAAGACTGACAGCACACAGTACTGCTGTTACCTAATGAGGAAGGAAAATAAACTGCCCATAATTTTTAGGAGGAAAATAAAACTAAAGATCACTGAAATAATCACATTAAAACTAGATTTAAAATACTGATGTTTCTTCAGCACAAGTTTCTTATTTTACCAACACCCAACTGAAAAATGTAGTTATTTTATTAATCTGTATCAAAATATAGCATTATTTACTGTCACTTTTTCATTATATGTATATAGTAGTAGTACCCAGAGACCCCAATCAGAATCAGATTCCCATTGTGCCAGGTCCTGTGTTTATTTAAAAAAATTAATTTCACCTTAAATAGCAATGCTAACTTGATATAGACTTTAGTATAATAGATAAAGTTCTATTTTATCACAATGGTTCTCAACTTTTTTTCAATTGCCGGGGGGGAGGGAGGGGAGGAGCAGGAGCAGGAGCAGGAGATGGAGGGAGCCAGCTTAAAAGCCAGCACCATCTCCGTGGGGGACAGGGGAGGCAGTGGGGTAGTGCAAGCCAGCAATCAGATGTCCCGTCTTCTGCCCGCTCGCTCGCCCCCCCGCCGCACTTCTGATTTTTAAATGTATTAAGAGCCTGCAGGAAAAATCCATCAATGAGATGATTAGTTGATTAAACTAAATTTAATATCCCTATGCAGACCTCTAAAAATTTTGGAATGGAAGGGCAATCTGCAGACCACAGGTTAAACACAATTACTTCTGTTGAACAAGATTAGCTGCTGCTTTTCAATATCCTTCTATCTTTTCCTAACATGGTCAAACAATATCCTTCTATCTTTTCCTAACATGGAGTTTACATATTTTTCTACTTTTTGAAAATAGTAACTAAAGAAATTATTAGTAAAAATACTCTGGATAAGGAAACATCCTTTGACAGTTTTCAAGATTGATTTGTTTTAAGTTCATAAAAGCACATTCCATTTACCACACACACACACACACACACACACACACACACACACAATAAGCCAGAATGCTGCTATCTAGGACTTTAATAAGAGGCTATTCATATCCATACCAACTTTCAGAAAGTGTTAAGAAAGCATTAAAAAGTTTTGCACTTTGCTGGACAATACTGTTCTGCCAATGTTTATATTTTGATTAAATGTTGATGTCAATGTCGTATCAGTTTCTCAATTCTAAAACACTCATGATTAGATAAAATGTAACCACTACTTTAAAGATGATGATCCAAAAATTGTACTATCACATGTAGATCCAACATATGAAAGGTGGAACATTCATTTTTCAAACAGTCATTTTTTTAAAGTGCTAACTGATCATGATTTCAGGTGTATTTGGAGATGAAAGACAGTATGTGTATGCTTCACTTGGCTTCTGGCTTTGGGCTTATGCATGTCATAACCAAAATCAAGATACTGATTTGGTCAGTTGAGCTAACTATTTTGAATCTCTGAAATGCTTTGCAATTAGACATTCATGATTTCTAAACAGCATATGAATTTACAGAAAGTCCTAACAGGTGGTCTACGTAGGGAAATAGGTCTCATTTTTTTCTTAATGTGTAAGTGAATTTCACAGGCTTACACTACCCACCCACAATGCTCTAGGCTCAATCTTGGTGAAAAGGGATCTACTATTCTGGAGGAGCACAATGGCTGCAGGCTAGAGATGACAGATGGAAATTCAGTCTCAGAGAGAACTCTCAATGGGTTAGGCCTAGACTAAAAACCAGAACCCTGAGCTTATTAGATAGGCAGTAGGGGAAAGAAAGAAAGGACTAAAGCAGAGTAACCTCTTCATCCCTCAGTTATAGTAAATGGGGTTGTTCATAAGTGATGAAAAAGACCATCTGTTTTTCCTTTGTTATTTCAGGAATACTGTTGGTATATGGAACTTCACTGAATAGTTAAACTCATAGCTACAGGACAGAAGCCAAATGAGGGGTGATGGGACAAATGTTTAAAATGTCCAGAGAATTTTATATGCAGCATCCCACAAGGATGTTGAAGTTTATTAGGGAAACCCTTGCTCAGAGGTTTAGTCATTACCTGGAAATGTAGAAGATACTATCTAGCTGGAAGGAATCCAACACCATTTTAATGTACGAGAAGGGTGACTGTGAAGATCTAAAGAACTATTATCCAGTATTCCTCCTCTCACATGTCCACAACCTGGTCACTAAAACAAACCGACTCTCAGAGAATCTGGATGTGCAGCAGCCAGGAAAGGAGACAGGTTTCCAAAAGAATTTCAGCACAATGGACCATACCTTCAATATAAACCATCTAGTGGACCATACAAAGGAATACACACTCCCTTTATGCACTGCCTTAGTTTACTAAGAAAATGTGTTCGACAGCATAGAGATGACTGCAGTGCTGAAAGCTCTTGCATGTCAGAGCATTGACAAACTACAAAGTATTTAAGAAAGAAAATTCTGACTGTCCTAAAGATATAGCTCTGTTCATTACTCCCCTCTGCAACCCAGTCAAAAAGGGCATGAAGCAAAGAGACACAATTTTTCCAAAATTCATTACAGCCTCTCTTGAAATGGTAATGAGGTGGATGAACTAGAAAGACGGAATCAGTGTCAACAGAGAGCAGGTAAGTGATCTTAAAATTTGAGGGCAAGATCATGTTGATTGCCAAAAACACTACAAAACTACAGAAAATGCTATGAGGAATTAATACAAAAAGCAACCAACTTGGACTGAAAATGAACTACCCAAAAATGAAATTTATGCAGTCTGATGCCTTGAAAAAGGCTCAAATTGTCATGAGAGAACAAATAGAAAAAGTTGAGCAATACATTTTATTTGGGCCAAGAAATTAACATGCACTGCAATCAAAAAGATAAATTGTCACAAAGAAAGAAAGCTGGCTGGCACAGACAGTTATATCAAGGATGTCCTCCAAGTGGGTGGGGGGAGAAATCAATAAGGCAACACATGCAAACCTCTTCAGCTCAACAGTACTGCCAGCAATGTTGTACAGCAGCAAAATATGAGTGCTGACAAAGATAAAGGAGCAACAACGGTCTTTCACAAAGAGGGAAATGTAAAAAAGAATTTTGGGAATTACAATCCATGACTGAGTCCCCAATGATGTGATCAGACAGCAGAGTGCAGGATGCTGTTGCTGAAAGCAGGTACAATAAAATGTAATGGGCCGGACACATAGCTGGGCTTACTAACAATCAATGGACTGCAGCTATTGCAGTGGTAGCCACATGAAATGGAATCACCACTCTGCCAACCTCCAAAGAATTGGAAAGATTTTAATCGTGAAAAGGCATGGTTGCACAAGCAGAAGGAAAGCCAGAAAAAGAAGAATGGAAGGTATTTTGTGATCAGTGCAAACTATATGAGGGCTGAAGGATTAATAGATCAATGTGATATCAGAAACTTATAGCGAAGAGCTTTTCTAAACACATAAGAGAAGATTATCAGCAAGCTACTACTAACTCTGTCCTAACTTTGATAATCATGCAAGACTGTTTGCTGCTTTAAAGAAATATTTTGTGCCAGGTGGATGAGTCAACATTGCCTTGTCATGGGAAGAAAGTGTTACTCACCCTGTGCAGTAACTTCTGTTCTTCGAGATGTGTATCCCCGTGGGTGCTCCACTATAGGTGTTGGGCTTGTCCCGGCGCCGCAGTCCGGAGAGTTTTTCCCAGCAGTAGCCCCCAGTGGACCACGCATGCGCAGAAGACTCCACGCGCCGTTCGCACCTTTTCTGCGTCACGCAGTCCGAAGAGCCAGTTCCTCCTAGCCGGAACATCTGAAAAATACAAGCATAAGAGTTGCGAAGCAGGGAGGAGGGCGGGTCGTGGAGCACCCACGGGAACACACATCTCGAAGAACAGAAGTTACTGCACAGGGTGAGTAACACTTTCTTCCTCTTCGAGTAGTGTCCCTGTGGGTGCTCCACTATAGGGGAGTATGAAGCAGCAGCCCAGTGCTCAAGTTGTGCTTCGGCGGCGTCATCTGTGCACAGATGAAAGCACTGCCTGAGCCACCGCTGTATCCGCAGCCACGAAGCGATCAAGGGCATAATGTCTCGCGAAGGTTGACGTGGAAGACCAGGTAGCGGTGCGGCATATATCGCGCAAGGGAACATCTTTGAGAAAAGTCGTTGAGGTGCCCATGCTCCTGGCCGAATGCGCCTTAGGTTTAGAGGGCAGCAGCTTGTTACGGAGAGCGTAGCAGTGTGTGATACAGTTCACGATATGAGATGAAATGCACTGTGAAGATAATTGGTGACCTCTGGAGCGGTTCGCAACTGAGAACAAGAGGCATTGTGACTTTCGGAAGGAACCAAGTAGAAGGCAAACGCTCTCCTAACATCAAGGGTGTGTAAACGGGCATGTTCTGGAGTGCAATGCAGTTTTGGGTAAAAGGTGGAAAGAGCGATAGGTTCATTAATGTGGAATGATGAATTGACCTTCGTCAGGAAAGCAGGATGGCAGCGTAGTGTCACGCCTTGTTCGGTAAACAATGTATACGGAGGGTCAGCCAAGAGAGCTGCCAATTCACTAACACGACGGGCCGACGTGATGGCGAGCAGGAATGCAACCTTCATAATGAGGGTCACCAGGTCGCAAGTTGCTAACGGTTCGAAAGGGGAACAGGTAAGGGTGTCCAGTACAAGGCCCAGGTCCCACGACTCCAGGATGGGTTTGTGCGGAGGATAGAGATTAGCAATTCCTTTCATGAATCTTTGGATGAGTGGATGCGCGAATACCGAGGAGCTATCCGTTGGAGGGCGAAAGGCAGAGATTGCTGCCAAGTGAACTTTAAGAGAAGAATTCGACAAACTTTGCGATTTTAAGTAAAGAAGGTAATCCAGAATGCGATGGATAGGTACTTGCAGTGGGTCCATGTTCAGTGACTGGCACCAGGCTTGAAAGCGACGCCATTTATAGCAGTAGGACTTGAGTAGTTTGACGTCTACTGTGTACTAGTATGTTCCTGATTGCCTGTGAGTAGGCTAACTCTGGTCCATGGAGCCAGTTAGGAACCACGCCGTGAGATGTAGGCGGTCGATGCTCGGGTGAAGGAGAGTGCCGTGCTGTTGTGAAAGTAAATTGCGCAACAGTGGTAGTCGCTGAGGTTGGAATAAGGACATTCGCATGAGTTGAGGCAACCAAGTTTGTTGGGGCCTAAAGGGTGCTATCAATATCACCATCGCGGCATCTGTGAGAATCTTCACTGTCACCCGTGGTATCAATGGGGTTGGTGGGAAGGCATATAGTAGGTGTCGTGCTCCCCAATCGAGGAGGAAGGCATCTCCCTGCAACTCGCTGCCTATGCCTGCCCTCGAGCAGTAAAGGTGGCAATATTTGTTGTGTCAAGTCGCGAAAAGGTCCATGTCCGGGTAGCCCTAGGCGTCGAATAGGCAGCGGACTACTTTGTCGAACAGCTCCCATTCGTGTTGCAAATGGAAGATTCTGCTCAAAGCATTGGCAATGGCATTGCTCTTGCTCTGAAGGTACATGGCCGTGACTGTAATTTGGTGTTGGACTGCCCAATTCCAAAGGCGTATGGACTCTGACCATAGGGATCTGGATCTGGCACCGCCCTGCCGGTTGATATAGTAAAACGTGCAGATGTTGTCGGTAAGAATTTGTACCGTAGTACTGCGCACATCGTGAAGGAAATGTCTGCAGGCATTGAAGACTGCCCGTAACTCCAGAAAGTTTATGTGGAGAAGGGATTTGTGATCGGACCATTGTCCCTTAATCTGAAGATGGTTCATATGCATCCCCCAGCCCAACAGAGACGCATCTGTGGTGATCTGAAGAGACGGGGTCTGAGCGTGAAAGGAGATGCCTGCCAATGTATTGCTTGGGTCGAGCCACCAAACTAGGGAGTCCCTGACACGATTGGGGACTAGCACACATTTGCGAGTATCGTCGGTACCTGGCATATAGATTACAAGAAGCCAATGCTGAAGGCATCGCATATGAAGTCGTGCGTGTGGAACTACGTATGTTGCTGCCGCCATGTGCCCCAACAGCTTCAGACATGTGAGTATCGAAACCCTCGGAGCCGTGAGCAAGGTATTTGCTAAGTCCCGTATGGCGTGGGATCTGTCGAGAGGTAGGCATGCGGTAGCAGTCCTAGAGTCCAGCCTCACTCCAATGAACTCCAGGGACTGGGACGGAATCAGGGAAGACTTTGGTATGTTGATGATGAGGCCCAGAGCCTCAAACGTGTCTCTGGTGGTATTGACTGCAGCTTGTGCCTCGCGTGCTGTGGGAGCCTTCAGCAAACAGTCATCGAGGAAAGGAAAAATCATGCTGCCCGATGGCCGGAGGTGAGTGGCCACGACCGCTAGAGTCTTGGAGAAAACGCCCGGCGCTGCCGACAGTCCAAAGGGGAGCACCACGTATTGATAGTGGTCGTCGCCTAAGGTAAAACGTAGGAACCTCCTGTGGGCTGGGTGAACAGGCACGTGGAAATACGCGTCCTGGAGATCGAGGGACACGAACCAGTCCCCTTTGTTCAGTGCTGGAATGATAGAGGCTAGAGTAACCATTTTGAATTTTTGTTTTCTTAGATGATGGTTTAGACCATGGAGATCGAGGATAGGCCTCCACCTGCCGGACTTCTTTTGTGTGAGGAAGTACTGTGAATAGAAAACTCTGCCTCTGAACTCTTATGGAACCTTTTCCACCGCTCCGATGGTAAGTAGACGTACGACCTCCTGCCGTAGCAGGGGCTCGTGAGAGGGGTCCCTGAAAAGGGACAGGGAACGAGGGCTGGAAGGAGGCAGGGTGGAAAATGGAATGGTGAATCCGGAGGTCACGATCTCTCTGACCCAGCGGTCAGTAGTTATGGCGAACCAACGGGGATGGTAAGGTCTCAATCGGTGGTGGAACAACTTGGTTACTTCGTTGGGAGCCTCTCAAAGGGGAATAGCGCACAGTCCCTCGACTGACGAGTCAAACTTGCTGCCGAGACTGTTGCTTATTCGGCGCCTTAGTAGGTTGCTGGTGCCGTCTCCGAGGGCGTTGCCTTTGCCTCTGCTGATCATAAGGCCTGAAGTGCGATGTGGCATATGAAAAGGGCCTCTGCCTGTTGTAGGGGCCGACTCTCTTATGCCTGAAGGGCGGCATGTACATCCTAAGTGTTCTCAGGGTGGTTCGGGAGTCCTTTCCAGAATGGAATACCTGGTTGGTGTTCTGTGCAAATTGGGAACGCCGGTCAAAAGGCACGTCCTCCACTTTAGGCTGGAGATCTTTGGGCACAGCGGTCAGGTGAAGCCATGAGGCACGTCACACGACCACCGATGTTGCAGTGGTTCTAGATGCAGCATCCGCGATGTCTAGTGAGGTTTGGAGTGCAGTGTGGGCTGTGGTATAACCCTCTTGTACTACCAGCCCTAAGGAGCTGCTTTTTGGAATCGGGAAATGCTCCATGAGCAGCACCAACGTGGAATAGTTGTCGAAATCATGGTTCGCAAGTTGGGCAGAATAGTTGGCTATCCTGAGGATGGCCGTACCCGATGAATATACTTTCCTTCCAAGGAGGTCTAGTCGTTTAGCTTGCTTGTCAGGAGCCGCGGTCTTGCTTTGTGAAGATCTGGACTTCTGTTGGGCAGCCTCGACCACGATGGAATTGGGCTGCAGATATGTAAAAATGAATTCCGCGTCCTTGGCATCGCTGAAGTATTTCTTGTTGGTGCACTTGTTCGTTGGTGGTACAGAAGCTGGCGTCTGCCATATGTGATTGGATATTTCCAAAATTGCCTCATCGAAAGGGAGAGCCAATTTTGCCCCGTTAGAATGCCGAAATATTTCTCAGAAGATCATGCTGCTTTTGAGGGGCTTCCGAGGTACGCAAATTCTGCAAGTGGGCCACCCTCTTGAAGAGTTCTCAAAATTGTTTATCATCTACCGGAGAAGAATCGTCATCGAACACTGCATCGTCCGGCGAAGACGACAATAAGTCGGTTGGGGAGTCCAACTGCTGTTGTTCAACAGGCGGAGAGTGGGCATCATCGCCATGGTGGGCAGAAGCCAATGGGGCATCGCCCGTGGGCGTGGGAGGCGCCTGAGCAGGAGGGAGAATGATCTGAGTCGGCAACTGTGGCAAATGAGATCAGGAACGCTCCGATGATAAACGTGGCAACTGTGTGGAACAGCGTGGGTGATCCCGATGATAAGAGCGATCCCGAGTGTAGCGGTGATGTCTATGGTATGAGTGTCCGGGAGAGTATGAGCTCACACTCCTATAACGGTAATGGTGTGAACAAACCGGAGAGATCGGTGAACGCGATCGGAACAAATAGTGAGATGGGGATCTGGAATAATAGAAGCAGTGATAACGAGGAGGTGTAATGGATCATCTTGGGGACCTCCAATAATGCCTTGAGGGCGATCGGTGTCTGTCATAATCCCGTCTGTCACAGTGTGGTGAGGTCAAAGGCTCAAGCGAAAACACCGCTCTGTCTGGATTGGGCGAAGGTGTACGCATACGCCTGGTTTTCCTCTGGGCTTTGGTAGGAATTGTCGTAGGCGGTGGAGGCGCGGGGGTCAGACTAGCAGGGACTGATGACCGATCCGGACTCGGATTGTTCTTGGCCCAGGGATGGTGATCTAGTCAGTGAGGCCGGTGAAAGCGGTGCCATGCCCACTCCCAACGATTCGAGCTGCGCCAGTTCCGCGGACGGTGCCGACTGTAGCTCCGGTGCCGAGTCGCCCCGTGAGCCTCTTGGGGTCGGCTCGTCACGCACAGTGCTCAGTGCCGAGCCGCACGGCGCAGAGTCCTGCGCCGGCTTTCTCCATGCCGCCCTCGGTGCCGTCTCCGCCCTCAGTGCCGTTGGTAAGGCAGAGGCGACACTCGGTGACACTTTTGGCGCCGGCTCAGGTCTCGGTGCTTCCAGCGGTGCCGGTGCCGAGTGAACTCTCGGTGCCGCCGCTGGTGCCGACTCGGGGCGCGGTGCCGGACGGGACACCGGCACCAACGTAGACGAAGGCGCCGGGCTAGACACTGATGTACTACAGGCCTTAACTGGTTTTGCCGTGCCATGCCTTGGAGCGAGTCCAGACGTGCTCGGCGCGTGACCCGCGTTTACAATCCGTGACGGAGTGGAGCTCTTAGTCTCGTGGGCCTTACGCAGGATCGGGGAGCCCGGCTGTTGTCCCGCCGCCGACGGCTGAAGCGCCTTGTTGAAAAGCAACGTTTTCAGGCGCATCTCCCTGTCACGCCTGGCCCTGGCGGTCAGCTTCGAGCAATGGCCGCACTTTTGGGGGATGTGGCCTTCCCACAAGCAGCGTATCAATCGGGAGTGGCCGTCCGATCAATCGGGCTTCACCACATGAGACATTTTTTGAAGCCCGGAGAGCTGGGCATGGTGAAGGTTGTCCGTCGGGCGAGTCCTAACGTGCCCATGGATAACGGTAACGACGAACAGGAACCAAACTGTTTTTTTGTTGTTTTTTTTTAAACCAAGAACTAACAGTAACTTTAACGAACTATAACTAGAAGGAAGGGGGCTAACTGGGACGAACGAGTAACTATAACTAATTTCTAATTTTTTATTTCTCCTCAGAGCAGAGCAGGAGCTTGTTCCAACTCCGTCTGCAGCCGTGGACAGTTAGGAGGAACTGGCGCTTCGGACCGCATGACGCAGAAAAGGCGCGAACGGCACGTGGAGTCTTCTGCGCATGTGCAGTCCACCGGGGGCTACTGCTGGGAAAAACTCTCCGGACTGTGGCGCCGGGACAAGCCTGACACCTATAGTGGAGCACCCACGGGGACACTACTCGAAGAGGAAAACAGAAATTTTGCCATTCAGCATAGTTAGTCAATAGCAATCTGTCCTTTTCATAGCCTCATATTGGTAACACTTGGCCAGAAATAGTAAAATTAAGAATCCTAACCTGGAATTCTGACCAGTTTCCTTTTAAAGAAAGCTATGTATTGGATATGGACTTTAAATACTTTTCAGGTTTACTATTTGCAGAGGATGCAACCCTGTTTTGTCCATATCAACATAAGGATTGATTTATTGACACACACTCAGCGGGATAATGCCATCACCTGAATTTCATTCATAATGTAGCACAATAATTAATTGCTGGTTTAACTATCACTGACTATACTATGTCCATCCTATGTAAACTCTGGATGATTAATGGTCATTTTTAAAACACTAACACAAGTAGGGCCATGGCCTCTCGAGACCTCCTTCTCAAGCCTCAATACAATATATCTGTCTGGAGACACCATGTTTTAGGAATGTCACAACTTCAGATCAAGGTAACAGTGGATTAGTGCTTTGAGGTAAGTAAATGGGGCTACCATCTAGAATAATGGTGGGCAACCTGCAGCTCGTGGGCCCATGCGGCCCATCCGAGTTCTATGTATGGTCCAGGAGACATTTTGTTTACTGTTGCCCACTTGCAGGGTTGCCAGATTCCGTTGGTATCCATCCATTTAAGTTCTTTCCTACCACTGTTACTAAAGCGATACATACGTAAACCAAGGACACATGGAGAGGTGCATGCTGATTGCACAACAAGCTGTGCACTCCCTCTGCATCCGAAGTGCTGCTACAGTTCAATTGGCACACCCTGCAAATTCTAGGTAACCAACACCAACAACAAAACTAAGCTATTCCAGGAGACAGTCTTGGTTATGAGAATCTTGCAGCCCATTAAGATGGAGGGCCATTCACGTGGGCACTCACTAGCATAGATTGCCCATCACTAATCTAGAATTTTACTCACTCTTGACCTCTGTCTCAATTCATTTCTACTCATTTTTAAAAGTTCCTTTTGAAATAAATCTAAGATTTTTTTAAGCAGGACCAGTGTTGGTTCCATATTATAATAGTCTCACATTATTTTCCCTCTAACCATTTAAGATCAGACTATGCTTCAGTGGATTCTAGAGTGGTTTCATTTAAAAGTCAGTGAGCTGGTTATTAATAATGCTTGTGGAAGAGTTGGCGCTTTATATGAATGAGTAATTTCTTAAAAGTTGGTGCCTTGGAAACAATTCTGGAGTGTGATGAGTCTTGTAGCAAGAGATACTAATTTTAATTCTAGCAAACTGCCATATCACTGGTAGGACCACTGTCATAATTACCCTTGAACAAAGTACATGCAAAAGTCTGCATGACTGCGTGCTTTATTTAATATTAATAATCTAGGAGGCTTTATTTTCATGTTTATTCTTTTGGAGTGGATAGGAGGAGATATGTCTTCCTAAAGAAATCACCACGTCTAAATTGTGAACTCTTTGGGGGAGAAACTGTCTGCTCCTGTATGTGTGGACAGCACCCAAAGAAATTGCTAAAGCAATGTAAATAAATAAAAGCATGAATCACAGTGATGGTGCCAAAAAAATGGGTACTATTTAAAGTATGCAACTTAAATCTGTTTCATGTCCATACTCATTGGGATATTCCCATCAACCTTCGAGTGAATCTTCAAGTATTTAGTGGACTAACATTTCCATCTTCCATTTCTGTTTGCAATCCTAAATTATTTATTTTTACAATTCCTTTGATAATAGTTTTAAAATAATAAAAAAATTTAACTGCTTTCATTTTATATATAAATAATTACCCTTTACAGATTAAAGGTAGCATATCGTGTAGCTGACCTGTAGTGCCTATCTACATTAGAATATAACAGAGGTAGCCCAATTCATTGACTCTCTGAGCTGCATAAGAATCTTCAGAAGTTTGAGAGCCAGAACATGCCTTCAGGGGCTTGGGACTTCACTTTTGCAAGAAGGGGAGCCTAGGGTCTTCAGCACCACAGGGTGCACCTTTGTAGGGACACATGGTCCCTCCCTCCCCCTCCTCCCCCCGATTTTTCCCAGAGTTTACCGGTCCCGCTTGGTCACCTTGTGCCACCAGCCCCCCTCCCTGTAGAGCTGCTGCTGGAGCCAGCAAGCTAGCAACTGTAGTCCTGGGGAGAGACACTAGCAAACAGCTGAAGCTGCAGGGACAGCCACTGCTTTTGCTGCTGCCTCTCCAGAGGTCAAGGCCATGGCCTCTCCCCTGCAGCTCCCAGCCATTTGCCACAGACTCTCCACATGGAGCTAACTCCTGAGAGCTGAAGAGAAGGACTGCTGATAGGAAGGGAGGAAAACCTTTAAATTGGGTCATCCCCCCACAGCAGGCACCAGGTGTCTGTCATCAAAGCTTCTAGTCCCACTGCAGGATAGTAGTCCAGATTTTCCACCTCTACACCACACTCCCATAGGTGAAGGGGACTCTGCAAACCACACTATCTGTAAGAGAGCTGCATGTAGCTCATGAGCCATAGTTTGGCCATAAACTCTTTAGTGCCTGGAATGCACCTCTCAAAAAGCAATGGGTGGAGGAGCAGCAGCAAAGACATTTTCCAAGAGTGTTGTGTATAGAATGGCTGGAGGAAAAGAAAAGCAGAAATGAGGAGAGATACTGGAAGGGTGAAAATGCATACAAAGCAAATAGGGAAGCTGCACGGTAATGGTGATAAGCAGATTACTCAGTAACAAGTGATGCCTTGTTCTAGGTCAGTAGGCCCTGCACCTGCAACACTTAATATTTTGGTGATAGTAAAAGGGCTGGGGGGAAAAAAACCTTACAGTGGTCTTTGGAGACTGATTCTGGAATCTACACTACAGAACTGAACTATGAGTAAGAGAATGGTGGGGTTGCTCTGGTGTAAGCATCAACATTGCAGTGTGTCCACAAAAGTCATGAAGTTGTGTGTGCAGATACTTTGGTGTTTGCCTTAGAGACTACATACATGCTCTGATAGGTCACAACAGTTCTATTACTCTCAGTACCTATTCTACTGCTCTCTCACAGCTATTCCAGTAGGTTTATAATCTCTCCAGGATTAGGAAACATATGCACTAGTTCACTCATTTCTAATTTGTTCCCTTATCTTCTTCCTGCATAACAACCACACACATTGTGAGAAGCATATGAATATCATCACATGTCTTACAGGTGTTATAGCCAAGAGTCAGGCATTCTCTATGTCAGGACAAATCTGAGATTGGAGGCCTAGCAGCTGACAATACTCAAGTTAAAGTGCTTGATTCAATTATTCCTACACTTTATATTGAGGGTTTTTTTAAATCTTTGTTTCTCTACAGGATTTGGAATCAGGTAATAACCAGTCTCATGCAGTTCAGCAGTGCTGATAATCACCACGTCAAGCCCCTGAACATAGCCCAACCAATTCCTATTCTCACCTCCTAACCACTTTCTTACTCCAGTGAAGTGTCCAACGATATAGTAGTCCTCCAGCCAAATGAACAGGATAAAACAGTAACTCAGGGAGCACCATGGAGAGATATACTGCTGTATTTGAAGATAAGAGGAGGCCTCTGCGATAAGCTTCATGTGTGCTAATCAATGTCCCCATTCTGTTTCGTTTAGCAGGAACCAGACAGCTGAGTAAGACCCCAATTACAATAATTATGTTATGGAATTTCTATGCACGAATAAGTGAATGAAATCTAAAAATAAAAGCTAACTATTGCTTTTAACTTTCCAGGAAAAAACAGATCTGATAAAGTTTGGTATAATACAGTTCTGTCCTCTTTTGTGAGCCAACAAAAGCTCTTCTTGATCTGCGTACAACTATCTTGACATGTAACTGTATACACTAGAGCTATGAAAGCTGTCATGGAAGTGTAAACAGATTTATTCTTGGACAGCAGTATTTGTACCACTGATGTTATATTAATTATCTCTGTTCACTGACACTAATGCAGTGGGGACAAGACAACAGCATTTCCAGAAGCAAATTTAATCCATGCACATCAGCAGGAGCACATCTGTGAGGACAAGAGAAGTGTTACGGACTAGGGATGTTAAATTTCGAGGAATCAACTAATCAAGTAGTCGATGGAATTTCCATCGACTACTCGATAAGTCGATGGGGGGGGGGGGCGCGCTCGCTATCCCGCTGCGCCTCTCCCTTTGAAAGGTACAAGACCCTGGGGCAGCAGTAGAATGCCTGTTTCTTCGCTGCCCCCTGCGGAGACAATGCAGTTGGACCAGCTTTTAAGCCAGCTCCCCCCAGCATCGGCTCCTCCTGCTCCTTCTCTTTGGGTATGTCTACACTGGAAAGTTAATCGAAATAACAGCCGTTATTTCAAATTAACTTTAATAGCATCTATACATGCAAACCACTATTTCGAAATTAATTCGAAATAGCGGAGCACTTAATTTGAATTTGGTAAACCTCATTCTACGTGGAGTAACGCCAAATTCGAAATAGCTATTTCAAATTAAGTGCTGTGTAGACACTTAATTCGAAATAGGGGGCCTCCAGCCCTTCCCAGGGAGCCCTGGTGGCCACTCTGGGCACAAGCAAGAAAACTTACTCTCCTCTCCCCCAACCCCGGAACCATTAAAGGGGTAGACTCTGGCCACAGTGCCTGTGCCAGCTCCAAGTCTGCCAGCCCAGAACCAGCAGTGGCCAAGAGGGACCCTGACCCAGTGGCCCCAAAACATGAGCCAGCAAGCCACTGGCAGCCAGCCCTCCACCGCTCCCCAGGAGCAGTCTGCCAGCTCCCAGGAGCCTGCCAGGGGCCGGAGAAGGCGGGCGCCTTCCTGGTCCAGGGTGGAGATCATGGACCTTATGCAGGTTTGGGGGGATGCCCCCAACGTCCATGATCTCCGCACTAGATGAAGGAATGCGGCCGTCTATGGCAGGATAGCTGCCAGCCTGGCCACCAAAGGACACATGCGAACCCAGGAGCAGGTTTGCATGAAAATCAAGTTGGTCCGGCGAGACCCCCAACCCTGAGCTTCCTCCCCTTCTTCCCTTGCTTCCCCTTCCAGCTCCCTCCTCCCAGGTTTCCCCCTCCCATCTCCCACCCTCTCTCTTCCCCTCTCCCACCTCCTTTTCCCAGTCTTCCCAGAGGTTCATTCCCCAGTTTTGTTAAAAAACCCAGTTTCTATTTTTGAACATACGTGTCTTTTATTTGACATCAGGAAGGGGGGCTTAGGAGGGGTAAGTGGAAGGACGTGAGGGAGGAATGGGGCATGAGCCCCAGGTCGGGAGGACCGGGGAGGCTCTGAGGGGTGGACGCTCTCCCGCAGGGCCTCCTGGATCCTGACAGCTCCTTGATGGACCCCCCGGATGGCAGCCTGCAGCAAGCGCAGCCGGGCTGATGGCAACGACCCCACGAGACGCACCGGCATGCCCAGGGGCAGCTCTGGCTCCATGTGGCTGAGTGCTGTGGTGTCCTGAGTGCGGGCACTCAGGGCACTCCAAGACAGGGATGCTTTGCTGTTCCTCATCAAGGTACACAAGCAAGCGGGGAACTCTGAGAACTGTCTGTCCGGGGTGGGGGTAGGGTCCCTTTAAGCACGGAGCTCAGTTAGCCTCTGGCAGCAGCTCCACACACTAAGTCCTAACCTGACGCCCTGCCGGCACTGGTTCCGGCCAGCCTTAACCTCGGTTCACGGTCCACTCAGTGTGGACACGCTATTTTGAAATAGCAAAACGCTATTTCGAAATAGTTTTTGTGTGTAGATGCGTTAATTCGAATTAGCTTATTTCGAATTAAGATAACTCGAATTAACGCTGTAGTGTAGACATACCCTTTAATAGAGACAGCGGGGGAGGGGTGACTAGTCAAGTGACTACCTGACTATCAGAAAAGTTTATGCTTATCGGGTAGTCTACTAGTCGCTTACATCTCTATTATGGGCACACTAAAAAAAATTCAGAGTGGCTAACATCGGAATTTTCTTAGCATGAAGAAACCCTTGATGAATAAAGAAGTTAATGTTGATAGATTCCAACCCTCCTCAGCTGCAGCGAGTCACCGCAGTTCATGTCATGTGAGGTTTAGAGAAGGAAATATGGGTAGTGATGGAAACAGTTCCTTTTGAAGGTGGTGTGTAGAGGTATTTTCGATGGGGGAAAGCTTAAAAAAAGAGGTTGAGACAAAAAGACTGGAGGGGAGGGATCGAATGGAGAGAAAAAAAGAACAGACAATTTGTAATTTTAAATATTTTTGGCCATTGATCCAATTAAAAAAAGGGTAGCAGATTACCGTAATTGCAGACAAAAGAAACTAAGAAATAAGCATGATCCCCTAAAAGTTTGGAATCCTATGTTTCATTTCACAGAAAGGTAGATGAAGTAGATTCCCTTTCACAAGTGCAAAAATTAAACTCCTAATCAAGCAAGTTCAAGACTAACAAGTGCTCTAGACTTTGATTTTTTCCCCCCTGAAAATTAGTGTTTTAGGGCAACTAAATGCCAAAAATGGCAAAGACAATTTTACAGGCACATTTTTGCTAGGTATGATGAGATGCATTATTGAGGCGGGCCTCTGCCTGCAACAGTATAAAACCAATTAAAAAATAAGCTTAATTTGCATTAAGTTAAAAAATAACGAGCAGACAGCAGCATTTGTCTCTTTCTGGTATTGAAAGAATATTGTGCTTTACAACTGGACATACCCATCAAATTCCATTTTAATTCTTTAAGCAAAAAAAACCAACAAAAATTACCAAACACAAAACAAAAACTCCCCACACTAGCAATGCACACAACTAATTAATTTAAGATGTGAAAATCTTTGGCAAAGAACAGTTAGGATTTCAAAAAAGCAGGCAGGCATCAATAATTCTTCCATTTGCTTGGAAAGAGGTGGCATATTTTGGGCAGTTTTAATCGGCATGCCTTAAAATTTTGGTCACCATCTTTCTAAGCAATAAACAGATATTTACATATTATATATATGAGTTTACAATTTTTAAGTTTTTTCATTATTATCTATAAATGGACAATCAAGTTATTTGTAATTAGGTATTTCAAAAAAGAGATTAATAATAACTTCAAGTACTATACATTCTCAAGTGTTCCTGCTAATTTTTTACTTTACAATCAGACTCTGCTGTTTTTCCAAATGTTTTATTGCCATAGAATATACAGATACTCAAATAAGTAACTGATTTTTTGTTTCTCATTATACAACCACACCAAAAAATGTTTTCTTTAATCTTTCAGTTATAGTAACAGGTGACCTCACTTGTAATAAAGAGTGGTATACTCAGAGAACATTCATATTAACGAAATACCAGGATCCCTTTAAAAAGAAAGGCCTAGTAAAATTAAAATTTACCTGTTGCTTCTGGTATGCAGTGTTTGGATTAATTTTGGACTCCAAAAGAAGAGAACCTGAAGGAATTAAAAAAGAAGAAAGTTCTGTTTTACTTACAAGTGCATTATGAATTCAGTAATGAGGACTGAAAATTCTCTTTTCAATCACTAATTCACTAAGTACATCTAAAAAAATACAACTGAGGACTATGTTGAGAACACCCCCAGTCCTGCAAACAGGTATACACACGTTTTATTTTACACACACACAGTTTCATTGAAGTCAACACAATTCCTCCCAAGTAGGGATGTAAAATCCCATTTAATTAGTGAACTGGTTAAGTTTAACCAGTTAAACAAATGAATGGCGATGGGCAAGGATGCCACAGATGGGGGCTGCTCCAGCCAGTCTGGAATACCCCTGCCCATTGTGAGCCTCAAAGAGCTGGAGCAGCCCTCTGCCTACGGTGGGTTGCTCCGGCCACCACTGGTTAACCATAACCAGTAAGCATCACCCATTAAGGGTGATGCTTGTCAGTTAACCATTCACATCCCTACTCCCAAGTAATGTTAAGTCGATGCATTAGTAGGGATGTTAAATTTAGATTAATTAACTAATTGAATAGTCGACGGGATTTCCATTGACTAAACAAAGAGTCAATAAGGGCACCTCAGCCTTTGAAATGTACAATAGCCCTGTGGCTCACCCGCTGGCCCAGTGCTCCCTGCGACACCTGAGCCTTTGAACGTACAAAAGCCCTGGCTGGGATCTTGTACATTTCAAAAGGAAGCCCCACAGGGAACACAGGGCCAGCATGGGAGTCCTTCCCTGGCCAGCTTCTGCTTTTGAAATGTACAAGAATCCCACTGGGCTCTTGTATATTTCAAAAGCAGAATCTCAGCAGAAGTGGAGACTACTTCAGTCCCCGCTTGTGCCGTTTCCGCTGTGCCTCTACCTCCCCTGTCCCACTGCAGAGATGGTGCTGGGGGGAACCACTTTTAATCCAGCTCCCCCCAGCATTGGCTCCTGCTCACCCCCCCTTACTGCCTCTAATAGAGGCAGTGGGGTGGAGGGTGGGGGTGCATGACTAGCCACATCACTTCTGCTTATCAGATAGTCAACTAGTCTCTTACATCCCTATTCATTAGCATTGGGTGAAATTATCATACTGGAAAAAAAATAAATGGTTCCTAAGATGGGGTTTTCAAAGCATTTACAGGTGTTCTGTGGACCCTTCAGTAGTCACATGATGCTGGCCCCTCCTTGTTTCCACCTGCTAAATCTGATTAAGAAATTCATGATCCATGTTGACTTCTTGAGGCTACTTTTTCCATGGAAGCCGTTACTATAGTTACCACAATGTTTTCCATCACAGTGGGAGGTAGTCCACACAATCATGTTATATAACCAGGTATTAAGGGTAACCTTTAAAGAAATCCAAAAAGGTAAAGGCATGGAAATACACATTTAAGGTACCCATACAATCTGGTGACAATTGGCAAAGTTAAAGATGTATATGGTGCCTTCACTGTGTTTTTCCATACCTTTACCTGTTTGGATTTCTTTTAGGCTAACCTTAACTTTGAATTTCCTGTGTTTTTAGTATAATTACACCATCACTAATATTGTTTGTTTGTTCATTCATACCCTTAAATTACTGGTATGCATGCTTAATCTTCAGTGAACCCTACTATAGTATTTTGTCCAGGAATTTAAGAGAAATTAAAATACTTAAACCCATTTTTCTTACTGCAAATATCTGAAATTTCTAAACAGCGAAAGTAATTTTCCACGAATAAACAAAACTTGAACAAGACAACTGTAATTAAAATGGTCATTTCTAACTTTCATGGTGAGAACCCAACTGCTGAACTCATCACCAGAAATTAATATTCATACTAAACAGTTCATTAATTACAAATCCATACTTGAAAAACTTATGTTAACAGTATGGAGAACATTACTGAAAGAATCTTGTTTCTCATACCATCAGCCACAAATCATAGGTTTAGATAAAGTCCTTACCAGAAGAATTCCCAGTGGCTTCAATAAGAATTTTGGTTAAATAAGGACTGCATAATTAGACCATACATTGCTTTTCAGCAAAATGACTACTAAAAGCAGAATAACTGAATATCAATGTTAACATAATAAACATGCTTCTTACCTGATAAATTCAGAATATTTCAAAATGTTGACATTCCAACAAGAGACAAACCAAGTCAGTAAAAGAATATGTAGATTTTTAAAATTACAAATACATTCACTTTCCGGGAGAAACACGTGATTTTTTTTGTTTACTTACCTGAAACTAAGACCTTGTCTATACTATAATTTTGCTTACAAGTTATGCGGCTTTAATAAAACCACTGTAACATGTGCACTCCAGGGTCCTTATGTCAGCAGAGCACATCCACATTAGCAGTACTTGCAGGGACACAGAGGAATATACTGTGGGTAGCTATCCTACAGTGCAACTGGCTACACGATGCTTGGAAAAGCTTTACAATGCCTTATGGGGTAGGTACAGAACCATGATACAGTTGAATCCTATTACTCCATAGGCATCCTACTAGATCAGTAGTTCTTATACTTCATTCACAACTACTATGTGACTCCAGGAGGGTGTGAAAAACCAGAGTCCACCCAAGCCAGAGGGCCAAAGCCCAAGCCCCACCACCCCAGGTAGGTTTGCTGGCCAAACTAAAGCCCAAGGGCTTCAGCCCAGGGGGGAAGGAAGGGGCCTGTAACCTAAGTCCAGCTGCCCAAGATTGAAGATCGCCAGTTTCAGGCCACAGCAAGTCTAAATCCAGCCTTGGTGACCTCATTAAAACAGGGTTGTAACTAACAGATTGAGAACTGCTGTATTAGATTACCAACCACTTTTCAACTGATAGTGGAAGAAGGTGGGGAATGTGCAACAGTGAACGTGTGTGTGTGCACTTATGGTGAGGGAGAATGAGTGTTTTGACATGCTGTCTCTAAGTTCAGGCAGCTGCTGGAACCAACAAATCCTGAGGCGGGGAAGGGAGACCCTCCCCATCAGCCAGTATCTCCCCACTCTTCCCCTCCCATCCCTATCACCTCAAGCAGCAGCCAATTCCACATTAACGGTTCTGTAATTCTCCGAAGTTCTCTCACAGTCTCCTTAGCTACCAGAAGCAGTGCCCTCAGCAGCTCAGTAAGCTCTCCACACTAAACAACAGTAAAGCTTCTCAGAACTTTTGAAAGAGGAAAGATGCATGCCTGTGTAGCTAGATACAGGGCAGAGTTCAAAACAGTGAGCAGAGTGGTCATGGTGGGCATACTGAGAGAAGCCATGTCGACATAACGAATGGCAGCATCTACACTGACACTGTTGTTTTTGCTACAAAAAACTCTATGGCTCTTGTTGAAGTAGTTTTATTGTTAGCAAAACAGCAGGCTATCTTCATGCGTAGAGGACGTCTAAAAGGACTCTAAACCAGCTATTTGATATAAATTCAGGATTTTTATATGGATCACTACTACAGTGGTCTTTTCAAATATATTTATATTTGTAAAGGAACTGAGGAGGAGGTATATTATTATGAAGAACAGAGCTTCCATTCAAATGCTCACTTTGGTAAATAGCAGCAGCAGGAAAGAACAGAGTTAAATAATACAATGAAGCAGCACGGAATTTTTTTCATAATGCTTTGCAATAAATTGCTTTGCAATTTACTTTGGTGTGGCAGATCTTAAGTCTTTCTAAAAAATGTATAAATACATTCCATGCAAATGTATGTTTTCCCCATGATTAACTTAGTCCTACAATGTCCTATTGAACCAAAAATGTTAAGTATAATTTGCACTCCATTTATAAGGACAGATGTCACAGACAGATTATTTCTATACAACTCCTTTTGCTTTTGATAACCCATTGTGCAGTGCCCCTTTAATTGTCATCCTTGTGAAAAGGCAACAATTCAGCATTATCAAAAGAAAATAGTCTCTTACAATATGGAGTGAGAAACATTGTCTGGGTTGTTTTTTCCCCCTTAAGCAAGGCTACCATATAAAACAATAGCTGGGAATGTATGCAATATAAGTTAATTTGTATTAGGTGAAAGCCCATGCTGTAAGAAGGGTACCAGCTGGGCCAAGTAATCCACCATCTGTGCTGTCTCCAACATGCAATCAATTGAACTGTTGCATACAAATCAGTTGTAGAGTTAGGTGGTAATTTCTTGAACACCACAACAGTCTAGGACTCATGGCATGGCATAAATACATGCCTTACTACTGTAGCTGAAAGCCCATGCTGTTGTCCTCAGTGTAATTTGTGAAGTTAAAATGGGTGTGAACTTAAAGTTTGACAGTAATGGATCACAAATCCAAATGATGATTGAATCTGGTGATAGTTTAAACAAAAAGAGCTCTCAAGAACTTGTTGTAGCTCCATCACTTCCCATTGGGACCAATCCTATTCAACATATTTATAAATGATCTGGAAAAAGGGGTAAACAGTGAGGTGGCAAAATTTGCAGATGATACTCAATTGCTCAAACTAAAGACCAAAGCAGACTGTGAAGAGCTTCAAAAGGATCTCACAAAACTAGGTGATTGGGCAATAAAATTCATTTGCCATTTTGATGCTGGTAAATGCAAAGTAATGCACATTGGAAAAAATAATCCCAACTATACATTAGGGCTGTCAATTGACCTGCATTAACGCCTGAATCTTGTCAAAGTGCTGCTACAGTTCAATTGGCACACCCTGCAAATTCTAGGTACACAAGCACAGTTAGCAAAACTACCCTATCCTAGGAGACCATTTTGGTTACAACAATCCAGTGGCTCACTAATGAAGCCCACCCACTAGCATAGGTTGCCCATCACTGGTTTATATTACATAAACCTGATACATAATATGTGGGAGGGGATGAGCTGAGCCTGGAGCAGGGGGTGTGGTACAGGAGGGGATTCAGGGAAGGAGATTAGGTATAAGAGAGGGCTCAGGGCTGGAGCCGATGTTCCCTGTAAGATGAGCTCTTGGACGGCCACCCAAGAGAGATTCAAATGCCACCTCGCTGATTGGCAGAGCATTTGCAGTACCCACAGCATGTGCACCACCAGTAGAAACATCTGCACATGCTTTGGTACGCATAACAATTTATTCTGTACATAGATGGAAAAAAGTTAGAGGGAACATTGGCTGAAGCAGAAGCTTGGGATGAAGGAGGAAGTGCAGAGTCCTGGATTTTGGAGGGGGCTCAAACAGCAGGTTGGGGTACAGTGTGTGGGCTCTGAAAGGGGGCTGGGTTAGGATACTGAGGACAGAACAGCAGCAGCCAGTCCCACAGTTTTTTCTCTTAAGCTGCTACTGCTCTGTCCCTTTAAAAATGAAGCATGACAACCAGGGTGTGGGGGAGCTTATACTGAGACCCACAGGACCAGCTGCTGCTGCTCTGTCCCTGTCAGAATGCAGAGTGGGTTTATCCTGAGACCCAGCAGGGGACCAGAGATTGAGCCAGAGTCTTTGCGTGCCAGCTCCTCTTTGTCCCTTTAAGAGCACAGAACAGTGGCAGGAGGGGGAAGGGGTGATTGAGTAGTCGATAGTGCTACCCAATAAGTTCCTGCTTGACTACTCGTTCACATCCCAGGTACAAGCTCTCAGTGGGAAGGGGCTCAGGGCAGGGAGTTTGGTGCAGGAAGGGGTGTTGATTTCTGAGTTGCCACCAAGTTTGACTTTCTTATTTCATAATACATGCCCCTTATTTTGGAACATCATAGTCACAGGCCAAAATGGTGATGCCATATGTCTGTTCTCTATTTTACTTCAGCATAACTCAACTTTCTGAAAGGAACCACATCCTATACTATCAATGGAGCTTACTCCATTAAATATGTTCTAAGTACAGTCAGCCTTAGCTTTTTTGGTAACTTGGAATCAGAACTGCATCAAAATGACAGTGGGAGTGGGGAAGATGAGCGCTAATTGTAGAAATTTTAAGGACACTGTACAGCTAGTCTGTTAGAGTTAATAATCTCTCTATATAAAAAGTTTTTCCTGCCTGGCAACAGAATGATGTCGTCATGCTCTCTGGCCACGAAAGCGGCTGGGGGGCGATGGGGGCGTTGGTAAGCGTAGTGAGCATAGGGTGCATTCCACTAGTATTTGAAAATTTAAAAAAAGTTTAAGGACAGCCATCAGCCAGCAATTCCAGCCTTCTGCAATTCCAAATGTGAAACGTTTAAGTAACATTTAAGTTTTAGTTTAACAAAATATGTAGGCTATTGTGTATGATTTAGTTCTTACCATTCCTAATATACTGCTGCTCCATCTGCAGCTTGACACAGGTAATGAGTACTATGTACTATTTCCTCAATTAATAAAAATCAAGTTATCTAAGAAAAATTACAGAAAGCATACTCTCTTGGATGTTGTAAAATCTGTACTGAGCTGTAAATTAACATGTTTTAGTGATTTAGAGTTGTGCCATTGCTTGAAGAAATACACGAAGCAGTATCAGTGGAAAGCTTGATTTAAATCAATCCACCCTGCCAAAAGGACATGTCAGATGCTCCCGGGAGCTGTGCAGGGCCAGGGCAAGCAGGCAGCCTGCTTTAGCCCCACTGTGCTGCTGGACTATTAGTGGCTGATCTCCCAGTTTGGCTGCAGGGGCTTCTGGGAGATCCAACCTGATTCTGGGAGACTCCTAGCCAAGTCAGAAGAGTTGGCAACCCTAAACTGAGACTGAGATTGATTGTCAGAGGCTCTGCGATCGACAAGTCCATCACAGTCTACTGGTTGATGACCACTGCATTACAGAGACTGGATTTCTGAAAAAAGTCAAGGGAATAAGTGAGATGACCTTGTTACTGGCAAGCCAATATACAGAATGCAGAAAACTAATTTAAGACAAATACTTAAGACAATAAACTCCTTGCCTACGTCTAACATAACTTCCTTTCAAGTTCATCCTTGAAGCCTATTAAAAAGATTAGTCTTTATATCCCTTTATCCCTTTTTGACTCTTACCACAAATATTACTTTCTTATATTCTGAACCTGATGTTTGCAACAGCCTTCCCAAAGTATATTTATCAAGGCACCAACCTCAGAATTCAACTCACTTATGCAGTATTACCTACCAAAAGCATGTTTCCATATTTTAGAGACATTGAAACAATCACATTTTACTGCAAGAATGAATGAATAATTCTCTGTAACCTAATTTCCATGTGGTAATATTAATGGTTAACCCATGGGTAGGGCTGCCGCTTGCGGCCTCACGCAGCGCTGGAAGCAGTCCCTGCACATGGCAGGGGAGGGAGGGAGTGGCCTGCCCACCCCTTGTTCAATCAGCTGACGTTAAGCTTAACCTGTTAAACAGGATTTTACATCCTTATTTCCAGGTAGGAAATATGATGGATTTGTGAGGCATAACAGGCTAAGATTCCAGATACTCACTCAAGATAATAACTACTTTACTAGTTAGCTCAATAAGACTATTTATGTGAAAAATAAAAACACTACTTATACACACAAGCTTTTTCAGGATAAAGCTCATGTAGAGTAGCCTCTCTGAAGGCAAAAATCTAAAGCACATTGTAGATACTAGGGACATTAAAATGTGCTTATTTGTGTAAATGTGTATCCACTGAAATTTTCAGAGGATACACGTTTATATGTTGGGAGGAGAGGGGCGGAAGGTGAGAGTTGGTGTTCACAGGGAGCCAGCTTTAAAGCCAGCTCCCTGCAAGTACTGGCTCTGGTGTCCTGCCCCTCTGCTGCCTATGTATCAGAAGCAGGGGAGGAGGGGGAGAGGATTGGCTCAGCGGGAGCTGGTATGTCCCCCTCACCCTCCCCACAGGCACTGGCTCCCGCTCTGCTCCCACCCCTTGCTGTCTCTGATTCAGAGGCAGCAGCTTAGGAACGAAGCTGAGTGTCTTGAAAACGTGTGTATTTAGCAGCATGTTGTATGGATGTGAGACATGGGTGATAATGAAAGATTTGAAGAGAAGGATATTGGCGTTTGAGAAGAGTTGTTATAAAAAGATCCTGAGAATAGGATAGATGCAGAAGGTCACCAACGAGGGATTATATAGGAAGATACAGCTGAAAGAGAAGCTACTGCAGAAAGTTAGACAACAGAGCTATTCGGACATATCTGCAGAATGAACGACGAGTGAAAAGTTAAGACCCTGGTATTCGGCATAATGGATGGTCCGAATAGGAGAGGCAGACCCCACAGAGAATGGGTAAATGATATAGTAGATAGTTTCTGTGGACTAGCTCCACACCAAAGCCATTCCGTACTGGACAGGGAAAGATGGAAGGAAATAGCGAGGGAGGCATTGGACACCAATGTGAGCGTTGAGCCCATGGTTGATGATGATGATGATGATGATGAAAGTGGGAGGGTAGTCTTCAGGATTAACCGATAAGCCCAGGCTCATCGGTTAATCATGTAGACAACTACATGCTAACATACCTAGTGGATACTAAAAAGTCAGGTATATTAGTGATAATGAAAACATTAACAATGTCAACCTTTGTTTAATAGGTCATAGCTTGCAGCTAATGAATGTTCTTATTTTTAATTGCATAAATTCTCCACTCAAAATACTGGATTTCAGTCCTGGTCTTTTGAATAGCATTATTAATTTTTAAAATATTTAAAGCATCTTCTTAAACCTGTCTAATGAACTATAAAATATACTTACCATTTCTTAGGGCTATCCGAGGCTATGCATACCCTACAGCTTAGGTAGTATAACTTATGTCGCTCAGGGGTGTGAATAAATCACCCTCCTGAGTGACGTAAGTTACACCTACATGAGTGCTGGTGTGGACAGTGCTATATCAGTAGGACACATAGCCACTACCTCTGGCAAAGTTGTTTTTATCATCTTGACAGAAGAACTCTGCTGTCAGCGTAGTGCATCTTCACCAGTTATGCTGCAGTATTGTATGTGTAGACAAACCCTTAGAATACTTTCTAATACTTTATGCACACTACTTTTTGGAGAGTGATTATAGCCTGTAAAGCAACTTTCAAAAATATGACAGCAGAATTCCATGTTCACTAATGGCTCCATAAGAAGTTTGCTCACTTTTCTAAACTTTTTTCTGCCTGCCTGCCCTGCAAACTCATCCTCATAAACAAACAAACAAATAAATAAATAATCAGTCAAAAGGCATTTTTTACATAATCACAAGAATCATAGAATCATAGAATACTAGGACTGGAAGGGACCTCGAGAGGTCATCGAGTCCAGTCCCCTGCCCTCATGGCAGGACCAAATACTGTCTAGATCATCCCTGATAGACATTTATCTAACCTACTCTTAAATATCTCCACAGATGGAGATTCCACAACCTCCCTGGGCAATTTATTCCAGTGTTTAATCACCCTGACAGTTAGGAACTTTTCCCCAATGTCCAACCTAAACCTTCCTTGCTGCAGTTTAAGCCCATTGCTTCTTGTTCTATCCTCAGAGGCCAAGATGAACAAGTTTTCTCCCTCCTCCTTATGACACCCTTTTAGATATCTAAAAACTGCTATCATGTCCCCCCTCAATCTTCTCTTTTCTTTTCTAAACTAAACAAACCCAATTTCTTCAGTCTTCCCTCATAGGTCATGTTCTCTAGACCTTTAATCATTCTTGTTGCTCTTCTCTGGACCCTCTCCAATTTCTCCACATCTTTCTTGAAATGCGGTGCCCAGAACTGGACACAATACTCCAACTGAGGCCTAACCAGCACAGAGTAGAGCGGAAGAATGACTTCTCGTGTCTTGCTCACAACACACCTGTTAATGCATCCCAGAATCATGTTTGCTTTCTTTGCAACAGCATCACACTGCTGACTCATATTCAACTTGTGGTCCACTATAACCCCTAGATCCCTTTCTGCCATACTCCTTCCCAGACAGTCGCTTCCCATTCCGTACGTATGAAACTGATTGTTCCTTCCTAAGTGGAGCACTTTGCATTTGTCTTTATTAAACTTCATCCTATTTACCTCAGACCATTTCTCCAATTTGTCCAGGTCATTTTGAATTATTACCCTATCCTCCAGATTAGTCGCAACCCCTCCCAGCTTGGTATCATCTGCAAACTTAATAAGCGTACTTTCTATACCAATATCTAAATCGTTGATGAAGATATTGAACAGAGCCGGTCCCAAAACAGACCCCTGCGGAACCCCACTTGTTATGCCTTTCCAGCAGGATTGTGAACCATTAATAACTACTCTCTGAGTACGGTTATCCAGCCAGTTATGCACCCACCTTATAGTAGCCCCATCTAAGTTGTATTTACCTAGTTTATTGATAAGAATATCATGCGAGACCGTATCAAATGCCTTACTAAAGTCTAGGTATACCACATCCACCGCTTCTCCCTTATCCATAAGACTCGTTATCCTATTAAAGAAAGCTATCAGATTGGTGTGACATGATTTGTTCTTTACAAATCCATGCTGGCTTTCCCTATCACCTTGCCACATTCCAAGTGTTTACAGATGATTTCCTTAATTACTTGCTCCATTATCTTCCCTGGCACAGAAGTTAAACTAACTGGTCTGTAGTTTCCTGGGTTGTTCTTATTTCCCTTTTTATAAATGGGCACTATATTTGCCCATAAATAAAGGTTCTGTATGACAAACGATGCACTAAGTGACATCTATACAACCCATTTAAAGCAAATGAGTTTGTGTGTGCATTCCTGAAGGAATAACATGAAGACAGCAAGATTGCCTGTGGAGAGTAGAGTAAGATTTAGTTTATACAGAATCTCTATTACTGGGAACTGTATGGGAGATGGAAAGAACCCAGCTCAGGTCTGACAGCTCAGGGCAACTTTGCAGAAGTGGGTAGGGTAGGGATGGTTTGATTCACAAACAAACATTTCTGACAGGGAAATGAGCAAGAATAAATTACAAAACTCCACAATGGCTTATTTTGAGCTACTGTTCAGGGAAGAAACATACTTTGCTTTAAATTTGTTAAGCTAGTGGTCCTCAGCACCTTTGTGTTTTGGAGTAGAGGAAGGAGGCACCTGGGGATGTATGTTTCTCCCACAACCCTAAACATTAGCTGGATGCTTCTGGTACAGTGATCAGCAAAGAAAATTAGTTAACACCACAATTCACACTACTCAGGCTGCTTACAGATTTTGGGAAATACCTCAACATTAATATGATCAGAAATAGCAATATTTCCTTCACAAAAATGGAAGACTATATTTTTAAAATATAAGAACTTCAATTTAGGCACATAATGCTGATGGAAAATGTGGGCAAAAGGCAGATTCTACAGTAAATTCTGCCATTACAGAATTCATGTTGCTCTGTCTAAAAAAAGCTCTTTTACAAAAGGATCCACAAAAGGTAGAATGAACTATAGTCCATACACTACTTTCCTTGAGAGACTATTTCACAGTCTAATAGACATGTTAATATTTCCATCTCAAATGTTTCTTTTAATTTCAACCCATCAGTCCTAGTTTTACCCAAAAGGACTTAAGTGTGTTATCACAGGTTTTTTAAAGTTCTCAGTCAATACTGGTACCACACCCCAAATTTCTCAGATGTTATGTTCAATTGGTTTCTGAAGCAAGATGAAACCTTACAGCAGCTGCTCTCCAGGGTTCGATGAGCTCTTTCAGTTGGGCTGCAGGGCTCCACATTTGAAACCTGGTGCCCCATGCCTTGGCACCCCCCTGTAGAGCAGAAGCAGTGCAGGACTGAAGTAAAGAGTGCTCTTTTGCCAGTCTGAAGTCAAAAGTGGCACAGGGCTGAAGCCAAGAGCCCAGCACTCCCCGCATCCTGCCCTGGCTGAAGCCAGGTGAAAGCCCTGGCACCCTCCCTTTCTGGGCTGAAGTCCCAAGCCCCAGCACTCCTTATGGGCAGAAGCCCTGAGCCCACAGGCAGAGTTGGGGGGGGGAGGAGGGCAAGGGTGTCGCCTCCTCAAACTGTAGCGCCTTACCAAAAGTGGAGCAGTCCTGGGGGCAGCTGTAGCCTTATTCTCATCCCACACTATGGCCAGGTAACAGGCGAAAAGACAGAGTTAGGCAGTGCAGGGAAGCTGCTCCTCTGACTGGTGTTGCCATGGAAAGGGTAGCTTTGGCATTCCTGTCTGCTGCTGGTACCCAGGGTTACATCTGCTCCTCAGCTCCAAGCACCCTTTGACTTCTCATGAAGCTGGTAAGAGCTGCCTATTTCGAGGAAACCTGACTTTAGGGGAGCAGGGGCCGTGGGAAATAAACACCATAGCATACAGCCCTGTAGCCACCATCCTCTCCTAGTACACAGCCTCTAGATACCTCTCTCCCTGCACCCTGAATAGTTTTCAAACTTTTTGAGCTGAATCCCTCCCATTTTGAGTTATGCTTTTTTTGGTTGCATCCCCCCACAACCTAAAGAGGCTGGATGGAGGTGTGAGAGAGTGGTGAGAGGGCAGGAAAGGGCATCAGTTCTTCCATACTGAGTACCAAACTTTCCTGGGTAAGTGTAATCAACTTTGCAGACTTCTAAGCTTTACTTTTAAAACAATAGTTTCAAGCCACTGTGTCACAACAAAAACCTTCCAAATGGGAAGAAAGTATAAATCAAACCAATGATGTCTTCCTAACTCTGTGTCTTCCTAACTGCTTTTGGGGCAGAGCAGACCTTGCTCCTGACATTGTTTTTTGTTTCTTGGGAGTGGGAAGAAGATGGTATTTGTTGGAGGACTGGTATAGAATTAATTGGGGTGCAGAATTCAGTTATTAGGAAGCTAGAGTCTTCAAAGTATTTATGTCATTAAGTGAATGGAATACTCATCTTAAGTATTGCTTTCAGTTCCAGACACAAAAATAAAAGGAGGTTAAAAAACAGGCAATAAAAACTGATCTAAATGCATGGAAAGGTTGTCCTTCAACGAACAGAACTATTCAAGTCATCAAAGTGACTAGGAAGGGGTAAGATACAGATATTTGTAACGAATGACACAAGGAGTGAAAATTAGGCACTTCTTTACTGTCCAATAACAGAAATACAAGGGGTCATGCAGTGCAACTAAAAGCATCAAGTTTAGAATTGGATTGTGATATACTTTTTCCACAGAAGCAAGCCAACATGTGGAACTCATTGCCACTTAGGTACCATTAAGGGGCAGTTTTGCAGAATCCAAATAAAGGTCTAGACATTTACACAGATGACAACAAAATCATTCAAGTACAATAGATGGATTTATGACAGTTAGGAGATCTAAACCCTCATGGCTTGGAGCATAAGCCATCACATAACTAGGTACAGTAACATCCCCTGTATAACAGCTTATTCTGTTGTCTACACTGGGGATTCTTAAACTCACTTGAGATCAAAAACAGGATACTTGACACTACATGGACCATGGGCCTGGTCTGGCAACTCCTATGTTCTAGGGATGTAATAGTGTGGTCGATTAACCGATAAGCAAAAGAGCGTAGGTTAATGCTATAGACTACATGCATTCCCCCAACACCCTCCCCACCAGTAAATTTTTTAGCACACTGGCCAGCAGCCTGTCTCAGTCCTAGCTTGCGACGGGTCTGGGACCTACCCCTGGTGCAACTGTGCATTTAAAGTGTTATTAGAAGGTAGGCGGGCAGGCAGCCCGGCTCAGTTCTGGCTCATGCTGAGTCCAGGAGTTCAGACCTACTTCCCCCTACCCTCCCTCCCGACGGGGGCTGCTGCCACCCCTGTATCAGAGGCAGCAGCATGTGGGGACAGGCAGCTGGCCCGTGAGGGGAGCTGGTTTTTAAAATGGCTCCCCTCGCAGACCAGCTCCAGTCTGGCATCCCGCGCAGCTGCCTCTGTATCAGAGGCAGCAGTGTGGCTACTTGGAAGTGGAGCCGGTTTGCATTCAACCAATAAGAATTCATGAGGTTACTCAACTATTCAATTAACCAATATTTAACATCCCTACTATGTTCCATCTGTTCAAAATGGTTACAGTGTCCTACCAGGTCACAGATAAAAAAATGTTTTGGTTGCATTCTCCCTTAGACCAATTTAGATTTTAGAATTCTCTATCACAGTGGTGGACAACCTGTGGCCTGCATGCGGCCCACTGGGATTCCACCTGCAGCCAGCGGACCATATGTCCTTCCTCCTGTCCCGCACGCCTCCTGCGCACTGGGACCCCACACTTCCTACTCTTCCCCCTCCCTCCAGCACTTTCAGAGCACAATGAATCCCCTGATTCACACTCTATCCATGCTCCTCCCTCCCAGAGCTTGAATGCCAGTAATCAGCTGTTCAGGGTTCTAGCTCTGGGACGGAGGGGGAAGAGGGGACAGTGGATTTGTGGTGCTCTGAAAGTACTGGTGGGGAAGGGGGAGTAGGAAATCAGAGCTCCAGTGTCTCAGTGCATGAGAGGTGCGTGTAGGAAAGGGGCAGACAGGAGTGCTGAGGGCTGCTGCAGCCCACTGAGATGAAGGAGGGTCACTCATGTGGCCCACTCACTTCTTGATTGCTGGTCTATCTGTTTCCGTGGGTAAGCCATTAAATAAGGTCCATTACCCCAAGAGGAGGAAGCTGAATCCTGATCCCAAACTGTAGAAGGAAACACTTCAAAAAAGGAAAGCATTAGAAAACATGATGGAAAGTCAAAGAAATGTCAAGGAAAGAAGATGCAAGAACAGTCAATTTTGATCCCTACATTTAACAAAGCAGTTCAACAGAAAAGCTGAAGGGGGAAAGAAGTAGGAACAAGGGTCTTGGAGCTCTATAAAAGACATCTGACGTATAACAATCTGTTGCTACTTTTGTTTTGGGTATGAAATAACTGCTCACACTTACAAACTTTTAATACTCTAATACCCCAAATTTAAAAAAAAAAAAAAATTACATGTAAATTTGAACTATCCTAGCCGCTGACTTCTGACCGAGAAAACTGAATATTAACCTGATAAAATAGTGACAAGAATAAGAAAAACAATTACCAAAAGGCATGTTTGCCTCAAAGGATTAATATATTAGCCCCAGTGATCAAAACATCTAAGTTTCTAAAAGGATTGTTAACTAATAATTGTATATTTATTATACAATAAATATAAACTGTACATGCTGTAAGAGTTATGAAAGCTATAGGAATTATTGTATGTTAATTCAGTTATTCATTTTTAAAAATGCTGGTTTGCTTTTTAAAGTTATGGATAACTAATCTTTAAAATTCAGTAACTCCTAGATAAACATTCAAGTAACACTTACAATACTTCATACTTCCATTTTCTTTAATAGATTTATACAAGCTCATTTACAGCAATGAAACTACTGAAATAAATCTGCATATGCAAATGCAACTGAAACCAGTGGAAGTCTGTGTAGTTTGAACAGACTGCTTCTTGACTGTCAGATTACAACCTGCAGCATTTTATGCTCAAAAATTCTATCCAGATCATTGTATTTTTAAAACACTACTCCTACTGCATTTGGTGTTTTAACATCATTCTTTCATTTGAAGTTTCAGTTGCAGTTTATTAATTTATTCAGCTCCTGAAAGCTACAGTGGTGATGGTGAATGCTAGAATTATACCACTGTAAAATAAACCTGTTTATAATGGTGATCTTTCCCCTTCTCACTGGGCTCCCCTACACCCTTAAATTTAATAATAAAGGTCCACTGCCATCTCGAGTTCATCTAACCAAAGAAATAAGACATGCAGAAGAGAATGGGGAGAACAGGTCTACAAGTTCTTTGTAAAATCAATTACATAGTTAGTTTTCATAATTTATTAATAATAATTTAGCAATTTAAAAGACTTAAGTCAATATAATTAGCATTTAAACATGCTTTTGATAATCAACTTACTACATTTGATTCTTACTGTATCAATTTAGGATTTCCTGATATTGCATGTTTTCAGGAGTTTCCCCTTCTACAATGACTGGGCTAAGTAACTGACCTCAATGAAGTTTTCTACCCTTCAGTTTCAGCACAAGGAAAACCAAATAAACATAGGGGAGATCGCAATCAAATATAGACAGCAATCTACAAGAATGATCCACCCTACCCAGATGTAAGATAGAAAGCCAGGAAGTAGCTAAGGACAGAAAAACATCACCCAATAAATAACTATATGGTTAAATGAGATATGACAGACTACATTCATGGTACCAGACTTAAATAAAGCCAGCTATACTTCAAAGTTTAATCTACAGTAATCATTAACTCACTGATCAAGTAATCAAGGGTAGTTCATACACAACCTATCAAATGTAGCAAAACATGCTTGGAGTGAGAGAAAAAACAGGTGATATGCTTTGTTTTAAGTGAATTTATTATTTCAGGGGTAATTCTAAGGGCAGTTTTAGCATGAGCGCAGAATACAGTAGCTGCTTAAAAATATCCCAACAATGTTGTTTTGTTCTTTGTATTGTCTTGAAATCAAAACTATGTGTATCTACACATTATAAAATACTCTTTAAAACACTTCTAAAGAGTGAAAAATATATTTGCAACCCACCTACAGAAAGCTGAATAGACAAGAAACAACAATGAAATAATTTTAATATTTTATGTTCAACACATTTAATCCAAACTGTGAATAGTTTCTTTAATCTTGGGATTATCAATTATTTCAACAAGAGATCCCAATTAGTGTTTAGGGAAAAATAATCTTGGTGGAGGGGGAGAAATGGGATACTGGTATGCAATATAGCGTGTGAAATGTGTACTACCTGTATGTGGTATACAGCTTTATGTCTGTGTGTCCAATATGCATCAAGTGTGTACCTGAGGAGTAGCAGTGTGTCATCTTAATCTTCCAACCTTGTCACATAGCCTAACAAGAGTTAAGGATAGCTGCTGCCTGCCCGATTTCAGAATCACATACAAATTATGCAGATAAAATCACAGAGCAGATATATAAAGCCATTATCTTTTTTTGTAGGTGGATTGGGAAAAGATTACAATACTTGCCATGTTCTCACACCACTTACCATCGCTCTCTGCCCTGACAAGCAGGGACATGCCCTTCAGCCTTTCCACGTAGCCAGAGGACACATGTCCAGTGCCTCGATCATCCCACTGGCGGTCTTCATTCAGCGTGTAAACTTTCACTCTCCGCCGGGTGTCGGTCATCCTGCCGCCTGTCACACCACAGCCACCACCCTGGCCTGTGACACCTAAAGGAACAGGAGGTTGGTGGGGGGCTAGGCCCCCCTCAAAGGAGGGGAGCAGAAAAGAGAGTAGCAGTCCCACAAAGACACCCCGGGATCGCTCCTTATTCTTCACTGCTGGGGCAGTCTCCTCCTCATGCCCAATATTTGGAGGCAGGGCAGAGTGCTGGGGAAGGGGGTGGTAGGTGGGAAGCAGTTACAGAGGACCAGGGAGGTGCTAGTCAGGAGGGGAAGCCTGGGGATTGCCAGGTGTAAAGGAACGGGCCACAGGGCAAGTGTGGGGAGGGAACAGAAATATCAGAGGAGAGCTGGCGAATGAGAGGTAAAAGAGGATGGCAGAGGAAAGATGGCTAGGGAGATGAAGTGGGTGGGGGGGAAAGCAGAGGGAAAGGGTGGCTGGGGATGGGGCAGCGGGAGAGGGGCGACTCGAGAGGGCAGTGCGCTGGACGGAAAGGGGGCAGGAAGAAGCGAGATCAACAGAGGTGACTCGGGTGGTGGCAGATCGGCGGCAGGGGGAGGGAGCGAGGTCAGTTCGCCCCCTGCCCGGCGCTCGGCTCTATTGTGCGGGCGCTGCCCAGGCCCGACGCCCCCTCGCAGTTTGTCAATACAGGGGCAGAGGCGGCGCGGCCCCTCCTTCCTCAGGAGCGGCTCGTGGGCGGCCAGCGGGCGCTGCCTGTCCCGGGAGCGATGCGAAGGCGGCCGGGCTCAGCGTCCAGTCTCCCCCATGGGCTCCCCTCGCAGGCGGCAGCTTCACTCCCAGCCCGGCTCCGCCGCCATATTCTTCTTCTGCTCCCGCTACTGCTGCGGCTCAGCCCCGGCTCCTCGGCCCGCTCGGCTAGGCCGGCCCGCTCCGCTCCGGGCGCCGGCACGCGCGGTCCCTCCCCGGCCGGGCTGGCTGGTTGAGGCGCAGCGAGGCCCGACCGTGTCCCACTGGCTCCGTCTCCGCCTCCGCCTCAGTCACTGCGCGCCCGCCATCTTGGTTTCACCTCTCACTAGAGGCGCGGGGTCTCCCAGCCAGCGGCGGCACGGGCCGCCCTCCAGCATTTAAAGGGCCAACAGCAGCCACAGGCTCTGAGAAGGGATGGGGCTATTGTGTGGGGAGCCAGTGGGAGCCCACCCGCTAGTCACTCCCGGGGAGCAGCGCGTGCCTGTGTCACCCAATCGCCTCAGTCACACACTGTGTGCACCCCAAGGAGTGCCCTACCTAGGACCCCACAGCACCCCCACGTGACCACTTGCAGCCTGGGGGGCAAGGGCAGCACCCTTCGCCATGCAGCACCCCACCCACGACCTCACAGCACCCCTCAGCACGCTGGGAGGCAGAACCCTATGGTGTAGCACCCCAGTGATCATGCAGTGTAAAAGAACAGTAGCCCACCACACCCTGGGGTGCCAGGGCAAAACCCCATTGCTCAGCAGGCCCATCACTGCACACCACCCCCACACCTTTTGGGGCAGTCCTGCGGGGTAGTAGGGCACCATCCGCACCCTTCATAGTGCCTTCAATTGGTGTGTGAGAGCAGTAGCTATACCCTACATTTGAGTTCACCCTGGGGGGAGCGGGGCTGGCCTGGGGGGAACCGGCCGGCGGGGAGAGGGGCTGGCCCGGGCACACGCAGATCCCGGGGTGCTGCCCGTCCTGCGCACGGGCCCAGCGGGGCACATGGGCGAGTCCGGCCCCAGGATTCCATCCCGCCCCAGCCCCGCCCCCCTCCTCTCTACTGTGTAGTTGCGTACTGCCTGGTTGGTAGACACGCTCACACAGTACTGATACTCATGCAGTGCAACTATGTACTGATACTCATGATAATAATAAAACTTACTTAATTAGAAAATACCAGACATTTATATGTCCGGTATTTTCCTAATTTGTTTCCTGGACAGAAAGCTCAAATACTGGACTGTCTGGTTCAAAACCGGACACCTGGCAACCCTAGTTCACCCTAGAGCTGAAGGGTGGTGCCCTTTGGCATCCCACATGAACAGTATGCAGGAGGGCCAAAACACCATTACAAATAATATTTCACAACTTATATTTAAGGTCCTAATAACTTCACAGCCAAAAAATATGTATCATAGACCATGAAATCTGGTCTCCCCTGCTGAAAACTGGTCTCTTTTTTTGTGCTTTTACCCTCTACTATTCAGATTTCAGAGGGGGGGAGACCAGCATATCTCAAATTGGGGGTCCTGACCCAAAAGGGAGTTGCAGGGTATCACAAGGGGTTTTTGGGGGGTGGGGAGTTAGGGAGTATTGCTGCAATTACTTCTGCACTGCTGTGAGAACTGGGAGGCAGGAAAGCACCTATTATTGGCTGGGCACCCAGCTCCAAAAGCAGCACCTCACCAGCAGCAGCCCATAAGTAAGGGTGGCTTGGTATGGTATGTTTTGCCATCCTTCCACACTGTGGCCTTCAGAGCTGGGCAGAGAGTGGTAGCTGCTGACTGAGACCAAGCTGTGCATGCAACAGCCTAAAAGCAAGGGTGGCAATATACATTCCATCCTTACTGCTGAGACTGCACTGCTGCTGCCAGTGGTGCTGCCTTCAGAGCTGAGCTTTCAGTCAGCAGCCATCACTCTGCAGCTACCCAGCTCTGAAGGCAGCACCACCGCCAGCAGCAGCAGGAGTACAGAAATAAGGGAAGAAGTATCTCAATGCCCCTACAATAACCTTTCAGTACCTCCTCCCACACGTCCTTTCTGGGTCAAGACCCCTAGAATTATAATACGGTGAAATTTCAGATTTAAATGACTGAATAGGGATCAGAGGGGTAGCCGTGTTAGTCTGAATCTGCAAAAGCTAGGAGGAGTCCTGTGGCACCTTATAGACTAACAGATTTATTGGAGCATAAGCTTTCGTGGGCAAAGACCCACTTCATCAGATGCATGTAGTGGAAATTCCAGAGGCAGGTATAAATATACAAGCATAAGAAAAGAGTACCAATCAAGAGTAAGGCTAGAGATAATGAGGTAAATTCAGTCAGGAAGGATGAGACCCACTTCTGGCAGCTGATTTGGAGGTGTGAACACTAAAAGAGGAGAAACTGCTTTTGTAGTTGGCTAGCCATTCACAGTCTTTGTTTAATCCTAAACTGATGGTGTCAAATTTGCAGATGAACTGAAGCTCAGTAGTTTCACTTTGAAGTCTGGTCTTGTAGGTTTTTTGTTGCAGGATGGCTACCTTTAAATCTGCTACTGTGTGTCCAGGGAGATTGAAGTGTTCTCCTATAGGTTTTTGTATATTACCATTCCTGATATCTGATTTGTGTCCATTTATTCTTTTATGTTGGGACTGTCCAGTTTGGCCAATGTATATAGCAGAGGGGCACTGCTGGCACATGATGGCATATATTACATTGGTAGATGTGCAGGTTAATGAACCCGTGATGGTGTGGCTGATTTGGTTAGGTCCTGTGATGGTGTCACTGGTGTAATCTACAAATTCTCACCGGCAACTATACACCACACCACAGTAACTCTAACTCAGGAACCAATTCCTGCAGCAAACCTCAATGCCAACTCTGCTCACATATCTACACCAGTGAGTAAGTACCAAGGAAGGAGTACAGGAAGTAAGTACCAAGGTGCTTATTTGATAGAGGCTAGCATCATGAACTGCTCAGAGGCAAGAGTTGACATCTCAGTAGTGATTAAGAGATGATAGATGGAGACTGGGTGGAGACTGGAGTATGACTGTTTTGGATTTTAAAAAGTCTCAGAGGGGTAGCCGTGTTAATCTGTAACTATAAAAACAAGTAGTCCTAGGGCACCTTATAGACTAACAAAAATATATATGGTATCATGAGCTTTCGTGGGCAAAACCCACTTCAACAGATGAGCTGGACAGGAATAACAAAAACTCAGTATTTTATAACAGAAAAACAACTTATATTGTTATATCAGGGGCACTGCTGTTGGCACCCGCATGGCCCCACGATATGCCAACATTTTTATAGCGGACCTTGAACAATGTTTCCTCAGCTCTCATTCCCTAGCACCCTTCCTCTACTTATGCTACATTGATGACATCTGCATCATATGGACCCACAGGAAGGAGACCCTTGAAGAATTTCACAGGGATTTCAACAATTTCCACCCCACTATCAACTTTAGCCTGGAACAGTCCACACAAGAGATCCAATTCCTTGACACTAGAGTACAATTAAATGCTGGCCACATTAACACCACTCTATACCTACGCTGACAATCTGGGACAGTCCTGATTTTTAATCTCCTGTCTCAGGGTTCTCATGAAGCACTAAAAAGTCCTGAAAAGCACCAAGACTCCAAACGCAGCTAGAAGCAGCTGTGCACTGCTGTTTCCCCTCCCCATCCCTCAGCTGTGGGAATAGGAGTCAGGGACACTTCCTGAAGGCTTTCCAGTCAATAGGAGCAATGGGAGGAGGTGCCTGTTGGGAGCATATGAAAGCAAGTAATTTGTGAGGTGGAGCAGAGGGAACCAGCGTGGGGCTCAGCTGGGCTGCAAGGAAGGGTAGAGGGAATGGACCTGGGGCTCAGCAGGGCGGCGGGGGAGAGGAGGACACAGGGAACCAGTGCAGGGCTCAACTGGGCTACAGGGTAGGCACCAGGAACCAGCGCGCAACTCAGCTGGGCTGCGAGGAGGGATGCAGGGAACCAGTGAGGGGCTAAGCTGGGTGGGTGGGGGCACACAGGGGAACCCATGCAGGACTCAGGTTGGCTGTGCAGGAGGCACAGGGAACAGATGCATGGCTCAGCTGGGATGCAAGGGGGGACACAGGGAACCAGCATGTGGCTCAGCTGGGCTAGGGGGGTGAGGGGAACCAGGAAGACTAGTGTGGGGGCAGCAGCACGGGGGCCTGAAATGACCTCCCCTGGTCCAGAAAAATCTCTCATCTGGGGCCAATCAGGTCCAAGGGTGCTGGACCAGAGAGGTCCAAGCCCTACCCCAAGTCCCCTCCTGCACCCTTCCTCCTGGCCAGACACCCTACCCCCAGTCCACTCCTGAACCCTCCCTCCTGACCATACACTGCATCCTCCCTTGCTCCTGCTCCCTCCCCCTGGCCACACACGCTACTCCCAGCCTGCCTCTGTACCCTACCTCCAACCCAGACTTCACAACCTCTCCCCCTTCTGCACTGCACCTCCCTCCCAGATCCTACACTCCATCCCTATCACACTCACTGGCAGCCCTGTCCCACACACATTGAACACATTTGTTCCCACACCAGAACCCAAGGCGGGGGGGGGAGTCCATAAAATCCACCAGAAAATAAATCTGGTCTATGGGAAGCCCTGAACCTCAGTGCTCCTCGTCCCTTCCCTTCCCTTTGTCCTGTAGAGTGCCAGAGGAGTGAGGTGTCTTAGCTGGGGGCCACCTCAGTGAGGGTTGGAGGTTTGGGGAGTTTTTTTCTTTCGCACTGGTGTGGTCCCCAACTGATTTTTCTGTGCGTCAGTGGCCCCTAACCCAAAAAAGGTTGCCCACCCCTGCCATATATAAAGAAAACATCAAAATGTTGTGTGTTGGACATAAATTAGTATTTTACTGAGTCAAATATGGATGCATCTACACTGCAAAGTAACAGGTCCTGGAGATCCTGGATCTCATCTTGAATCGAGGTTGGAACCCTAGTGCTGCAGTGTCGTGGCCCCCTGGTCTGGGGCCTGGGTTAATGCAATTGCAGTATAGTCACATGGGGGAGGGTCATATGGGGCCCAAACTCATCCCTATTGGTAGAAGATGGTGGGAGGAATTCTTATAGGGGTCACATGACATCTAAGGAGTTCTTAGAGGGGTCACATGACATCCTTTACTTCTGGTCATGTGTCCATCTTGACCCCTGAAGTACTACCCCCAGGGGTGGGGCTTCCTGTGGCAGGTGTGTGGGGCCTAAGGGGTCAAGGAGTGTGGCTAATGGGCTCAGTGGGCATGTTAGTGTGCATCCATTTTTGGTACAGAAAATATAGTCACCGTATCTATACAGAAACCCACTAACCGTTATTACCTACATGCATCTAGCTTCCATCCAGGACACATCACACAATCCATTGTTTACAGCCAATGGCTAAGATACAACCAGATAGGGTTGCCAAATGGTTTCTGAAAAAATACCGAAAATAAAAAGGACCCTGAGAGCTGCTAAGCAAAAAAACCCCCAAAAAACAAAAAAACCAATGTGGCCCCTTTAAGAAACGCTTTTGAGGCTTTTTGGCGCTAACAGGCTGCCGGCAGCTGCCCACCATCTTGCCTCCCTGCACAGGGCCGGACAGCTCCCCTGCAGAACCCGGTAAACACTAGGGTTGCCAGGCTGCCTCCGTATTGAGCCAGAGAGCCCAGGATTTTCACCTCCTGGCCGGGAAAAAATCAGAAAATACCAGACATTTTAGGTATCCGGTATTTTCTGAATTTTGTTTTACCAGACAGGAGGCAAAAATACCAAACTGTCTGGTTCAAAACCGGACACCTGGCAACCCTACAACCAGATTTGCTTCAATCCGACAGACAAAGACAAATACCTACAAGATTTTTATCAGGCATTCTTAAAATTTAAATGCCCTCCAGGGGAAGCGAAGAAACAGATGAACAGAGCCAGACAAGTACGCAGGAATCTACAGGCCCAACAAGGAAAATAACAGAACACCACTAGTCATCACCTACAGACCCCACCTTAAACATTTCCAGAACATCATTGACAGTCTACAACCAATCCTGGAAAATGATCCCTCACTCCCAGGGAAACAGGGCAGTCCTCGCCGATAGACAACCCTCTAACCTGAAGCAAATACTTCCCAGCAGCCACACATCACACCTCAGATACACTCACCCAGGAACTTACCCCTGCAACAAACCCTATTGCCAACTCTGTCCATACATCTATACAAGTGACACCATCACAGTGCTGTATTTAACGAATTGCACAGGATCTTTTTCAGGGGGATAGTCCAAAATGCCAAATTTATTGGTAATATATCAATATTGTATTATATGAATATAATATACCATATTCATACACTCATATGTGCACATGTGCACACATATTCTCTCTCTCTCTCTTTCTCTCTCTCTGTCTTGTTGTTGCTTAGTTATCAACTTGTTGCTCCCCTTAACTCACTGGCCAGGTGAGTTAGATGGGGGAGGGGAAGGAGTTGAGCTTCTGTCGGTTCGGACCAGTGCTTGGATGTTGACAAGACGAGACCCGCGTCCCATGAAAGAAACCTCACATTTATAGGAGCTTCTCTCTCATGCAAATCTATGCACTTTAGCTGTGTCAGTTGATTCTTAATTAGATATGTAGTGCCTTCTTCTGGATGTTATCCCCAATGCTGCCACACTGGGTATTTGCTTTTAACTCCCAATTTGCTTCAAAAGAGGGTGCTTGCTTTTGATTCCCAAGGCGGTCCATATGTCTGATCCTTTCACAATGAGCCCATTTGACAGTGTCTTGGTGTCCTTGAGTTTGGCTCCTATTCTTCCCCATTTGAACTATTGTGACTGTTAATCCTTGGAGGTGCTTGCCTTGAATGCCTCATTCGTTCACACCTCATTCATCAAGAACAGAACCACTTCAAGTCAAAGGTGTAAGATCTATTCTACTTCTAGTACAAAGATATTTTCTTTATCTTGATTATTTCTAAGGACTATAACATAGAAAAAGACTTAGTACAAAGTTTCTATATTATAAAGAGACTTAATACAAAGATTTATCTACAACAGGACCTAACCACATAAGCCACAACATCAGGGGCTCATACAACTGCACATCCTCTAATGTGATCTATGCCATCAACTGCCAGCAATGCCCCTCTGCCATGTATATTGGCCAAACTGGACAGTCTCTACAACAAAGGATAAAATGGACACAAATCAGACATCAGAAATGGTAACACACATAAGCCCATAGGGGAATATTTTAACCTGCCTGGGCACTCAATCATGGATTTAAAAGTACCATTCTTCTACAAAGGAATTTCACCAGCCAATTACAATAGAGAGAGTGCAGAATTGACATTCATCTGCAAATTTGACAGTTTCCCTGGGCTTGAACAAAGACATTTGTTGGATGTCGCATTATAAGCCAGTCTTCCCCAAATTTAATACCTCATTTTTACATCAAAAGATAAGTATAGGACACCTCCAGACCACTTAATTAGCCTCATTAGCTCCAGTCCTACAATTGACAGGTACCTTTTTCTCTCTCTCCTTCTTTTTCTAATATTGGGTTTCTATTATTCCGCTCCAGCTCATCTGATGAAGTGGGTTTTGCCCACAAAATCTCATGATACTATACATATTTTTGTTAGTCTCTAAGGTGTCACAGGATTACTTGTTTTGGATTTTGAAAGTGAAGACAAGCTACTTACATTTGATTCAATAGAAAAAGGGGAGCCAGTGAAAGGATTTGAAGAGAAGGGTTACATGGTCAAAGAGATGAGCTGGAGAATGATCTTTGAAAGATGGACATGAGCATTTTTCAAGGCTAGATATCAAGATACAAGACTACGAAAACTTGGACAAGAGTTTTAGCCGTGTGAATAGATCAGAAAGGCAGTGTTTTGGGGGGTTATTATGCAAAAGGAATTGGCAAGATTTGGAAACAGCCTGGAGGACTGTGAGGACCAAGAGATAGGTCCAAGTCAAAGATTAAGGCCAGATTACAGGACTGTCAGGTTGAAGGTTGGTGTTGTCCAGAGGGATCGAGAAAGACGGCATAAAGAAACTTGGGGGGGCATATTAAAAGCGTTGTGCTGAAACTATGTTGAAATTGTGCTGATGGTTAGACATCCATAAAGAGATATCAGAGAGACAGGCCAAGTTTTTAATTTTGGCCAGGAGACAGATTACTCTCATTACAGGGCAGTAAATCTCAGAGCAATCGCAAATGGCTTAAGAGCTAGCTAACTGCAGTACTTCAGGGGTTCTGCATTACTAAGCCTAATGCCATTCAATATTTTTATCAATGATTTGGAAGTAAATGTAAATTCATAATTGGTAAAATTTGCAGCTGTCACAAAAATTGACAGAGTGGTAAATAACGGTGAGTCCAAAGCAATCATGCAGAATAATGTGGCTCATTTGTTAATCTGGGACCATGTACACAAAATGCATTTTTGTTCAGTCAAATGTGGTGTCATACCAACAGATTGGGATAGTCTACCTTGGAAAACTATGGCTCTTAGGCTACAATACTAATGACTGTATGCCATCATGTGCATTGTGCCATAACCTCCCCTCCCCACATTGCTCCCATCTAAATCCCTGAAGAACATGCCGGAAAGCGAGTACAAGATGAGGAAGCTAGCATGTCTGAGGGTGTGGGTATGCACATGCCTCCACTGTAGCATGGACCTGTACCTGTGGTACAGTGCAGTGTTTGGACAAGGGGCAAGAGGCACATACTAGATATCAAGTTTCAGTATTCCTCCAGCTCCATTCCCACATTCCTCCAATCCTTTTCTGCTTGGTCCTTATCACAGAGTCTTGTCCTCTGTTGCTAGCAGAACACACATCAGAACAGTTTTCTATTGCTCTCTTTTGATCAATACAGGTAAATATGGATCAAGTTCCAAAGGCAGCCTCCTGGTCTACCACACACACTGGGCCACTGATGACAATGAGTGGCTAGATTACATCATCCTCCATGACTTCTTCCAAAGCAGCAGGAACATTCACTTGAGCAAGGAGATTTCAAGGATGCTGAAGGAGGAAATAATTCATAGGGCTCTGGCCCAATGCCAGGAATTAATAAAAAAATCTGAGATTCCAATTCTGGAGAGTAAAGGACTCTCCAGAACAACAATCATTCCAAATAAGTACCCATGGTATGATGACATAGTCCTGATGTTCTCCAAGGCTCCCAGTAGTAGCCTTCAGTTTCTCATGATGCCTTCCTCAACCCTAGCACCTCACCATATAATGGGATGCCTAAAAGCATTAGGGTGAGGAGATAGCACAGACCATGGAGGAAACCCTGCAAGCCCCAGAGGAAGAGGAGCACATCATTCTGTTCCTCTACGTGATGAAGCTGTTAGAGCAAGCAATCCTGTCATTCTGACTATCAATGAGCCTGAGAAGGACCCCAAGCCACAGCAGGAAGCATTGGTAAGTTGGTGCTACATGGCTAAACCTCATTTCCTGTTCCACCACAAAATGGTCCCTGAGCAAGAAGACATAGTTAAATATCAAGACTTGTACTGAATTCCTTTAAACATTTAGCATTTAGCATTCCTTTAACCATTATGCATTTAGCAAATGCTATAAAACAATTTATTAATGAACTGTCATTGTGTCCCGTCTGTTCATTCCTGGTCCAGCGCACCAGCTGCAATATTCCATGCAGCCTCGGGGAAAAGGAGGGAGGAGCCAGGTTTGGTAAGGAACTAGTCAGGGATCAGACAGTAGCAGAAAACTTATGGCTATCCAAAGGCACAAAACCAACTCTCCACATGCCTCTGGTCTTCCAGTCCCCTTACAAATGGTAGTTGCATTCAAGGGGATGGGGCACCATCCCCTTGAACATAGGTACATAGGTACAAGGCCACCTATGTCTGGGAAGGAAATGCTTTGGTTGTCCAAGGAAAGGCACAGCAGTTCTTTCTCGCTGCGATAATTATAAATGTTTTCACCATTCTGAGTGCTGGTATCTGGCCTTTTCCCACTCTGAGCCATGCTGCACATGTCGGGAAAAATGGGGTTAGGAGAGTGTGGGGATTCTCAGTGATTCATTTCCTCCCCTCCATAGAAACTCTATTTGCTAGTCTTAGAATATAATCAATTTTCTCTCAAATCACCTCCCACTCCTGTAAGAAAATGTCAACAAATTTCTAGTGGTGCAGAAATTTCAGCTGGTTCTTGAGGTTAACGGCAGTGCGAATGTGTTTGGTACATAACAGACCAAACCTCCTATCAGCAATGTGTAGAAGGGTGACCTTATCAGGAACATCTGTGGAGATGGCTAGATCTCTTCACAGGACTGAAAAGCCACCTCTGTTCCATTTTGGTACCTTGAAAATGGCTATGGTCTTCATGTGATGATCAGCCTTTAAATAAGAAATAGGTAACTGATAGGAACTGGAAGGAACTGACCTCCTCCCCTCTGATACACTAAATTAATAAAAAAGTGTTCCCTTCTTCCAGGTGGCATTCGCAGTGACAAGGCCTGGTTCAATATTTAGGGGTTCCTTTTACAATATAATACAGAACTAATTCAATTATATGGGATAATTACATTAAACCTTTGGGTGCCTCTAAGAGGCAATACTTCTTGTCTCTCAAGAACTGAGTATAGAAAAGAAAATGTTTAATAAAAAGGGGAATAGAAACCAGCATCAGTTTGGGGAAAGGCAAAAGGGCATGATTTGCAAGCATAGGCCAATAAGAAAACATTCACCCAAGAATAGTTTAACCATTTAACTGATTAAACAGGGTGTGTGGGGGGCAATGGTCTGGCCAGGCTGGAGTACCCTCTGCCTGTGGCATCCCCTGCCCCAGCTGGCAGAGGGCTGTTCTAGCCCCCACCAGTTAACTGGTGAACCATTGACGTCGCTACCCCAGAGTATAATTTGTTACCCGCACAAATTTCTCTATCCCTTCCCACATTTTAGGGACACACACCTTTACCCAGTTCCTAGGGATCAAGGTGCAACCCTGTTAATTTACACACCCACCCTTACCCAATTTCTAGAGCTCAGGGCGGAATTTCCTGTGGGTTTGGAGAATCTTTAGCCACTGAAAGAGCCTCACACAGTAATATTCTTATTCTCTATTTATTGACAATTCCCAAACAAGTAGAATACACATGCTAAGCATACAGTGTCATGCTAACTAATTCTGATACAGGCAGGCAGACTTCCCCTGTTGGCCAAGCAAGGTCAGTCTCTCTGGAGCTTAGCTGCTGCACGTCACGGTCGTGCAGGAGAATCCTGGCAGCTCTGGTCTTAGGCTGTCTTGGAGGTGAGTAGTTCTTCCAGGTCTTCCCCCTTCAACTAGGTGTTCCTTCCTGTTCTTGTTTCCCTGTTGCTCTTCTTGCTGGTCTCCTTCTGGGACCCCATTTTATATAGTGAAACCCGAGTCCTGCTTAGCTATACCTTAACCAATTATTTTAGTATAATTTTACTAACCAATCATACCCCATCACCTTAATTGATTTACACCTAGCAAAATTAATTACACAGCAGACAGAAACATTTACCCTAACCAGACAAAGATCACACAGACAAACAATAGGAAAGTGATGACAATCATAGAGTGCGGATTCCACAACCTCAACTATTGATAAGCAGTTTCTTGCTAGACAGAATGGTGTTAACTAAGTTTTCTTTACCCATCTTGAGATGTGTTTCTTTATCTGGTGACAGTGGGGGGCTATTAGGACAAAATCCCCTTCTCACAGCCTGGTGTGACACTATTTTAATGCAACTTAGATGGAATGTGAGTATGTGACTCTAGGCCTTACAGCTCATGGCTGCTGCTCTTCATTCTGGCTGGAGAAGGCTTTGGTTCAGGCCTACCAATATGGCTACAGGCCTTCTAGCATGGTTACAGAAAAACCATATTGTTACAGTTGGGCGGTGACCTTTGCCTCAAGTTCTCACTTTACAATGTGAAAGTCCAATAACCAAATATCCCTTTTGTGTGTCACACTTCTCTCTCCCTCTCCACAGTACCCCACCCACAATTTTTGTCCTTGATCAGCAAAGACACAAAAGTACATTCACCTTCACCTGAATGTGAATGTGGGGAGGGGTCAAGCAATATCTCAATTGCTGCTGCTATGCAGCACTGTGCACTCTGCACTGCTGCCTGCTTCCGCCACTGCACCACTGCATCATTCGACTGATCAAACCTTTGGATCACTACCCCTTCCTGCTTCTCCATGTGGGAACTAACAATACGGCCAAGAATGACTTTGAGCGGGTTACTGCGGATTATGTAGCGCTGGGAAGAAGGATCCAAGAATTCGGAGCGCAAGTGGTGTTCTCGTCCATCCTCCCTGTTGAAGGGAAAGGACTGGGCAGGGATCGTCGAACTGAGGACGTAAATGCGTGGTTGCGCAGGTGGTGTCGCAGAGAGGGCTTTGGTTTCTTCGACCATGGGTCTCTGTTCCGGGCACAAGGATTGTTAGGAAGAGATGGGATCCACCTAACCAAGAGAGGAAGGAGCATCTTTGCAGGCAAGCTTGCAAACCTAGTGAGGAGGGCTTTAAACTAGGTTCATCGGGGGACGGTGACCAAAACCCTGAGAGGAGTGGGAAAGTCGGATACCGGGAAGAAATGCAAAGAGGAACAAGCAACAAAGGAGGACCCCTGATTCGAATGGAGAAGATAGGGCGATCAACTGGTTATCTGAGGTGTTTGTACACTAATGCGAGAAGCCTGGGCAACAAACAGGAAGAACTGGAGGCCCTGGCCCAGTCCAAGAAATATGATTTAATTGGGATAACAGAGACTTGGTGGGATGACTCGCATGACTGGAGCGCTGTCATGGAAGGGTATAGACTGTTCAGGAAGAACAGGCAGGGGAGAAAAGGAGGAGGAGTTGCACTATATGTAAGAGAGCACTATGATTGCTCTGAACTCCAGTATAAAGAGGAGAAAACCTGTTGAGAGTCTATGGGTTAAGTTTAAAGGAGCAAACAACAGCAGTGATGTTGTGGTTGGTGTCTGCTACAGGCCACCGAATCAGGTGGATGAGGTAGATGAGGCTTTCTTCAGACAACTGAGAGAAGCTTCCAGATCGCAGGCCCTGGTTCTCGTAGGGGACTTGAATCACCCTGACATCTGTTGGGAAACCAATACGGCAATACACAGGCAATCGAGGAAGTTTTTGGAGAATGTTGGGGATAACTTCTTGGCACAAGTGCTGAAGGATCCGACCAGGGGCCGTGCACAGTTTGACCTTCTGCTCACAAACAGGGAGGAACTGATAGGGGAAGTAGAGGTGGGTGACAACCTGGGAAGCAGTGATCATGAGATGGTAGATTTCAGGATCCTGACCAAAGGAAGAAAAGAGAGTAGTAGAATACACACCTTGGACTTCAAAAGAGCAGATTTTGACTCCCTCAGAGATCTGATGGGCAGAATCCCCTGGGATGCTAACATGAAGGGGAAAGGAGTCCAGGACAGCTGGCAGTATTTTAAAGAAGCCTTATTGAAGGCACAGAAAGAAACCATCCCGATGCGTAGCAAGAGAGGCAAACATGGTAGGAGATCGGATTGGCTTACAGGGGAAATCCTTGGTGAACTTAAGCACAAAAAGGAATCTTACAAAAAGTGGAAACTTGGACAAATGACCAGGGAGGGGTTTAAATGTATAACTCGAGAATGCCGGGGGGTTATCAGGAAGGTGAAAGCGCAAATGGAATTACGACTGGCTAAGGATGTGAAGGATAACAAGAAAGGTTTCTACAGGCATGTTAACAAGAAGAAGGTGATCAGAGAGGGTGTGCTGCCCCTAGTGGATTAAGGAGGTAACCTAGTGACAGATGATGTGGGGAAAGCTGAAGTACTCAATGTTCTCTTTGCCTCTGTATTCACGGACAAGGTGGGCTCCCGGACTAATGCGCTAAGTGACGCAAGATGGGATGAAGATGGACAGCCCTTGGTGGGTAAAGAACAGGTTAGGAACTATTTAGAAAAGCTAAACGTACACAAATCCATGGGTCCGGACTTAATGCATCCAAGGGTACTGAGGGAGTTGGCAAATGTCATTGAGGAGCCTTTGGCCATTATCTTTGAAAAGTCGTGGAGATCGAGAAACCCGGATGACTGGAAAAAGGCAAATGTAGTGCCCATCTTCAAAAAAGGGAAGAAGAACGATCCAGGGAACTATAGGCCGGTCAGTCTTACCTCGGTTCCTGGAAAAATCATGGAAGGGATCCTTAAGGAATCCATTTTGAGGCACTTGGAAGAGATGAAAGTGATTAGGAATAGTCAGCATGGATTCACAAAGGGAAAGTCGTGCCTGACCAATCTGATTAGCTTCTATGATGAGGTAACTGGCTCTGTGGACGTGGGAAAGTCAATGGATGTGATATACCTTGACTTTAGCAAGGCTTTTGATACGGTCTCCCACAATATTCTTGCCAGCAAGTTAAGGGAATGTGGATTTGATAAATGGATAGTAAGATGGACAGAAAGATGGCTAGAAGGCTGGGCCCAGCGGGTAGTGATCAACGGCTCGATGTCAGGATGGCGGTCGGTTACTAGCGGAGTGCCCCAAGGTTCGGTTCTAGGACCGGTTTTATTCAATATCTTTATTAATGACCTGGATGAGGGGATGGATTGCACCCTCAACAAGTTTGTGGATGACACTAAGCTAGGGGGAGAGGTAGATACGCTTGAGGGCAGAGATAGGGTCCAGAGTGACTTAGACAAATTGGAGGATTGGGCCACAAGAAATCTGATGAGGTTCAACAAGGACAAGTGCAGAGTCCTGCATTTGGGACGGAAGAATCCCAAGCATTGTTACAGGCTGGGGACCAACCAGCTAAGTAGTTCTGCAGAAAAGGACCTGGGGGTTACAGTGGATGAGAAGCTGGATATGAGTCAACAGTGTGCCCTTGTAGCCAAGAAGGCTAATGTCATATTAGGGTGCATTAGGAGGAGCATTGCCAGCAGATCCAGAGATGTGATTATTCCCCTTTATTCGGCTCTGGTGAGGCCACATCTGAAGTATTGTGTCCAGTTCTGGGCCCCCCACTACAAAAAGGATGTGGACGCATTGGAGAGGGTCCAGCGGAGGGCAACCAAAATGATTAGGGGGCTGGAGCATATGACTTATGAGGAGCAGCTGAGGGAGTTGGGTCTGTTTAGTCTGCAGAAGTGAAGAGTGAGGGGGGATTTGATAGCAGCCTTCAACTTTCTGTAGGGAAGTTCCAAAGAGGATGGAGAAAGGCTGTTCTCAGGAGTGACAGATGGCAGAACAAGGAGCAATGGTCTTAAGTTCTGGTGGGAGAGGTCCAGGTTGGATATTAGGAAAAACTATTTCACTAGGAGGGTAGTGAAGCACTGGAATGGGTTACCTAGGGAAGTAGTGGCATCTCCATCCCTAGAGGTGTTTAAGTCTCGGCTTGACAAAGCCCTGGCTGGGTTGATTTAGTTGGGATTGGTCCTGCCTAGAGCAGGGGGCTGGACTTGATGACCTTCTGAAGTCTCTTCCAGCTTTATGGTTCTATGATTCTATGACTGCATTGCTAACCACTGCAGTGTCTCAAGGGCCCGCCCTTTAACACAGTGATTTCAACAGTTAGGGAAGGGGCAGCCTAATACTAGGGTAGGTTGGTTATTCTCTTTCATGGGAGACGCTGCCCCAAGGCTGGTGTAAGCCTAGCATTTAGACCTTGTTATCACTGAATTCAGCTCTCACATTCTGTTAAAACAAAAAAAGAAGAAAAAGAAAAAAAGAAAGATTCCCTATTGAGTCTTACCAATTCTGTCATTCAACGGAGGAAAGGGTCAAATGGTATCCCGGACTCTTTAGATAAAGATGACACCACCCCGTACAACTACCTGTCCCTACTGATGTTTCTTTCCCCTCAAATTTAGCACCTAATGCATGCAGTTCAGTTGAAGGTGACCCCCTCAATCAGGGCAGGTGAAGCATAGTTCTGCCATCCCCCACCCATAAAGGACAACTGCCTTCCATTACCCTGACATCCAACAACCAAGTGACTTGCAACTGAACAGCAGCCAAAAGTGATCATTTGGGCAAAACAGCTCCATCATACTTTGCACCTAGGCAGAGTGGGTGTGTCTATGCACACAAGCTCAGTTCCTGACGTCTTTCCCCTTCCCCCACCCCAGCTCAACAGTAGATATCAGGGGAAAACCAATGGTTCCAGAACGTTTGTAGAAGTGGGCCAGAGGGCAAGGCCAAAGTGTCCCCTCTCTCATCACGACTGATTGCTCTGGTGGTGAGCCAGCAGCCTTCTCTTCTGGTGCCAGAGCAGTCCCTAGGAGGTAAAAGATGTAATTGCAGTGCCTTCCCACAGAATCTATTATTCTACATTGGAAAAAATCTGTGGAGGACATGAATTCAGCATTTACTCACTGGTGCTGAATTCCTGCAGGAGTGCAAGTGCATCATGGCTTTAGCGGTACAACTGTGTTTTTCATATGAAATTCTTTTGTTAAAAAGTGGGGGGAGGTCTGGAACCACTGGAGAAAGCTCATTCAGACCCTGCTTACACATTGCTACAGGTATCTTACTATTGTTAACCTTTTCGCCTACCTAGGGAACTGCAAAAGTCTGAGAATGAAGGAAAGTGTAACAGTCATATTCCTGAAATGCTAAAAAGTATCAATATTAAAGCCTTTGGCAGCACAGTTATGATTTATTAGCTTCTCTCCAATGAAATAAAAATACAATGCTACGCTTGCCTTTGAATTGGCAGTGCCTTTTACTGGCAAAAGGGAAATAATTTCTGCTAGGAGGGCAGGAGCAGCAACCCAGAGGCAGATAGAAAAGGATGCTGGAGGTCCTGGTCATTGGCATGAACAGGAGAAATCGGAAGCAATTGGAGTTTCCCAAAGCTTGGTAGGATCAGACTCTTTGGAAGGAGAAGGGACTGATGAACCAATGGAGAAGGAAGCATGCTTCAAGGAATGTGATCAACCCTAAAGTAGTCACCTATTCAGCTAGTAGCCAAATAAATGTGGGGATCACCAGCAAAGGCCAGTGTGCACCAACTGGGAATTGGTACCATCTCATTTTTCCTCCCACTGCTCCATCTCCCAGCTGCTCCCCAGAAGTGCTCCCCAATCCCCAAGGTGACAGGGAAGATCCTGAAGGACTTCTGGTACAATACCCACCACCAACCTCTTTTAGAAAAACTCCCCCAAGCATGCAGAAGGGCAACAATAAGCCTGAGGCACTCCCTGAAGCCTAGCTTGTGTCTGACACTCTAGTCCCACACAGGAAAAGTCCCTGTTTGCCCCCACCAGACAATTTCCCACTGCCACTCCCAGGGGAAATGAAGAGGTAAAGGGTAAGGAGACAAGTTCACCAACAATATGTGTACATATTGGTCAGGGAGCCTTACCCATTATTTTTTTTCATTTGCAGTTCCCTTAAATTTTTTTCCCTCTCACTTTTATGTTCCATGTGCCATTTTTAATGTTACTGGTCCCTTGACTGAGTATGATTAAGGGGGTGTTTTCTCCAGATTTAGCCTAGGGTACAAAAATTCACAAAAGCACATGACTGATTTCCATAAATCACTGCAGCCATAACACTGCAAAGAATTCCCTACCTCTCCCATGCCCACTCCCTAGGTCGTAAATATCCAAATTTTAAAAAGACCACTACAGGAATGGGAAAAGTGCCCTGAGATCAGAACGCACTAGATACTTTCACCAGCACCAGAATTAAAAACACAGAAAAAATTACATAAATATCTTTGTGGCTTTGTTAATATATTAACTTAGGACTTGTCTACACTGCCACTTACAGCCCTGAAACTTTCCTCACTCAGGGGTATGAAAAAATACTCCCCCAAGAGGTGCAAATTAAAGCTGTAAAATGGCAGCTTTAGTTCTCAGTGCTGGGAGAGCTCTCTCCCAGTGCTGGAGCTGAAGCTACACAGCCACATTAAAGCGCTGCCATGGCTGTGTAAACATAACCTTAGTATATAGCCTCTCCATGGCTGCTGCAACTCCACAGGGATAGCCAGAGGACGGGTGCATGTTCCTCAACTGGGGCAGGTCTAGGTTCATCTGCCCCCCTGCAACTCTCCAGCCAGAGTGAGGAATACAGCAAACTGTGCACTTTCCCTTCACTCTCTGATGAAGGGGAACAGCCAGCAATGTTCCTATACTAATCAAGGGGGAGGAACCTTCACTCCCCTGCTCTCCTTAAAGGGCACATCGGGGGATGGGAGGCTCAGGGCTGGGGCAGTTCTGGAGAGAATGCACCCACAGCCAGCCCCTTTCATCTGCTTGGTGAGTCTGTCTCTTTTCTGTATAGTTTTATGAGAAAGAATCCCATTCCAGGCACATTTTCCTGGCACAACCAAACCCTCACCTTGCTTTAAACTATAAGAGGAAGCTGTATACAGAATTTGGTGGTCCTAGCTCTTACCATTTAGTAGGAGTTCTTGAAGGGACAGACAGACACTCAGAAACACACACACACACACACACACACACACAAACTCTCTCAAATATATAGTAGATTCCATGCCTTTATGCAAATACACATCCACAATGTCTCATCTTTGAACTTTGGGCAGAACTTTTAGAATCACTCAGTGTTGGCCTAGCTTTGCTCCCATTACAGTTTATATACCCAAAATGCTGTAAAACATTAACTATTTATGCCTCAAAACAGCCTGTGAGATTGGTAGGAAAATAACATTACTTTACAGATAGTGGAAGCTACTGGGGAAACTGGGGAAGAGAGAGGTTATTTGACTTCCTCTAGGTTTGCAAGCAGATATTAGAACTTGGGATGTTTCTAGAGTCCATTCCTTTAGACTAGATTGCCCCTTTCCCCCCCAAGAAATATAAGAACAGTCTTCAACAAATTACTGAAATAATCCTAAAGACAGAACATGTATTGTTTCTAGCTAACAAACGTGAGAGAGATGTTGTGTTATGTATGGCTATAATGTTCACATTTTTATCCATTGTCCCTGTGCTCTGTATGCAATGAAGACAAATCTAGGCCACCTGACATTTCGTAGGTGCAGTACTGTGATGGAAAATCTTTGAGGAAAGCATACTGGAATTTTTCAGACTTACAGTTTACTTTCCCCCCAAAACTGGATAATCATACAACGCTTACCATGTAAAATAATTTACGATATATATATGGAACTTCCATAACATTAGGCATTACAATCAGCTCTGCTGTAACCTAACATGCCCTAACCTCCCTCATCACCATCAGATATACTAGCTTCTCCCCCTTCTAAACTCTTTCATGTATTATCACACCAGATCCTTCTAGTTCCCTCTTCTCACCTCCCACTTCTTTGTGGCACAAATCCCAAGTAGGGCTGGCTGAAAAACAAGAATTCCATTTTGTAAAAAAATTCAAGATTTCAACATTTGTTTTTGTTTCATATCAGAATAAAAGTGAGACCTTTCAAATTTTTTCCACCAAAAAATCATGACAGACCCATCTTAGAATAGCAGATAACTATCCCAGATCAGTTGGCTTATGCCAGGTGAGCCAATACCATCCCAAAAGAGTGCCCTAATCACTTGGCTATAGTCTGAGTTTCTCTCCAACTGGAAATGTTCCACTTTGTATTAAATTAATTAATTAATTAAGAAGAAGGAAGCAGGAAGAAGAAGAGAAAGCATTCATGCAAGGGAGAACATTTTCTCTATAATCCAGCGATCAAGGTACTCAACTGGGGTGTGGCAGATCCTAATCCAAGTCCCTGATTTGAAGCAGGCAGAGGAGGAACATGAACTTAGATCTCCTACAACCCAAGTATCTTAATCACTGAACAACCGGATATTATGGAGGCAGGATGTGTAACTACCTCTCTCTATTGAAATTCTATCCTTGACTACTGTTATGTTGAAACCATTATGTTTCCACAGTTTTGGTTTTGACAAATTGGATTTTCCCAGGAAAAAATATTTTGTCAAAAAACAAACAAACCCCCACCAACCATTTCTAACCACAGCTTGCTTTCTTCCTTCCTATTTTTAAATGTTGTTAGATCCAGCTTTTTTTTCTGCTACCATGAATCCCCTTTAAAACTCAAACCCACTGAATTTTGTATTGCAGAGTATATTCAACCTCCAAGGCTCCAGATTTAAAGTGGAAGTGCTCAAGACCCTGCAGAAAAATAGGTAGACCACAAAATGGATTTTACTGAGTAGGTAGAAATGTCAGAAACCTGTGAGAATTTTCAAGAAAAATTAACTTTAGTTAAGCATCTTGAAAGAACCTTCATTCACCCACTACTCATGCATGGGTTTTATTTTTTCTGATTTAAGAGATGACAGTGTGTTTAGTGCTCATGATAATAAGGACCAACAAAAACCTCAAGCAGGCAGGATTGTGCTGTAAACTGCCACTGCTGCAGCATGCAAGGCATTCACACAGAAAGTGCATCCACCCAGTGGATGGAAGAAAACTGACTAGCCAAGTCTGGTCATGTGTCTGCCTTTTAATAGCCAGAATCAACAAGCTTGAGTGATTTATGCTTTGACTAGAACCACACCGCAGTATTTAATCACACAAAATATTATTCTATACAAATTTTGCTTAACATTTAAATATTCTCTCAAATATTTGTCTAAATTAATTTTCAGGAACTGTGTTACAAATAAAGACTGCATGTAAGTAAGTGTTACAATGCTTTTTGTTGCTGCAAAATGTTAGAGACAATCATAAGATAATCAATAAAGAGAAGATCAGTATGGCTAGATGTGACACTCTTACTTGTGTTAATGAGTACAAACAAACTACGTTCTTTATAATATTTGAAAACAGTATCCCAATAAAATAATTTGTAAATGAATATATTTTGCTACAGATTTCAATACATACATTTACAAAGAAATCAAATTCTGATGGAAAAGTTGAATATGTAAAAATATCAGTAAAGGAAGACTGATAACATAACCATACTAAATAGGAAATTACTTTTAAGGTACTAATTGGGAAATGTAAGTAAGACACAGATTTAATAAAAGGGGATGGAGTAACATGCTATTGGCTGTAACCTTGTATTTCATCTAGAGGTGCGTTTGCTGGAAGAAATAGAAGTAGCAGCTGCTGAAGTTTCAGATACTGATACTTTGTTCTGTCTTCTCACTTTACTTTTCACTTTTTTCCATATGTTTATTTCATACATTTGCATAATAAATGCTACAAAGATGATGCCTCCTACAATCACAGCTGTTACTGTGCTAACAAGATATTGTCCTGGAAAGGCCAAAGGAGCATCATCAACATAAATCTGCAACAGAAAACATTTAACATATCCTTATAAAGTCTTAGTCCAATAATTAATGACTAAAATACTATATCTAAGTTTGAACACTTTTTATTTATAATTTGTTAATACTGTTAGTGTGCTCAAAGGGGGAATAAAGGAGATTCTAGTCATTGGGTGCTGACAATCATAGGCCCCAGTTCTTCTCCATTGAAATCAGCAGAAGTTTTGCCATTGCTTCAATGGGATCAATGTTGGGGAATAAATTAGACAAACTAAACAGTTCAGACATAATATATTGGACAATATCAGGGGTTGGCAACCTTTCAGAAGAGTCATGCCAAGATTTAACTTATTCACTTCTGTTTATGGATCTGTGTTGGGGAGAGGAGGTATGATGGGGGAAAAGGGGCAAGGGCAGGCTGGGTATGGTGACCATATTTTCGGAACCAGCTGCAACTAGGGAGAACAGTTTAATTTAAATTATTAAACAGATTAAGTGTTTTAACTTTCTTATGTTAGTTCATCAAACTTCATTTTAAATGAAGTAAAATATTAATTTATGTCCAACACAAAAGGTTTCAATGTTTTCTTTATTTATGGCAGGGGTGAGCAACTTTTTTTGGGTTGGGGCCACTGACCCACAGAAAAATCAGTTGGGGACCACACAAGTGAGAAGCAAAAAGCTCCTCAAAAAACCCTCAGCCCTCTCTGATGTGGCCCCAACTGAGACACCTCACTCCTCTGGTGCTCCAGACCCGTGGGGCAAGAGGAAGGGACAAGGAAGACTGAGATTCAGGGTTTCCCATAGGCCAGATTTACTTTTCTGGGGTTCCAAAGTTAATGGATTTTATGAACCTCCTTTGTCTCTGGGGTAGGGACAAAAATGAAGGGTTCAGTGTGTGGGACAGAGCTATTAGTGTGTGGTATGGGGTGCAGGATCTGGGAGGGAGGTGGGGTGCAGAAAGGAAAGAGGTTGTGAGGTCTAGGTGGGAGGTAGGGTGCAGAAGCAGGCTGGGAGTGGGGTTTCTAGCAAGGGGTTAGGGAACAGGAGCAAGGGAGGGAGCAGTGTGTGGCCAGAATGGAGGTCACAGAAGCAACAGTGGATGCAGGAGCAGGGTGGGAGAAGGTGTCTGGCCAGGGGGGCATACAGGAGCAAGGGAGGGTGCAGGAGGAGGCTTGGAGCAGGGAGTCTGTCCAGGAGGGAGGATACAAGAGCAAGGGAGGGTGTTGGAGCAAGCTGGGGGTTCAGAGTCTTAGCAGGGGGAGAGGGGTGAGGGGTTCAGAGTCTTGGCAGAGGGAGAATCTTGGCGGGGGAGGGGAGTGAGTGAGAGGGTCTGGGCATGAGGGGGGATGCTTACCTGGCTTCACACCCTGTTACAGCAGGGAAAGGCTCCAGACAGTGCACTGCCATTCCCAGAGTGAGGTGGGAAGGGGGAGGGAGTTCAGCCCCCAACCTCCTCCACACAGTGGGTATCTCAACGTAGTGGACTGAAGAAGCCCCGACCTTGCCCACCAGACCCAGCTTTGTGCAACTCCCCCAACAGGGTTGGGAAGAGTGGGGGAGACAGAGCGGCAGTGCATGGAGTGCACCTGCCGAGCCTGAGCATGCCCTGCCCTGCAGCACCCTAGCTGGGCTCCGCATGGCCCCTGCTGGGGTTGAGGCAGCAGCTCCAAGGCGCAGAGGTCCGGGAGCAGCTCCACCGGGTTTTACTTTGGATCCTCTTGGCACCCCTGGCAGCGGTAGCCGTTGTACCAACAAGCGGCCTGGAAGAGGAGGAAGCGGTGCAGCGGGGCCGGGGGCCTGAGGCAGTTCCACGGGGGGAGGGTGCGCGGTGATGGGGCAGTGAGTGATGGAATGCTGGAAAATGCGCACCACCAGAAGCCAGCCTGGCTACCCACCAGCAAAGCGTCAATGGAGGGGGGTGGGAGGAAGGTGGCTGCTGCACCACGTGAGGAGTAATGGCAGTGCACAGAGCTATTTCTTGGTCGCTTCGTCCCTGAAAGCCAGCATCCCCATCAACTAATGTAATGTTCAGCAAGGCTTTTTGAGACATTTCACTACTTGATGGGGACACGAGGACAGAGTATTTGAAATGGGAACAGTCCCATATGGTCAGCGTACAGATCCGGTGGGGAGGCTCGCATGCCAGTGAAATTTGGCTTCCACGCTGTAGGTTGCTGATCCCTGGACTATATACAAGTTCAGATTATGCACATACATTTTTACTTTGATGTATTAACAAACCATGATAGGCTTCATAGAAGGTTTGCTGATCTGATACATTCCTGGCATGACTTCACAACAACAGTTACACCAAGAATAAGTTTTTCATCTTTTGTGAAGGATTATTTTGCATTTGTTATACCCAGGACTATTATGTCTAGACTACACAGTTTTTCCGGGATACCAGGGGGTATTCTGGAAAAATTATTCCACATCCAGGGAACACGTTTGCTCTTCCACTTTTTTTGTGGGTGGAAGAGCAAACACGCTCTTTCGGAAGCCCCTGTATTCCTCATTCCATGAGGAATAAGGGAGCTTTTGAAAGAGGGTTTTTTTTTTTCTGACATTTGGCCCAGTCTAGACGGGCCAAATGTCGGAAAAGCCTCTTCCAACAAAAGAATCGGAAAAAGCTATGCAAAATGCAGTGTAGACCTAGCCTTAGAGAGAACACTGATTTTAGATATTACATTCAGAACCATTATGTCCTTTAATGAATATAATTTGCCATGGCTGAAAATACGTTCTAGCAATTGCTTCAGTGAAATAAGAGTCCACACTTAAAAAAACCCCAATCCTTTTACATAAAATTCTATGTGTAAGGGGACTGTTAGCCCCTTACTAAAACTCTGTGGGAGTTTTTGGTTCGCCAGCTCCCAGTATCAAAAGGGGAAGGGTCCATGAGACTGACAGTCCCCAGAGACAATGGAAAGCAGCCAACACTCCAGCTCGGCCTGACTGACAGGTTGGACAGGCCAGTGAGGAAAGTAAGAGGCCAGGCCCCGTCCTCCCTGTGAGCTGGGATTTTTCTGGGTCTCTCTGAGCAAGGAGAGAGAGCTGAGACACAGCTAAGAGGAGCAAGCTGTGTGGAGAGGCAGTCCTGCAGCAACAGAGCCAGGCACACACAGCCCAAGGAGTGCAAGCTGTGCTAAGGGGCAGTCCTGCAGCAACAGAGCCAGGCACACACAGTCCAAGGAGCACAGACCCTGTGTTGAGCAGCAGACTGGCAGTGCTCAGAGAGCCAAAAGGGACAGAGAAGCAAGGAGCTGGAGACTGGCAAAGCAGCTCAGCCTGCAGCGGGGTGTGGTGAGCAGCTGGGACCAGCAAAATGGGGGGAGAGGCTCCGGGCAGGGAGATATCACCAGCCAAGAGGCCCAGCAGGCCAGACTGGGAGAGGGGTCTGGCCACCTAGAGCTTGAGGCTGTGGGGTCACTGCCAGAGCAAGCGTGTCCAGCCTGCAGCCCCTCTGCAGCACATCCAGGACCTCTAAGGGGCCTATAAGGAAGAGACTGTGAACTGTCCTTACACTCTGCAGACTGCTGTTTGTGATGTCCCCATGCTACAGAGCAGGACTGTGTGTTCTCATTTAACCTTTCTCATTTTTTCTTATTCTTTTCTCTTTAATCAGTTGACGTTTAATAAATTGTATTTGAATTTTATGGAATGATCACTGGGCCAAGAAAGCATGCAGTGTGACGAGAGCACCCTGGAGTGGGGACACCCTAGCCCCTGCCCCAAGTGACTACAAGGTCAGGGATTAAGCCCCAGGAAATCTGGGCCCAGCCTTGTTGGGGTTTCAAGGACTCTGCTACTCAGGAGAGTGGAGGGGGAGCCCTCAGGATCAGGGAGGCCGTGGAGTAAAGGAAGTGGGAGCGGGGACTCAGATCCTTTTGTTGGTCCATTTCACCGGGGTGGTATAGAACTCAGGAAAGTTCCCCACAATAGCGGGACCATTCCCCCGCTTACATATGCTTTTAACCTTTCATCAATTCATTAATGTTTGTTAAGATCTCTTAAGACATTCTTTAAACAAATACAGTTTTTCTTTACACTCATCTCTGAAAAATAGTTTTCTTGGCTAAATATTACATTATCTCTTCCTTCATCATCAGCTTCCTCTTAGAAGTTTTGCTTAAGCTTATGGTTCATCTTAACCAGCTACACAGAGGTAAAATTACATCTTCACATAACTACACTAGGAATTTACAATGTGTTACTTATCCTGCTGTAAAAAATACCTATGAATGTCACTGATGCCTATCAAATACTAACTATAATTCTTAGACATAAAAGTTGTTGCTATCTAGTTGGTCCACCTAAGTATTTCAAATACAGTCATGACCATAACATCTAAGCAACATTTTATGGTTAGTAAGTAAAACTATCTTTCTGGGTATTCCATCACTAAAATTACTTTGTTTCTCTAACCAACTGCAGGAAGACCTGCAAAACTAACTTAAAAACTTTCTCTTGGTCCATACATCCATGCCCACTGCTTTGACTATATCATCCCCTCTTTGGAGCCTTTATACCATGGGGTCTCACAGGTGCTGGAAATTTTTTTATAGTGAGGGTGCTAGGAATCATTGGACCAAACTGTAAAACCTGTACATGATGGACACTACTTCAAGCCAGGCATATGGCAGCTCCCCCATACTCTTAGTTTCAGCACCGATACACAGACACTGAATCAAGTTCAAATTTCTTATTCTCCCTTTCAAGACTAGTTATGGATTTCCCCCTTCCTGCCTATATGCTCTGGTCTCTGGCTGCATCACTCCCTGCCTCATCTGCTATTCCAGCAATGCCAGCTTTGATGTCTTATACTCGAGCCTTTCAGACAGACATCTATGCACTCTCTTCTACTTTTTTCTTTAAACTGGGAATGCCCTTCTTGTGTGGATCCATAAAACAACTTCCCATCTCTTCTTACACATCCCTCTCCTAGACCCTCCTCTGTCACAACACCAACAACAAATATTCCAGCATAGAACAGCTATGTTCAAAGCTCAGAGACATAGTTAGAAGATGGAATGGGGATATGGGGGAATGTATTTTTGTAAATAAATTTTTTTTTGTAGATGTTATGGAATCATAGGCATGGGGCTGGAAGAGAGCTTGAGAGGTTATCTAGTCCAGTACCCTGCTTTCAAGCCAGGACTAAATAATAGCTAGTAAGTTCATGATGGATATTTGGCTAAAAATTTCTAGTGATGGAGATTCCACAACCTCCGTTGGCAGTTTGTGCCAGTACTTAACTACCCTGAAAATAAGGAAATTTTTCCTAAGGTGCAACCCAAATCTCCTTGCTAAAATTTAAGTCTATTACTTTTTCTCCTATCATCACAGAATAACTAGAACATTGTTCCACCCTCTTACTTGAAATAACCTTTTATGTATTTGAAAACTGTTATGTCCCAGCTCAGTCTTCCCCTTCTCCAGAGGAAACAAACTCATTTTTGTCAGTTTTTCCTCAGATCTTTAATCATTTTTACTCTCCTCTGGACTTCATCTAATTTCTCCACATCTTTCCTGAAATGTGGCACCCAGCATTAGACAAAATACTCTAGCTGAAGCATTATCAGCCCACAGCAGTGCAGATGAATTATCTCTTGTCTAGTTATACCACTTCTGCTCATACATCCCAGAATCATATTCACTTATTGTGCAACAGCATTGCACTTGTAAGCGGAGTCTGAATCAATGTTTTCATTACAGCAAGCTGGAATGGGAAAGGAATTCTGGGTGTATTTATATTCACTGAGTTTGCTTAGGCCTGCTAGATATTCAATTGTTAGAATGGTGTTTTACCTATTGTAACCAATTTGGCTGTTGCAGGGTCACAAACTGTGTTAACCCTAAATGCAGGAATTGTAAGATATGACCACCATTGCTTGCAGTTATTGGGAATGCAGAAAAGTCAGACTGTGTTTAAATCAGTTTAAAGGAGAGAAACGGTCAGTGTAAAGAATCTCAGATGGACAAAGCTTCCTCTGCAAAAACTCTGTGAAGCCAACTCGGGGGAAGAGCAGAACTCTGAACCAACAAGCTGCAAGCACTACAGGCATGAGCTGTAAGACTGGTTCAACCTGTTTCTCTCCCCTGCTCCTGTTTAATGATAGAACTAAAACAGACTCCATAAGGAGTCTCTTTATTATTTTAAAATATTATTCCAGTGGATGCTGGAATCTTTTGGCTGGACTGCGCTGTGGGCCAAGTGCTGAAATCACTGAGAAGCTGAAATCACAGACAGCTGAAATCACTAGGTTTGGACCAGAGCAAAATCCATGACAAGGACAGTAGTGGCAAGCAGCCAGCAGGCAGTGGCCAGCGGGAGCAGCCGACGGAAGCAGTGGCAAGTGGCCGGTGGGAGCAGCCGGCAGGCAGCCGGCAGGAGCGGCCAGCGGACAACTGGTGGGAGCAGCTGACAGGCAGCCAGCATGAGTGGCCAGCATGAGTGGTGGCATGCATCCGGTAGGAGCAGCAGCAGACAGTTGGCAGGGCAGCTGGCAGGGGCAGCATGTAGGTGGCATTGCCACATGCTCAGTGAGGGGAGATGTCATGATAATGTACCTATAAACTCTGGGTCTGCACTGACTGGACAGAACTGTGAGTGGAGTGTTTGAAGTGAGGGGAAACCACGCTATTTGAGCTGGGAGTTGGACTAAAGATCTTTAAGCAAAAGACTCTGCCCTGCGGATGGTACCTTGCTTTTGGGTTTTCTTTGTTTATGTGTGTTTCCATAGGTTGATGTTGATGCTAGATTACTGTTATTAAACAGACTGTTTCTATCTCTGACTCAGTACTTGCAAGAGGGGAAGAATTGCTTCGAAAGGTGTTCAGTGGGTAGGTTGGAATTTTCCCAGTTTACTGGCTGCAGGCTTGAGTCAGTTTGGTCACATTGTTGAAAGAACCCCCCTAGATACTGAACGCACCCCTTCTGGCTGCCAACTGCTACCAGCAGAAGGGTTAGACACCGTTGACTCATTTTTAGCCTGTGAACCACTATCATTCCCAGATTCTTTTCCTACATAGTCATTTCCCATTTTGTATGTGTGAAATTGATTGTTTCTTCCTATGTGAAGTATTTTACATTTGTCATTATTGAAGTTCATCCTATTTACTTGAGACCATTTCTCCAGTTTGTCCAGATAATTTTGAATTTTAATTCTATCCTCCAAAGCAGTTGCAACCCCTCCCAGCTTGGTATCACTGACACATTTTATAAGTGTACTTTCTAAAATATTAATTATTAATGAAGATATTGAACTGGACCCAGTGAAACCTTACTCAACATGGGCTTCCAGCTTGACTGTTAACCACTGAAAACTACTCTTTGGGAAAGGTTGTCCTACTAGTTATGCACCCACCTTATAGTAGCACCATCTAGGTTTCATATGCCTCGTTTGTTTATGAGAAGGTCATATGAGACTACATCAAACACCTTACTAAAGTAAAGATAAACCACATCTGCCACTTTCTGCCTATCCACAAGGCTTATTACCCTGTCAGAGGAAGCTACTATGTTGTTTTGATGTGATTTTTTTCTTGACAAATCTATGCTGATTGTTTCTTATAACTTATTATCTTGTAGGTATTGTCCTTCCTGAGTAAGCTGTACCCTTCTATACAAATATTCATGTCATGTGTATTATCCCACCAAGTCTCTCATATAGAATCATAGAATACTAGAATTGGAAGGGACCTCAAGAGGTCATTAAGTCCAGTACCCTGCTCTCATGGCAGGACCAAGCACTTCTATATCAGGGATGGGCAAAAGGGCCTCCATGGGTCAGATCCATCTCACCAAGCGGGTTGATCTGGCCTGTGGAGGACCTGACGCTCCCCCGCCCTCAGGCCAGTTAGGGCTTGGGAACGGGGGAGCACGCAAAGCCTCCTCCCACCCTGCAAGGTGTGGAAGTGCTGCCTGCTCCTGGAAGGGGGTGTAGACCATCCCAGATAGAGGTCTATCTAACTTGCTCTTAAATATCTCCAAAGATGGAGATTCCACAACCTCCTAGGCAATTTATTCCAGTGATAAACTGCCCTGACAGTTAAGAAGTTTTTCCTAATGTCCAACCTAAATCTCTCTTGCTGCAGTTTAAGCCCATTGCTTCTTGTCCTATCCTCAGAGGCTAAGGAGAACAATTTGTCTTCCTCCTCCTTGTGACACCTTTTAGATACTTGAAAAAAGTATATAGGGTACTCAGAACCTGTTAACCTATGGGACCTTAGTTTAAAAATGTGCTTTAAATATTTCATTAGCTTGTTGCTGAAGATGGTAAAATCACATCTCTAAAATATCCTTGCATAGATTTTTAGATGTACAATGTGAGTATTTATTTTTAGCCTTAAATGTTTGTATCTTCAGACATATAGTTTTTAAAATAAATTCTTTAAAAGACCAACCTTATATAAAATATACATTTTAATTACTAGAGTATAAAAGTTTGCTTCTAAAGACTTCCTGTCCATTCCTGCTCTAATATTTCTTCCATTAGCCCCTAATAAAAAGAGCCCTGAAAGGGAGAACTCCACTTTTCTTCCAAGTAGTTGAACAACTTAGTTTCTATCATTATGGAAATCACACAAAATAAATTAGTGTTCTAAAAGCAATGAACATTGTTATGAACACATTATCCACTCTGACTAATTAATTTAAAATGATTAGTCATTTTGTTTCAGTGTGTTAAATATGTAATAATCTGGAATGATTACTTTATGAAGGCTTAAGAGTATATTTTAAATATAAAATCAGCTTAGAAATACTGTTTAACTGTAAAACAGAGAAGAGCTGTATCAAGTATTCCACAATATTTAATGTTGTATTCAACAGGACAGCTGACTTGCCCTTACTACAAAGTTTGTTAATAAATATCTGAAAAACTTCAAAGTATTTAAAAAAAAAACTGTGACTGATATTTATTCCCAAATTTTAGTGCATTTAATTAGGCACCTTTTACATGTCTAGTGTTTCATAATCTGGAATGCAGTGGAAAACATGATCTTTTTTTTTAGAAAGAAATTGTAGAAGAGTAGTTTTGGTTGCTGTTGTGGGGTTACTTGTTTTTTCAAATGTGGCCTGGGCAGAGCTTCACCCACTACCCATGGTGAAGACATTACCTATAGGAGGGCTTCTCCTAACAATAAAAGTACTCCACCTCCCTGAGAGGCAGCATCTATAAGATGGGAGAAGCCCTCCCATGGACAGAGCACTAGCTACACTGGTAGTTAGGACTACATAACTGTGTGGATTTTCCACACCTCAGAGATGTTGTTACACTACACAAGTTGATCATATAGACCAGCGGTTCCCAACCTTTTCCAGATGGTGACGCATTTTGACAATTGAGGAAGACTTGGTGACCCAAGGCAATTAAAAAACGGGGAAGGAGGGAAGGCAGAGCCACCTGGGGAGACACTTGGTGACCCTTTTGAAATGTAATGGCGACCCATATTTGGGTCCCGACCCATAGGTTGGGAAACCCTGGTGTATACCAAACCAAAAAAGGCACTTAAATGGCCTAAGGGCATTCCTCCTCCTGAATATCAAAGGCCTACTGCAAACAATGAAAATGTGAGAGCATCTCAAAGAAAAGCTTGCCAGAATTCTTTATAATGGAAAGTGTTAAGTAATCTAAATAATAGGGTCAATATCTGCTCCCTCTATAATAAAATTACATTATACTATTAACAACAAAGATAGAAAAGGGGTAAGGAAAGTGTTCACTATATAAGCTGGGCAAACCATACAGAGGGCAACCAATTGAAATTCTTCCACTTGCAACTGGGCAGAAGGAAGAAATGAGATGACAGGGTGTGTGTGGCTACACCTTCTTTACATGACCTGAGGTACCAATATTCATTGCCATAAGGGTGCACATCCATGGGCACGTGTTTCAGAAGGTTCCAGATGCTCACAATGCTATGGCTGCCTTTCCCAATTAGAAGAGAATGCAGGAGCCAACCTGAAGAAGTGCCAAATAAATAGTAATCCATTTTTAATTTTGACTAATATCTTTAAATCAGTAAATATTTTTCTGTCAGTGCTGAAGTTCCAATATAAACAGGTCATGCACTGAGGTATACATTTTAGTGTTTTCCTGTCTCCCCAACCTTAATATATCATTTGTCTTCTTTGACTACAAGCAGGGACTATGCAACTATTGTACAGATCTATATATGACTCAGCATAGTGGATCTAGATTTCAGCCTCTAGGTGCTAATGTTGCTCATCTGTAAAATGGGGATAATGATATTGACTTTAAAACACTTTGAGATTTATGGATAAGCACTATAGAAGAACTCAAGTATTATTATTGTTAGTAGTAGTAGTAGTAGTAACATAAAATAAACAGGCACATAAATAGGACCCTCTGCATGTGCAGCTCTTCTACTCCTAGGGTTGCCAGGTGTCCGGTATTGACCCAGACAGTCCGGTATTTTTGCCTCCTGTCCGGTAAAAAAAAATTCAGAAAATACCAGACACCTAAAATGTCCAGTATTTTCTGGGTTTTTTTCCCTGCCAGGATAGTGTTACCAGGTGTCCGGTATTGACTTGGACAGTCCAGTATTTTCGCCTACTGTCCAGTAAAAAAATTCAGAAAATACCAGACACCTAAAATGTCTGGTATTTTTTGTTTTTTTCCTCCCTGCCAGGAGGTGAAAATACCAGACACCTGGCAACCCTACGACACACTCAGCAACTGGGCCCAGCCCCTGGACACACACGACCCTCCCCACCGGACCTCCTGCTTACTTGGTTCCACAGGGAAGCTGCTTTCTGGCTCGACCAAGAAAACAAGATGGCTGCCAGCAAAAAAGCCTAAAGACCCCAAGCAAGGGGAAGCAATGCCTTCCCTGGGTCTTAGTGCTCAACCTCTCCTTATCCCTATTTTGACTCTGCACTCACTTAAGGGGGCCATGCTGTTTTAATACTGTTTCATTTAATTAATTTATTTATTTATTGCTTAATAACTCTCGGGGTCCTTTTTTTTTGGCTCAACAACTTTGGTCTCCCCCTTCCCCCCCCCAACAGAATTTTTTCCCTGGTGGTTTTTTTTTGGGGGAGAGGGGGTTCGGTATTTTTGGTTAAACCATCTGGCAGCCCTATTTACTCCACATAGAAAAAGGCTATGTCTAGACTGCAGGCTTCTTTTGGAAGAAGCTTTTCCAGAAGAGATCTGAAAAAACTTCTTCAGAAACACAGCGTCTACACAGCAAAAGCACATTGAAAAAGTGATCTGCTTTTTTGAAAGATAGCATCCACAGCGAATGGACACTATCTCACATTTAAGCTATGATTACTATGGACACAGTGGCCACCAGGGTACCTGTGCTTTTTCCTCTTTCCTCTTCTTTTGAAAGAACTCCCTCTTCCCCATCCACACACGCCTTTTTGTGAAAGAACTCTTTTGGAAAAAGGCTTCTTCCTCATAGAAAGAGGTTTACCATTGTCAGAAAAATGGTTGTTTTGTTCTTTTGATTTTCTTTCGAAAGAATGCAATTGCAGTGTGGACGTAATTCAATTTTTTTTTCCAGAAAAATGGTTGTTTTTCCAAAAAAACTCTGTAATGTAGACATACCCTCAGTGATAGCATTCCACTTGGAAGGCTCTCTGCAGATGTGGGCATCTGCAAGTGGGAGAAAGACTAAAGATTACATTAATTTGCATTCATTAACTTCCCGTTCCTTTTATAATCTCTTTTGAAATCTGAATTCTGGGAATAGGTAGACCAGGCACCACACAGACCAGGATGCTAGGACAGAGCTGCAGGAGACCCAGACCTGCTGCAGACAAACAGTAGCTTAGCATTTTATTTGTGCTTTCTCTCTCTGGCTTGGACCACCAAAAGTCAAGAGAGCAGCAGGAGAGCTGCAAGTCACTTTTTATTGCCAGTACCCACTTCCTGATAATTTGCTCAGAATTAGGTCATCCTAAACTCCCATTGTTGCAATTCCTATACACCTGTTTTGGAGAGTTGCCAGATCCATCAGCTTCCACAAACTGCTGTGGAAATGTTGGACTCTGGACACATCTGAGGAAAACTAGTTATGTGAATGGCAGAATGTTGGGACAGTATCCCTGTTCTACAAAATGTGTAAATCTGAGTTTAGCAAGCATAGCTACTGGGATAGCTGCATCTTTCATTTACAATCCTGTGATCATTATTTTTAAATTATATTTGTTGAAATTATGGGCTATTTACTGTACCTGAAATTCATCAAGCAGATTACAAAAGGAGACTCCAGGAATAGTTGCTACCCTGAAATGAAAAAGCTCAGACCCCTGTGAAAACAAAACAATGGCAGCATTGATGGAGCTCCTGTTTTCAGAACAAAATTGGTTTAATTAAAGAAAATACATACTTAAGGCCCTTTTGAACAGAAACACCTTGATTTGCTGAATTGACTCAAAAACAGTTTTGCATGCAAAGCTGGCCAAAGTAAGAGCAGCTAGTGAGAGACAAACCTATCTTGCTTGCAGTTGCAGTCAAGCAGGGGGTAAATTGGGGCCATCAGTGGCTGATAATCTGTCTCTAAGGGTATGTCTAGACTACAGGCTTTTGTCGACAGAGGCTTTGTCGACAGATACTGTCGACAAAGCTTCTGTCGACAAAGAGCGTCTAGACTACATCCAGTTCTGTCGACAAAGCAAGCCACTTTGTCGACATGAGTGTAGACTCAAAGAACAGTGTAGATGCAATAACGCCTTCTGTCGACAGAACTCTGTCGACAAAAGGCGTTATTCCTCGTAGAATGAGGTTTACCGCCGTCGACAAAACTGCCAAGTTCTGTCGACGTTATGTCGACAGAACTCAGAGGCAGTGTAGACACAGGTATAGTTTTGTCGACAAAAGTCTACTTTTGTCGACAAAACCCTATAGTCTAGACACACCCTAAGAGTGTGAGATTTCTTGATTCTGGTATTCATCAACCTTAAATGGAGAAAGCCATGGGGAGCAGACCGTGAGGAGGATCACTGCAAACTATATGTTTTCTCCATAGGTTGCTCCTAAAAGGGGATCATCTTCATTTCTTTCCTTATCAGAGAAGACTGGGCAGCAGGACAGCTGGAGGCAAAGGGACAGGATATTCTGGCTTCCAATTCCACTTCAGAAGAGGTGATGTGGAAATCAAAAGACTGAGGATTTCCCAGTCTCAGAATGCCAGGACAAATTAGTGTGTTTTTTTACATTTTGAAGGGGCAGAGGACATGGGTTCTATTGCTACGAAACATTCAATGCAGATTGCTCTCAGCAAGTGGCATCTCTAAGTGGATTCACCGGGAAATGATTTGAGTAGATAGAGAGATTAAATATGGCCATATTTTGTAATCGGTATTTTTTCCATGGGAACCTCTCCATGACTGAATGTACAACAGACTAGTGAAATAAGTGACAGCAAGGTCTTGAACAAGACTTATAACATATTCAAAAGGCTCATATATGAAATAACTACCAAAAGTTTCCTTTAATATTTAAAGGATCAGCACCTTTAAAGGAAACATATGTTATGTTCACAAGGTATAAAAGACAGTTTACCCAAATTACAGATGGCTCTGAAGTACCAATGTGTGTTCTTGAATCCAGGTTTTATAGAGAAAGGAAGTTAGGATTCAGATCAGAGCTTCCTCAGATTTGTATTTTTAGTTCATGCCCATTCGCCATTTCTGCCCAAAATGTTTATTTTTATCTGAAATACAACTTACATATATGTTTAAGGCCAAGGTTTCTGGATTATACAGTGTATTGTTGATTTTATGTGCTAAATATGCTCTCATTTTTAACATGCCTGGTGTATCGTTGGTACCTGTAAAACAGTAGAGTAATTCCATTTTTTTTCTGTCTACCACAATTTCTAAATAATTCCAATTTCTATATTATGGGTAGTTGGTAATGTAGGTTCTAGGACTCAAGAACAGAGAGGAGAAGGGAAACTTTCAGCCCCTTTAGCCCTGTGAGATGAAAGCTTCCTGCAAGGTGCTAAGTACCATGAGCTTCTATTAAAAAATGCAAGTAAGGGACTCAGTACTGTGAGAGGTGCTCAGAATCTTGTAGGATCCAGTCTTTACACAGTTTTGATCACTCACCATCCTTGAGTTCCTGAACATTATAGAGACCGGATAATCAGGGTAATTTTTGCTTCCTTGTATGTTAAACATTTTTTTCTTCCCTTTCCTTGAAAAATGCCTCTGCATCCATAAAAACAGGCAGAATGGAGACTCCAATTATACCATATTACAAAAAGCAACAAAGAAATATATTTTAAGGTGGCTGTGGCAAATACTGCAACTGCATGTAGTATCTTTGGGGATCATATTGTATTGAGTTTACAAATGTTTATATAACATTGTAGCCAAAGATTTTATGCAGCTACATGGGGGAAGCTCTTCCAGAAACTCAGAACAGTGGGGATAATCACTACAGTTTCAGAGTCTGGAAAGAGCACCAGAGAACTCTTTACGGGGGTGACTTACTTATACTGGTGTAGGGCTGAGTTTATCAAGACTGCTGTGTGTGTCTTCAGCTTGATTCAAAAAATGGTCAGACAGTTGAGTCCTAGAGAGGACCCCAGCCCTTTCTGTAAAGTTGGAAAAATGCTGTCTTACTAGAGCCCCATAAGAGTGTGATAGATGCTACTTGGAATGTTTAGTAAGTCTTTAAATCTATTAATTGGTTTTTGTATGTTTTCTTTATTATACTTTTGTCCTAAGAATCAAAACTTCAAAAAAGCTATGTGGTCACTGGTAAAAACATGGTTACTGACCTCAGACTGCACAGTCCAGATGCTGGCCAATAGGTGGTCTGGCCTGCTGGGGATACCACAGTAGATGACAGGGCTGTGTACAGACTTAAAACCTCTAGAAAGAGGCACTAGTCTCCATATAAGCAAGGTGATGGCTAAGAGTCTGAAACCTTAAGTGGATGCCCTCGAGGAACCATGGAGGGGAAATACATGTGCAATTATCCCCAAACTGTGACAGTTGCAACAGATGACAACTTCAAACTAGAGGACTATACACTTTATTGCTTATATAGGCTCATCTCTACACCCAATAAGAGCAGCATATTATGTTGCATGCTGGGACATATGTACTACCAGAAAGATTCTTCTGCCTGTAGCACCAAATGGGAACTCTGTTGATTTTCCTCTCACTTACACAATGGAAATCAAGCTTTCAGGTTCTCTGATTTTCATAAAAATCAATAAGGTTCTGCCCTCTGACTGCTAGAGCATTCCCTGAAATGTTGGAATTGATTGTCGGTGTGGCACCAGAACCCTTCAAACCAAAGCTTATGTGATTACTAAGGACCCAGCAGGACTGTCTGCTGGAGCAGGTGTGAAAGGGGCAGGAATGCAGTCTCCATCCTTGAACCTGAATGTCTCGTCCTCCTAGAGCAGCTCTGAAGACATCACAGTGCTTTACAGGCCTGAGGGAATTCACTCTCCCCATCACTCTAGACCCCCAGAAGACAAAGGAAAATAACGTGCATTACACTTAGTTTTCACTACCTTGACCTCCACTTACTCCCCAGTCTGTCCCTGACTTCCTCACTGCTCAGACATGTAATCTCCATGCTGACTTTACTCTCCCATATCACCTAGGTGATTAAATCATCTCTGTTCTCCGTCCTTGCCCCTTAACCCCTGTTCCCTGCCATAATCATCTCTTGTAACTCCTGCAGCCCTCTCTTTTCTGGTCTCTGTGCCTCTTCTCTTGCTCCCTTCAGCTAAGCCCAAATGCTACTGTTAAAAGCACCTTCTTCCCTTGCCACTCTGCTACTGTCATTCCCAGTGCCTCCTCCTTCTGCATCAAGGTCTGACTTCTCTTCACTTGCTAGGTCTACCCAGCTCCACTCCCTTCTCCTCTTACTCCCTTCTCACCTCTTCAAGCCTCTTCTCTCCACCACCCTTTTGTATTCTCCCATTATGTCTCCCTCTGTGCAGAGCAGTCTCTCTCTCTATTCCTGTATGTCACATGACCCAGAGCTCAATTCTTCCAACAGAGTATTTGGAGAGATTCTTACAAACACTTCTACAGGCAATCAAGAGGAAATGCTAGTGAGCTGAATGTAGGCTGAGTCACTCAATATTTCTCACAATTCCTTTTTATTTATAATATGATGCATCAATTTTAATGAATAAAATATTATTTTTGTTGATCCACAGGTATTCATAGTTCTTGACAGACAAAGAGAAAGAAAGTGTTACTCACCCTGTGCAGTAACTTCTGTTCTTCGAGACGTGTGTCCCCATGGGTGCTCCACAACAGGTGTCGGGCTCGTCCTGGCGCCGCAGTCCGGAGAGTTTTGCCAGCAGTAGCCCACGGTGGACCGCGCATGCACAGAAGTCTTCACACGCTGTTCGCGCCTTTTCTGCGTCGTGCGGTCCGAAGCGCCAATTCCTCCTAGCCAGAACATCTGAAAGATATAAGAATAAGAGTTCCAAAGCAGGGAGGAGGGCGGGTCGTGGAGCACCCACGGGGACACACGTCTCGAAGAACAGAAGAAGTTACTGCACGGGGTGAGTAACCCTTTCTTCTTCTTCGAGTAGTGTCCCCGTGGGTGCTCCACTACAGTTGAGTATGAAGCAGTAACCCGGTGCTCATGTTGTGCTTTGGACTCGTCATCTGTGCACAGAGGAAAGCACTGCTTGAGCCACCACTGTATCCGCAGCCATGGAACGATCAAGGGCATAATGCCTAGCGAAGGTTGAAGTGGAAGACCAACTAGCGGCGCGGCATATATTGCGCAGGGGAACATCTTTGAGGAAAGAAGTCAAGGTGGCCATACTCCTGGCCGAGTGCACCTTCGGTTTAGAGGGCAACGGCTTATTACGGATTGCGTAGCACCGTGTGATGCAGTTCATGATATGAGATGAAATGCACTGCGAAGACAATTGGTGACCTCTGGAGCGGTTCGCAACTGACAGCAAGAGGCATTGTGACTTTCGGAAGGAGCGCGTTCTGTCCAAGTAGAAGGCGAGCGCTCTCCTGATATCCAGTGTGTGTAAACGTGCGTGTTCCACAGTGCAATGCGGTTTTGGGTAAAAGGTGGAAAGAGCAATAGGTTCATTAATGTGGAATGATGAATTAACCTTTGGCAGGAAAGTGGGATGGCACCGTAATATCACTCCTTGTTCGGTAAATAATGTATACGGAGGGTCAGCCAAGAGAGCTGCGAATTCACTAACACGACGGGCCGACGTGATGGTGAGCAGGAATGCAACCTTCATAGTGAGAGTCACTAGGTCGCAAGTTGCTAACGGTTCGAAGGGGGGATGGGTAAGGGTGTCCAGTATAAGGCCTAGGTCCCACAGCTCCGGGACAGGCTTGTGCGGAGGGTAGAGATTAGTGATTCCTTTCATGAATCTTTTGATTAGTGGATGTGCAAATACTGAGGCGCCATCTGTTGGAGGGCGAAAGGCAGAGATTACTGCCAAGTGCACCATAAGCAAAGAATTTGACAAATTTTGTGATTTTAGGTAAAGAAGGTAATCCAGAATGCGATGGATAGGTACTTGTAGTGGATCCACGTTCAGTGACTGGCACCAGGCTTGGAAGCGACGCCATTTATAGCGGTAGGTCTTCTGGGTAGTTTGACGTCTACTGTGTACCAGTATCTCCCTGACTGCCTGTGAGCAGGCTAACTCTGGTCCTTGGAGCCAGTTAGGAACCAAGCCGTGAGATGTAGGCGGTCGATGCTCGGGTGAAGGAGAGTGCCGTGTTGTTGTGAAAGTAAATTGCGCAACTGTGGTAGTTGCCGAGGTTGGGTTAAGGACATCCGCATGAGTTGAGGCAACCAAGTTTGTTGGGGCCAAAAGGGTGATACCAATATCACCATTGCGGCATCCGCGAGAATCTTTGCCATCACCCATGGTATCAGTGGGATCGGTGGGAAGGCGTATAGTAGGTGTCGTGCTCCCCAATAGAGGAGGAAGGCATCTTCCTGCGACTCGCTGCCTATGCCTGCCCTCGAGCAGTAAAGGCGGCACTTTTTGTTGTATCAAGTCGCGAAAAGGTCCATGTCCAGGTAGCCCTAGGTGTCGAATAGGCTGCGGACTACTTTGTCGAACAGCTCCCATTTGTGTTGCAAATGGAAGGTTCTACTCAAAGCATTGGCAATGGCATTGCTCTTGCTCGGAAGGTACATGGCTGTGACTGTAATTTTGTGTTGAATTGCCTAATTCCAAAGGTGTATGGACTCTGCACATAGGGATCTGGAACTGGCACTGCCCTGCCGGTTGATATAGTAAACCATGCAGATGTTTTCGGTAAGAATTTGTACCGTGGTCCTCTGCACGTCGTGAAGGAAATGCCTGCAGGCATTGAAGACTGCCCGTAGCTCCAGAAAGTTTATATGGAGGAGGGATTCGTGATATGACCATAGTCCCTGAACCTGATGATGGTGCATATGTGCTCCCCAGCCCAATAGAGATGCATCTGTGGTAATCTGAAGAGACGGGGTCTGAGCATCAAAGGGGACGCCTGCCAATGTATTGCTCGGGTCAAGCCACCAAGCTAGGGAGTCCCTGACACAATTGGGGACTACCACACATTTGCGAGTATTGTCGGTACCTGGCATATAGATTACGAGGAGCCAATGCTGAAGGCATCGCATATGAAGTCATGTGTGCGGAACTACGTATGTTGCTGTCACCATGTGCCCCAACAGTTTCAGACATGTGAGGATAGAAACTGTCGGAGCGGTGTGCAAGGTATTTGCTAAGTCCTATATGGCCTGGGATCTGTCGAGAGGTAGGTATGCAGTGGCAGTCCTGGAGTCCAGCCTCACTCCAATGAACTCTAGGGACTGGGACAGAATCAGGGAAGACTTTGGTATGCTGATGATGAGGCCCAGGGCCTAGAACGTGTCTCTGGTAGTATTGACCGCAGCTTGTGCCTCACGTGCTGTGGGAGCCTTCAGCAAACAGTCATCGAGTAAGGAAAAATTGTGATGCCGGAACGCTGGAGGTGAGCAGCTATGACCACTAGAGTCTTGGAGAAAACTCTTGGTGCTGCCGACAGTCCAAAGGGGAGTACCACGTATTGATAGTGGTCATCACCTAAGGTGAAACGTAGGAAGCTCCTGTGGGCTGGGTGAACAGGCATGTGAAAATATGCGTCCTGGAGGTTGAGGGACACGAACCAGTCCCCTTCGTTCAGTGCTGGAATGATAGAGGCTAGAGTAACCATCTTGAATTTTTGTTTTCTTAGATGACAGTTTAGACCGCGGAGATCGAGGATAGGCCTCCACCCGCCAGACTTCTTCCGCGTGAGGAAGTACCGTGAATAGAAGCCTTTGCCTCTGAACTCGTATGGGATCTTCTCTACCGCCCTGATGGTAAGTAGACGTACGACCTCCTGCCGTAGCAGGGGCTCGTGAGAGGGGTCCCTGAAAAGGGACGTGGAAGGAGGAGTGGTAGGGGGCAAAGTGGAAAACGGGATGGTGAGGCCGGAGGTCACGATCTCCCTGACCCACCGGTCGGTAGTTATGGCAAACCAGCGGGGATGGTAAGGCCTCAATTGATGGTGGAATATCTTGGTTACTTCGCCGGGAGCCTCTCGAAAGGGAATAGCGCGCAGTCCCTCGACTGATGCGTCAAACTTGCTGCCGAGACTGTTGCTGATTTGGCGTCTTAATAGATTACTGGCACCATCTCTGAGGGCGCTGCCTTTGCCTCTGCTGATCATAAGGACTGAAGTGTGGTGCGGTATATGAAAAGGGCCTCTGTCTGTTGTCGGGTCCGACTCTTTTCCGCCTGAAAGGCGGTGTGTACATCCCAAGTGTAAGCAGGGGCTGAACTGCTGCTTGCTGTCAGCCAGCTAAAAGGAGGGGTGGGTGTGCCCACTACAGTTGTTTAGCTCTGCAAGGTAATTAACTGTTAACTGTTGACATGTAAATACTGCTCAGAAGAGAATCTGAGGTGTGGCTATGTAAATCCCATTCAGCCAGGGCTGATGGAAGGTCAGTGTTGGAATGGAATGTGGAGAATTGTATATAATTTGGGACTGTTGTGGGGGGTAACTAATCATGCTACCCCTAAACGTGGGAACTGTAAAACATGCCACCAGTGCTTGCAGGAGAGACACCACCATCATGGTAAGAGGTCTTGGAAGAACAAGCCTCCCCCCTTCCAGAGTTGAGTGAACAGAGCTGGGGGAAAGGGTTTGAGTCAGCCTGCTTCACACCTGCCAGGTGTGAGCTATAAGACTGGCCCAGCCTGCACCTTTCCCCCTTTGTTTTAAGGACAGACCTAAAGCAGACTCCCTGAGGAGTCTTTTCTTTTGCTAGTCCAGTGAAAGCTGGATTCATTTGCCAGTCCAGCTGGTGGCTAAAGAGTTGAAATCACTGAGAGCTGAAATCACTGGTTTGGCTGAGTGCCAGACCTGTTGCACCAGTGAAGTGGCGGCGACCAGCGGCGTGGTGTGGAGCGGCGGCAAGCGAAGAGCGGCCATCAGCGGCGTGGCGTGGAGCGGCAGCAGGCGAGGAGCGGCCATCAGCGGCGTGGCGTGGAGCGGCGGCAGGCGTGGAGCGGCCATCAGCGGCGTGGCGTGGAGCGGCGACCAGCAGCGTGGCGTGGAGCGGCGGCAGGCGAGGAGCGGCCATCAGCAGCGTGGCGTGGAGCGGCGGCAGATGCCCAGTGGAGCGTCCAGAGTCGTGGAACGAGACAGCTGGTGGAGCGTGGCGGAGTTTCGTATAAGGTGCCCCCTATCTATCCCCCGACCCCCATTTCTACCCAGGTTGGGAGGTGAAACCCTGCGGGTGAACTTTGGGACTCTGGGTGGCACAGACCAGGGACAGAGACTTTTGGGGTGTTGGACTTTTTGGACTTCGGGCGATTCTTGGCTGGGGTGGGGGCTTGGCTCATGGTTGGGGTTATGAACTCTGTTTGTGGTGTTTTCCCCCAAGTTAATGCTGTATGACTTCTCTTTCTGTTTCATTAAATGTTTCTTTCCTACACTCAGACTCAGTGCTTGCGAGTGGGGAAGCATTGCCTCTCAGAGGTGCCCAGGGGTGCGTGAATTTCCCAGATTACTGGGTGGGGGCTCGAGCCAGATCTATGTGAGATGGCCCCAAGATATTGAACCCAGCCCTGGTTACTGCCAGGCCTACCCGGCAGAAGGGTTACACAAGTGTTCTCAGGGTGGTTCAGGAGTCCTTTCCAGAATGGAATATCTGGTCGGTGTTCTGTGCGAATAGGGAGTGTCGGTCAAAAGGTAGGTCCTCCACTTTGAGCTAGAGGTCTTTGAGCACAGCGGCCAGGTGAACCCATGAGGCACGTCGCATGACCACCGATGTTGCCGTGGTTCTAGATGCAGCATCCACGATGTCCAGTGAGATTTGGAGTGCAGTGTGGGCTGTCGTATAACCCTCCTGCACTATGGCCCTAAGGAGCTGCTTCTTGGAGTCGGGTAAATGCTCCATCAGTGGCACCAACTTGGAATAGTTGTCAAAATCATAGTTTGCAAGTTGGGCAGAATAATTGGCCATTCTGAGGGTAGCCATACCCCATGAATATACTTTCCTTCCAAGGAGGTCGAGTCATTTAGCTTCCTTGTCAGGAGCTGTGGTCTTGCTTAGTGTAGTTCTGGACTTCTGTTGGGCAGCCTTGACAATGACGGAATTTGGCTGAAGGTTTGTAAAAAGGAATTCCACGTCCTTGGCGTCAATAAAGTATTTCTTGTCGGTGCACTTGTTCGTTGGTGGTACAGAAGCTGGCGTCTGCCATATGTCATTGGATATCTCCAGAATTGCCTCATCGAAAGGGAGAGCCAATTTTGCCCCGCTAGAATGCCGGAGATTTCTCAGAAGAGCATGCTGCTTCTGAGGGGCTTCAGAGGTACGCAAATTCTGTCAGTGGGCCACCCTCTTGAATAGTTCTCACAATTGTTTATAATCATCTACTGGAGAAGAATCATCATTGAACACTGCATCGTCCGGCGAAGACGACGATAAATCGGTTGGAGAGTCCAACTGCTGTTGTTCGAGAGGCAGAGGCTGGGCATTGTCACCATGGTGGGTAGAAGTTGATGGAGTATCGCCCATGGGCGTCGGAGGCACCTGAGAAGGAGGGAGAATGTCCTGAGTCGGCAACAGTGGCGAGTGAGATCAAGGATGTTCCGATGACAAACATGGCGACCGTGTGGAAGAGCGCGGGTGGTCCTGATGATAAGAGGCATCCCGAGTATCCCAGTGATGTCTATGGTACGAGTGTCTAGGAGAGTATGAGCTCACACTCCTATATTGGTAGTAGTGCGAACGAGCCGGAGAGATCGGTGAACGCGATCGCAGCGAATAGTGAGACGGGGATCTGGAATAGTACGAACAGTGATAACGAGGAGGTGTAATGGATCATCTTGGGGACCTCCAATAATGCCTAGAGGGCAATCGGTGTCTACCATAATCCTGTCTGCTGCGGTGCGGTGAGGTCGAAGGCTCAGGCGAAAACACCGCCCTGTCTGGGCTGGGCAAAGGTGTGCACACACGCTGGGTTTTCCTCTGGGCTTTGGTAGGTATTCTGGTAGCCAGTGGAGGCACGGGGACTGGACTACTGGGGACAGATGACAGATCCGGACTTGGGTTGCTCTTGGCCCAGGGATGGTCATCTGGGCAGCGAGGCTGGTGAAGGCAGTGCCGTGCCCACTTCCAATGGCGCAAGCTGCACCAGTTCTGCAGATGGTATCGACTCTAGCTCTGGTGCTGAGTTGTTCTGCAAATCTCTCGGTGCCGGCTCGTCACGCACAGTGCTCGGTGCCAAGCCATGCGGTGCCGAGCCTCACGGTGGACTCCTGTGCCGCCTTTCTCTGTGCCGATCTCAGTGCCCGCTCTGCCCTCGGTGCCGTTGGTAAGGCAGGGGTGACGCCCCGTGCCGCTTTCAGCGCCGGCTTAGGTCTCAGTGCCACAATGGTGCCATGGCAGGTGGCAGTGCTGAATGAATTCTTGGTGCCAGTGCTGCTGCTGGCGCCGACTCGGGGCGCGGTGCCGGACGGGACACCATGCGCCGACATAGATGAAAGCGCTGGGCTAGGCGCCGATGTACTACAGGCTTTAACCGGTTTCACCACGCCATGCCTTGGGGCCAGCCTGGACGTGTTCGGTGCATCATCCACACTTACACTCCGTGATGGAGTGGAGCTCTTAGTTTCGTGGACCTTACGCGGCATCGGGGCGTCCGCTTGTTGTCCCGCCGGCGGCAGCTGAAGCACCTTGTTGAAAAGTAACATTTTCAGGAGCATCTCCCTGTCACGCCTGGCCCTGGCAGTCAGCTTCGAACAATGGCCGCACTTTTGGGGAATGTGGCCTTCCCCCAAGCAGCGGATGCATCAGGAGTGGCCGTCCAATGCCGGCATAGCTTCGCCACATGAGGCACATTTTTTGAGCCCGGAGATCTGGGCATGGTGTAGGTTGTCCGTTGGGCGAGTACTAAAATGTGCCCGTGGGTAACGGTAACCAACGAACAGGAACAAAACTTTTTTTTTTAAAACTATGCTAACTAAGTACTAACAGTAAACTTAACAAACTTAACTAACTATAACTACAAGGAAGGGGGCTAAACTGGGACGAACGAGTAACTATCATTCTAATTTCTCCTCAGAGCGGAGCAGGAGCTCATCCCAACTCCATCTGCAGCTGTGGACAGTTAGGAGGAACTGGCGCTTTGGACTGCGCGACACAGAAAAGGCGCGAACGGTGTGTGGAGACTTCTGCGCATGCACGGTCCACCGGGGGCTACTGCTGGCAAAACTCTCTGGACTGCAGCACCGGGATGAGCCCAACACCTGTAGTGGAGCACCCATGGGGACACTACTCAAAGAAGAAAGCATGGTTCCTGCCTTGAGGAAGTTTACATTTACAGATCCCCAGTGAATAAGAACCACAAATCCTAGCAAAGGTAGGAAAATAAGAGAAATAACAGAAGAGAAAGGGAATAATATTCTTGCAGGAACACTATTTACATGCAGCTTTGCTTAAGCCATTTTTAGACAGGAAGTTGGTTTCCAGGTATTTTGCTACAGTATATGACCCAAACAAATGATTTCATGGTGATTTGGCTCAGTAGTTTAATTCTTTTAGAAATGGTAATGAATTAGCCTGTACAGAATATATGTTGATTACACTCTGGGTACTAATTTGGACAAATTATGTTCTGATATTACTATGCTAATTCTTTTTTAATACAATAGTACTCAGCAAACCAAATCAGGAACAGGACCCAGTGGAGTAGGCACTTTACAAATACACATAAAATCAGGGTCCCTGCCTTGAACAGCTAGCATAATTTTTAAATTTAAAGATCCATGGATTAAATCCTGGTCTCATTGACATCAATGTGAATTTTGTCATGGACTTCTATCAGGCCGAATTTGGAGTAGCACCAACCTTGTAGTATCTATTGTGACAAAACTCCAGCTATTCCCTGTGGGTCTTGCACTACTGGTAGATAGTGTTAGCTCAGAGGCTCACTGTGGTCCTCCATATGGCTTCTTTCTCTTTACTAGAGGTAGGAGCCACAGCCTACTGAGCCACACTCATCACAGGCTAGTTCAGAAGTTTGGGGTAAAATGCCCTCTGGAGTCCTGATCTTCCTTCAAGGCAGAGGTTGAGATGTTGTGGGACGGTTGGTGGGAACCCCGGCCCACCCACTACTCCAGGTTCCAGCCCAGGGACCCTAAGGCAGCGGCAACAGGCAGGGATACTGCCTCTCTCAATCTGGCAGCTTTTCCCTAGGCCGCTTCCCCAAACAGTCCCTCCTAACAACTTTCCTTTAGTACCTGCTCATCAGTCCCACGGCCACGGCCCTTCTTCCTTCCTGTCCTTCTCTCCATTCCTTCCCCCTTCCTTGACTGGGGAGCCCTTTTAAAGAAGCACCGTAGGGCTTAATTGGGTGCAGATGACTAATCAGCCTGTTGCTTCTAGCAAGTTCTAATTGACCACTGGTGCCTGCCTGATTATACTGGACTCAGGGTTGGCCTTTTTTTTTTTTACTCAGGGAAGGGAAAGCCATTCACTCAAGCTCTAGCATGTATTCCCTCCATTAGTGAGTGGCAGACAGCTGGTTTGGGTCTATATCACACTATGAAAGAAAAACTCCCATAGTCTTCAAGTGGTCTATGAAGGAAACTGTCCAGTTAGGTCCTACAAGACTTTTTAAATATTAGGAGATTGAATCCTGCTCCCATTTAAATTGATGGCAAATTAGTAGAAAAAGCCAGCAAACCAGCCTGGCTGGAGTTTTATATTTTCCTTTTGCATCTTTTACCTTGTCTTTTTAACAGGGAATGTCTTAGCTGAGTGAAATCAAACAAAGCTCAGTATCACAACCCTCTGTTGCCCTATTTGACCACTGAGACAGATTTAGTACATACATCACGATCTAAGCAGCAGTCCTCACCTGGATCCATTAAGAAAATTGGTGAGAAAGGAAAAAAAAAGTGAACTTCCTGCAGAAAAATGGTCATTTATAGAGTAATCTAACACATTTTAACATTTGTTCCTAGCCTAGTCTGTTATCAAAAAGAAACTTTCTGCAAATCCTCCATCCATACCTGCAACTTCCCAGTTTGTCCTATGGTTAACTTCTGTGACTGTGACAAAAAAAGGAGATACCAGTGGTGTATATCCATTCTCACTGCCAATCATGAAATGGATTGGAAGCTTTGTAACTGGATACTTCATCCTCAAAGCCTAAAATTTAAGTTGCATATTTAGTGGGATTTAAAATGAAAGATTGTGTTTACATTGCTTTAATTCACACAAACATTCCAGTCTCATTAAGGTGGGAGTGTCTATCTCACACAGGTGAACCAAGGGTTAACAGGAGTCTGAGACCTCAGTTAAGCCCATCCTGATGCACCTAGGACCTGTCAGAATTGGTTTGTTATTAGACAACGCTGGGCAGAAGAGGGGTCTTCTTGATGAAAGGAGGAAGTGTAAGCTACAGTGGAGGATTGTACATAGAGAGACCAGGAAAGAAAAGGTAGGGAGTTCACTCTTTCTGGGAAAGGCAGATGGAAGAAAACTACAGGCATGGAACTAATCCCCATGATGGGCCCAGGAAAGGTGGCGTGGCACAGAAAAAGGAGTCCTGAAGGAGTGTTGTTCAAGCAGACAAAGGAGGAGAGCTGGAAGGTCCAAAAGAGCAAAGGGAGGCCTGGTAAACAGAGGAATGGTTGTGTTAAGTACAGACTGCTGGGAAGGACGTGGCCCAAGGAAATAGCAGCATGTTTGAAGCAGCATGTTTGAAGAAGACATAACTACACAAGACAGGGTACTCTACACTGGAACCCAGAGTCAAAGATGGGTTTGATTTCCCCAACCAGCCCTGAGAAAGGGGAGCACAACCCTAATACAAGCACTGTTTAGCCTAGGGTGGGCAGAAGATGGAACCTCTAGAGAGAGCTAAATAATAACCCAAGAAGGGGCAAAAGGATAATTTGCATTACAATAGTTTTGGACATGTGCATTTGTTATGCCAGAAGGGGTGCAATTATAATGTGACTTAGCCAGAGGATGAATTGTGAGATAAGACCACCCTGGAATTGGAATGACTGTTGATAGGGGAGCACTAGGACATCATGACCAGCTAGGTGGGGGAATGTTAACAGCAAGTCAACTCTTCCACACTTACATACCTACAATGGTGAGCTAGGATATCTCCAGGGTCAGATTCTGCACCTGTTTCATCCATACAATTCTTACCTATGTCAGGAGGGTTGCCTAGACATAGCTCAAGGCAGAATTCAGTCTTAAGAATAATTATTTTCAAGCTTGTTTCATTATAGTTCTCACCTTTTCCTTGCAGTCTGAGAAAGCAACAAAAAAGGAAAGTTTTTCATTGTCATTGCAGTTGCATTCTGCTCGAGTTGACTTGTTAGCACACTGTTTGTAGGCTCCAGAATTCTGTAGAAAGGACATAAAAGGTTTACCTCATTTTCTTACCTAACCTCTGAAAATAAGATTTTTTTAAAAGGAAAGAAATGAGGAAACAAATGCAATTACCTATCTGTGTTTATTTGAGAGATATAAAATGTAAATGTGTGATTTGCTAGAAACCAATTTGAGAGCTAGAGAAGATCAAAATTCTGAATTTCCATTCTGTGGGAAATTCTGAGCCTGCAAAACATGGTTCAATCCCAAATGAGAATGAAAAATCAAAATAATTTTCCTGAAATGCAATATTCCAAAAATATTTAATTCAACCTTATAAGACTATTTAATTGTATCTTGACCTTATCTTTTGACTTCCATGTTATTATATAAACTAGAACAGAGCTGGACGCTGAATTTCAATTTTGTGACTATTTTTGAGTTTGGGGAAATTATTTTTTGTTTCACACCGGACAAAAAGTCAAAAATTTTCATGAAATTGGAATGCTGTAACATTTTGTTTTGGAAACATTTAAAAAATGGCTTAATTACTTGTGCCACAACAGCTGTTCTTCAGGATGCAGGGGCAGCTGTGTATTCCAGTGAGATGTGCATATACCGTTGTGTACCAAAGTCATAGAACTTTGTGCTTGTGCTTATGCCTCTTTCTGGCTCTCTCACAATGCTGTTTAAGGGTGGAATTACCCTGACCTTCCTCAGTTCCTTTGCACAGGAAGGGATGGAGAATGTGCCATGGAATACACGTCTGTATCCACATCTCAAAGAACTTCAGAGGAGTAGCTGAGTTAGTCTGTTACTGGAAAAACTTGGAAAACAACACACAATCTTGCATCACCTTAAAGACTAACAAAACATGTAGATGGTATCATGAGCTTTTGTGGGCACAGCCCACTTCTTCAGATGAATGGAGTTATTAAAGGTCCAGTTTCAAAATAAATGGGAGGAGGGGGGAGTAGGAGAAGAAGGAAGAAAAAAAGGGGGCGGGGGAAGAATAGTCAATTAGAGTCTCCATGCTACATGAAACTCATACAGAAGTTGTAAAGTGTTCTTAAATACCCATTGTTTGGGTTTTTATGTCATTAGTATGTGGAATATAGCGGGCCGTCCAGTCAACGTCTTTATTTATACCTTTGTGACAGGAATCAAACCTGTAAATGAAGTTAAGTTCCAAGGCTTCCATGTGTATTTGGCTTGTGGAATTGGCCTGAAATAATACAGTGACTTTGAGATCCATTACTGAGTGCCCAGGCAAGCTATAATGTTCCCCAACAGGTTTCTGTGCGTTGCCTTTTCAGATATCTGATGAGAGTCTTGACTTCTACATTGATTGCTCGCCCAATCGTGCACGGGCTGACATTGTCAGCAAACAACAAGATATAACATATAGCAGAGCTATTCAACACATGGCCTGTGGCCCCTTTGCATGCAGCACACGGCACCTTGAGCTGCTTCCCTGACCGCCTGCCTGCCGCATCACTGGGGCTCCAGCAGCAGCGCTGAGCTGCAAGCTACGTGGCTTTGACCAAGCCGCCTTTGCAGGAGCTGCCGGCCGGCCGGGGGGAGAGGGGGAGAGGGACAGCAAGAGGTGGCAGCTGAGCACACCTGCTGGATCTGCCACAGCAGCAGCATCTGCCCATTAGTGGAGCCATGCGGTACGGCACTGAGACAGGCCGCATCAGCATGTGTGCAGAAGCTGCCGGCCAGCTCAGGGGGTGCAGCAAAAGGCGGTGGCAGATACAGCAGCTGTGTCTGCCACAGCAGCAGCGCCTCCCTGTGCCAGGCCAGGTCGGCACATGCGCAAGAGCTGTCTGGGGCAGCAAGAGGCAGCAGGGGGAGTCGGGCAGTGAGACACGTGGCAAGGCAGTGGCAGAGCTTGGTAGAGAGAGACGTGGCAAGGCAGCGGCGGAGCCAGGCAGCGAGGCCGGGGTGAGAAAGGTCTGCGCTGGGGCATGGGTAGGGTTACCATACGTCCAGTTTTTCCTGGACAAGTCCTCGTTTTCACATGTGAAATCGCCATCCGGACGATTTTTTAAAAGGCAAAAAATGTCTGGGATTTTTTGCCCTGAAAAGGGGATCGGGGAGGGGGCAGCGGCACGTGTCTCCAGTGGAACGGTTGGAGCTGCACACTTGGACCATTCACAGCCGCTCTGCACGCAGGCCCCAGCGCCTGGAGGGAAAAGTACGTGGCTCCGGTGAGACCTAGGGTGTTACTCTCTGCCCCGCTAGATTTATGTCCCCGGCTCTGCGGGAGGGAAAGGGCATTGAGTTAGAGCACCCTAGACATGCACCTCCTCATATTCCCCCCTGTTTTGCCCTCCCCACTGGCACACTCCCTAATGCCCTGCCCTGAGCCTCTCATATTTCACCCCACACTTAAATTTCTTACTGATGCTGTTGTATTGCACCCCGCCCCCCGACAACCTCATGTCCTGAATCTGAGCCCTCCCCAAGGGAAACTGTGATATGACAACACCTGAAAGAAATTGAAGTGGGATGTGGGACTCCCATGTTCACACCCCTGCTCCAAAGCACACAGAGTAGTGACTTGATCCAGGGACTCCCACATCCTAAATGAGTGACCCAATCACCTGGCTGCTCTGTGTTGAGTCTCTTCCTCCACACACCTCATTTTTCACCAGAACTTCCACCCTAGATCTGAAAAAATTTCCCCGCAAAAGTTTAATAAAAAATTAATATGTTTCTGAGTAACTGATATTTCCTATTGAAAAAATCCCTAGCAGTTCCACTGCAATTCAGTTTCCACTGTCCTTCCTCTCTATTGTTGCAGAATCTACAGTTGTACTTACTGCAGCTTTCATTGCAGCAAGCCAGTGGTGTTATAAGGCTCAATAGGCTCTGCTGTAAATCCAGCATATAGGAAAGAAGATTTTTATACCCTGAGCAAGATGAAAAAGATGACCCTGGCATATCACTAGTTGTCCAGTCTGAAATTTGCCTCTCTTTGATCTTTTGTAGGATTGGTTATTTAAAGTGACTGATAGAAAACTGAACAGAATGTACATAATGAACAGTATTGAAAACCCTCATGATCCCAGAACATTCAGCAGCAGTGAAATGATTACAGAAGACTTACTTTTGATCCTGAAAAATAATCTCTCATTCTAGGTTTGCTGGGGTCAGCATTATAAAAGTTATCAGTGAGTGGAACAGCTATTCCCAGTTTAGATGGAGGCCTGTAGTTTACCTGTATAGAATATAACAGAAGACAAATGGATATGAAATAAATACACATTTAGATGTAGTCAAAAGAACATGCTAGAGTTTCTAAATCTCAGAATAAGTTTGCAGAAGGAATATATATGGTCTTAATCACAGAGAGCACAAAACAAGCCTGTTCATACATTCTAATGAGATAGATACTTTTCCATTTGGGACAAAAGTGGACATAGAAGTGTAATAAAAATGATTACATGTTTAATAACATGCATTAAACACAAAGTGGACTCAATTTTCTAACATGGGCATCTAAATGGAACCTTCAGATGCTATACTTGAATGTTCAAATTGACATATGCATGCACATTTGACATACTTATATGCTGATCTCAGTAAGGGATTTGGTTGTCTTATTTAGGCATTTAACATAATGTGCAAAAATTTTTATATTTTGTATCTCAAACACAATTAATATTGGATAAGTCTGTGATCTCTTAAGTCTGCTCTAGAACATTTCACATGATTAAAAATCCAAGTTAGAACATGAATCATTCAGCCATATAAATTGGCTATGTGTATAAGACAACAAATATTAATAAAGAGCTATTCAATGGTCAAGTTAATAGTATCAATAAACAATAAGTCGTGAAATAATGAATGAATATCTACTTGAGAAGATTTGCATTATTGGAATGTTAGAAGCAAGGCCATCCCTAGATGTTGCAGAGCCTGGGGCAACCCCCCTCAGTGCCCTGTAACTGGGGCAACTCCCCACCACAGGTTCTTTCCCACATCTGTCCCCTTCCCCCTACCTCTCCAAGCCTTACCTCTGCTCCACTTCATCCCTGCTCTGCCCCCTTGCTGAAACCCCCTCCCTCCAACATGAGTTGGGAGATTACGGGAGTATGCTGCAAGGCGGCAGCAATGGTTGGGCCTACTTCCCGCCCTCAGCATGGCTGCAGGAGCTGAAGTATCTTGGTAGCCTGCTCTGTTCCACCCTGCCGCTCTCTCCCAGCCCCGCTGTGCCCTGCTGCCACTTGATGGCATGTTTATAACAAAGTATAACCATTTTTTGACCAAACTTTCAATCCCTGATCTCTAATTTTACACACATTTTTTGTGCATGACTAAATGAACCTACAAAAGGTGGACACCAGTTTGTCTATTTATTTCCTCAAGCTATATGTGCAAATAAGCATAATCCACTTTTGCTTGTAGAATCATTGTCTCCAACAAAGGTGGCTGCACAAATGGGAGGCTGAACTTGACTCCCTTTGGATATACATTTGTTGATTACTTAGCTATCTTACCGGCAACTGTTTTAAGAGTTTGAAACCATATGAATCTTCTGGGTCCCCATGCAGCCAACTCTCAGCAGAGATTGAAACTGGAGAAATGTAGTGCATTGATTTACTGTACGAACAACCACTCTTCAGTGTTTTGACAATTGTTGACACATCACAAACAAGTGATGCTTTTGTGAGAATGACAGCTATTGAAGATTTACCCTGTGGAAGTTCATATAGTAAAAATAAATGAGCATATCTAAAACTGACAGAATACTATTACAAATAGTATTATATGGAAAATAAAGCAAAAAATGACCTATGGGCATACAGTTTTGTTCAGGATTGGTCTATGCCAGGCATGTCAAACTCGAAGCCTACTCAGGGCCACACAAACTAAAACTGATAGCTTTCAGGGCCACAGGGCCATTCCCAATTTGTCAAGCAAAAAACAAACAAACAAACAAACAAACAAACAAACAAACAAACAAAAAAGGTACTTTGTCAGAAAGTCATAGTAACATTCTCACACTAAAAAAACACACCACTCCACTATGTATTTTAAATTGAACACTACTGCCCTATATGTCTTGTGAGTTTTTGAAACTTAAACTGAACTGAGAAGTAAATTAGCACAATTTCACTCCAGCTTGTTGATCTCTGGTATGGTTTCCTCTTTTTTTTTTTTTTTTAATACTTAAGAGGGTTTTTTTTTAGTTCTAAAAATTCAGGTCTGTCCCAAACAATAAGGGAGAGACTCATATCTCAGAATAATTGCTTCAGCCTGGCAAACAATAGCCTTTGAATTTTCTTTAAAGAAACACAGTGTCTATAGTTAAGTCTATAGAGCAGAAAATGAAATAAGGAGAGGTAAAATGTAAGATAGATATCAGGTTTGCAAGGTGGGAATTGATGAGCAAACAGCCAAAACATTACAAAAATATTTGTTTCTAAGAAGAAGGAAGTCTATGAGAGACATTACTGAGTCTGCTAGACTAGCAGAGAGTAAACAGAAAATTAAAGGAGAGTAAAGACTTTGCAAGGAAGCTAAGTAATTTCCTTTCCACAGAAACTGTTCCTCAACTTCTGTGGATGTATTTAAGATGAGGTGCTAGAACAAAGTGATAAATCGAAGAGCAACAGGGGCAGATAAAATGATTCATGTGTTTGGAAGAAATTTCAGAAAGAACTAGATGAGCTACTAATGAAGTTAAGCAATCTCATAAAAATAAATTATTTCCTAGAGGACTGGAGAATGGTGAATATTGTTTCTATCTTAAAAGCACTAGGAATGGATCTTGGAATTACAAAAAAGGAGCATGGTCTTGAATACCAGGACCAATTGTTGAAACCCTATTTTAACAAACAGAATTATTAACACTTTGAAAAATGTGAAAAGGGAGTAATTAGCATAGCTGCTGCAAAGACAGACAGACCCAATTTTCCTGTCCTTTTGACCAGCTTCACACACACAGAGAACATTTGCTCAATGAGTAATAAATGTTAAAAGGGAAGAGGTAGAATGAAATCCATAAAGGAAGGATTTCACTGAATTCATAAGGAAAGGAAATAACACAAAATATTGTAATGCCATTACAAAGATTAATGGGTCACCCTCCCCTGGCTTAACTGAATATCTTTTTACATTTACTTAAATGACAACAAATTTAAAATTGATAAAAGGAAACTTTTTTGTACCCAATTCATCTATGGAACTCACTGCCATTAAATAGCAGTAAGGTCAAAAGTTTGTAAGATTTTTTTTAAAGGATAAAGGCTTATTAATAATGAGAACATCTAAAATACCATAGGTAGGATAAACAACAGATTAAAACCCACTCATGTTTCAGGTCTTAAGCCAGCCACAAAATGATGGGAGTGAAGAAACAACATTCCCCATCTGGGGATAACTGTTCACTGTAGTTTCTTGTGGACATATGCGAACACACTCCCACCCCATCTTGTGACACATCTTGTATTGGCCACTTTTGTAGCTGGAATACTGGACTAGACTATAGGGTCCGACTGGCTGATTTGGCAATGCCTACATTTGAAGGAAATCATGACAAATATTAACACAGTACAGTTAGATACTTACAACTCAGGACATATGAAAATTAAACTGGGAACCACAAATAAGACCCTTGCATGTGTCTATATTACAGTATTCTTGATTCCAGTCCATTCAGTAGAAAAAAAAACCTGTATGCTATCATATTATTTGAGAAACAGTATGTGACATCATACAAATAACACTTAATTGTATGTTTGTACAAGGGGAAGAGCTAAAGAGCTGTGGTCCAATGCCTCCCCTCTCTCAGAGGCAGGCACTTCCAGCCCCTCCCCAGAGCCAGGCACTCCCAGGCCCCCCCCCCAACCTAATGCCTCCCCCTTCCCCCAGAGCCAAGGACTTCCAGCCCCCTTCTAACCTCTTGTTTCCTCCCTCCCCCAGAGCCAAGGACTTCCAGCCCTCTTCTAACCTAATGCCTCCTTCCCTCCTCCAGAGGCAGGGACTTCCAACCCCCCACAACCTAATGCCTCCCTCCCTCCCCCAGAGCCAAGGATTTCCAGGCCCCCACTACCTAATGCCTCCCCCAGAGGCAGGCACCCCTCAGCCCCCCTGCCCCAACCTAAAGCCTGGGTTCTGGAACTGCCGTTGTCGCGTTGTTGCCGCTGCCACACTTCCTTAGACCCTGTGAACACATGCGGGAGGGGCAGGGGTGTGCACAGAGTGGCTGGCCGGCTGTGACCATATGCTGGGGGAGCCATGCACAGAGCTGCCCAGCTGGGGGGCTATGCTCAGAGCTGCCCAGCCAGCCGGCTTTGAGTAGTCTCTGCGGCGCCCTGCGCAGAGTGGCCAACCAGCACACCCTGCACTCAGCCATGTGATCCGAGCGGCCAGCGGGCCACACTTCAGTCTTTCTCAAAATGTACTGGCAGGCCGCAAAAAACTTTTATGGGGCTGCATGCAGCCCTCCAGATGCCAGTTTGACATGCCTGGTCTATGCTGTCATACACAGAGTGCTTCATAATTTGCTCTGACTGGTTTACTGGGTTGAGTACCCGGGGATATCTTTAAACTATATGACTTGCTACCATTTATCTGGAGACTTTTGTATTACATTAGATGGAATATATAGGGTCACAAGTCAAAGTTGTTAACATGAACCACTCACTGTTCAAAATTAAACAAAGTTTGGGATTTGGTATAGAGAGATATCAGCCTGCTTAGTACCAGGCCAAACACATTCCCAATCCTTTCTAACCTTTTATTAAAGATACAGAAACAGAAGGAAAAAAAAGTTAAAGCATTTGAAATGTAAAATATTTACAGTAAAACCTGTGTTATCTGGCAAGCCTGGGGATTAGGGCGTGCCGGTAACCTAAAAATTCTGGTTCTCTGAGGGGGAGGGGGTAGGAGCTGTGCTGGACCTACGGGGGTGCGGGGCACAGGTGCCATGTGGAGGCTGGGATATGGCCTGCTGGGGGGGCCACGAGCTGTGGTGGGGGGAGGGAGTAGGGAGAGTGGGAAGCCGGGGGATAGGAGGCGGAGTTGGCGGGGGCGGTTTGCTGGGGGGTTTGTGCAGGAGCCACGGGGGAGCTAGCCTGCCACGGGTGCCAGGAGCCACAGGGGGAGCCGAGGTGCTTGCTTCCGGCTGCCATTTGCCCCTCCCCCAGATACGTGCTGCATGCTCGTCTGAGGAGCACTTACAGAGCCAGTTTCTTTTTTTTTTTTTCTTTTCCCAGCATCAATAATTTGCCGGTTTCTACAGTTTTCTGGATGCTTAAGTTCCGGATAGCGCAGGTTTTACTGCAGTAAGGGTTTTTTTTTTAAAACAACATTGCTTGTTCCCTTTTTCTTTAACAGGGGAAGAGTCTTTAGAAGGAATTCCATCCCCACCACATATGTCTGACAGTCTCTTAGATGGAACCAAGGATGGTAATAATTGTCCTTTTGAAGAAAAGAGAACTTAATTGAGATGGGTGGGAACTGTTGTTAACGTCCAAACACTTTTCCTAGGAGACAAAATCACAAACACACACAAGAGGAAGAGAAAATAATAGCAAAGATGAAAATTGCAGCTTCTGTTGTGGTGTTGAATCTTATTTGCAACTACTCTGCTAAAGTGACTCGGAGACCTGGCATACTTGTTCCATCAATTTAGGATATTGCTTTTAACTGCATATCTGGTCACAGTTTATAGCAATGTTGCAAAAATATATAGTTCCAACTGGCAAACCAAATTCTTATTAAACAGACCAAAAAGGAGAGAGATTTAAAAAAAAATAGGATTTAGCCAAAGATAGTGGAAGTGGTTGTCATCTGGGTACCTCTCTCTGGTCAGGACATCTCTCAGGATCAGGCTGACAAAATCGCAATGGTGTCATGCTGCATTCCAGTAGTCCAGGAAATGGTGGAGATAGCACCCATGATGGTAAAAGCTCACTCCTTCACATTTCAGTCAGCAATTATTGTGTTCATGTCCATCCATCTGAATCCCCCTTCTCCCAGTTTTTGGGTATGTCTACACTACAAAGTTAATTCAAAATAACAGTTATTTCGAATTAACTTTAATAGCGTCTATACATGCAATTTAATTCGAAATAGCGGAGCACTTAATTCGAATTTGGTAAACCTCATTCTACGACGAGTAACGCCAAATTCGAAATAGCTATTTTGAATTAAGTGCTGTGTAGACACTTAATTCGAAATAGAGGGCCTCCAGCCCTTCCCAGGGAGCCCTGGTGGCCACTCTGGGCACAACCAGGAAAACTTACTCTCCTCTCCCCCAGCCCCGGAGCCATTAAAGGGGTAGACCCTGTCCACAGTGCCTGTGCCAGCTCTAAGCCTGCCAGCCCAGAGCCAGCAGTGGACACCGGGACCCCTGACCCAGTGGCCCCAAAACATGAGCCAGCAAGCCACTGGCAGCCAGCTCTCCACCACTCCCCAGGAGCAGTCTGCCAGCTCCCAGGAGCCTGACAGGGGCCGGAGAAGGTGGGCGCCTTCCGGATCCAGGGTGGAGATCATGGACCTTATTGAGGTTTGGGGGGGATGCCCCCAATGTCCATGATCTCCGCACTAGACGGAGGAATGCGGCCCTCTATGGCAGGATAGCTTCCAGCCTGGCCACCAAAGGCTACATGCGAACCCAGGAGCAGGTTTGCATGAAAACCAAGTTGGTCCGGCGAGACCCCCAACCCTGGGCCCTGAGCTTCCCTTCCCCCTTCTTCCCCTTGCTTCCCTCTTCCAGCTCCTTCCTCCCAGGTTTCCCCCTCCCATCTCCCACCCTCTCTCTTCCCCTCTCCCACCTCCTTTTCCCAGTCTCCCCAGAGGTTCATCCCCCCCCCCCAGTTTTGTTCAATAAACCCAGTTTCTATTTTTGAACATACGTGTCTTTTGTTTGACATCAGGAAGGGGGGCGTAGGAGGGGTAAGTGGAAGGACGTGAGGGAAGAATGGGGCATGAGCCCCCGGTGGGGAGCACCGGGGTGGCTCTGAGGGCTCCTTGGGGTGGACGCTCTCCCGCAGGGCCTCCTGGATCCTGACAGACCCCCGATGGATCCCCCGGATGGCAGCCTGCAGCAAGTGCAGCCCGGATGATGGCAACGACCCCACGAGATGCACCGGCGTGCCCAGGGGCAGCTCTGGCTCCATGTGGCTGAGTGCTGTGGTGTCCCGAGTGCGGGCACTCAGGGCACTCCAAGACAGGACTGCTTTGCTGTCCCTCATCGAGGTAGACAAGCAAGTGGGGAACACTGAGAACTGTCTGTCCAGGGTGGGCGTAAGGTCCCTTTAAAGCACAGCGCTCAGTTAGCCTCAGGCAGCAGCCCCACACACTAAGTCCTAACCTGATGCCCGGCCGGCAGTGGTTCTGGCCAGCCTTAACTTCAGTTCAGGGTCCACTCAGTGTGGACACGCTACTTCGAAATAGCAAAACGCTATTTCAAAATCGTTTTTGTGTATAGATGCGTTATTTCAAATTAGTTAATTCGAATTAACTATTTCCAATTAAGTTAACTCTAATTAATGCTGTAGTGTAGACATACCCTTTGTGTGTGTGTGTGTGTGTGTGTGCGCGCGCGCGTGTGTGTGTAACCTAAAAGGATGATGGGTGAAATAGCCCATCCCTTCATTGTTTTGTCCAACAGGACTAATTTCTGACACATCACTTTTGGTTCATTGATTTCCGATCTCACACTTCTCTTGGTTACCTTGATTATCTTTAAGTTCCTAGATCACTAGGCCTTTTTGTCTGAATAGTCCATATCTCTTTTGCCCCTTTCCGATCAATATAGTTATATAGCTTATTGTGACAGTTTATGAACTTGTACTCACTTCTCACAGTTTAAAAAACTTAAAAAACAATGAATTGTCCTGCAGCACCTTAGAGAGTAACCAAAAATGTAGATTGTATCATGAGCTTTCGTGGGCACAACCCACTTCTTCAGATACAAGTTTTTTTTAAGTGTTTTCAGTTACAAACTTACACAGCTACCCCTCTGAGACTCTCTCACAGTTTAGTTCATAACTGCAATATATTTACGTGCTTAAATATCACAACATCTGCCTCTTTTCACATGTAATAGGACTGTGGTTGTGATGGGATACTAGAGCCACTTGTTTTAGATGGGAAGGGGTGTGTGTGAGGCATCCTTGACTCAGAATTCACTCTCTCACTTTATTTATCACAGTCCATGCTTGTTAATTTTCTGTTCATGCTGTAAAGGCCATTTTTTTTAACTAGGACATTTTGGATGAGAGGTTAAGTTAAGAATTATGACATGATAAAAGAGAGGATGTTATGATTAACAGAATTAATGTGCTTCAGAGGGGTAGCCGAGTTAGCCTGTAACAGGAAAAACTTAAAAAACAACAGTCTAGAAGCACCTTAAAGACTAACAAAACGTGTAGATGGTATCATGAGCTTTTGTGGGCAAAACCCACTTCTTCAGATTACCAGAGTAAAATAAGTCCAGATCCAAGAATAAATAAGGGAAGGAGGGAGGGGAGAGGGAAGAAGAAGGAAGAAGAGGAGGGGAGGAAGAAAAAAAGACAGTGAGTAGATAGTTCAAATAGTTACAAGAGGCTGTTAAGAACCATTGCCATCTCCATTGGTTTTTTTTTGGTTGGTTAAGTCATTAAAAGGTTGAAGATAGTGTGCGAGCCACCCTATATCCTGGTTCAGACCATTAGCATAAGAATTGAACTTGTGAATGAAGTTAAGTTCCAATCCCTCTCTATGTATTTGGCATGTGGAATTGGTCTGAAACAAATGGCAACTTGGAGATCCATTAATGAGAGTCCAGGAAGATTAAAGTGTTGTCCAACAGGTTATTACCTTTTTGGATATCTGATTTGTTTCCATTAATTCTTTCCCGTAGAGACTGTCCAGAATGGCCAATATACATTGGAGTGGGGCATTGCTGACATAGATCACATTAGTGAATGTCAGTTAAAAGATCCTCTGATTTGGTGGCTGATGTCATTGGGTCCAGTGATGAAATCGCTTGTATAGACATGTGAGCAGAGTTGGCACCAGGGCTGATTGCAGGGGTGAGTTCCTGGATGATTATGATGGAGGTGTGTTGCGTGGTTACTGGAAAGAATTTGTTTGAGGCTAGGGAGTTGTTTGTAAGCGAGAATTGGCCTTTCCCCCAAGGCCTCTGAGAGTGAGCGGTCATTTTCCAGGAGAGATTGTAGATTGTTGATAATGTGTTGGAGGGGTTTAAGTTGTGGACTGTAAGTGATAACAAGTGGAATTCTGTTGTTTTCTCTTCTGGGCCTGTCTTGAAGTAGTTCATGTCTGGGTACTGTTTTGGCTCCGTTGATCTGTTTTTTCACTTCTCCAGGAAGGTATTTCAGTTTTAAGAATGCTCTATATAGATCCTGTAGGTGTTTGTCTCTGTCTGTGGGATTGAGCAAATACGGTTGTATCATAGGGCTTGGCTGAATACAATAGATTGGGAAATGTGTCTGGGATGGAAGCTAGAGGCATGAAGGTAAGTGTAGTGGTTGGTAGGTTTCTGGTATAGGGTGGTGGAAATTTGTCCATCATTTAATAGTAGTGTAGTATCAAGGAAGTGGATTTCTCGTGTGGACTGATCCAGACTGAGTTTGATGGTGAGGTGGAAGTTGTTGAAATTCCTGTGGAATTCTTCAAGGGTTTCTTTCCTGTGGGTCCATATCATGAAGATGTCATTGATGTAGTGTAAATAGAGTAAGGATTCTAGCGGGTGAGAGCTGAGGAAACGTTGTTCAAGATCAGCCATAAAGACGTTGGCATATTGTGGTGGCATGCAGGTGCCCATGTGGTCACATATAGCATATGTATGTAGAAGTCATTATATCACTTATGTTCAGGGCTCGACAAATACGCTTGCCCGCTCGCCCATGGTGAGTAGATTTTACCAGCTGGCGAGTGCAGGGGGTGGACTGGCCCAGTGGGCCATTGTGACGGGCTGGCCGAAGCCTGCACTACAGGTGGCGTGGCCCCATCTGATCCACCGGCCGGGTGGAGGAATGGAGCGCCGCTGGAGAAGGGGAAGTGCGGTGATGCTCAGCGCCGGGCTGCCTGCGTGCAGCTCCGGCGCGAGGAGGCAGGGCACGAGCCAGAGGGCGGGACACCGGCAGATGCCATGATGCTGCCGTGACGTGGCGTCGTGACGTCATGGCTGGTGACCGCCGGATTAAAAAAGGCTCCAGCAGCCCCACAAACTGGAAGGCAGAAACCAGGTAGGGGAGGGGAAGGGAAGGGCGAAAAATAGGGGGAAGGGGCTTGTGCTGACAGGAGGGGAGGGGGGCAGGTCATGAGAAGAAAGGGGAAGGCACCAAGGGACAGGGGAGCAGGAGAGACAAATGCCAGGGGGCCAAGTGGAGACAATGAGAAAAGGGCAGGAGGGGAGGTGTCAGTGGGAGGAGACAGGGTGATGCTGGGAGAGGAGGGTAAGGACATTGGGGCTAGAGGGAGGAGGGGAGGTGCTGGGAGAAGGCTTGAAAGAAGGGGTGGGCATGAGAATGGTGGGGATGGAGCAAGGCATGTGTGAGGGCACAGAGGCATGAGGGGAAGGGCATCAGAGAAAAAGAGGGAAAAGGGGGGGCAGGGGCAGTGAGGGAAGGGGAGGCACCAGGAAGGTGCAGGTGCCAGGGATTCTGGGGTGAAGCAGAAGGGGAAGGACCAGAGGAGAGAGGCAGGGCAGGTGTGTAGAGGGAGGTGTTAAGAGAGGGGAGAAGGAGGGGTAGCTCACATGATCTTAAGGGCTACTGGAGGAGTGGGCACAGGGGGGAGAGAAGGGCTGGTGGAGGGGGCAGGTCTCAGGAAGGCTGAGGGCAGTGAGAAGGGCAGGAGTCAGGACAGCAGAGGAAGGTGAGGGGTTGGGGGGCAGCAGGCACCAGGGGAGCTGATGGAGCAAGGGGAGGAGACATGGCAGTGGAGGGAAAAGGTAGAGGTTTATAATATTTTTATTAATAACTTGCGTGCCACAGTGGCACATCCAAACAAGCCAGGGTGGAGGTGGCGAGTCCCTTTTTTGTCTGGCGAGTAGGGTTTTGCATAATTTGTTGAGCCCTGCTTATACTAATATTATTTTTATGTGCATTTGTCATGATTGTGAAAAAGCCCACAGCAGAAAGGTCTGTGTGTCAACATGAACAGAAAGAATAAAAAGAAAAATTTTCCAAATGGTCATTTTTCTCCTGATCTGCTCTGTATTACCTGACAAATATTGCCTTTACCCCAACACCAAAAATACTAAAAGGAAAAAATAAAAGTAACTTTTAAGGTGAAATCTGGTGGGTGACTCTCCCATCATGAATTTAAGATTTACGTGCTCTGGCATGGAACAGTTACATAATACTAATCCTACATTTGATCTCCATTAACTTTTTACACTTCATAGGCAATATGCTTATATAGACCCACATACAGACAACTAGGATAACAAGGTCTCTGTTCTGAGGAAGTTAGAAAATAAACTGCAATGATAATGAATAATATAAATGAACAATAAATAACACTGACAGTAGAGATGCAAAGGAAAACAGAAACAAGAGAAAAGGGATACTGCTCTTGGAATATATATATGATTATAGCTCAGGATTATTATATATGTATGTGTATTTACATGTACACACACACACACACACGTACACAAACTTGCACACATGAGCTATACTCATTTCATAGGTGGAACTAGCAGTAACTTTTTAGGGTGGCTAGGTGTCCGGTTTTCAATTGAACATTTGGTTGAAATGGGACCCTCTTTAGTCTGGTGAAAATGAGAAATTGAGTGAGGGTCGGGGAAAGTGAGCCATAGAGGGAGGGGAATGAAGTGGGACCTCAGAGAAGGAGTAGGAAAAGGGTTCCTGGTTTTGTTCAGTCAGAAAATTGGCAACCTTAATAGAGTCAACAGGTAATAGATATTCACAAAATGTTGATCAGATGTGGAAAATGGCTGCATAGCAAAGTCCTTTAATAAAGATATTCTACATGACCCAGTCACTAAATAAGTATGAATTCTCTCATAAAATAATCATCTGCTTTGCCCCCTTTCTCAAAGCTCTGCTAAATAAAAAATAAAAGATAGGAGCCAGTTTGTCACCCACTACTGGTCTGCTCTTACTTTTTTGTAAAAATTGTTAGTGACAGAGAATTCCATTGTGTAACTATCAGTGTCATCCCAATAATCTTTTGTCTTCACTTTAAATAGGGATGGATTTCCAACTACAAGCTTCATTAGTGGCAAGTGAAAGACTGGATAGGCTGTGAAATCAAGCACAGAAATGAAGATCATAATTACTTGGAAGCATGTGCTCCTTAGTATAGAAAAACTCAAGCAAGGAACAATTAAGTTTGAACTCAGAGGTGCTAACCTAATTCTCTACTTAAAGGGAAAAGATTTGAGTCTATGTATGGAGGGAACAGGAAAGAGGTTTTTTCCTACTTCCACCTCTGTATGGCCTCTTTCTGAACGTTAGTAGCCACTTCTTAGTTTGATCAAACAGATTAGTCGACCTGTAATATATTCTCACACAGATGAGTGCAAATTTTAATCAGAACCATATCTGAGAATTTCCTTACTTTTTCCTGTCTGGCTTCCCTGCATCTCCTCTCACTCTTTCCAGTCTTTGTTGCAGTTAAAATAATCTTCCCATCTCACCGCTCAATCACATCCCACCCATCGTCTTTCAATCAGACTTCCTCTTACAATCTAGCTTCTCCCTCTCATTCTCAGTGCTCTGCACAATTCAATGCTGGCCTTTATCTCAGCTCTTATTTCTCACCACTTTTGTTACCCTCAGCAATGCAGCTTTTGTATGCTTCATCCACTCTGGCCTTTGCACCTTTTCCCATACCACCTCTTATACTTAGAATATCATGTTGCTTGTTATTCTCCAAATGATCAGTCTTCATTCATTTCTTTAAAACAGAATTCTGCCACAAAGCTTACTAATATTAATCCATCAAAGCAAGTATGTGTGTCTGTGTGAAAAGAGGAAGACGAACTCTGCATCATTTTGAAACTTGGCCATCCTTTGGAAATATTTTGCACTATGATGGGATTTTCAAAAGTACCTAAGGAATTTAGGAGCACAACTCTCATTAATCTGATGAAGTGAGTCTTTGCCCACGAAAGCTTATGCTCCAACACTTCCGTTAGTCTATAAGGTGCCACAGGACTCCTCGCAACTCTCATTAAGTTTCACATGGGACCTGTATTTATCTCTGAGTGCTTTAGAAAATCCCACTGGATGTGTCTGAACTGTTTTGTACCCATAATTTAGGATGTGAAATCCTTTCCTAGGTACTATGCTTGTTATTATTTTGTACAGCATCAACCATACTACTGTGTGTTTAAAATTTTCGAACCTGGAATTGAATTGCAACTATAGGATCAAATTCTCCTGTCAAATACATCTGGGCAACTCTATTCATTTACATTGGCAGGTATGAAAGAGATCTATTCCAGGAATTCTGATAATTATCTTGTTAATGGCTTGATCCTGCAAACATTTACACATGTGAGTAATTTTATATATGTAAGGTCACTCACTGAAATCAAGGAGACTCTTCATAAGCCTGTGTATAAGCATATACTTCATGTGTATAAGCAGGGCTCGACAATTAGTGTAATCTACTTGCCTGTGGCATAGACCCATTTCATCAGATGTATGGAGTAGAAATTACAGAGGCAGGCAGAAATATACTAGCATGTGAAAAGACGGGAGTTACCTTCAATTGGAGGATCAGTACTAACTAGGCCAATTCAGTTGGGAGTGGTCCACATCCACCCTAACAGTAAATCAGGAGATGTGAATACCAAAACAGGGAAAACTGCTTTTGTAATAAGCCAGCCATTCCCAGTCCCTATTCAAACCCAGATTAATAGTGTCAAGTTTGCAATGAACTGTAGCTCTGCAGACTCTATAAATGAACACAAATTAGACAGCAAGAATTGTAACATACAAAAACCAGTGGGAGAACACTTCAATCTTCCTGGACACTCACTAAGAGATTTAAAAGTGGTTATTCTTCAACAACCACAACATAAAAAACATACTTCAAAGAATCCCATTGCTTTAATGAAATCTGGATCATGCCTTGAAATTTTTAAATTAATCCAGTTATGAGAGCAAAGAAAAAGCATCTGTCAAATTTTTGTAAAGATTACAATGGCCATTCTAAGGTGCTTGGTTTTGGATGTGAGGAGAGTGTGGAGGAAGAAAATTTAGGGCTCAAAATGTCCTTTTTGTCTGAAAGCAAACATGCACAATTTCAGTTGTTAATTCTAGTAAATGGCAGAGGCTTGAAACATAGGAAATTGTCTTCACTTGAGCTACTCCAAATTTACATCTAATTGAAATTAGCATCATTATCTAGTGACCATTATCATGTAAAATTCACCTGAACCAGCAATTCATAAAATTCACAGCAATTTTATGTTTTGTATAGATGACAAAGCTGAAGAATTAAAAATGAAATTCAAAATGTCTCACCTGTATTAACAGGGGTTACTCTGAATTTAAAATTGTAGGTTTGGGTAAGATCCAGGTACTTAATTGCATTCAGTGGTTGATTACCAAGCTCTTGTACCCAGTATTTACAAGTGTTTACTATAATCTTCCATTTTCTTCCATTCGAAGTGCCAAAGTCATACACAAACCATGTGCCTGAGGGAAAGGTTTTGTTGAAAGGGACTCTCTCGGGCATCGTAGCATCTGCCAAAGCACTCAGTGTGTTCAGAATTTTGACAATCAGGAAGCTGCTAAAGCCAGGAATCACCACAGTCTTCTCAATATAAGAAGAATTAAATTCATAAAAGTTTGAAAGAGAAACATTCTTCCACTCATAATCTAAATTAAGAATAGAGAATAAATTACACTTTCTATTCCATAAATTTTAGTATGCAAATCTAGAGCCAGATTATGGCACCCTCATGCAAATTGATCCCTACCTTATTACTCCACTGGAATGACAACATGTAAATTAACATATTACTCAGTGTGAATCATGGTGTGAGAATATAGCTCAATTTCAGTAAAGAATGCTCAGAGGTAATAGTTTAGGAATAAAACCACATACTCACTTTCAAACATTTGTGTTAGTTACAACTGCAATACATTTTCTTAAATTCATGTTTTTTAATTTTTTTTTTTAGTTACAGACTAACACGGCTACCCCTCTGACACTCAGAGGGCCCTCAGGATTTATGGGATCATACACAATACTATTAAAATGGTGCTCCTATGCCTGATGGCTGCCTGGGTGGGATGATGATTTTTAGAGATCTTTAGCAACACAATAATGAAAAATTTTTAAAGCAAAATTTAAACTAAGTTCCTGTAGACTAACACTGTACATTCAGAATCTGACAGTAAATACTTGGGGTTGGCAAATGCCTGTTAAGTGGCACTTGAATGGCTCTCTCACATGTTCACTGTTCTGCTAATAGGTTTATCAGGCTTTTTCACTTTTAAGTTAATTAGATACTGTCCAGAGGAAGCAGAGCTACAGAACAAGGATAGGAAGAGGCAGGAGGGTAGATATTAAGATTCAGTGGTGCCTCAAAAATTCTGGGTGCCCTACACAGCTGCATATTCTGTGTATGGGTGAGGATGGCCCTGGGAGTGAAAACTGGGTTTTAGAATACAATGGTTTTTTGAAATATGTTAATGGTAGTTGGAATATTGTTAATTAGGCAATTAAGAAAGAAAAATGAGGAAATCTGCAAACAAAATTCTCAGCACATTTGGGCTTGCAAAACTCTCTCCCGCCACTCTTCATACATCACTTGTCTCCTTAGATCTTCAAGGCTTAGATGGTTTCATATGTGTTTACATACCATCTAGCACTATGGGGCATCAGGACACTATGGGCACGTCTAGACTGCCTGCAGCTTTCGAAAGAAGATATGCAAATTTGGCACAAATTTGCATATCTTCTTCCAATCCCATTTTTGGAAGAGTTTAAAAAAAAAAAAAAAAAAGCAGTCTGGACACAGTTCTTTCGGAAAGAACCCTTTTCCAAAAGAACCCAGTACACCTACGTTTTTTTTTCCTGAAAGAACCGCGTCTACACTGCATTAATAAAAAAAAAAAACCTCTTCCAAAAATGGGATTGAAAGAAGATATGCAAATTCGTGCCAAATTTGCATATCTTCTTTCGAAAGCCATGGGCAGTCTAGATGTGCTCTATGTAATATAAACATTAAATATGAATATTTCTTAGAAATAACAACAAAAGAAGAGAAAATGGTTTCAAATTTTGTTAAAATACAGTTTGGATTTCATTGTTAAATAATGGGTATATATATTCACATGTGCATTCCACTCTTGGGTATTTAATAAAAGGAGTGGATCTCCTACCACATCTGAGTCCCACCAGCATTCACAATCCCCAGTGTTCAAGAGGCATAAGCAGCAGGAAAAGTCATTAGCACTGAAGTCAGTGAGACATGGGGATAAGAGTAGAGGGCAAGCTAACTTTAAGTACTCCTGTGCTTTGAGACCACAGACGATGGCACTATTGATTCTGGCACCTAGGTAGGAACCATCAAGTCCGAAGTTAGAAAAAATTCCTTCCACAATTGTGGCACCACACCATACTGACACTATCTCAGGACTGCTAGGGGTCTCTTCATCCTGGTGGTGCCAATACTGCAACAAATGCTGTTGGTACTGGCAGACACAGGAAAACCAGCAGGATCATAATAGTACTTGGTACCATGCCAGGCTTGTGTACCTCTGATGGCTCTTCCTATGCTGCTGTGAAAGAGAACTGTGATGCTCACTTCTCTGTGGACCCTGTAGCCTATATTGCTAAACTGCTTGCTTGCCTATAGATATGTAGCTTTATTATTTCCTTATGGTTTTTATTATATGTTTATTATAATAAGTTACGATGGGTTTATATTGGCTGTAACACAAGGGATTTGCAGCCACACCCTGAATGTTGAGCTAAGGCAAAGTTAGTATTTTTGGCTGCGACCTTTCACCCAGATTGCAAAGACGATGTGCATACCTTTTACCTGGATAGAAAGCAAGATAGAGGGACTTCTCATGGGGACTTCCAGGAATACCCTCAAATTTAGCAGGTACATCATTACTTACAAAAACCTGAAATAACTGGTTAAGACTAGAATGCATAATGAGTAGGACAGAAATAACAAATGTGATAGACAATCACAAATGTCCCATGGTAACGAATTGACATATATGATAAGTTGAAATAAGATGAGAACAATGATATACTGAGCTATAAAAAAATAACACTTCCCCATCAGTAAAATGAGGAAATACAAATTAGGAGAAAAGGAAACATCCCTTACTGAATACGTATCAAACATAACATCTGTGTAACATATAAAAGTGGAATATCAACCTAGGGGCAGTAGAAGCAGGAGAAGTAGTCCTTAGGAGATGCCAGAGTAATGACAACGGATGGTAGGGAAGGCGAAGGTGATGAGGAAGATGATGGCTAACACGTTGGGTTGTTCTAGAAGGAATGGTGTGAGTATATGGTATGGAAATATAAATGTACATTCCCTATTTATCTTATGAACTTGGGGTGTTTGTGACTTTGTTAAATGTATGAATAAACTATATTTGAAAAATATACAAGAGTTCCTATAGTGTGAGTGTTGTAACTATGCATCTTAGGGTTCCCAAACATAGAATAATTTGCCTGATCCTGGGACAAATGACCTGTCAACCCTGAAGATGGTAACTGGAAATTCATAAGTAACCTAGATCAGGCAACAACCTCTCCTCTGCACCAATTGCTGGCACCATCTGGAATGGTGCTTCTGTGGCCAGGAAAAGGAGAGTCATCTTCTTCCAAATTGGAGGTTGGTTCTTAACATTTCCCATCTCAGAGCTGCTCCTGCTTCCCCTCTTCCATATGTTTACACACTTTCATGCTACATGGGTCCTGAATTCTCCAGGTTAAAGGATTTGGCCCTAAACAGCAAACTCTTTGAGGCAGAGACAATCATTTATTTTGCATTTATACAGTGCCTAGCATAAATTAGGTGCTACTACAATATAAATGTTAAGTAATACTAAAGTTATAATTGTCACTCCAACTTTTCTATGGAAGGCAGATATCTAAGTAATGAAGTATGTTGATCAGACAAAGCAGGTGGAATTTAAAAGTTGATAGCTTTAAAGTGCAACTAGAAAGTTTTAAATTAAACTTCTAAATCATATTAACTAGAAACAACACTAACTACACTTAAACCTCTGTACTCCACGTGTCCCTAATCCAGCAACACACGTGGTATGGAGGAGGCAGCAGCACAGAGAGCCGCTTTTCCCCTTTTCCCCCAGCTGGGGGATTGGCAGTGGGCAGAGCTGCTTCTCCTGAGTCTTTTCCCATTGCTTCCATAGCCATGGGGAGCAATGCCTGGGAGTGGCAGGGAGCACAGAGCCAAGTGTGCCCCTGGGAGTGGGGCAGTAGGTAAGTGCCCCACCCCAAGGCCCTATAACACCCTCTGTGGCCTGGCAAAATCTTTAATCCTGGTATACCCTATTTCCACGAATTGTTTAATTAAAGAGGTTCAGGTGTATTAGAGAACATTAGATGTATTGAGTTTTAGGGTAGAGAACAGAAAGTGCATTTTGAAATTGTTACCTGATATTCAAACATTTCATATTTTGGAAAAGAAAGATGTTATTTATCTGCACAGTAAATGGAGCTCTTCAAAATATGTTGTCTCTATGGCTGTGTCTAGACTGGCAAGTTTTTGCGCAAAAGCGGCTGCTTTTGTGCAAAAACTTGCCAGCTGTCTACACTGGCTGCTTGAATTTGCACAAAAGCACTGACGTTCTAATGTAAGAAATCAGTGCTTCTTGTGCAAATACTTTGACGCTCCCGTTCGGGCAAAAGTCCTTTTTTGCGCAAATGTATTTGTGCAAGAGGGCCAGTGTAGACAGCTCAGGACTGTTTTGTGCAAAAAAGCCCCGATGGCTAAAATGGCGATCGGGGCTTTTTTGCGCAAAACCGTGTCTAGATTGGCACGGACGCTTTTGCGCAAAAGCATCCATGCCAATCTAGACGCTCTTTTCCGCAAATACTTTTAACAGAAAAACTTTTCCGTTAAAAGCATTTGCGGAAAATCATGCCAGTCTAGACGTAGCTGTTAGGTTTTCTGCTCCAGATATGCATGCACCCAATATGCCTGTGACTGAAGATTTTTGCCAGCAATATCTGTTTGGTCCACACATGAATTCTAGTTATCTTTGTGCTTCATTCCAAGGACCAGTTGCCACTCCATCACAGAACCCAGCCTAAGCAGATGAGTAGTAGAACATTAACATGGACCACACATCTTAAAGACCACCAGTTACTACACAGGTTACCTTTCTGAGCAATTGTGTCTATGAGTTTTCCCCTCCAAGTGCCTCCTAAGTAGTGAAATAATTATGGGGAGGGGGAGTTCAGCATCCTATCTAGTACACATGAAGTACTGCCCTGCTGAAAGAGGATTCCAATCTAGAAATCTCTAGGCTTCTAGCATAGTGTCCTGAGCAGGTTTGAATAGAGCCCCCAGTAACCTTTTTACAAATATCTATAACAGAGTTACTTTTCAACAAGACTACAGCTGTAGACTGAAGTCTAGTAGAGTGAGCACTAAGAATAGTCTCGGAAGAGGGGTCTAATGTCATGATTTTATAGCATGTTCTTATTCACCCTGAAACCCACTTCAATAATCTGAGTAGAAACAGGGACACCTTTCTTCAAATGAGATAAAGAGCATCTAGGAGATCCGTAAGGGCTTTAGTCTTTGGAGATAAAAGGCTAATATTCTCTAATGTGTGAAGAGGAGGTTACTCACCTTGGCTGTAACTGATGTTCTTCGAGATAAGTATCCATGGGGGTGCTCCACAGCAGGTGTTGGTGAGTCCCAGCGCCACAGAGTGGATTGTTCCTAGCAATGCACTGAAGACTGCGCATGTGTGGTGCACCAGGTGCACGGTGCCGTCCACGGTGCGACCATGTGCGTGCGGCCACCCTCCTCTCAGTTCCTTCTGTATCTGGAACCCAGCCTGATTGAAAAGATTTTTTGAGGGGGATCCAAAGTAGAGAGGAGGAAGGGAAGATAGTGGAGCACCCCGAGAGTCACTCATCTCGAAGAATGTCAGTTACAGCCAAGGTGAGTAACCTCCTCCTCTTCTTTGAGACACGGCCCTCGGGGTGCTCCACAGCAGGTGACTGCAAAGCAATTTGTCTTATGGGAAGTAGGGACTTTGGATCAGGAAGATAAATTGTCTTCAGTATGGCCTTTACTACTCCTGTAGAGTGAAGAAGGCCGGCAGAAAGTGCATAGTGCTTAGCGAAAGTTTGTTCTGATGTCCATGTAGCAGCAGCACATATATCATCAATGGGAAACTTCCTCAGGTAAAAGTGACAAGGAGTCCTGTAGCACCTTATAGACTAACAGATGTATTAGAGCATAAGCTTTCATGGGCAAAGACCCACTTCGTCAGATGCATGTAGTGGAAATATCCAGAGGCAGGTATAAATATGCAGGCCAGAATCAGGCTAGAGATAACGAGGTTCTCCTACAGGTTTTTTGTATATTGCCGTTCCTAATATCTGATTTGTGTCCATTTATTCTTTTACGTAGGGACTGTCCAGTTTGGCCGATGTATATAGCAGAGGGGCATTGTTGGCACATGATGGCGTATATTACATTGGTAGATGTGCAGGTGAATGAACCAGTGATGGTGTGGCTGATCTGGTTAGGTCCTGTGATGGTGTCGCTGGTGTAGATATGTGGGCAGAGTTGGCACCGAGGTTTGTTGCATGGATTGGTTCCTGAGTTAGAGTTACTATGGTGCGGTGTATAGTTGCTGGTGAGAATATGCTTCAGGTTGGTGGGTTGTCTGTGGGCGAGGACTGGCCTGCCTCCCAAGGCCTGTGAAAGCGAGGGATCATTGTCCAGGATGGGTCGTGATCTACAACCTCCAGGTCAGCTGCTAGAAGTGGGCCTCATCCTCCCTGATTGAATTAACCTCATTATCTCTAGCCTGATTCTGGCCTGCATATTTATACCTGCCTCTGGATATTTCCACTACATGCATCTGATGAAGTGGGTCTTTGCCCACGAAAGCTTATGCTCCAATACATCTGTTAGTCTATAAGGTGCTACAGGACTCCTTGTCGCTTTTGCAGATCCAGACTAACACGGCTACCCCTCTGATACTTCCTCAGGTAAGCGGTAGAAGAAGCAACCACTCTTGTGGAGTGTGCACAGACGGAGGTAGGTGGTGATAAATGATTCAAATCGTAGCACATTGTGATGCAGTCAGAGAGCCAATGGGATAACCTTTGAGAGGATATCTGATGCCCCTTGCTACGCTCTGCAATGGAGACAAAAAGTCTTGGGAACTGTCTAAAGGGTCTCATTCCGTGGAGGTAGAAGGAAAGCACCCTGTGGATATCAAGCGTGTACATCTGTGCCTCGAAGGAATTGGCAAGAGGCTTGGGAAAAAATACAGGAAAGTGTATTGTTTAATTAAGGTGGAAGTGGATCGTACTTTGGGTAAAAACTTCAGATGTGTCTGTAGAGAGACTTTGTTCTTTTAAAAGATGGTGAACTGTGGGTCTGCCATTATGGCAGCCATCTCTCTCACCTGTCATGCTGACGTTATTGCAACTAAGAATGCCGTTTTGAGTGTTAAGTGGAGAAGGGAGCATGTGGCCATAGGTTCAAATGGAGGTTTTGTGAGCACAGGTAGTATCAGATATAGGTCCCACAGTGCCTGTGGGGCAGCAATGTCAGGATATAACGCGTGTAGGCCTTTGAGAAAGCATTTGGTAATGGGATGTGTGATGACCATGGTGTTGTCAACGGTCATGTAGAACGTTGTTATTGCTGTGAGATGTACTCTAAGGGTATGTCTACACAGCAAAGTTATTTTGAAATAACAGCCCTTATTTCGAAATAACTTTCCTAGCGTCTACACAGCCAAACTGCTACTTGGAAATAAATTTGAAATAGCTGAGCGCTTATTTCGAATTTGGTAAACCTCATTCTACGAGGAATAACGCCAAATTCGAAATAGCTATTTCGAAATAAATGCTGTGTAGACACTTATTTCGAAATAGGGGGCCTCCAGCCTTCCCAGGTGGCCACTCCAGCCCTGGTGGCCACTCCAGCCTCAACCAAGAACACTCCTCTCCTTCCCCCCTTAAAGGAGTAGACTCTGGCTACAGTGCCTGTGCCAGCTCCAAGCCTGCCAGCCCAGAGCCAGCAGTCACTGCCCCTGACCCAGTGGCCCCAAAACATGAGCCAGCAAGCCACTGGCAGCCAGCCCTCCACCGCTCCCCAGGAGCAGTTTGCCAGCTCCCAGGAGCCTGCCAGGGCCCGGAGAAGGCAGGCGCCTTCCTGGTCCAGGGCGGAGATCATGGACCTTATTCCGGTTTGGGGGGGATGCCCCCAACGTCCATGATCTCTGCACTAGACGGAGGAACGCGGCCGTCTATGGCAGGATAGCTTCCAGCCTGGCCACCAAAGGCCATATGCGAACCCAGGAGCAGGTTTGCATGAAAATCAAGTTGGTCCGGCGAGACCCCCAACCCTGGGCCCTGAGCCCTCATTCCCCTCCCTCCCAGTTTTGTTAAATAAAGACCGTTTGTGTTCATGAAAATACGTGTATTTTATTTTACATCAGGAAGGTGGGTGGGGGGTGGGTAAGTGGAAGGACGTGAGGGAGGAATGAGGCACAAGCCCCTAGTGGGGCAGACCAGGGAGACTGTTAGTGCTTCTCAGGGTGGAAGCTCTCCCGCAGGGCCTCCTGGATACTGACAGCCCCCCGATGGACCTCCTGGATGGCAGCCTGCAGAAAGTGCAGCCAGGCTCACAGCAACGCGTCCAAGAGAAGCACCAGAGTGCCCAGGGGCAGCTCCAGCTCCATGTTGCGGAGTGCTGTGGTGTCCCGAATGAGAGAAACCAGAGCACACAGACAAAATGCTTTGCTGTCCCTCATCAAGGTAGGCAAGCAAGCAGGGAAACCTGAGAACCATTTGTTACTGTATGTCTTCCACATTGCAGGGGCCCTGCTGTGGAGGAGCACATCCCGAACCAGGTCTAAACACTGTAATTCTATGCCTGTGAACCATTGAGGTACCGCGCCTCAAGGTGAAGAGTGAGAAATTGAGGACGGGGAGCTTCGATTTCTGGTTAGAATAGTATCCTCGGGTTGTGTAGGAATGTGATTGGAGTATGTAAGTTCATTCTGTATGGGGGGAGAGAGGGGGAACCACGGTTGCCAGGGCCTAAAAGGTATTGTTAGGATAACCCTCACTTTCTCCTTTTGTATTTTGATGAATACCCTGTTGAGGACGGGAAAGGGAGGGAATGCATAGAGTAGGTGATCATCCCACTTGAGGATAAGAGTGTCTGAGTGAATACTTTCCCATGCCCGCCCTGGAGCAATAAAGTGGGCAATTTTTGTTTGTTCTGTGGTGAATAGGTCTGTGCAAATATCTCTACTAGAACTGAATGGTCGATCTGCCACTCATGATCTTGTGGTAGGGTCTGTTTAGGGCATCAGCTGTGGTATTTAGGATGCCAGGGAGATGGCATGCACTTATGGAGATGCCATGAGTAAGGCACCAGTTCCAAAGTGCTATGGCTTCCGTGCACAGGGCATGGGATCATGCCCCGCCTTGTCTGTTTTTAAAAAACATATAGGCAATATTGTCAGTATATATCCTGATGTGTCTTCCAGTGATGTGAGGTAGGAAATGTTGTCATGTGAGCTGAACAGCCCTGAGCTTGAGGACATTGATATGTAGCATCCTCTCCGCTGAAGTCTATAGGCCCTGGATTGTAAGGTGCCTCATGTGTGCTCCCCAGCCTGTGATGGAAGTGTCTGTAGTGATGACCACTGAGGATTCTGCGGTGTGAAAGGGTATGCCTCTGCATAAATTGTACAGCTTTGTCCACCACAGTATTGCACTTTTTACTGTGTTGGGAATTGACAATGTTTTGGTCAGGGAATGGAGGTTGGACTTGTAATTTGATCTGAGCCATCCCTAGAGGCACCTCATGAATAGATGGGCATTGAGGACCATAGGGTTGCAGGATGCCATGTGTCCAAGGAGTTGTAAACAGTCACGGACTGTGACGCGTGGCATTCTGCGGAGCGATTGGACTAGCTCGCAGATCCTTAGGATCTGTTGGGAGGCAGAGAGGCAATGACTGAGGTAGAGTTGAGGTACGCCCCAATAAATTGTATTGACTGAGTCGACGTAAGGACTGACTTCTTCTTGTTGATTAGGAGTCCCAGTGATTGGAAGCACTGTTGTACTAGATGGGTGCAGTGATAGAATTCGTCTTGAGTTCTTGCCTTGATAAGGCAATCATTGAGGTACGTATGTATGGTAATGTCCTGTTTTCTGAGGTGGGCTGAAACCACTGCTAACATTTTGGAGAAAACCCTCGGTGCCATGGAAAGTCTGAAGGGTAGTACCGTATATCAGTAGTGCTGCGTACCTAGGGTGAAATGGAGAAGCCATCTATGAGTAGGTCAAACAGACACATGAAAATATGTGTCTTGTAAGTCAAGAGATGAAAACCTGTCACTGAACTCCAGAGATGAGTTAATGGTGGATAATGTAACCATTTTGAGCTTTTGCTTCTTTACTAATTTGTTCAGGGCCCTCAAATCCAGAATTGGATGCCAACCTCCAGTTTTTTTCTGAGTGAGGAAGTAATGAGAATAAAACCTGGGGGAACAGGTTCTATAGCACCCAATTGTAGAAGGTGATCTACTTCTTACTGTGAGAGGGGTCCCTAAAGAGGGAGAGGGTGGATGGGTGGGTGGGAGAGATGAGGGAATGGACAGGAATGGGATGATGTATCCAAATGAAACTGTCTGTAGCACCCATTTGTCAGATGTAATGTTGCGCCATTTGTCATAGAATGGCAAAAGACAATAGGTGAAAGGTTTCCTAGTGTTTGGGGGCTCTGGAGAGGGTAAGATGGTTTTCAGTTTCTTGATGGACACCTCAGATTTGCTTATTGGGCTGAGGTAGATGGTTGGTAGCATTGCTCTGATTGCGTCTATGCTACTGTGCCATGGCCACATTGTTGGTGTGGTAGGTGCTCTTGCCTTTGGTATTGGTATGTGAACTGTGGATATCTCGGCTTCTGGTATGGTTTGTCTATATTGTCTTCTCCTTGTTGCAGTGTCTGAATGCCAAGGGAACATAGCATGGCCCAGGAGTCTTTCATGGAATGGAGGACTTTGTTGGTTTTATATGAAAAGAACTTTTCACCCTCAAACAGTATAACTTCCACGGACGACTAGATTTCTTGAGGGAAGGCAGAGGAATTGAACCATGAAGCCTGTCTCGTGACTGCCATGGCTGTTGCCCTTCTGACTGTGGCCGCTGCATCTAGGGCAGCTTGAAGGGCTGTCCGTGATATTGCATGGCCCTCCACGATGACCGCTCTAAACTGTGTCTTTTTTTACCTGTGTTATATCATCAACAAAAGGATTAAACTTTGTGTAACTGTTAAAATCGTATTTGCTAAGGAGTGCAGCGTAATTGGCCAGTCTTAGTTGTAATGTGACTGATGTGCAAACCTTTTTACTGAGAGTGTCAAATCCTTTATTATCTGTCTGATGGCATGGAACAGTTTTGCTACTATTTATTTCTTTGCTAAGCCACGTCGACTACCAAGGATTTTGGTGGTGGATGAGTAAATAAAAACTCCGACCCCTTTGGGGAAACATAATACGTGCGGTCTGCCTTTTTCAGGTGGGAGGAATTGAGGCAGGGGGTTTCCAAACAATTTTGGCAGGTTCCATGATGGCTTAGTTGACAGGCAGGGCAATTTTTGAGGAAGGCATAGCCTACAGGATTTTGGTAAGCTTGTGTTGTGTGTCCTGCACATCCTCCATCGCAATGTTTAGGTCAGCTGTGACTCTCTTAAAAAGTTCCTGGAAAGGGGTGAAGTCTTCAGTGGTTGCCAAGGGTGGTGGCATGATAGGCTGGTCAGTCACAGATGGTGAGTGTGTGTCTAATGATGCATCTGGACCTAAGTCAGTGGACTGCAGTTCATCAGTTTCATTCTGTTCCCTCTATATTAGAGGGGATTGGGAGAGGGGAGTGTAGCCAGACACGAACCCCATTTTTGTTTCCCCCCCCCAGAGAGCAAGAGAAAGGCAGTCAGCCTTTGATGCCCTGGGAACGCAGGTGTGGTGCCTGTCCCTGACTCTACCATAAACAGAAACCAGACAGTAAATGGGCTAGCTGACGACTGGGAGGCCTCCCGTCGCCCTGATGGCTAGTATCAGTAATTGACACGCCTGCACTGTCTCAGGAGAGGAATCTTCGCCCATCACATACCAGAGGTGCCCATTGTCTGCATTTTCACAGGCGTGAATTATGCTTTGCACCCTTCGTGGGAAACTTGGTGTTCAAAGCCATTTTTCCCTAATTGGCCACTTGAGACCAGGAAGAAGCCTACGAGACCCAAGGGGTATAAAAAAGGGTTTAGTAGCCCACCCCATTTGAGCTCCAATCACCTACACCTGCTGGCAGGTATTGATTGTCTCCCGAGGTCCGTGGGACGCCCAACCTCGCCCTACTTCTTCCTGAGGGATTGAGAGAAAGACGCTGGCCACGCCAAGTCTGGAACGCAGGGGTGAGAATTGTACCTGCAATGTGTTTCTTTATGTGTACACTTTAATTGTCACTCTGTTATAAGTTTAGTTACTTTATTATAGTTTCTTAAGGCAAACTGCTTCATTTCTATTGTAAACTGCCTTTGGTAAGGTGATTTAGCTATAAACTTTGGGAATAAGGGGTGCCCTCATTCACTTATAAATATATATATATATATATATATATATATATATATATATATATATATATATATATATACTGAACCAAGTTTCTTTATTTATTTATTTTTTTCTCCTCCTATAAATAAGCCAGTGCGTGTCAAGCTTCTGACTTGAACCTGTGCTGCTGTACCCGAACCGAACACAAAACAAAAGAACTTCAGCTGGTCAAAAGGGACAGGTATAGGGAGAGCTTGGGCTGATTTGTGTCACTCCCAGGTGACAGATCCATTGGGGCACCTCTCAGCCTCCCCAGGCTGCCCGCTGCATGAAGGGATTTCTGGATTCTAGCAGCTAAAATCTGAGGTGTTATAAGCTCTCCCTGTAAACTTATTGGGGCGCCCGTCAACCTCCTCCAGGTTGCCCGCTGCAAGGGACCCTGGTCCCAGCAGCTGAAGTCTCGGGTGTATAGCACACACACACACACACACACACACACACACTGGGGCGTCTGAGAGCCTGTTGGCTGCCCTCTGCGACGGGACCCCGGTCCTAGCAGTAAAGTCACAGACGTTAAACTATTTTCGGGGCGCCCTCCAGCCTCCTAGGCTGCCCACTGCAACGAGACTTTGCGTCTCAGCAGTTGAAGACTTGGGTGTAACACACACGCACACACTGCCCTGACCATTTCGGCTGACAGGGAGAAAGTGCTTTTATAGTGTGCTTTGTCTTAGCCTCTTTTTGTGATATTGAGGTCATGGGCTCCAATATTGCCATTGAGGTGGATAAGGCATGGGTGGTGGCATCTATGGGTATGGAGCCTACCGGGCTATGCCCACATTGGTAGTCTGGGCAAAGTCAGCATGGGATCAATGTCCTGATGTTTCTGTGCCTGGCGACAGCTGGGATGAGAAAACCCCTGCTTCCTCATCGTCATCACTTGATAAAGTAGGTGATGACATGTATTTGGATGGTTCTGAGTAAGACGGATTGTCAGTGCTTAAAAATGGAGAGTTAAAAGTTGAGGAGACTACAAGGTCTCTCTGATGCTGGTAGCTAGAAGTAGGAGTAAACGGCACCGAGGCTAGTGGGGTCGCACTTGGCACCGGCACCTGTGGTATTCCAGGTGCAGATCTCAGAGCGTGAGTATTTGCCTTCGTCTGCAATGGCAGGATGGTGACGATATGCTGTGTGCCATCAGCTGTTGTGGTGACATGGTTCACACTCTCAGGACGGTGATTTCTGCCGCTGTGCTGTTCAGTGTCGTACTCAGTGCTGAGTTCTGTGAGGCAGGCACTTAATGGCCTGTAGCCTCCATATGGTCACCATGTGAGGCACATTTGTGGAGAGCCCAGCCAACACTGTCGGTCAAATGCCGTTTAGGCGACTGCAAGTCTTGTGGCAGAGAGGTGTCACATTTCTTTGGGGATTTCTTGGATTTGTCCCCCTTACCATTGGCCATTTGCTGAGAGCCCGGGTCTAAGGAAGAGTGTTTGCCCTTCTCAATCATAAGCATTTTTAAATGGAGATCTCTGTCTCTCCGCGTTTGCACCTTAATGTTAGCGTAGTGTGGGCAGTCCCGCTGAACATGGGAGTCACCAAGATACTTGACACATTTGTGTGGCCGTCTGAGGCCAGTATTGCCTCGTTGCAGTCTGTGGAATGTTTAAAACCTGGTGAGCCCATCATCCTGGACGAACGAACGGCTTTTTTTTCCCCACTGTGAAGAACTTGGCAAACAACTAGGGAGGACAACTTGGAGTTAACTAATCTACTTATCTACAGAGAACTATTGATGAACAAAGAGCACTGCAGAGGTCCATCTTGAACTGTGGATGGTATGAAGGAACTGAGGGGATGGTACTGCGCATGCACAGTAGTGCCAGATGGTGCTGTGACCTCCAATGCACTGCTAGGAAGAATCTGCTCTGTGGCGCGGGGGACGCAACAACATCTGCTGTGGAGCACCCCCAAGCATGTCTCTCAAAGAAGAAATCTAAGTTATTCAAGATTGGCATGAGATTTAGACTAAAATATCAGTAACTGAATGTCCTAATTAAGGTAGAATTTCAATACTATTTTATCCTAGCTGATATGGTAGCTTCTAGAAAAGATGTCTTCACTGACAAATGTAGGAAAGAGAATCTTGCTAACGGCTCAAAACAGGGGACACAAGTATTATAAGGATCAAATTACCATCCCTAAGTAGAGCTCTTTCCTAGGTTGAGAGTTTCAATAACTAAATGATAAAGCTACATCATTGGACGAGGGAGAAAAAAAAAATCAAGAAACCTTCTAATGGATGGGAAAGCTGCTAATAGCTGCCAAGTGCACCCTCATGGAACTCAATAACAGTTCCCTATTTTTTAGGAATAAAAAATAGAAAACATGAGATAGCTAAGACTCAAGATGGAGAAGACCAAATGGAGAACCCCTTCCATTTCCCATATATCCTTCTCATAGAAGGGTTTCTGCTGTTAGAATGTGCTGTATGCCTATAGAACCACTAAGATTGGCACCAGGGCATTTGCTGTGGGTGGAATTGCACATCCTTATCATGCCTGGACATCTGAGATACCTTTTCTGATTAATATTCTGGAGAGGGACTCCTAGGAAAATTAGGTGGTGTGTTCTCTATGTTGTGACTATGTTAGGAGACATCAAATTAAAAAATAGGCATACAGTAGAAAGTGGAGTAATTTGTGGTAAGGTCTAAGCTCTGGTCAATACTAGAGGTTCAGTTGGTTTTGATGCCAGTCTTGCAACTCATATTACCAGGTGCATGTCTCCTGACAAAAGAAAGGATTTCAGTTCTTTTAGTACTGGGAAAACCCTGGGGGTGTAATCAACCTATCTGGTGCTGGTGTCATGGAAAGAAGTAGTAGGTACTAGTAATAGAATAATTAATTTAGCCAGTGCTGAATAACTCTTCAGAACTGACCCCTTGCCTGGTACTCAGAACTTACTTGCTTGTCAAAGCAAAGGCAAGCACTCAGAGAAGGATTTCAAATACCTGCCTAGGCAGAAAGAGAAAATAAATTCAGTTTTACACTTTAGGAGAACCAACCCCCTGAAATGTGAATTCCTTTATTTGCAAGTTTAAAATAGTGTGCACTCAGACAACTAGAATGGGGATTTTTTTGGAAAAAAAGGTCATACAAAAGATTTTCCAAAACAAGGTCCTCATTACTACACTAATCAACAGTATCTGTAACTTACCTTCAAGAATAAGCTGAAGCTTAACTGAGGTGGTATTTGACATCTTCAAAATACTTAAAGATGTATCTATAAAAGTGTTGCTTTCAGAATAAAAGGGAAACCTCTCCAGAATGTCTACGATGACAGACGCTAAAAATTGTGGAGGATATTCATGACGGAAAACATCAACTATTGTACCTGATCCTTTTGGCCTATATGGGCAGGAAGCACATATTTATTATTACATTAGACAATTTGCTAATTAAAGAATTTGTATATACTTAAGTCCATCTCTATTCACAACAGTACTTTATAGGTAAATCTAATGAACTTCAATAGGATTTCAGCATAAGTATGGAGTTAAGCATATGTTTAACCACCACTCCTGAATGGATATTCTTTCATGAACTGGCATGCTTGTCAAAGTGTATTAGAGTAGGTGTATTAGAGTAGAGTCTCTAACACAAAGCCAGAACTATTAGACTGTGCGCAATGCTGGATGCGTGTTTCTGAGATAGAATTTACTTCTAGCCTGCAGGCAGGCCGTGAAGCTTCAGTGCAGCCCCTCTAAAGTTGATATTTCAGCCCATGGACAACAAAAGCAGCCACGCCAGTCTGCACCTACTCTACTAGGTTCCTGCCTCTGGTGAATGTAGCACAGGGGCTCTCTTACAATGGTAGATGTTTTCAATCACCATGTTTTTTTTAACATCTGTGGTGCTAAAAATGCTGCCAAAGCCAGAGAAACATCTACACTAGCATTCCCAGTGGCACCTGCAACACTGCAGCTGAATGCATCTTAGAAATGATAGGAATTTTTTGTTAAAATTCCATAATGTGGACAATGCTTCAAGTAAATTCCTGGTGTGTCATAAAACTGCAGCTGAACAAAATTAATCCAGATGCAAAGGGAGACAGAGGAGTGAAAGAGGCTGTACTGATAATTTCTGAGTTATTTCTGAAGACAGGTGATCCAGCAAGGGTAGAGTGGGAAACTTACTTTACTGCAGAGCTCAACGCATATTTAAAACAACTGCTGATTGACAGTTGTTTGGATTACCTATATAGTCCTTTGCCTAACTAATGAGACAAGCACCGAGATGAGGGGGTTACTCACCCTCTGCAGAAACTGAAGTTTGTTGATATGGGTGTCCCTGCGAGTGCTCCACCTTAGGTGTTTGGGCACCTCAGTGCCCTGGCTGGAAGATTTCTATAGCAGTAATTGTGTATAGCCTGTTTGCGCATGTGCAGCAATGTTCACGTTCCAGGCAGCCAATGCACATGTGCAAACCCCAATCCCCTCAGTTCCTTCTCTGCCCTGGTAGGCACGTGAGAGGAAACCCAAAGCAGAAGGGAGGAAGGGAGAGTGGTGGAGCACCCATAGGGACACCCATCTCGAAGAACTTCAGTTATTACAGAGGGTGAGTAACTCTCTCTTCTTCTTTGAGGCTGTCCCTGTGGATGCTCAACCTTAGGTGACTATGAGGCAGTGTGTCCGCTGGAGGCGGGTGCTTCAGTCGGCGTAGTGTCTTTATGGACAGCTGTCAGGATGGAGTGGCTGAAACGGGTTCCCCTAGAGGGGTATGTGTCGAGTGTGTAGTGGGTTGCGAAAGTATGGGTGGATGACCAGGTAGTTGATCTACAAATATCTAACAGGGGATGCCCTGCATATATGCGGTTGATGCAGCCATGGCTCTGGTTGAGTCAGAGCTGGCCTTACCATGAGGGGATGCCACTAGGACCCAGAGTGTAGAAAATTGTGTCTGCTGCTGGTGCATAAGTACTCTCTCCACAGTACCATGAGAGGAGTAGAACAGGAAGAAGGCAGAATTGAGACCTTCCAAAGTTTTGGCCCAAGCGAGGGAGTATGGGGGCGTAATTTGAGCTCCCTGCCTCAGGTGCCAAAATGTTGTGGGCTGGCCCTGAGGTTTTTCCTGTGCACGGGGTGGATAGGCACATGGAAATACACATCCTGGAGGTTGAAGTTGCCAACCAGTCATCTCTGTTGAGGGAGGGAATGGCAGAGAAGGTAACCACATGGAAGCATTGGGAAAGGACATGCCTGTTGAGGCCTCTGAAGTCTAAGATTGGCCTCCATCCCACTGATTTCTTTTCCATGAGGAAATACCATGAATAAAAGCCAGTGTTGCAGTACTGGGGAACATGTTGCACTGCTTCGATGGAGAGCAGGTGATCAATCTCTTGGCATAGGAAAGTCTCATGAGATGGGTCCCTGAAGAGGGATGGGGTGGGTGGGAGGGGTTTTGGAAGGGACTGAATGGTATGCAGTACCCATTCTTTATTATGTCCAACACCCACTTGTTGGATATTATGAGGCACCAGTAGTGATAGAACGGTGCTAGGCAATGTGTGGATATCGGAGTGCCATGAAGGATGGGAGGGGAGGGACAAGTTTGACGACTCCTGACCTGAACTTCAAAATGTTTATCTAGCATTAGAGGGCTTGGACATGGTGGGCTGTTTGGCAGATTGTTGCCTCCTGTTGTGGCATTGTTGCTTTCTTTGGTCATACTGCCTTTGTGGTGAGTAAAGAAGGCAGATCTGTATCTCTGGGTATAGCCCTTATTTTGTTTACATTTTTGCACAGGAACCTGGATGCCCAGTGTGCGAAGGGTGGCTCGGGAATCTTTCAGGGAGTGCAACGAAGTGTTGGTAGACTCCTCGAAAAGCTTTGGGCCCTCAAATGGGAGGACCTTGACCCTTGTCTGAACCTCTTTTTGAAAGCCAGATATATGGAGCCAGGACGCTCTCCTCATCACTACCGTGGCTGCAAGGGAACGAGCGGCAGTGTCAGCAGAGTCTAGGGAGGCCTGTAAGGCTGTCCTGGTTATTAGGAAGCCCTCATTTGTGCTGGCTTAAAATTGCTCCTTTTTTTGTTCTGGAATGTATTTAATAAAAGTGGATATCTGTTAAAAAATGTGATGTACGTATTTTGCCAGCATAGCTGTATAATTCGAGATGCATAGCTGGAAGGAGGCAGACGAGTAGGCTTTTCTTCCCATGAGATCAAGTCGTTTCCACTCCTTATCAGGGGGAATGGATTTTGGTAAAGTATGTTTGGCCCTCTGGTTGGCAGCATCAACTACGAGGGAAGTGGCGGGAGGGTGTGTGAAGAGAAACTCCGCACCCTACAAGGAGACAATATTTTCTGTCAGTCTTTTTGCCCACTGGCAATATGGTGGCTGGTGTTTGCCACAAGTGTTTAGCGGGATCCATGAGGGCAGGATCCATGGGTAGCACTAATTTTACTGACGGTGTAGCTTGCAGTATGCTGGAGAGGTTATGTTGGGTGTCTGGCTGTGTCGTTAATGAAATTTCTAATGCATCAGCCACCCTTTTAAAAAGGTCCTGAAAAGCCCTGGAGTCATTGCCTGCTGAGAGAGGTGGTGCCATGAGCGCATCTTTCGGAAAAGAGGAGGAGAACTGGGTTGGCGGGTGTGAGGAATCATTGGAGACATCATCACTAAAAGAATGAATGGAATCAGTTTGATCCCGGGACACATCTAGGGAGGTCACCCAAGTGTTTCTCGAGTGAGTTTGAGCAGCGTGATGGGATTGTTGCTGCTGCATTCTGAGAGATGCTCAGGGGTGCCAGTAGAGCCAAGCAAGAGGCATGGTCCTGAGGGGCGGTAGCCACTGGCTGGGGTGCCATTGAGGCATCGTTGATTGTGGCAGAGGTGGCCTCCTCCTATGGGAGGAATGTCTGGGTGAGACAGCATTTGAAAAAGACACAGCTTCCTCCTTGCTATATAAGGAGGTGCAGGAACAGTTATATTTGCTGGAGAGAACCTGGCAAGTGTCCGAGAGGCATCAGTACCAAAAAGCGGAGTAGTGGGTACTGAGGTAACCTTTAGCTGTTCCAGAGATGTAAAGGAATAGGTTTGAGGCATAGGCAGCAGAGGGTACTGTGTCTGTGAGCCTTTTGCCTTGCCAGGCCGCGGGGTAGGCATGCACATTGACAGAGCCGAGCGTGGGGCTTTAGTAGACCCGCTATTTTTATAAGTGGCAGCATGCGGGGTCTGCGCAGGCAGTGCCATAGCTGTGTTGAGCTTTTGTGCAGCAAAGGGCTTAGGCTTGTTAGCCTGTTTCAGCATTGAAGCCAGGTCTTGGGACCCTCAGGGCGCAGTGGGTGATTGCATCCCTGGCAAGCTGTTGCCCAGAACCCCCACAGGGGACAGAACTGGCTTGGAATTGTGGGATCACCCTTTCTTGGGTGAAGGGGACTCCCTGCTAGTATCTGCATTTATCCTCTTAGATTTTTTTAGAGGTTGCAGAACTCACAGCTGAGGCAGGTGCCCCCACTTTATCTGACATCACCGCTTAGAGAGTGTAAGTGGGGATGCAGGAAAAATCCAAAGATTAAGTCTAGTCAGATTGCTATTGAAGTGAAATAGCTGCCTTGCGCATGCAGTATTTGCTGTGGCAGTCAGGGCTCTATGAAAAAGGCCCCGAGGTACTGCGAGTTCCCCTCTCAGGCAGTAGAGATAAGCAAACGCCCATCTGGGCGGGAAATATACAAATGGCAAATCGGTGGCATTGGGCGCACTGGCCGTGCCTGAGGGGAAGGGGGGTGTCCTGAGGAAGACTCTGGGGAGGATCTCCTCAGGTGGTTAAAGATTAAAAGAGTAAAAGAATAAAACAGTAAAAATAATAAAAACCAGTAAAATCATTAGTAGCACGGAGGGGAGAGCCCATGTAGGGCAATCCCTGTAAGTGGAAAGTGGCAGGCAGTGAGCCTCCGCTTATTTATGGTTCCGCGGTTTGACATTGTCATGGCTCCTTCCTCATTCTGGCACGATGAATGCAGAAGTGGGGGCCCGCAAAAGTACCCCAAAACTTTATCTTTCCAGGCTTTGGTAAAAAAACTTCCTCCCAAAATCTTAACAACCGCTGCCACCACCCAAGTAATGATAAGAAAATCAGGGGAGAGATCACTTGGGAAATCTCACCCCTGAAGTACAAACCAGGACACAAAAATTAACCAATACCAGGTTAATAAAAAGAAAAGAGAAAGAACTTTTATTATCGCCACAATATTCTTGTTGCAAGCATAATGACTAGATGGTAAAGTCACAAAGTAATATACTCATGGGGAATTCCACCGTCGGCCCAAACTTAGTTGCAAAAGAGAGAAAAACCCATTTTAAATGCACAGACATCAGATCCCATTTCCCAAACCATAAAACAATAAAACCTAACAGATTTATCTAAACTTTACCCTACTTACAGAAGAGTCTTTTCTTGGAGGGAGACATTCTGTCTGTCTCCCTCAGTAGCTGGAGAGAAACTGCCCAGGAACAAAGAAGGGAGTAATCCAAAATTCCTTTGTCCCAGTATGAAATTCCTACCTACATTCTTATTGGCCAACTCTACCTGGCTTAGGTAGTTAACCCCTTAGTCACACTTGTGCAGAGCGAAGGAAAAGGTTTTAAAAGGCTAATTCTGACTAAAAGGTAAGGTAAAACGGCTATCTAGCTAATTGAGGAGCTCAATGCGGAGCGCACTGCGGGTTCCAACTGGTGCCAGAGGTGGCGGAGAAGGAACTGAGGGGATTGGGGTTTGCGCATGCACGTTGGCTGCCTTGCGCATGAACATTGCTGTGCATGTGCAAACAGGCTATACACAAGCACTGCTACAGAAATCTTCCATCCGGGCATGCTGAGGTGCCCAAACACCTAAGGTGGAGCACTCACAGGGACAGCCTTGAAGAAGTAGTGGCGATGGTTTGTTTCAGGTTATTGTTCACTTGGACTGTCATGATACACTTCGCACAGCAATCAGAAGGTAAGATTTTAGCCCATTAGACAGAGAAACCTCTTTAATAATATTATCATTGATATCATTTAATAATACTATCATGAAACTGTCTTTAATTATACTAAATGCTCTAGTAGACGTTCACATTCAACACAAAGTCAACCCACAATTAGGTTATGACTGTCTGCTACTGTGCAAATAAGCCATTAGGCTGGAGAGGCAGGGTTGATATAAACTGGCAGAGCAATATTAGGACATTTTCAGGAGTATTCATTTACAAAATTAAAAACCAAAAATAACCACAAGCAATAGAGGAACTAGATCAAAACAAAATATTATATGTACTCAGCTATCTCTACCACAGCTACCTAAAAACCCTCCTCACCAGTGCTGTGGTGATTCAACCCATGTCAGTACACACAAGGAGGAAGCTGCCATCAATCCAAGCTGCATTAAAATACTCTCACACATGAAAGGGGTAAATACTACAGGTTGAACCTCTTTAGCCTGGCACCCTCAGGACCTGACCAGTGCCAAACCAGGGAATTTGTTGGACACCAAAAGATCAATATTATCATTATTAATCAGTATTTCAACACCTTCACTGCTTTTGGGGCTTTTAGAAGACATTTAGAGGTAAATTAGAGCTAAATAACAGCATAGAGCACTGAGAGCCAGGATTGGTGGCTGTAAACAAACTCTCTGGGACTGTAGGAAATTTGGCCACCACATAGTAAGTGGACATCAGTCTAACTAAAATCATGCTGAACCACAGATGTTGCCGGACCAGAGAGTGCTGGACTAGGGAGGTACAACCTGTACAGTTGTAAATCAAATAAAACTCCCACTGAAAGTCTTACTGGACTCAATGGTCTCCTAGTAAACACCACTTATGACTCTCCTTCTGAGTACCATTTTACCAAGACTAATTGTCCACTGGAGCAACACTGGCAACCATTAGAGGACAAGTGAGTCACATTTTCAGTGTTTACTGTTAGCCATCTGGCAAAAAAAAAAAAAAAAAGTTTTCTGAAGTCTAGTGAGCATCTATTGGACTTCAGTGCAAACTTTGCTTGCTGCACACCAATACTGGACCCATCCTTTTCAGAATGGAAAAAAAGTAATGATTGACAGAAGACACTATAGTCAACTGAAATCTGCCTTTGGTTATACCCAGACTACTTTAATGAAGCCAATGGGTTTGAGAAGTATGACTGAAAGCAACTCTTTGCCCAATGTTTCCAAATTCCTTCAACATGGTGTTTAAAACATTATAATAAAAAACAAACTATGAAAAAAGGAATTTGACAGTGTCCTTTTAAATGATTAAAGCATGAAAATACTGAATACTCTTTGATAGTTATAATGTATCAAGAGCACATCTATTTACCGATATTTTAACACTTTGCCTTTGTGCAGCTCATGAAATCTTGACTTTTGGATACTTCTTGATTTTCCATTCAATGGAATATGTTCAAAAAATACTACTTGTTCTTCAGTGATATACTGTGGAGACAATGGGCTATCAAAACCTATGTCATCCTCCTAGAATAATGGAAAAATGTATGTGGTTAGCCTTTTTCTTGTTATTCTTCTTTGCTTAAACTCAATAAAATATATAATTGTAGTGATGTCTTGAAAACTGATCAAAGACAAATAAGTGAAATTACGATATTTCAGATAATCTGTCAGCCTCCCATACAATGTTACAAATATTTTCTAACACCTGCAGAACTAAAGAGTTCTAATATTGAGATCACCATGAAAAAGGCAACAGTAATCAAGCTTAACAGAATGGTGTTTCTGGTACAGAAGTTATTTCCTTTGCTACGTAAATACAAAACTGCAGCATCTGAGATTTGCAAATGTTTTTAAATGGCAACAAAAATATTTTTAGTTCAGTGATTTTTTTAATAGCAAGAGCTGCCCCTCCAATAAGTACAAGACATATATTACTGGAAAATCACTTGTTTTCCATTTGATTTAATAGATACTATGTCAACTTCTTTCTGTATCATTATTAGCAACTATGGAACAGGATCAAATTTCCTGGAATCTTTGCAATTGAAATTAATTTTTTTTAGGTTGGCAACATCGCTTAGGCCAATAGACTCAGGCTATGTCTAGACTACAGAGGTTTTTTTCAGAAAAATGGCCATTTTCCCCACAAAACTTGAGTTATGTCCATTCTGCAAGCGTGTTCTTTCGACAGTAAATAGAAAGAACAGATGGCTTTTTGCACAATTGGTAATCCTCATTCTGCAAGGAAGAAGCCTTTTTGCAAAAGAGCCTTTTTGCAAACAGGCATGTGTGGATGGGGAAGAGGGAGTTTTTCAGAAGAAGAGGGAAGAGGAAAAAACGCAGATGCCATGGTGGCCATTCTGTCCATAGCAATCATGGTTTACATGCGAGATAGTGCTTTTTCGATGTGCTTTTGCAGTGTGGACTCCCTATTGTGCAAGGAGTTTTTTCGGAAGATCTCTTCGGAAAAAAGCATCTTGTGCAAGAAGCCTGTAGTATAGATGTAGCCTCATTGGCCACGATTTTACCTATGAGTGACTAAACTCCATTTAACCTCCCCCTTCATATTCCTGCATCATGCCTTTCTTTTTTATAATGAAAGAAAGTCAATTTCCTCACAGTTCTTAACCCATTTATTTCAGTATTATATAAAATATAAAAAGAAATGAAATTTACTAGTACTCAGTGTATATATAAGGCCTTAAATTCATGGTCCGTTTTGGTCAATTTCACAGTACTAGGATCTTTAAAATGGTAAATTTCATTATTTCAGCTATTTAAATCTGAAATTTCACAGAGTTGTAATTGTAGGCATCCTGACCCAAAAAGAGTTGGGAGAGTCTCAAGATTATCCTGGGGCTGAGAGTTTGCAGCACTGCTACTTTTAATTGTGTACTGTTGCTGGCAGCGACGCTGCCTTCAGAGCTAGGCAGCTGGAAAGTGATGGCTGCTGCCTGAAGCTCTGAAGGCAGAGCTTCCACCAACTGCAGTGTAGAAATAAGAGTGGCAATATCATATCATAAGTGCTGCTGCACAGTATTTCTACCCTTACTTCTGCATGGCCTTCAGAGCTGCCCCAAAAATAATCTCACAACCCTCCGCAACTTCCTTTTGGCTCAGGGCCCCTAATTTGAGAAATGCTGGTCTCCCACATGAAACCTGTATAGTACAAGGTAAAAGTATACAAAAGACTGTATTTCACAGGGGAAGGCCTGATTTAATTATCCATGACGCATAATTTTTTAATGGCCATGAATTTGATAGGGCTATGTGTGTGACCTGGGTGATTTAGCTCTCTTCCATTTAAGGTAAAATCCACTCATATGTCAAGAGCATACTCAAAGTCCTCTGCCCCATTCAAGTACACCATTGCACCATCTGTTAGCAAGGAAAGGCCTATGCAAACCTGTGCTGACCCTATATAGGATGGCCAGACAACGTTGTTTGAGGTGGAATGTGGAAATTGACTACTGGAGACACGCTGACTTGTACTCATCATAAAAGCAAAGAACAGATTATGACTTATTCCAGGTCATGGACTAGAAACACACAAATGGTGGAAGTATAGCAGCCTTGCAGCTCATCCAAAGGATGAGGGTGGATTCCCTCCGCTCCTAGTACAAAACTTGAACTTTGTGCCTGGGGAGGGAAGAGATGGTATAAAAGTATCCTAAACCAATTTGATAATTTTGTTATACAGCTAACCTGTACTAGGGTGATAACATCAAGCAGGCTTATTTCCAGACTATCAGAGACCGATTTATTCAGAGAAATTATGTTTAAAGACCCCAAGTGGTCGTAGTATAAATTGAAAACATGGAATGCTGATGTTGTAAGCCGGGCATATCTTTCTAAACCTACAAAGAAAGAATATAAGACACTATATTGAAAATGGATCACAAGCACAAACAAAACTTGGTAGCATAGTGAGTTCAGGTTTATTGCAATAAAGTTGAAGGGTACTCCTGGTTTCTGAGGGAGCTGTGGTGACTCAGGATGATACTTTTTTTAAAATCTCTGAGAAACAAGCTTATAGTAAGCTAATAAATAAAAAACTATTTAGAACAAAATCACAAACAAATGTAACTGAATGATTATCTCCTAAAGCACATACTATTTAAGGTCCTGAATCCTGTACTGAGTAGGGATGTAAGCGACTAGTTGACTACCCGATAACATATGCTTATCAGGTAGTTGAGTAGTGACTAGACTAATCGCTTCCCCCCTTTGCTGCCTCTATCAGAGAGAGACAGCAAGGGGGAGAGCAGGAGCTGGTGCTGGGGGAGCCAGCTTAAAAGCTGGTTCCCTCCAGTGCTGCCTCGGGTGGGCAAAAGAGGCAAAGGTATAGTGGGGGACTGGAACAAGCCAGGAATCAGCCAATTCCTGGCTAACTCCCAGTCCTCCCCTTCGCCACTACGTGTCTGCTTTTTAAACGTATTAAGAGCCAGGTGGGGGGACCGGGAATGAGCTGGGACAGCTGATTCCCAGCTCACGCTGTTCCTCCCACTACGATTTTACTGTTTCTACTTTATTGAATAATTGCGTAGTTTTGTGTAGTTCATGGAAATTCCATCAACTACTCAATTAGCTGATTACCCGCAATTTAACATCCCTAGTTCTGAGCACTGTAGTCAGCCTTTGTGTCCTTTATTATCATGGATGTTCTGCGTGGGACAGGGGATCTATGCATACAACCACACTGCAGTCTCAAAGGCCCAAAGCTCAGGCAAGTCTCAGGCCCAAGCTCTGCAATTTGTGAAGTCAATGACAAAATTCGCAACGACTTCAATAATGTGTGAGGCATACTATTATTGATGCTCAGCCCAATCAGATTGTCTGCTCTGCAGTTTAGATGTGTATGTTAATCAGGGCCATCTTTAAGATTTATGGGGCCCTATTCAGTAGTATAAAACTGGTGCCCCTATGCCCAATGGCAGCTGGAGTGGGATGATAAGTTTTTAGAGATGTGATTTTATAATCTTCAGCAACACACTACTAATGAAATATTTTAAATCAATTTTTAAATTAAGATTCTGTAGACTAACACAGTAAATTCAGAAACTGACAGGGATTGACAAATGTCTGTTAAGTGGCTTCATTACCACTTGAATGGCTCTTTCACAGGTCTTGCAGGCTTTTTCACTTTTAAGTTAACTAGATCCTCTCCAGAGGAAGCAGAGCCACAGAACAGAGATAGGAAGAGGCAGATGGGTGGACATTAAGACCCAGTGATGCCCCAAATTTTCAGGTGTCCTATGCAACTGTATATAGGTAAGGATGGCTTTGATGTTACTCCTACTACGACAATACAAAGAGCTTTTCCAACCAAATGAAAGTGCATTCAGAACTTAATGGAAGGTATGAACTGGATGTATTATTTTTTGTATCAGTTTAAAAGATTTCTTGTATCCCTTCAGCCAAGGTACTTCAAACTAATGGTAACAAAGAACTCTCTTGAAATATTTTTCATGGAGTATGGTTAGCAAAGCAGTTGCCCTGGGTCAGTTCCTGACCACTACAGAACTAACTCTGAATTCCTCACCTGCTTTAGCAAAGAAGATGCTTTCCTTGTCTGTCACAAATGCAATTGATTGACTATAAACACACATATTTGTTTTTATAATTATTTCATTCTCCAGAGTGATTAACAACATAAAAGTGTTGCCTCCATCATCAGAAAACCAAACCTATGGAAAAAAACCAGTTGTGACAGTTGAACTTCTGCCCGCAGTCCCAGTTTGTTCATAGGATAGTATACAGACAATCTTTTTCAAATTAGCATTTGCTGGAAATAATCAAAGTAAATACCGTAGCCTCACAGTTATAAAAATGCAATGCATTTGATTACATACATAGGTAAGTATTACAGAAATACCAAGCTGCCCCAAAATCTACAACTTGGTGTTTTTTAGAAAATAATCCCTAGTTGGCAAACAAAGTTTCATTGTGACTAAAATGTGTTCATAATTAACTAGAACTCATTTGAGAATTCTCCTCCACCATACCTGAATTAAAGGCTTACCCTACTTAAACTGAGAAGTACCTCACTTCACAAAGTCACACCTGATTTAAATGAGACCGTTCACAGACCCTGTTTAGCAGGAGCAAGGGCTGCAGAATCAGGCCAAGAGAGTTACTCACCTTGTGCAGTAACGTCTGTTCTTCGAGATGCGTGTCCTCATGGGTGCTCCACTCAAGATGCTGGGCTCGTCCCGGCACTGCAAAAGGAGAATCTTCCTTAGCAATAGCCCTGCCGGCCCGCGCATGCGCTCCTGCTGTCTCACGCCGTTCGTGCTGTTACAGCTGAGTGCGGGCCGGCTTGTCAGTTTCCTCCCAACTGGAAGCATCTGAAAGATAAAAACAGAAGCTCCAAAGCAGGGAGGAGGGTGGGTCGTGGAGCACCCACGGGGACACACATCTCGAAGAACAGACATTACTGCACAAGGTGAGTAACTCTCTCTTCTTCGTCGAGTAGTGTCGCCAAGGGTGCTCCACTCGAGGTGAGTACACAGCAGTGGTTCAATGCTATCGGTATGCTTCAGACTTATGGTCTCTATGCTGTGGCCAGAACTGCTTGCGCCACCACTGAATTGTTCTTCAATATTTTCTTGAGGGCATAGTGTCTGGCGAAGGTAAGAGCAGATGACCAAGTTGCTGCATGGCATATGTCCTGCAAGGGCACACCTCTAAGGTAAGCAGTGGATGCGGCCATGCCTCTGGTGGAATGGGCGTGAGGCCGTCTTGGTAAAGGTTCATGCCGTAGGGCATAACAACGTGTGATGCAAGAGACGATTAAGTTGGAAATACGTTGTGCGGAGAGCCGTTGGCCTTCCGAACGCTCCGCCGTGGCTATAAGAAGATGCCGAGACTTCCTAAAAACACGCGTTCTGTCCAGGTAAAAGGCCAGCACTCGCCTGACATCGAGCATATGTAGACATGAGTCTTCTGGTGAAGAATGTGGCTTTGGATAGAATGATGGCAGGCTTATGGGCTCGTTTATATGAAAAGGAGAATTCACCTTCGGGAGGAAGGGGGGGTGGACACGGAGCAGTACCCCATGCTCAGAGAATAGTGTGTACGGTGGGTCAACGGATAGAGCTGCCAATTCACTAACTCGGCATGCTGAAGTGATTGCCAGCAGGAATGACACCTTCATCGTGAGCATACGCAAGTCGCAAGTGGCTAGTGGCTCAAAGGGGGGGCGGGGCGAGTTAGCGTGTCCAATACTAAAGCCAAATCCCACAGCTCTGGTGGGCTCTTGTAAGCCGGATACAGATTCCCTAGCCCCTTTAGAAACCTTTTAGTGAGCAGATGGGCGAACAGCGAATGACCATCGATGGGAAGACAGAAGGCCGAGATTGCTGCCAGATGAACTTTAAGCGAACCAATTGCCAACCCCGCTGACCTTAGGTGGAGAACATAATCAAGGTAAGGACAGAGGGTCAAAGTTCCTCGCCGCACACCAAGATTGGAACCGATACCATTTGTAGAGGTAGGTCTTGCGAGTGGTTAGGCACCTGCTGTTTATCAACACGTGTCTCACTGCCTGAGAGCAGGTCATCTCTGGCAGTTGGAGCCAGCTAGGAGCCACGCCGTCAGGTGCATGTGGTCGATGTCCGGATGCACCATCGCACCGTGCTGTTGAGACAGTAAATTGGACAGCCTCGGTAGTCGTCGTGGCTGAGCCATGGACATTCTCGACAATTGAGTCAGCCAAGTCTGTCGGGGCCAAAAGGGTGCTATGAAAATCACTGTTGCGCCCTCCAATGTTATCTTCTCCAGTGCCCTCTGAATGAGAGGAAGCGGAGGAAAAGCATAGAGCAGATGGTGACTACTCTAGTCGAGTAGAAAGGCGTCCCCCAAGGAATTCGTGCCGACGCCTGCTCTCGAGCAATAACAATGACACTTTCTGTTGTGATGGGTGGCAAAGAGGTCTATACTTGGGAACTCCCAGAGATGGAAAAGATTGCGAACAACTTCATTGTGTAACTCCCATTTGTGTTGGGGAAGGAAGTGTCTGCTGAGGGTGTCGGCGATGACATTGTCCTTGCCGGGAAGGTATGATGCGATAAGGGTTATACCGTGCCGAATTGCCCAGTTCCACAGACGTATAGCCTCCGCGCAAAGGGGGCGTGAGTATGCACTGCCTTGCCTGTTGATATAATAAACTGTGCATATATTGTCGGTGAGAATGTGAACCGTAAGACCTCCGATCATGTGGAGGAAGTGCCTGCAGGTGTTGAATACAGCTCGCAGCTCAAGGAAGTTTATGTGCTGAGTCGATGTAGGTCCAGGATAGGTCTCGAACCACCTGACTTCTTCTGGGTGAGGAAGTACCGAGCGTAAAAGCCTCTCCTCTGGAACTGAATGGGTACCCTCTCCACTCCCCCTATGGTAAGTAGCCGAGAAACCTCTTGCTGTAGAAGAGTCTCGTGAGAGGGGTCCCTGAAAAGGGACGGGGAGGGTGGGGAGTGAGGAGGGATTGAGTTCAAAGGAATGGCATATCCTGAAGCGACTATGTCGTTGACCCAGCGGTTGGTGGAAATCAGAGACCAACGGTGTTGATAAGGCCTCAGCCGATGATGGAATAAATCTTGTGGATTGTGTAGCCCCTCCGTCAAAGGGGTGATGCGCAGTCCCTCAACCGACATGTCAAACTTGCTGCTGCCCCTGCTGGTGGCCAGCCACCTTGTTAGGTTGTTGTCTTCGTTTCTGTTGGTGTAGTCTTGGTCTCTGCTGCTCGTATGGTTTGGTACGGAATGTCGCGTAAGAGAAAAGTCTCTGTTTGTTATAGGGCATATATCTCTTGTGCTTATATGGAGGCGTGTACATCCCCAGCATTCTCAACATTGTATGGGAGTCTTTGGTGGAACACCTGATCGGTGGATTGAGCAAACAGTGACTGACAATCAAAAGGTAAGTCTTCTACCTTGTTTAATAGATCTTTCAGGGCAGTGGCTTGATGTAATCAGGACGCACGACGCATGACTACAGCAGTTGCCAGGGCCGGCCTGAAGTATTCTGGTGCCCCGGGCATGGGTGCGCGGTGCCGCCCCCAGGTGCACGGCACATGCGTGGGCCCACCCGTAGGGAGCGGGCCCCGCCCTCCTAGGGAGTGCAGGCCCACCCCCGGGATGCATGGCGCATGCGCAGCCCAGATAAAGCTGCTGGCGCGCAGCCCAGCCCGGCTACGGCCATTAGCGTGCAGCCCAGGGCCCGCCCCTAGGGCGCACAGCGCAAGCGCGGCCCAGTCTGGCCCGGCTGTCACTGCTGGCACATGCGCCGGGCCATGTAGGGCCCTGCGTCCGTGGGGGAAGGGCGTTGCTGGCCGGCGCCGTGGGGATGCAGGCGGGCCGGCGCTGCAGGAGCCGGGCGCACGGCTCCTGATGGCAGCTGTAAGGGACGCCACGCGCCCCTTACAGCTGCCATCAGGCGTCCCCCATCGGTTGGCGCCCTGGGCAGCTGCCCGGCTCGCCCATGCCTCCGTCCATCCCTGGCAGTAGCTGTGGCTCTAGCTGCTGCATTGGCTGTGTCCAGGGCAATCTGCAGCGCTGTTCGAGCTGTTGCGTAGCCCTCCTGTATTACTGCCTTTAAGATTTGATGCTTAGAGTCCGGTAAATGTTCTAGAAGAGGGACTAATTTCGAATAATTGTCAAAATCATGATTTGCGAGGGGAGCCGCGTAATTACACATTCAGAGAGCTGTGGTGGCAGAAGAGTATACTTTCCTGCCCAAAATGTCCAGGCACTTAGCCTCTTTGTCGCTTGTGGTGTTTTTAGTTTGTGTCGTCTTGGATCTCTGTTGTGCGGCGTCCATGACGAGGGAATTGGGCTGGGGGTGAGTGAACAAGTAGTCCGTACTCTTCTGGTTTATAAAATATGTCGGTAAGGAAGCAGCTGGAGTCTGCCAGATATCACTGGCAATCTCCAAAATAGCCTCATCAAAGGGGAGCGCCAGTTTCGACTTTTGTGAAGGTTGTAAGTTCTTCAGCAAAGGGTGTTGTTTGTGCTGTACGTCCGTAGTTTGAATGCCCTGAGATTGAGCAACCCTCTTAAAGAGCTCTTGAAATTGCTTATGGTCTTCCATGGGAGATAGCTCTCCAGGGAAGACTGTGTCGTCCGGCAACGATGATGAATTGTTGGCTGGAGAATCAGGGCTCCATGGTTCCCTGTTCGGGGTGTGATTATCTTCATGCTCACCGTGGTTAGAAACTGAGGTAGTGTCCTCCACAGGTGCTGGTGGAGCTGCAGGAGAGGGTACACGAAGTGGAGACACCGGGCAACTGGACCGCGGAGATCGCGAACGCGGGTATCGCCTACTATGAGAGGAAAGATGGTCGTCATAGTAACGGTCATATCTCTGATGGTGAGTTGGGGAGCATCTTGGAGAGTATCCTCTGGATGCCTCGTATCGACGTGAATATCCTGAGGGTCTTGAGGATCTTTGTGAAATAGATCTAACAGAATAACGAGATGGAGATCGAGAATAGCGAGAATAGTGACATCGGTAGTAACGCCAGAACGACGAGGTGACCTATGGTAATGATCTCTGGTGGAGGCATAACGAGGAGTGTGATGGTTGCCCGAGCAAGACGAGGCCGGTGACCAGGGTCCTGGAGAGAACACAGCTCGGTCTGGTGTGGGGGAAGGTGTCCGAACACGTCGTGACTTATGTTGTGCCTTAGCTGGCACCGAAGAGTTAAGAGGGGAAGACGGTGCCGTTTGAAGTGGAGTGGCTGGCAATGAAGCAGCCCCGATAGAACAGCTGCTATGCGGGTGAATCAGCGGTGCCGCAGGAGCTGACAGCTGTACTGGTGCTGGAAGAGGCTGTGCCGGTGCAGAGAGCTGCGTGGTGCCAATGCTTGCCTGCGGCACTGGTGCCGGTGCTGTTGCTTGCGGCACCATGGAGAGCGTGGCTACAGCCGCCGGCACCGCAGCTGTAGGTGCTGGCAAGGCTGTGGTAGTCTGTGCATGCGCCGCATAAGCCGGTGCCGGGGCCGCCATTGCCTGCTTCAGAGTGGCCGTTAGAGCCGTTGCCGGTGCTGATTCTGCCCGCGGCCCTTTGTAAGGAGCCGGCATCGGGTCTTTGGGGGGGGGCAAGGCTCGGGGCGGAAGCACTGCGGCCCTTGCCCGTCTTCTCAACCGGGTGCCTCGGCAGCGTGCCAGAGGTGCCCGGTCTGTCCCCCACACTCACTCTCTGCGACCGTCTAGCTGGTTTGTGGAGCTCTTTAGTGAGTGAGCGAGCTGCGTGAGTCCCGGAGGCAGTGGAGGATGGCTCACTCACATTGGGAGTCTGGAGGGCTTTGTTAAATAAAATCACTCTGACACACATCTCACAATCGCGCCTGGCGCGCGCTGTCAATTTCATACAGTGTGAGCACTTCAATAGGATGTGCCCGTCCCCTAGACATTTGACACAGCGCGAGTGTCCATCAGATGCAGGCATGGCATCCTGACACTGCGAACACTTCTTGAACCCAGGCATGGTCTTCTTTGCTAAATGTTAAAGTCAACAGTTCTGTTTCTCTCTCTCTTTTTTTTTTTTTTTTTGGCTACTGAACAATAAAATATAGAAATAGGACGGAAAATAAAGATTTTTAAAACTAACTAACTGAAACTATTAACAACTATACTAACTATGAACTGCCAAGTGGCAACTAAAGTCTCTAATGTAAAACTCCCTTTTCTCCTCAGGCCAGAGAGGGAGCGCGTCCTAGGTCCGTCTGCGGCCGCGGATGGTTGAAAGGAAACTGACAAGCTTTTTCGGAAGAGATGCGCTTTTGCGAAACAGAGCGTCCAGACTGATTGGACGCTTTCTCGCATAAAAGGACACCCGGAACCACTTCATCCAGGCTTTAGGTCACCATTTGCTTCTGAGTGCTGGTGCTGGAGCCTTGCAGAGACAGGTGCTTAAAGGGACCCCCCTGGACAGCAGTATCTCTGCTTCTGTTAGGTGCTTGCTATCTCTTTGAGGGACAGCAAAGCTCTCACAGTGCCTGCTGTGGTTGCCCTGTTCTTTTTTGCATGCCACAGCTTTGTTCTTTGTGCCATGGAGCTGGAGCTGCCCCTGGACATGTGATGGCCCCACACAGCCTTGCTGAAGTTTTTGTAGCACTTTGTGCCAGCTGCCTTCCTGGTCCTGTATGACCTGGACCCTGAGCTTATTCTGGGGACCCTCTCCATGGCTGCGGCTGCTCCACTTTGGCAACTGCACCCCACAGTGGAGAGGCATTTTTGGAGGCTCAACACCAGTTTGGACTGGTGGGACCGGCTGGTCCTGGAGCAGTGGGACAACCAGCAGTGGCTCCAAAACTTCTGCGTGCAGAAGGCCAACTTTTTGGAGCTATGTGCCTGGCTCACCCCCACCCTCCAGAGACACGACACTCAACTACAGCCCGCCATCACCCTGGAGAAGCGGGTTGCAATTGCCCTGTGGAAGCTCGCCACCCCTAACAGCTACCGGTCAGTGGGCAACCAGTTTGGCATGGGGAAGTCCACCGTTGGGGCCCTCCTCATGGTGGTAAGAAGCTCTCAGGCTGCAGTCCCTGCAGGAGGGTGGGGGAGAGTGTTGCATAAGGGGGACCCTCAGGAAAGGGGGGCTGTGGGAGGTAGAGTGGTGGTGGGGAGGGAAGCCCTCTCCCTAGGGGTTTTTGCCATCCCACCCTTACACAGCCCTGCTGCTGGGGGGGGGGGGGCAGCTTCATAGGAGGTGGCTCCTGGGGTGTTTGGGGGGGCAGGAAAGGGGAGCAGGGTGGGCTCCTCCCAAGGGCTCAGGCACCCCCCTTCTCATTCTCTGTTTTGTGTGTTTCTTTTATCTCCTGCAGGTGGTGAGGGCCATCAATGACACCAGTAACTCTCCCCAGGACCTCCTCCCTAGGGGCCTCTGCCTTGCGGCGGCCCTATCCCTTCTCCACCACAACCCCTCTCTCTGCCCTTTCCCTGACTCCCAATAAACACACATTTGGGTTTCAAAAAATAGCAGTCTGCATTAATGAAAGATTCAGAAAAGATGGGCAGGGGGAGGGCGGCTCATAACTGGAAGGGGAAGGGGCGGCTCGTTGTGCCACCGCGGGGAGTGCGGGGACCTCATTGGGGTTGTGTGGGTTTGGGGAGCACAGGGCGGTGGACAGGCGGGGGGGCTGAAGTGGGGTCAGGGTTGTCAGAGGCAGTAGGGGTAGGGGCCCTAGGCTAACTTGTGGAGGGGACTTGGGCATCACTTGGGGAGGGAGTTGAGGCATAGTAGGGGGGGCAAGCAGATGGGGAATGGGCATAGTATGGGGGGCAGGAGGATAGAAGCCAGGCATCAGGTGGGTCTGCCATCATGCAGGACATGGATAGCACACATGTTGTCACACCGCTGCATCAGCTGGTCCCCGGCACGGTCCCGCCCTTACAACTCTGTGCGGATCTTGTGCAGCAGGGTCTGGTGATGTCATGACGGACACTGATGTGCTGGCGCATCAGCTTTTCGTCAACCCTGGCACACCTTCGGGTCCCCCAGGCTCTGGCAGGTGGCTGCGGTGGTGTGGCTCACTCCTCAGTCCTGGCTGGTCCGTTTGTGGGGAACACACCAGAGGAAAAGGTGGTCAGTCATCCATGCAGACATTGTCCCTGAGGCCATTCCCTCCTCTGTGAGCAGTGCCCAACAGTCCGCGGCCTAGAGGAGGAGGTTGTCTCAGGTGCAAGGCCATGTGTGGCCTCTCCAGTGGGCCACGCCTCACAGGGGCCCCAGTGTGCACAGAGGACCATGCTGCTCATTCCCCACCCCCCCACTCCCGGCCCACAGACAAGCAGCAAAGGGAAGTGTCTGGCCACAGTGGGATCCCCCATGGGTGGCAGAGGAGGTGGGAGCAGCCTGGTCCTCCTTGGGGTCTGCACATACAGGTGCAGCTCGCAGTGCTGTCTGTGGGAGTGGCTGCTGCCTCGCATGTGCAGGCATGCTCGTGTGCTGTGTGTGGCACTCTTCGGTCTTTGGGGGGTCGTGCCTGCGCCCTTGTGGCTAGTCTGCTTCCAGCCGTGGCAGGTGCTGGGAGGGCCCCCCCCCGTGGCAGGATGTGTGTGGCCTCCTCTGAGCCTGGGGTCAGGATCCCACCCATGCTCAGGGGCTGCCTGCTGTGTCTATGTGCTGCACAGTAACACAGCACATGGTTGCACGTGCATGGACCACAGCATGATGTCCAGCCCGAGCGTCACTCGCCCCCTGCCTCCTGTGCACCTGCCTCTCCCGCCCTGTATGTGTGACAAAGTGAGACCACTCACCTGAAGATCCGTCCCAGGCTTTTGAGGCGGCCTGGGAGACAACCTGGCTCACAAGCACTGGCTCAAGGGAGAGGGTCATGCTGCCCGTCTCCTCCTCTGCCATGGCCAGCTGGCCCTGGTCCTCCTGCTTTTCCTTCAGCTGCGTGATCACTGGGGTCTTGTGTAGCTCCTTGTAATAGGGGCAGGTGTGAGGTCCTGCCCCTGAGTGCGAGCTGCACTCTCTGGCCCAGACATATCCCTGGAGGAGCTCCTTGACCTTACTCTTGACCTGTTCCAAGGTCCAGGTTGGGTGTCAATGCTCAGGCAGGGAGTCGGCCATCCAGCCATAAATGTCTGCATTTCTGCACTTGGCCCGGGGATCCTGTAATGTCTCCTCCTCGCCCCACAGTTCGAGGAGGGACTGGATCTCCCACACCTCTTCGTCCCCCTTGGTGGGTCCTGGGACCCCTGGGGCTGCTCCCTGCAAGGGCTGGGGGGGTCGCGGTGGGCTTGAGGCTCAGCCATCAGTGAGCAGGCCTGTGGCAGGGAGAGCCGCATGGTGAAGTGCTGCTTTCTGGCCAGCTTCCTGCCACAAGGCTTGTCTGGGGTGCCCGCAGCTTGAAGAGGGGCCAGGAGACAGGAACTATAGAGTTGTGATTACTTTGTATGGAGTGGCCACCAGGGCACCTGTGCTATTTCCTGAAGGCTTCATCTTAAAAACAAACAAACAAACAAAAAACAACAACAAAAAAACCCCAAACAAACCACCCCTCCTCCCCATCTACACACGCCTTTTTCCCAAAGAGCTCTTTCAGAAAAAGGTTTCTTCCTCGTAGAATGAGGATTACCAATGTTGGAAAAAGCTCTCTGTTCTTTCGATTTACTATCGAAAGAACACAATTGCAGTGTGGATGTTCCTCAAGTTTTGTTGGAAAAACGGCTGTTTTTCCGACAAAACTCTGTAGCATAGACATGTCCTGAGTGAGCCATCATTGGAGAGTCAGCGTGTTGCAGTGGAATTTCCCTGCTGACTCAGTGGCTAGAACAAGCCACTAATAGGGCCCTAGGGTGGTGTCCAGTGGACCCCCCTGAAGGGAGATGTAAACTTTTCCCCTATCTACTCCACCACAAATAGACTCTGACCATAGGATCGCGTGGGGACTACTGAACCGTGTGGCCTTGCCAAAAGGGGTGAGCTATAGACTGAGACAAGTGGGTCACGCGGTGACTATTGAACTATGCTGCCCTGCCAATAGGATTCCTAGGAGTGGTCTATAGTAGTGTTTCTTAAACTATGTTCCGTGGAACACTGGTGTTCCGTGAACAACTCACAGGTATGCCGCAATCTCTTTTTTTTTTTTTTTTTTGGTCTTTTTTTGTCTGACAACAATTTTTTTTGAAGAACATTTTCATAGGTGTTCCACATAAAAAAATATTACTGTTTGGTGTTCCGTGGTCTCAAAAAGTTTAAGAAACACTGATGTAGAGGGAAGGAGCAGACAGACTTTGGGGGCGAAATTAGAAGCCCCAGCTGGGGAGAAAAAGGGGAGTCCACCAGCATGACAGACGTGAGGCGTGCCCTTTACCCCTGGCCCAGGACAAAGTCTTCACCTCAGCTGCGTGACAGTTTCCCATTTTCATCTTGCTTCTGCTGAAGCTGATAGGCATTTAACAAACATTTCTTCAACAGGAACACAGCTAGACCTTTCATTCCTAAAAATGATCATTAAAATCATAGTGCACTTCCATATGTATTCCCATAGATACACACCTGGTTTCCATAAACATAGAGGAAGTGACTTCCTGGGTGAAAAAACATTCCAAAAGGCACAAAGTTAGGGTCTGGAAACCAGAATACAGGAAATTTTGTTTGCTTCTTCAATTTGTGGTTTGTTATCTTGTACACTGAGACCATTGCTTTATTCTAAAGAGAAAAAGTTATTAGCTATAGACAGAGCCATTCGCAGAGTTATTTAACCACAAGCATGCAGAACATCATAAGAGAAATAATGTACAGCACATTTAAGTTGTGTGAATTTGTCTGATTGGTGACAGTAATACACAGAACTCAGAGAGCAATCTGCACATTATCGTGTAACTGGGCATTTTGCTTTTTACTACCTAGTGTAATAGAAGCATTCACTAATTTCTCATAATTGAAGGGTAAGAATTTTGGGGCATTTAGAAAAGATGAAAACGTAAGTCCTGAGTAGGGGGAAGAGGCTGTGAATAAAGCAGAGGACTGAGATCCAGGAAAGCTGTGTTTTGTTTCCAACTGTGCTGCAAGACATCCTGTGAACTACAATTAAATATTTGCTATTCCTGAAAATATAGTTGCTGATAAAGAGCCATTTGCAGATAACCTTTTTCGGCGCAAGACAATCCTGGGTTTATATTCAGAACTAAGAGAGAAATAGATCATTACTACTTTGCACTTCTGTAGAACATTCCATTCAAAGATTTCAAAAAGTGTCTGCAAACACTAGGGTGAAATTCATCCTTGTGCAGAAGTCCATCACTAAGCCAATGCACTACTTCCACACAGACCTTGCTCTGGATTTCTGCATAGGGGAGATTAATACATTTTTATTATCCTCATTTTACAGATGGGGAAACTACTGCAAAGAAAGCTGAAGTGACTTGCCCAAAAAGCAAACCAGTGAAAAATTTAATGATAGAACTCAGCTCTCTTAAGATTCAGTTTCCTTCCTCTAACACTCACTGATACGGTTTGGCATCCCTTCTCCATAAGATATTGTCTTGGATAGAACAGCATGGAAGGATGGGCAATTTAATTAATTTAAATTATAAATTAAAATTCAGATGTCGTAAATGGCTGAGATTGTGCTTGGAATTTCATACTGTACCTGAAGAGTTGTAAGACCTACTCCAGTGTTCTGCTGATAGTCAACAAGAAATGCTACTACTCGGCTAGAAAGTGTCTTTTCACCACGAAATTTATAGGGCAAGCAACTGTACCAGTTTTTGTATGGATCATTACTATAGAAACAGGTAGATTCCTAAGAGGGGGAAAAATATGTGATTAGACACTCAATATAGTTAAAGTTTGAATGGCTTTGTATGTAGTGATCATAAGCCTGGTTTCAGAACAAAAAGGAGGACCAGATGCTCAGCTAGTGTAAACTGGCTCAGCTCGTTTCATGTCAATGGAATTCCTGTGAGCATGAGACTTAACAACACTACACAAGCCTTCCCACAAATCCCTTCAGCAAGACCAATTCAGTCTTATTCTGATCCTGGACTTCTTCTTTTGAGCAGAAACTAACAACCAGTTGGAATTAAGCCAATCTCTATGTTGGATTTGTGATATGGACAAAGGGAACGATTCAGTAAATAGAAGTTAATGAGAATTTTCCTGGTATATTAAGGAAGTGGCTCAAGTAAACAATTGCAATTGTAGGCCCTTTTATCTGAAACCAGATCCACGTAGACAGCCCTTTGTGCCCAAACAAAAGATAGGACTATGCAGCACTTTAAAGACTAACATGATGGTTTATTAGGTGATGAGCTTTCGTGGGCCAGACCCACTTCCTCAGATCAAATTGTGGCCCACGAAAGCTCATCACCTAATAAACCATCTTGTTAGTCTTTAAAGTGCTGCATAGTCCTGTCTTTTGTTTCAGCAAGACCAGACCAACACGGCTACATCTCTATTACTATTCTTTGTGCTCAGGTGGAGCTTAATGACTTCAGTGTGATCATATTGGTTCTGGGGCCACCAGTATGACCCATTGGAAGTATCATCAGGGTCATAGTATGAGCTAAATGTTTATTGGATATTAATTTGGTAAACAAATTTAAAGCTAGGAAATTAACTGGGGGACATGTAGTGTGCCAACTTTTTACTAATGAGCTATGACATCAAGACTACTTGTTCAGACAAAAAATGGCAAAGAAATAAGAAGTAAAATGGAGAATATATCAGTGGGAATAATATTGCATTAGTACTGCAGTTACAATCAACCAATGCAAATCTTACCTGGTTTACTGCATTACCTTACCTGACTTAATGTCTTATCTTTGTTGAATGAAATGCTAATGTAATCCTCTAGAGAAAAAAAAGAAAAGGTATTATCTACAAGTCAACATCTGTGTTTCTAAAGCATAGGAAATCAGAAATAGCTGTAATATAGTTTTGCAAAAAGACCAATATTGTTTTATTTTGATGGGACAAATTTCCCAGAATTTTTTTCAAAACACCCAAATACCCAACATGGTCAACACTTTAAAATAAAATCTTATCAGCTTATAAAATATATCTGCCTATCTATAGCTATACATTTTACTTACACACACACACACACACACACTGGTCATCACACAGAGAGAGGACCTGTATCAGCTGATTTGGGTTTAGGCAGGTTGGAAAGGTGGAAAGGGAATTATCTCTGTGATACGTGCCACATCACATCCAATCCTATAGAAACCCTTTCCTTGGGTTATCTGCAAGGTTCAATGTCCACCTGATTTTCCATCCCACCAAAGTCTAGATAAGTAACACTGTATTCACTTCCACCATTTGAAATTCCCCTTCTGGATTCAGATCAAATAACATCTTTGGTTGAGGGAGCTCCTAGTAAGGCTGCTCGGATTTGAGGTTGGCACCCATGGAGAGACAGGAAGCCTTTAAGTGACAGACCATCTCAGAAGGATTTTTCAAAATCTGAAGATCAGAGTAGTAAAATAAAGAAATAACTTTTCATGCCTAAAATATTTTTCAGTCCAAGGATAACCAGAAAAAGATATAAATTAAAAAAGTGAAAACTTCTCTGTTGCAAAACTAGATAATCTCCTAGCTAAATTTTCATTACACCTGGTGAGAACTGGAAATGGCTGAAAGGTAACAAAGCACTGCTAAAAGGCAGATAAATACATGAGGAGCAATTTTTGGACAATTTCTTTCATTTCTCCTTAATGAAGAGTATAGGAGGGGAGGTGGGTCTAAGAAAAGATACATGTACAGTAGAACTTCAGAGTTATGAACACCCCAGGAATTCCAGCCTGATTTTGACCCTGACTACAGCCTGGTATTACCTCTGACCTCCAGTCTCTGACTCTGGCCTGACTCTGACCCCTTTTCCTGCCTCCTATTTCCTGCCTGGTTCTGCCTCTGATGGGAAGGTTACTCACCTTGAGCAGTAACTGGAGTTCTTCTTTGAGATGGTTGTCCCTGTGTGTGTTCCACCTTAGGTGCTTCAGCGCCGCAGAGCTCAAGGTTGGAGATTTGTGACAGCAGTACCCCTGGCTGGCCATGTGCGTGGGAACCCGTGTGTGTGTGTGTGTGTGTGTGTGTGTGTGTGTGTGTGTGTTTTCTCTGAGGAGGCTGCTGCGCATGCGCAGCTTCCCCCCTTCTTTCTCAGTTCCTTCTCAGACCTGGGTGTGTTGTACCCAAAGCAGAGGGGAGGAGGGTTGGTAGTGGAGCACCCACGGGGACAACCATCTCTAGGAACTCCAGTTACTGCACAAGGTGAGTAACCTTCCCTTCTTTTTCAAGGAGTGTCCCCATGGGTGCTTCACCTTAGGTGACTACAAAGCAGTATTCTTATTAGGAGGCGGGAGCTTCAGCTGCTGAGGATCTGTGATGGACAATATTGTTTATCCAAATCTTGTATCAGTCTCAGCAAATTTTTCGATTGCATAATGTTGCATAAAAGTATGCACTGATGCCCATGTGGTGGCCCTGCATGTGTGTTCTGTAGGCATCCCGTGTAGGAGTGCTGTTGTGGTTGCCATGGCTCCTGTTGAGTGAGACCACACCACGTGTGGTGCCTCTCTCTGTTCTAGGGTATATGCCAGTTTTATGCAGCCAGATATCCATTTTGATCATCTGTTTTGATATGGGTAGTCCCAGTGATCTCTCTGTAGATGAAACGAATAGTTGTGGAATCTTTTTAAACAAAATGTAATAGGGTACAGGTAGCAAAGGGCCCAAAGGGTTTCCCCATGAAATTTTTCAGCACTAGGTTCAAGTCCCATGCAGGTACTGGGTCCTGACGTGGAGGGAATGTATTGTGGAGGCCCTTTAGAAAGCGCTTGACGTAAGGGTGTGTGAAGATTGAGTACCCTTGTATCGGAGCATGAAGAGCGGAAATAGCAGCAAGTTGCACCCTTATGGAGAGGCCTGCACTGTGTATTTCTAGTAGATACTGTAAGATATGTGATATTCCTGTGTGCATGGGTTCATAGGTATGGGTTGCAAAACAGGTTGTGAATCTCTTCCATTTTTGGATATAAGCCTCTCTCGTTGCAGGCCTTCTGGAGTTTTCAAGGATGAGCTCAATTGCTTCCGGGAAGGATCTCTCCAAGTTACTTAACCAATTAACATCCACGCCTGGAGATGTAGCTTGTGGATGGTGGGATGGGGAATCTGGCCATTCCTCTGTGAGAGTAGAGACGTGACCGGTGGGAATCGGTGTGGTGAACAGTTGGCCATTTGTAACAGGTAAGGGTATCATGTCTGTCCGGGCCAGTTGGGTGTTATTAGTATCACTTTGGCTCTGATCTTGAGTATCACCCGCTGTAGAAGGGAAATGGCGGGAATGCGTATGCAAGGTGAGCTGTCCATCGTATGCTGAAGACGTCCCCCAGTGAATGGGGGCCTATGCCTGCTCTGGAGCAATATAGAGGGGAGCAAGCATTCCTGTGGGTAGAGAATAGATCCACTGCTGGGAACTCCCATTTCTTGGGTAGATGGATGAGCATTGATTGATTTATCTCCCGCTAGTGATTCTGTGGGAACTGTCTGCTTAAACTGTCTCTTAGTGTATTGTCTTTGCCTGGAAGATAAGTTGCTACAAGACGTATGTTTTGCGTGATGCACCATTCCCAGAGGCGCATAGCCTCCTGGCATGGCTGGTAGGAGCGTGCTCCTCCCCTGCCTGTTGATATAGTACATTGTGGTGACATTATCTGGACTGTTTTGTTCTGGATTAGGGGAAGAAAGTGCATGCATGCATTTCTTACTGCCCTTAGTTCCAATAAGTTTATGTGGCATCTGGTTTCATCGTGGTGGGTCCATTGACCTTGGACCACCTTGTGATTCATGTGTGCTCCCCATCTAGGAGTGAGGCATCTGTCGTTATCATGATTGACAGTATGCTGCGTTGGAATGGCACACCCACGCATAATTTGTCATGTACTGTCCACCATGTTAAGGAGGATTTTATCTTGCTTGGTAACAAGATGTGTTTGTTTAATGAGTGGGTTTGTGGCCAGTAGACTGTGCGTAGCCAGGCCTGTAGTGGTCTCATGCGTGATCGAGCATGGGGTACTACGAACGTTGCCACTGCCATGTGTCCCAATATTTGTAGGCATATTCGTGCTGTTGTGATCGGGCTGGTCTGTGCTGCTATCAGGTCCTTAATGGTGAGCCATCTGTGGTGAGGTAAGTAAGCTCTGACTTTTGTGCAGTCCAGATGTGCCCCCATGAACTCCAGTGTTTGTGTTGGGGTCAAAATGCACTTTGCAGTGTTTATTTGTAAGCCGAGATTTTTGAAGACCATTTTCACTTCTGCAATAGCATGTGCATCTTGTTGTGTGCAGCTCGCTATTAGACAATCATCCAGATACGGGAATATTGAAATCTTGTTTTTGTATAAATGTGTGGTGACTACTGCCAGTACCTTTAAGAATACTCTTGGGGCTGTTGAGAGTCCGAATGGTAACACACTGTACTGGAAGTGCCTGTTCTTTATTGTAAACTATAGGAACCTCCTGTGTGCCGGGTGTATTGGTTAGGGTTGCCAGATGGTTTAACCAAAAATACCAAACACCTCCCCCCCCCAAAAAAAACCCACTGGGGGGGGAAAAAAGGGGGAGACCAAACTTGTTGAGCAAAAAGAAAAAGAAAAGGAAAAAAAAAAGGGACCTTGAGAGCTATTAAGCAAAAAATAAATAAAAGAAAATAAAAAGAAAACCAGCATGGCCCCTTTAAGAAATGCTTTTGAGGCTTTTTAACCCTAACAGGCTGCCGGCGGCCGTCCACCATCTTGTCTTCCTGCTCCGGGCCAGACAGCTCCTCTGAGGAACCAGGTAAGCAACTGGTATTTTTGCCTGCTGGCCGGGGAGAAAATCAGAAAATACCGGACATTTAGGTGTCCGGTATTTTCTGAATTTTTTTACTGGACAGGAGGCGAAAATACCAGACTGTCCAGATCAATACTGGACATCTGGCAACCCTAGTATTGGTATATGGAAATAAGCATCCTTAAGGTCAAGGGTAGACAGCCATGCTCCTTTTTCCAAGGCAGGTATGATGGTCGCGAGGGTGACCATCTTGAAGCATTGGTATCTGACAAAACAGTTGAGCTTGTGTAGATCTAATATTGGTCTCCAACCACCTGACTTTTTGGTGGTGAGGAAATAGTGAGAATAGAATCCCCTGCCCCTGTGTTGTTCTGGTACCTCCTCTATGGCACTGAGGCTAAGTAGGTGTTCCGCCTCGTGAAGAAGCAGTATCTCATGAGAGGGGTCTCTCAAAAGGGACGAGGAAGGGGACTGGAGTGGGTGGATGGCTATGAATGGGATGCAGTATCCTGTCTTCACAATTTCCAGCACCCACCTGTCGGTGGTAATGATTGACCATGCTGTGCAAAAGCCGGCAAGTCTGTTGCCAAATACTGTGGATGAGGTAGATTGCTGCCTCAGAAATTTTGGGGTTGCCAGACCCCAGGGCTTCAAAACTGTTGCCTAGATGTTGATGGTTGTTGAGCGGAGGATTGGTCAGAGGGCTGTCTCCGTCTGTTTTGTCTTGGATGTCGTCTATTGTCATATTGTAGTTGGTGTTGACTAAATGGTGTATGTCTGTACCTTTTTGGAATGACCTGTTTTGCTTTCTTCTTGTAATAGGTACCTGAATGCCTAGGGTTCTGAGGGTGGTCCTCGAGTCCTTCAAGGTATGCAGAAAGATATTTGTGGACTCTGCAAAGAGCTTTGTACCTTTGAATGGGAGGTCTTCTACGGTGGACTGGACCTCTCTAGGGAACCCCAAAAATTGAAGCCAGGAGGCTCATCTCATTACCATGGCTGAAGTGAGTGATCTGGCTGCTGTGTCTGCTGAGTCGAGCACAGCCTGTAGGGCTGTATGGGATATTAGCGTGCCTCTTTCATGTTTGCTAAACTGTTCTCTCTTATTGTCCAGCATTGAGTCAATAAAAGCTATTAATTGGTGAGATCTGGTGTGTGTATTTTGCTAATAATGCAGTATAGTTAGCGATTCTTATCTGCAGGTTTGCAGAGGAGTATGCCTTTTTTCCCCATCGCATCTAGTCTTTTCCAGTCCTTATCATATGGAATTACTCGTGTGGTTTGTTGTTTCCCCCTCTGATTTGTGGCTTCTACCACGAGGGAATCTGGTACCGGGTGTGAAAAAAATCTATATTTCATTTCCCTGTTTTTATGGGATTTTCTCTAAAAAATAAAAATGGATTTTACACTTGCTGGGAATGAGACACTCTCCCACGCAATGAATGCAGTAACAGAGAGAGCCTCTTGACAAGAGAGGGGCCTTTTATATCCTAGGGAGACCAGCAACCCCAACAGGAAAAAAAAAAAGTTGTTCAAATCCCTCAATGGAAAAAAATTAACACAAAAATGTGCATGCACAGCTGTTGACAGCATTGTGGGGCCCTTTGTCAAGGTGGCAGAAGGATCAGCGCTGCAACTGAAGACACTTCATAGTTAAAGGTTAGGATTTCCAAAAGATAATCTGGTGCCCAAATTCCATGGAAATTCAATGGGATATGGCTGCCTAACTCCCTTAGGTCTCCATGAAAATTCCAGGTTAAGGGATTAACCTGAACACAATTCAATTAATAACTATGATTTACTATTTTTTTCCTTTTCTCCCGCCCGGTTTCATAGATTTACACATTTTCATATCTGAAATTCTCACCTTCATAGCTCTCTTTGTTAGCTAGACACTGAACATTATACCATACATTTGCTCTGAAATAATCATCCTATGAGAAAGAGGGAAATGCATAATTAAAATAATTAAATCCCCTGGTGATAACTTTTCTGTACATGATTAATAGGTTCATTTACATTAAAGAATCCTTCAAAGACACTATAGGTTACAGGGGGGTTGGGCTTGATCAATAGCATAGATAGGTGTAAATACAACTTGATGGAGAAAGATGAGTTGGAAATACAGCCACTTCATGAATCTCCAGTCAGGACTCAGTAAGACCTGAACACAAAGCTGTTGAAGGTGTAATTTTTCTGACATATGAAACCAAAGCCATGATAAATGGTAGTCATTAAAAGATCCCTTGATAATTCTGTTCAGTGTCCACAGACAAGTTCAAATCTGAGAAAGTAAATTGTGCTTGCGTATAATTCCCTTTTAAGTTTCAATCAGGTGCAATATTATTTTTTATAGCCTGATTTAACATAAAATGTTTTTGTGAACTGTTAGGCAATTGTGGTGTTTTAACCCAGAAACTTGAAGTACTTCTGTGGGTTTTTAAAAATACTTATTTCACTGGTGTGAAGTGATCTTACTTTGTGAACATGGAAAACAAACAGAAAGTTAAGACGACTGCTTTTCCAAAGTCTCTCACCCTTTCAAAGCCACAGAAGCTAGGTTTGTTGAACTAGGGGGGGGGGGAAAAAGCAAAAATTAGTAAATCTAGTATGCAATCATGTAATTAAATGCACCAGGGGATGAAATTAAGGTTGTATACACAGCCTTAATTTTGAAATTTACTAAATGTTGAAAGATTGACTTTGCAACCTTAATAATGTTCATTTAGCATAGATTTTTTTTTGGGGGTAATATACACATTAAAATTGCCAATAAGGGAGGGCATTTCTTGGCAAACCACGAACAATAATTTTAAGCATATTCAATTTCTCCAGCCAGGCATTAACAACTAAGAAATATTTTCCTATCACTCATCATTAAATGTGACATGATTAACAGAAATGACAGATGATCTGAGCTCCAGGGTCAAGATCCTGATTTGCTTTGGAACTTCAAGTTGCTGAGACATTTGATTCCAAGGTTTTGATTCAGGCCTATCACCAATATAAACTGACTGAAAAATCACTGGCTCTCCAGTCTGCAACAACAAGTTGTAGAAGCATGTTCAGTAAAAATTATTTAAAAGTTTGTGGGATTTGTTTTGACAACTTGTAATTAGAAGGTTTTAATTATATAAATATTTCAGTTACAGCGAGTCTAATTTTAGTCTCATAACTTCATTTTGTAAATTTATAGAAGCACATATAGCCAAATTCAGTTCGCTGCTATACCCATACAAATCACTATTCATTTGATTATGTGTAAATAAGGGCAAAATGTGGCTAGTGATACATACTTTGAGCTTTAAAACAAGATAAGTTAGTAACCATATCAGGCCAAATCCTTACATCTTAATCCATCAATCCTTGCTCAGACAAAATTACCATTTAGTGAGTGTGTGACCCTCAGAAACCTCCATGCCAACTGACAGAGTTCTCTATTCTGTAAGGGTATGTCTACACTTGCACCCTAGTTCGAACTAGGGATGCAAATGCAGGCATTCAAAATAGTCAATGAAGCAGGGATTTAAATATCCTGCACTTCATTAGCATGATCTCACCGACGCGTTACTCCGAATGCCAGCTGATTCGAAAGTGAAAGTGTGCACCGGGACGCGTTAGATAGAACCAAACCCCTTGGTTCGAACTAACGTTACTCCTCAAAATAGAGCGTCCATGCAGTGTGGACTCTCTATTGCGCAAAAGCACATCGCTTTTGCGATGCGCTTTTGAGGTGTGGACGCGCTTTTGTGCAAGATGATTTTGTAGAAGATCTCTTCCGCAAAAAGCTTCTTGCACAAAAACCCTGCAATGTAGACAAAGCCTAACAGTAACTCCTATCAAGCCTGATGCACATCCTATACCCAAAACACTGCTTTCATGGTATTTACCCATTATTCGTGTCGCTTAAAGTATGAAATCAAAGTCAGCGTCACACTCATCAATAATATCATTTTGAAATACATGTATTGATACAGTATAAGAAGTTCAGGATACATACTAAAAATATATTTAAAGTCTGTAACATGCAGAGTTGAGACAAATGGGTTTTTTGCCAGATGAAGCATGCCTAGTCACCTATCCTGGTCTCAGGTAGAAATTAAGCATGGTGATGCAAACACAGTGGAAGCTACATGCTCATTCCAGGTCAGAGACCTGTGAAGTCAATAGGAAAGAAGCATGCAGGAAAATGAACAATGGGGAGAAGTGTTTTATCTGGGGATGCATGTCAAAAGAACACATTTCAAAGATTGACTGGACTATATCTCTGGGAAAGAGAGAGCAGCTTGTTAACTAGCATGACCTTAAATGCTTTGCTTTGCTGGATAAAGGCCAAAGGGCTCAGCATCTTGCAGAATCGAGTTCTAAGTGATGAACCAGCCTTCCATGTACCACTAGAGCTGATCAAATGAATTGGCCTTGCCACAAGTACTTGTGGCACAGCCAATTATTTGCTAACAAGAATCCAATCCTTTTGCTATTATGGAAAAGCAACTCTGGTCCACCCTTTCATATGTGGATTTCAGAACATACAAATTGGCAAGTGTGAAAATAAGGCCAACGGGATAAAGAGCATGGAATTAGGACTATGCTTTTGCTGCTTCAGCTTCAAAATTAGGGAAGTCGACATGTAGTCTACTATACGATTAACCAATAAGCCTAGGTTTATCGGTTAATCTTGTTGACGACACGCATTCCACAGAGGCAGCAAGGGGGTAAGCAGGACTGGTGCTGGGGAGAGCTGGCTTAACAGCTGGTTTCCCCCAGCACCGGCTCTACAGTGCCCGCTTACCTCCCACCCCATACTGCTGCCTCTATCAAGGGAGGCTGCCATGTAACAGCCTCTGTCCATGGTGGGCCCAAAGTCCCCAAGGACAGAGGCTGTTTCACCTCCCATGGAGCGGCCTCTGTCCAGAGGCTGCTCCAGCAGCGGCCCCTGCCCATGGGGGAAGGGGGGTCTGAGCTCCCCGTGATTAGAGGAAGCTGCCTCTATCCTCAGCAAGCCTGAGTCCACCATGGATAGAGGCTGGTCCCCAGCAGCAGCTCCTGTCTGCAGGAGGTCCACGGGGCAGTAGTGCAGGTCTGCAGGGAGCCAGTTTGTGCAAGCCACTTGCACAAACCAGCCACTTGCGAACCAGCTCCTGCCTGGCACCCCCGCCGCTGCCTCTGATACAGAGGCAGCAGCACAGGGTGGCAGGGGGCTCCCCGGGAGTGGGGCCAGGGAGCACACAGACTTCCGGTCCCACCCCCGGGGACTACAGAATAGTCAAGTAATGGATAAGAATTCATGCAGTTACTCAACTGTTCTATTACCTGGTATCCAACATCTCTATTCAAAATACCCATATATCTTTCTTTGCATAAGAACTCATTATTCCTTTTGCCTTTCAGGTTATAGAATGGACACTTTAGCAGTTTCCTAGTTCAGCTCAGCACTCACTAACAAAGAATAGGGTGTTGGCCCACTCCAGTTAGAGAGTAGGGACCACTGGCTTCAGACTAGTAGAGTAAGGGAACTTCTTGTATGAATAGTTTAAATTAGATTACCCAAAAGATCTCTTCTAGTATTACATTTTATTGATATAATAGTTAGAAGGAGCAGGATTAAGCATGCTACATTTCTCACAACACTTTTTTATGATAAGATAACATTTAATTTAAAGAGTAATAGTTTGGGACAGTTGAATTTGCTATCCTGCATCTTTCTTTATTCCTAATCTCAAAGTAACCCCCCTAGTAACACAAGTTAAAATCTCCTTTACTGTATTTCCATGACTTCTCTTAAAAGTCTGAACAATTGTGAAGTTATTTAATTTGCAAATGTGGTTTTAGAAGTTACTTAATTTTTAAGCAAACTCACATACTTTTAAAATTCTTCCTGTTGGATAGCGCAGATCTTGACTAATAAAAAGGCCCAGCGTGGTGAGGATTATTAACCGATGATTTGTTAAGATTATATTCACAAGTGACAGGCCAGCACAATCTTATGGAAAAAGGGAAAAAACAGCATCACTGCTTCATTTGTTTGTTATATTCATTCATACATCTGTCATGACTATATTCTATGCACAAGTCAAAGAATCACTTAGCCCAGTGGTTCCTGACCTGTGATCCATGAGGGCACTGCAGGGAGTCCATTGAAAGTTTTTAAAAGTAAGGATCGGGCCCCACCATGGTGGGCCTGATTCTTTTTCTTTTCTTCTCCCGCACCTCCTGTAGCACGGGGATGAGCAGCAGCTGTGTGCGCCAGGATGCAGCTTGCTTTTGATCCTGTTCTCCAGAAGCTAAGGAAGCATGGGGAAAGCACTTGCATGCTGTGCATGCCTCATGCCTGGCTGGTGTGTGAAAGGCATGCACGGTATGCAAGCACTTCCCCCTCACTCCTTAGGCTAGGTCTACACTACACCCCTCTGTCGGCAGAGGGATGTAAATAAAGCACATCGAAAGTGCAAATGAAGCGGGGATTTAAATATCCCGTGCTTCATTTGCATAATCACATTCTGGCACTGTTTTGAACAAGCACCATTTCGAAACTGAAACTGCGGTTTAGACACGGTTCTGCCGACAGCAGGGTGATTTTTTGACAGATCCTGTACTCCTTGTTTATTGAGGAATACAGGATCTGTTAAAAAATCACCCGGTTGTCGGCAGAACCAAGACTAAACCGCGGTTTCAGTTTCAAAATGGCGCTTGTTCGGAAACAGCGCCAGAACGTGATTATGCAAATGAAGCGCATTATATTTAAATCCCTGCTTCATTTGCACTTTCGATGTGCTTTATTTACATCCCTCTGCCGACAGCTTTAGTGTCAGGGAAACAGGATCAAAAGCAAGCCACGATCCAGTGCGCACGGCTGCTGGCCCCCTTCCCTCCGCACTCCCCCGACGTTCTGCCCTTGAGGAGTTGGCAGCTCCAGAGCTCCCATTGGCCATGAGAGCCCTCTTGCTCCATGGTTGGGCAGGGGATGCAGGGGCCAGGAGCTGAGGAAGCAGCGCAGGCAAGCAGCAGCCAATGAGACCTGAGAAACTCCATGCCCTGCAGTCTGCATGTCCCTTAGCCCACGCTGAAGTTGAGAAATGGGTCAGTCACTTATTTTTTTCCTTTTTTTAACGTCACCCCACTCTAACCATTCAAAAGCTATTAGAGTGGCGGGAAGGGTTTAGTTGGCTAGCAAAAATAGATCATTCGGGAGGTGGGGGGGTCCGTGAAATTTTAATAGATTGAAAAGGGGTCCATATGCTCAAAAAGGTTGGAAACCACTGACTTAGCCAATCAGAACATTTGTGTGTATCATTATGCTTGGCTTCTTTCTGGATTCAGCATATAAAATAATAACGAGACATTTTTACAGTCCCCCATTTAGCAGGCCAGCCCAACCCTGAAAATAAGGCCAGTAGGGTTGGGACAGTGGAATTAGGGCTGTGTTTTTGCTGTTTCAAAATAGCTTCAAAATACTCATCTCTCTTTTTTGCATAAGACCTGATTATTTCTTTCGCCTTCCAAGTTATAGCATGGATTCTTTAGCAGCTTCCTAGTTCAGCTCAGCACTCATCATCTAACAAAGGATAGAGATATGTCCTACTCCATTTAGCCAGTAGGGACCACTATGGCAACTCTAAAGTCCTTTTCTCTCAGAGGCCTCCTGATGGGGAGGGAGCAAAGTGGGAAGCTGTCCCAGGGTTTGGCAATTCAAAAAGGCTTCCAGCCATTGCTGCCAGAGAAACAGCGGTGGATGGAGCCCTGGGCCCCTTAAATTGCTGCCAGGGCATCACATGGTGCATCCTGGGAAGCTCTGAAGGCTGGCTGCCCTCAGCCCTGCCCCTTTCACCTGAGGCCCCGCCCATTCCCAGAGCTCATACCCCCCCCCCCCCACCTTGTGCAGGGGCTTGATAAGTCTGACAGGTCCCCCTTCTCTCAGACAAAGTTCAATGCACTACCTGTGATATTTACTTGTTCTCTTATCTGGATGGAGAATGTTGTCAAGCAAGGTACCAAGACTGTTTCAAATTAGGTTCCACTACTTGCCACTGATCTAAGCAGCCCTTCCTTCTCTATGCATGCCTATGGATCTATACATTTTAATATTAAAGTATATTATCTATAAATTTTTAGTTTTATTATTGACAATTATATACACATGAACTATATTTTCATGTAATTCAAGATGATCTCTACTGATCTCAAGGAGAGCAAATGTGTCTAGAACTAGGTCAGGGCATCCCACCAGCAGAGTTCTGTCAACCTCAGCCCAAATGCACTCTGGAATCTGTCACGTGACAGGGTAATAATGTCCCACACAAGAAAACTATGTTTGTTAAATTATTGACAAAAAGGAATTACCATAGTCTAGGACACTACACAGGCTTTTTGTCGTATTGAACCACACTGTATCTCGAGATATAAATCCAGAATCGGTAACTCCTAAATAAATTCCTACAAATAAAATAAAATCAAGATTGATGTAGCAATGAAAGGAAAAAGACCATCTGAATGCAGATTTCACAATTAATATCAGACTTGTTTTGTAAAAGTATCTTCTGGTACAATCATATAAGGCCAAATACTATACTCTTCACTCTGAAAGAACACCCACAGACTTCAAAGGATTGACTGCAGGCTTGGAAATGTAGTCTTCTATTGATCATTTCAATACAGAACCTTCAATGTAACTTTTAGATGAATGAGAACTGAGTAAGGACTCTAAGATCTGGCTAAGATATCAGTGTGCGATATCTTGGTTTACAGGGATTCATCAAAACATTGTGTTTGGTTTTGATGCATTTTATTTTGATATTTATTTGAATTTTGGTTCTTAAACCCCAAAATAAAAAATGAAGCTAAGATGAAACTACCAATTTCTACCTGTTTTTATACGGTTTGGAAAACCACAATCAGGTGCAGATGTTGACTTTCTAAATCAATCAGTGCCATGTAGTTTTATATGAAACCATAAATGAGACCCATATTTTATTTGTAATGGAGACTAGAACTCATTTTAAGGATTTGTAGACTTTTTAGGAACGTAGACTCAGCTATGATTATTATTTATTGAACACCGTTTGTGCTCAACGCATCTGACCATATCAAAGTCCAGACTTCCAGTGGTGCAGATTTCTTTCCTGATTTTAACTAACCACATCTTGTTTCGAAAGGTTATTGTTGAAAGGCTCAGAAGGGATTTTAATGGAATGAGGTAATCATTCAGCAGAGAGATAAAAAGAGAAGAAGGAAGGGTGTATCTAAAAAGAGTGAAAGATGTATGCATTGAGTTTGTCATGAAACCCTGAGTGCCTGACCCCATAGAAGTCATTTTTACCATTCACTTTCATGGGATTGGGTTTTTCCTCAGCTGAGTTTGACCAGTATCAATGTTTGAAATGAAAGCTTGGAAGAGCTACAATAAATACTTCAGCTGGGAATTCATATCAGATATCTCAGCAGTGCTGGACCGAGCCATACTTGTGCCCCAGGCAGCGGGCGTGCGGCGCATGCGTGTCCCCACCCCTAGGCACGCGGTGCCCCTTACCACTTCAATCAGGTGCCCCCCATAGGTTGGTGCCCTGGGCAGCTGCCCGGCTAGCCCTACGCTTAATCCAGTCCTGGGTCTCAGTATGTATTGAAACACTGATGTTGTGATTTCATTGAATTTAGTAACTAACAAACTGCAAAAAGATTCAGATGATGTTCTTGCTACCCCAAACTCTGAAAAAAATTTGCAAATCTTAATAAAACTGGCTTTCTTGGCATTCCAGTATATCATCTGACTCTGTAATCCTGTGATATTAATGATCATGGTCATGAGATTTCCATTTCTCCTCATTTCCTGGTTTTTGGACAGAACAGAAAACAAATTTTTAAAAAGAAAAAATTGTAAAGAAGTAGTTTTGTTTTAGTTGTGGGAGAAGTTTCAGACTTTGCTACCTTATGAAATAAAAGGTTATTCACCCTACATTAGCTGTGGTTCTTCAAGATGTGTTGTCCATATACATTTCACTTTTTGAGCACATGCATCAAGAGCACTCTAGATGGATGCTTTTGGCCAGCAATGTCTGCTGGAGGCCTGTACACTTTGTGATCTTATGGCTTCTGAATGAGTGAAGAATGGAGCTGCCCCAGCCACCTCAGATCCTTTGCCCCATGGAAACTTGATGTTCACAGACTGAATAGCACAGAGTATGGAGGCGAAGTTGAGGCAGACTGTGGAATGTTTTTAATCTAATTATGTATATGGGCACATATTGAAAACCCACAGCTACTGTAGGGTAAGGAACTGTTTCTTTATAGATATTCCATTGCTAGTGACTCAGGAGTTATCTAAATTCTAAAAGGTGGGATACAACCTAAATAATGACTGTAGTAGAGCTCTGCCAAAGTCTGCATCAGAGCTCGATGCCTCCATGACAGAACAGGGTTGGGTGAATATGTGAACTGATAATCATGTGAACTGATGTCTATGATTGGTCTGTTGCTCAGAGAGGCAACAGAAGTTGCTTGTGCTCTGAGTAGGCTATGACCCTTAATGGTGGGATTACAGAAGCTAACTCATAGCCAGGTTTGATACAGACCAAATTCCAGTTTGAGGGTCTTGGAGCAGAAAAGACATGGTCCTTAACTCTATCTCTATGCTCTATGTATAGTCTGGAGGATGCTCCGAGTAACCTAGATCTATCTACGTAGAATAAGAGGCCACTTAATACATACAGTTTCACCTTACCTTTTTTCAAATATAGTTTTGTAAAGAATATTGGAAGGTGAATAACCTGACAAATGGAAATCACAGATCACTGTTGGTAGAATTTTTGGGTGAAGTCCTAATGATGTCTTGTCCTTATGAAAAGCTGTACATGATGGCCTGCCATTATAACTTGCAATTCCCCCCATCCTCTTACGTGATGTTATTGCTACCTGGAAATTAGATTTAACAGGAAGATGAAGCAGGGAGCAAGTGACTGTAAATTCAGATGGAGATCCCCTCAGCCCTGCTAAGACTATATTTACATTCCGGAGAAGGATAGGTTCTCCCTCATAAGCCACTTTAAGAACCTAGTCATGATGTGGTGATAGAATGAAACATTTCCATCGACTGGAAGGTGGAGCACTGAAATAGCTGCAAGACAAACTCTTAATAAGTTCTCCAATAGTCCTGAACTTTTTAATTCCAGAAGGTAGTCTAAAATCTGAGTCCTGAAAGGTGAAAATTGGCCCCGACAGGCTCATTTTATAAATCTCTTTCACTTAGCAGAACATTATTGCCTTGCAAAATCGTTTATACTGTAGAAGAGGTTATTTTGGGCTTCCAACGAACAAGTGCCGATGATGTCAACCAACTAACATCCATGCCGCAAAATAGTGGATTGGTAGGCAGGATTTGGCTAAAATTCTGAAAATTAGGTTTGATAGTAAAAGTAAGCATATCAGCATTTAGATGGAGAGGTTTCTGAGTACCAAAACTGCTTGGGAACAATGATTATCTTGACTGAGTCCAGCTTGAGCTTCCTGAAAATTCTTAGTTTTAATGGAATTTGGGAGAATATGTAGAACTAGCCAATTAGCCCGTCATAAGACAGGATTTTCAGGTCTCTCCTCCACGTTGGTCTTCTCTCCTGAGCCTCCGGTCTCTCGTTCCCCTCTCTCTCTCTCTCTCTCTCTCCTCCTCCTACTTCTTCCCCCCCTCTCTCTCTCAGCTCTCCTCCGCCTCCTGCCTCTCTCTCTCTCTCTCTCTTTCACTTCTCCTCCCCCTCCTGCCTCTCACTCAGGGGACTGTGGAGCCCAAATGGTCATTTGGGCTCCGCACTCCCCGTGCTGCATGGGGGGGCGTGGAGCCCAAACTGTCACTTGCGCCACTTGCTCCCACGCAGCGGCCTGGCTGAGCAGCACAGAAGTCACCCGAGCGCCACGGCGTGAAGACGGGATTTTCAGGTCTCTCCTCCACGTCAGTCTTCTCTCCTGAGCCTCCGGTCTCTCTCTCTCTCTCTCTCTCTCCCCTCCTCCTCCTCCTGCCTCCCCCCCCTCAGCTCTCCTCCGCCTCCTGCCTCTCTCTCTTTCTCTTCTTCTCCCCCTCCTGCCTCTCACTCGGGGGACCGCGGAGCCCAAACAGCTGTTTGGGCTCCGTACTCCCCGTGCTGCATGCGGAACCCAAACGGCAGCTTGTGCCACTTGCTCCCACGCGGCGGCCCAGAAGTCAGCCAAGCGCCACGGCGGGAGGCGAAGGGGGGCGGGGAGGTGATGTTCATGGCCAAGGGGCAGGGCCTGGAGCCGCTGTCACGCCACACATCACCGTTCCACCCCCTTTCCCCTCCCGCCATGGCGCTCGGCTGGCTTCTGCACCGCTCAGCCGGGCCACCATGGGGGAGTAAGCGGAGCAAGCGGCCGTTTGGGCCCCGCACTCCCCATGCAGCACGGGCCGCCCAGAGGGAACAGCCAGCATTTCAGGCAACAGCGCCCCCCAGAGGGAACAGCCAGCATTTCGGCGTTACAGACTCTCAGACACTGGGCTACTATATATATGATGGGATCAGAAATTCTTCTGAAATGGATCCCAGGCTATGACCCTCATCTGGAGAAGAAGTGACGATAATTCTTGTTCTCTCTGGTAGCAAAAGAATCTATGGTGAAGAGAACCCCACTTGAGGAATTTATTTCAAATCACATTGTCCTCTATGGAGTACTTGTGGTTGTCTACACTGTCTGCTGAGGCAATATGTGATCATGTTGTGTATTCCTGATAGATGCATTCCCTTGTGGTGATTTCCTAGTAACTGAGGGAGTTCCAAAGTAGTGAAGGTTTTTTATATAATCAGTGGATCTTGCTCCACAATTGCTAGTTTATATAAAATATTGTCTTTCATGACTTTTATAATAAGACTCTTGAGGATTGAAAGGAAAAAACAGACCATTCTTGACAAATGGTTCTTAATTCCAGGAAATTTATGTGGAGACCTCTTTCGCTGAGGAGTCCATATACCCCGTGTACGTAGTCAACCAGATGGGCTCTTGATACAAAGATGGAGGCATCCATCACCAGTCTTTGATGGAACAGGAGGGAGAACGGAACTCCACTACGGAAGCTTATTAGGTTCATCCACCATTTTAAATGATGGCAGGACTCGTGGAATGTGTATGGCATGTCCAGTTGATGTTTGTTTGGCTGATATATAGACTTCAATCATCCTTGCATGCATTGCTGGGGAAATTTGGCATGCCATGCCATGAAGGTGCTGGAAGCCATGTGGTCTAGCAGTCTGAAGCAAGTTCTTACTGATGTCCTGGTATGAGATGGTAACATAGGTCTAGAATGGCTTGGAATCTGATGGTAAATAAGCCACTACTGTTGTGGAGTACAGACTCTGAAATCTATTTTTCTCAGTCAGTATTGATTTGTCTTTGTCTATTCTAGGGCCAAAACATACATGAAGTTTGCTAACTGGCATTTGCAACTTGTTGGCATAATTTCCTCTGAATAATCCAGTCATCCAGGCATGGGGACACTAATTCCTAGATTTCTGAGGAAAGTTGTCACTAACACATGACATTCTGTGAAAATTCTGGGTGCCGCTGTATGTACTCTAGTTATGGCAACTGTCCACTTGGACCTTGTATATGTTCAGAGGGCTGGGTGTATCATGATATGAAAATAGGCATCTTGAAGATCAAGAGCAATGTACTAACTGATCTGATCTAGGAATGAGGTAGAGGCAAGAGACACCATTCTGAACTTGAGCTTTTGAATGAAGGGGTTTGATTGCCTTGGGACCAGAGTAAACTTTTTTTGTAGAAATATAAAAATGAGATGAAAATCCCTTCCCCTGTAGTCTTGAGACACTTCCACATCTGCTGGAAGAGTGAGAAGTGAATGCACCTCTTGAAATTCCATGCTGTCATGAGAAGGATACTTGAATGGGGACAGGAAAGGTGAGGGAGGAAGGGTAGAGGAAGGTCTGCAACTGGATGGATACATAAACCCTGCACCAGCAAGGAGGAGTGAAAAAGCAGGCTTAGGTAAAGGGGAGCCTTGAGGAGGAGCCTTAAAAAAAAACATAAACCCAATTCAGAAGCTTGAGGTAAACAGACCTCTAATCCTCAGCTCCCACAAAGGAGCATAGCAAAGAGACAAGCTACCTTAACCTAGGTTCCCTATGAGCACAGAGAGCAGGGCAGACAGCAAAAGGATCTTGGCTAGACAGAGGAGCTGTTCCTGTAACTCATTTCTGTTAGTTTAGTCTCCTTTGCTTTGTTACCTTGAAAACTGGGACAAGAACTTGATACCAAAGCAAACCTCTGTTAAGAATATAATCCCCCTGAGAAGAAATTGGGTCATGGAAGAAGGAAGAAGTCTGACCAGAAAGACTAACCACTTGTTACTAAGGTCCCTGAGCTGGAACACAAGTGAGAAGGAAGAATCTGGGCTTCCTTAGTCTTCTAGTGGGGCTGTAGTGTGAAGACCATTGTAAGCACTTGCTCTTATTGTTGTAGCACTCCCTGGGTGTCAGGTTACTACACTTTAGCAGACTTCATCTCTAACACCTTTTGGTGGCCACTTCCTTGACCCCATGGTGACCTCTGTCTGGATTTTCACCAACCAGCCACATCACTTAAAAGTTCTATCTCCTATGATAACAAAGGTTCAACCATAAGACCAAATAAACCCAGACAAATAATTCTTCTATCCCTCTTGTGCTATTTTAAAATGTTCTGCTTTTGCCCCTACCCAAAGCCCCTGCAAAATTCCTTCTATGTTGTTCCTTCCCCAGAAGGATTCCACCAATGCCTCATTTTCCCATGGACTTTGCCAGAGTCCATGGACCTCAGAGGTCTCCTTACAAGAACCTCTCTGAGGTTCTTTCCAGCCTCTCAGAGCAGGAACTCTCATTGCTCCTCTCTTCCCTTAGACTGAGTTCACAGATCTGTTTAAATAGTCCTCCCTCTGACCCTCTATAGCTGGGATTAAGACTATGTCTACATTATAAAGAGAAGTCAAAAAAATATACGCAAATCACGGTTCGCAATTTGCGTATCTTTTTCTGCTTTTCTTCTGAAAGAGGCTTTTCTGATATTTGGCCCACCTACATGGGGCCAAATGTCAGGAAAAAACCCTCTTTTGGAACAGCCCTTGTTCCTCATAGAATGAGGTTTACAGGGATGCCGAAAAAAATGCGTCTGCTTTTCTGAAATTTGTCATCCTACTCAGCAGGGAGACAGCCTTCTTGTCACAGGCAAAACTAAGCTTAATATGCCTTAAGGGGCCAGTCAACCTATGAAACACCAAACAAAAGGTGCAAGAACTACTGGGCCTGGACCTGGGCTGTTGACATAGTGTGAGGTCCTGGGACTACTGATGAAAATCTGGGTTTACTACAAAAAGGCTGAGATCAAATGTCAGACAGCCAAGCTACACAACAAAGACCACCAATCAATCTGGTAACACATGGGCAGAACTAAAGAGAGAAAAAAATCCCTGCAGTGCACTAGCAAAGGAAGTGCACTAGCTGGTGAGTCACTTTGCAACATCACCTCTATTATTTACATGACCCACAAAATTGAAACAAACATTTTCCAGACAGAGGAAAATATAGTGTCTTGATGTTGATAGAGGCTAGTGAGTCACCACTGCAAGTCAAACAGGAGATTTCACTCTGGGAAACTTCTGAGTTTCCTTGCTGGTTCAGGCTGCTTCTATTGAGGATCGAATTGACATTGCAATGTTTTCATCTGGGAGCAAGAGTATAAATCCCTTCAGGATCTTGGCATTGTCTGTGTGAGTCCTTAAGGAAATGCAAGGCCTTGTAAGTCTTTAGTGTTGAAGACATCACACCCTTTAAATGGGAAGTTCTTAACTGTAACTTGTACTTGCACAGGGGGGAATGGAACCACAGGATCTCCACATAACAAGTGAGATCACCTCTTATCTGGAGGCAATTTCCTCATCTGAAGTTCAAACAGTGAGATTAGGTGATGAAAGCATAAGATTGGCTGGTGGTGTATGCTCCTTTTGAGGTGCATAATGGAAGGGTCTAGCCCTGGAGTGGGCAGCTGATTCAAATCTTGTTTGAGGTATTCCGCACAAACCCTCAATATGGCCAGGGGTACTTGTAAGCATCAGGGGCCTTGGTAAGCCAAGGCAGAGGGCACCATGGTGTGGTGTCTATACCAACACTTATGGTAATAGGAGTCAGCTCTAGATCCTCTCCTGGGGTGAATGGGCACAAATACCTTGACCTAAGTGATCTAGCTAGTGAAGCTAGCTCTCTGCTGCCATCAGAGCTAGAAAGGAAAAAGAATACTCCTCTTTAAGAGGCAGAACAGTACCAGTAGTTATGCTTGGAGCCACCACAGAATGTGTTTTAGTTTGCAGAGGATGCACTGGGTGCCACAGTTGGGACAGTTGCCAGTAATGGCAGGGTGACTCTACCACTGCTAACAATGGGGAGCCCACTGCTGAGAAGAATTAAATCTTTGGATGCTAAGTAAATCTTTGGTACTGAATATGACAGTGCTTATGATAAGCAAGCTGTCAAGTGCTGAGTTAGATACTGCGAAGAGAGTCAATACTGGGGACATCAGTACCAGAAGTCTTAGCACAGAGGGGTCATTACCAGGTGGTCTCTGCAGTGTCAGAGATGAGGCGTTAGAGATCATGAATGGTGTCTGAGCACTGATCAAACCCTTTTGTGTCTTGAGCTGTCCTTGGCCTCTGGTGCTCAGGAAGATTCCCGGGCTTTAAAAGTGGAAGGACTCAAAGAAGGAGATCTCAGTCTTCTCTCCCTATAAGCTCCTTCTTCCCACTGCCATCCAATGTTTTACTAGAGAAAGTGAGTAAGTCTCTAATGTGCTTGTGCTGAGAGACATCTGTGGAAGAGATAGCAGATGCTCAGATGAGAGTGCTCAGATGTTTCTGTTCTGGAAACCCAATATCTATGATCAGATGAAGGATGAACTTATCTCTGCATCAGAAAAAGTCATAGCTGAGCTTCCCTGATTCTTTAGTTGTTTCTGAACATGAGCCGGCATCTCTGCTGTGATGTGCCCTTCCCTTAAACACAAAAGCATCTATGGTGACCATAGTTTAAAGATGCTACAACCTTATAGGGTGGACGTACAGTGCCAACAGACACTGGAGGCCAAAATAATTCATCTTAAAAACCAACAGTGGAATATATGTAGACAAAGCGAAGAACCACCTCTAATCTGCTATTACTTGTTTCCATGCTTCTTCCTAGACTACTTGATCTAATATTCCTTGCAAAGCCACCTTCCTCCAACTCCCAACTCAGAATGCATTTATTTCTGCAAGTCTTTCAGCCATCTCTCTTCTCATACCTCTCTTCATAATCCTTTCATCTACTCCACATTATGGGTTGAGCAAATGAACTCAATCACAAAGTCTCAGTCAAAACTCCTAGGTACGTCAACAGAAGTTTGATTTGAATACCAATGGAGTCAAAGTGAGTAAATTTCAGGATTCAAGCCCATTTTATTAAAAAGAAGCATACTGTGGAGCAGTCTGTCAGAACTGCCAGTCAATTGGGAATATCCGTAACAAAGTAGTGATGCTGAACAGAGGGGAGTGACTGCTTTCATTAGCAGCCTCTATACTTGCTTCGTAATCACCTAATTACACCTTTCCTCATGGATTAGCTGGACACACAGGACTCACAGATAATTATAGAACCATAGAATACTAGAACTGGAAAGAACCTTGAGAGGTCATCAAGTCCAGTCCTGTGAATTTGAGGTGGTTGGTCCTGCCATAATAATCTCAGATGACTTGTGAGGCTCAGAACATGCTGGCTCAAGGATGACTCATCAGGCTCAGAACACTCATGCATCTCAAGAAGTGAACTAAGACAATTTAAAAACAATTGCTCCATCATTTTGCTTTTCTGTTTCCCTTCCCTCCTGTCCTGCCTCTATTTTGTTAATTTGGATTCTAAACTCTTTGGCTCTTGGAATTTATCATTTTACATATCTATAAAGCACCTTTGGTATCAGTGGTGCTATATAAATAATAAACAAACCAACCCATTTTGCCCATCCATAAAATGGATTAATATTGGTTTGGCAGTTCTTCCTATGAGGTGACAGATCAGATTACACAGAAGCTTTTCTGCTTTTTCCGACGGATATCGCTAAACAATAGTAAGCTACTAAATACTTCTTGTTTGTTTATTGTTTTTTTAATTTTATGTTAAGCAAGTTTGTGATGGTTTTTAAACTTTCCAATATTCCTTGTCTGCCATTAGATGGCAGTGTTCACTATTATTTGCATCTCAGTCCTAGTCAACCTGAGATATCAAAGCCAGTTTCACCATGCTGATTTTCTAAATATGAACAAGTTTGCCAGGACCAATAAGACATTTAATAATAGAAGGCCGTACTAACACAAATCTTGCCAAATTTCCCATCTCCAGCAGGGGTTCAGTTCTGGCTTCTTTAATGGAAGCTTTAAAACGTTCATAAATCAACAAAGTTTGCAACACTACCATATTCAGAATTATTTCTCTGAAACCAAATGATGATCAGCATCTGTCTGGATGCATGATGCATTGGGCTGGGGGATAGCTTCTCTAATTTATGAAGGGAAGATACAGATGTTTATATAAGTTGGCAATGCAAGAGCTTCTATTTATTTCAGAACCTGGGAGAGTATGCGAATAGTACAAACTGTTTGATTCAATGTACATTATTTTGCACTGGTCTACAGATTTCTGGTGCATATATTCAATCATACAGATATGCAACTTACCATGCACTGTACCATTACATATGAGAGCTATTACCGCCACATCATTAGCACAGGGGCATTTTGACACTGTGATATTTATTACATAAGGTATTAGAGCATTAATTTGAGCAGACTGCATTGATTTGCCAAGACGCCATTGAAGAAGAGGCTCTGTGGAAAAAAAAAAGTCTAGAGGTTAAAATTATCCAAAGCATAAATACACTGCATGTTTATTTAACCATTCTTATCACTTTTACATTCCATGGATAAAAAGAAGACAAATATAATGTATTATAAGAGGCTAAGTACACCAAGAAAGAAACAATAGAGAAAGAACATGCACATGGCCAAGTGCATATGATAGGGCATGTCTACATTACAGACACTAACAGTGGCAGGGCTCTGGCACTGTAGCTGTGCTGCTATAGCACAGACACTTGTTACATAGTGATAGAAATGTAGCCGTGTTAGTCTGGTGTAGCTGAAACAAAATACAGGACTTCACACTTGTTACAGCGACAGAAAGTATTTTCCCCATCCCTATGGTAAATACAGTTCCTTCAGCGGAAGTTTGACTGAAGAATTTTTATTCACCTCCTCCACCCAGTGACACAGATTGGTCATTGTAAGTTTTAGGGAGAGGGATAGCTCAGTGGTTTGAGCATTGGCCTGCTGAATTGTGAGTTCAATCCTTGAGGGAGCCATTTAGGGATCTGGGGCAATTCTGTCAGGGATGGTACTTGGTGCTGCTGTGAGGGCAGGGGACTGGCCTCAATGATCTCTCAAGGTCCCTTCCAGCTCTATGAGTTGGTATATCTCCATATATTATATTAGGTGTAGACCAAGTGTAAAATAAAGGGTGTCACTGAACAACAAAAATATGCTAGGTACAGGTTGTACCTCTATAAACTGGGACTCTCTAGTCCAGCAATGTCTGCAGTCCATCAGGCCCCTGGTTGTTGTAGGATAACAGAATCCTGGTGCAATGTGGGGGTGGGAGTCTGGCACATGACCCAGCTGGGCTGCCAGGAACCTGGTGCATAGCGCTGATGGGAGTGTGGGGAGGGGATGAGGGCAGGAGCTGGGAAGCCTGGTAGGTGGCTCAGTTGGGCTGCTGAGGGGAGCGAGGTAGACTAGCAGGACACAAAATTGGGCCAGCAGCAGAGAGGCCAGAAGTGACCTCCCCTGTTCTGGCAAAAGCCTTCCTCCCTCCAGGACCAATCAGACCCTGAGGGTGCCAGACCAAGGTAGTCCAACCTGTACATGAAAAACAATATGTAATAAGAAAATACATTTGCATGCAGCTTATGGAAACTGTACATACTGCTGCTTAAAATAAAATTACACTCATAAAACGATGTTAAAAGATTACTAAGGTTGCAAAGTCAACATTCAAGAGTTAGTAAATACCATAATTAAGGTTGCCTGTACAACCTTATTTCATCCTTCTGGTGTATATGCAGTATGACATAGTCTTAATTACATGCTCATATACTATTTTTCCCCCACATGTGGATTTTTTCCCCCACATGCTGATCCTGTCTCATTTTCCAGCCAGTCCCAGTTCCCATTCTCTGCACCCCAATTCCAGTCTCCACAAATTGCTTACCAAGCAAGCCACAGCTGTTCCTTCCAGACTCCTTATCCAGTCAGTTTGCCCTCCTCCAATCTAACTCTCAGTTCTAATCTCCATCCCCATGATCTTCACCCAATCTCTTGCTCCTTGTCTTAGCCACCATCTAGTTAGTCTCATTTCTCTTCCTACATCCCAGCTCCTTCTCAGAACTGTATCCCCCTTCCTCATTCCTCCCCCATTAATTCCTACTTCCTCTACCCCAACTTCCTGTCGAGTCTTAGAATGTCCCACTGTAGCCAAATAAATTCACACCTTGGTGAAAGATAAACAGCATGGTATGCTTTTGTGACTGTGAAACCAGGTGAACTAGCCAGCCAGTGAGGTTCACCAGGTAGTGATGGAGGCACTTTGTGACACTTGGCCAAATTTGGGTCGATTTTTCACAGGGACTGGAAAAAGCAAGGGGATTGGCCTGACAAAAAGGCCAAATGTTAAGTCCCTGTTCCAAATCAAGGAGTGATAGATCACTTGATTTTTTTTTTAATTTTGGAAAAAACATATTTTCTTCCCAGCCTTATTTTTAGAAACAGGTCAGCTGTCTTGGCTGGGAAAAAAAATCAGCATGAATCACGGAAAACTTCAGCCCAAAAAGCTGAAGTTTCACACAGTTTTATAAGCAACTGAAAGCAGGAGTTTTTTTTCCATGGGAAATATGGACAGCGTTGCCAGCTCCTCCAATCAAAAGATTTGATCAAGGAATTGGTAAGGTACATAGTTTTCCATAAAATTAACTGAAAAAGGAATACTCATCATTTTGATGTATCTTTCCACAGACAGAACTTTTTAGATAAACTCTGTCCTGTAGAAATATTGTACAATAACTATATGAATATGATTAAGGCATTTTAGCATTTGTAGCCCAACACCAGAAGAGATCGATTTTTAAAGATTTGTTTTTTAAATTTCCCTAATGGTTCCACTATAGAGCAGAGTTAAGGTTATTTGCATGCCTTAGCAGTATGTTTCCATATCTTAAAATGTTTTGATTTAAGGGTAATCTTAACTTGGACCAATATTATCCTTAACTCATCTTAACAGTTTTTTTGTTCTGGAATTCTAAATAATTCTGTGTTTCTGAATGATTCTTACCCCTCAGAACATCCAGTAATGTTCCTTCAGTAGTGAACATATTTAATCCATGATGCATGGTGAATCTTACAAACCATTCCTCTATTGGAGCAATATCTAGTTGAACATGAAGTGAATACAACATTGACAATGTTTAGAGCCTTATAAAAACAAAACAGAAAAACGATTCACACAAAAAGGTTCTTTTTCATATTTCAGTCTCCCTTCATATAGAGGTTTTCCCAATCCATTAATCTATCCAAAGTGAATAACTTCCCTTAATTTTCTTGTCTGTAAAAGAACCAAGCAATTCTGAAGCCCTCATTCAGCCAAAATTCTTACTGGAGTCAATGGGAAGATCTCTTAAACAAGTGCTTAATAAAAATTGAGTAACATGCATCAGGATCTGGTCCAAAAATCATTCATTATGTGGTTTCATTTTGCCACATTTCACGTAATAAGGTAGCAGAATATAGAGAATAAGATGTAGTCTACTTGGACTTTTAAAGAGCTAAAAAGATACTGCATCTCACTGATTCCTAGTCAAAATATTTATCTGCATTGTCTTAGATAGAAACATTTTGCACACAGTGAAAAAGAGCTGAAGGACCACCAACTAGGTAACTGCTAATATGTAGTGTATCGTGCGGTAGGGATATCTAGTATGACATGGGTTTATTTCACATCTTTATTAAACAAGTGGAAGTGGAAGCAAATCAAATAGTGACATTAACAAGTTCGGGAGGAACTGTGAATACCAGTCACAAAAGAGAAATATCTAGATATGTTAAAAAGGAAGACAGAGCATAAGATTCAGATTGAGAAAATGAAAACCAATACAGAGGAAGCAAAACAATGTGAAAGACCGATATGCAAAGCAGGGAATGAACATGGAAAGCAATAATTCCATAAGAAACAGGTGAGGGACAACAAATAGGAATTTCCAATACAATAAACCAGAGTAATTTTGATTACAAAAACAAGAAATCTCAAGCAAGGAACAGTAATTGGCAAAAGTTATTCAAAGATAAGTGCCTAAAATTGGGTACCTAACCAAGTCTGGCCTGATTTATTAAGTGATATGCAATTCTGAATAAATTTCAATGATAGCTGAAGATGCTCAACTCAATATCAAAAGATATTAAATTAAATGAAGGTGAAGAAAATCAAAATTATTAGATATGTAGGGAAAGATTAACAAGGCTAACTATTTACAGAATGGGTAAGAGATTACTGTACAGAGACATGAACTTCTCGTTTATGAGAGGCGCCAAGAACGAAAAGGAATTACATAGGCTAGTACAAAGACGTAAACCTAGTAATAAAGGATGAAATTAAGAATAGGAAAACTTCAGTTGAAGTTGAGGGAAAACATGCAGACAGTGATATATATGCAACTAAAATATAGTTTTTACCTGTATTATATGTAATGTTTCTTCTGGGAATATCAATAGTCCAGGTAGACTGATTCTTTTCCTTTTATTGAAAAATACCAATGGAATATTTTATTTGTCTGATTCTAAATCATATTTTATTTTTCTCTTTCCCCCCCAATATTTTCAAAGAGCACAAAAACATTGGGTTAAATCCATCTGTGATTAAACGGAAGCAATGCAATCACACAAGCTGCTGTCAGAGTCTCTATTTCATGGTATTTGTTCATTACAATGCACACTTTATATCTGGATGTGGATGCTGCATAAAAGTAATTGAAAAAAACAAACAAGATTCCATTCCTTATAGTGAAACCATGGCAGAGCAAGCCTGGGTTCCAGATGCAGAAGCATACATTGCTATGGCTTCACTGCTCCAGTATCCAAGTTAGCAAAATTAAAACTAGGGTGACCAGATAGAAAATGTGAAAAATTGGGATGCGACTGGAGGGAGGGCAGGGAGGAATAATACGCGCCTATATATGAAAAATCCCTGAATATCAGGCGTGTCCCTATAAAATCAGGGCATCTGGTCACCCTAATTAGAACTAGCTTGAGTGCATCAGCTCAAGCCACAGTCACATCCTTTGACTGTACTGCAGGCTTACCCTGAGCCTACATCAGGGTGAAGTTAATGGTGATACACCAGGAAATATTTAGCTCATATCTGGGAGCTACTTAACCTTTGCTTCCACCTAATTGAATCTTGGTATCACACTAACCCAGTTCTTTCTGATCAAGAATGTAGGATGCAGCAGCTCCCTTAAAGTGCATGCTCTTGATCAGTCAGAGATTGCTCAAAAGTGACAAACTGCCCACTGCTTTTTACAGCTAGTGCCTGATGCGGCTGCCTCTGAAGCACCCTCATTCCCGGAACTCAAAATAAAAATTATAGTCATGTAAAATTCAAAGGTTCTTCCAGTGTGATCATTTAGGTGGTGTGATTTTTTAAAATAATATAATTGTATCAACCCCTACTATGACACAGTTATATAGACAAAGGTAATTTATAGGAGTATAAATAATTTTATTTCCTGTACAGAAATAAAATTATTCCCAGATAAAACACTTTCATACTGGTATAACAGCATCTAACAGCAGGGGGAATTATACCACTTTAACTCGGGGTGAGCTAAATCTGGCCCACCAGACATTTCGATTTGGTCCACTATAACCCTCCAGTTTGCTAATGGCTCAGTGGGGAGATCAGGCAAGCTGCCTGCCTGCCATGGTCCAACATGCCACTCAAAGCAGTTGGCTGCAAAACAAGTGTGTCTTTGCATTCATGACCCTTGGCAGGAGGAGGGCAGTGGGTCTCCATGTGCTGCTTCTGCCCTCAGCACTATCCTCACAAACTTCTGTTGGCTGGAAACTGGCCAATGGGAGCTGCAGAGGCAGTGCTTGTGAGTGCAAAAGCCAGAGCCTTCACCTGCTACCCCCTCCCAGCCAAAGCCTGCACCTAATATCCCCTCCTGCACCCAACCCCCTTCCCCAGGTCACCACCATCCCCTTCCTGCATCCAAACCCCATCTCAGACCCTGAACCCCCTCGTGAACTTCTGCGCCAGGTCAGAACCCCTCCTGTACCCATAATCCCTTCCAGACCCTTCACCCCAGTTCTCTGCACAGAGCTCCTTTGTGCACCCAAACTCCATCCAAGAACCTGTATTAATATAGCGGAAAAGTGTGGCCTGTGATCACTTACCAATTCTTGGAGTGGCCCCTCTGCAAAAATTATTGCCCACCCCTGCTTTAACTATAATGCAGTAGGAGAGACACTCCTTTCCCGAGAGAGTCCTGGTGGCTGGGCATGGTATTACAACCTTTTCCTGATCTTGGCACCCCATGTAGGTTGCCGACCTTGTTGGGCCAAAGTCCCACATTCAAAAGCCCCAACTTCTGGGGCAGCAAAGAATTCATTAAACTGCCTGCCTTCACTGGGGTCTTTAGCCTCATCTCTGGACCCTTTAAATCCAGCCCCCTCCTTGGGCTTCTGAAGGAGCCTAGTTCCCTTAGGCCTTAGGATACTTTGCCAGCTGGGGAACCCAGGCACAATCACTACTCCAGGTTCCCTCCCAGGGAACCTATCCACAGCAGCCCCACATGGCCTCCTTTACTTAGCTGCTGCTATTTTCCCTCGACCTCTTCTTACTTGGTCTTTTTGTCTTCATCTGTTTCTACAAGGTTAAAGTTCTCAAGTCCTTTCTCTTCATCACTTTCAGTAGATGCATCCAGTCAAGTTTCTTTGGCCAAAAAGGAGCATCTTTTCCCAGCCCTCTGGTCCCAGCCAGAAACTGGCCTGCTAAGTCCTGCAGCTCCTTTTATTTGAGCATGCTGGATTCTGATTGGCTTCTTCCCTGCAGCCTTTGTAAGCAGGCCTGGAGAATTCCCTTTTGCTTTACTGGGACAGGTTATAGTATGACAATAGGCCATCCTTCAGGAGGTCACAAAGACCTTTGCATATACCAATACAGTTACCGTTCAGCAGTACAACTTGTGTGAGTGGATAAGGCCTCAGTTAAAACTCTAGGGATGGCTTGAATAGGTAACCAGAGCAGGACTAGCATGATTCAGATTCCCTCATCAACTCAGGTCTCAAAATGGAAGACAGAAGATTGTGTCATACTTATTCTGGCTTGTAACCCCTGTTCTGTCATGCCTGCAAAGCCTGAACAAAGTGTGGGAATAAGGGTGGCATCATAGAATCATAGCAGACCAATTCCAACTAAATCAACCCAGCCAGGTCTTTGTCAAGACGAGACTTAAAACCCTCTAGGGATGGAGATTCCACCACCTCCCTAGGTAACCCATTTCAGTACTTCACCTCCCTCCTAGTGAAATAGTTTTTCCTAATATCCAACCTAGACCTCCCCACTGTAACTTGAGACCATTGCTCCTTGTTCTGTCATCTGTCACTACTAAGAACAGCCTCTCTCCATCCTTTTGGATCCTCCCTTCAGCAAGTCGAAGGCTGCTATCAAATCCCCCCTCACTTCTCTTCTGCAGACTAAACAAACCCAAATCCCTCAGTCTCTCCTCATAGGTCATGTGCTCCAGCCCCCTAATCATTTTGGTTGCCCTCCGCTGGACTCTCTCCAATGTGTCCACAACCTTTCTATAGTGCAGGGCCCAGAACTGGACACAATACTCCAGATGTGGCCTCACAAGAGCTGAATAAAGGGGAATAAACACTTCTCTAGATCTGCTGGCAATGCTCCTCCTAATGCAACATAATATGCCATTCTCCTTTTTGGCTACAAGGGCACATTGTTGACTCATATCCAGCTTCTCATCCACTGTAACCCCCAGGTCCTTTTCTGCAGAACTGCTACTCAGCCATTTGGTCCCCAGCCTGTAACAATGCTTGGGATTCTTCCATCCCAAGTGCAGGACTCTACACTTGTCCTTGTTGAACCTCATCATATTTCTTTTGGCCTAATCCTCTAATCTGTCGAGGTCACTCTGGACCCTATCCCTGCCGTCCAGTGTATCTACCTCTCCCTCTAGCTTAGTGTCATCTGCAAACTTTCTGAGGGTGCAATTCATCCCCTCATCCAGGTCATTAATAAAGATGTTGAACAAAACCGGTCCAAGAACAGATCCTTGGTGCACTCCGCTAGAAACCGACCACCAACCTGACATCGAGCCATTAATCACTACCGTTGGGCCTGAAAGTCTAGCCAGCTTTCTATCCATCTTACAGTCCATTTATCCATCCATACTTCCTTAACTTGCTGGCAAGAATATTGTGGGTAACCGTATCAAAAGCTTTGCTAAATTCATTAGGAATATGAATTTTTCTTTGTCCTGGGCTTAACTCTTTAATTCCTGCTCACCATTCAGACCAGCTTGAAACTTTGAAAGGTTGCAGCACTTCCTTTCTCTGTGCAGATAAGGCTCTGTCGCACCATCCAGATCCCAAGACAGTGCATTTCCTTCTGAATTGGTTTTTAGCTTGCTAGTGTTCTGACCTGCTGGCCTGTAGCTCTTCTAGTTTCTCCTAGGGATGCAAGTGACTAGTCGACTATCTGATAAGCAAATGCTTATCGGATAGTTGAATAGCCACTTGACAAGTTGCTCCTTCCCCCTTGCTGCCTCTATCAGAGAGAGGCAGCTGGGGGAGAGGGAGCAGGAGCCAGTGCTGGGGGGAAACCGGCTTTAAGCAGGTTTTCCCCCAACACCGTCTCCAAAGGGGCTAGGGGAAGCAGAGGCACAGTGAGGAAACTCATGCCGGTTCCCACTGCGGGTGCTTCTGGTTTTGAAATGGACAAGAACGCTGCAGGAACCAGTGCTGAGGGGAGCCAGCTTAAAAGTCTCCAGGGTGCCGCCTGCCATCCCTGCTGCCTCTTGGGGGAGGGATAAGGGATGCTGCTGTGCAGCAGCCCCTATCTGCAGGAGTCCCACACCAGCCCCTGTTCATGGCAGACACTCCTGTCTGCCATGAACAGGGGCTGCTGGACTCAGTGCGAGCCGGGGCTGAGCAGTCCGGGCTCATGCTGTTTGCTGCACCTCTGCATTTTAAATATAGTTAGAGCGGCTGGGCTGTTACTACATTTAAAATGCAGAGCTGCAGCATGGGTGGCTCCAGAGCTGGCATGAGCCAGGACTGCTCAGTCCCAGCTCGAGTAGTCTCCTGGAGCTACCCCTGCTGTGGTTCTGCAGAGCAGTACTTATCAACGAATCGATTAGGCAGATAATCACATTTTAACATCCTTAGTTGCTCCTGAATGTTGCTTCTTTGTCTGCCATTCCTCTGCCCAGGCTCACTGATGGGAAGGGAGGAAGGGGCAGATTCCCTGGGATCCAGTTATTTAAAAGAGTCTGGGTCTCCTGGCCCCTACCACCACTACTGCAGCAGTGGTGGCATCTGGAGATCCTCTAGGTGCTTTAAATTGCCACTGGCAGCCCGGTCGACGCACTTCAGGCATCACTGAAGGACTGGTTAGGGGGAAGCTAGCCCCAGCCCTGCCCCTTTGCCTAAGGCCCAGCTCCTTCCAGGTACACGGAGCTGACCCCCCCATCTTGCCCAGAAACCTGGAAAGTCTGTCAGCTGCTCTGCCTCTGTGCATGCCTCCCTATTTGGTGTCCTCTCTCTCCACCTACCTCTGATAGTCCAGTCCTTACTTCTCCAAATCCTACATCTGATACATCAGAAATAGCCCAAGCCACCACTCACCTGACCCCTTAGCTGCTGCCACCACTTCTCCCTGCTTCATTTCTGAACTATAAAAAAAATAGGCACGAAGGGATTAAATTGGACTAAACCTTATTTAAATGCAGTTCTTTTGCATTGGTCTCTAATTCTGACAGAAATCCAAAGGTAATCTAACTGCCTGGTAGGAAGGGATAAGGGTTAAGTAAGAGGAGCTGGCTAAAATTGCTTTCATACACTGTCCAATGCTTGCCAAATTACTGTTTATCAAACATGCACTGAAAAAGAACAAAATGTTACCAGTTTCATTCTGAAGTAGAAGATCCCAGAATAGGTACTGTTGAAGATCTGAATGCTGGGAGCAAGCCCTAATGAGGTATATAACAGTAGAAGCTTTTTTCTGTTCTCCAAAGTATCCTCCTGGTTTATATTATATAGATGACAGCTGATTTTCTTTGAGGAAGAAAAAATCCACAAACTTTTAGCACAGAAACACTTGTCTTTCCCCAACTTGCTGCAATTACCAAAAATAATCAAACACCCCACAGGCCAAGTTAGATGGTGGCTTAATTAATTGAAATTGATTGTGCATATCAAACTTTGGCTAAGTAGCTTTTGCAGCTGCAAAAGCAGAAAAATGCATATTTGCCTATGATATAAAAGTGCATCAGACTCCAAATATACGTTATGTACAATATACCAATGAACCATTTTTAGTATCATGTTTGTGACTAAAATTTGCTTCTGCATCTATCTAGTATGTATAGCCGTAGAAAAGGGATAGCTCCCTGTGGCAATTCCAGTCTATTGTTAAATAGCTCTATTAGTAAAAGTATTTCAATGACTTATGGGCACATGAACAATATCCAAATTGTTTGGTCATAGAGATGTTAGGTTAAAGTAGTAATTCAAAGCAAATGTAGAGAAAATTATCGTTTTTAATTATATCAAATCACCATGCTCTCCAATGCCATAGGTCAACTCTCAAATCTAATTTGTTACCTTGAGGTCATTGTTCAAGCTAATGAAAATTACTTCATCTGAAAAACTCCTGTTATCTGAAGAAGTGGGTTGTGCCCACAAAAGCTCATGATACCATCTACATGTTTTGTTAGACTTTAAGGTGCTACTAGACTATTTGTTGTTTTTTAAGTTTTCCCTGTTACAGACTAATTTGGCTACCCCTCTGAAGCTTCATTTTTAATTAAAGTCTTTATTATACATGACAAATTTACATATAGGTAACACTTTCAACTATGAAGATGAATTAATTCACAATCCTGAATTAAAATAGTAAACCACAGTGATGTAGTTTTGTCTGTACACAGTGAACAATCACAAATATAAAGCTTAATTGGGAACTTACCAAATTTTGTGAACCAAGGTACAATTTAATGACTTTGGGCTTTGTGCTTGTATCATCTAATGGTTCAGTATAACAAGAGAAACTTGAATTCTCCTTCACTGAAAGAGACAAAAAATATAGTCTAATGTTTGAAATATCCTTTGCAGAAATGTCTGCTAAAACTAAATATTAATTTTGGCAAGGAAAAGGATAATGTATTAATTTGTACCAAGTATAAGGAAAATTAGCAAGCACATTATTAAAAAAATAAGTACACTCATCTATCGGGGACCTGACCACCCAATTATAGAGATGTAGAGCTGGAAAGGACCTCAATAGATGATTTAGTCCATAAGTGTTTGCCCATCCTGTGTTTAAAAACAGAATTGGACACAATACTCCAGTTGAGACCATATCAGTGCTGAATAGAGTAGAAGAATTACTACTTTCATCTGCATACAAGAGAGTTCTGCTAGTACAGCCCTGAGTGATAGTCATTTTTCTACAACAGTATTACATTGTTGACTCACAGGGTACATCTACACAGTAACATTATTCCAAGGAGTAAGGGAAGTCAGAGGAAAAGTGCTCTGTTTCAAAATAAGTGCTGTGTAGATGCTCCCAATTTCGAAATAAGCTACACAATTGACATAGCTCAATTTGAGTAGCTTATTTTGAGTTAAGCACCCACATAGGGTCATTTAGATTGTGGTCCACCATAACACCGTAACCCCTTTAACCCTGATAATTAAAAGTAGAGTGACCAGAAGCCCCATTTTAAAGCTAGAGTCCCATATGAAAGACCTCCTGCTCTTTTTAAAGAAGAGGGCAAATTGTTCCATATTTTTGGTCTCTCCCCTCCCATCAGTATTGGTGGGTCCTACTGCTGGCCAGAACCATGCTCACCATTCACCCATCCACCAGTGGTGGTGCTGTGGGGGAGGATTGTCCAGGGGCTGATGGTGAGGATGGGTGTGTAAGGCTAGTGATCAGGCAAAGCAGCATAATCCCCCACATGTTGCCTTGAGAAGACGCAGCAGTGCCAGGTACCAGAAGAGGTGGGTCCATCCTGGGGCCCTAGCCAGACATGGAGGGTGGAGAGCACTGGACAGAGAGGGTTGGGTCAGGTCAGTCACCCCCAACCCTACGAGGGTGTACAGGAGTACGTGTGCCACCATTCCCTTGGCAAACATTAAAGGTAAGAAGGCAAACAAAGACTCCAACTACATAGCATTTCTTTTTAACAGGGGCTAAGTGAACTTGATGTTAATTCGAGCGTTTGTACTGCATATTTCTGATTGACAGCCTTTGAACTCATTTGAATAAGTGATCAATTTTATCAGGTGTCACGTATTCCGCATAGAGAAACATGGTCACCCCAATTAAAAGCAATCTAAGGCTCTAGTTTGTGACAAAATCTAGTCTTCTGATTTTCTGGTATGAATTAGAAAAAAAAATCTACAGCATTTGATTTTTACACATCTCCATCTTGATGAACATGGTAAATTAAAGCTTCATGTTTTTGCCCATAACAGACCTTCATATTGGGTCTATTCTGTCACTCTGGGAGCTCTGCTTGGTTTGGCTGTGAATGAGAGAGTGCAAGGGCACTGCTTTCGAATGAAATACCAGAAGCAACTGAACTAAACCAAAGTCTTAATGCTTTGAAAGGACTTTGGCAGAAGCATCTTTTTGCAAAAACTTTTCTGTCATAATGAGCACACAGGAAATAGTCTCAGAACCCAACCAACTACTATTTGGAATCTCTCACTAGCCAGTCTTGTGGGCATTGTCTGTCTTCTTCCAGCAGAATATAATTGTCTCAGGCTGTTGTGGATCATTGGGTATTTCATAGCAAGATTGGTTTGTGTTCCATTGATGACTTTGAAACACAATGCTAAAGCCTAGAAATTGGCATTGAAAACAAATTGGGAGGGAGAAGGGAATGAAGAAATCTGCCATGTGATCTCAATGGTTTGTTTGGCTGACAAAGACAGGCTACTTCATTCTGCAGAAGTGGGAGTTTCTGTATTACTTCTACCTTGAGCTCTGGGTGTATTGTTACAGTAATTAGACTGGCCATGGCAAATGTATGGATTTCTGTTGCCAAGTCTTCATCTTCAAGGAATGGGACTTCTAGCAAGTTGAAAGTAGAAGAAAGCATCTCCCCTGTGTCAGTGTCTGGGCATTCAGAGTTAGTTACGAGTACTGGTATTATAGAATTTTTATAAGGTGCTCAAAAGCTGTAGTGGGGACCATGGGAAAGAGATCAAATAAGACAGAGCAAAGGAATGGTTTTGCCCAATATGTATAAAAATGTAACTCTACCTCACCGCATGATGCAATATAGTGCTTTGTATGTCATCATGGGAACATGAGTCTCAAAAAATTAAAAAATTAAATAAAATAAAAAAGGTAAGAGTAGCATGATGCTAGTTTCAATATTATCATTTTGAATTTCTGAATGTGAGTCCATAACTACACACCATGTAAACCAGGACTACTCAACTTTGGAAGCCCCAGGGGTCACAGTGATACTCAGTGCATGCCGCGGGCCGCAACTTAAGTGTGGTTGCATACATATGCAAATGGGCTTCTTTCATACTGACAGGCATGAATACAAAGATTAAGGCAAGACTACACAACACAGGCTCCATTTAAGTCAGTTCTGCTGATATTAATAAAATGCAATATTTAACCAATTTCCATCCATATGACAGTACTTTTAGGGTGCATCTACATTGCACTGTTATTCTGGAATAATGGCCGTTATTCCAGAAAAACAATACTAGCATCCACACATCAACTGTGCTATTTTGAAAGAAAATCAAAATAAAGGAGGGCTTTTTCCAGCGTTGGTAAGCCTCAGTCCACAAGGAATAATGCCTCTTCTGAAAAAGCTCTTTTGGAAGAGGGTGTGTGCGGATCCTCCACTGCTGCTATGTTGAAATAGCTCCGCACAAGAGCCATTCTTAGTTATTCCTCCCCAGTGCCTCCTGGGGCTCTAAATCGAGATAGAACATCCACATTAGACCAAAGCAGGCTTCCCTAATTTGGAGGCTTCCCTGGAATGTGGATGCTTTATTTTGAAATAAGCCGTTCTGGAAGATATTTTCCAGAATGGCTTTTTCTGAAATAAGCTTGCAATGTAGACATACCCTTAATGAGCAACGACAGTCCAGGAATTTAACTACTAAAATGCATATCAACAGAAGACCATTATATTGACTTGCCATTGTGGAGCATGTTCCCAGTGGATGCCATGTTCAAAGGATCCCACCCGTGGGCTGCGTGTTGAGCCCCGCATAAACCCATACCCCACCACAGGACACAAACAAACGGGCTGCAGGCAGCCCATGGGCTGCGTGTTGAGTAGCCCTGAGGTAAATTGACTACCAGCAAGTTAACATCAGTGAAAGTACTCTGATAGAACTATATTACAACTTGCCTTGCACATTGTAAGTGATTCCTGAAGACAGATTAGGCATCTTTAAAATTGCTCCAAATGCAATATATAAAACAAGTGAGTTCATCTGTTTAAAGAAAACAAAAAACATTTTATAATCTAGCAATGTGTTATGAAACAATAATTCTATTAGTTCTATATAAATAGGCCATTTTACAAAAAAAATTGTGCTGAAGACTTGCAGGACTTTTGGCTTTTACTCCCTGCTCCACCACTGGTTTCTTGGCTAATCTTGAGCAAATCGCTTAGCTTCTCTATGTTATACTTTTCCTTATAATTTGGATTACACTGCCCATCCTCTAATGTTTCACAATGCAATTCTTTCTTGTAGAGATATTGCCACAGAACAGGCAGTGGTAATTGGTAGTTAGAGTCTATGTTTAACTTTTGCCACTGACTAGGTTAGGTCCATCAATGGCTATTAGCCAGGATGGGTAGGAATAGGGTCCCTAGCCTCTGTTTCTCTGGAGGTGGGTGACAGGAAGGATCACGTAAGGATTACCTGTTGTGTTCCCTCCCTCTAGGACATGGTATTGGCCACTGTCAGCAAGATAGGCTACTGGGCTGGATGGACCATTGGTCTGACCCAGTATGGCCGTTCTTATGACTAGTTGTGTGATCACTACATCTCTCTGTGCCTCAGTTTTCCTCACTGTAGAATGGGAAATCACGCGGGCATTGTGAGAACTAATATTTATAACCACTTTGAGTCCCTGGAGTAGAAGATGATCTCTAAATACAAAGCACTGAATGATCATGATTACTTAACTCTTGATAGTTCCCTTTTTTGTCTTGATCTTTTTTTTTCTCTCTTTATGCTGTCACCAATTGGCTCACTTTATTGTTGGTTTTTGTGTTTTCTAGACACTGTATTTCCTCTGAGGACAGCTCTAACACAGCGAGCAAAACAGACCCCAATACCACGCTGGTCTCTTCACCATTCCTTCCCCATCTGCTCAGCTGTGCTCCTGTGCCTATCTTCCGCAGCGGCCAATCAGCAGATCCTTAACCCGGGACTAGCTTCAGAGTTCTGAAGGATGGCAGTTGGCCTTTCCAACTGTCCTTTCAGACTTCTGAGTGGCAGCTCAGGTGCTCCAACAAGCAGCAGGCACAGGGCTCTCAGAAATCCCTGCCAGTGAGAACTGTAGTGCAGATCCCTGGGGCCCCTAGATTCACATACTTATCCACAGGGTCGTCTTAATTAATGTCTTTATTACCGAGTCAGAGAGTACAGGCTAATCTACACGTAACGGGACTGTTGGCCTCTTACTAAAACTCCTAGTTAGCTGCTACTATCAAAATGAAGGTCTATGAGAAATCAGGATCCTGAGTGTGTCAGCCCCCAGGAACAATGGGAAGAGACCAGCACTCCACGTCAGGAGTTTGCCAGGGCGGGCAGGCCAGTGAGGGAGTGAGGAGTCTAGGGGAAGTCCCATCCTCCGTGCTCCAACACGAGCTGAGTTTTTCTTTAGGTCAGACTGAGTGGGGCTGAGCTAAGGAGACAACATGTGCCTGAGCTGAGTTGGGGAGGGGAGCTGTGTCAGCCAGAGAGAGAGCCAAAGACACAGCACAGAAGCACAGCCATGTTGGGAGCGGGGCTGCAGCCACAGAGCCAGACGGGCCAGAGAAGCAGCCCAGGAACTGGCGGTAGCACAGCAGAGAGTGGGGCTGGGGCTGGCGCATGCTGGAGCTGGGCGCAGTCAGCAGCAGGAGAGATCAGAGGGACCCTGGGTAGAGACCCAGTGCAGGGGGACTCCACCGGCCAAGAGACCTTGCAGGCCAGATTTCAAGAGGGATCTTAACCCCAACTGTAGAAGGCTACTGCTGGGGGGGAAGGGTCCTGCCACCCAAACCAAGTGTCTGATCTGCAGCATTCCTGCAGCACAGCCAGGGCCTGAGGAGGCGGCCTGAGACCTACATGGAACAGACTGAGAACTGTCCTTACATTCCAGAGATACTGTGCATGAAGTCTCCGTGCCACAGAGCCGAGTGGTGTGTCTTCTAGTAACTTTTTCCATTTTTTCCTTATTCTTGTGTGTGTTTTTAAAAATTGATTGCTGTTTAATAAATTGTATGGCTTGAACTTCATGTAATTATCAGTGGGTCAGGGAAACATCCAGTGAAAAGAGAGCACCTTGGAGTAGGGCCACCCCAAATCCTGTCTTAAGTGACTACCACAAGTGAATCCTGGGCCTCGCCTTGTTGGGGTTACGAAGACTCTGCCATGCAGGAGAGTGGAAGGGAAGCCCTTGAGGTCAGAGAGGTCTCTGAGTAAAGGAAGTGGGAGTGGAGACTCATATCCTTTCACTAGCCCATTTCACCGGGGTAGTGTAGGAGCCAGGAAAGTTCTCCACAATAGTGGGACCATTTCCCCTGTTTACATACACATTGGTTCTTATCCTGTTACACACAATGCTCCTGCCCCAGGCCAGTACTTACTTCTTTCCTTTTATAATTAGAACAGACATAGCATGATAGAGACAGCTAAAAACTTAAGACAAAATTCATCCACATATGTCTCTCTTGACCCTATTCTCTCTGCCCATTCAAAGCCCCTTACTCTGATCCATGAGACTCTTGAATTCAAGAAAGTAAAATTTCTCACTGGGAGGAAGGGACACCTAGAATTAGTTTGGGACTGGAATCTCTAAGAAAGGATTAAATCAATTTTGAAAAGCATCCCTTCCCCAGTACACAAAAGAAGGAGAGAGAAAGAGTACTAATGACTTTTTAGCAACTTGGTACGAGGTGTTGTATTTCCTGATTTGCTTATGAAAGTTACTGACTTCAGAGTGATTTCTTGCACCTCATGTCAAATGAGAATCTTTAAAAGTGAAATGTAAACACAGTCTCTAACATTTTTCCTCTAAACATGCCACCTTTCTGTAAAGATGCCCACAACATCAGTGTGAGAACTCAAATAAATGAATTTGGTGGCTTTTCATCCCATCCTATGCCAGGAAGGCACAAGGAGAGCACAAACAGAAACAAACTGTGGGTATAAAAAAGTGGCATCACAAAACAACAGTGAAGAACTAAACAGTAAGCAAGGCTATCACCAGCTACATAAATTGGCCAATGTTAGAGAAGTCTCACAAATGATTGCCCATAGATTGTTGTAGCTGGGAAAAAATGTGTGTTAATTAGCAGTAGCTTCAAATACCTGCTCATAAAAATACTAAAGAGGTCAGACACTCAAGATAAAAAAAAATAGAATAGAAAAATAAATGAACCCCTACAGCATACAGCAAGTTGAAGAACAAATTGTTTGGGAAAAATAAAAAGTTGCCAATAAGCATCACTACTACATTAATTGAAACATAACCTCTAAGCACTAGCTAAAATCAGTATGAGGGGGTAAAGTGACCAATAATAGCAGCAACAGCTTATTAAAATATAGAAATCACAGAAACCTAGGGCTGGAAGGGAAAGGAACGCTGAGACAGAACCAAGTAAAACTAGATCAGCCCTAACATATTTGTCTAACCAGTTCTTAAAGACCTCTGCTTATAGGGGTGCCACAATATTCTTTGGAAGTCTATTCCAATGCTTAACTAGCTTAATATCTAATCTAAATTTCCCTTGCTGAAAATTAAGTCCATTACTTCTTGCCCTACCCTCAGTGGATATGGAAAACCATTGCTTAACATCCTTTTTATAGCTCCCTGAATATATTTGAAGACTGGTATAGTCACCCTTCAACCTTCTTTTTCAAGACTAAATAAACTCTGTTTTTAAACCTTTCCTCATAGTGGAGGTGTCACTTTTGCTGCTCTCCTCCAGGCACTTGGAAATTTATACAGCTGAAGCCTCACCAGTGCTGAGTAGGTCAAGACAATTACATCTCATGTCTTACATTCAATACTACTGCTAATATATCCCAGAATGAGATTACCCTTTTTCACAACTACTCCACATTGTTGACTCATATTTAATTTGTGATCCACTATCGTCCACAGATCTCTTATAGCAGTACTATCACCTACCCAGTTATTCCCTATTTTGTACTTGTGCATGTGATTTTAATTTGTTTAGTATAGTATCTTGCATTTGTCTCTACCAAATTTCATCTTTTTTGATTTGGATCAATTCTCTAATATGTCAAGGTCATTTTGAATTCTACTCCTATCCTCCAAAGTTCTTGTAGACACTCCCAACTTAGTGTCACCTGTAAATTTTATAAGTATACTAAAAGATTTATCAGGCATTGTTTGGGTCCTTCAAGGCAGGGGACTGCAGATGTGGGGGTGCAGGAGTCAGAGCAGGGGGAGTTCAGGGCAAGGGATATCTTACTGGGGCTGCCAGTGGCAGTGAGGGTGGCACTGCTCCAACAGCAGCTCCTCCCAGGCTGCCCAATAGCTCCATTTGTTGCGGGGGGTTAGGAAGGGCTGGGTTGCCCGCCCCCTCTGCCGGCTGCCAGCTTCTCAGGGAGTGCTAGATAGGTATAGGTAGGATGAGTGGGGACAGGTAGGCCACTTACCTGTGCAGGTGGCCAGCAATATAGCTAGCCCTGGCTCCAACTGGGCCCTCTCTTCCTGGTGTGGCCGCCCCACTGTGGTCACTCTGCAGTATAACAGTCTCCTGCACTTGTTGCCCCCAATGGTCTTTGCAGAGCATAACTGTTCCTCCTATCCTCTCTTTCCATGTTATGAAAAGACCCCTCTCTTTCCATGTTACAGAATTCCCAGCACATCCCATTTTCCTGGCACAAACCCAACTCTGACCTTTCTTTAAGTTATGATAAGAGGAAGCTACATACCAAATTTGGTGGTCCAAGTTTTTACCATTTAGGAGGAGTTCTTGAATAAATGGACTCTCAGAATAATTGACAATTCCAAGTACAGTCTTGCGTGCTCACCTTATAATAATATAATCTAGACCACATTTTCCTAATTTGTTTGTGAGGGTGTCATATGGGACTATGCCAAAAGCCTTACTAAAGATCAAAGACAATTAGGAATCCTGTGGCATGTTGAAGACTAACACAGCTACCCCTCTGAGACTAAAAATTAAGATATATTGCTACTTCACAGTGTTGGGAACCAACAGCAGATCCTGCACTCTGGTCACTTAAACACCAATTAATCCCCCCCCAGAGTGGACGACTGCCTAATTAGCAGATTAGACTGGACTGAGGGATTAATTAGCTAATTATCCAGTGGTGTAGCAAGGGTGTTATGTGCCCAGGGGCAAAGGCAAAATTCGTGCCCCCCCCCAATCATTTGCCCCCCAAACCCCAGAGCAGCTGGGCAGTTATTACATGGCCCTGGCTGCAGCCCTGGGGAGTCAGGGACAGCAAAGAGCTGGCTGGCTGAGCCTTCCCCATTCCTTCTCCCCGCCCCCCCCTCCAGCAGCAGCAGCAGCAGCAGCAGCAGCAGACGACCTTCCATCAGCACACTGCTGCATGGCTCTGCAAAGGAGGTGAGTGGGCAAAGAAAAGTTAACAACAACATAATTTTTGGCAGCTAAATTGGCGTCCCGCTGGCATGCCCTTCTCTGCCCCCTGCCTCACTACACCACTGTAATTAGCTCATTAACACAGAGGGTAGAAGACAACCCAGGTAGGAAGCATCCAGGGAGTGGTAGCCTAAAGGAGCTAGAAGAAGAAGGATCTTTGGGTGAAGAGATTGCTCCTCCCATCACCTCAGACACTCACACCATAGCTTTTATAGCTTCAGTTCTTCCTCAACTCTCTGCTGAGGAGAGGAAAGCGAAGCAATGTATACAGACTATCTGGTGGCGTTAAAGAACTGAACTGAAGGTCTTGAAAGAGTCTGTGTAGACAGAAGAGAAGACGGGGTGGGACCTTATTCCGTCACATGTGGGAGCTTGTTTGGGATGTGCCTTTATCCAGGCAAATGGAAGACCTGACAAGTGCTGGTGAAGGTTAGTCAGCCTGGAAGACAACCCTGCAATTGCAGTTGAGCTGCAGAAAGAAATGCAAAAGACCCTAACAAGCTTTCCAGCAGGCCCACCCACCTCTTGGAAAGACAGTCTTTTCTTAGCTACCATGCTGAGCTACTTCAAAAGGATGAGTCATCACTCCGTAAGGAAGGGTAACTGGTTGCAGGGAATTGGTCTGTATAATATAGGCATTGGATTGCTCTGTGTGTTAGGCATGCTCAATTTCCTGTTCTGCCAACAGCACCACTTTTACCCAGCCCTTTCATCCAAACCCTCACCCCTGCCAGACCTTTGCTGCCCAGTTCTACTCCACTTCCCTGAGGGTATGTCTACACGACAGAATTTTGTCAGAAAAACAGCCATTTTTCTGACAAAACTTGAGTTATGTCCGCACTGCAATCTTCTTCAGAAAGTAAACCGAAAGAACAGAGGAGTTTTTCTAGCATTGGTAATCCTCTTTCTATGAGGAAGAAGCCTTTTTCTGAAAGAGCTCTTTCAGAAAAAAGCATGTGTGGACAGGGAGGAAGGGTTGTTTTTTTTTTTTTTTTTTGAAAGAAGAGGCCTCCAGGAAATAACACAGGTGCCCTGGTGGACACACTGCCCAAATTAATCAGGACTCTATAGTTCCTGTCTCCTGGCCCCTCTTAAAGCTGCAGGCACTCTGGACAAGCCTTTTGGCAGGAAGCCAGCCTCAGAGCAGCACCTCAACACGCAGCTCTCCCTGCCACAGGCCTTGCCACTCATGGCCCAGCCTCAAGCCCTCTGCGACCTCCCTGGCCCTCACGGGGAGCAGCCCCAGGACCCATCAAGAGGGAACAAGAGGTGGACACCCTCTTGGTCCGGAGCGGAGATCCTGTCCCTCCTTGAGCTGTGTGGGGAGGAGGATACCTTGCAAGATCTCCGTTCCAAGCACCGCAATGCCGAGATATTTGAGCGCATGGCCGAGTCCCTGGCAGAGTGTGGACACCCACCCTGGACCTTGCAACACGTCTGGAGTAAAGTGAAAGAGCTCCATCAGGGATATGTCCGGGCCAGAGAGCGCAGCTCGTGCTCAGGAGCAGGACCCGACACCTGCCACTACTTCGACAAGATGCACCAGATCCTGGGGAGTGGGGAAACATCTTCCCCACCCACTGTGGTGGACTCCGGCCTCCAGACCCCCGTTGTCACCTGGCTGGATTTCACGGTGGAGGAGAAGCAGGAGGACCAACGCCAGCCGGAGGAGGGGTAGGAGACAGAGATTGTGACCCTGTCCTTGGAACTGGTGCCTGTGAGCCAGGACGTCTCCCAGGCCTTGTCGGATGCCGGTAGGGATCTTCAGGTGAGTGGTCTTAATTTGTCATACTCACAGGGTATGGGAGGCTGGCGCACAGGGGGCAGGGTGCGAGTGTCACTCGGGCTGGACATTATGATGCAGTCCGTGCAGCGTTAAGTGTGTGGCATGCGGATGCAGCAGGCAGACCCTGAGCACAGATGGGATCCTGCTGCCAGGCTCCGGGGAGGCCACATACGTCCTGCCATGGAAGTGGGGGGGCTCTCCCAGTACCTGCCATGGCTGGAAGCAGGCTAGCCACAAGGACACAGGCATGATCTCAGACACACTGAGGAGTGCTGCACACAGCACATGGGCATGCCTGCTTACGTGAGGCACCACCTGCTCCCGCGGGCGGCACTGCAACCCGCAGGTGTGTGTGCAGGGCGCCTGTAAGGCATGGCCCACTGTGCAGACCACGCATAGCCTTGCTCCCGGACATCCCCCTCTTCTGTCCCAAGAACTGTTGGTCGCTGCTCACAGAGGAGGACACGGCCTCAAGGACAGTGTCTGCATGGATGACTGACCGCCTCTCCCTCTTTGTGTTCTCCACAGCCGAACCAGCTGGGACTGAGGGGCGAGCCACATCACCTGAGTCAGCCACCAGAGCCTGGGGGGTCAGAAGGTGCACCAGGGTCCAGGAAGACCTCATGCTAGCATACCCGCCTACTGTCTCTGCTCCTGGCTTCCACCCGCCTGCCCCCCCGCTATGCCCATTCCCCCTCTGCCTGCTCCCATGCGATGCCCCTGCTCCCTCCCCAGGTGATGCCCATGCCCCCTTCCTCCTGTCCCCTGCCATCCCTGGTCCCCAATCCATCCCCCCCCCCACCAACCCCCACTCGGACGAGGTCCCCGCACCTGAGGTGGCACATCTAGCCTCTCCCCTCTTCCTGCAGCTTATGATTTCCCTTCCCCCTCCAGGTTATGAGCCCCCACTGCCCACCTTTTCTTAATGTCAGATAAATACAGATTTCATTTTGTTGGAAATCAAACAGTTGTGTTTATTGAGAGATCAGGGAAGAGGCAAAGGGAGGGATTGTAGTGGGGAAGGGATAGGGCAGCAAGCCGGAGGCCCTGGGAAGAGTTACTTGGGTGCTTGAGAGAATCTCTCCCTCAGGGCCTCCCGCATGCGCACCCCAGCCTGATGTGCCTGTTGGATAGCAGCTGTCTTGGGCTGCTGGAAGGCTCGCCCCTTGCTGCCGGCATCTGCCCTCCACCCCGGGAGGAAGGCATCCCCCTTCTTCTCCACAATGTTGTGGAGGACAAACACGGCATGACCACCTCAGGGATGTTGTGCTCCCCCACATCGAGACAGGTCAGCAGGCACCTGAACCACGCCTTGAGGCAGCTGAAGGTGCACTCCACCTGGATCTGGGCCCAGTTCAGGTGGGCATTAAATTGGTCCTTGCTGAGGTCCAGGTGTCCAGTATATGGCTTCATTAGCCACGGCATCAGGGGATAGACTCCCACAATGCACAGTGGCATCTGCATATCCCCAATGGCAAGTTCTTGGTGGGGGAAGAATGTGCCTGCCTCCAGCTTGCCGTAGAGGCTTGAGTTTCTAAAGATGCGGGCATCATCTTTGCGTCTATATTCACGGACAAGGTCGGCTCCTGGACTAATGCGCTAAGTGACGCAAGATGGGATGAAGTTCGACAGCCCTTGGTGGGTAAAGAACAGGTTAGGAACTATTTAGAAAAGCTAAATGTACACAAATCCATGGGTCCAGACTTAATGCATCCAAGGGTACTGAGGGAGTTGGCAAATGTCATTGAGGAGACTTTGGCCATTATCTTTGAAAAGTCGTGGAGATCGGGAGAGATCCCGGATGATTGGAAAAAGGCAAATGTAGTGCCCATCTTCAAAAAAGGGAAGAAGGACGATCCAGAAGAACTATAGGCCGGTCAGTCTTACCTCGGTTCCTGGAAAAATCATGGAAGGGCTCCTTAAGGAATCAATTTTGAGGCACTTGGAAGAGAGGAAAGTGATTAGGAATAGTAAGCATGGATTCACAAAGGGCAAGTCGTGCCTGACCAATCTGATCAGCTTCTATGATGAGGTAACTGACTCTGTGGACATGGGAAAGTCAGTGGATGTGATATACCTTGACTTTAGCAAGGCTTTTGATACGGTCTCCCACAATATTCTTGCCAGCAAGTTAAGGGAATATGGATTGGATAAATGGACGGTAAGATGGATAGAAAGCTGGCTAGAAGGCCGGGCCCAGCAGGTAGTGATCAACGTCTCGATGTCAGAATGGCGGTCGGTTTCTAGCGGAGTGCCCTAAGGTTCGGTTCTAGGACCGGTTTTGTTCAATATAGACTCATAGACTTTAAGGTCAGAAGGGACCATTATGATCTTTATTATCTTTATTAATGACCTGGATGAGGGGATGGATTGCACCCTCAGCAAGTTTGCAGATGACACTAAGCTAGGGGGAGAGGTAAATACGCTTGAGGGCAGAGATAGGGTCCAGAGTGACTTAGACAAATTGGAGGATTGGGCCACAAGAAATCTGATGAGGTTCAACAAGGACGGAAGAATCCCAAGCATTGTTACAGGCTGGGGACCAACCAGCTAAGTAGTAGTTCTGCAGAAAAGGACCTGGGGGTTACAGTGGATGAGAAGCTGGATATGAGTCAACAGTGTGCCCTTGTAGCCAAGAAGGCTAATGGCATATTAGGTTGCATTAAGAGGAGCATTGCCAGCAGATCCAGAGATGTCATTATTCCCCTTTATTTGGCTCTGGTGAGGCCACATAAATTAAATTTTAAATTTAAATAAATTAATGGAGATTGCCTATCTCCTAGAACTGGAAGGGACCTTGAAAGGTCATTGAGTCCATTCCCCTGCCTTCACAGCAGGACCAAGTACCATCCCTGACAAAGTTTTGCCCCAAATCCCTAAATGGCCTCTGCAAGGATTGAACTCACAATGCTAGGTTTAGCAGGCCAATGCTCAAACCACTGAGCTATCCCTCCCCCCGCTTACACATCTGGAGTATTGTGTCCAGTTCTGGGCACTCCGCTACAAAAAGGATGTGGACGCATTGGAGAGGGTCCAGCGGAGGGCAACCAACATGATTAGGGGGCTGGAGCATATGACCTATGAGGAGAGGCTGAGGGAGTTGGGTCTGTTTAATCTGCAGAAGCGAAGAGTGAGGGGGGATTTGACAGCAGCTTTCAACTTCCTGAAGGGAGCTTCCAAAGAGGATGGAGAAAGGCTGTTCTCAGTGGTGACAGCTGGCAGAACAAGGAGCAATGGTCTCAAGCTGTGGTGGGAGAAGTCCAGGTTGGATATTAGGAAAAACTATTTCACTAGGAGAATGGTGAAGCACTGGAATGGGTTACCTAGGGAAGCAGTGGAGTCTACATCCCTAGAGGTGTTTAAGTCTCAGCTTGACAAGCCCTGGCTGGGTTGATTTAGTTGGGATTGGTCCTGCCTAGAGCAGGGAGCTGGACTTGATGACCTTCTGCGGTCTTTTCCAGCTCTATGATTCTATGGTTGTGTGTCCTGCCCAACCACCCGACAAAAATGTCCATGAACTGTCCATGGTGGTCAACCAGGGCCTGCAGCACCATAGAAAAATAGCCCTTCCTATGAATATACTGGGCCTCTTGATGTTCTGGTGCTTGGATCGGGATGTGGGCCCCATCTATGGCTCCAGCGCAGCTCGGGAACCGCAGGGCAGTATATCTGGCCATGATCGGGTCCAGGTCTCCCAGGCAGATGACCCTCCGCAGCAGGATCAAGTTGATGGCCCTCACCACCTGCAGAAGGAGACAAACACACACACAAAACAGAGAATGAGAGAGGGAGTGCGTGAGCCCTTGAGAGGTGCCTGCTCCCCTCTCCTCCCCTCCCCCCCCAAACACCCCAAGAGCCACCCCTTATCAGGCCACCCCCCCAGCAGCAGGGCTGTGAGAGGGTGGGAAGGCACAACCCCCTGGGGATGGGGCTTCCCCCCCACCCCCACTTCATCCCCCACAGCGCCCAGCCCTCCTTTTCTGAGGGTCCCCCTTATGGAACACTCTCCCCACCTCCCTGCAGGGATTGCAGCCCGAGAGCTCCTTACATGAGGAGGGCCCCGATGATGGACTTCCCCATGCCAAACTGGTTGCCCACCAACCAGTAACTGTCGGGGACGGCAAGCTTCCAGAGGGCGATTGCAACCCATTTCTCCAGGGGGATGGTGGGCTGCAGCTGGGTGCTGCATCTCTGGAGTGTGGGGGTGGCCCAGGCACATAGCTCCATAAAGGTGGCCTTCCCCTTTCGGAAGTTTTGGAGCCACTGCTGGTCGTCCCACGGCTCCATGACCAGCCAGTCCCACCAGTTGGAATTGGTGATGAGTATCCAGAAATGCCTCTCCACAGTGGGTTGCGGTTGCCAGAGCGTAGCTCCCACACCCAGGAAGAAGGTCCCCAGAATTCAGGGTCAAGCTCAGTCAGGACTGGGAAGGCAGCTGGCACAAAGTGATGCAAGAACTGCAGCATGGCCGTGTGTGGCCATAACATGCCCGGGACAGCTCTGGCTCCATGGCACCAAGAGAAAAGCTGTTGCATCCAAAAAAGCGGGGCAACCACAGCAAGCACTGTGAGAGCTTTGCCATCCCTCGAAGAGGTAGCAAGCACACAGCAGAAGCAGAGAAACGGCTGTCCGAAGGGTCCCTTTAAGTGCATGTCTCTGCAAGGCTCCAGCATCAGCACTTGGAAACAACTGGTGACTTAAAGCCATGGCTGGCCTTTTAAGCGAGAGCACGTCCAATCAGTTTGGATGCTCTCTTTTGAAAAAGTGCATTGCTTTTTTGGTGCACTTTTGCAGTGAGGACACTCTTTCGAAAAGTTTTTTCAGAAGATCTCGTCCGAAAAAAGGTTCTTCCGAAAGAAGCCTGCAGTCTAGACATCGCCCGAGTGTGGCTTGTCCCCACTTTTCCCCCTCCTCACCAGTGCCTCCTGCATGCTGCAAAACAGCCTATTGCAATGGGTGGGAAGCACTGGGAGGGAGGGGCAGAAATGGAGCAGCAGGGCCCCTGGGTAGAAGGAGAGCTGACTGCCAGCAAGTGCTAAGTACCCACTAACTTTTTCCCCACCCCATCTTTCATGAATATTTCCAAGAAATATTTTTTTCCCATCCCATATCTGTAGTCAAAATCTTGAAAATGTACAGGAATTGAAAAAAATGTTCAGCTCCGGTCAGTGTTTTGGGGTTTTTTGAGATTACAGAAAAAAAATCCATTTCTATTTAACAGTTTTCTTTTCTTTAATTTTTTTTTTTCAAATTTTTTTTTCAGGCTACTTAATTTAATTTCAGGGCAAAATTGATTTGAATTGCAAAACTGGAATTTTTCATTTAGCAAGTGTCAAAGCCAAAGGTTTAGATAATTTTGAGTGTCTCTTCAAGTTGGGAGATTCACTGAAGCAAGCCCTGTTTCAAAAATAGACAACTTTGTATTTTTGATTAAAAATATGTTGCTGAAAAATTCCCAACCATTTCTATCCAGCTATGTTTTTAGACTGTAAATTCCTTGGGCAATACAAATAATAATGCCATAGTTACTGAATGAAAAATTGCAAATGCACAGTGGATTCCCTTAAATTTAAGAGTGCTTATTTTCAGGGAAGCTCAGGAATTCTTCAAAACAAAAATCAGAAATGGGCCTGAAATGGAACAATGTATCTGAAAACTCTGGACCAGGTCCAAGTTTAATTTCTCCTGCTCTCCCTTCCGTGAACCAAACTGGAACTCTGACAACTCTCCCAACTTTAGCATGATCTGAACTTTGTGAATCAACCCATTCCCTCCAGACTAATGAACAAAACAGAATAATCATTACACAAAGATTTCCTTGGGCACCTGTTTTCTCAAACATAATATCTAGAACTAGATTTATGGATAAAAAGAGGCTGATTGTTGCGAGCCTATTTAATCTCGTCATAGCAGTGCAACAAACCTCCTCAGCCTGAGCAAATCTTGAAGACTCAGCACTGTACTGGAATGCCAGCGCCAGATGTAGGAGGACAATTTTTGGGTAGTTTAATCTCCATTACAAGAGGCTACGAGTTTCATTTTTTTAGTGCTGGGATTGCTTTATTTAGTCTATTCCTACCATAGAGGTCTAGGATTTCAGTTCTTGGAGTCCCTATCATAATTCCAGTACAAAGTTATATAAACACTTAACAGATTTCCTACTCCTTTTCACAGCAGCCACTATACAGCAGTAGAGTACAACTTTTTCCCTTCCTCCCTAGAAGTCAAACATTTCAACAGACAGTCTTATACATAGGACAGGACTTAGGCTGTCAGCAGGAACCATCTTTTCTGTATGTGGTTGAGGTGGGGTGAGGAGCAGGAAACACCAGAGTTCCTAATCAGGCATCTGGGTACTATGACAATAAAAACATTGCAGTGTTACACTAGTAAGACAGGTACTCCATGAGAAGGCAACCAGAATACAGTGTGTGCAGAGGAGGAGAGTGAAGACAATAGGTCTATGCAGCTGCTTGGCTAACTTAGTTCCCACATCTTGAGCATCCGTTACAACAGGGAAAGCAGGGGAAGTGTTTGTTTTATATTTATGGCTATAGTTTTAGAAAGCTTCATTGAAGAAGTATATTTCAAGAAAGAACTTGAAGAGAAGGAGGAGGAGGATTGTTGTGCTGGGAAGATAGTTCTAGGCATGCGGGCCGCATGAATTGATGGTGGATATGTCAGAAGTGGCTGGTCAGACAAGCAAAACTAAAAAATGTCTTGGAAAAAAAATAAAATTAAATGCAATGGTCTCCAAAGAGGGCAGCAGACAAAACTTGGGGAAGTCCAGGCCAGTATAAATAAAATTAAATGCTGAGACCTAGGAAAACAAAAGGTCATTCTCTCAGCAACATAAAAGCTGCTGATCCACAAACATTGCAGCAAGAAACACGTCTTCGGAACAAGCATTCATTTTATTAGCTGTATGCATCAAGTGTGCCTGTCTCTAGCCCAAACTGCTCCTTGCCTGGTGGGGAATCTCTTATCTAAATAACTGACATCCCTGTGACTTTATTCATTTTTATATACAATTTTAAAATTCCCATTTTTAAAATTTAAATGCTGCTGTAGAATTTGTATTGCATCTCACCAGAATGCAGCTTTTGAAGTCCCCCTAGCATCTGTTTGCTAGAAGATGGGAATGGGTGATGGCTCACTTGATGATTGCCCTGTTTGGTTCATTCCCTCTGAAGAATATGGCATTGGCCACTGTTGGAAGATACCGAGGTAGATGGACCATTGGTCTAATCAGTCTGGTCATTCTTATGTTTTCTTTGCAAAATATAGCTCCAGTTTGCTTCTGGTACAGGGGATCTTGGTCCTGGTTTTGCTGTTGTGTAATGGATGTACTTGTAAATCCCTCTCCAAAATCAGAAAACCTAATATTTGGGGAGTGGGAGAATTAGGTCTATGAAATACTTTGGGAGAGATTAAATAACACTTAGTAGGAAATATATTAAAAGATATATTAAGGCCCATTAAACATCCATCATCAAGTGTGGGGAGTGTCTCTGAGGCAGATGTTCTGTCATGAATTATTGTTTGTATCAGAGTCAAGTGACTCTAGTGGTTACCATAAGTCTGTTCTTTCCAAATGAAACCAGATGTTGAGTGTGAAAATCTGGTAGATGAAGAGGATAGTGTAAAATGAGGGCAAGACTATTTGTTTGCCAGTCAAAAATGAATGTTCTGAGGATTAGATAATGTTTGTACATTGCTTAGAATTTTGGTAGCAATTTAAATAATCAAAAGTATCAAACTCTCATCAGTAGGTTTTTTCAAGTATTTAAACTGTCAGTTGGAGGCATCAATCCTGAAAGGTGCTAAGTACACTCAATGCTAACACTTTACAAGGGATTTCCTTTCAATTAAAACATACAAATGAAGGCCATTTACAACATCAGAGAAAACAATAGATAAAGAAAGAGTAAGGCTAGTGAGATGGGAGACAGCAAGGGAGATAAAATTATTTTCAGTATTTCCACAGCGATTTGTAGGGGTGGCTAGAAATCCTGCCCACCAATGGAAAATTTTTGGATAGGTTATCACGGTGCATCATGGGAGTTGTAGTTCAGATAGCTCATGTCCCCATTCTCCTCTCTAAGCCTCCTTGGCTATGCTACATCTGCCAAGATACACTGCAGTCTCCCATCTTCCTGATCTACTGAAATGTATCATGGGAAATGTAGTCTGGCTGGGAAATCCAATACATTTGAGGAGAGAGATGAACAACTTCCATAAGATATTACAGTGGCATTTACAAATAGAAAATGTTCAAGTTTTGGCCAGAAATCAAATACATTTCAGCTTTGGGCCATTTGGTTATTCAATTAAAAGTTTAAATTTTCCACAAAAAGACAACTTTCACAAAAAGTTCGCATTTAGTCAAAAAACCCATTTTCTGATTGAAAAAAACTTTCAACAGACAATTTACCACCAACCCAAGCAATTATATTCCCAGACCAAAAAAAAAAAAAAAAAATCACATTAAGATACTGGTAGATTGAGCAAATAGACCAATAATTTAGGGTAAAATTAATTACAAGAATTATGTAATTATAACAAAAATCAAACATGATCAATCCAGAGTTAAGGTTAAACAAATCCAAATATGCTAAAGAGTGACTTTGGGTGCTTATTTGAAATGATCTGGCACTTTAAAGGGGTCTGTGATACAGAAAGAGCTGAACACCTACGCTCTGGAAAAAAAAATCAAAATTGAGACTAAAAAAATCACTAACAACTTTTGAAATTCTTGACCCTTATATATTTTACACACATATATAGTTTGCACATTCATATAATACACAAAATGCTATGTTGAAAACATTAAGGTTGAAAAGTCAATCATTCAAAAGTTAGGAAATGTCAGAATTAACATTACCTTGCAACTTTAATTCACTCCCTTGTGCATATGCATATTATGGTCTTTAATTACATGATCACAGTGACAGGTTGGATCACAAAGTTCACCTTGAGACTGTCATCTTATGGGCTGATTATACCACTGAACCAGCCCATCTGTGCTGCTGAGCCAGAAGCTCTGGTGACCTCCAGCAAAGGCACAGAGTTGGGATAACAGCCCCCAGCAGAGTAACACAAACACAGAAAGCAGCTCAGCTCTGGGAGGTCTCAGTTACAGGGATTTGATAGCACCCAGAAGCACATCCCCAAATAGGACCAACCTCCTCCTCCTCCCCCCCCCAATAAATCCATATTACTCCATATAAAAGTTTTACACAGAGAAAAAAATCATAAAGTTTGCGCTTTATCAATGACAGAAATATGCACATCTCGTCATCCCTCTCCCCCTCCGGTAACAATTTACACTGGGTTTGATAGTAAAGTGATTTTATTAAATATAAAAAGTGGGAGTCAAGTGGTTGCAAATAATGAGAGCCAGATCAAAGTAAGTTACTAAATTAAAACAAACAAAAACACACCAGCTAAGCCTAATACACTAAGAGAAATGATTACAAAATCTGTTTCTCACCCTAGTTCTAATTTCAGGCAAAGTTCTTCAGGTCAGAGATGTTCTTTTTCCTGACGAGGTCTAACAGCTTCTCCTCTCAGAGTTCTTTTCTTTCAGGTCCTTTCAGGTGTCCTCTTGAGGACTGGAAGAACAAAGAAATTAGGCACTCACAAATTTTGGGTTCCTAATGTGACACAGCTAGGAACTGGTTAAGTAGTGCTCAGCACTCCTGCAAATGAGCTCCTCCCTTCCCCCCCAGTATAAAGTGAAACACACATAAAATGAGGAACATACAATTAATGACCACCTCTGAAAATGTCTGGTTTAAGGGACTTGGCTAGCATCACATAGGTACAGTGTGGCAGAGTCAAGGTTAGAATCCAATTTTCCAGAGTAGCATTCGACTGCCTTAACTATCAGACCATATTTCCTTCTTTCTGCATCTCCTGCCTTGTTCACTACACAGCTTCCATCTTACACAATAAATAAAGCAAGGGTTCAAACAACAGTGACTTCACTACACAAGCTTGATCCATCCCTAAAGCAGGTCTGCCTTGTGTACTGAAGGAGGTGGGGGATCTGTGGGGGAAAACAGTATATCACATAACTGAAGTAGATATAATGCACATGGACAATCTCAATTCTTGTACAGTATTTCCTAACTTTTTAGTACTTGAATTTTCAACCTTAATGTTTTTAACACTTCTTTCCTGTGAAACAATTCAATGTCTATAATAGAAAACTGAAACACACTGGAATTCCATCAAGTAGCATCTTATTGACACTTACATGGATCATCAGCAGGGTTCAACTCTTTAGATCCAAGGCATAGACTTCTGCTTGAGATTTTGAAATAATGGAGACTTGAGCAAAGGGAAAAAAGGCAGCCTGAATGGTTGTCTTCCTCTGTGTGGATCCACACTAATAGAGGATGGGACACACATTTTGCCACTGTGTTTCACAGATATTTGCTCATAACAGAGGAATGACTCTGACATCTTGGGTCCCACCCCAGGCTCTAGTGAGAGTATGCTTTAAACAAACACAGATCTTTTGTCCATGTCTCTCAATTTCAGGGGAGCTGACAGCCACTACACGTTCCTAGACAAGGAGGGAGGGCTGGCTCCATGCTTCTGGAAGGGGTGGGGGCTCAGGTGGAAGGGGCAGGGCTGGGGGCAGCCAGTCTTCCTCACCACCAAGAGCATCGAGTGCTCCCACAACCCTCAGAACTGCACAGAGCACATACGACGACACTCTTGTGGCAATTTAAAGGGCCTGGGATGCCAGCCTTTCAATCGCCAGGCCCCAGGGCAACTATACCTTTTATTCCCTTCCTTTGTCAGCAGGACTGTCCAATTCTGACCCTTTTAATTCTATCCCCTCCTATTTGCCCCTGTCTTAGGTTTGTCTGTCCCGCCCCTCCCAACAGCTTATTGTCCCAGTCTACTCTAATCTCCTCCTCCATCCAGTCTCTTGTTCTCCCTTCTCCAATACCAGTCTTTTTGTCCAGCCAATTCCATTTCTGTATAGCTGCCCACCCTACTTTTCCCTCCCACTAGTTCCTGATTCCAGTCTCCCTGACCAGCCAGAACCAGTTTTCTCCCTCCAACTGTCAGTCAGTTTCTCTCCCTAAGATTACCAATCCTTTCAGGTTGTCCTGCAGTCTCCAGGACTTAATCCTTAATTAAAGATTGTGTCAGATCATGAACCTCCAGGAATAGGTCCAACTAAAATTGTCAACCCTATCTCTTCCTCTCCTTTCAGTCCCATCTCAGACTCCTTTTCTATCTAAATTGAATTCCTTCCTTCCCCTTTGGTCTGACTTTTGGCATTTGAAGTGGACGACTTCCTCCTCCATGCTGCCTGGGTGCCAGCCAGCAGGGGTAGCGCATCACTGAGGCTATGTCTACACAGCAACGCTATTTCAGGATACTGGAATATCCTAAAATAGCTATCCCGCGTTTTCACAGCAAGCCTGTTATTTCAAAATATAATGGGCTCGCTATTCCGACATCCCTGTAAGCCTCATTCCACGAGGAATAAGGGACATTTCGGAATAGCGGGTTATTTCAAGATTTGGCACTGCATAGACAGCACCAAATTATGAAATAAGCTATTTTGAAATAAGATCAAAATAAGATATGCAATTTGCATTGTTCACATTGTGTATCTTATTTTGAGCTACGGTTCAGTGTGGACACACCCTGAGAGCTCAGGGCCAATAGGCTGCTTAATCTCAGTTCCAGTGCCTGGCTCCTCCTTGTCTGGAGCAGCTGGTAGCAGTATTTAGAGAGAAAGTCCTGCTGTGTCTGTGGTGCCCTGATCTGGAGCATAATCAGTTGTTCATGTGTTGTGAGATCAGCAGAAGGGATGGGGCAGAAAAGATGTACTCTGGAAATGTTAGGCTGTTAAAAAGGTAAGAAGTGTCTAGGCATGTCCAAACTGTAATTTTTCAAAAGCTTATATCTTGTCCAAGTTGGGATTTATGTTTTGGGAGGATGGCAGAAGGCATGTCCAGGATTCAGTGGTCTCTCCCATCAAGTCCTTGCTCTAAATCAGAGGGCCCTGTAGCATTTCAGATAAAAAGGTCTCAATTTTTTGTAATATGAACAAAATGTATTTTTCCCTGGCCTTATTCTTGGAACCAGCTCAACTGTTTGGCTGAAGTATTCCAAAATAAATTCAGCCTGATGCAAACACCCAGCAAAGAAAGTTTTAGACCAGCCCACAAAAAGTTACCAAAAATTATAAGCAACTGAGAACAAGGTCTTATAATGGGAAGCAATCAGGCAACCTTAATAATAGGGGGAAAAAACAGCCCCACCTATAACTTTGTTTTATAAATACAAAGAGGTTCATAACAGAGTATTCTACAGTCTCTGACATGCGCAATGCACTAAAGAAGGGTACACGTGTGTGTGTAAACACAGAAGTTACAGGACAAACCTAAGTCTTCTTTGAAGCATGTTTAACTGTTGTAGCAGGGGACAATGGTTTCACTAATTCACACCTATATTATATTTTCCCATCTTAAAAATGTCATTTTGTTATAAATCTGATTTAAAAATGATGGTGCTACAAAATGGCATCTCTTTCAACAAGGGCCCTCTTCCTCTGAATTCTACATAGCTGAGCATACTGCAATTCTCAATGATTCATAATCACTGAATAGTGAAGGCAGTACTTGTGCTCATTGAAGGACTCTACCTTGAGTCCTAACACTACCCTGAGCTCTAAGCCAGCTATTTAAAAAAGCAGCTCTAGTTACAATTAATGTTTCATTAAATCCCTTTTCTTGTTCATATTTAAACTTTACATTAAAAATGCCAGCCCCTGACAAGATGGATAATACAGAAGTAAAGCCTCTAAAATCTGTACTATTTTCTTACCTTCACCTGGTGCTTTTCATCTTAAAAACTGCTAAAAAAGTACTCACTCCATATGTGCACAAACACACACAAAAAATGAAGTTTGTTCATTGTGCCAAATTCACTCAGTCATACTTCAGTGAGCTTAGTAGAGAGACACCAGCGTAACTAAGAGCAGATTTGGCCCATTTATATTTTAACCTAAATAAATATGAGCATGCAAAAGAAGAGCACACTGAACTATTAGAAAATAAGATTTTTAACCAAAATCTCGTGACCACGCAGTACTCATTTTCATCCTGCAAAAAGCATCTCAGCTGTTGCCTTGCTGGAAAAATTTGCATGGGTAAAGCACAACCAAAGCTCTTTACAACCTTTTACTCAAAGAAAGGGACATATGGGAATAACTTTGACAACTAATGAAATACAGCCATCCAATGTGGGTCAGTTATTTAACAGCACCCCACAATAGCTTAAAATGGGAAATGAAGATTGTAATACCAAAATGAAACAGTAGGAGAAATTTACAATGGCAAAACATAATTATTAAAGTTGGAATTTGTCCAGAATGAATTTAAAGCAATTTGATAAGTACTAAATGTCTGCTAAAAAGTTCTTTTCATTCATGGCTCATATAGGGGAAAAAAATGAACTCTTATATAGTGTAGTAACTAACGATAAAAAGGAGTTATGTGATTTTATGGCTGGTTTCATATGTTGAAGTTGATAAGAGTTCCAAGTGTACTGTACATCTTGAGAGGATCCGGGATTATTCATGAGGCAGGTGCTTGAATGACGTTGCAGTTAACATTTGGCATCACCTTCTCATTGGTCAAATCCTTTCACACCCTTTTTAAACAAAGAGCTGGCACTAGATTGCACTATATTACATAACCAGCCGAGATTATGTCTTTTTCAGAAAACCCCGTGTGCCATCAGGAAGCTCTGTAAAGGAAAAAGGTTTCCTTATGTCATAAAGGTGCAGTAAAAGTATCATCGTAATTGAGTAAACATAGCGACACTTTAGGCCTAGACCTGCACCCCTTTGAGCTGGGGCAGTGAACGACGTGTCCCATTTGAGTCAGTGGAAGATTTTACCTGAAACAAAGACCATAATATCAGGTCCTAAAAGATATATATAAAACAGACATACAGACTAGGTCAACAATGTTTTTAAATAAATAAAAAAAAAAACACATTTAAGCAAGAATGAAAAGGAAATAATAAATATTAGGCATTAATTGCTCAATACCATTGTGCCATGGGGCTTCCAGAGTTTTCTTCTCTGTGTTACCAAAAGTACAATAAAAACACATTTCAATACAAACTCTTTTTTGAAAGTCCCTTAATGAAAATGTTCCAAAATCTTAACATTTCAGATAATACATTACCCAAGAATCACACTTGGAATTTTAATAAGCCAGTGCACATACAGATTTAAACTTACCACCAATTCAGCATACAAAAACAACTTGTTTTTTTCTCACTTCTGCTCTGAATTCAGAGCAGTTGTTTTTAATTGTGTTGTACATTAGGAACTTAACCTGTCTCCATGATTAAATAGTTGCAATCCCCACAGAGATGCATAACTCTAGAGATTTCAGATTCCTGCTGTTGAATACAAAGAAAATGATAGTAGTATAGGTGGAGACATGCTCTCAAAGGGGGAAAAAACGAAAGCATTCTCACTGGTTTCTATGCAGTCCTGGATGTGTCTAGGAAGCAGCCAGCAAATAAAACTCATGCTGCTGGAACAAATCCCCCTTCAGTTGCATGCCACAGCAGCTTTACTGTAGACACAGTTATCCTCTTATTAAAGATCTTTATCATCAGCTAAGCAGATGAGGATGGACAGAGTCAGTGGAAATAAATACAAAAGCTTGCAAAGCAAGTTCAAAGTGACATTCAATAAATCCTTTCCAAAATGTTCTCTAGCTCTTTGTACATGCATATTAATGCAGAAGGGGCCCAAAAATGCATTCCCTGCACACCTCAAACTCCCTCTGAAATCAGGGAGGGAGGAGGGGTGACAAGGAAGATAGGATAGGGCCCAAAATAAGAAATTCAATAGAGCTCAATTTTAAACTTTCACCCGTTTCTTTGGTGATGCAAAGCTAAACCTCTCCTGTGGGCCAAAACCATACCATGAGTCTTGCATACTCAACACATATGTGCTACAGCAGCGGTTCTCAAACTTTTTGGGCTCCGGAGCCCTTTACATGCGTGAAAATGTATGCAGAGCCCCAGAGGTCCACTGATTGTATGTGTTGTATCTATCGATGTTTCCAGTTTGTCAACCTCGCGGAGCCCCTGGAGATGTTTCTCGGAGCCCTGGGGCTCTGCGGAGCACAGTTTGAGAAACACTGTGCTACAGTAATAGTAGTGTTAAAGTTATTTAACAGACTGATAATTACTTGTATTGAGCAGAATGTAAATTCCCAAAGGGAGGATTTTATAGGTTTTATTCCTTATTAGTGAGCTTTTTTGGTATCATTCAGGTAACACCAACACATGTGTATTGCTTAGCTGTTTAAATACTATATTGTAACAGGATAGAGAGGTGAATGAAGTTAGAAGCAGATACTTTTGAGGTGACACTTTCATCTGTGAACAGCAATCACAGATGGACTTAGTGTTGCCTTTATTTTAATGTGCAGAGCTAAGGCCAACATCTGCATTCCACCCTACATTGATATACCATATGAAGACCTCAGGCTTCCAGAATTTCTGGTTTAAATTCTTCTCTAGGGCTACGTCTACACTGTGCTGTTTTGCACAAGAAATATGCAAAGGAGGCGAAGCGTGGAATATCACCGCGCTTCATTTGCATAATTAATGAGCGTCCGCTTTTTGCGCAAGAGCGGTTCTTCCTGAAAAAAGTGGAAGAAGGGCTCTTGCGCAAGAGGGGGTTTTTGTGCAAAAAGCGACGGCTCATTATTTATGCAATGAGGCATGGCGATATTCCACGTTGCCTCATTTGCATATTTCTTGCACAAAACAGCACAGTGTAGACGTAGCCAAAAGGTTTACATTTACAATATCTACATATGCATTTAAAAAGCTGATGTATTTTTCAAGTTCTTTCCTGTTGTGTGTATTTTTCAGCATTTCAAACTAATGTATGTGGTGAACATCAAGGCAAGAATAGCCAAACCTATTTAAAATAGCATTTGATGAAATCATGTAACTTTTATAGGAAAGTGGTAAAGAATTTCCTGCAAATTAGACAATATGGCCTTACACTAGTCTCCTAAACCACTGTTTAAAATTAAGTACCTAATTTTAGGCACCTAAATCCATTAGATACCTCAGTGAATGGCCTGAGTTATAGATCTGAAGATCCCATTACATTGTACCTCATTAACACAAAGTATTTAAGGGTGGAAGTTTTGCTTTTCTTTTCCTGTTGAAGTGCTCCTTTATATATGATCAGGTAGGCTCTTAAACATTGGATCTGTTCCCTTCAAATATTTATAGCAAGCTATACAGACTCCCCAGTGTAGTTTGTAGTACCAAGATCTCTCTGCCCAGCAGTGCAAATCTCTGGGCAGACTTCATTATGCTTTTGTTTCAGAGGCTCTTTAACAGTCTCTTATAGATGTCTTAAATGAAGTGCACATTCACATCCATCAGTTTCAGCGTGGTTTAATTGAACCCATGACAAGGTTTAACCAAGTCACATCATCAGAATAGACTAATATCGAGCTTCACATCTGACCAATCTTACATCCACGGATGGCAGATGACCCATTGGGTTGGGGTGGCTAGTCTCCACCCCCACTTGAGCCCAGAGTGCACACACCATTGCAGCTGCCAGACCTCCCCTTAGTGTTCCAGGTGGGTGATGCACAGCTCTCCAAACATCTGATCACTGGTGGGCAGTGCTTGGCCTCCCCAAATCAAAGGCCCCTTTCACCCCAAGCATAAGGGAGACAGCCCCAGGAGCCACTAATATCCAAGCACTGAGCTACATGGCTCCAGCAGCCCCAGCCACCTGAGGTCTCTGCCTTGTCAGCTGTAGCCACCCTAGCCCTATGCCCAGCCCCTAGCCAGCATGATTCTCTGAAGAGGAGCAGCCAGCCAGCCTGCCTGCCATGAGGCCAAAGGGGAAGGGCAGGACAGGAGAGGGCCTTCCAGGCAAAAAAAAAAAATGGGTGGGACCACACTGCATAGGCTTCCCCAACTTATGATAGGTATTACCCATGCTCGTGTCACACTTAATTTGGCTCATTGCAGTTAAATGACCAGTGAAATGTCAAATTGAATCCAACATAGGTTTTGGAAGAAACTTCCACAAAACCTACCCGTGATTGGAATGTTTTTTTAAAAAAGAAACCTATGAAACAGTTATTGAACAAATAAACACGCTCCTGTATCATACACAATACCCTTACATTCACCACTTTTGCAAGACCATGGTACATTTTGTACAAAGTATGCCTTGGGAGGTATCATCAGAAAACTCAATCTACTGAGCATTACTAGAAAAATGTGAGTAGGAACACTACGTAAAGTTAGATTTTACTGTATGATATTGAAACATGGTCAGCAAAGCAGGCACAGACCAGTTCCTCAGAGACAAAAGGTTAGCCATCACCTTAGCAAGGTTGAGCAGGAAGGGCGTGGGTGCAAAATTTACATCTTGGCAGACAGAATTGCTGTCCCCTGAACCACAGCTGGAGAAGATTCTTAAAGAAAAGAAATGCTGTAAGAAGGTAAAACAGAGAAAACAAGTCACCTCTCTCCCGTCATCCCTATTCACAACATCAGTGTTTGAAAAATAATGAATAATTGAACTGGGAGAGTGGTCCTGGTTGAAAGATCCAACCAGAGTTCTGTAAGCACATAGAGAGAGAAATCTTCACTTTGAATTCACTTAGGTATTGATAAGTTAGGTATTAGTTTGTGTTTTACATTTTATTTCTTTGAAACAATTCTGATGTTTATGTCTTATCACATATAATAATTTAAAAATCTATCTGTAGTAAATACATTTGTTCCATTGGTTTATTTAAGCCATTCTGTTTAGATTGAAGTGCTTGGGAACCTCCATTTGAGAAACGGAGTTTGCGAATACCCTTTTTTTCTAATGAAATGATGGACTTGCTCTGAGCTTGGCCTGAATGGATGGAAAAAGCTGGGCAGTACAAAATACACATTTCTGGGGACAAGTCTGGGACTCGGAATTTGCTGGTATCGCTCTATAATATATATACCAGGAGTGGCTGGTTAGAAGCACTCATTCAGCTGGGAGTGGTTTTGCATGCTACAGGCCAGGAGTGGCTGGCAGCCAAGCACTGTAAAAGGTGCTCCCAGACTGGAGAGGTGAGGAGCTGTTCAACAGTCCAGATTATACCCTGGGGAATGTCACATCTAAGAGCTCAAACATTGCAACATTATTAATGTATGAATAAAAGTGTAAGTCACTCAATGTAAATTTGACTCGTCTATTTGCATTGATTGAACTCAGAGAAATTCAAAAATGTAACACAGTATAAATAGCAGGGGGGAAATTTACAGTCTTCCAGTTCTAATGATCTCAAGTGTTCTTTAACAGGTTAGGACTTCAAAACAGATTTAAAATAGTACAAATACACAAATACAGTATAGTATTTACTGTAATTCCAAATGTATTTTATTGGTAACATTTTCCATAGCATTTATCCGTGCACTTCTCAATGAATTTAGCCTCAACATCATTGTGAGTCCAGAATGAATTAATTCTATTTTACACAGAGATCTAAGGCACAAAAATTCAGTGGTTTCCATAAAGTCACAGAAAGTAGAACAGAGCCAAGAATAAAACCCAGGTGTTTTGTGTTACTTACCCACAGCTCATTGACATCAAACTTCTGTCAAAAGAAATTTTATCATCAAAGTATCCCATTAAAGGGTTGGTAAGTGTTACAATATGCCCCTCCCCTCAAAACAATTTCAAGAAATCTTGTTCACCAAGTTAAGAAAAGTGAATTGGATTTATGAAGTGATCATAAAACCATATTCTAACTACCAGTTTTTAAAATATCCAGATTGGATAGTACATGGAGCTTCGTGAGAAAGGGAAAAGAAAAAGAATAATCAGCATCAATCTCCTTCCTCATTTCTACTTAGAAGTTTGAGGCTACACTTTCATCCCATAATACTCATTTCAGAGCTTCTAATGCAGCCTTGATGCATAAAGGAATGGCGACTCGTGCATTCATTGGTATACACATGGTTTTTACTTTGCAACTGAAAACTGTTATTTCTCTGATTTGAGAACTCATTCGTCTCTAAGCCTAGAGCTTCAACTAAATTGGACTGGGCCTCAGAAGACAAAATCTTTATTCTCAACAGCAGCCTGACTCAGGGGGGCTGACAGACTTGCTGGGCCCCTGTGCAAGGTTTGGGGACATGCTCCCGGAAACCTTGGGCAGAAGGGGTGTGGTTGAGGCAGCCAGCCCTCAGCACCATCCAGACTGTGCCGCACCCCCACCCTCCCAGCCAGCCCCCAGTACTGCCTGGAGCACTCTTCCTAGGGTTCTAGGGGTGATTTAAAGGGCCCAGGGCTCAAACTCCAGGGCCATTTGAAAAAAATCACCAAGTCCCAGGGCAACTGCCTCCCTCCCTCTCTCCTCCTCATCCCACGAGCGGATGTGGCCCAACTTAATAAGAGAGCTTGGGAAAGTCATTTAATGTCTCCTAGATTCAATTTCTTCATCTGTACATTGAGAAGGATAATGTGCTTATCTGCATTTTTGCATGACTTTGCAAACCTTTGAAAGAGTGCAACTGTCCCATTTCACATGTTCTCCTTTCATAGGAACTTTGAGGCATTCCCCTGTTTACAAAGATGTATCAGCTTGCTGTTGAAAACTGGGAGTATTTCATCATAATGTCAAGAATGTGTTGAAACATCAACATCCAGGATTACCAATATCTGTGTGTGCTGCATTTAAAAACTTGATTTTTAAGTCAGTCTAGTTTCTTATTGCAAACTTACTTCAATCCACCATCAGGCACTTTGAGAAAGGTCATGTTGTAAAAAGGTGTGTCCCAGGCCTGTTTTTTTTTTTTTTGCCAGATCCCAGTGAAGTGCATGCTGACTGCTCTAAAAACAAACAATATTGCCTCAAGCTATACAGATATTTCAGATAGAACATCTGATGTTCTGATCCCAAGCTAAGTCTTGAAGCTGTTGTAAAAAGTTAAGATTCTGTCTTGTGTAACTTGAAATTCCACTTTAAACTCTTATTTAATTAGTCAAGGGTTGGTTTCCACAGACTAAGGCTTACAGAGGAAAGGAGCATAGCAGAAGATGGACTGTCAGTTGGAGAGTGCCAAAAATAAAGACCACTTCAGCACTGAATTCTGTCTGCAGCTGTCTTTTAATATAGATACATGCTAGACTGGAGAGGACTGGTTTATCCTGCACTTTTTACCTTCAGTTCACTGAGTCACATGTGGCATAGGTGGACAGCAAAGAAAAAAGTTATCACTCTTGGCTAACTGTGGACTTTAAAGGATGCTCAGATCAGATCAGAATATACATGGGCATTGCCATGGTGCCATTCTTAGGTAATGACCAATGGAAGCATTCACAACAAACTTATCAAGTATTTCTTGCAAGCCAACACAAATTAACACCCCACATTTTATTAAGATTTGAGAACATCTCAGAGGGGTTATTTTTATGAGAAAAGTACAAAACTTGTCATGCTAGATTTGAAGTTCGTAGGTATTTTAGGCACTTCCTCATCCTTAATATAAGATTAGATAATGACACATCTCTCTTGGTAAAATGCTTTGAGATCAATGCATAAGAAGTGTAGTAAGTTACAGTATCATTCGATATTTCTGCCCACTGGCCATTATAAAATAGATGGTACAATCAGCAAGACTCTGGAAGAATGTATCCTAGCTTCTAACCCCACTGAATATTCACATTCAGCTAATTCAGTCCAGTCTAATTAAGAGTAGAAAGTGATATCATCTGCCATTTTTATTTGTTTTATAGGTGCCAAGGAAAGCATCAAACTGAAGCATCGAACTTAGGTGACTGGTGTCTGCAAAGAGGGGAGTGGGGGTTGGGAAAGGGAGGTGCAGGGAAGGCTACCCAGAGGAACAGAAAGGGGGCATGAGGGAACATCTCATTTAGCAATCCAAAATTTGGCAGGGTGTCACGGGGGTGCCCTAATGCCAGGGCGCCCCTCGTTACTCCCCTACACAGATGTTGTATCATGCAAGCAAGGTACTAACAAACTTCAACAGGACTTTATTTACCAAAAGTGGAGCCTCTTTACAAAGCTGCTGCATCCCTCAGTAGCTCTCACTCAGCCCCTGCCAATCTTCTCCCCACTCCTTCCTGTTTCCTGTGCTTCCAGACTCCCAACAGCCAATGCTCCCAGTTCTAATAATTACAAGCAGCACCTAAACCACCACAACAGAACAGCCCCTATTAGGCTATTTACGGCCCTTCGGGCCTACTCACAAGCCTAGTGTACCCGTTAGGGTAATTACGGCCCCTCCGGCCTAGTCACAGACACAGCTTCACTCCCTCAGGGTGCAAACAGGCTTATGGCCTATTTCCCAGGTAAGCTTCCTCTAAATTTAAGTAGCTGGCTTACGGTGGGGTGGAGATGTTGGGGGACCCGGGCCCTCCCACTCTACCGGGTCCCAGCCCAGGGCCCTGTTGGCAGCGAATGCTCTCGCTGGCTGCTCGGCGGGGATGCCTGCCAGAACACGCCGAGCTCCCGGAGGACAATCGTTTGCCCTGGGCCACTCCCTACCCCTACCGGTGCACTGCACTGTCCTCCACATGTGGCTCCGGTGGTCACTCCCAGTCTGGCGACTCCCTTGCCCGGCGTTGTCACTGTGTCTGCTGCGGTGCCTGGTGCTGCTGCGGAGGTGGCTGCAACTGCTACGGCGTCTGCTCCTGACGCTCTGGTTGCAGGGGCTGTCCAGGAGCTCCTGCCTGGGCTCCTTCCTCTCCAGTGGTCAGCCCCATCTGCCCTGAGTAGCCCTCTTTTATACCTGAGCAGTGGGAGCATGCCCAGCAGGCTACTGGGGGTGTGGCCTCTCTGGCCCTCAGAGGGGAGTCTACCACTTATGGCTTAGTGTGGGGGGAACTTACCCCATCTCACAGGGGCACAAAGAACTTCCTGGGTGCTACCATGAACCACCTGTGTTAGGAAGTGTGTGGCATTTAAAGCTGAGAAATTACAGAAAGTTCTAAATAAACAGCTAAAGACACCAACATTAACTCTCTGCAATAAAAGACTATCAATAGTTATCAATATGTTGCACTGTTTCCAGAAATAGACTTGTTCCTGCACTAATTTCCCTACCCTGCATTGTGTGTATGTGTGCATGTGCATGCACACGTAGGACAAGAAAGATGAGAAAGCAACTAGGTTTGTTTTGTTCCCATGTCACTGATTCCATGTCTGTTTTGGGGAACGATATGAAATATTTCCTTAGTGCTACAAATTAGCAGGACAAAGTTCATTTCTTTGTCATAGCTGGTGATAAACACTGGCTACTAAATCAGGAAAAGTTGGATTCCTAGAATACTTTTAATACAAGTAGTCCCAATGCATTTCATGCTTTGAATTCTCACTGCACAGAAATCTATGAGTCACATGTTACTCCTACGTGGACTTCCTTACGTCGATTCTTGGAAATACCATAAGAGCTCCTCTTGCTCATCCCTCAGCACGTGACAGGAGTTCTACCTTCCAAATTAGAAAGCAGCCAAAAAGCATGTGGATTTGGAGACATTGCTGTACATGGAACACAAACAACTGCCTGTAGGCCTCAGCTCAGTTCCTTTAGCTCTCCCTTTTAGTATGGCAACATGGGTCTTGGAAATCAAGCTATCCTGGATTCCTATTGTCAGTGGCAGAAAAAAATAAACCCTCTAGTAGAGGGAGATTTGCAGGTACACAGGATAGGTTATTGCTGGTCACTGCAGCTCTAACTTGAAGGTTTGACACTGGAGCTCAGGCTGGACTCTAATGGAAAGTGCCATAGAGACCGGCTGCTCCTCAGCTCCCCAAATCTGCAAAGATATTGACCAAATAGTGGAAATTCAGAACAGAGTAACAGAATTGATCAAGGACTGATGAGATTGCTAGATGGAAAAATGATGGAGAGTTAAATATGCACAACAGCTTGGTTACAAAGTGATCTACAGAGAAAGGGGGGTAGGAAGTGGAGGAATGTGCACAAAAGTCTACAAATAATTTAAATCAAGGAAAGCGATTACATAGCTTGTAGAAGCAATGGGAAAATGTAGGTAAAATGGACCTAATCCAACGGCCACTGAAGTCAGTGGAAAGTCCAATTGAGTCAACAGACTTTAGATCACACTCTCAGGGTATGTCTACAGTAGAGTTTTTTTCAGAAAAATGGTTGTTTTTCGGAAAAAAGTCAATTATGTCCACACTGCAATTGTGTTCTTTCAAAAGAAAATAGAAAGAACAGAGGGGTTTTTTCCAGCATCGGTAATCCTCTTTCTATGAGGAAGAAGCCTTTTTCCAAAAGAGCTCTTTCAGAAAGAGGCATGTGTTGATGGGGAAGAGGTAGTTCTTTTGGAAGAAGAGGAAAAAGCACAGGTGCCCTGGTGGCCACTCTGTCCATAGTAATCATAGCTTAAATGTGAGATAGCGTCCACACTGAATGGACGCTATCTTTCTGCAGATAAATTAACTGCTTTTTTGATGTGCTTTGGCAGTGTGGATGCTCTCTTTCAGAAGTTTTTTCTCCCTGGAGATCTCTTCTGGAAAAGCTTCTTCCAAAAGAAGCCTGCAGTCTAGAGGTAGCCCCAGAAAGACAACTACGGGGATGCGTAATGTTCTCCCAATGAAAAAAGTGAAAGCATTATTTGGATGTTTAAAATACACACACAAGGCATTTGTCCATGGACTGTTGGGATCTAAGCCTGCACTGAAATGGAGTTTGAGCAGGTATTTAACATGGTCATTGTCTGTAAAATTATATAGCTGATCTACATCTATGGAAATATAATTGAAAACAGAAGCCCTTCTACAGTCCTATTTATATAAAAATATGGGAGAAATGTTATTTTATGTGAGAAATTATATTAATGATGCTGTGATACCTAAAATAGCCTTTGAATGCAATGAAAGTTTTGTAAAGGTTTTTGATGAGAGACAGACTGGGGTCTCAGTATAAGCTAGGTAAAAGAATGTAAGCCATCTGAAGCAATGTTTGTAGAACATAGTGCTGCTCTTAGCAATGGCTTTTTCCAAACAGAGTATGTACAGGGCTGTATTTACATTGTGCTGTAATATAACTGCAGAAGCTGGAAAAACAAGGAAGGTAACTCAGTATAAATCACACTGGACAGGCTTTCCACAAACTTGCCCTAAGTAACTATGCAATGCAAATTTTGCCAGAAAAAAACCCAACTAGGAGGAAACCCTTGCTCTCAGTTTATAGTCAACTGTATATTCTGGTTGCAAAACAAACTCATAACACAGAGCTAAAGATGTGTATGTCAGACAACGTCAAGTTGCACAGCATGTGTATTTATTTTAATGTTCAGAAATTACCTTGTTAAATACATGTGTCTTGCCAGCAAACAAAGGAGCTGGTATTATTGAATGGATTTTCCAGAGCAGAACATTACAAACTATTATTGCCCTAAATACACAAAACACGATAACTTAAAGAGTTGAGGGTTTTAAAAAATATATTACGAGTCCTTCTAAGCCAGTGGTTCTCAACTCGTTTCAGTCCACAAACCACCAGGCCAATCAAAACATTTTCGTGGACCACCTCCTTTTTGACACATGCTAAAAAAGAGCAGACAAACATTTTGGTTTGAAATTTATTTCTTACTAACAGATTTTTGTATTCTCTTCTCACTGACAAGCTTTTCAGTGTTTGGAGTGGTACTTGATAATGCACAACGAATATCGCTTTCCACTGCAAGCCGAATCCTCTGTTTGGACTTAACGTGCAACAAACATGAAAATCCAGTCTCACACATATAAGTTGATGCAAATGGCAAAAGAAATCCGACTGTGTGTGCTGACAGATTTGGGTAACTCCAGGTCATGCTGGCCCAAAATTTCTTTATGGTAGACTGCTGGTACACATCTTCAGCCGCAAAATCATTTCTCAGATCCAGAGGATCTGCAGGAGGAATTCTTGGAACACTATTAACATCTGTTGTAAATGGATTCCTGATGAAAGAATCCATCCCTTGTCCTGTCCACCTCCGGAAAGTATCGTTGGCTATTTGTGAACACGGCATAAAACAGCCTAATGGCGGCGCCTGCTCACGCTGTGTGACTTTGGACAATGTTCCTGTGGACCACAGAAAAAGTCACCATGGACCACCAGTTGAGAACCACAGTGCTAAGCTGTGCAGCAGCACAGCTTCGCAGGTGATTAATCAGCTCACCCAATCAGTCAGCCCTATGCACTCAGCCCTGAGCCGCTGACTGGGCAGGGTTGATTAATCACCTGCGAAGCCATGCTGCCACACAGCTTAGAGCGGTGGTTTCCAACCTTTTTAAGCACAAGATCATTTTTTGAATTTAAATCAGTCCAGGATCTACCTCATACACAAATACCCCTGTCCCACCCCTTCTATGAGTCCCTGCCCCTGCCCCACCCCTTCACTGAGGACCCGCCCTCCTCACTCTTTGAAGATGGGGTACAAGGGAGGGGGACAGAGCAACATCAATGCCCCCTGCCTCTGTGTCACCCACCCTGCACAACAAACAGGAGGTTCCCAAGGGGCAGCTCTGAGGCTCTGGGCAGGAGCAGCAGGGCAGTGGAGGGAGGTGCAGCTGAAGTGCAGGCACTTGATACCTTCCCAGCCAAACCAGTCAGGATCACCTGTCAGAGGCTCCAAAATCTATCAGTAGATCCTGATCAACTGGTTGGCGACCACTGGCTTAAAGGGATCACTGAATATCACTTCTAAGGTCAACACAACAGTCACCCATCTTTATAAGAATCTTACATTTTTTTTCCTCAAGGAATACCATCAAATTGAAAACTAGAGAGTTAAATGCATTTTCATGGGCCTGGTCTAGATGCAACTCTACCTTTAGATCATCTAAAAGTTTAAAATAAACTGATTTAGTTAAATTGGTGCAGCTTTACATATGGAGTTTCTTAAAAGTCTGTTTAAATCTGGTTTATAGCGCTTGTTAAACTGAGGAAGTATGCTGAGGCAAGTGTCTATGCCCATTCAACTAAGTCTGCTTTCAAGATGATTTAAGTTGTTCTGCTGCTACCAGGGTACGTCTAGACTACAAGCCTCTTTCGAAAGAGAGCATCTAGACTACAGCCAGTACTTTAGAAAAAGCGAACTGCTTTTTTCAAAAGAGAGCACCCAGGCAGTCTGGATGCTCTCTTTCGAAAAGACACAGTTTGCATTACATAGCGCCATTTTTCGAAAGAGCACTTTAGAAAAAAGGCATTATTCCTCATAAAATGAGGTTTTCCGCAGTCAAAAAAATTGCCACGGTTCTTTCAATTTACTTTCGAAAGAACACGGCAGCAGTCTGGACACAGGGAAAGTTTTTGCGAAAAAACCCTGTAGTCTAGACACACCCTCTGTGTTAAGACAAGGCTATGCACTTGTAGCCCACTGGTCAATGCATGATATAGATCTCTCTCTATGCTCATCCACAGCAGGAATGAGTTTGAGTCTGGGAGCAAAGCTACTATGGATTTCAGACCCTTTAGATGAACTACCTTTATGCAGAGAAAGTACATAATACTTTTGTTAGTGCATGTAAACATGTCCCTGTCTGCCTAACCTACAGATGATATGGGTCTGTTATAGTGACAGCTACCAAACTATGGCTCCTTATCTCTGTGAAGAAGGGCAATTTCCTGGACAAACCTTAGTCAGGTAAGTTGAATCTTATTAAATGCAATGTAAGTATTTTGGTAGCCATCCCATTAAAATGCAAATGTGTATATACTGTTCTGGGATATATGGAACTATTTTTGGAGGAAGAAAGGATTCATGTAATATCTGGGGAGTATAGCAAACTTCCAAAAAACAACAACAGCAACAGACACAGCTATCTTTTGGGACAGTGTGTGTGAAGTGGAATTCTTACAATATTGGGGGGGAGTGGGGGGAGAGAGAGTTGGAATGCAACCCCTATGCACCTATCAACAGCCTTTTAAGGGGAGACCTTTTATCTGCTGACCACCTGTTACATAAAGACCGTTCAAAAATTCAAACTAGATTCTCCAGGAAGAAACAAACAAAGAAAGGACTTTTGAATAAATAGACTAAATTTAAGCTGACTCAGGACCTGACCTTCTTTCTGACACAGGAGATGAACAGGACTTCAAGTCCATAGAGGGTCTCAATCCTTAGGGAAGATTTGGAAGGACTTGTTCTGAGCAAAGGGTGTGAAATATGAAATCACAGGAAAACCCTTGGGTGGGATTTTGAAGGACTGCACCCTCTAGAATGTATGTTGGAAGGGATGATCTCTGATAAGTTCATTAGCACATGTGTAGGTTCTTTTATGGTTTTCAGGATGTTTCCTTTGTAGTGCTTTTACCATAATAAAATAGGCATGCATAGGAAACAATGTATGGTATCTTGTAACTGTGGCAATCCCACTGCCTACCATCTCTGAAGAGAGAAATGAAACAGATCAGCCAAGGCAGATGCTCTTTTGCTGGCAAGAGAACAATGAAGACCAGGAAACTGATCAGGGATACCTGGAGATAACCCACTGAGAACAAAGACACACTCGTCTCTATTTAAGAAAGGAAACAGATGACATCTGAGAACAAGTGCCATTGCTGGACTACAGAGATGGGCACTGGGAAAAACTCATGCTTCTAGCTGTGATGGTCCCTAAGCCAATCCTTGATGTATCCTCCAACATGCTCTAATATTGTCTTCATACTTACATTTTGAAAACAGATTCTCTCAAACAAGATGGAGAGAAACAAACAAATGAAAGGAGAAATGGTGAAAGTGACTATATACACTACCTTCTGCCACATACACAAAATAAATTAACAAATAAAAAGAGTCTCAGAGGGGTAGCCATGTTCATGTGTAACTTTAAAAAAAAATGTGTAGTGCTCTCTAAGGTGCTACAAGATGGCTTTTTTTTTTTTTTTTTTTTTTTTTTTTTTAATAAAGAATATTTTCTCCAGACTTTTCAGTGATAACAAGCTTGGATATTAGTTGTAACCAAAGGTAGTTTTAAAACGTTAACATACAAGAGTGATTTCTTTAGGTTGTCCCTTTAGAAAAGGCTCTGATGCATTTTCCCCTTCTCCATTTTTTTTTTTTTGGTAGTCAGAAGTAGACATCAAATGTACATGCAACTTCACTGATTGGGCTCAGAAAATCACTCCCAGACTGATGGCTTTTCTTCTCTTAGGGTATGTCTAGATTACATGCCTCTGCTGACAGAGGCATGTAAAATAGGCTACCCGACATAGTCAATGAAGCAGGGATTTAAATATCCCCGGCTTCATTAAAATAAAAATGGCCACCGCACTGTGCCGGGCTCAGCTGATCGTCGACACACCACGCAAGTCAAGACGTGGATTGGTCAAAGGGAAGCTTTTGTCGACCGCTCCCTTATGCCTCGTGAAAACCTGGCCCCATTGAAGTCAGGGGGAGATTTGCGATCAACTTCAATGGGGTCAGCGTCTCACACAATCTTGATAGCATTGCAACTACCAGCTCTTAAAGATCCTTTTCTTCGAGTTAAGAAGCAGGGTCTCTTACCATAGGTGCTCAAACTAGTGGTGTGGGGAAGGGTAGGGGTGCTTCCACGCCCCCTGGCTTGAAGTGGTTCCCTTTATATAGAGAATTTTCAGTTTGGTTCGATAGCTCTCCACAACACACTAATAATTGTTCCAGAACCCTCATCTCTTACACATAGCTCTCAGCAACTGGCTGTGTTCACCTTAACTTCTTTACAATATACAAGACAAGCTGAGGAAGAGGATTTATTAAAAACCCATTAGGTATTATGCTCTAAGTCCCATGCAAAAGAAATTGTCTCCTGGAAAAGCAGTGCTTCCATCTGTGCCAAGGGTAAGCCCCAGCACCTCTAGGGTTGGCCGTTCATAATCCCAGCACCTCAAGGCTTCCTGCACCAGATGTTAAGGTAAAAAAAAAAAATTGCTTGAGCCCCAGTACCTCTTTCATAGCAAATTACTGCAAATAGCCAAAGCTTTTGGAAGCTCAACGTGTGTGTGTGTGTAAATAAATATGAGAGAGAGAGAGAGATTACCTCAGTGTTCAGCTGAGCTCTCGTTAACATTGGAATAACTTTTGAATGCTTTTGAGGCCACGTATGAATGAAGAAAGAGAGCTAAATCCTGCTTACACTGAAATCAATAGTAGTTTTATTGCTAACTTCAGTGGGAGGAAATTCAGGATCTAGGTCAGATGCAGAAGCACCAAAATTTTGCTCAACTTTCATAGTGTATATTGAACCTTTCCATGCAGATTCTTCCTCATGATCCTGCCTCCACACACTTAGTCCTTGATTTCCCAACCCCCTGCTGCCTCCCTAAAACAGACTTCCCATTTAATCTATTTTGCCGGTGGAGTCCCTCATCAGCCACCTCCCAGATGATTCATGATTTATCATGAATTAGCTGCTGCATCTGCTCCAAGGACCTTGTCTTAATCATCACCATCTGACAGCTGAATTACTGGCATTTACAATTCAACAATTTGCTAACTTTTTTGCTTTATTTTAAAAGAGGACTGTCTCAAAAATTCCATTTCAGAGTGTTCTGTTCCCTGTGTAAAATACTTCTCCACTCTCCAAGTATCCAATCAGTTCCACTCTTCTCCCATTTCCAACAATAGAAATCAACCCCATACTTCCAAATCCATCAGTCCCTCTTACCCCAAACCTGTTTCCATACCTTCCAACCCATTGTTTTCTTTCCCCTTACCAACACCTCATGGAATCTCCTATAGGCAACTCCCTTACCTGGTAGCAGTTCTTGGAGACCATCAGTAGTGTTGTTTAGTGGCTCATCCTGTACTCTGTGGCTTGCCTTGGGCAAGGAGCTCTCCTACCTGGATAAACTGGGTTAACAATTCTTGAGGGTACACTTCCAATTCAACTGGCCTATTTTACGCAGAAATGAGAGAGAGAGAGAGAGAGAGAGACCTTTCATCCCTTCCTCCTCTTCCCATTACCCCATCAACCTCCTGCAAAGGAATCATAGAGTCTTCAATTCCTTTTGATCTTAAGGAATTTGCATTTGGTCATATTTTCTAGACCATCTTGGCAATGATGAGAGATTAAGGTCAAATTTTAAATAGACCTTTTAAACAGCCCAAACAAATAGTCCTTTAATGTGGGACTCAAGTGAGGCCCCCCAGGTTAGTCAGGGGGAAAACTGATTAATTTCTCTCTCTCTCCACCAGAGACCTTTTTCTGAACATTTTGCTTTCAAGAAACTTACAGAGTCTCCTCTTTACCCTACAAAGAGGTAGTATATTGTGCTACAAAAGGGAATCTGATCATTACTTTTACACCCTGGCCTTTTGTGCTCAAAGCTTATAGAGTGGACAGTTCTACAATGGATGAAGAAACCACAACAAGACATGTGTAACGTTGCTAAAATCTTCTAGTTTCCACTTATGAAGAACAGAGCAGAAAAAAGCATTGCTGAATGGAAATGCATAAAATAGTTCACAGCATAGTGAAGCTTCATCTAGAAACAGTTTGGTATATAGGGGATTGATTGTGAATGTCAGGGCTGCTGAATGCTTCTAGCTCCAATAAAGTTCAGTTAGAGCTGTGGGTGCTCAGGTGGGTTTTTTTTTTTAATCCAACCAACAATTTATTGTTTAGGGTTTTTTTTTTTAAAAACCAGTCATAGATCTTTGTTCTGTATGCTAAGGGTCTGAAAGCTGTTGAGGACCTAGTAAATAAATTGTGTTGGCAAGAGGTAGAGGTATTTTAGTTAGTTTCTGAGTCTTGCCAAGTCAGTTCTGCACAGTTGATATTGTAAAACCTCTACTCCATGATGGTTATGTGACTTCAGAGAAGTAACATTCCACAGTGGAGTGCACTGCTCTGTTGTATATTCTTAGTAGGTAGGAAGACATGTGACTTCTACATAAACATAGCTCTTGAAAGTTCTGGATCTTTTAGATTGAGCTAAGGGAGATCAGTATGTTCTGCATAGGCATTTACACAACTTCTGTGATAGCTGAGCACCTGCTCAAATTCAGAGACCACACACAACCCCAGTTTTAATATAATACACTTTTTTTAAATTAAAAAGAACTCAACCACCTCACTAATTACTAAGTTGAAAAGGAGTGTGATAGAAAAAAAAAAGTCAGAATTGTACTCGAGGAGGAGGACCAGGTAAACATTATAAAAACCACCACCACCAACAAAATTAGATGTAAACACACATTTTTATTTATTACCTATGTATCTAGAATAGATGTTAAACATAGATACTAAAATGTCAATATATAAGAGAACATGGCCAGTTATATTTTAAACAAGGCTGAGTGTCAGAAGACAAGCTTAAGTAATTTTAAATGCTACTAATTCTTCTCTTTAGAGAAGACTTTGTAATTAATAGTTACTTGCCCTTCACTTTCCCTTCCCCTATTAGCAGTGCTGACCAGGACTGTAGGAAGCAACAGATGTAAACAACAATACTGCTGTTATCATGAAAGGAGATACTTTGGACATATTAAAATAGATTACAGAAAAAGCAGTGAAGGCCAAATCCTGTTCTCATTAAAAATCAACAGGCCAAATTCATCTGATGTAAATCAGTATAGCCTAGGATGAGTTGGGCTCCACAGGAATTTTGTAATTGACATCAATGGGAGCAGGATTAAATCTGTTTCCTAACTCTGAGAATCCATGGCTAAAATATTACAGTCTTGTTTTAGTTTTCTAGAGCAGGTGAAAAGTGTGGAAACACACACACACACACACACACACCTCATTGCATTTCTCCCTCTCCTCCTATATTTTTGGTCAAAATGTCAATGAAAATTTGTTAAAAGCTGAAAAGTTTCAGCCAACAATATAGCCAGTCAAAAAAATGGAAAGACATTTCATGAACCTCCCCTGCATCAAACTGTTAAACATTACAGGACTCTATCAGTAAGATATGTGTTTTTCCACTAGAATTTTTTCTGTCCCCTCAGTTGTTCCTTCACACAGCCAGCGCGTGCCTCTCTCCCCCGGCCCGGTCTCTCTCATTCCAAAACCACACTCATTCAAATCCAAATGTGAAAACTCATCATGGGTGAGTAGGATTGAATTTAGACAAAATGGTTTTACCTATTCCTTATTGGTTATTTATGTAGAGTAAGCAGACAGTATCTGTGCGATCTGTATTGATATTGTATAATGAAATGGTGAGAGATAAGTGAAAGGTGGTGGGTGTTGTGTGGTTGTTGTTTTTTTGTTTGTTTTTTTAAAAACACATTCCAATAATTACCAGAGCGCAAAAAAGTTTGTGGAATTTAGATGTCTATATATTAGACATGCATCTTATGTATCAAATTAAAGACCAGAGTGAAATTACTGTTGTTCTGAATAAACAGGTATTTGAAGATATGGAATGAAAAAGAATCTAGATTTAGCTATGGCATGCCAACATGGCACCACAAAAATAAATAAATATTGGTACCATTTGCAACAATCTCTCTCAAATCTGTTTCAGATTCTTATAACTATTAAAATGTAGTCTCACTTTTGGCCTGCCTCAAATAAAACCTGAGTACTACAGTGTACTGCATTCTAATGAATATTCAATAAGCACTTCTATATCAGTAAATATTTGCTCGTTCCACAGTACGTTAGTCTGGTTTTCATAAAATGTAAGTAAGCTACCACATTTTTTATTAGCTAGGAGGAAGTGGTTTATGTTTTAAAAAATACAAATGGATACATGTATCCACTAATACTGGCCCCAATCCCAGGTCTTGTTCTGGCCATTTTGCCCCATTCCATGGGCACAAAGCAGCCCTAGCGCCAACAGATCCAGCCCAGGCAGGGCCTTGCCTGCATAGGGAGATCATTGGATGACACTGAGTAGCCATAGTAACTTTTACAGTGCCATTCCACTCCCAGTGTCAGAACAGCAGAGGCAACTGGGAGAAGAGATAGTCCATTCCTGGCAGCTATCCCTGGCTGGCTGCTGCTATCCCTGGCTGGCTGCTACTAGTTAACACAGGGTAGAGCAGTTTTTGGCCTCTGATTACTGTTTGGGGTGATCCCAGCATCCCACTCCTTGGCAGTGCTATGTGCTCCTTGGCTTCAGCTGAGACTCTACCCCATGAAGTTTGCTCTTTCATAGAGATGTTCAAATAGAGTCAATGCTCATATGACCCCTCAATTTTAATGCAGGGGCTCCAAAATGGAAATACCTTGAATATTAGTGGCCATCTGCCCTCAATGTGAGCCTGCCCTACTAAAGACTTCACATATAGGCCCACGCCAGAGAACAATGTTTTATTTTTTAAATTGTTCTCTCTTTGAAATAATCAGGAATACCATGTTTGTATTTCCCTGGTTTCGTGCAGGTCTCAGGAGGATGAGAGTATTCTCAACCCTTAAATGGAAGTGTGATGTTGCAACTTTAATAAAGGCATCTTTTCTTCTGTTTATTTAGCAGTTACTTACAAAAATGCTTAGTCAGACTTCATAACTAACATTTTTCCTTTCAGTCTAGTTTCATTTGTTTGGTGTCAAAGTGATCATAATTTTGCCAGTTCTCCAGTCCTCCAGTCATCCACAGACACATCCAGGGAAGAGGAGAACTGAGTTTCTACTGTAACTAAACAAGTTCAGAAAGAAAACTTTTGGGAAAAGGCCAAAACCAAAAACACATGTGCAACCCCTTTTCAGCCTTCTATAAAGGGGTATATATATTGCAAAAGGGCATGAACTCAGTTCCCTCACCCCATCTTTAAAATAAGCTTTAATTTACATAAAGATTAACAACTAATCCTGCTTGGAAAATAATCATCAACAACAGTTCACTTTTCAAGGTGGCTTTTTACTTCAGGTGTACAGTTTCACTAATTCCCACCTGTTGTCATACCAGTATTTTACCAGGGTATTCTGTAGCTCTGATCCCTTTTCTTTTTGGCTTTTGTGAGTTAACAGTTATGAGATACAAGTCTAGACTTCCTGAAACAAACATTGAAGTAGGCTATATTTTTCCCTCTTATCTGATTAATTCATTTTAAGAGTGTGGAGTTTCTTGTATCAAGTCCATATCAGCTCTGAATTCATCTGACATCTTCAGGATGGATTAATGTTATGCCATTTAATGGCAACCTTTTCAGGGTTTGTAATTGCATCTCTCCACTGATCTGCTGCTTCATTACTACTGCTATTAGAGCTTAGCCAGACCTGTGGTAAAAAACAAAAGCAATAGCTGAGTTGTCAGAGATTACATTACTAGCAGCCTCAGGCAATCCCCCAGCATTACTTCTGACCAGTGATTGTGCATGCATATAATGAAAGCTAGCATGTATCTGCAGAGTATAATAAAATTCTGTCAAAGTTTGTATGGTCTGACCTGAGGGCTGGGAGCACAGGGTATAAGAACAGAGTTCAATTTCTGCCTCAGAGAGAGTGACTAGGAGTGTGGTGGAATCACAGGGAACAACATACATATCTCTACTTTGCAACAAACTGCCAGTTAAGCACCATTTGCAATCTCTGAATTCCATGGGTGCTAGTGTCAACGTTCAGGAGGAGTCTCAGAACTTTAGGCTGGGGGTGGCTCTACAGTACTTGCATGATGCATTTCAAATTCACAGTTTAAAATCAGATATGCCCTAATTGTGCATTTCATTGACCTTAGTGGACTTCTTGCCTGAATGACAGAATGGGTGATATAATCTCTTGTATTGGACAGACTTCTATTGGGGAGAGACACACAAGGTTTGGGCTCTGCTCCAGGTCTGGGAAAGGAACTCAGCAAATCATAACTAAACACAAGGAGGAACCAGGGCCATCCCTAACAATGCTGGTACCCTACATAGCCCAGGACCGGCACCATGAAAGGGGGAGTGGTTGTTTCAGAGGCAAAAAGCTAGGGTTGCCAATTCTCCCAGAGTAGATGGACTGGATGCTGTTTGCTACAATGGCATCTGGTCCATCCCGTCCAGGAGAGTTAGCTACTCTGGAGCAGGGCAGGAAGGGAGGCTCACCCACAGAGAAGTGCGACTGTGAGCAGGAGGAGCAGTGGACAGCTGCACAGCCAGCTGCAGAAAAGCAGTGCTTTGTAGGGGAAACCACTGCTTCTCTCCAGCTGCTACTTGCAGGGCCACCCTCTTTTCCTTGAGTCCTCTGGCCAATGCTTGTGTCACTCGCACCACCTGGTGAACAGGGGCTTGACATAGCCCACCTGGGGGAAGCCCACCTGAGAGACAGGGCTGAGGGCTGCTCAGCTGGTGCTGAGACTACCAGGGGTGAAGGGAAGTTGGAGGGAGCAGCTGGGGCCACTGGAGCCCATATGCAGAATCTAGCTGCATAGGGCACCACAAAATTTGGGACAATTTGTTGCCCCAAATTTTGTGGTACCCCACGTGGCTGCAGGTTTTGTGTATTGGTAGGAACAGCCCTTGATGGAACAAATGGTTTAACATGAGTAGTCAACACACATTCTAGGAGACCATTCCAGGGGAAATGGCCAGAATAACAAGTGAAGGAATGTGCCCATACCATGTATAGTCATGCAAGAAAAATCAGTTCGTCAGCAGTGTTCAAGTAACAGATAGCTGGTACAGAACAAGGAAATGAAGAGCAGTGCAAAGGAGGAAGTTTCTATTTATTGATCTCCCTCCCATATGCACAAAGAGTTTCTATTAACAAAAGTTATTGGGATAAAACAGAACTATCAATATTTATGAAGACTTTTCATTCTTTGCTCCATGCTTCAGAGGACTAATCCATCTAATAAAAATCCCAATGGATTACACTATAATTTTTGTTAAAATACACCATGCATACACAATGTTGGCTCTCAGGACAGTTAGTGGGAATTTCACAACCCAGGAGACTACAGGAGTAGGTCCTTTGTATACCTAATATCACAAAATAACTCCTTTCTGCATTAAAATAGTCATGCTTATGATCAAAAACATGCCTACAATATGCACAGTTTAAGCTCTGTCTTAGAATGCCATCCAATTAAACATCACAATTTCTAAAAAATGAAGCTATAGGCTTCAGCTATAGTCATCTTTTTCCAGCTCTACAGCCAATTGTTTGCAATTCATTTTTTTCTGTGGCCATGTTTCATGTCTGCCTGTGTTATATAGCAGTGTTAGTTTCAGTATAAACAAGCCTTCCCACGTCAATTCTAAAGAGCAGAGGTGGTGCTTTTTTTTTTTTTTTTTTTAAGAAAAAATAAGGTATTAAGAACAGCCCTGCAAATCAAGACAAAGTGACAAAGCTTGAGAACTGCAGCATCATGCCCAAGATATTATTTATCCCAAATTAAAATAGCTAAAAAGGATATGTCTATTTTCCCCCTTTTTTTAAAATATAGTTTTACTGACAGGATCACAATGAGATCCAGTACAGGTGTGGAATTCTGCTCTGTCCAGCCTGGGAAGTTCATCTTACCATCACTCAAGCTAAGGTATGGCCTTTATAGCATATCCAGCTCTCCAGTAACTTTGTAAGTTTCAAATGTCATAAAAACAAGGTGTACTGATAAAATGGTAAGTTACATGTTTACTATGTAAATTGCATGGTACTTCAGTGGGACATTATAAAGGTAGCAAAGCTCTCAAATAGATAATTCGGGTTCTAAAAGTCAGACAGCACTGGAAGTGGATTATCAGGCCTGACCAGTGGGGCATTAAAGCAAGAAGGGAGGAGAGAATAGACAGGAAGTTGGGAGGGGAGATTTTAAAAAACTAAACTCTTAACTAGTAAAATAAATGTGGCCACCTAGTACTTTCAAGGTGATGCAAAGGAAATCACCAGCATAAAATAAAGTACTGTGCATTCCCCTCAAGCATTTTATTAACAAACAAATATTATGAGGATCAAGATAACCATGGAACTCTGATTATGTCTCGTGTACTCCAAACTGTGCTAGTTTCAACAACCACTGCAATAGATTTCTGAATTTCCTGCTTCCCTTTCAGGGACTTGAAAAGGAAACAAAGATAACATTTAATATTCTGAATAGTAGGGGAAGGGAAGGGAGGCAGTCATTTAAGCGCCTGACATTTCCTTCTATGCATACATGTGAGAGCTCTGCAAGCTGATATACCCTTTTTTTGTAGAGGCTATTCAGAGTTGCGGAGCTCCTGTGAATGCTTGATTAGTTTCACTTCAGAAAGTCTAAGTTATTGTCTACACTACAGACCTTACAGTAGCACAGCTGTACAGCTGCACCTGCACTGTGGTAACATCTCCTGCATAGACATTATGCTAACAGAAGAGAGCTCTCCTGCCCAGAGGAGACTGGTGAAGGAGGGCACCACTTTTCCCGCTGTTGCCAGTGAGAGCGGGGGGGGGAGAGGGGGGAGAAAGAGGTGTATCTCCCTGCTACTCTCCCTGTTGGTTGCTGGTCAGCCCTCTTACCCATGGTTTGAGGGGGACTCCTTTGTGTCCCACATGTCACTTAGGCTCCTGCTGCATAATTAACTCACCCCTAACATCAGTGGTAGCTTTATTGGCAGGAGAGCATTTCCAGTTGCCATAGCGCTGTCCATACTAGCACTTTTGTTGGTGAAACCTTCATGGGTCAGGAGGATTTTTTTCCCCCCCTCACACCTTTGACTGACAAATGTTTTACTGACTAAAGTAATAAGGTAGACAAAGCCTTAGTTGGTTAGGTATTCCACAAGGAGGAGTTTATCTGTATGTATGTGTGCATGAGAGAGAGCACAAGACTGGTATTTCACAGGGTGGGATTCTGGGGGTTGGGGAGGAGGGAATAATCAATAGTGCTGTGAGGTATTAAGTGCCTTCTGAGGGGCAATAAGCACTCTCAACTACCACTGCATGGGCCTTGTAGGAGCTCAGCACCACTCAGGAGATGCTCACTTCCTTGTAGAACGGGGCCCAAAGCAGGTACTAGCTGTTTAATCTCTGAGTGTCAACCATTTCATTCAATATATAATTCAAAAATATGAAGAGCATTTACTTTAGTGAAGGGTTTAATATGAGCTAAATAGCAATCTTGTCAAGTAGATTTTTAACCTCTGGATTTCATGATAGTTACCAGTGGTTGGGGGAAGAATAAAAACTAACCTGTCCCAGGAAGTGTTTTCTTCTTACTGAGGTCCTGCTGTAGAGTTTGATGAGAAAATTAATTCCTTGTTCATTCTGACTGACTGGAAAAATCATAGTTTCTCCCCACTTCACTCGGCCATTGGTGGGCTTCAGTAGACGAGTCTTTTTCTTATAAACCAACCCTTCTGTACTAAACATTGAAACCTTCACAAAGAAATCTAGGATAAAGGAAAAATGTGACACAGAGAGGTTAGCCCACTAAATCCTGACAAGATTCATGTGTGTAGTTTATATTCTAATAATTACTTAAAAGCTGGGCCAAATGTGTTTGTTTATTTAAACATTACAAGATCCATACAATAGCTTTAATTAAAAAACAGACATGCCTAATACATTCAATAATGTTGAAATGATTAACATAGCATCTAAATCATAAGGGCAGGCTAATGCTCTTGCATGTTAATATTAGGACAAAAGAAAAGCCCAAACATAGAATCAAACCAAACAGATTTAATCTAGCCTGACATCTATGGAAACAAATCTTGGCAATGGAAATCTACTGTGCTATTTAATATTAACCTGAGGTTTGTGCAGAATGCTATGAATTGCCAGCTGTTCAAGCAGTACTCTACCTGTTACAAATGCTTCTAGACAGGAGGTATGAGACAGCTGACGTACGTACTTAAAGAGAGCGGTGTGGATGAGCTTGGGAGGCTTTGGGCTTCAAGAATCTGTAACTGAATCCTGCTGTTTATAGCTTGAAAACAGACTCCTATTTGAAGTTCTGCATTGCACACCTATAAAAAGAAGAATCTTGCTTTATTGTCTGGATTAAGTTGCATATAAACACTCAGGAAACATTAATTTACTTATATGGATATTGAAGTAAACAGATGTCAAATTTCTGACTACTGAGGTATAGACAGATATACAATACTTTATACCAGCTTTTTATGCCAGAGCTATGCAAATGAGGCTCAGCGTTGGAATATCGCGAGCCTCGCTTGCATAGCTAATGAACTGCCATTTTTGTGGAAGAGGCTTGCGGGCTGTCACACTGCCCCTTCTTGCAAGAAAACCCTTTGCGCAAAGCCGTTATGCTGATTATTTTCAGGCATAACGCTTTGGCGCAGTGAGTTTTCTTGCGCAAGAAGGGGCAGTGTAGACAGCCCCGCCTTGGCGCAAGAGCCTCTTCCACTAAAAATGGCGGTTCATTAGCTATGCAAACGAGGCTCGGCGATATTCCAACGCTGAGCCTCATTTGCATAGCTCTGGCGCAAAAGCGCGCCAGTCTAGACGTAGCCATGTGTTTATGGGGCTTTGGGCTTTTTATGTAAAATGTATTTGCTCCATAAACAAATATAGTGTAAATGTAATAAGATGTCTGAGTTTAACAAACACTGCACAAGTGAAATGTTTAGGACAAACTTTGAGACCTGTTGCTGTGTCTTAGCAAGCTCTATAAAAATAATGGTCATGATTATACATTATTTCCAGTATCTCACCCCCTATTTTCAAGTATTAGGATGGAACTTCATGAACACAATCTGGAAACAAAATTTAGACTTTTAACCAGGCAAACTGCCACAGAATTCTTCCTGAAATGCAAAACCTCAGGAGCTGGCTCTTTATGAGTTAGTTTGTATTGAAGAGTTCATCTGAATCCTACCACTAGTTATGTAATGCTGTCTAGTGTCACACAGAGGATTATAGATTCAGGTGATGAATGAGGAGCATTTATGGTTATTCAACAACATCTACATTTGGCAAACGACAAGTATCATTTACAATGGAACATTACTGATTTATTCAGATGTAGTTTGCTTTCAAATGTATTAACTAAAATTTGATTTATAGAAAATATTAACATGTGGGCACATTTTCACATCAGAGATATATTTGGGGGAACCCCCCCACAATGAAAATTAAGATGACTATTATTGTGACACACAATTCTGTAACAACTGTCATGCTGTGGGTATGTTACCACACTGGGCTTTGTAATAGCAATAAGTAAAACAAACCTTTTATTACATTTCTCAAAGGATAGCTTTATTGTAGTTTCTGATTTAATCAGGCCTATAAATTAACCCAGGTTTTATTATTCTTTCCTGTAACACTTAGCCACCAGCTGCTGTTTATTGCTCAGTGAACTGCCTGAGTTATTGCTCCAAAGCATGTAGTTTGAATACATACCATTTACATGGTCAAAACATCAAACTTATGCAAGTAATTACTAACACTACTTAGTACTTTTAATCCATAACAATTCAGGCCCTGTCTACTTTGCATGAACAATAAATTTCCCCAGTTGTCAGAGTGTGTGGTGTGCTTTCCAAAGCTAGTTGCAGCCCTGCACCCCACAAGAAGCTGAATTTCAGGAGTTTAGTTATAAAAAGTGCTCTGTTGTAAAGGGTTTGTTTTTTGGGGTTTGTTTTTTGGGGAGGGGGAAGACAAATACAAACTGCTGGAAAATATTTAGTATAACACTCCAATTTCCAGAATTAGTCTTACACTTGTTATTTGACTTTTCATCTCTCTTTCTAGTGTATGTGATAACAGTAGCAACCATGGTATATGGTATGTAACTAGTGATCTGTCACTTACTGAAACTTTGGACGGAGGCATAATATCCAACCAATAATCTGATTCCTGTGCATTGAGTTCTCGTAGTGGCAGAGCACACTCTCCAATTGTTTTCTTCCGGGGAGCCTGAGTTTGTATTTTAAACACTAGTTTTACAGTCTGCAGAATTTGCAGTTTGATAGTAAACACAAATGTTTCCATGAATTCAATGTCCTGGAAGAAAATACACACATGTAATAGAGCAGTACAAAACAGTCAAAACAATGAAGAACCCTATACAGCATGAAACCCAGAAAACATAGGTTAAGTCCTACAGTAGGTTTAACTGGAAATATTCTTAGGCTGTGGCCATGTCTGCACTGCCACTGTACTGTACTGCACCGCACCTTTCTGGCTGAGGGCTGTGGAAACCCTCCTCCCTGCCACCAAGGTGCAGCAAGTTACAATGCTGTAAAGCACCAGTGTACACGGGGGCTCTCAGCACTGTTAGCTACTCTGTTCATTTAGGCAGTTTACCTGGAGCACTGGGAGAGCTGTCTCCCAGGGCTGGGGTCATGGCCATACTTTCACATTAAAGTGCTGCTGCAGCAGTACTTTAATGTTTTAAGTGTAGACTTAGCCCGTGTCTTCAATGGATAAAAAGGTGTATTTTTGCAGCTAGATAACTATCATGGACTAGCTATCTTGTGTAAAATCCTAGTAGTGACAACTCTCTAGACTCTTTTCTGCAGTGTAACTAGGCAAGGATTAGCATGTGAGAGACCAATCGTGTGAAACTCTGAAATAAAACACACGCGCACAAAGACTCACTGTAAACCAAAGAGTTTTTGTTTCCTAGAATTTCATCTCATGGTAAACACACACCTTTTTTGGCAGAGCGGATAAAGGTTTACAAATTTCTCAGTCAGGACATTCTCTGCCCTGTGCTGATTGGCTGTCTGCTTCCACCCATCTCTTTCATTATTTCACTTCAGCCTCACACTGCCTGCCCGCCACTCTCTTTTCTCTGTCCCACCTATCTTTACCCTCTGTGGTGACTTTCTTTCTAGCTAACTCCCTCTTTACCAGCCACCCCACAAAAATGCAACAAAACAAAACAAATAAATGGTGATACCAACATGGATGTTTTCAAACCATTCCTTAGCTTCTATGTTACACCTCTGGCTTCTTCCAGGTGTCTGGCCTTTTCTTTTAGGCCAAGAGTCCTTCAGGACAGGGGTTATCTACTACTCTGCCTATCCATTGCCCTGTATAGTGGGGATCTAGTCTCAGTTGGCCTCTGCACTGTACCGTATCATTACGCTCTCATAGAGGTCAGTGGGAATTGGCTTCCACAAGGTAGGCCCCTTACTTTAGGATTTCTACCCCTTTGCGCAAGCAAGGTGAATCTACGCCGGTCTCTTTTCTCATGTAACCCTCAAAGAAAAAAGGAACCCTCCTTACTGAAGTGGATGTTCAGTCATTAGTCAGCCAGTAGGACCCCCAAGCTTTAGAAATACACAGTAAAAATTAAGGGACCAAATGATCCACTTCCCAATTCATGTTTGTACAAAGAAGTATGTCCAATTTTAGTAATAAAATATCACCAAAGGTAGTCATCGTAAGAGAGGCAAGTTTTTGAACTACACAGAGCTCTTCTTGAGCTCTGGGGAAAGTACTCAGAGCGTCCCAGCTACATAAAAGGTGGAACAGATTGTTTAACATGAAGTAGTTCATACATATCAAGGGACTATTCATACCTCCAGTCATAAGGGAGAAAGCAAGAGAGCAGAAAAGCAGATGGGGATGAGGGAGTTTCTAGTGGGTAACAGGTGGCTGTAATAAGCCCTAAATCCTGTGTCCCTGTTCAGTCCATGATTGTTAGCATCTAGAAGATTTATGAATTTAAGTTCCAAGGCTCATCTTAAGTGTTGTGCAGGGTTCCTTTGAACTTGTCTCTCTCACCAACAGAAGCTGGTCCAATAAAATACTCCTGGGGGAATTGTGTCAAAAATTAAAAATTCTGACCACAATATTTTAAAACTCTGCATATTTATCAAACTAACAATACATTCACATCAGTTTCAATTACTTTGATAATGTTTTTAACTACAATACAATGGATGGAGAATCACAGAATCCTAGAACACTAGAACTGGAAGGGACCTCGAGGGGTCATCGAGTCCAGTCCCCTGCCCTCATGGCAGGATCCAGTACCATCTAGACCATCCCAGATAGAGGTCTACCTAACCTGCTCTTAATTATCTCCAGAGACGGAGATACCACAACCTCCCTAGGCAACCAATTCCAATGTTTAACCACCCTGACAGTTAGGAAGTTTTTCCTAATTGCCAACCTAAACCTCCCTTGCTGCAGTTTAAGCTCTTTGCTTCTTGTCCTATCCTCAGAGGCCAAAGAGAACAATTTTTTCCCCTCCTCCTCGTGACACCCTTTTAGATACCTGAAAACTGCTATCATGTCCCCTCTCAGTCTTCTCCTTCCCAAACTAAACAAGCCCAATTCTTTCAGTCTTCCTTCATAGGTCATGTTCTCTAGATCTTTAATCATTCTTGTTGCTCTTCTCTGGACCTTCTCCAATTTCTCCACATCTTTCTTGAAATGTGGTGCCCAGAACTGGACACAATACTCCAACTGCGGCCTAATCAGCACAGAGTAGAGCGGAAGAATGTCTTCTCGTGTCTTGCTCACAACACTCCTGTTAATGAACCCCAGAACCATGTTTGCTTTTTTTGCAACACTGTCACACTGTTGACTCATTTAACTTGTGGTCCACTATGACCCGTAGATTGCTTTGTGCAGTGTTCCTTCCTACATAGTCGCTTCCCATTCTGTATGTGTGAAACTGATTGTTCCTAACTAAGTGGAGTACTCTGCATTCGCCTTTATTAAACTTTATCCTATTTACCTCAGCCCATTTCTCTAGTTTGTTCAGATCATTTTGAATTATGACCCTATCCTCCAAAGTAGTTGCAACCCTCCCAGCTTGGTATCATTTGCAAACTTAATAAGCATACTCTCTATGCCAACATCTAAATTGTTGACGAAGATATTGAACAAAACCAGTTCCAAAACAGACCCCTGCAGAACCCCACTTGTTATGCTCTTCCAGCAGGATTGTGAACCTTTAATAACTACTCTCCGAGTACAGTTATCCAGCCAGTTATGTACCTACCTTATAGTAGCCCCATCTAAGCTGTATTTGCCTAGTTTATTGAGAAGAAGATCATGCAAGACCATATCAAATGCCTAACAGTAATGAATGGGAGTGGGGAGCATAGGAGGAAATCCGCAACCCCCTTTTGCCTAAAAGTAACACATGATCTTTTACTACTAATTATTAGTCAACAAATATGATGCCATATGCTCAGTGTTGCTCTTTAGTTGCTTACAAAGTAAGTGAAGGCTGGGGAATCAAACTCAATTTATATTGGCTACTGAGCATCTCCAGAAAGGTCAGTAGCAAACAGGACACGGAACATATTTTGATAGGATATTTTTCCATTCCAAAATGTGGACCAGTTCTGATCACTAAAGCACCATAAGCATTTATAAGGCCACAGAGTCTTTTTACACCACTCTGGCAATGCAAAGGACCCTTTAAAAACTTTTACACCTGCTTTATACTTCTGGGGGAAATTCACTAAACAGTCAGGCTGCTACATTCTGCTGTCTGAGGGGATAGAGCTTGTCCCATACCTGCCTCCCCCATGCAGAGAATGCCACAACAGCAAGCAAGAGACAAAATGTCTCTCTCTCACACACACACACACACACACACACACACACACCCTGCCCAGCCTTTTCCCTCCTCCTCCTCTTCCCCCCCACCCCATGGTGATTTACATCACTAACTGCTCTGGGCACCAAAACCAACATGCCTGCATTGCCAGCGAAGGGTACATGACTATTCTTGCAGTTTTCCTTCTCTTCCCCCATCAAAAGTCATTTCTATCTGAGGAAACAAAGAAATCTGTGGAACATGTGAATTCTGTGCTTGCACAGTGGAGCAGAATTTCCCCAGGACTAAATAAAAGCTATTTACTCACTCACCTTCTCCCTCTAATATCCTAGGACTGATACAACTATGACAAAACTACCTACAAAGATAATTATGTCTTGGCCATCCCCTTCCCCCCAAATATAGTTTATATTTTCCAAAGTGCACTGTTAATTATCACACTTACGGCCCAATTCTTCTTCTTAATATAGAAGCAGAGTTAACAGGTTTGCACAGGGCTGTGCAGAGATGGAGATGAACTGAAGCCTTCATATGCAATTGCTGGGGAGTAACACAAGGCCGTACCAGCCATGTGACGGCCCCCCACACATGACTTCTCCCCATGCCACACCTAGCCCAAGGAAGGACCATCCCTAGGAGGGTGTGGAGCCTAGGACAACCCTCTTTCACCCCAGGCCCCACCTCTTCCTGCCCTAGCCCCACTCCCATTCCATCAAGCCCAAGCCCCTTTTCTGTCCCTTCTGCTAAGCCTCCTCCCCTCAAGTGATGTGGCCTGGGGGACTGGCAGGGCACCTGGCACCAGCAGCAGGTGTCCCCCCCACAATGCAACTCCCACCAATGGTGGTGGAAAGCAGAGCAACCCAGCTGCCAGCCATGTCACTCCATTTCCCGTTGCCAAAGAGTGCAGGAGCCGGTTCCACCCCTTCCCACAAGCTCCCTCCCCTGAGTCAATCTCTACTGCCAGAGCCAAGTGCCACACTGGCCTACTGGTCCCTCACAGGGCTCTTGATGATTGCCTCAAACTACCCAATGGATGGGACAGCTCTGCCTGCTGACCCCTTGTCCCTCACCCCACTGCATTTGAGGGCGGCACACGACTCTTCATGCCTTGCTCCCCCACATTGCCCCAGAAGCCTCCACTTTCCTCCCTAAGCCAGAGCCAACGTGAGAACTATGTACATACTCCAAGGCAGTTACTAGGGATCTTAGCCAGTGGATATATGCAGGACATGAAAGTAAGTGGTTATGCCCAGGTGCACAGCTCTGGCAGGAGTTGGCTGAGCTGCAGCAAAAGCCAGCACGGAGCTACTTACAGAGCTGAATAGGATACTACCTGTAAAAAAATTAAGTTACTTTCACCACTGGACATATGTAACAACTACACCCACTGGCCAGGTGCCTTCACCTCCCCTGACCTCCCCTCTGAACTGTTGCAGAAAAAGGCACTCATGATCTAGTCCCCTGTCAACTCACTCTCCATCTCCAATGGAGCAGGACCACAAAAATTCTGCTCTTTCAGAATGTTCTATACCTGCAAAGGACGAAGGAGAGGATTGGTGAGATAAACAAGATGTGTCCCCTTTTTAACTTCTTAGAAACTTATAATAATGTCCTGACACTAAGAATTCTTATGGAAAACATGGTGAAAATAAAACAAATTAAATAGAAACAGGATCAAAATAATTTGTTTGCAGAAAAAAAAAATAGATGTTTTTCCTACCACCACTTACACTGGAACCTTCTTTGGCTGAAGATTTGAAATGCACCGGCTTAGGCAATGTGAGAATTCCTTTGACAGTAATATAAGGATTTTCTCCACAACTAGACGGCCAGCTCAGATCTTTGCACTACAACATTGAAAACGGAGAGTCATGTTAGAGAGCGTGAGTCCCTACCTTTAGGCTAACACAAAAGTATGTATTCTTGTTTACTGTATGGCATAAGGAAAACGTTTTAGGAATATTTTAAGGTAAATCAGAGCAAGTGTGATGTCCATGTCATTTTGGAGTTTAATTTTTTAGTACAAGAGAACCCATTTCTGCAGCAGGGTGAAACAGTTACTTAGGAAACTTTAGTGAATTACATGATACTCCAATAGTAGGAAAATGCCCCAAAGCAGTATATATTGTTCCCTTCAAGAGTCACAGGATCCCTTGCTATTCAAAATTCTACCACCACAAAACCACTTACAGTTCATGGAATTGTGTAAATACATGCAAACAGAAAAGCCACAAGAAGTTACAACTCAAAATATTGTGTAATGGTGTTATGGTTTTGCCACTGACATATTGGCAGAATTCAACATTATTTCACTGCATCTTATTTCAAGTGCAAAACTATCATATAGGGCCCGATTCTTCCACTCTTGTACAGAGTGAACAGTACCTTATTCCAAAAGCAGTCATACTACACAGCATGACAGACATTCATTAGTGATTAAAACAATAAGAATTCAGGAGGAGACATCTTAAAAGAAGCAATGAAAGGTATATCACAGTTAGGTCAAAGTAAGGGTATATATTGAGATACAGATGGTCTCCAGACTGAAGTATCATCAGGTCTCTCAGCTAGGTTGGACTTTTTGCTTCTGTAAAACTAAGTACAATAAAGTCTCCATTTGAATCCATTATTTAGCTAAGCAATATTCTCTTACATGCAAGATTGTGATCCAGATCTGTTCTGCAGAAGGAACATAATACAGTTTCACATTCATTCGTCCAAAGTCTCGTTCATCCCCCTGATAATGTAATGGTATCTGGGGGGAGGAGGGGGGGGGGGAAGACAAAAAAATCTGTTTAAAAGCCTTCCAATATCTTGGAGATCATTCTGAAAAGCCAGAATACTGTTCAGTTTTTGACTCGCATATTTTAAAGCTCTCTCAAACTGAATTTGAAATATTTGAGCTCTTATTTTAAGGCTGAGAGCCCAACAGATCTTCAAATTGACCCTCTGTGAATTACAGGGCATTAAATTTCACCCATTTGCCCTGCATTAAGACTAATAATGTGTACTTAATTAAAACATATCCTCTAGAAATACATCCAGTATTGATTTGAAGCCATCAAGAGATGGAGACTCCATCTGGTTACTCCAGTGGTTAATCACTTTCACTGTTAAATGTGTGTCTTATTTCTAACTTGATTTTGTATGGCTTCTGCTTTCAGCCACTGGCTCTTGTGATGCCCCTCTCTGCTAGAGTAAAGAACCATTTTAGTAGCTGGTATTTTGTCCCCATAAATGCACTTCTACATAAGGCAAGATTTTGTCACAGATATACATAGTGAAGAGTCATGGACAAGTCACAGGTAATGAAGACAAAGTCACAGAAACCCATGACCTGTTGGTGACTTTTAATAAATGTATCTGAGATAAAACGGGAAGGGAGAAGGCTTCAGTACCCATTGCTGTTGGAGCTCTAAGGTCCACCACTGTGGTTAAGGAGCTGAGGTAAGGCACCACCCTGGGGCTGAAGTCATGGAGGTCTCTTGAAGCCACAGAATCTGTGACTTCTACAGCCCGTAACAAAATTATAGCAGTACTTATACACTATAATTAAGTTGCCTCTCAATCTTTTTGATAAACAAATTGGGTTCTAAGAATCTCACTATAAAGTAATTTTATCTAATCCTCAAATAATTTTTATGGATCTTTTCTGCACTTTCTCCAAGTTTTCAACATCCTTTTAAAAAATGTTTGTACTAGAACTGTATGCAATATTCCACTAATCGGTCTCAACAATAATAGTGGTATTGGATTGCAAGCTTCTCCATTAGGAAAGGAGGAGAAAGGACCAGAACTATCACCAAGATACTTCCCCTTTTCTGTTCTCCCACAAAGTTGACCAATATCCTAATTAACTGGCTAGTTAACTCAGGGTGGGATTTTCCAGAGCATTGAAGCTTGTCCTCCTATGGGTAGGTCTATACTGTAAATACAAGGTGTGACCCCAGTTTGAGTTGACATACCTGAGTTTAGCTAGCTCAGATCCTGAGGCAGGAAGCACGGGCTCTATGAACAAGCCCGGAATTCTGGGTAATTACTCAGAGGGCTAGCCCACCCTGAAAGCTTGCATCGCCGTGCAGTGATCTAGCTAACTTGAATCACACAAGCTGCAATTACAGAATCTCCAGACCTTAGGTCACTAAAGTGCTCTTAAAAATCCCATGTTCCATCTTTTTCAATAGAAAAGCTGCAGATGGAAGCCCAAGTTAAGTAGGCATCTTACATTACATATTACAAACTAGCTACCAATGAGTTTGCTCCTCAATACCACTCCATAAAGTCACCTGTTTGCAGTAATGCAATTTAATGTATGTTGGACTTCACTGTGTTTCGTTGCTGGTCACTAAACAAGCAACTCTTACCCAGGCTCTTGTTACTGCCTTGTGAATCCTTCTTCGAGGAGGTACTGCTGGGTACACTGGAGACGGAATCATATCTCTGCAAAGAAAATGACTCTTTAGTCAGAGAGTGGTAAATGTGACAGAGCCAGGAGAGTTCGGATTGTAAAAAGGTGGGACATGCTGATAACTGAGAGGGTGTAAATTGAAGTTCTCATTCATTACTAACCCTATGGAGCTGACAGTCTAGGATTCCTTGGAGCTGGGAATTAACATAAAATGCAGTGCCAGTAGGCATTGATTTTTCCCCTATTGATGCATGAAGATTCGTCATGAGTTAGCAAGGTTTTCATTTCCACTGCACTGACAACAAACTAACCCCCTGTCCAGTTTTATATTTGGCAAGGCATATGCAAGATAAGGAACCACAAGTACTTATACTTTTCTGAACCAATTGACTCAAGTTTCCCAACTATGCTGTGGGGGAGGCATGATGGGGGGAGGGAGATTAGGAAAGAACCAAGTGAAATTTTTTACAGTTTTGAACTTCTTCCACTGCACATTAGATCGGCCTTTAAAATGTTTACTCTTGAAATGTGATGGTATCACACAGGTAGACAAAAGAAAATGAGTTCTGGGTGTGTCATAAGTTCTTATAACAGCTCACCTGGATGACACGGTGGGGAGGATTTGTGAGATCAAACAATGAATGGCTTAAACCGGATGACCCAGGAAGCGCGCTACTCCTTAAATCACAAACTGAAACAGAAAGGGACAAACATATTTACTCTGAGCAGCTGGAATAACTAACAGTTGTGTTGGCAGGAAAAAGAGGAGAAAGTAGGTCTTCATAAAACTGGATTCAAAATCGAGTTAATCAGATGTTTGTCCATCCCAAAACTTGCTTCTTTCACCCAGTCCCAAACCAAATATGGGTTTAAAACCATTTGTAACTATTTAGATGCATGTGACTATTCTGCATGGTAGAGCACACGCATGCATACACATGCCAGAGCCATATCCAGATCACTGCATTTTTAAATATGTTAACTAAAGGTTTGTCTCACTAACTGCAAAGGACATGAAAAAATTTTTGTTGTGCTATTTATTACAACATACAATAATACACTTTGATGCACAACAGCATCTAGGTTAGATTCTGGTATGAACTTGAAAAGGGGGACAGACACGACTGTGGCTTTTGCTGAACAAGTTAAAAAGTGACCCATAAGAGATTGTTCACTAATATGAGATTTAGAATTAAACATACCTGGGAGTGGGAGGAATCATGAAAAATTGAAACATTGTTTTCATTTTGAAAACGTAAGATCAAGCTCCCTTTAGTTTTGTTTCTAAATCAGCATTTTTACTAAAGAGAGTTAATGAACATGGAGTTTTGATTGCATCAGTGATTTATGAGTTTTGTTTTAGGGTGAAAAAAGCCCATTGCTGGTTGAGAATTTGAAAAAAGGATGACCAGCTCTATTTATAATTTAAGAATAAATCACTAAGAAAGAGGAATAAGCAAATGAGAATTTTCAGACATTTTTGCAGGTTTGCTTTTTAACTATGAAGTTCAAGAAGCCATTAGGTGTGCAGTCAAATTATGTGCATAACAAGGGTGCACAGTTCAGCGCAAGTAGTAAGGAAGAGCAAGAATTAAGGTTTCAACAGTTAAGTTAACTCTGCTGCATTGCACTCATCCTGCATATTTTGTAAGATCAAACTGTAATACACAGAATGACACATGTAACCAGAAAGAGGGAAATTGATAGATGCTTTAGAAAAACCTGTGCGCCAAGTATCAAACAGACTTCCCCTTCTGTCTCCTTATTTCGTCGTGTGCTTCTCTCTCCTGAATAGCAAGAAGTGGCATTGCTTATGGAGTGCCTTAGCAAAGACATGGGTCTTCTCTTCAAATTCGGTTCAGACTTGGGTTCAGGCTGACCTCCTTAGATAAAGTTTTCCACTAGGGTTTCTTCACCAGGAATTATTTGTTTTCTGCACCCAGGGGTCTTATTCTTGTGCTTGCAGCAGCACCCCTATAAGTCATAATTGTGTTGCTAAGTCACAGGTGGGAAACTGGTCACAACATCCAGCTCCTAGTGAGTTTTGTAGATTAGAACTAGAGCTATAAAGTCAGTCTAGAGGCCATAGTGCCAAAGAGAAGCAGTGAGGTAATTGCTAAATGGGCAGACTGCTGTCTAGAGCAGTTTTCATGTTGCGTCTATATTTAACTTCAGATAGCTATTACAACTTGATCTAACGAGGAGGTGACGGATTGTTCTCTATCACAATAGCAAGGTCCTCATTTGAGAGGAAGGGCAGAGCCTCCTGGCTAGCTGGAGATGGTTGAAGACAGTACTTATCGCATCTGGAATCCTTTTTTCCCCAGAAGCAGTGAAAGAGGCTGGGCACCAGCCAAACACTACAATATTGAGAACAGAAAATACATCTTCATATGGGTGAGTTACTGTCACTGTTTACAGAAGCTTTTCAACTCCCTCCCAACACCAGTTTTCAATAGACCTCTAACTCCACCATGCTGACTCATCTCCAGTTTTAAACCTACTAGAAGGCCACTTGCCACACTGCAATGCTATCCTTACTGCCTGATCTGTAGTCAAGGGACATTCATTATTCACAGTTCAAAAGGAGGACACAATGAGAATTTAGAGGCTGTCATTTTCAGTTGCCTCCTCACTACCCCCAAAAGGAAATAATTTTGTTTAGTATGAACTGTCATCACAGCGTAATGCTCTTCCTGAGAGGGAGAAAGAGGCAAAGTTCTGACTTGGAAGAAGGAGGGAAAAGCAAGAAGAGCATTCAGTGAACATTTGTGGATCTGAGATCACTTCCAGATTATCTCTCTTTCTTTGCAAAAGAGCGACAGGGCTTCTGGTCTGTTTACAGCAGCTTATGTAGAAATACTAGATTTAGGGTGACCAAGTGTCCGGTTTTGAACGGAAACATCTGGTCAAACAGGAATCCTGGTGGGTCTGGTCAGCGCAGCTGCCAGGCCATTGATTATTTGGTTGCTGCACCACACAGCAGAGCTGGCAGGGTTAGGAAACAACCGGTATGTCCAGCTCCTAGGGGTGGCCAGCATGATGCATGCTGCCCCACCCCCTGCTCATAGGCACAGCTTCTATGCTTGGTTAGAACAGGACAAGGGAAGAACTCATGCAACTCGCAAGTGCTTACCAGGCAGCTGTTGAGGGGTTTTGTGGTGCACTCTTGTCCCCCTGCTGCCTGGCCCGCTTTTCCTCACACTCCTCCTGGACTCAAGCTCTGGTGCATGCACTGTGGTGAACTGTTGTGTGTCTGTCATCCCATCACTGGCACAATGTATGCATATACTGTGGCAGAGCTCTGGCTGTGCCCGTGGGTCCTGGCCAATAACCTTCGGTCTCAGAGGCACACCGTGTCCACCACATGGCCTCCTCCTTTTTACTAGAGGTAGGGTTCACAGCATACTGAGCCATACTCATCCCAGGCTAGTCCATAATATGGGGGTGAAACCCCCTCTCTAGTCCCAGACTCCCTATCCAGGAGGGACTCTGTACGGGCGTGGGAAGGGTTGGGGGGGGAACCTGGGCACCACCACTACCCCAGGTTCTGGCCCAGGGACCCTAAGACAGCAGGTTTGTTCCACTCCCCATCTAGCAACTACTTCCCTGGGCCCCTTCCCCAAATGATCCCTCCCAGTGCCTTTCCTCTGGTACCTGATCCTCCACCACTCTCTTCCTGCCTTGCAGCTCCTAGCTCTCACCCAAACTCCCCTCACTCTCAGCACTTTGGCTCCTTCCTTCCCTCCTCCTCGCATGCCACCTAACAGAAGAGGAGCCCTTTTAAACCAATCTCAACTGGTTCTTGATTGGCCCAGGTAGTCTAATTAGCCTGATTCCCTTTGCTCTGGAAAGCGCCTAATTAACTCCAGGTGTTCTAACTGCCCTGATTGCTTCAGACTGCTTCCAGAAAGTTCCTGATGATTCTAGGCCAGCCCCTGCCAAGGAACAGAGACCTAGTTAGTCTAAGGCTCACATACTTTCCTTCAAGCACTCTTTTGTAAGCCTCTGACCTGACCCTGTCACAATACCTGTCTCCAAGTCCTGGGAACAAGGCTGCACCCAACCTCATCCCCCATCACTTTATCCCTTCCCGTCCCAATTCCCAGAACCAGTTCTCATTCTGCCCTGCCTCCATACCTATCCATCCCAGACCTATACGCCTTATAGCACTCTCCCACCCGTCCTCTCCAGCTCTCAGAGCTGCCACCCTCCAACCCTCCAACAGCCCTGCACCCCATTCACTCCCATGGTCCCTGTGTGCCTCCCACATCCTCATGCACCAATAGCCTTCTGCCTCCCCCTGCTCGCTCATCCACTCCATATATTCCACATATCTCCCTCCTCTCACCTTCACCCAGGTCTCATCCTTGGCCTCTTTCCTTCTCCATCCTCTCTCTCACCCCTATCTTTTCCCCTCCAGCTAAGCCCCCCACCAGTTGGGTGATTTAAGCTGCCCCTGGAAAGTGTATGAAAAAAAGTGTCTCTATGTAGGCCATTATGTGCGTATGAGGTGTATGTACTGCCACACGTGTATACCTTTGTGAACAAAATTTGCGGCCTGGCTTTTGTTCCTTTTGCTGGCCTGTGCACAAAAATTGATGACAAAATGTGTATGTACTCATTTCATAATGAATTTTTAAAAGATAAAAGAACTTTAAAAGAAATCTATTATTTCTTAAAAAGTGAGTGTTGATGACTAGTATTTGCTGAAGAGCCAATGTATCCTACATCTTTCCCCTCCTTTGTCTAGCTGCATTATAAGCTCTTTGTTGGGGATTCTGTGTGTGTGTGTGTGTGTGTGTCCAGCACTTTCCACCCTGCAGCCCTAATCTTAGTTGGGCTTTCTAGGCATGAAACAACGATTATAATATTAAATAATGTGGAAGTATGTATGTTAGTGCATGTTAGATGCGTGCACATGAATGCATGTGTGTATCTGCATGTAGATGTGGGAATCCGTTTCTGCAGATTTGTATATGCCTGTTTGGGCTTTGCAGTGAAAATGAGCATGTGAGGGTGGAGGAGAGCAAGCAACAGAGGCAAGGGGGAAATGGAGTCAGTGGGGGTGGAGTAAGGAGTGTTCCGTTTTCTGGCATTAGAAAATTGGCAACCGTAACTGGATTATAAAAACATGCAAGCTCTGGAAACACAGTTTTGATGTAATGGAAGCAAAATGAGCTGAGGCAAGCCCATAACTTGATTTAATAAAAGGTGAAATGGTATTTACAAAAATATAATCCATATGCAAAACAAAGGAACTCAGACTATTGGGAAATTTATCCGGTTGTTTATTCTTTTAGTTGAAGAAAAGGATTACAAATCAGTTGGACATTTTGAAAATGGCATATTTGTAGTAGGTTTCTAGTACAGCTGATTGACATTTTTCAAACGAGTGGACTGACAAGAGTGGCTTTTTCCAAAACCAAAAATATTCAGAAAAATTGGTAACCACTTTTTAAAATTTTCCTCTCGCTCTCATTTTATTTATATATATTTTTTTTGAGAGAGTTTGTGCATCTGTCTGTCCATGAGTCTGTCCGTCTGTGAGTCCATTTGTTCAAGAACTCCTTCTACACAGTAAGAGCTAGGACAACCAAATTTGGTATGCAGCTTCCTCTAATCCTAACTTAAAGCAAAGTCAGGGTTTGGTTGTACCAGGAAAATGGGATGTACCAGGATTTCAATTGTTTTCCATAACATGAAAAAGGAGGGGGGTCTGACAAGAGGGACAATTATGCTCCACAATGACTACAAGGGGCAGCAAGCATGGGGGACAGTCCTACAGCAGAGTGACCCTGGTGGGGGCAGCTACACTGGGAAGAGAGTGGCCAGCTGGGGCTGGGGGTCTTCACTTTGCCAGCAACCAGCCCAGGTAAGCACCAGAGCTGGACGGGGAGGGGAGAGAAGAGGGCCACTGGGGGAACCAGGAAGCACAGCCCCAGCCCCTCCCTCATGAGAAACCACAAGGGCAGTGCAGCCCTGACCCCCCGGAAGGAGCTGCCTTGAAGCACAGCCACCCTCACCACCATGGGCAGCCCCAGTAACCAGTGTTCCCTCTAAACTGTGCAGCAGCACAGCTTCACAGGTGATTAATCAACCCTGCCCAGTCAGAGGCACAATCACCTGTGAAGCTGTGCTGCTGGGCAGCTTAGAGGGAACACTGCCAGTAACCCCCCACCCCCAACTTCCTAGACCTCTACCCTCATCCCTTTGGCTTGAGCCTCTCTCCCTAAGACCTCCTCCCATCTCTTCCCCTGAGCCCTACATCTTCTGCCTTGCCTCTTGCACTTCCCATTCCCAGCCCCCTGCCCTGACTCCTGCACTCCCCACCCCAAGCCCCCCAATGCTTTCACCCTTCACATCCCAGCCCCCTCCTGAGCCTTCCACATCCCCAAGCACCTGCCCTAAAGTACTGCCCCTCATGCCGTGCAGCCCCCTGCCCTGAAGGACCTGAGAAACACCAGGTAATATCAGGCTTTCAAAATGCAAAATTCTGATTAAACCCATATTTCAAAACTGTTTATTTTTAACCCCGTGAAATGAAAAATTTCAAAAATATTTTCCCCTCCTACATTTTTAAGCCAGCTCTAGTAATAAGTTCATATGAATGCAACACAGTGACACTTCTGCATGCTGCAGCCCAGTAGACTTAGAAGATTACCAGCTAGATTATGAAAGAGATGGCAGAAACCTTACAAGGTAAAAGTATCTAAAATTCATAAATAATGCAGTTTTTATGTTGCATCTACATTTATTTTTAGGAAAGTCAAGTTGCAATAGCTTAACTGGCAGGAGACAAAGGCATGATGTCACAGTAGCAAGGTTCTCATTTGAGAGGATGGGTAGGGTCTCCTGGCTAGCTGGAGATCCTCATTGTTGGCATCTTTTATTGGTGAAAGAGACAAGGTTTCAGGACTACAGAACTGATTAAGAGCACTAGCAGGCTTGAAAGCTGAAGTTGCTCCAACAAATTGTCTCCAATCTTTTGCTTAAGTGAGATCAGGCACTACTGATCCCTAGACAGATTTATTAATATTAAGACCAAGTGTCAAAATATTTTCTTAGTGTGGACCAAAGATCACATATAGGGGTCTTTTAAGCCATGAAGAGGTAAGCGGAGAAGTTGGGAACAAGGAGCAGGACCACATAGACCAACTAGTTCTGTGGTCAACAGACCACAGTGTAAGAACTGTGGTATTCAGACATACCCTCCATATTCCCAGTGAGTGATCCTTCTGCATTTAAGCATTTTAATCAGAGGAGAGAAATACAATGGGATTAGCTCTTACCTGATCCATATAACCTCACATCTGATTTTTCTGGGATGCGTCTAGTCAAATCCGGTGAAATATGCTGCTGCCTATAGAATGGATTGTACACTGTATCACCATGGGGTCCTTGCTGGTATATATTGGAAAGTTCTGCTTTCCTGTCACGAATAGAGACACTGGCCAAGCCTGTGAAGCAGAACATAAACCACGTGTCAGAGTCCTTTCAGGCAAAGGACACTTTGCTACCTGTTGAGGAAAAACTAACAAGTTCTATTAGATTTCAGCACTCTTAGAAATTAGTGGCACAAAAATGAAATTGTACGTTGAGTCACACATACACACACACACACACACACACTCTGGAGTTCTTTGATAAAAACGTAATGTGATTTACACATAGATAGTTCCAAAGACTGAGCAAAACAAATGTTCACAGAAAACTGACCAGCATGTGCAGAGAACCTGTGCTTCCCCATTGGCTCTCTCTCAGAGGGGCATCCCACTTGGCTATAGTAACCCCAGCAACTTCAGGGGGGGAAATCTAGGAAGGACAGATAATGTAGCCTGTGGCTACGCGTACTCTTTGCTTAATTTCCATAGGATACCTATCAGCACAGAGAGATAAAATGACTTGGTCAAGGTCATTCAAGTTGTTGGCCGAATCATAGACCATAGAAAGCTTGCCTCTCAGCTGGATGTTCAGTCCATTACAACACAGCTGCCCTACTTTTCTTTTTCCTTTCCTTCTAAGGAGTTCAGGTACAATATTAAGGTCCTAGTATCAAGAATTCAAGTGTGATGGAAGCACAGAAAGTGAAGTTAGTTCCATTAAGAGCAGTCAGCCATTTAGATGAACATTATGCTAATATTAAACACATGGGCTGTGTTTACACTCACGGCTTCTTGCAGCAGAAATATGCAAATGAGGCTAAGCGTGGAATATCGCTGAGCCTCATTTGCATAGCTAATGAGCTGCCATTTTTGCAGAAGAGGCTCTTGCGCCAGAAGGAGCTATCTACACTGCCCCTTCTTGTGCAAGAAAACCCCTCTTGCGCAATGCCTTTACGCCGATTATTTTCAGGAATAACGGCATTGCGCAAGAGGGGTTTTCTTGCACAAGAAGGGGCAGTGTAGATAGCTCCTTCTGGCGCAAGAGCCTCTTCTGCAAAAATGGCAGCTCATTAGCTATGCAAATGAGGCTCAGCAATATTCCACGCTTAGCCTCATTTGCATATTTCTGCTGAATGAAGCCGCGAGTGTAGACATAGCCATGGAGTTAGAAACACAGACTTTTTTTGTGCTAGCCTAGTTTGTCACGTAAAATCATGGATAAACTGTTGCAAGCCTTGCAAAGAAAATTTGCCAGAACACAATAACGAAAGATGCAAACAGCAATTCTGATAGCATGTCCTATTTAAAGAAGATACACAATCACATATACAGAAAATGGTGTTGCACTAAAAGCAGAATTTGGGCTGTTAACCAACAGTGTGAAAACCACGTAGTCTAACAGTACTAGTGCTTTAGTAAAATTTAGTGAAGGAAGAACTGCAGCCTATTTCTCTAAATGCAATAAATCTTCCTAAGAAATACATTTTGCCTTTAACACAAGTGGCACACAGCTTACAGGGAACATTGCCACTGAATCACCCGTGTTGCCAGTGGGTCACAGCACCCCATTTCTTCTTCGTGGGCAGTTTGGCTGGTGTGGCTGCTTTAAGGTCTTTTCTGGACCCCAAGACCTTACAAAACCAACTGTTCACATTGCTTTTTTTGCTGGTAACTTGTTTTCCCCCACGTGTCCTCCTCTATTCTGATTGAGACTTGGGGGCTTTGTCCACTTCGAGCATTTCTCTTCTTGCAGAATGAGTGGGTTCCATTGAAAGTGTTCGTCACAGCCGCTCTTGTGGCTGTCAAGGGAACAGTGACTGAAGTAAAGGCAGAAGTACGGGCTTCTAGAAAAATTCTTAAGCTCAAAATCAGCCATGAATATTTACAGAAGACACATTCAGCATCTTTGGTTTCCCCAAATGAGAGCTGAACAGCAGTTTCTGGGACCGATATATTAAGTATTGCCTAATTTTTAAATGCCTGAATTTTTACTAACGGGGGAAAACCTGAAAAAAATCCAAAACTCTTCAGTTTGCTAGAATGCCAGAATAAAAATAGCGTAAACATTAGAAACAGAGATTGTCCAAAACCAAAATTTCTGAATATACCTTCAAAAACTGGTTTGGCAGTGATGCTGAGAAGCATTGGAATGCAAACGAACATCCGGAGAGTGGTCTGATTTACATTGGTTAGGCACATAGCTAATTAACGTATCTAATGAAATCCTGTCCTTTTTCTGCAGTTTTTTTATTGGTGCTATTTCACAATTGTGATTTTTAAATTTACCTTCAATTTCCCCAACATGTGATAAACTGCCAAGATTCTGGGGTTGTATGTAAGTTAGTTTAAACTGAGGGACCACAAACGGGACCTCCCTGCCATCTGATGGCAGTTTGGCAAGGAGATAATCTTCAGAACAGCCCACTTGACGCTTCACTGACACAGAAGACAATGGAGGTTTCTCCACAATGCTTGGTTTGCTTTTGGCTTCAGATTCCTTCTCCATGGAAACTGTTAAAATAAAGTAAAGTAGTAAGTGCACTCAATCTTGGACAAGAGTCTGAATAGATCTTGTGTGTTTAACAGGATCAACATTTCACAGGGTTTCCTTACCCTCATTGCAAATAGGACCGGTACTTGGAAAGTGCACTCATTATGGAAAGCATTTGTACTGATCCAAACCTGTTTGCTACCCAAACTTTACTGTAATAAGCACCTGTGATTAATACATTATACCTACTGAAAGCTGGGATTACAAGCTTCCAGAGAGTAAACTGTTTTTTTTGTTTTTGCTAGTATTCTAGAACCAAATACAACAAGCACCAGAGTTTGGACAATTGTCATTTTCAGTTCCTGATTAATAAAGCTAATTTTGAAAACAAGACTATAATAAGAATTTTGGGTGCTCTAAACAGATTCAAAAGAAGTTGATGATTTTATATTTGATCACCAGGAAGTATTATTAATTAATCTTCAATATTAAAGCTATTAACCTGCATGCTTATTATTATAGTGTGGAACTCACAGTCATTCTTTTCCTTCTCCACGTAGAAACACCCTTTGCAGCAGTTCTTTATGCATTCTTTTGCCATAGCTTCTATTATTTCAACATAAGCAAGGCTCCAGTGCTGAAGTCAATCTTGAAAACATACACATCACATGTCAACAGCAGAAATTAAACTCTAACACCATTATTTTAAGACTGCTACATCATGTCCTGAAGTCAACACTATTTACTTCAACAGAAGCAGGATAAGCACTATGAGGTTTATCTTATTTTAGCTAGTTTTTCTTCTAGATAAAACATGGAGGTGGAGAAAAAAAAAATCAAAAGATTTTGTGTTTCTAAGGCAAAGTCACTGAAGATAAACAAAATTCTTCCTTTTAAGAGTGCTAATGCTCTCCTCACATTTATATGAGCCACTTGGCTCCATAGAGCTCATTAGCCTTAGTCAAGCGAGTTACAAGTTGTTTATTTTTCTCCAACTTCTTTTGTTCACACAGCCCTATTGTCTAATTTTCCACAAACATACAACAACTTTCTATCAAATTCCATGTTTTACACTTTAACATATGATATTCATGAATGATACAAAAAGTATTTTTCCCGTGGAACTACTCTTTCATTTGTTTATGTATAGAATGGAAGACTTATTTCATATACAACTGTGTCCTCCCCACACACAGAAGAGCAGAGATTGCTGACATCTTCTAGAAAACTAAGTGGAGAGGAATCAATGCAAGCCTATAACCCCTGGTGAACATTTAAAGTACCTTATGACAGTAATAACTGGCTTCATATTTAAAGGTCTCCTTTACTCTTTTCAGAGAGACAAACAGCTGCACAGCCTCCCATCCAAAAACAATCTAGCTGCCATAATATTTATGCACATCTCAAATGTGAGGTTCTTTACAGAACATAATGAAGACACCATCGCCTCCCTTTGGAACTACAAGATGAGACCAAACAGAACATCAATATGAGCAGAAAGGGTAAGACAGACAACAAAGAGGAAAGATAGGAGTTATACAAAAAAACCCAGACCTGGGTTACTTGGTTATCTTAGTCACAGAAAATTATGCTGATAGGTTTCATGCTCCAGTATAAAGATTTCCATATGTGCTTTAAATGGGTTTGGTTTTTGTTTGGGCTTTTTTTGGCATGGGAAAAAGGCATTTAGGGAGCCCCACACACTGATCTAGTTCCTTTATTGCTAATTGTTAATAGAATTAACAAATAGCCTACGTCTACACTACGAGTTTTTTCTGCAAAAAAGATGCTAAAGAGGAACTCATTTGCATGAGTCGCGATCTCATTTGCATATTTTCTGCCGATCCGTTTTTGCGCAAAAACAAGCAGTGTGGACATTTTCTTTTTTGCACAAAACCCCCTTTTTCTGCAAGGGCCTATGAAAATTTTAATTTACTTTAACTTTTCTGAAGGACTCAGAGGGGTAGCAGTGTTTCTCTGAAGGACTGTAGTTTTCTTTATCAATGGAGAGGAGACCACAATTTCCTCTAATTTATTTATCTTTTACATGGCAAGCTCAAGATCTCACTGTGGGCCAAGGAGTTAAAAGCCAAAAGTAGCCCTGTGATTATACAGTCAAACGTGGCACCATTATTGGCAGTCTGAAATATGGGTGTGTTTTGCTGCAAGGCAGAATGCTACCCAGGAAACTAGAAAACATTCTGATCATTTGCAAAAGTTGTTATGGGATCTTTAACTTTCAAGGATAATCAAACAAGATTGTGGTTTAATATTCCATTCTAAAAGAGGGACACTTCTTACTGGAGTACTGATTAAGAACATGTGTAAGAATTTAAATGCTTATATGGCTGATGAAGGGAAGTGAAATGCAATGTAACATCAAATCCACTGGACTACCCCTCCTCTTCAGGCACATGCAACCTGTTGGCTAAGCATTGTGGAATTAGAGTTTACTGATTTTCCTTCCCAGTTTTTAGTCAGTACACAGCTGGAGTTAAATATTCATTTCTTTTTTTCCCCATAGTATTTGAACTGGGCTTGTAATAGCTATTAAGTTTGTCCTAACCTCTGTAACAATAGTATCTACAACTTGACAGTTTGCTTAGGTGCAACAGCATTCTCTATCTCAGAATGACCGGTTTGAATTTATCACCAATACTGAAAGATTTTTGGTCTCCAGAAATTTCCCCGGGCTTCTAAGGGCAGGAAAACTAATTTTCCACAAAAAATGTACCAGAAACAATTCAGTACATGACAGAGCAGATTTAATAACTCATACCCCTAACATTACTGAATAGGGCTCACTGTGCTAGAGAAATACTTATGCACTATTCATTAGCCCAATAAATTATTTGCTTTTCATCCCTTCCCAGGGAAGAGAAGAGCATAAACATTGTTGTAGCAGATTTTACACTAATAGTAGTAACTTATTTCTGTATCCTAAGCAGACTTTTTCTGTTTTAAATAATAAAAGCAGGCCACATTCTGTTAAAGTTAAAACCAACTGTGATCTTATTATTTGATTAGTGAAAACAGGAAGTCACGGCCAGTGTGTGACCAGCCACACATTTCCATTCTGTAGGTGTGTAAGTGTAATTCATCATCTACTGTACAGAAACAAACATGCCGAGATAATGCTGTGTACACATTAATGTTTTACTGGCATAGAAATATCAGCAGCGAGCTGCTGAGTATATAGACATGAACTTAGCGGCTACGTCATAGCATTAGCTTAAATTAGACTTTTTAGAAAAAAAGTTCCCAGAGCAAATGGGTAACTAACTAAAAGCTATGCCTGTGCTAGCACTGTGTGTGTTAAGGAACATAGTGGTAGTGGCATGTTCTGAATGCAATTCTGAAGCCTCTGCTTATGCCACAAGCACATTACAGAAGCATGTTGAACCTTGCTGATGGACTGATCATTTAAAACATGGCTCCAGCTTATGTTGTTTGGCGTGTCTGACATGGAACCTGCATTACACAACAGATACTCTAAAAACTACTTTTAAAACTAACCATGAACAAACTATCGAGTATAGCAAAAGGTTTCAGACTCATTCAGATGTTAAAGCCCCATGTTTCCACTTTAGAAATGGAGTAGCAGTTAAATTATTATAAATGATTTAGTCTACCAGTCCCCAACACATTTACCTTTTCACTCCCACCTTTTCAGAGTCATATAGGATTAGCCACACAACTGCCATTTACTTTATGCATCTAATGGTAAAAAAGTTATGTGGGATAGAGATTAGTTTAACAGCTTGTAGCATTGCCAATTCTCACACTTATCAGGACTCTAGCAATTCTGGCATGTTCTCTCCTGAAAACCTGATCAAAAGCTGCCAACTCATGAATCCTCTCTTACTTAAAATTGCAAATATTTTATGTTGCTGCCCATGGGGCTAAGAACAACAAAATGTCTGACACTGCCCTATAGTCTGTGTGCACATGAAAGAGAGCCTCCCAGAGATAAAATTGGCCGAGACCTTTCACTGTTTTTAAGGAGACTGAAGCCACGCCTACAGGCAAAATGGCTCCTACCAAGGGTGCTGAGAAAATTTTTTATAGTCGGGGTGTGGGGAGCCATTGAACCAAACTGTAAATCCTGTATACAATGGAAACACCTTCAAACCAGGTGTGCTGCAGCACCCCTTGCATCCTAGTTCCAGCACCTATATCTGCCACTCCAGAGTTTATAGGGCTAGACAGGACACCAGCGCTGCGAAGAGTAGTAGAGACTCTGAAAGCAATATGGAGAGAACCAAGGGGGCTGATCATGGAATCGCAGAGGAATGGGGTGCAAGGAGGTATAGGAGGCAGAGAACAGTGATATAGGTCTGATGGGAGCTCAGCTCTCCTAGATTGAGGGAAGCCAATGCTGTGAACTGATTGCAAGTCCTAGTATTTTGGCACCTGCAGGAAGAGGTATTGTGATGATGTGAGTAGCTCCTTTTATTTGGGTTGCCAGATGGTTTAACCAAAAATACCAAACACCCCCCCCCCAACAGTTATTAAGCAAAAAAAAAAAAAAAACAACACAAAAAACACAGCATGGCCCCTTTAAGGCCTTTGGGGTTTTTTGCCAGCGGCCACCTTGTTTTCTTACTCTGTGTGGGAAGAGAGCTCCCCTGCAGAACCAGGTAAGTGGGGAGGAGGGAGAGCTTGGGGGGAAGAGGGAGGAAGGAGGGGGCAGGTGGTCCGGGAGGGGCCCGGCGACTGGCCTGGTTGCTGAGTGTGGAAGGGTTGCCAGGTGTCTGGTATTTTCGCCTCCTGGCAGGGAAAAAGAAATTAAAAAAAAAAATACCGGACATTTTAGGTGTCCGGTATTTTCTGATTTTTTTTTTTTTTAACCGACAGGAGGCAAAAATACCAGACTATCCGGGTCAATACCGGACACCTTGCAACCCTACCTTTTATCCCACAATTTTCAGGCATGGGCACATGAGGAAGAGCTGTGTTTGTGAATCCTGAGGGGGGTTTGTGTGGGGAAGAGGGTCTCAGTTTTAGAAGGTTCTGACTCATGATTTTGTTTCTCTTAAAATTGGCAATACTGAAGTTCTGTTGTATACAGGTTGACCCTCCCTAGTCACTGGCACTCTCATACCAGAGTGGTCCCGAATAAGGGAATTTGCTGGACCAGAGAAAGTCAGACATTTGGGCTCTATGGTGACTCCCCTCCTGGCTGCTGCTCTGAAGAACCCAGAAGCCTGACTTCCTGTGGCTCACCTGCCTAAGTCTGCTGCCCCCAGCCCACTCCTGGGGCTTTTCTCCCTGACCCCAGCCCCACATGGCAGGGGCTCCCGGGGTTCCCCAACCCTGGCCCTGCAAGTTGGGCAGGAACAGCTGTTCCCAGGATTCCCCGAACTTGCGTACGGCAGCAGCTGCTCCTGGGCCTCTCTACCCCCAAGTCACTGCCCCTGCACGCTGTTGCAGACCAGACTGGCTACGCTCCCAGATGCTCTCAACCACTGCAGCCGGAGCTCTCTGGTCTATCAACATCTGTGGTCCTGCCAGACCATGGATGTTGCCAGACCAGGAAGTCCCGGATAAGAGAGGTTCAACCTTCACACTGATTATTTAAAAAAAATCCTGCTGGGGAGTAGAATAGGATTGTTCCTATAGGTTCTAACTATCATCAAATTCTGTATGATTTAGAGGTATTGGCTCTAAAGGAAGGATTCTGTAAACCAGAACCCTTTGCTCAGATCTGGTTACAAATTTTCAGTAGTGTCACTGCTGTGCTTACATACAAATGAGGGGCAATCTGTATTTAGCCCCAATGAAAACAAATACCTATAAAATAACAAAAATACATTTTAAGTACACATGGGAGACTGATGTTTCCCACTGCACCAAAGAAAGCCTTTGTCAGCCTCACGAATTCTGCTCTGCTTTATCTTCCAATCACTGATGCTAGAGCCCCATTTTATTAGGTCTATAAACAGAGATTCCCTTCTGTGAAGAGCTTACAGTAAAAATAGACAAGATGAAAAAGATGGAGGAAAAAAAGGTGCTCTCCCAAATATACTGGAGAGGAACAGAAATTAAGTGACTTGCCCAAGGTCACACCAAAAAAGACTAGAGCAGAGAAGAAACTCAACCCAGCTGTCCTGAGCACTGTCCAGTGCCTTATTCACAGAGCCCAACCTTTTCTCCCAGCACATCTTAACATCAGTCTTTGTTGACCATCCAACCTTTGGATGATCAGATATAACTCAGTGATAGTCCTCTACAAAACTGAATGGGAAAGTCCAATTATTCTCCTAACATAGAAAACAAGCTGAAAGAATATATTTTAACACACACAATCCAGAGACTTAAAATCGCTGCTATTTTAATTTAGACAGAAGATAATTACCTTAAGGTTTTCCAGCTCAGACAGAAATTTTAATTGAGTTCAAATCAGATAAACTGGATATCAAAGACATTACTGCCAGATGCTTTCTGAATAATTGCAAGAAATTAGATACAAATGTTTGGACAGGGAAGCAGATATTTTCAACAGCTCATTAAACAGGATTGGAAATAGCTGAATGTAGTATAAATATTCAAGCTGGAAGTGGTCTAAAAGAAATGTCAGATCTGTTATTGTCCCATGATGCAAAATATATTGTTCTAAAATATTAGAACTTGGACAGCTTGTTTATTTGGTAAGATCATTGCATCCTTGGAAACAGACAGGTGTTCATAAACATATACTGATCGGATCTGCCATACTGAAATTTCCCACAGGATTACAATTTAGAAGTCAGGCCAAAACAGTTATGTGATTTATTTCTAGCCTGAAATACATAAAACTTGTTCTCAGACCTCCATTCCACAAGTACATTACAGCACCACTGCAGATATTTTGTCAGGACACCATTCTAAGAAGCATTCAGCAAAATAATCTGGAGGAGGAATAGTGCCTACCATCCAGGAGCAAACACTCGGCTGACATAAGTACTCATAGCTCCACTGATTTCATTGGTCCTGGGAGCATTTATGCCAGCTGGCCATTTGCCCCTTGAATAGTGCCACTTTGGACTAGGGATGTAAATGACTAGTTGAGTAGCTGACTACCTGATAAGCCTAAGCATGAGTCACTACTGACTATTCACTTTCCCCCCACCCAGCCTTGCTTCCTCTGTATCAGATGCTGCAAGAGGGGGAGTAGGTGCTGGGGAGAGCTGACTTAAAAGCCTCCACTGTGCGGAAGGGAGAGGGGGCAGAGGAGGCAGATTTGCAGCAGGGGTAGGTCTGGAACCTAGCACAAGCCATGGTTGCTCAGTCCCGGTTCACGCCAGGTGCCAGACCTACCCCCACTGCAGCTCTGCCTTTTAAATATAGCAAGAGCCAGGTCGCATAGCAGAGTTTAAAAATCCCCATTTAAATATGAAGCATAAAATGGCATGCTGTGAACAAACTGCCTGGGGCTAGGCAGCAGCTGCATTTCCCATTTGCACATCAGGACAAAGCTTTAATCACCTCAACATGTCCACCATTCTGTTTATCTTCTTAGCCAGCATACAGCCCACCCATCATGTTTCCACTGGTGATTCCTCTGCTTGAAACTTGGGGAGGGGGGGAGTGACCTCTCTGTCAGACACCAGACTTTCTTCTCCAGAATACTTCCCAATTATAACAAGGAGCACCCTCACTTAAAATAGAATCGTGGCTTTAAGGCCAAACGAGACATCATCATAATCTAATTTTACTCTTTATTATAATATAGGTCAAATAATTTCATCCAGTCAGTTCTGCATCAAGTTAACTATGAAGTATTGTGGGTAGATATCCAATGATTACCACATTTTGCCACTCAGTCTTAGTAAGCATTCCACAATGCACTGTGGGAGTACCACTGTACACACTAACAGGAATTCTGGGACGTAGTGTCAAGCTAACTCCCATTGTAGCTCTCCTGGCATCTGTATTTTTCAAGGTCTATTTTTGAACTGGCATCTGGCAGCATGAAAGATACGCTCGGTGATTGAGCTGGTGCATGTGTATTGTCAGTCAGACAGCAATGTGTGACTGATGTACAGAGCTATTCCTCAAAACTTTCAGCAGAGTTACACCAAAAATCAATTTGCAAATTTCATAGATAACAGATAACCATGGTTGAGTTTACAAAACAAAACAAAACAAACAACCCCCAAGAACATAGTACAACCCCACAACCAATGGAACTGTGGCATGCTCAAAGTATAGAGTGCTCACACACTCCCGTATGTAGGGCACTGTAAGCCATTTCCTCCAAGGGGATGGAAAAGCCTGAAATGCGGTGGATTAAAAGGTGGTCCCAGTATGACATGGTCCCCATAGCTTGCAGGACAGTGATAGGATCAGGCACTGTACTTGACCTTTGTAACAGAATGTGCTGCACTGCATTTAGTACCTCTGCCTTGTCTGCATCTTATTTTTCAGCATCACACACACTCCCTTTTGAGCATCTGAGTGTGCTCCAGGAAGGCATTCCCTCCACATTTCTGGCCTCCCCAGCCCTCTGGTGGGCTGCGAGCATTCATCTTTTGAACACTTCCTTTTGCCTTTTTCCCTGAGGTTTGTCTGTTTTTCAGCAGGTGATAAGTTAATGCCGAATTTATGCACAGGCTAAGTAAGCTACAGTTTAAAACCTCAAATTATGAGGAGTCTCTAAATAAAAATAATATATACTACTTTTTAAGTGCATCCTCACCTATGTCATGATATACATGCAAATATAAAATTTTATTTTTATATTTTCATTGTCCTTTCTGTTAGAATACATTTCTTGCCTGTCATGGGGAAAGAAAAATCTCCTACTTGGATCCCTTTGGTTTTAGGGCAGTCAAAAAGCATCTTTTGTGGATTGTGGTTGCCTTTCAAAAAGCTTTCGTCACAACATTTGCATGTAATGGCATTGTGGCATCCCTTTGAAAAATGCAGTCTAAATACTAATGCGAGGGATAGGCAGTAGGAACATTACCAGAGATCCTTTCCCTTGTGCCAGCGTACTTAGCTTTGCATCAGCACTAGCACTGCCTCAGGAAAGGTCCCTTCAACTTCATTTGCTCAAAAAGCATCAAGGAGAGGTCTGCATTTGAGGACTTGTCTAGGCAGGACTGAACATGCAGCTCTGCAAAGAGGGAATCAGTTCCAGGAGCTTTGCAAAGGTCTACATGGAAGCAGGGGCAGCTGATATAACTGGTAAATTGGTTGTGTGAACTCACAACTACCTGGTATCCATGAGGAGCATATCTGGCTGAGTGCTAGCGTTTAACAGAGAGAGGATACATACACCTTATTAAGTAACGCTTGGAGCAGTGACGGGCACACGGGCAGGCTGATTCAAGTATGACACAAAACTGCATGGTATAGCATTGCACACACTGCTGACAGTGAAATAGTTAGGAGAGGGACTACATGTACCTTAAAGTGAATGAACCTCGTGTGACAGTAAAGTTTCTCGTGTTCCAAGGGGGATTACTTGCTGCAGGCTCTGATGAAGAATTCTTAACTTTTTAAAAATATATATGCATGTGGATACAAGGTGCTGAGGCAAACTGAAGTTACTCTGATGTAACATCTATGTGCAGACAAGACCCCCCAGAAAGCTGGTTTATTGATAACTGAACTGCAGTTCACAGTGGTTCCACTATTCACTTCACACGCTTCTGTGCCTATAGGTATGGCTGAACCACCGCAGTCGCCATGGAATGGGACTTTGCCTGCAGCAGAATAGTCGACACCACTTGACTGCCAGGCTTGGCGAACAGTAATTTGTTCAGATGTCTCTGCCCCTATAAAGATCTATGCACACATCTCCCCCCATGCAGGCCTTTAACTGAACTCTGCAGGACACGCACTTGTGTAATCTAGCATTAGCCTCTGTGGGTTTAGCAGCTGCTTCATCAGGCACAGATCTCAAAAGCTGAGAAAGATGCCTTACCCACTCACCACAATCAATACATCTGTGCAAGAGTCCAGGGACAGACCACCAGCAAAGTAATAAGGAACAAAGTAAAACTGCAGGTGTTGCTGGCTACTTCCCCAAAGATAATGTGGAGCAGCAAACATGCCTTTGAACTGTTGGCAACTGTAGGAACAATTGCCTCCGCTCTTAAGGCACCCCTTAGAGAAGGAGGAAGGAAACTTTTGGCAGTTGTTCCTATGACATGGTCCCAAATGACAACTGTCCACTTTGACCCCATCCCACTCCTCAGTAGTCACAAGACAGGAGGTAACCTTCCCCTGATGCTAGGCCAGCATGCTTTGGAGATGCAAAAAGTAACTGAATAAAGTGAAAGAGCATCTTAAACTAAGATATTTAAGAAAGTCCCTGGAGGGAAACATTGCAGCAACAGGAGCCTCCAGTGAGTTGGGTGAGCAGCTGTCTGCTTGCTTCCAAGTCACTTTATATTTGCACCTGCAGTTCTTAAATGCTGTCATAATCCAAGGCACTAGATGATTAATATAATTTTAAAGGGGCCAAAATGCATAATATCCAGAAGTGAGCCAATTTCACATGCAATATTAGCTCCAATATAAATGAAGTGATATTATACAGTGGTGCAATGCAAGCTTAAAATTTATTTTTTAATATACTGGGAACCCCCCTCAGGACTAGCACATGTAATAGCTGTTAGAGGTACTATATCTATGCACCTAACCCAGCATTAGGCAAGTACTACTGCAATTATTGTACTGATATCTTCAGCTTCCAGGAACAAGTTTATGGTCAGTGACCTGGACAAGAAAGTACAGTGAAATAAGTTGTGGAGGTGGTTAATGCAAATTAATGAATCTATTATGTTGGATGGCATTATCATTTGATTCAGATCATGGGGGCTGGCAATGAAAGAAAGTTCTGAGAATGAAACTTTTGTAAGAAGAAGAATGTGATTTCGGTGAAAATGAAGCAGTATGTCCAAGAGGAGAGGAGTCATCCTTTCTAACCCAGCAGATTAATACTATTTATCATAGTCAATGGTTACTTTATAAGGAGTATAAAGGGTTTACATTATCTAACATGTTCTAAATTTGTGATTCCAAGATGGTTTAGGATTCAGAAGTCTCTTCTTTTTACATGAAGGAGAAGAGTAGTTTGAGAAATGAACCATCAACTATCCTGCTAAGCCTTAGATACTTGAAGAACTGGAGCTATTTGTAAACACTGTACAAAGACTATAACCAGGAGAGGATACTGCAAGCAGAAGACATCACTTTGATGTCTCAGGCTAGACTTGAGGGCCCAGCTTGGAACATTTGTCCCTTAGTGATATATTCAAAGTAACATACCAATGCCCCTCTGCCTTATATATATTGGCCAAACCAAACAGTCTCTATCCCAAAGGATAAATGGAAACAAATCAGATATCAGGAATGGTAACATACATAAACCTGTAAGGCAACATTTTAACCTCCCTGGACACATTCAGTAATAGATTTAAAAGTAGCCATCCTTCTACAGAATAATTCCACAACCAGATTACAAAGGGAGACAGCTGAACTGGAATTCATTTACAAATTCAATACTATCAATTTAGGACTGAATAAAGATCTTAACTGGTTAACATATTACAAATGCAATTTCTCCTCTTGATAGCCACATTTCCACATCAGCTGCTGTGAGTGAGCCATTTCCACCCTGACTTGATTAGCCTCATTTACACAAGCACCCTCTTTCTTTTGTTGTCCTTATATATACACTTATGCCTCTATAAACTCCACTCCAATTCATTTGATGAAGTGGGTTTTACCTACAAAAGATTATGCTTGAATTAATCTGTTAGACTCTAAGGCAGTGGTCTCCAACCTTTTTAAGCACAAGATCACTTTTTGAATTTAAGTGCAATCCAGGATCTACCTCAAACCCAAATACCCTTGCCCCGCCTCCCTCATACCCCTTTTCCAAGGCCCCGCCCCTGCTCACTCCGTCCTCCCGTCCTTCCCCATTCTCCTTCCCTTACACCAGGCAGGGGCAGAGGGTTGGGACACAGGCTCTGGTCTTGGGTTAAGGGATTTGGAGTGTGAGAGGGGCTCTGAGCTAAGCCTGGGCCAGACAATCGGGGTGCAGGAGGGGGTTCAGGGCAGAGGCTCTGTAAGGGAGTTTGGGTCCAAAGGGCTCAGGGCTAAGGCAGGGGCTTGGGATCCAGGAGGGGGTTCATGACGGGGGCTGGTTCCAGCTGGACACTGCTTACCTCAGGTGACACCTGGGTGGTGGTGGTGCAGTGAGGATAAAGCAGGTTCACCCCTGCCTTGGCCCTGCACCAACCTCAAAAGCAGCCAGCAAACTCCCTCCATCCCAAGGCCTGTTGTGCTCCCCCTCCATTGTGTGGAGATAGAACACAGGGAGGGAGAGGGGGCATCCTGACATCAGTGCCCCTCCTCTCCCTTCCCTGCTCTGTACCTCAAGCAGGAGGCTCCCAGGGAGGGGCAGCACCAAGACAAAGGGCAGGAGGTGTGCAGCAGTGATGGGAGGGGCAGCTAAAGTGCTGCGCTTGATAGCCTCTTGGCCAAACGCATCAAGATCACCTGTCAGAGGCTCCAAGGTCTACCAGTAGATCCAATGTACTAGTTGGTGACCACTGCTCTAAGGTGCCTCTTAGGCTTTACACTAAGCAGACCATTGAATAGAACCCAGATCTCTTCAGTTTTAAGACACACAAGATATTTTTGGTGTATTGATGGACAGCTCACAGAAATGAACTTGGAGTTGTCACTGGAGCTAGTCAAAAAATTCCCATTTTCACTAGAGTACAGAATTTCAGAACAAGCCAAGGGTGCAATGCAGAGGGAAGATAAGCATCAGCATTTACAGTGGAAGTGATCTGAGGGTTTTTTTTAAAGCTCTGACTTATGATAAAACCTAGCAGTGATGATAAGCAGACAAACATACATACTAAGCAGAAGAGATGTGCCCTAGCTAATTTTGTATGTTCTGAGAAGCCAACTAACATAGCTAGGAGTTATGAATACAGATAGGGTGTAACCAAATCCAGCATCTTATTTTCCTCCGTTTATGAACCAGTCCTACACAGACTTACATTCACGTTATAGTCACTAGTGAACTTTTGAAGTTCAGTAGAACTACTCCTATGAGTAAAGTTAAACTCCTGTGCAGAACTGTCTGCAGGATCAGGAAGGAAATCCATAAGCAGATTCTTATTCACATCCAATGTCACATGGCCTCTCATATTTACATAAAATGTATTCAGAATTCATTACATGGCCCCAGTCCCTGACTGGGGTCTCTAAGTGTCACAGTGCATACTAACAATGATGTTGTTTGCTATACATGTAAAAATTAGCATCCGTTATCATTAACAGTTTTTTCACTTTCTAGATGGTTGGGGGGGAAAGCTTGTTCATTGGTGCAGTCATCAGGCTGCAAAGGAAATTGAGTATGCTATTCACTGGGAGGATAACAAGATTTAACACAGACAGACCGGCTCTCGCTGAAGGTAGTGAGAGTTGTGAGCTTTGACTTCAAAATGAGCAGTTCCCAAATTCTGTGCCGGGGGAGTTAAGGATTTGTCTGAGGAAGATTAGAGTGGGGATATCTACTAATTTTAAGGCATCTCAAGAAATGTAGTAGCTTGCTGTAAATACTGTTATCTAGGTTGCAAAATTAAATAAAAGCTTAAAGAAAGTAATGAGCGGTTTTGTTGATGGTCAGACAAAACCCACTGATTAAGATGACAGTGTTTATTTCAATCAACTAAGCAAAGTCAAAGTTTAAAAGAGTATTATTGTCAGTTTAAGCCAGAGTGCAGCAATGAACATCTTTAAACACAAACTTCTTGCACTATTGGTTACTAGAATTGCTAGTGAGGAAAGTTCAAGGCCTAGTTCTCATTGTTACAACTCCATTGATTTCAGTGGAGTTTCTGCTAATTTATATCAGTTTAAGTTGAAGGAGATTCAGTGCCACGGTATTTGCCCTTTCATTCTTGACTAGTGAAACATGCTGCTTTCAAGTATGGCAGCATGCCTAATGCTTAAAGTCAGTTACAACATGAGCTTAATTACAATCTTTGTTCTTACAGTGCTACTGTAATGATTAGTGCTTGAACACACCACCCAAGCATACAGAATTCATTAGCAAAAGTACAACCTGGCTTTAGAATAGGATGTTTTTATAGCTACTTCTAATTCACAAATGACACTGGGAGTTTAATAGATCAGGGCTAGAAGAGCAGAATAAGTTCGCATGAGATATGTTCTGTCACTGATAAGGGAAGGATACCTCAGTTGACTATACTTTATTTTTATTTGTGGTGATTCTAAGCCATCAGTTCGATACGGAATTCCTCTGCAAGTGATTGTTAGCTACACTGCTCCTTGTCTGAGCTTAAGAATGAACAATGCCCAATTACATTTTGATCATAATGAGTCTTGGTTTACACAAAATATTTTGAGACAAACAGATTCATTCAATAATGATGATTTAGTAATTGTTTTGGTGAAAGTTCTGAATATATGGATGATCACATAATTAATGCAAAGTTAATTATTCTGTAGCTGAATGTAATAACCACTTCTATCATCCACCTCCATTCTTGGCTGTTTGCAGCCAGAGGAAAGCTGTTGAGAGCAGATTCTCAATGGGACACTGTCAATTCAAAACTAATACTATTGTAACAAAAACAAAAGCTCCACCTTGCAGAGTTCTATTGACTCAATTTGACCTTCAGCTCAAATCAATGGAAGTTGTGGATACTCAGCACCTCTTATGAACAGACTGTTCATTATTGCCAACTTTAACAATTGACATTTTGCCAGTTGAAATTACACAAATGATCTTTATCCCATAAGCAAAAGTGATAAAGAGTCGGTTATTAAAATTAATGCCATGATCCTGCAAACACTTCTGTATGTCTAACTTTATGTATGAGAAGGCTCAAGCAGGTAAAGGTAAGCAGGATCAGGGCACCTGTTTGCTTTACCTATAGGGGAACCTTGTACCACAGGACAGGATTATAATTTGCATTCTAATATTTTTCATCTTCATTAGAGTATGCACCAGGATGACAGTGCACACCTCAATCAGCTCTTAATAGTGACATGTTTAAATACCAACAAACCAAATAGTTACTGTTAGCTGACTCAGGCCAAGCCCTTTCTCCAACAGCTTCTCCTAACTCTATCCCTAGTCACTCTTAGGTACCACTGGCTGCAACGGCCTGACCCAGCGAGAATGCCAGAGCACAGTGCTGCGACAGAGTGGGTGTTCCACACCACAGCGCAGTTCTGGTGAAACTGCGGAGCTATACTTTAGCCTTCAGATTGGCGATTATATAAAAGGGTGGGGGAGGCACCAACTCTTGTTTCTAGAGCCCAGAAGTGACCGTGGAGGCTGCTGACATTCCTTCAGGCAAAGTGCTTTAGCCGCTAGATAGCGCCCTGGCCAACTCTCTCCTGCCCTTTGCCAAAGAGAGCGGCGGGCGGCGCCTGGCAGAGCAATCCAATGGGACCCTCAGGCAGCATCACAGCTTTCCTAACGCAACAGGGCCCGGGCCGGCTCTTGCCTCACTGCCCAGGACAGTCACTAACGCTGAAGAGCCGGGGGGTGTTTGAACGAGCGCACCTGCCCGGTTCGCAGCCGGGACGTGTCCGAGCAGCACAGCCACTGCCCCGCTGTAACACGCCGGCGAGGCTGGGCGCGGCAGAGCCCACAGTGGGAGGCTAAAGCCTCCGAAGCCACTTCACCAAGAAACCCCAGGAGAGGCTCCGCCCTGCAGGAACCCCCCGGCCCGGGCCCAGGGCCCTTCCGATAGCGCCCACCCTGGTGGGCAGCCACTAGGAACGGGCTGGTTACCTCGGCAGCCTGCCCTGGGCAGCGCGGCTCCTCATCCTCCTCTCCGGGCGGGCGCCGTGAGCAGCCCCGCTGGAGACAGCTGACTCTTCCCCGGGGCGCAGGGGCCAGGCTGATGTGGGACACTCACCGCCAACGTCGCCCCTCCTCACTGGGCACGGGGCTTCCGCTGGGTGGGCAGCGCCCTTGGCAGCTGGGCGCCAGGCTGCCACGCCATGCTGCAGAGCGGAGGGCGCTTGCACCTGCCCTCCCCAGCCGCTTCCCCCCGTCCCGCCCCGCCCCAAACCGCTGGCTCCTCTCCTCTTCCTCCTCCCCCGCCCGCCCCACACCGCTGGCTCCAGTCCCCGCCCTCCACACACTGGGCTCTAACCACGAGATCTCCCCAGGGTTTGTCCCGGGCCCAGCCGGCTCCTGGTGCCCCCTCCCCTGCACACAGCTGGCTCTAGCCTCGCTGCCCAGCGTCTGTCCCCAGCAAAGCTCCTCCCCGTTAGGCAGCTGGCTCTGGGCACGCAACTCCTGGACCTTGCCCCAGCCACCTGCAGGCTCAGTGCGGTTCCTTCCCAGCTAGAGCCCCTCCCGGCCCTTCCTGTGCGCAGCTGCCGCTAAGATTTGCAGCCAGGGCTTCCCTCGCCACCTGCCTACCCCGGAAAGCGCCCCAGGGCTGCAGCTCTTCCCTCTTCACGTGTCTCCCCGGGCACTGGGTTACTCACCTGCCCAGGGCTGCAGCCGCCTTTCCCTCGGGTCCTACCGCCTGACAGCTCTCCGCGGCCAACGCGGGACTTTCCGAGCTTGCACTGCCAGCCGGCTGTAAATCGCAGGTGTCCTCCCGCGGTTCAGCGGTTCCCCTTGATTAGCGATCGATCGCTCTTGTTAGGAGAAGAGGGAGCTGGTTCACCTCGTAATTTTCCGTTTGCGGGGCTGACCGCAGCTCTTCCCAGGAGTGGCCGCTTTGGGATTTCTCAGAGGGGGCAAAATGCAGGAAACGCATTTAATTAAATTAACTTCCCTTTACTGTGGCATGTAGTGGCTATCCAGCTCCCATTGAAGTCTGTGGCAGCCTCCGCAATGAACTCTTTGGGACTGGGGTTAGGCCCCTATTATCTGGATTGGGCCCTATGCTATGATGGTGGGTGCAATAAAACCTCTATAGAAGAGACTATTTAGGGAGGGGCGAGTTATTTATATTGGGGTGGGCAATAATTTTTGTTGGGGGGGCATGCCAAGATTTTGGTAAGTTACCAAGGACTGCACTTTTCTAGGGGTGTGGGGATGGAGGCAGGGTGTAGAAGGGGGCTCAGGGTAGGGGACTGGGGTGCAGGAGAGGGTCTGAGAGGGAGTGTGGGTGAAGGATGAGGTTGTGACCTGGGACAGGGGACAAGGATGCAGGGTCCAGGAGGGGGTTTACATGCAGGAGAGGATTCTGACCTTTGGAGCAAGATGTAGGAAGGGGTGCAGGGTATGGGAGTGTGTTGGGATGTGAGAGGGGGGTGGGGTGCCAGAGGCAGGCTCTGGCCTGGAGGTGCTTACCTAAGCAGCTCCCAGCCAGCAATCCAATAGAACCCTCAGGCAGGCTCCCTGCCTGCCAGCAGCCCCAGACCGGCTGTTCCACGTGGCCCTCTGCACTGCCAGAGTGGGTAGGGAGGCTTCACATGCAGCCCCAGCACAATCTTTCAGCTCCCGTTGGTGAGCCACAGGGAGAAACCAGATGCTTTGAGTGGCATGGAGCTGCTCTGTGCTTCAGGGGCGGGCAACGGGCCAGATTAAAAGGCTTGGTAGGTTGCATCTAGCCCACAGGCTGTATCTTGCCTGCCCCTAATTTATATTGTTGTAATGCCCAGAGGCCTCAATCAGGCTCAGCCAAAGAGTTTGCAGGGCCCAGGGCAGCACACTGCGTTTGGCTGAGCAGCCCGGCTGCGTGGCTCCCAGTCAGGGCAGAGTGAGTGGCTGGGTGGGCGGGGCCCTGAATGCACGGGGCCCAAGAAAACCGCCTCAATCACCTTGTCCAAAGGCTGGGCCTGGCCTCGATCAGGAAACAACTCCCCTTGTGGTAGGCACTATGAAGGCACATAATGAAAGAAAGCCCCAAGTCTATAAAATAATTCACAATCTACCACTGGTGGGTAACCTGTGGCCTGAGGGCCATGTGTGGCCCATCGGGATTCTATGTGAGGCCCACAATACATTTTGTTTACCATTGCCCATGCAGAGGGTTGCCAGGTTCTGCTGGTTTCTGTTTGCATAGTTTTTTTTCCTATTGGTATTTCTAAAGTGACACACATGTAAAGCAAGAGCACACAAATGCAGTGCATGTTCATTGCACACAACATTGACTGTAAGAGCCATGTGCTCCCTCTGCTGCCAATTACAGTGCTGTTACAATTCAAGTGGCACACTTTGCAAATTTTAGGCATTCGAATGCTGTTAGCAAAACTACCCTAATGTGGGTGACGACCATGTTGCAGCCCACTGAGATGGAGGGCCACTCACTAGCCTAAGTTGTCCATCACTGATCTATATAGTGAAGCAGTTCAAGATTTCCCCAGGAACATTTGCTCATTTCTAGACTCAATCACTAACTGAATGTTTTGTGAGATTCCAAAATGTTTACATGTATTTATATAGGTCTCCTCTTTCCCCCACTTCTACTTTCTCCCTTCCAGTTCTGGCAAGTCCCAAATTAAAAATGACAAAATTCTTGAGGGATTCTACTCATAACACAGACAAAAAGCACTCAATTCTGCACAGTCTACAAGTTTGGAAAGTTCAAAAAAGTCTCTAAATTTTGAGTGCTCATACTAAAAGCCTTTTGAGGTTCTTCAAGTCCTAGAATATTTTAGAATTCAAATTGTCATAGATCTGATACCAATTAAGAATATCGTGTCTGTTACCATGGTATTTGGTTGGGCCACATGAAACTTCAGTTTGCAGTATGCAATTTGCGTACCTTTTTTCTACTTTTTTGTTTGGGAAGAGTCTTTTCCGACACTTGGCTCATCTACATGGAGCCAAATGTGGGAAAAGCCTCCTCTTTTGGAAGAGCCCTTATACCTTATAAAATGAGGAATACAGGACTTTCGAAAGAACATGCCTGCTTTTTCAGAAACTGTTCCAAAAAAGCGGACACGTTCCCTGGACGTGGCAGAGTTTTTCCGGGATACCTCTGGTATCCCGGAAAAACTCCGAAGTCCCCAAAAGCATGTCTGTCACCTGTACAGAGCCAACTGCCACATGGTTGAGCAGCTCTTATTCTCTCCAGCAGAGGGCACACTAGCTAGTAGTAATTTGCTACGGTTTCTAAAACATGCAGGTTTGTTTGAAGCTTAATTCAAATAAATCTTTCAAGGCATCACTTTAACTGATTTGGTTGAGCAATGTATTTTAATGTTCCTGATGAGTAACTATTGATTTCATATATTCCAAGGCCAGAAGAGATCACTGTGATCATCTAGTCTGACCTGTAAAACACATATCAAAGACCTTTTCCAAAATAATTCCTACAGTAGATCTTTTAGAAAATTAACCAAACTTGATTTAAAAATTGTCAGTGATGAAGAATTACAATAGTTACAATGGTGATTTACTCTCACCATTAACATTTTTCCTTTTTCCAGTCAGAATTTCTATAGCTTCAACTTCTAGCCACCGGATGGATCATAGAATCATAGAATACTAGGACTGGAAGGGACCTCGAGAGGTCATCGTGGGTTCCCTCACGGCAGGACCCAGTACTGTCTAGATCATCCTATTCCTTTGTCAGATACATTGAAGAGCCCATTATTCATGGGCACGGGCTTCTTTAGGCCCATGGGATGCTTCACCCCAGGCCCCACCCCACCTCAGCCCTTCCCCCAAGTCCCCGCTCTCCGCCTTCCTCCCAACGCCTCCTGCACACTGAGAAACAGCTGATTGTAGGTGGCTGGAGGGTAGAGGAGAAAGAAAATCAGCAGGGCCACTGGTAGATGGAAGGCACTATGAGAGAAGGGAGAGTAGGCTGACCGTGGGTGCTATGCACCACCTGCACATTTTTTTCCAGGGGTGCTCCTGCCCCAGATCATCCACAGAATAGGCACCTGTGCTATTATTAGATAGTCCTTCTCTATATATGTACTTAGACACTGTAGTCAAGCCAATGGACTTTCTCCATTGAGCTCAATACATTGAGCTCCTTGAATCTATCACTGTAAGACAGGGCTACTCAACTTTGGAAGCCCTGGGGGCCACAATGATACTCTCAGCACATGCTGAGGGCCACAACTTAAGTGTGGTTGCATATACATGCAAATATCTATGTAAATATATTCAAATAGCTTCTTTCACACTGATGGGCATGAATACAAAGCACTTGCCACAATGCCCTAGAGCTCCTGGCACTTCCTCCCTGGGGGCTAGAAACACCGATACCCTGTACCCATCTATTCCAGCCAGCCCATCCACTTGTGTCTTTCAGTGCTCACACCGCCTGGAAGATGCCTTGCCACTGTGGAGTGTATTCCCAATGGAGGCCATGTTCAAAGGATCCCACCCGCAGGCTGCATGTTGAGCCCGGTGTAAACCCAAAACACACCGTGGGCTGCAAACAAATGGGCTGCAGGCTGCACGCGGCCCACAGACCGTGTGTTACTAGCCCTGCTGTAAGGCATGTTTTCTAATTCTTTTAGTGCTCAAGAGGGTCTTCTCTGAACCATCTCCAATTTATCAACATCCTTATTGAACTGTTGACATCAGAACAGGAGGTAGTATTCCAAGAGTGGTCACACCAGTGCTAAATAGTGAGGTAAAATAACTTTTCTGCTTACCCAAGATTTCTTCTCTTTATGCATACCAGGCTCACGCTGGGAGATCATGTGCATGTCCACCATGGGCCCCAAATCTCTGAGTCACTGTTTCCTAAGATAGAATTCCCCCACCTATTAGTGTGGCTTACATCCTTTGTATATAGTTATATTTAGCCATATATGCATAGATGACTGGTTCCTGTAGGGGAGGGGGTGCAGAGTGCACCACCCAGGAGAGCTAGGGGACAAATGGGGGCATCCCATTTAACAATTAACATTTTTGTGGGGGCCTATGAGGGTGGTGCACCATGAGTGTTATCACAAGTCACCTGTGGCCATATTAAAATACAGTGTCTGAAGAGTTAATGTGCCTGAAATATTTGAGCTCCAAGAGATATTTAAGATATCGCACTGATGATGAGTATTAAACCAACTACACTCCCATATGTTCTGGCATAGTCAGCTGACAACTATTAGCTTTTGTTCCTTGTCCAGCTTTCAGGATTTAAAACTAGGGCTCTATGGGAATACACAGCAATGGGCACCTGTCCCAAGTCCATGCTTTGCCATTAAAGATAGCTGACTGACTTATCCATAGCCTTCTGCAAGAGAAAAATACCCTGCAGTCAAGGTCTTTATATAACAGAACATAAATTCTTCTCAGCCAGAGCCAGTAAGGAGTTAATATACCTTCCTTACAGCCAACCTCTGCAGCCAGCGATTCAATTTCATAAAAACTTCTTCAGTTAGATTCTGTCCCTTGAGTTCTCATTGGAAGGAACCTCAAACTGTGTCCCTTCACCTTTCCTGTCCTAATGAAGAATAATCTCTGCAGGATTCTGCCTTTTCCACTCCAGTGTAAACTATGCAGTTTAACAGACTGCTGGCTTGTCTTCTCTGCCCATTGAGAGTTAAAACCTTTTCTCCCTAGGCACAGGGTGTGGGCCATACCCTTCATTATACTGAGCAGTTATAATTCAACCAGTGGCTATTACATTTGAGTTTCCTTTTTTCATAAATTTCTGACATATACTTTATACTTTCCTGATATTTTTCACTGAGATTTATAGTTACTATTTGCACTGGCAGCCAGATATTCAATATTACAATGCTTTTGAAACACACATCTAATCCATTATCTATATAAATCTATCTGATGAGTCTCTAGAGAGTGCAGAGCACCAAATTAAATAGTAAGATACACCAGTATTGTTTGGAGCAGTTTCTTCACTCTGCTTTTCCCCATTCAGCAGTCTTGGTTATCTAGGTCTTTGGGGTGGTTTGTTTTGTCTTAATGTTGCAATTCCTTGCCTTCAGTGATAGCATGAAAACTTTTATGAAAAGCTATAAAACATGCTCTGAAAATAATCCAAGTTGGGTTCAGGTTTTTTGATGACACTTTATCATCTCACTTCTGAAGTAGTGCTACAATTTGCAATCACTAAGGAAGGAGGAAGGAGAACCGAGTAGGAGGTGGTAATCTACAGCCCATAGGAGGAAAGTTTTGAAACCTGAGATGTCTTTGACTTTGTCTTTATTTCAGTGCACATCATAGTACAGTTGGACTCTGTTCAATAGAAAGGTTACAATTGTTCCCAATATTTCAATGCTTAGGAAGAAAACAGGAAACACCTGTTCCAGGAAAGATTATTATATCATTGAAAACTGCCCATAAGAACACCTGACCCTGCAATCCTTTTTAAAAATAATTTCCATGGCATCACATTAACAAACATAAAAGGTCATGAACTCTGGTATCTGAAGTAAATGTGTTTGACATCTGGCATCTGGCATATATTCCTCCTGTGGGACGGATTGTTTGTGCAGAGCTTTATTGAATATTAAGAATGAATTACAAAATATTAGTTTAACCCAGTAAAAAGTTATTGTATTTTTTAACATAACAGATCTCACGGAGCTACTTTACTTAGCCAGAATCAAAGTTATGTTAAGGAATAATATCTATAAACACACATTTCTGTGGTTTTAAGTATTGCGGTTGAAATTAAATTTGGTAGGAGTGGCCCGGATTCAGGAGAGCACTTAAGCACATGCACAATCAAGGCTTAAAAAGGACTGTACTCTCACTCACTATGAATCTTGCAAGGAATACAATTGCTGGAGGTTGCTACTGAAGGAGAAAGGGAGAAGCTAAAAAACAAATACTCTCAAAGTTTTACTACAGCCATGCCATGTCTCAGAATGGGGCCAGATCCTTAGCTGGTGTAAATCAGGATCAGTGGTGGATTACCACATCCCCCCGTTTCCCCTGCAAGCCAGAACCCCTCCCCCACTCTCCATCTCCCTTCCCTCCCCAAACTCCACTGTCCTTCTTGTCCTCTTCACCCTTGAGGCCACATTCCCTGGCCTGGCTGGACCAGGATAGATGCAGGGGCTGTGGTAGGATGAGCACTGAGCATATTCCTCCTGTGCAGAGCTACTGCCCTAAACCCTTACTTCCTGTGTGGAGCTGAGCCTGAGCGCCTCTCCTTCCCCCAGTTTATACATGGGTACAGTGAAATATACAGAGGCTGAGTGAATTGCCAACAGTTAAGCACAATCATGTATCACTGCTAGTTACAGAACTCAAGAGTCCTGACTCCCAATTTTCCACGCTTAACACTAGATATTGTTTTAAAAACAAACAAACAAACAAAAATGCCTCATGTCTCAGCTATTACAATATTTGCACTAGGCAGAGCTCTCTGGCATAATGGTATATTATGTGTACAGCAGCTGCAGCTGTCAACATGCACTCACCTGAACTACTGGCTCCAAAACTACAGTCACAAGTAACAAGGTTATTAATTCAGAACCAAACAATTTTTTATAAGGGGATAATTTTAAGATAGCCACATTTTCATAGAATCATAGAGCTGGAAGAGACCTCAGAAGGTCATCAAGTCCAACCCCCTGCTCTAGGCAGGACCAATCCCAACTAAATCAATCCAGCCAGGGCTTGGTCAAGCTGAGACTTAAACACCTCCAGGGATGGAGATTCCACTACTTCCCTAGGTAACCCATTCCAATGCTTCACTACCCTCCTAGTGAAATAGTTTTTCCTAATATCCAACCTGGACCTCTCCCACCACAACTTGAGACCATTGTTCCTTGTTCTGCCATCTGTCACTACTGAGAACAGCCTCTCTCCATCCTCTTTGGAACCTCTCTTCAGGAAGTTGAAGGCTGCTATCAAATCCCCCCTCACTCTTCGCTTCTGCAGACTAAACAGACCCAACTCCTCAGCCTCTCCTCATAAGTCATATGCTCCAGCCCCTAATCATTTTGGTTGCCCTCCGCTGGACCCTCTCCAATGCGCCCACATCCTTTTTGTAGTGGGGGGCCCAGAACTGGACACAATACTCCAGATGTGGCCTCACCAGAGCCGAATAAAGGGGAATAATGACATCTCTGGATCTGCTGGCAATGCTCCTCCGAATGCAACCTAATATGCCATTAGCCTTCTTGGCTACAAGGGCACACTGTTGACTCATATCCAGCTTCTCATCCACTGTAACCTCCAGGTCCTTTTCTGCAGAACTACTACTTAACTGGTTGGTCCCCAGCTTGTAACTGTGCTTGGGATTCTTCCGTCCCAAGTGCAGGACTCTGCACTTGTCCTTGTTGAACATCATCAGATTTCTTTTGGCCCAATCCTCCAATTTGTCTAAGTCACTCTGGACCCTATCTCTGCCCTCAAGCGTATCTACCTCTCATCCAGGTCATTAATAAAGATATTGAACAAAACCGGTCCTAGAACCGAACCTTGGGGCACTCCGCTAGAAACCGACCGCCAACCTGAAATCGAGCCGTTGATCACTACCCGCTGGGCCCGGCCTTCTAGCCATTTTTCTATCCATCTTACTGTCCATTTATCCAATCCACATTCCCTTAACTTGCTGGCAAGAATATTGTGGGAGACCGTATCAAAAGCCTTGCAAAAGTCAAGGTATATCACATCCATTCCCACATCCACAGAGCCAGTTACCTCATCATAGAAGCTGATCAGATTGGTCAGGCATGACTTGCCCTTTGTGAATCCATGCTGAGTATTCCTAATCACTTTCCTCTCTTCCAAGTGCCTCAAAATTGATTCCTTAAGGAGCCCTTCCATGATTTTTCCAGGAACCGAGGTAAGACTGACCGCCTATAGTTCCCTGGATCGTCCTTCTTCCCTTTTTTGAAGATGGGCACTACATTTGCCTTTTTCCAATCATCTGGGATGTCTCCCGATCTCCAAGACTTTTCAAAGATAATGGCCAAAGGCTCCTCAATGACATTTGCCAACTCCCTCAGTACCCTCGGATGCATTAAGTCCGGACCCATGGATTTGTGTATGTTTAGCTTTTCTAAATAGTTCCTAACGTGTTCTTTACCCACCATGGGCTGTCTATCTTCATCCCATCTTGAGTCACTTAGCGCAGAAGTCCAGGAGCCGACCTTGTCCGTGAATACAGAGGCAAAGAAAGCATTGAGTACTTCAGCTTTCCCCCACATCATCTGTCACTAGGTTACCTCCTTCATCCAGTAGGGGCTGCACACCCTCTCTGATCACCTTCTTCTTGTTAACATGCCTGTAGAAACCTTTCTTGTTATCCTTCACATCCTTAGCCAGTCGCAATTCCATTTGTGCTTTCGCCTTCCTGATAACCCCCCGGCATTCTCGAGCTATACATTTAAACCCCTCCCTGGTCATTTGTCCAAGTTTCCACTTTTTGTAAGCTTCCTTTTTGTGCTTAAGTTCAATTTTAGTGCATTGAACCAATTATTTTCCTCTATACTTATTTCTATGCCACCTAGGCGGCTGTGGGGAAGCCCCAGACCCTCCACCTGTCCTAGGTGAGGAGGCAGGGTGCCCAAGAGCAGCCCCCGGTCTGTGTCCCTGCCCTCCAGGGCACACCATCCAGGACAAGTGGAGGATCCAGCATTCCCCACAGCAGCCCTCACTCCCTGGGCAGCTTTTACTATGGTCTGATTTCCAGACAAACCAGGAGGCAGGGCCACAGGGAAAAGAGGAGCAGCAGGGGTGGAGCCCTGTGGTGAGAGTACAGGGGGGCTCCCCAATGTCAATTGTTCCCAGGGCCCCAGTAAATCTTAATCCATCTCTGATCAGGATAGCGCCATTTCAATCCCAATGTCAATTTTAACAGAGCTGTGCTTCAACAGAGCTGGCAATCTGGTCCAGGATGGTGTCACTTCTTACAGGAGATGCAGGATTTGAGCTGGGCAATATTTAGCTGAGACCCCACCAAGCACTCAAAAAAAATCCAAGTGGTATAAGAGGTGGTGGTGGTGGTGATGCAGCAATAGGCAGCCCTCTTACCACTGAGTCAATACCAAACCAAGAATCCATTCTTCATCAACAAATTAACAGTAGTGTAACCCACACACCCGGGCTACGTCTACACTGCAGGCTTCTTGCGCAAGAACTGTTTTGCACAAGAGCTCTTGTGCAAAAGGTCTTCCACAAGAGCGTGTCCGCACTGCCATGTGCTTTTGTGCAAGAGCGTCCATGGCAGTGTGGACGCTCTCTTCTGCAAGTAAGCTCTGATGAACATTTTAGCCATAGGGGTTTTTTGCGCAAGAAATTCATGTTTCCTGTCTATACTGCCTTTTTGTGGAAGAGCTCTTGTGCTAGAGAGCTTATTCCTCGTGGGGAGAGGAACAACTCTTCCAGAAGAAGCCCTGTTTTCCGATGCTGTACTGTAAATTTACTTGCGCAAGAATGCACGTGCAGTGTAGACACTCGGCAAGTTTTTGCGCAAGAACAGTTGTTCTTGCACAAGAAGTCTGCAGTGTAGACGTAGCCCTAGCGTGGTTACCATGCAGTGGTACCTAGACTACAGCAACAGTTAAGACCAAGAGACCTCTACAGCATGGGCTGGGAGCCAATTGGCTTTTAGCTCAGAGCGTAGTGGCTCCTATACTCCATTTCAGAGGTCCCAGGTTCATATCCGCCTGGTGGTGGTTACAGTAGCACCTAGAATCCTAATCAAGTCAGGGATCCATTGTACTAAGTAATGTTTGTGACAGATATGGCAATTTCTTGCAAAACCCCGAACAAACCATAAGTAATTAAGTTAAACTAATCCGAATTAAGTTTAAGTATTTTAGGAGTTTGCTATATTAAAATGCTAATATTTTTATAATATTGTAGAATTATCGGTAGTGTCTTTGTGTTTTGCTGGGGAGTAACAATGTGTATAAGAACAGAACCATCAAGTTCGGTAATACCCTTGTTAGGAGGGAGAGACACAGATGTATCCACCAAAGAGGTGAGAGAAGCCTGAGTGTGGGTGTCCTTCCAGGACCAATAAGACAAATACTGCTACAGTTGTCCTGAATTATGGCACTGTACAGATACATAACAAAACAGTCCCTGCCCCAAAGAGCTCCCACTCAAGCACACAAGAAATAACTTATAGATGAGCCAAAACAGGAGATGGGGCATGTGCATTAGAGGACAGGGGAAGAAGCATCACTGGGTATTTCAGTGCAGACTATATGGGTGTGCAATTCTTAGGCAATCAGAAACAGCAATCAGTAGATATTAACTCTTTCTACAAAACTGCTGTTGATATCAACAGGAATTCCATGCCAGAAATGAGGATAGATTATAGCTCATCATGGAATACAGGGTTTTACAATTCCCATTAAGCTGAATGCATAAACCCATGCTCTCTGAGATAATGTGTATGTGTCTGCACAGACCACATCAGTGACTAAACAGAGCCAAGTCAAGGAAGGATGTGTTTCACTCATGTGCAATTCGATCTCATAACTTGAGCTGCATTAACCAAAGCTGCAAATTGCAAAGCATTTATTCCTGAAAGTGTTTGATAAACAGAGTAATTTCAGGCTGGAGCAATCCACATTAACTATATGTATAATATGTATTTGCAGGGAAAGGTAGCTGTATTTGTTTATGCTCAGGTAGGAAGCATTCATATTTACCATGAAGACTGGTCCTTTAATACCACAAGAACCACATATGTAGTAACTAGGCATTCTGGGGTGAAGGGTTAATCATTTCACTGCAGCTCAGGGATTAGTATCGCATTAAAAACACATGTATGTATGTATATCCAAATGACATGATGAAAAATGACCAGTGGGGGTAGAAGGTGCATTCACTCAAGCAAAGATATGTTCAGCACCGTTTCAAGGAGTAAGTAAACTTTACTGCACACTTCTCAGTCAATGCACTGATTGCTCCCCAAGTGCTCTTGGTTATATCAACACAGTGTGTGTGTAATCTTCAAATCGATCATTAACATGCAAAGGCCAAGAAGATTTTGCTTTGAGCCCTGCTTCACTGCTCTATTTTAGATTAACTTGGTGATCATCTTGTAATGATATGGTGACTGAATTTGTGGAAGCACTGTTGCAGGGAGAGATATTTAAAGATAGAATGGAAAATATGACAAGAGCCTTACTGCTCATTTTATTCTTGCAGAGCATGTTTCATCGAAGAGGACCTCAAAATGTTTTATAAACTATGGGATAGATTGGGAGCAGTTACTCACATGAGGCCTCCACATGAAGGCAATAGGATTAATGGTATGAAAAATTGCTCTCTAGTACAAGTATGGGATTCACAGTCTGATTTTATAGAATTCACTTCACCTGCCATTGATGTAGGCTCCTGGATACTGAAACGGAAAAATGGGTTAACAGCATTCAGTAACCCCAGTCACACAAGAAGGGAGGAATGCCTAGTGCCACTGAAAGTACAGGGGGAAATTTAAAATAGGTAAAATGCAATTCCCCAAGGGTATGACACAGCAACATTATTTTGAAATAACTAACATGTTATTTCAGGCAGACAGTTATTTCGAAATAATGTTGAAATACTGTCAAGCTGGAGAACTTCTTACTCTGACTCCTGTAACCATCATTGCATGAGGAGTAAGGGAAGGTGGAGGAAGAGTACTCTTATTTCGAAATAAGTGCTTTGTAGACCTTCCCAATTTTGAAATAAGCTACACAATTGATGTAGCTCAATTTGTTTAATTTATTTTGAGTTAAGCCTGCTATATAGATGCGCCCCAACTGAGATTCAGTCAGGAAAGTTGGGTTAATACTCCTACCCTTAGGAAAAATGCAGCAAGAAAAGTAGTGACAACTGATTGCCAGGACCTCAGTTGTACACCTAGCCAAAAAGGAGATTTGTCTAGCAGCACAGGGGCTCAGTATTGACAGAAAAGAGTGCAGTCATGTATCATCCAGATTTCTACAGCCCTTGTGGGTTTTCCCTGAAGAGCCAAATTACTTACAACCCCATCTGCTTTGCATGTGAGATCATATAAAAAAGGTCATTGGAACAGCTTCTAGCAGAAGACAAGTCTTGGGAATGGGAACATATTATCCTCATACTGTAAGTAGGGCTGAGGGAGGTGGCAGTACTGCTATGTACAAACCCAGAAGGCAGTGACACACACCAGTGATTATAACAACACTGACTTTAACAGCACACAGGGAAAACAGCTAGAGAGGCCACGCTGTACAAAGCTCTTAAAACCATATTCAGACGCCAAACTGGAAGTGGCCTGCTTTCCAAAGTGCATGGGAGCTGCAGGTGCACAGCAAGTTTGATAAGCAGGCCATTTCTATTAAGATGCTCCAAATACAGCTGTCATAGCCTCATTTTAGGCTCCCAGTTTGAAGATTTTTGGCCATGGACCATAGAACAGTGCTAACAACTTTTGGCCTGGGTAGCTTTATTAGGATGTTTGGTTCTGCTCAGGTGTTTCTAACCAGTATTCCTGCCCTTGGTCTCCTTTCCCTTTCCCATCAACTGTTATATCACACTCTTTCAAGATCCCTTGATTCAGAGTGTGCAGTGCAGCGGAGGTGACTTCAGCACACTGGCGACACTGTTAAAGAGCAACGTAGCTGTCAATTTGTATTTGAAACAGTTAAAGATCCTTATCAGTGCCATGAATAGCTTATAAGTCAACATATTCCCAGTGAATGTCGAATTGACATGGCACGCATTACTCCAGTCAGCCGTAGGAGTTATTTGGTGAGAGGCAGGAAAAGCAACATTATGACCCAACGTCATTTAGCCCCTAAACAAAAGGAAATACAGTCAATGACTCAACTGCCTCTGGAATTTACTGTAATAAACAATGGGAGAACATTCCACTTGAAAGAAAACAAAGAGATAATTAAGCCTGTTAGGCCAAAAACTGGAGATACTTTCTTGTACTAGAGCCCTAAGCTATGGCGCGCATGTGGGGATGAAAGCTAACTGGTTAATGATTTAGTGAGCAGGAAGTGCCCCTACAACATATGGACACCAGACGGAGTGATGCGATTTAGATCATATGAAGTTATATCTTGCAAAGGCTAGTTCGCCTTGCATATCTCAGGGTGAAATTCTGGCCTCAGCAGCTGCACATGAGCTCTAGTCTTCTCTCAAAGGAAAGAGGAAGACTGCTGGGGCAGTGTGGAGTGAAACCACTCAAGGGGCCAGGAAAGTACATCAACTCCCCACTAGGCAGCAGCACCAGTGTACCGCATGCAAGCAGGGGTGACAGCTTTGCAAAAGTTTTAGTGGTGCCCAGAACTCCCGGAGGCCACACCCTCCCTTACTGTCCCCCACATCTGCCTGTGGCACTGGAAGGAAGCTTGGTACAGGAGAGATGCAGGCTCTGGGAGGGAGTTTGGGTGCAGACTTTGGGCTGGGGCAGAGGGTAGGAGGTGGTGAGAGTTTGGGCTCTGGGAGGAGATGTGGAAGGGAATCTGGTGTGCAGGCTCTGGGAAGGAGTCTGAGGACTGGGTGCAGGGTGGACTGGTGTGGGGGTGAAGGTTGCAAGTTCTGGAAGGGAGTTTGGGGGCTGAATGGGGTGTGGAGGGAGGTGGGGTTCATGAGGGAGTTTGGCGGCAGTAGGGGTACAGCACTTACCTGGGGCACCCCCACTGGCAGCAGCTCCTAGACGAGGGGCACCAAGGTGTCTCCATGCACTGCCACGGCCCCCACAGCTTCCCATTGGCTGTAGGGTCTCTCAGGCTGGAGGCTGTGCCTGCAGGCAGCAGCATCCGGAGACCCCCTGGTGCCTCGCACCTTGGAGCTGCTGCCAGACACCCCTCCCCCAAGGGCCACAGGGATATGCCAGCAGCTGTGTAGAGCAAGCAGCTGTAAGCCACCTGTTGCACTGCCGGTGATGGTGGTTGGGGCCCTCCATGCCATTTTAAATTGTCCAGGGACAGCATGTGGGCCAGGGGATACACTATAGTGAGTGCATGGGAGCAGAAGGTGGGGTTCAGGGAGAGACCCGGCTCTGAACTTTGTTTAAGCTGGGCCCCAGGCCATGAATATTCTCAGTACCCAGACACAACGGGCCCATGTAATGCGAGAGGGTGCAGCACAGTCTCCTTTACAGCTGGCTGTCTCTGCTTGCCATGTGTTGGGATAGGGCATGGCTAGTGTTCCCCCCCCTCCCTCCACCCCACCCCACTGCCATGGGAGCTAGCTGGAAGAGTATAAGTGATCCTTTGATGGGAAGTTTGAGGAGGAGGAAGGCCCCCACATGCCCATTTCTCTCCCTGCTGAAGCATTAGTCTGGTTTAACATGAACCTTAACACACACAAAAGTCAGCAGGAGAATAAACAAAGACACATACATACAAAAGCTAGCTGCAGTCTATATGGATATTCAAACTATACATCAATGCAACAATATTAACATCTTTAGTTTAATGAAATTTTAATTATGCATGGAATTAATTAACCATGGCTTTATTAATTCATTCATTAATCACAGCTATGGTACTGTAAATTTAATCAGCACTTATGGCTGATTAAGTGAGTTTGAGATGATTACATCTATTTCCTTTGTAAAGAGATTCCCTTGGGATGAATACATTAAATGGAATCAGAGCTATCATTTAGAAAGCTTACCATGTGCAGAGCACTGGTCACAACAGTTTCATTCAATTATAGTTTTATTGAAAATGTATTTTTACTTTAAAAAAGCTTTAAGAGCAGTCCCACACTGCATATCCAGGATAAATCCTCACAAGTGGCAAAACAGTACAAAAAAACAAAAAACAAAAAACAAAAAACCTTTCAGATACAAATGAAGGAAGAGTTTGTATGTGAAAGGGGCATGAGGAATACAGAACCATCTATTTTAAATTACAGTTCTCTCTCGATACAAACCGGGGTTATAAAACACAGCATGTGTTTAGCAATCTGGAAAGCCTGCACATAAACTTTAGAGAAATGTTCATTACATTTCTGCTTCAGCTTAAACAGTCAGCTTCTGATCTAAGTAGTGAATCTGCTCCTATAACGAACACTAGAAACTGTTATACCTTTGCTGTTTTGGAAGCCCTGTCTGCCTTTTAGTATTTATTACTAGATGACAGGTTGAAGCAGCAGTAAGATAAGCAAGAGATTTTGAACACCTTAAACAAACATAACTGAACAATCCAGCCTGATTCTTTAAGGCTGGAACAGAGCTTCCTTCAGCCAAAGTCCCTAGGGGACAGGGAAAAGGTTTTCAGGCTGGGGTGGCAAGAGACCAATCCCTACTATTCTTTCAGGATTCTGGCTTCTTCCTTCTTCTCTACTTTATTCTGAAAGCTTATATACACACCCATCAGGCAAACAGCTCTTCTGTATTCGTGTGGTGTGGACATGCACTTAATCCCTTCTAGTACAGCCTCTCCTCAACTTACGAATCGGTTACGGACCAAGCAATTGGTCGTAATTCGGTTTGTTCGTAAGTCGGACCCCATAGAGTTACACATGACCGCGCTGTTTGTAAGCGTGGATCATGTTCGTAACTCGGGGTCTGCCATTTATGACAGCTTCAGTCGTAAATGCGAATGGTCGTAAGTCGACCGTTCGCAACTCAGGGACCGGCTGTATAAAACAAGGGTGCGTGGAAGTTTGGGGTGGTGATCCCCTGCTTTCCAGAATGAGCGTGGAATCCCTTCATCCCATAGCTAAATACGGAGCACACACATTTTCTAAAAAGACTGTGTGTCTCTGGTTGTTTATGGCAGTTGTTGTCAGGGCCATCCTTAGGATTTATGGGGTCCTACACAGTGCTATTAAACTTGTGCCCCTGTGCCCAGTGGTGGCCGGGATAGAGGACACTATTTTTTAGAGATGTGATTTTTGTAATCTTCAGCAATGCATTAATGAAACATGTTTAAAGCAAATTTTAAGCTAAAGTCCTGTAGACTAACACAGTACACTCAGTAACTGACAGTATATACCTGGGGTTAAATGGCTTCATTACCCTTGAATGGCTCTTTCAAAGGTCTGACGTTCTGCTAATAGGTCTGGCAGGCTTTTTCACTTTTAAGTTAACTAGATCCTCTTTCTGGAGGAAGCAAAGTCACATAATAGGAATAGGAAGAGGTAGATGGGTTGACATTAAGACTCAGTGGTGCCCCAAATTTTTGGGTGCCCTATGCAACTGCGTATTCTGCATGCTGGTGAGGATGGTTCTGGTTTAGTGATGCTATAGACATGGAGTTGAAGATCAGTGAATAACCACCGCTTATTTTCATAACTCCCTGATTAATTATCGTTTTGTCCCTTTATAGCCTCCTAATCTAAATTGATGGGTCTGATTCTTCTTTGTCCTACACCTTGTGCAGTCGCTTACACTTGTATAAAGTGCTACCGAATCAAACTGGTAAAGACTGATACCTACTGTGTGCCAAAGTAACTGATTGCACAAGGTGCAGTGCCTGATCAGTCCTTTTTTTGGGAAAATATGCATCCTGCTTTTTGATGTTGCCAATTCTGCCCCTTTCCTGCAAGGTCTGGGTGATATCAGATTGTCAAGTCTAATGGAGGTGATTTTAAAAGATCTGTTAGAGCATTGTGAAAACCCTAAATCCTTTTTTTTCCCTCTCTGGCAATATTTATCCTGCCATCACACAGGTCATTTTCCTGTATTCATATCCATTTTGTTTTTAGGTCCCAAAACATTCTATCAAATGAGCTTTCTGGCTGGAAAGCTTCTACGAAACAGCCAATTTTAAGTGAACATTAGAGAATCTTTAACTTATTGGAGCTAGAATCTTGAATCACACTTAGCCAATCATGGAACACAAATCATAGTAGATGACTTAAGCTGTGTGACCAGTTAAAATTAACCGATGCAACTATAATTACATACCTTGAATATGACTACTTACAATGAGTGCTCATGAACATTCTCTAGCTAGACCAAGGCTCCAGTCTGGCAAAGACGTTTGCACAATGCTACACTTAACACACTGAGCACTCCCGTTGAATTCACTGCAACGATTTACAAGGAGGATTCAATGGATGTTTTCTCTGAATGATTTTTGGGCCTGCAAAGATATGCATGTATCCTTAATTTTATGCACCATGAGTGACCACACTGGGGTCAAAGAGACTTTTCACAAGGTGTTAACATGTGCTTGAGTCCTAGCAGAACTGGTACCCAACAATCATTCATAGCAATTTATTAGTGAGTAAACTGAAATATGAGAAAATCTCAAAATGCCTGAGGACGTTTCCCAAACAGAAAGAGAAGCTGCAGCTATACAACTGTTTGCATTATTTATTAGAAATGAATAATTCAGGCCTCGTGTGAAAATATAAATATATTCAGATAAATTGTAACTGATAATGGGACAAAAAAAAATCTTAAAATAAAATGGGGCAAAGTCCAAGCCTAATGTAAGGGAGGTGGCAGCTCCACTGACTTCAATGCAGTGTGAGCACTTTACACTGTCTATGAATTGGTCTAGTTGATGTTTTCACAAACTGGGAAAATATCTAAAATGTAACATGTCCAAATACGTATGGCATCACAGTCATGTTCATGCTTTTTTAGGAATCACACAGACTCCCAGACCGGCATGAGATAGTCAAAATTTCAGGAGCGAAACAACTTGCTAGAAGAACCACAAAGTGTTTGTTACCGTGAAAGCCAATTTTCTTTATCCTCTTTGTAAAATCCCATTCTGTAAGCAGGCTGCTCATTGGGCAATCAATTCAGAGCTAACATTTTCCCCAGGAGAAACAGGATCTGCAGCTTAACATTACAGTAACTGCAGGGAGGACAGAATATCTGTGTTTCCTGAGGAAACATAAGAAAGAATTCTGAGAGCTTGCTGTACACAGTGTCATCTGGGCAGCAGTGGCGGGTTTAGCATGGGCTCTCCTGGACTTGTAGAAATCATGAAACCAAGGGTACAGAGACAGGTAAAAAAACACACTTCTCTTCCTCCAGCAGGGCAGAGTGGCAGTGCCTGGGTTATGGAGTGAGTCCACCCCATGCTCAGCCTGCAGCAGCAGCTCCTGTCCCACGGGTTTGGGCCTAGCTCCCCACTCCAGGCCTTGTGACCTGGCACATGCGTGGCAGCATCTCTCAGATTTGGTGAGGGATGAGGTAATTTACAGTTATAGATTCATCAAAGTACAGAAAGAAATGAAAGCCTCCCAAGAGATTAGTTAATTCCACCAGGAAATATAGTTGTTAGGGGTATTTTATGAGGTGAAGCATTTTCTAGAGATCATATTTTTATTCATTTTGACTTAAAATTATTTTTATGCATTAATATTGACTTGTTTGCATCAAGGTGGATCTAAATAGGACCAAATGCATCCCTGATGCGACTCCTGTGATGTCAGTGGAATTCATATTTGGAATAAATTTGGCCCATGGATATCCATGATACAAATAGTCTCAGGATGGGTAGCTGTGTTAGTCTGTAACTTTAAAAAACAATGAGTAGCCCTGAGGCACCTTAGAGACTAACAAAAAAAATGTTTTATATATATGAGAGAGAGAGAGAGAGAGAGAGAATGAATCATGCGCTTTTGTGGGCAAAACCCACTTCTTCAGAAACTGGTACATCCTAGGAATACGTGCAATTTCCCATCCACTCTGAATAATCACTACATAAAAATGTATAATTATTATTAGTAGTGCAAAAGAGGCAGAAGTGATCAACAAATATTTCTATTCTGTATTTATGGAAAAAATGATGATGTAGTCAAATCATATGATAACGCACTTTCCATTCCACCAATGCCTCCGAGGATGTAAAACTTTTTACAATGAGTCGATCCAGATAACTTGAACTCAAGTATTTTTAAAAAGAGCTGTCTGAGGCACTTGCTGGACCATTAATGTTGATATTTAATAAATCTTCTGGAACTTCCCTAATGTTCCAAGACTAGAAGAAAGCTATGGCTGTGCCAATATTTAAAAAGGGTAAGTAGCAAGATGACTTGGCAATTATAGAACTGTCAGTCTGACATTGATGCCAGGCAAAATAATGAAGCAGCTGATATAGGACTCCATTAATAAGAAATTAAAGGAGGGCAATATAATTAATGCCAATCAAAATGGATTATGGAAAGTACCTCCCGTATTAAACTAACTTGATCCTTTTGTGATGAGATTACAAGTTTGGTTGATAAAGGTCAGCGTTTATGTAATTTGACTTGGTACCTCTAGTATCTTTGACTAGACTGATAAAAAATTAACATGCCTTAAAAGCTGTCTAATGGAAAGGTCTCAAAATGTAATTGTATATGAGGAATCAGTCAGGGTTTCTGGGTCAATCCTGCAGGGACTGGCTCGTGGACTTACCTTGTTTAACACTTTTACCAATGACCTGGAAGAAAACATCAAATCATCACTGATAAAATTTGCAAATGACACAAAAATTGGGGTGGCAAATAAGAAAGAGGATGGGTCACTGATATAGATAATCTTGGACTGCTTGCTAAATTAGCTTAATGTATTTAAATATGGCTAAATATAAATGTATACAAAGAATGCAGGCCACACTTCTAGGATGGGGGAGTCTCTCCTAGGAAGCAGCGACCCTGAAGGAGATTTGGGGCTCATGATTCTAGTGAAACGCTGTAGCCAAAAGTACAAATGTGATCCTGGGATGAATGAACAGGGGAAATCATGAGTAGAAAGCGTTTTTATTTTACCTCAGCAGTTGGCATTGGGATGACTGCTTCTGGAATACTCGCTCTAGTTCTGATGTCCACAAGTCAGGAAGGATGTTGATAAATCAGGGTGGGTTGAGAAAAGAACCATAAGAATGATTAAGGGTTTAGAGAAAATGTCTTATTAGTGACTGAGTTAACTGAAACTATCTATTTAGCTTACAGGGAAGATAAAGACTGATCAAATCAAAGTACCTACATGAGAAACAAATGTTTGATAGTGAGCAAGTTCTTCCATCTATCAGAGAAAGGCATAACACATTCCAATGCTAGAAGCTGTAACTAAACAAATTCAGAAGGAAATAAGACGCAAGTTTAACAGTGAAGGTGACTATCCATTTGAACAGTTTACCATGGATTATGGTGGATTTTCTATCACTGGCCATTTGAAAATCAGGATTGGATGTTTTCTGAAAAATCTGCTGTAGGAAGTATCTGGAGAAGTTCATTTGTTTGTGTTATACAAACTAGTTGGGATCATCAAACACTGCTCAGTCATCTTCTTTACCTTGCACTCTTTTACTGTATGTCTAGACTTACTTTCACTTTCAAAAGAAGATATGCAAATTCGGTGGTAATTTGCATATCTTCTTCCGATTGCTTTTTCGAAGGTTTTTTTTCTTCAAAAAAGCAAGCAGTTTAGAGGTGGTTCTTTTGAAAAAAAAATCCCTTTTTTCGAAAGAACCTACTTCCTCAAAAATGTACATGCTCTTTCGGAAAAAAAAAAAAGAGTTTTTTTTCGAAAGAACCACATCTAAACTGCTTGCTTTTTCGAAAAAACTTTTGAAAAAGCGATAAGAAGATATGCAAATTACCACCAAATTTGCATATCTTCTTTCAAAAGTGAAAGTCTAGACATACCCTTAGTTACATCTGCACACACCACATCATATCTAATATTTCGCCATTATAAATTCTCCCTCAATTCATGCAGAAATGTGTAGACACACACAGAGAGAAACAAGGGGAAGACTCTCTGTTGTAATTTTTCATCTCTATTGAAGTCAAGGAAGCTATGACAATTTATACTGGCAAAGGATTTATACTAACGAAGGATCTGCAGTAAACAGACTTATTCACCTTTTGTAAAAATTTCTTAACTATAGCAAGAATGAATCATCTGGCAGAATTAAACAACCTATGAACAAGATTCATTTCTTTTCTATCTTGCTGAGCTGTGAATTTTCCAGCAGGATTTTAATATTGATAGAGACTACAACAGGAAATCCTAGAGACAGACTTCAGGTTGAAAATGTGTTTCAGTGAAGGTCAGTTAATGAAAATAACATTCCATTTGCTGTATATAAAGTATATCCCTAAGAAGATCCCCAAGATAAAGGTGCTTGATATAAGCAGTTAGAGGATCCAGTCAGTTCCCCACTAGGTCACCCATGGATTTTTAATTGCAGCGTCTAGAGGCCCCAACTGAGATTATGCTAGGTACTACAAACACATAGCAAGAGATACTCTCTGCCCAGAAGAGCTCACAGTTTAAAAAGACAAGACAGTTAAAGGATAGAAGGGGAAAGAGATACAAAATGACTTACCCAAGGTCACACACCAGGTGAGTGGTAGAGCCAGAAACAGACCTCAGATCTCCTGAATTTCCAGTCCAGTGCCATATTCACTAACTATGTGTGCTGCCAGCTCTAGATACTGTTGATTAGAACTATTGTTTATTAAAAGCCTCTTAAATAGAGATATGTCAGAGTTCTATATACTCCCACCTAGCACGATGGGGTGAGGGACGAGAAGACTAATTGTATGACTAAGATCAAAATTATGCTCCAGCTCAGGTTATAAAAAGTTTGGATTGTAGGGGGTGGCAGAGTAGGGCTTCTCTCCAGCATAACAAACACTCATAGCTATGCCCACACTCACTTTAGGCCCAATTTACTGTTCAAACTGAAGCAAATAAGAAGATGTGCTAATGTTTCTCAGTCTCTCTTTCTAGGAATCCTGATGTGCTAAGGTTTCTCAGTCTCTCTTTCTAGGAATCCTGATGTTCTAAGGTTTCTCAGTCTCTCTTTCCAGGAATCCTGAGTACCTGACTTCTAGATCCAGAGTCTACCAAAAACATTAGTATCACTCCCCTACAGTTCCCCATTCCAGGAACAGCCTATCCTCCTCAGCTCTCTGCCTTCTGACAGGCCTGGATAGCCCCAGATGTAGCTCAAGCCCATTTAATTAGCTCAAGTGGCCACACCTGCTCTGCTGAGGCGGCCTAGTTATTTGTGACACAGGGTTATGCAAGTGTTTGCAGAGCTTGAAAGTCTGCATTTTTAACTATCTCGGTTGATAGGATGTAGAAACAAGTATAGTCCTTAATTGTGAGAACTGCTACAATGTGTGCTTGTGTATTGGAAATGAATCCTTTGAATAGAAAACGTTGGGGGAAGAGGAGATTAGATGCTGTAACCGTCTAGTAATTTGTTATTTTGAGGTTGGTACATAGTTTGGCCAGGGTGATACTGAGTGATGGACAACTTCATGGCAATGGGGAAGTGGCTGATTTTTCATTGCTTCTAGACACTTTCACATTTTTTAAGGCGCAAACTGTGTGGAAAGTGTTTTATGGGCATTCCTGGGCTCTGCTGAATCATGCTTTCAACCCTGAGTCTCTTTCAACAAGTGTTTTGTTATGGAATTCCTCTGGTGTTTTCATGTGCTTTAATGCGTGCCAAAGGCTTGATTAAGTTGGCAGAGGGTGGCCCAGAAAGAGAGACCTGCTCCAAGAGATTATATAAGGACCAGCAAAGTGGGGTTCCTGTCTAGGAGACAGGACAGAGAAGGCTGGGCAGAGCAGGATTTCTTGGTGTGCTAAGGGATTAGAGGAAGGAAAAGGAGAGGAGAGGATTTTAGCTACATACAAAACTATAAACATTAAAGTTTCATAACAGACAGCGTTAAGAATTTAAAGTCTTTCATGCAAGACCTTTTATTTCCTGGTGGTGCTCCCAGATCCCTTGTTTCTCACTTTTTATCTTCTACTGATGCCTATCAGTGCTCCTCTATCCTGCCCTCCCAACCAGCTCCATATACCTCCCATCACCCGACTTCCCCTTTCCTCCCAGACTGAGGAGTATGACACCTGCACCTGTTTTGAACTTCAGTCCCTGTTGATACTTCTCTCTGTGTTCCTTCCCTGGCTCCTCCAGGGCAGCTGATTGACCATGTTCTCCCTGACCTCTCAGCCTTTATTTCTAGCTCAGCACAGCCTGGCATCGGCAGCAGGTCAGCTTATACTCTGTAGACACATTAAAAGAGCTCTGTGTCAGCATATTCCACCCAGCAGCCGAGGTAACAGGAAAAGATAAAATGAATAACAAAATACAGTGTCCTGCTACTTTAAGGCACACTCAGCTGTTTGTACTTGGGCTTTCTTCAGGCTGATTAAAAATAAAGAACTTTGTTTACCAAGGGTACTTCTGCTGGGAAAAATAAAAACCTGGCCTGAATGTGCAAAGCTAATTATAAGGAAGATACAGGTCGAACTTCCCTTGTCCGGCACCCTGAGAACCTGCGTCATCCCAAATCACAGAATTTGCCAGACAAGGGGAGGTCAAGGCTCTACCCAGTTGTAGGCCCTGCTCCTGGCTGGGGCTGCACTCAGTGCCACCTGCCCCATTTCCTCTGGCCCTCCACTGTGTCAGCCCTGGCTGGGGCTGCATCCTCCCAGACAGGGGCCATTTCCTCTAGCCCCCTGCTGACTCCAGCCCCTGGTCAGGGCTATGCTCCCTGCGGACAGCCCCGGCCAGGACTGTGCTCCTGGCTGCTGGCCTACTACCTTCAGCCCCGACTGGGGCTGTGCTTCTCACCGTGCCAGCTTCAGCTGGGGCTGTGTCCTTCCCCCCTCCTGCCCCACTCCGCCACACCAGCTCTGTCGCACCATGGATGTTGCTGGACCAGAGAGTCCCAGATTTTAGAGGTTCAACCTGTAGTCGGTTTCTCTGTTCCCCCATGCAATCCGTGCCTGAGAGCTTCCTAAGCCTGTAGTCCTCGTCTTTACATCCCTACACTAATGAAGCTCCGTTAGTATGATCCTTCCCAGCCTACCATAATGTTAGAGTAAAAACACCTCAGTCCCAGCTCTTCCACATTGTACGTCATCATAAATCCCCTATTAGACCTCTCTGAGAAACACTAAGCCATTTATCTTAAGGCAGGCCTGCAAAATTTAGTCTTTGTTGGCCATGTCAATTGGTAGGTAAGGTGAGCCAACAGGGAGGAAAAAACCTGGAAACATTACAGACAGCCAACAAGAGAGAAACTTACAAAAACCACATCAGGGTGGAATCCTAGCCACTGAAGTCAATGGCAAAACTCCCCTTGATTTCAACAGGGCCAGGATTTTAACCCATAACTTAAAAAATTCTGTTTCTAATCTTTGCCTCAAAACTTTTCAGAAAAATTGTATTCTGAGAAGAGTTTGGGCATATGTAATTTCAGGGGGATTATTTTATTTTGAAGGAAACTGAGTTTGGCAAAATTGAATATTGCCATTACAATGGGAAATTAGTTCTGGCCATAACTACAGAACTAGCACTGGCACTTCATAATATTTGCTACTTATGCATAATCATTAAAGTAAGCAGAGCAGTTGAACATTCAGTACCTGATTATCAGTGATGCGGAAGCCCCTTTTATTGTTCTGGCAGCATAAACTTATGCTCATACCGCACTGGTGCTGTAAAGAGTAGGGCCTTGGTGAAAATAAGGATCAGGCCCTAATTATTTTAAAATACATGATCCAGTGATAGATCCCTTTAAACTCAATTATGTAGAAATATGTAATACAGCAAGGAACCCATACAGGTGACATTTGGTAAAAATAAGGAGGGCTTGTAGACCTAGCAAGTATAGTACAACATGTATTTTAGAAGGAACTTAAAATGACTCAACTAAAAAGTCAAATAAAAAAAAGGACAAATGGAACTAAGACAAATGTAAGGACAACTGAGACAGACTGTATGACTGACAATTCCGGAAACAGCTAAACAGCTGGCAATGGTAGTTAGCACATCTCTGATTCCACTTTTCAACAGATGAATTTTTTGTTTGTTTACCTTCCTGTTAAAATGAAAAAAAAAAAAGCAAAATAGCAAAAGCCAGCTTTTTCCTCAGTTTGTTTGGTGCCTTTGCTAAGCAGTGTTACAGTTACAGAGGTGGGGAGGTTCACAGTCTTTGGAGCATAAAATCAAACTCTAGAAAAGTTTTTAAAATCAACAACAAAAAAAGGTTCTTAAAACATATAATCACATATAAAATCATACGGGATCTGCTGACAATACATGTTCAAATGTCTGCATCCTGAAAAAGACTGTACACGAAGAGGCTTCTCTCATCAGATGGCATAGGCCTTTGTGTCTATGGTAACACTGGTTAGATTTTGAGCTGCTATGTGTATGGACTTCTGAAGAAAAAGGTCTGCAGAAAAAGGCAGAATGTCTTTTTGTTGTTGCTTTTAATGTTTAAAGGGCACGTAGTGAAGGTTTAGAATGGGTACTGTGATACATATATCCTCAGCCGGATGACGGAGCTCCCTCTGAAGTTAATGACAGTGTTGACTGTGATCATTTCCAAGTCCAACTGAATGGTACGTGGCCCTTTCACGGGACGGGTCATCACTAGAGTAGCACTGATCGGTCCTGTTTGCTGTAGGCAAAAGAGAGAGAGAGAGGCAGGTGAGATTTCGAAAGATGATGCATGACGTTTATTATTTTACAGTATCCCACTCAATGTTTGAGTCTTTAACATTTCAAAACGATGCTTCCTGAGCCTTTCCATCCATTTTGCTGAGCTGGTCAAGCGTCATTATTCCTCTTTGACGCATGGAAAGATTTGGGCACAGAGTAATTAAGTGACTTGAACAAAAGTCAGGCAGAAAATCAATGGTGTAACTGGGAATTAAATCCAGGTTTTCTGACCCCTAGTTTAGTGCCCTATACATTGTACCTCATTGACTTGGTGACTACATGGGTGGGCCAACTCCAGAGGAAACCTACGGGCTAGTGATTCAATAGGTATCACTATTTTCTACAAAGGTATGTACACAGCAATGGAGATGTGTGATAATAGTGTAGGTAGGCGCATGTCTAACAACTTTCATTTAGCTGATATGAGTAACAAGGAAGATATGGCAGGCTGGGCTGCTTTGGGGCTGGTACAAGCTCACAGACAAGTCCACAGGGGTCCCCGAATACAATTTCGGATGTAACCTGTGTTGAAATCTGTGCTGCCTTATTCCCCCTTCCTTGTTACCCATGTTAGCTTTTCTCACCCTTCATTTGCTGTGTAGACACTGACACAATGCTCTAGCGTAGGGCTGGAGGACTCAGTCCAAATTCAGCAACCACAGCAGCACAGATATATAAAACAGAGGTAGTTAAAGATCCACATCAATCACTGTAAAATTCTTAAACAGACCGTTGCATTCTGCCTGCCTAAATTTCTCCTGCGGTCTGCTTCCAATTGGAAAAGGTGCTTTGCATTTCCTGTTCTGAACTGTTATGTATTTACATGCACTGTTGAAAGCTACTGCACTTCACCCAAGCTGGGAATGCATTTCAATTAGGGCTGCTAAGCTATTAAAAATTTTAATTGCGATTAATTGCGAGTTTAATCATGTGCTCTTCCCCTTTGAAATGCTGCGGTGGCGTTTCAACGGGGCAGCACTGCATGGAGCCCGGGATCAGCTACAGTCCCCAGCTGGCCCCAGTTTCCATGCAGTGCTGCCCCTTTGAAGTGCCAGGGCAGCATTTCCAGGGGGCAGTGCAAGGCATAGCCTGGGGTCAGCTGGAGTCGCCAGCTGATCCCAGGCTCCATGCAGCACTGCCCCTTTGAAGCGCCGTGGTGGTGCATCAAAGGGGCAGTGCAACACGGAGCCCAGGATCAGCTGGAGTGCCCAGCTGATCCCGGGCTCTGCACGGCATTTCCCCAGAACCCGCGGTCAGCTGGGGAGTCCCCAGCTGACCGCGGGCCACGACTGCCCCTTTAAAACACTGCCTCTGTGCGTTTCAAAGGGACAGTGGAGCCCAGGGTCAGCTGGGGAGTCCCCAGCTGATCCCAGGCTCTGCATTGTGCTGACCCTTTGAAGCGCTGCAGCAGCACTTCAAAGGGGCAGCGCAGAATTAACACCTGCAAATTAACGCATTAAAAAATTTAACGTGTTAATCCTGGACTGCGTTAATTGCAGGCGTTAACGCATGTCAATTGACAGCCCTAATTTCAATAGAACAGGAAGTGTCGCTGTGTAAATGTATCGGTTTGTAAAGCATATGGTGACCCTTGCAGTTGCTGTACATAGGAAAGTTGTTGTACATACAAATCCATCATTATTATCTGGAGGAAAAAGCAGGAACATGGATGCAGGAGGTGCTGACATATTGGACCAAGTAGACTTTTCCTGTTTCTGTTCATTCTTATGCTTCATGCAGTTTATTTTGCCTTCATGCAGAGAAAATGTATCCATTTAAAGACACACTGGGGAGTGGTTTTAAGTACAGGTTGGCCCTTCTGGTCCAGCACCCTTGGGACCTGACTGGTCCTAGACAAGGGAGTTTGCTGGTCTAAAGGAGGCTGGGGGAGAGGGGGAGTCATGCCAGACTCTTCATTGGGCTCCTCTCCCTACCCTCCTGGGGCCCCGAGCTGTGGCAGCCCTGCTAGCTTTGGAGCCCCGTTGGCTGTGGGCTCTGGTGCCCTGCAAGCTCTAAAGGTCCTGGCAGCCCTGTTGGCTCCACCCAGTGTCCCTGCCCTGCCAGCTGTGGGCTGTGGTGCCCCGTGGGCTCTGCTTGCCCCACTGATCCTGTCAGCGGGCTCTGCTCCCAGCCACTGGCTATCTCTGTGCTGGGGCTCTCTAGTCTAGCATCATCGTGGTCCTCCCAAACCAGGGAGCCCTGGCCCACAGTTCACCCTGTTACAAAATTTAGACTGTATTTAAAAAGTGTATATTACAAAAAATGTTTGTGTCTAGAAATTTGCTCATGAATATTTTCCTGTTTCAGCAGGAAAAGGGTTGGCTTTTCATTTACGTGAGTATGTGTTGCAAAATTGGACCCTTTGGAGAGACTCCTTTAAATGTATTAAACACAAAGATGAAGGCAATCCTGGGATTGTGGGTCAGATTTTCAGTGCTCATAATAAGCACACCCCTCAAGCTTTTCTGAAAGGCTAGCTCTCATTTAGGTACCTAAATGGTGCTGAATGCTTCGTAAACCAGCCAGAACGGATTAGCATCCAGAACCAGCATCCATGGCTAAACTGAGCAGCAACATACCATCTAACAGAACATCACACAAACCGTCTGGGACAGACAAAAATGTTAGCCAGAGCACTTGTGTTAGCTTCTACTGGGTTGGGAAAAAGTACCACGAACATTTGAGCTGACAGTGGGATAGCCCACCAGAGATGGGCAGCATGGGCTTAAGTTTAATCACCCCCTTGACTGATGGCACCTCTAACAATACAGCAGTATCTGCCCACCCCATCCTCATCCCCCACAACTGCAATCTCTTGGTTTTTTATTCTGTTTAAAGCAAAGGAACAGGCACCACCTGCTGGTTATAACCGAGACATTCTGGGGATGTTCTGTTTCCAGTTGAAGGAAAAGTGCAGCTTTGTGGTATTTTCTGAGATATATGAAAGACAGGAATCACATTTGAATGATGGAATTTATCCCTGAACTCCAGACAATTTTCTGATCTGCTCAGATAGGTGAAAAAAAAAAACCTGGGACAATACAACTTTGCAACAGGAAAATCCTGCTAACAGGATGGAAATGATTACTTCTGGAACAGCTTGGAACCTTGTGACAGAGCTGATGCCATTTTAAAGCTGACATGCCCATGAAGAATTTGAACTGGGAAATGCCAGAATCTATTCTGTTATTATTGCCTATGATGTGCTGCATATGTCATTACATGTATGCCAATGAACAGCACTGGTGTAATTCTGCCCAAGCTTTCCAAAACTTCCGCCATAAATGATGATCCGTGTTCAGAGAATGTTAGATGTCCAATACCCATCCCCTGGAAATGGGAGAGGAGGAGGTTTGTGGAAAATTGGGAGTTTTTCTTGAAAATCCAAACCCCCTGCAAACTGAAAATTTTTCACTTCTTAGCTGAAAATGTTTGTGTTTTGGAGTTTGGGATTTTCAGCTTTCTGTCGAAAAATCAAGAGGTCTTAAAAAAAGCAGAGATTTTCTTTTAATAGTTTTTAAAAACCCTAACAATTTTAAAACACCCTCCCTCCTCAGCTATTTCAAGGCATGAGGTCACAGATCTCACTGAGCCCTATTGCCATGTATGAAATAGCACAAGTGGCGCATGCTGGACCTCTCTGGTGAATTCCCTACACTGCCATTGTAGAGCATCTTTCCCTAGGGTACAGCACCTTCCTGCAGAACCAGCATCCATGGCCTTTTTGGTTTGAACAGCCCACTGTGATTACGGACCAGTACCTTACACTGCCTGGCTAGGGATGTAGTAAGACAGATACACATCTACCCCATGAGAGATCTTGCTCTGAAATTGTAAATAGTATACATTAAAATCATAGTACAGCTGTCAGAGAAGGATGTGGCAAACCATAAGATACTCATAGGACTCAGTACAGATTTACTCACCCGCATGTAGAATTCTCTGCCCTCATTCCCTGATTTGATTTGGAAGATGTAATAGGCACCAGGGTAGCGAGTTGTTGCTTGCATTTGGAAGATGTCAGAAGGCACAGACCGTCCTGATGCCACATCCATGTCTCTGTACAGGATGGTGAATGGTTGGTCTCTGCAACCGGGGTTTTCAGTTGGACACATGCAGCGACTAATGCAGACAGAATTATCATCAGTATTGAGCAAATTCTGCAACACCTAATTCATTACATGTTGCTATCACAGCAAAAAATAATAGAGTACAAAACTTAACTGGCTTAAAGAACCAATGGGAGTTTAATTTCATTTGCTTGCATTCAGGGCTCTCCATCGCTTCACCCCCATCCTGCCTCTATCTCTACCTTCATCTTCCTCCTGCTTTTTGGCTTCTGTCAAAGCTCCTCTTTATATTGCAACTTTTGTCTCCTTTGATCACACAAGAATTTGGACTTTTTTTTTCTGGCAGCTGTGCAGCTATGGCCTCCCGTTACACCTTTGTCCTGGTAGGAATTTAGCCTATACGCTCTTCAGAGTAGGGACCTGTTAATTATTGGCAGTTCACTTAGGGTGCAGCACCATGAACATCAATGGTGCTACATAAATAAACAAAACTTAAAAAAAACCAGACTGTGTATCCAACATCTTCTGGGCACAGGCCATGGTTTAAGTACAGCCAGAGAATCAATCTAAAGACTGGCAGAACCACAATGTCCAATTCTTTCAAAGCCTGCATCTGGAATTTTGGTTCAGGCATGTCTCTAATTAGATCAGACAGTCCACAATGATGATCTAAGCAGCCCCCCCTTTACTACACACACCAAACATAATCCATAAACACTCCACCCAGGGTCCAAACTTGAGCAAACACTTTACCAAAGAGATGTCTTGCATTGATGGTCAATAGAGATAAATTTTGTTATCAATGCAATGTTCTAATGGTCCCTGCTGGCCATAAACTCTGTGGATATTAAAAGACGTAGCAATTTGCTTTCCTGTGATTACTCTGGTCCCATTGTTCAGACTGATGACATTACCCTAACAGCTTCCTATAATCTTTCATCTTCCCTCTATTTAATTAATGCCAGTTTTCTTGACAGTGTTTCTAAAGTAAAATCTGAGTTTGCATATTGATATCAGAGCAGTTTAAAATATGGATCTTAAACCAGGAATTTTGATCTTGGGGAAAAACTTCCGAAAGCAGCCCTCAGGAATGCAGGTAGAGAGCAAGAAACTTGTACAAGATGCATTTGCTTAAAGTGCTCAGACTTTCAGTGCATGCGTGTTGATCAGGTTCAGTGACTGCAGCATGTCACCTTGAGCCACACAGTCACTGTAACTGGTGATAAAAGACTAACTGGAAACCCTTTGGATGTTAACAGTCTTGTTGCACATGTCTTTTATTATCTTCAGCATCAGCTACTGACGCACAATCTGGAGTTTTCAGCTTCATGATGAGTAACTTCCCAAGGGGCAGCAGCCGCCATACAGTGATTGAAATGAATCCCAAATGACTGAGATAAAACTGGGGAGAATTACAGGCATCATTTGACTCCCATGTATGTGCAAAAAAGCAAGCGCCATCTGATTTTGCTGCATTTTTAGCAGGGGATTGTACCTTGAACACTTTGCTCAAAGGACACCACTTATGACCACTTAGTAAGGACACTAACCTTACATATGACCCCCATGATGCAAAGCACATTTCACAACAATTTCTGTCAGCATGTGGATTTACAGCTCTTAGAAAAATCATCTTTTAAAGGGTAAGTGAATCAGCCTTCACTCTAGCAGAGCTGCTATTCCATTATAGTACAGCGTGTTATACTTTCAGAGGACTGTACAAACATTAACTAGTTAATCCTCACAACCCCCTGCATAAGGTAGATAAGGAAGTACTATTATAGATTGTGTTTGATCAAGTACAGTTAAAGGCAGGTGGCAATGGAGTCACTAACTTTTTTGTTGTTGCATTACAACCATTTTGGCCTTCTCTGCTGCACTCATTCTGGTGAGGGCTTTTCCCAGATTAATTTCCAACACAGCTGAATCTACTGCCACCTGGTGAACTAGCAAATAACTACAATTGATCTTTTTTACAAAGCTTGCTAATAGTAAATGCAACAACCACATCTGTATCACACCTTGGATATGCTTTGCTGTCAGGTCACAGAAGTGCAATGTATTTGCCACAAGCGGCTTTACTGCCCTTCCATGTTTGTGGGTCAGTTACTGTACCACAGTGTGACTCACCGCCACACATACCTCCTGCTGGACACTTTGGGAATTAGCATTTCAGCTCCGGAGTGCCCCCTTTTAGCTGGTGACACCCACTGTTACCTATTTTTCTCCACCTCTGTATTACTAGGACCCATCCTCTCCTCTCGGTACGTCCTGTCATAGCATCCCTGTGCTCTGGGGTCCTCTTCCTTAGCAAACCTCCAATTCCCTATCCCCACCTTGCCTCAGTGACCCACTGCCAGTCTTCATCTAGCCCCTTACCTCGGGGGCAAACTGCAGTCTGAAATGGCCACTCATCATTGGTAAGGGGGTGTGGACCTGCTGCGTTTGCCTATCCTGGCTAGGGTTGCCAGGTGTCTGGTTTTCACCTGGACAGTTCAGTATTCAGGCCCCCGTCCAGTAAAAAAACCAGAAAATACCAGACATGTGAAATGTCCGGTATTTCCTGTTTCCCTCGGATGGAAGCCTGGGGCCGGGGGGAGGCAGTTTTCCCCTGCCACGTCTGTGTAGGTGTTGAGGAGCGTGGGGCCATTTAAAGGCATAGCGACTTTTTTTTTTTGCTCAACAATTTTGGTTCCCCTCTCCCCCCCCCCTTTTTTTTTTTTTGCTCAACCAAGTTTGGCATGTTTGGATTTTTGTTGAAAGCATCTGGCAAGCCTAATCCTGGCTGCCTCTCTGCAGCCCTAGTAGCCTCAGGCCTTGCAGTTTGGGAGTTTGCCTGGCCAGCTTCCCCAGCCCTGCTCTAAGTCAGGAAGTTTCTAACTTTCCTGGCAATTAGATCCTTCCTACTCCAAGCAAGAGTGAGTCTGTCTCCACTCAGACTCCAAGAGCCTTTATTTATACTGCCCTCAGCTGGGCCCTAATTAGCTCCTACCTGCCACAGCTGCTGGCTCCACAGCTCCACTCCAGCCCTCTCCCAGGGCTGGGTTTTAACTCTTAAAGGGCCAGTGCGGGGCAGACGCCCCATCACAATTACTCACTTGTCATTGATCTGGATATAAGGATCCTCACACTTTACTGGGTCTAGACATTTGTATCCTCCTTGGATATTGAAACAGGTTTGCTGTGTAGTACAAGTGAAGTTTCTAGTCTCACATTCATTGATATCTGAAACACAAAAACGAGAGAGAGGATAACATAAGGAAAACTCTACAAAACGCCACCTTGTAAAGTGTGGCCTAGTGGCTGGAGCACTGAACTGGGCCTCAGGAAACCTGGCTCTGCCATTGACCTGCTGGATGGGGATTATGACACTGGCCTTCTTTATAAAGTGTTGTGAGATCTAAGGATGAAGACGGCTATATAATAGTTAGATATCAGTTATTTGCATAGCTTAAGTGACAGATTAGATTGATTGATAGCAGGGGGTTAAGTATAGACAAGGCCTTACTCACACTAGCGAGCACTTCCTACAAATTGCCCCATTCACCTTAATAGGATCACTCATGGGAGGAAGCGCTCACCGGCATTACGCAACAGACCCCGTAAGAAGATTTCCTACCTTTTCCAATGCCAAGATCAAGCAAACATCTCAAGTCTTGATTCTCAGTGAGTCAACTTAATTTTCCTTCCAGAACTAGGAGCTATTTCCTGTTTGGTTGGGTTTCAATTCATGGCTGGAATGTTCTTACCTTGGCAGCTTCTGTTATCATCAAGCATAATATAGCCAGGAGGGCAGGAGCAGTAGTAAGAGCCGGGCTCATTCACACACTGGTGCTGGCAAAGGAACTCGGAGAAGCTGCACTCATCCATGTCTGCAGTGGTAGAATGAAGTGTAGAATGCTTTGTGTTAAAGGCAAAAGTACTTTCCCCTGAAAGACATCCAGCCTAATGACAGAGCCTGTCACAACAAAAGTTCTTAGCGCTATAAGATCATGGTGTTTGCTATTCAGCTCAGTTTAACAGGCCTGATTCAACTTTGAATATGACTCACAATAGCTAGGATTGAATGTAAATTATTATTTTACTTAAAAAAGGAAAATGGCCTAATTTGCTATTGTTTACTAAGCCTCACCCATGTCAAGCTCAACCTACAACTGTTAGTAAATGAAAATGAAATCCACTCTCGGGAGATCTTCCGGTAGGCAAGCCTGTCTAGAAATGGGACTCTAGCCTGACTGAAATGTAGACTGGCACCTTTCTATTCAATATACCTGCTCTGAGTGTGTAATCAGTCAGGGTGGCTTACTTGACTGATTGACATAACTGTCCAGTATTTCTTTCTTTTGTTAGCTCACATAGCTAAGAGGCAGTGATCTGGATTTTATTCCTTTGTATGTATCCCGAAGAGAACTGTTGGTTACTTGTCACTCAGCATATAGTTTGACCCACAGAAGTTTTATTTCTGGTGATGATGGAAGGAACTTGACTCTTGGGTTCCCAGATGATTTTTTTAAAAAGGTTTAAACTGACTGCCTCTGATTTGGGTCATGACAGACATGGATGTCCAGGGGGCCATTTTTAAACAGCTACTTTTTAGAATGAAATATCACAGAAAAACAAGTGGCCACAAGTCATCCCACGGCTCCTAGGCCATTTTTATTCTGGGTCAGCACTACTATGCAACTGAATGTTGCTGATCAAGGCGGTGAGGTGGCCTATGATTAGTGTTTCTGTATTTTTAAAAATACAGCCTATTTTGTTAGTTCTGCTGGGAGACTGTGGTAAAACTGACTGGAGTGCAGAGCAGGACTTCATCAGTACCACTTTTAAAGCTCTTTGCTAGGTATAATTAATTCTGTGGTGTCACCAAAGTATACATACACCTGCGGGTCCATTCCTGCATGCCTTGTGTACTCAAAGGCTCCTGTTTAGGGAGGGATTTGGTGGGTGAAGAACACAGGGTCAGACCCACAATGACTTACTGATAGTTCTCAGTGCAGCTACACAGGGGACTTAGATTTCATGTAAAGAGCTGAGGGCCTCACTTCCCATTGATGATAGCTGGCAGTGAAGGCATTCAGCACCTTCTCAGCTCAGGCGCTTAGTAGCAGAAGCATGCCCTCCGCTAACCTGCACGTACAAGGGGAGGAAGTAGAGGAATGAAGAGCAGGGGCCTTGCAAACAATGTAATCCATCTATGTCATCTGCTCTGTTTGGGACGTCAATGCATCCAACTGAAATGTTACTTCATAACTTTTTTATTAAGCTTTCTCCACAGGTGAGGAAGCATTGACTGAAAAGCTGGAGAATAAAAGGAGCATTGCTCTTATTTCCTGTATCATCAGAAAACCTGTTTCTGATTGTCCATGTTTTTGGCCATTCATTTACCTCTCACTTCACAGATGGAACTAGCTGTGGAACATAGGTGTGTTTACACAACCCACATGTTACAGACCTGACATAGCTCTAATCTAAGGCATGGAAGTAAAAGGGCTCTCCTCTGGCAATGAGTGTGTGTGGAGTCTTCCCTCACAGCAGAGCTGTGGGTTTTAGTCCAATTTTTAAAGAGAGAAATCTTTTCTGGAAAGCAAAGCCTTCCCTCCAAAAGAGTGACTCCAGTCCCAGCAGAAACGCTGCATCCCACCCTTGCAGCAGCCAGCTCTGGGTTTTTGCCTTTATTCAGTTATTTCCTAGGCATTCCAGTATGGCTTAATAACATCTTCCTATCTCAGTGCAGGTCTACTGGAATGCCTCTAGAGAGCTCCAAACTAGTGAGGAAGCTAAGCAGCCTTTCAAATCTTTGATTAAAACCAGAAATGCTGTGTTTTGTTCCGTTTACTCTTGATTTGCTAAGTCAACATAATTAGAAGAATTCGGTGTCCAAGGGAGACAACGGAACTTCAATGTTCCACATGGGATCATGTCTAACTGAGGGGAAAACAATAAGAGGAACGTTGTTGTTAATCATTTCCTTATTCCCCTGCTCAATTAATAAGAGAAACAAAGGCTTGAGTCGGAGCCACCAGACCCTGTGTTTTATTTCCGGCTCTGACACACTGACTCCCTGAGCAAATCACTTGAGCTCTCAACTGGATTTTCCCTATCTTTAAAATGGTGGGTAACTGTATTTACCTACCTCACCAGGGTGTTGTAGGGATGAGTAAGTATCTATAAAGTGCTTTAAAGAGGGGAAATGGTTGATAGTGTTGTTGTTGTTGAAGGGGTTTCTTGGCTTTAAGTTATTGGCAGGGAATGTGCAAAAAACATTTTACATCTTGTGTGATCCTACTAAAGTCAGAATTTGGGCCAATGAGTATGTTTGAACAAGGCAGCATCTCATTGCCAGAAATACTAAGTGTTGCCCCATGCAGGATTGTGAGGCCTAAGTCCCATTTTCAAAAATGACTTTAGACATTAGGAGACTAACTGCCTCTGACTTTTGAAATTGAGACTTAAACTCTTGAGTCAGGCATTGCAGTGCTGAGCAGAGTAACCCCTAAATACCTTTAAAATTTGGGCCCAAGTCCCTTTCTTTACAACAAGGCTTTCAAAGAACAAATGCTTAACATACACTGCACGTCACATGCTTTTTCTCTCAAACACAACCCTTTACATCTGTTTAATGTACATTAAAAAACAAATATTTTCCAGTGAGGATTTTTCCTTCCAAGAAATATTGGCTGGACTCTCTCATTTAAGCAGACTGTTGGGACACTCACCAAAGAAGTAAGCTTAACTCTTCTTTTTCAATTAAGCTAAACAACACAAGAAAATAAAAATGAGAGAGGGGGAAAGAACAGTACTGTAACAGTTTTTCCATAACACGGCTACATGTTGGATGGATCACTCCTATCTGATTAGCTGCATACTCTGTTTCTTTAAATCTGTATGGAGAGCCAGGCAGGTACATCTGGAAAATGTTTAGGGAAGTTCTGTAGTACAGCAGAGTAAGCGAAATAGCATGTGCTTAAATACCTGTAGAGTTAAGGTAAGTATATTTGCTATATCGGGATAAGAGTAGACTTTGAAATAATGCTATTTTATTTATTCCAACAAAGTTCCTTGGTGAGTGTTAAAAGAAAGCAACTCTTTTCTGTGGTTCTTTACCATTGTCACAGAACAGTTCTAATGTTTAGTCTATTTCTTTAAAACCATTATGAGAAAAAACAAATGCCACTATTGATTTTTATGTGATTTTTGCTTTTACCCTCCTGTTTAACAGAAAGTAGGAAGGGATGAATTGTTCTACTGGATTGGATAAGTAGATATAGTCTACTTTTTAACAGTGGACTGTACTTGAAACTTCAGAGGAAGGTATATAAAAATGACACATTACAAAGAATTATTTAAATACAGTAACCCCCTCCCTGCACCCAATCACTGAAGACAGTTACCGCTGCAGCTAATTCCATCAGCTTCCAGTTCATAGCCAGGATCACAGCGACAGAGAAAAGAACCATATGTGTTGACGCAGTTTTGCACACAGGGATTCTGGGCTGTACATTCATTCACATCTGTGGGAAACCAATGATCAGTTTATCAACGACTTCTCCCAAAGCAGTGCTTCTAATTAATTAGTACAAACAAACATTAGGAAGGACTTAATAAACTGCTGTGCCAGTATTGGTTTGATTCTCTGGCAAAGATTGACTGAGCTTGTATTGTCTAGCAATACCTTAAAGACTAACAAAACATGTAGATGGTATCAGAGGGGTATCCGTGTTAGTCTGGATCTGCAAAAGTGAAAAGGAGTCCTGTGGCACCTTGTAGACTAACAGATGCATTGGCACATAAGCTTTCGTGGGCAAAGACCCGCTTCGTCAGATGCATGTAGTGGAAATTTCCAGAGGCAGGTATAAATATGAAGGCCAGAGTAAGGCTAGAGATAACGAGGTTAATTCAGTCAGGGAGGGTGAGGCCCACTTCTAGCAGCTGAGGTGGAGGTGTGAACGCCAAGAGAGGAGAAACTGCTTTTGTAGTTGGCTAGCCATTCACAGTCTTTGTTTAATCCTAAACTGATGGTGTCAAATTTGCAGATGAACTGTAGCTCAGCAGTTTCTCTTTGAAGTCTGGTCTTGAAGGTTTTTTGCTGCAGGATGGCTACCTTTAAATCTGCTACTGTGTCCAGGGAGATTGAAGTATTCTCCTACAGGTTTTTGTATATTGTCATTCCTAATATCTGATTTGTGTCCATTTATTCTTTTACGAAGGGACTGTCCAGTTTGGCCGATGTACATAGCCGAGGGGCATTGCTGGCATATAATGGCATATATTACATTGGTAAATGTGCAGGTGAATGAACCAGTGATGGTGTGGCTGATCTGGTTAGGTCCTGTGATGGTGTCGCTGGTGTAGATATGTGGGCAGAGTTGGCACCGAGGTTTGTTGCATGGATTGGTTCCTGAAGTTAGAGTTACCGTGGTGTGGTGTATAGTTGCTGGTGAGAATTTGCTTCAGATTGGCGGGTTGTCTATGGGCGAGGACTGGCCTGCCTCCCAAGGCCTGTGAAAGTGAGGGATCATTGTCCAGAATGACACTGTAGATCACTGATGATGCATTGGAGAGGTTTTAGCTGAAGACTGTAGGCGATGGCCAGTGGTGTTCTGTTGGTCCCTACGTAAAAGAAACCAACAGGACCTAACCAGATCAGCCACACCATCATTGGTTCATTCATCTGCACATCTACCAACGTAATATATGCCATCATGTGCCAGCAGTGCCCCTCGGCTATATACATCGGCCAAACTGGACAGTCCCTTTGTAAAAGAATAAATGGACACAAATCAGATATTAGGAATGACAATATACAAAAACCTGTAGGAGAACACTTCAATCTCCCTGGACACACAGTAGCAGATTTAAAGGTAACCATACTGCAGCAAAAAACCTTCAAGACCAGACTTCAAAGAGAAACTGCTGAGCTACAGTTCATCTGCAAATTTGACACCATCAGTTTAGGATTAAACAAAGACTGTGAATGGCTAGCCAACTACAAAAGCAGTTTCTCCTCTCTTGGTGTTCACACCTTCACATCAGCTGCTAGAAGTGGGCCTCACCCTCCCTGACTGAATTAACCTCGTTATCTCTAGCCTTACTCTGGCCTGCATATTTATATCTGCCTCTGGAAATTTCCACTACATGCATCTGATGAAGCGGGTCTTTGCTCACGAAAGCTTATGCTCCAATACATCTGTTAGTCTATAAGGTGCCACAGAAAACATGTAGATGGTATCATGAGCTTTCGTGGGTGAAATGGGTTGTGCCCACGAAAGCTCATGATGCCATCTACATGTTTTGTTAGTCTTTAAGGTGCTGCTAGACTATTTGTTGTTTTTTAAGTTTTTCCTATTACAGTCTAACTCAGTTACCCCTCTGAAGCTTTTGAGTTTGTATTGTTACTGGTATTTAAGGCTGATGAATTGTAATGAAAAAAGTGATTGAAAACACAAGACATGTAAAGCAATTTTGAACATCTTCACTAATGCTGTTGCTGAAGCACTAGGTAGCATTGAATATGAGATCAGAGAGTCTCATATCTAGTAAGTCTGATAACACTTGAAATCGCCCCTAGCGAGGGAAGAGGATCAGTTACAACTGAGACTTCTTGGGGGAAAAGCTGCTTGATTTGTCTATGATCAAAAAATAACAAGAAACACTGGGATAAACTATCTACTGCAGATGCTTCCTTGTTTATCTAGTAATTATACAATTCCCCAACTGATTTTATCTGAGCAAGACCAGGCCAAAAGCAGCAGGATAAATCTAGTGAATGATGATGTAATAAGGAAATGATCCTTATAGAAACCTCTTGCTACCAGAAAGCAAAACTTTCCTTTTAGGACACTAGAAACTCCTGGAAGGTCTTTATCCCATTAACACAGGGTCATTTCCTGAGAGGCTGCTTTGAAGTATTTTACTGTTCAAGAACAGAATATAACGTTGATCATGAGATCACAAAGCCTCTGATCCAGCAAGGCACTTAAAGCACATTAGAAATGAAGAATGGTCCAACAGGACATGTAGAAGTGGATTCAATTTCCTGCTCTGCAACCTTGGGCAAATCATTTCATCTCTCTCTCTCTCTCTTCTCCATATGGAAACTGGAGCTAATGGTACTGTCCTGCCTGACAGGGTGTTGTGAGTACAAATGCAGTAAGGATTAAGAGGGATGCAGATACTACAAAAATGAGGAGTCCTGTGGCACCTTAAGGACTAACAGATTTTTCTGGGCATAAACTTTTATGGCTAAAATCTGACAAAGTAGGTTTTAGTCACAAAAACTTATGCCCAAGTAAATCTGCTATTGGCACCTTAAGGTGCCACACAACTACTTGTTTTTGCAGATACAGACTAACACAGCTACCCTTCTGAGACTCGTCAGATACTACAGTGATGGGAGCCATATAAGTACCTACAGGAATGATTACCCTGCAAGCTGAAATTCTAGCACAAGGAGCTACACCTGCAGGATCAAGTGAGCATGCTAAAAACAGACTGTAGTTGCAGCACCAGGGACTAGCTGCCCTGAGTACATGCCTAATAATTTGGACAGAGATGTATTTGGGGCAGCTAGCTGCTCACAGCATTATGGCTATGCTGTATTACCAGTTCATTAGAGCTAGCACAGTTGTCTCTCCTCCAGCTCCAAGGGTAGACATGCCCAATAGCAGACAGTGTAACACATGTGAAGTCAGCAAGATATTCATGTTCTTAAAGTTACACACATGCTTAATTGCTTTGCTGGTTTGGGGCCAACAGTGCAGTAGTTATTGCCTGTATATAGTACCTTGGCATGATCTTCCATCATCATTAAGGGTAAAACCTGGATTGCATGTACAGGAGTAGGAACCAGGTACATTGGCACACAGCTGCTGACAATAGCCATAGCGACATTCGTCTATGTCTAAAAATAAAATTAAAAAAAGATGCAAAGTACATACAAGATTGTAGTTATACTTGTCATGCATCGCATTAGATAAACTCATGTAATCGTAGGGCTAAAATCTACTCATCAGGAAGGAACAGATTAATATATGATACTCTGACTCCACATCTTGAACAGCCAAAGTCTGAAGTGTTCAGGAAGAAGGTTGTTCAAGTCCATCTCTCTCCAAGACAGCACAACAATACATTTTGTTATAAATGTATGCTGAAATATAATTATGGGGGCTGATGGGTTCTATTGTCAGTTGTCAATAATTCTGCTCAATGCTTTATTATCTAAAAGCCCAGGACACGTGTCATTCATAGCTATGCTCGATTTGTGTCTGATAGCTTATAGTGAAGAGCACAAAATATTACTCTGTATTTTTGTAATGGTTAGATTGTAATCCTGGTAACTGACACACACATCAGGTATCCTCATATACCAATGTGAGCAGGATTTGGCCCCAAAAGCTGCTTTTAGTCTTAGATGTGGCAATCTTTAAATATTTTTGTAATCCTGAAAACTATTTTTATGGGACTGTTTTCATGGGCTTACGAGGAAACTTTAAAATATAAGAATTCATAGTTTCACTAAAATAACATTTTTCGTTGAACTGCAGCATTAACAATCATTACATTTGTCTGTCATGAGTAAGAGACAAGATTGAAAGATACAAGCACAATGTGAATTTACTCTGGGATGGCACTGGAACCTAATAAACATGATTATGAAAGTTAGAGCTTTACTCCTTGCTTCAGAGCAGAAATAACACGTCTGATGTGGTCTCTTTTGTGGCTATTCATTTTCTTTTCAATCAGTTGCCTTCTGATTTATGGAGTTAGTTTTTTGGCTGCCCTCAAGACTTCATAACCTTCCAATAGTTATTCAAAGTTTATGACCCTCCTTAGATTTTTCTTCATGGCTGATTCAAATAAGTTCTTAGAGCAAATACTGCATTGATTTTCAACTTCCATCTCTAGCGACAACCCAAGCCTTGTAGTGACAGCTAATGGGAAAGATGATATTGGAAGACATTTCCCATATGAGTGCTTCCTGTAAACAAGGTCATGGATGAATGGCTTACAGGAACAGCAACTCATTCTTCTCTCTCTTTGTGCCCCTCTCTCTCTTGTTTGTTTGAGCTGGAAAGTACTGCTGTGTTTTTGGAAAATCTATAATTATATAAAAGTCTGTGGTGAGCTGGAAAAATAACAACTAAGTTTGATGGAAGCTTAACAGACTTGCACTTGGAGAACCAGAGCTGAACTTCCTCAAAACTGTATCTCTTAGGCTCTCCAATGGTATATTAAAGGATAACATCACTAAGACAGATAGACACAGCTAGATAGGGCTGATTCTTGGCTGAATGTCGAATAGTGCTGAGAACTATGTTGTTCATGGAATTCAGTGAAAATTGTGAGTGCTGAGCATCTCTCAAAGTCAGGCCATGTTTCCAGAAACTTTTGAAAGCTGCATTTTCTGAATTTGATTTTCTGGGCTGATTCTTATTCACTAACTCACAAAGGCCCATCTACAAGGCCTGCATCTTCTCTCTGCCATACCACTTTCATGCTGGTGCAAATCCTTTGATGTGAATGCAGTTCCACTGGCATAAGCCAATGAGACTTGCTGTCTTCCCTCTGTTTGCTAGGGTAAGTAAGGAAAGCAGGAATTGCCGTTTAGGGTGTCAGGTATTTCAGAAGTCTCTCCAGAAGTTGTGACACATTTGAAACTCAAAATACTGATAGTTTCAGTTTTGTCTCTGTCACACACATGCACAAACTACACTTCATTGTTCATCATTCATCATGTACTTTTTGGCATAATATCAACATTCTCTACTATCTTCAAATCGGTTTAGGGCTGTCAAGTGATTAAAAAATTTAATCGCGATTAATCATGCATGCCTCCCCTTTGAAATACTGCTGTGGCATTTCAACAGGGCAGCACTGCATGGAGCTTGGGATCAGCCGGAGTCCCCAGCTGACCCCAGGCTCCATGCACCGCTACCCCTTTGACGTGTCAGGGCAGCGCTTCCAAGGGGCAGTGCAAGGCGGAGCCCAGGGTCAGCTGGAGTCCCCAGCTGACCTCAGCTCCATGCAGTGCTGCCCCTTTGAAGCACCAGGGAGGTATTTCCAAAGGGCAGCACAAGGCATTCCGCACAGCATTTCAGTGGAACCTGGGGTCAGCAGCGAAGGCGGCATTTCAAAGGAGCAGCTGCCACATAGCTGATCCCCGGAGCAGCACTTCAAAGGGGCAGTGCAGCATTAACACCTGCGATTAATGCGTTAAAAAAATCAACGCATTAATCCTGCCCTGAGTTAACTGCAGGCGTCAACACATGTGAGTTGACAGCCCTAAATTGGTTATGTTTCCGGTTTGGATTCTAAGCAGAAATTAGGTGTTAAAGTCTATCTTATCCAATTGAATATCTGAATAATTTCAGTACTGAGATGATTTTATATCACCTTGAAGAACAAACAATACTGGGTAGCTTCTAGCTGGCTAGATCCAATTTATCAGGTTTAAGTTTATGGATTTGTTGTGGCAATTTTACCAAAGAAATAGCTCAGGAAGCTAAGTTATTCAGGACAAAAGTAATGGATATATAATGTTCAAAAGCATTAAGGGGCATTGATTTTCACCTTTAATAGATTTATTTTCTATTTTAGTCCAATATCAAGATGACCCATATGCCAGTGACAGGTGTGTCATATAAACAATCTAGATAGATGGATAAAACCCTAACCCTACAACATTTTTATACACATTCTCAACTTTAAACACATGAGTACTTCTGTTCTCCTCAATGGGACCACTCACAGCACTGAAAATTTAGACACATGCTTAAGTCTTTTCAGGATCAGGACCTACAATTGTAAAATCTCCAAGACGGGGACTTTGTTTTTGTAGGAAGCCATTTCATGACTGTCCCCTCTTGGCACCACTTTGTTACTACTGTGCTGGCACTTACTAGCTAAATGTTAAATAGCAACAACAATTTGGTTAGACAGATGCGGTATTCTAACAGTGAAGAAATGTACCAGGAGAGACTGCCCTTGTAAACTCAATCCAACCCTACAGATACTTTTAAATTATCTTTTTTCCCCCCTATCCCCAGTGGAAATGGATTCTGCAGGGCCTTTGGGAAAGTACATAAAACTGAGAGGAGTTTTTTCAGCACAGATTTTCTTGTTACATGTTTGCATTGTTTTGTGGTGACCTGCCCTGCCCTGACTCAGAGTTACCTAAATCAAGCATTACGATGTTTATTGTCTCTTTAAAACAGGATAAACAGATATTCTTGGGCAAACTCAGCTCAGTGGGGAAACTGCAATGGGTCTCTGATACTTAAACCAAGCATCAAAGTGTCTGAATTCTGACTCAGGGCCAAATTCTGGTTCCAACACATAGCTCATGCACCTTGTGAACTACATGGGAATCATCACAACCCAGGGCATGGTGCAGAGCACCCCCATACTTCCATGCACAGGATTAGCCCAGTGCATTCATAATATCAGAGATCACTCGCTAGCCCCAACTCCCCGCTTCAAGAGCAGTGCTGAGGAGTCACACAGAGAATTGCTTAGGCTTCTCCCATGGGTCGTGATGTCAGTTTATCTCTGTACCACTATATGCACACATCAGAATCCCAAATTGTCCACAATTATGGAAGATTTTTAACACAGAAGATATATGAAATTTATGGAATGTGGGAGACCCATAATAATAATCCAACTTCAGTTATCAAAACATTGGGGAGACAGAAAGAGACCATAATTATGACTGAAATGCATTGGATTAATCAAACACATGCTGGTTTTCCAGAATCACTCCAGAGAAAGCATATCAACACTCCAGAAGAACATACCTAAACACTGGCCTTCCAAGAGCCAATAGCCCTCAGTGCAGGAGCAGGTGTATCCTCCTTCAGTGTTTATGCAGATCTGGGTGGGGTTACACTGGTGTGACTCGGAAGCACATTCATCAATATCTGAAACACAGAAAGGTACCAACAAAGCTTTATATAATTATTAAAACAAATATTGAGTTTATTTTCATTGTATGAACACATGCACTATATCAGAAAATGAATCTGAGAATAAATCTGAGGCAGTTGGACTAGATGGAGTGATTTTGAATGTACTCAATGTTTGACACATTACACAGAAAATCATTAAAAAAATCCAAATTGTAAAGTGCTGAAGTCAGTGGGGAAGGTACTTCGCACCTCTAAGAAAGATCACAGATCCCTGCAGGATCAGTCTTATAAAAGAACTGATCAAAAAAATCAGTTTTTCCATCCCACAGGACATTTTTGGTGGCTGCATTGAAAAGATTAATATCAACCTACCCAAAACAAAACATTTCAATTTCCCTGATGTCTTGTTGAAAATGTCAATGAAACCCAATTTTTCAAGAGGAAGAAGAGCTCTGTGTAGGCTTGAAATCTTGTCTCTCTCACCCACAGAACATGGCCCAATAAAAGGTATTACCTTACTCGCCTTGCCTTTCTAATAGGAAAATATATCACTCAAAAAACAATAACTAGCCTTACTATTTTTAATATGTTTGGCATTTTATTACCACCCTCTTTGGGGTTTTCAGTTGGCTTGCAAATAACACTTCAATATTCATATAAGCTGGGATACAGTAACCTAAATGATTAAAAATGGCACCACTAGAACCCTCAAATTGACCCTAACACTGCATGTTTTCACCCATCCATTCACGTGATGCCTCAATGCGTTGGGAATTCCAGCAGATCATAGCAAACAAATGTCTACACATCCACCAAGACCTTAACAATGTCCCTCACCACCACTTGAAGTCATGTAAGCCCTTTCAGATCCATGTTTTTAATCTGCATCAATGCAACTTCAACTCTGGCACTTGGAAAGACAAATGGAGTTTACAAGAAGTTACAAACACCAACGCTGAAGATCTCCTTTCATCTCCTGTGAAGCTCCTGGGCAACCCTAAAACACTTCCACACAAACCACGGGAGATGTAGTCAATTACTGCACAAATGGAAACTTAAAGGCTCTCCAGTGTGCAACTGTGGTCATGCAGAACAGACCATGGAACATACAACAACTCAATGCCTGATTCACAAATACAAAGGAGGCATCAGAGCAATACATTCTGCTACTCTTGACATAATTATCTGGATCAACTATCTGAATGTAAAATTATAGTCATTACTCAACATCTACATCAGCCTTACAAAGAAGAAGAAGATCGAAAAAAATGCTTTTCAGAAGCATGAGTTCAGTTTGAATCCCTCCTTGTCTAGAATCTTAACCAATGTTTCAGGCATTGTGTATGGCTTGAGAGATCAGATACAGAAAATCAGATGATAAATGGTAACATTCTTTCAGCCATTTTAAAAGCCTATGCTTTGTTATTGATTTTTAAATTAATCTTGATTCCATCATACTGTGATTCCATCATCAGCTGGCCTGCGCTGAGTTACGTCATCAAATTGATACTACTCCCTCAAATCCTCCCTGGCTGTTTTGTTATCCCCAACTCTGTTGAGTCATGACGACACCTGCTTGTAAGCTGGGGATCACACCTTTGCATCTATCTTGTGAGGTACAGAGTGCATTCCAGTTGCTGTAAAAACAATAGCAATAGAAATTCTGATCCATGCAGACTCGCTGTATTTAATGTATACTTAAATGAGTGGTACACTTTCCACAGCCATCATATTTTATTTGTCTTCTTATATCGAGAACCCCATAGGGCTTGTCTATTACGGCAAGTAGACATCAGATCATGGATACCAGCCAAATACAGATACTAGATAACAATTATGTTAATGTGTTTTTCATCAAAATGCTTTCAGTTTTTTACTTGCACTTTTTATTTTAAAAGCAGGACCTTGGGCCCCTGCCAGCCACGAGTGCTGTTGCCCACAGCAAGCTCTTGGTGGGGCTTGGCCCTGTGCCTCACAATAGACTGCATTCAGGCCATGCCTTGATTCCATGCTTACAAAAAATATAACTTGGCCCAAAGTGAGGGCAGGAGAGGTTTCTCAAGGTATTATGTGGCACCAATAGTGTCTGAAGTAAGGATGTAAAATCTCAAGTAATGACTTAACCACTTAACCGGGATCCTTCAGGCAGTGGGCCCAGTTGGGCTGAAGTGGCTCCCCGTCCATGGCACAGTGGGCCCAGATGGGCTGGAATGGCCCCCCACCCATGGCATGGCACGGGTGGAAGGCTGCTCCAGCCCAACCAGGCCCACTATGCAGCAGGCTGCTCCAGCCCAGCTGAACTAGAGCGCCCTCCTCCCATGACACCATGGGCCCAGCAGAGCTGGAGCGCCACTAGCCTGCATCAGGCAGGGGGCTGCTCCAGCCTAGCCAGGCCATCAGTTAACCAGTTACTGGTAAGTATCACCTGTTAACCAGTTACATTCCTAGTCTGAAGAGTATAACCTTCCTTCACTGTTTTCTCTTCATTCTTTATACACAGTAGCTTCCCCTCTAAACTCAATACCCCCTAGTACCCTCTAAACTCAGGTTCTAGAAGCAGGCATAATTTGCCTTCATCCAAAACAGTGCACTGCTCTGACATCAGCTCTGCTCTGCTCTGTGTATTGGCCTTGTGAAGAAATTGCTAAAGAGTTACATGGAATGTATTTACTCCAAGAGTATGTCTACACTGCAAAGTTAATTCGAAATAACAGCCGTTATTTCGAATTAACTTTAATAGCGTCTATACATGCAAACTGCTATTTCGAAATTAATTCGAAATAGCGGAGCGCTTAATTCAAATTTGGTAAACCTCATTCTATGAGGAGTAATGCCAAATTCAAAATAGCTATTTCAAATTAAGTGCTGTGTAGACACTTAATTCGAAATAGGGGGCCTCCAGCCCTTCCCAGGGAACCCTGGTGGCCACTCTGGGCACAACCAGGAAAACTTACTCTCCTCTCCCCCAGCCCTGGAGCCATTAAAGGGGTAGACTCTGGCCACAGTGCCTGTGCCAGCTTCAAGCCTGCCAGCCCAGAGCCAGCAGTGGCCACTGGGGCCCCGACCCAGTGGCCCCAAAACATGAGCCAGCAAGCCACTGGCAGCCAGCCCTCCACCACTCCCCAGGAGCAGTCTGCCAGAGAAGGCAGTCTGCCAGTCGGCCGGAGAAGGAAGGAGCCTTCCTGGTCCAGGGTGGAGATCATGGACCTTATTCAGGTTTGGAGGGGATGCCCCCAACGTCCATGATCTCCACACTAGACGGAGGAATGCGGACGTCTATGGCAGGATAGCTGCCAGCCTGGCCACCAAAGGCCACATGCGAACACAGAAGCAGGTTTGCATGAAAATCAAGTTGGTCCAGCGAGACCCCCAACCCTGGGCCCTGAGCTTCCCTTCCCCCTTCTTCCCCTTGCTTCCCCCTTCTAGCTCCCTCTTCCCAGGTTTCCCCCTCCCCTCTCCCACCTCTCTCTTCCCCTCTCCCACCTCCTTTTCCCAGTCTCCCCAGAGGTTCATCCCCAGTTTTGTTCAATAAACCCAGTTTCTATTTTTGAACATACGTGTCTTTTGTTTGACATCAGGAAGGGAGGCTAGGGAGGGGTAAGTGGAAGGACATGAGGGAGGAATGGGGCATGATCCCCCAGTGGGGAGGACCAGGGAGGCTCTGAGGGCTCCTCGGGGTGGACGCTCTCCCCAAGGGCCTCCTGTGTATAGATGCGTTAATTCAAATTAGTTTAATTCGAATTAACTATTTCGAATTAAGTTAACTCGAATTAATGCTGCAGTGTAGACATACCCCCTAGATATTAAGGCATCTCTACTGTTGTCTGTGCTACCTACTGAGAAGAATCCTTAGCTTACTTTCAATCCACTGTTTCTGCAATGTTAAAGGAGACAATTCAACCTTTATTTCTGTGTGAAAGCAAAATTTGGACAGCAAGGATTGTCAGCACTGCTTTTGCCACCTTTGGAAAACTGGCCAATTTCCACTTCTACTAGTGTGCAGTCACCCAGCCAAAACACTTTGTGGTGCCTTATATTTTGCTACCCATGGTGTTCACCTGTTTGACTTGCATGATAAGCCTGGCCTTGCATACAGGAGGCAGGTATAAATTGTATGGGGAAGCAACATAACAGGCCATGGGTGGCTTCATATCCCTTGACAAGGCCTGAATGTAAACATTCAACCTTTACATTCCACATCATTGGCTGGCTTCCTCCAGAGCAAGCCACACCGATGATGCACATTTAAAACTTTGAAAGCCCCAGTCAGTGGAATAAAATAAATATTATTTGGCAAGTTGCCATCTCAGTTCAAATATATAGAGTAATCCCAGTGTAATATGTCATGCTCCTGTCTGCCAGCATGTATTTACATTACATTGGCCTGCTAAGTGATGGATGACAGCTGTACCCTGGGAAAAATATCTGCCCAGGAATTCGATAACCTTTGCCTGTCCCTTGAAAGAAGATGGAACTGGCACCACTGGAGCAGCTGATGCCTCTTCACAGCCCTCCTGTTTGCACAGAGGCACAAGCAGTGAGAAATCCATATCATCTGTCTGATTGGAGCGCTGATAAAGATGAAATTAAACATTTAATAGGGAGAAAGCAAACCAGCTGGAGGGGAAACTGCCTATAAAACATAGTGACCCATAGACGGGTTGGCCATACTGAATAGATTGGACTTAAATACCTGCGGAAAAATACATTCAACCACGCCAAGGACATTCTTTGGCATCCTCTGGTACAGCGGAAAATTAAAAGTAAAAGTAACCTACTGTAGGTCATTCTGTGAAAATTATGTCCTTTTTTGGTTGGATGGTTTGTTTCTACCCCCTTCTCAATACAAGGGAAAAGTGCAAGGTGCAGGTTCCCCAGGCTTTTCCTTGCCAAATGTGCACAGAAGCAATAACACCAACACTTTGCTAGTGATTTTCATTTCAAGATACTTTATCACCATGACCTAATTTTTTTTTGGGGGGGGGTGAGTTTTGGCCTTAACACCCTGCTGTAATGCAACCTCCTTGTTCTCTTGATCTATTTATTTAGGTCCCATAGGTATTTGGGTGCTGAATGTACATTTATTTCAATGGAAGTTAGATGCCTAAATACCTTCACTTCCCATTGGTAAAGAGAGGACATTAATATTTCCTCTTTCATGCAACTTGTGTCTCTTGTTTATTTACACTGCAAACTCTTCAGGGCAGGAACTCTCTCTTTCTGTTCATTATCTGTGCACAAAGAAGTTTGCTTTTACATGGCTCCTCTAAGTGGTACTGTAATACTAATTCTATTGAATATTCTCATAGTACTTTGTAAGATGGATAAACATTACAATCCCCATTTTACAAATGGAAACACTGAGGCTGAGAAGTTGAAGTATCACAACCCAGAAGTTCCTTCTTTGCTCATAGTCCTTTCACTGAGACCACACTGTCACTCATGTCTCAAAAAAGTGCAGTAGCTAATTTCCCAAGATATAAGTGGCAGTGCAAGCGGCATATCAAAGTGCTACACATAGGGTTGCAAGATGGTTGAAACAAAAATACCAAACACCCCCCCCCCGAAAAAAATGGGAAAAAAATTCTGTTGAAGGGAATTTTTCAAAGTGTGGGGGGGGACCAAAGTTGTTGAGCAAAAAAAAAAAAAGGGGGACTCCAAGTAAGCCAAAAAAAATTAAAATAAAACAGCATGTCCCCTTTAAGAGTTAGTGCAGGGATAGGAACATGGGAGCAGTTGAGCACTAAGACCCAGGGGAAAGCATTGCTTCCCCTAGGTCTTTTGGCCGGCAGCCATTTTGTGCCGGCAGCCTTGGGGAACCAGGTAAGCATGGGGGCTGGGGTCACGGGGCTGGGGGTGTTGGGAGCCAGGGGGAGGGGGGGGCTGAGTGGGGAGGCTGGGCGCTGACTATTTGTAGGGTTGCAAGGTGCCCGGCATTTTCGCCTCCTGGCCATGGAAAAAATCAGAAAATACCGGACATTTTAGGTGTCCGGTATTCTCTGAATTTTTTTTTACAGGGCAGGAGCTGAAAATACCGGACTGTCTGGGTGAATACCGGACACCTGGCAACCCTAGCTACACATGGTATTTATGTCCCACCTGAGCCCAGTCAGGCAGTGTAGGGATTTGAAAACAGGTCTCTCACATTTCATGTCAGTGTCCTATCCACCAGGATTTGGGTTGCGGGTGTTGTGGGAGGGTCTCTCTATGGTTTTTCACAAGAAAGGGTTGACTTGGCTTAGGTGCCTGACTACAGGCGAGGGTTCACAGCTGAGAACTCTGACCATAGAGAGGCATCTCCCTACATCAGACATGTCAAACTCGAAGCCTACTGAGGGCCACACGAATGAAAACTGATAGAAGTACATTTTCTTTGGTGGCCCTGAAAGCTATCGGAAAGTCATAATTATTTATAGATTATGTTTTAGGTATATTTTATAATTTTTCAGGTCTTGTTTTAATATAATACAATAATTTGATGTGTAAAGTTATTTGTCCATATAAAATTTATATTTAAATAAAAAATTATTTAAGGTACTTTTTAATTTTTTATATGATACATAACTTGTTTTGTTGAAATAAAAAGCCAGCATAGACCATTGTTAATCAAATAATACAGGCTTCTGTGAAAATTTCAGATACTTTGTAAGTTTGAGATTTTGCATAAACATATCATATTCATGCAATTGCAAAAAATTGATATATTTATTGATATAAAATTAATACACATTTTGTGATTTTATTTGGGAATAAATAAATAAAAAACAAAATGTTAACAAAATATCCCCCTCCTTTCCCCCAGAACCAGGCACTCCCATACCCCGTTCTAATCCCCTCTGCTCCCCAGAGCCCCTCCCCTCTAACCCAATGCCTCCCCCTCTCCCAGAGCCAAGTACCACAACCTAATGCCTCCTCCTTCCCCCAAAGCCAGGCACCTCCCAGGCCCCCCATTCCTTATGCTCCCCGCTCCCCCAGAGCCAGGCACTCCCAGACCCCCCTAACCTAATGCCTGGGTCCCAGAGCCGCTGCCACGCATTTCTTCCTCAGGCGCTGCGACAGCGTGAGCACAGAGGCCAGCTGTGAGCAGGCACTTGATGCCTGTGCAAAGCGGCCAGCCGGCTGTGAGCACGTGCTGGAGCGCCCAGCGCAGAGCGGCCCAGCCAGCTGTGAGCAGTCACTGCGGTGCCGTGCGCAGAGCGGCCGGTCAGCCAGCTGTCATCTGCACTCGGCCATGTGCTCTGAGTGGCCAGCGGGCTGCACTTTATTCTTTTATAAAAATGTAGTGGCGGGCCACAAAAAATTTCGATCGGGCCACATGCAGCCCGCCAGAGGCCTGTTTGACATGCCTGCCCTACAGTAAGGTCCAAATCAATGAGAGTTTGGTGTCAAACCCCTTTGTGGATCTGGGCTTTAAACCCTGCCTCACTCCCCTGCATTTTACTCCAGGATCAGCTTAGGCAGCTCTCTGTTCAATGTGTGCTGACTTCTGAGAATCCCTTTCTTAGGCACCTAAATCCCCATGCATTCTCTGTGGAAATTTTGGCACATAACTTAGGGCCACAGATTACACTGGGCAGCAGCGTCTCTAAACTCTAAAGAGTTAGTTGGTGAGACACTTAGTATCGCAGGGCCTAAGTCTTCTTTGTGAATCTAGCCCCATGCTGCTGGGGGGATTGGTAGCTTGGAAATTAACCACATTACCATATAATGAATAAAATGTTGCATTCACTTTTCTAATTCAAATGAACATTAATTCATTGGGGTATTTTTAAAACCATGGATGCATGCATATAAAAACATGTAAAATAGAGTATGGTATAAATATAAATAAGAAAACAGCATTCATACAGGATGCTGCTAACGTCTCCCTCCCTGCCATGGTGCTACTCATCAACAGAATGCATGATGACTGTTTTTATTCCTATGGCCTTAGGTGCACAAAGAACACAGGACTGGATCCAGTCTCACTTGTAACAATGATATAACAAGACACCACAGCATAGAAAGCCAACTCCAGATAAAAGAGTCAGGGAGAACAGGATAAGATCAGTTTAGTATTCTACAAAATCAATGTAGGCCATATTAAATGGATTAAAAACTAGCTAAGGGTATGTCTACACTAGCCCCCTAGTTCGAACTAGGGAGGCGAATGTAGGCATTCCAAGTTGCAAATGAAGCCCGGGATTTAAATATCCCAGGCTTTATTTGCATGTTCCCGTCCGGTCACCATTTTGAAATTCCACTAGTCTGAAGTAACTGCCTGCGGCTACATGCGGCAGTGAAACGGTAATTCGAACTAAGTCCTTAGTTCGAATTAACTGTTAGTCCTCCTGGAATGAGGTGTAACAGTTAATTCGAATTAATGACTTAGTTCGAATTACCGAGTCACTGCCGCATGTAGCCACGGGCAGTTACTTCAGACTAGTGGAATTTCAAAATGGTGACCGGACGGGAACATGCAAATAAAGCCCGGGATATTTAAATCCCGGGCTTCATTTGCAAGTTCGAATGCCTACATTAGCCTCCCTAGTTCGAACTAGGGGGCTAGTGTAGACATACCCTAACTGACAGATCTCAAAAGTAGCTGTCAATGGCGAATCATCATCCAGGGAAGTATTTTTTGTGTGGCCATGTACAGCTCTGTTCTCAGCTCAGTGTTGACATCTTTATCAATGCTCTGGAAGAAAATATCACATCCCCGGTAAAAGGCCAATGACACAAATGGGTGGAGTAACAATAATGGTATGACCAGGCTGACCCTGATTGCTTGATAAGGTGAACTCATCAGAACAACCCATATTAACACAGCCATAGGAAAGGTCATACATCTAGGAATAAAGAAGCTGTCATTAGACAGTACTCTGGAATGACACTGAAAGGATAATGGTAGACAAATGGTAGGCTCTCAGGGCAATGCTAATGGTAAGAAGGTGAATGTGATGCGGCTGGACTAGAAGCATGGGAATTATCTCTGTATATAATATTAGTGAGGCTGTTACTGGAATACTTTGTCCAACTCTGGTGTCAATACTTCAAAACTAAGTTGAAAAATTGAAAAGGGTAGAGAAGAGAAGCACACAAATCACTTGACAGCTGGAAAGCATGCCTTTCAGTGAGAGACTTCAGAGATCCAGCTATTTATTTTATCTGAAAGAAAATTAAGAGGTGACTTGACTGAAGTCTACAAGTACCTGTGTAGGAAAGAGGTTTCTTATAGAAGATAGCTTTTCAATCTATCAGAAAAAGGCATAGGGAGAACCAATGGCTAAAAGATGAAGCTAGATAAATTTAGAATATAAATAAGGTGTAAATTTCTAATACAGAGGCTCATTAATCGTTGGAAGACTGTAGGTAGATCCTCCATCATTGGAAATTTTTAAATTAAGACAGACTGTCTTGTAATAGATCTGCAATAGCTCAGTCACAGACCATGGGCTTGATGTAGAAATTATTGGTGAGGTCAAACTAGATTATCATAATGGTCTGCCCAGGTACCCAAGAGCCCCATCACCATAATTCTGAGTCCTCTGGTGTAACCCTCTCTTTTCCTTCATAGTCTGGAAAACTTTGAAAAAATCAGAAAATATTGATAATATTGTTATTCTGTAAACTGTTAATGGCTGACCTCAATCACAGAACCAGTTAAAGCCAATGGACATGCTAAATACCCTTCTTTCAGGCTAAAGGGAAGGAGCAAGTAAATCCCTTAGGAATGAGGTGGCTGGAGCTACTGCCATAGGCAATTGGCTGCAGGGCAAATCCTGAACACTATGTGGTCTGAGGAAGTAGTTACAAATGCAGGACCTAGGGAATAATTCTAGCAAGTGTTGGATATGCTAGGGTATGTCCACACTGCAACACTATTTTGAAATAACTAGCGCTATTCCGAAATAACTTAGTCCGCGTCTACACAACAGGCAGTTATTTTGAAATAGTGTCAAAATAGCGTCAAGCTGGAGCACTTCTTACTCTGACTCCTGTAACCTTCATTGTTCGAGGAATAAGGGAAGTCGGAGGAAGAGTGCTCTATTTCAGAATAAGTGCTGTGTAGATGCTCCCTATTTTGAAATAAGCTATTTCGACATAAGATACGTAGTTCAGTTTGCGTAGCTTATTTCAAGTTAAGCCCTGCAGTGTAGATGCATCCTTAGAGAGCATGAAAACCAGCCATCAGAGTGGCACTGAAATGGAGCAATGATATGGAGATCTTTGGAGATGATCCCCATTTCATATTGTACAGCAAAAGGATTATGTACATGCCCTTTTGCTATAAGTGTGTCCTGGAACACTGACATAATTAACACTGGGGTTGTCTCTGCAACTTTATATTCCAACTACAAACTTTTTCAGCTACCATTGCCGATGCAATAGAAATTGTCGTCTACTATATAACTTCCCAGCAGCTGGGAGTATTCTACACAAGCATTCATATGACTTCCATCACTATAGTATACAGTAAAGCCCTAGGTGTCCTGCAGAGATATATTTATAGAAGTGTCAAAATTGACATTGCATTTACTCAGCTGAATAAATACAATTTTGCTGCTGCTGAAGATGCTATAATTTGTTGTACTGCATTCAGTGAAACAGGACTTTGTGCATATTCTTTGTAAATGAACAGAGCTGCACCCAAGATATACCTGCTACAGGAAACAGCATGGCATGGCTCCGTATATGGCCTAAAGATCAAAAGGGGATAACAATATCAACAATTGTAATGAAAAATTCTGGTTTTGGGAAAAGGCCAATTTGGGAAGAAAAAATTCTTTTAATTAAAGAAAGTATAGATCTGCTACTGATCAATTTGTTTTATAGAATGAGAGAGCAAAAAAAAAAGAGTGTGTGTGTATGTGTGTGAGGGAGAGACAGGGTGTGGCCAAGTAATCCAAGTAGGGGTGCCCTGCTAGCAGTGGGTGTATGATATAGAGAAGACACGTGGAGATTAACTTCTCTTTCTTCTAGGTGTTTTGATTCACGGGTGTCTTATTTTTAGGGTTTTACTTTTCCTCTTTTTTTCCCAGTTCCCATCATGAAACCAGCTGGGATCTTACCCAGATTCTAGGAAAGCATCTTCCAATGGGCTGAAGGTTCCCAGCATCATTTCCCACCTCTCTAACTAATGGAGCTGGTTTGGTAACTTAAAACACTGGGGGCTCACTTTGAGAACAATAAATAGAATAGATGTCTTCTTATTGTTTATAAGAATAATCACAAGCCAGCACTAAACAGCCGAGCTCTGGGACACAGATATTGGTTCCAAGATTATTTGGAACAAAGCTGTTTCCCCAAATGTCTCCACCATTCCTTTTTTGGACACTGAGAAAATAATTTCCTTGGTAGTAGATTTTTACACAGTGAAATCACATGTTTTCTCAGAAAGTATTTTTTTCTCATGATAATTATATTTGATAAGAAATGGGAGAATAACAATGCCACATTCCTAAAGTGCAGACTGTAGCCAACTTCAAACTGCTGCTGTGTGGGGTCAGTGCTATTTTCCAAGGACAGCCAGCCCAGCTGAGATTGGAACCTATCCAAGACCAACTCCCTGTACACCTGTTTAATTACAAATTTCAGTGCCTGAGAACTGGCCCTTGACTGTTGAATTCATCTTAGATCTGCATCCTATTTACATTACAGTTACTGTTGATTGCTAGGATAAAGCAGTTTTATATATATATGGTCAGCCTATGTTTGGACATTGGTAATCAATGTGTAGAACTGCTCCTACGGGCTAATATAAGAACTGCTCGGCTATGTATCAAAGCTCAATATTTCTGATCATCAAGGGAAAGTCTCCGTTAGCTAGCACCCTTTCAGGACTGCAGAAATCATGATGATCCACAGTTTGAGAACCACTGTGTCCCCTTTGAAAAGCCCACCCTGGCAGTGCAACCCTTATTCCCAAGCTGGGGTCAGGCTTTTCGTAACAGGGAAGTGCAGTGAGAAGGGTGAGCCTTGTAGACCATGCCTACAAAATGGGACTAGAGCCCATAGGGCAGCAAATGAGCCCCATGCCTCAGCCATGACCTATGGTCATTCCTCAACCAATAAGAGGCAGAGGCCCAGTGGTGTTGGTGACACTTACCTTGTCCAGCAGGAAGCAAACTGACACCATTGGCGCATTTCGTGTAATGTGCTGTCCAACAGTCACTGGACTTTCTTAAAGCCAGTGGGAGCTAAAAACCTAACCGGCTGCAAAGACTGAGCTTGATAAGTTAGTGGAGGGGATGGTGTGATGAGATTGCCTACACTGGCAGCATATATCCCAATTGGTTGGTGATGGGACACTAGATGGGGAGGACTCTGAGTTGCTACAGAGAATTCTCTCCCAGGTGTCTGGCTGGTGGGTCTTGCCCACAAGCTCAGAGTCAAACTGATTGCCATATTTGGGGATAGGAGGGAATTTTCCCCAAGGTCCAATTGGTAGAGACCCACCAGGAATTCGCCTTCTTCTGCAGCATAGGCTCATTTGCAAGTTTAGACTAGAGTAAATGGTGAAATCTCTGCAACTTGAAGTCTTTAAATCATGATTTGAGGACTTCAATAAGTCAGCCAAAGGTGAGAGGTCTATTACAGGAATGGGTGGGTGAGGTTTTATGGCCTGCAATGTGCAAGAGGTCAGACTAGATGATCATGCTGGTCCCTTCTGACCGTAAAGTCTATGAGTCTATGACAGGGATGGGCAATAATTTTCACAGGGGGGCCACTCCCAAAATTTGGTAAGTCGTCACAAGCTGGCTCCAGGCCCCCAGAAGGGGCAGGGGCTGAGGGCTAGAAAGAGAGAGAGAGTGACTTTGAATGTATGAGAGAGACAGAAACTTTGTGACACAGATTGTATGTATGAGAGGCCCAGAGACTGACAGGCAGACTGCGTGGCAGAGAGAGACTGGAGGTGTATGTGGCATAGAGACTGAGGCTACGTCTACACTGCAGAGGCCGTTTTTGCACAAAAACTCGCAGAACGTCCACACCTCAAGCATGTTTTTGTGCAAGAAAATTTACAGTGAATCGACAGAACAGAGGGGTTTTTGCGGTATAGGTAGGAATACCTATACAACTGCAGGAAAATCTAAATGGATTCACTGTAAGCCTTTTTGCGAAAGAGCTCTTGTGCAAAAAGGTGTGTGTGGACGGGAAACAGGGGGGTTTTGTGCAAAAACAGCCTATTGAAAGAAGCACTGGTGCCCTGGTGGGCATTCTGTTAATGGCAATCAGAGCTTTCTTGCGAGAGAGCATCCATGCAGTCTGGACGCTCTCTTGTGCAAAAGCACATTGCTTTTCCGATGCACTTTTGCAGTGTGGACACGCTCTTGTGCAAGATATTTTGTGGACAATCTCTTCCGCAAAAAGCTTCTTGTGCAAGAAGCCTTCAGTGTAGACATAGCCTGAGTGTGTGACAGACTGTGGGGAGGAAGAGGGAACATGTGATACACACAGTGTGTGTGCTGGGTGCTGCTGAGAGACACCGTACACAGTCTTTTTAAGACAGGGAAAACTCTCCTGCATCTGACGAAGTGGGTCTTTGCCCACGAAAGCTTATGCTCCAATAAATCTGTTAGTCTATAAGGTGCCACAGGACTTCTCATTTCTCCTGCTCTGTTGTCTGCCCTTTCCCCTGCTCTGGAGAGATGAGCTATATATGTGGGAGAGAGAGAGAGAGAGTCTGTCTGTCTAGGAGAGGAAAGTTCATGAGCTGACTGCTGGAAAAAAATCAAACAGCGCCTTTTAAGACAGACATTCATCTCACTTGCTCACTTCAGACTGGAGCAGCCCCGCTGTGTGTCTCACTCTCCCCAACCCCTCCTCTGCAGAGATGGGGGTCCAGCACCCTGACTTCAGCACTCCCCTCCCCCGCCCACTCTGCACAGCTAGCTGGAGAGTCCTGGGAGCAGCCAGATGGAGTAAGGTGGTGGAGGGACAGCTGAACACACACTGCGGGCTGTAAGTCTGCACCTCCGCTAGTCAGCTGGCCGGGCTGGAGAGAAATGCTGGGCGAACTGTATGTTGCCCACCCCTATTCTATGATGATAATAGCTCAATGGGTAAGGGGCTGCAGGGTTCTAGCGCTGCTGCTGGTGTTATTTATATTACAATGGTGCTTGGAGGTCCCAACCAGATTAGGGCCCATTGTGTACATACTCCTAAGGAGAGGTGGTCCTTGCACTAATCCCACCCCAAAGCTCAGACTTTTGCAGCTCTGTGTCCCTACAGATTTGCTTTTCCGAAGTCAGAAATGATTTGAACACCATGTTATCAGGGAAGAATTTTGTCTAAATAAGAGAGTATGCAGAAAGCTGGCTGGTGTGCAGGCATGCCATTAGCCTGGAGTTGCTGGAATCAGAACAGCTTCTCTCTGTTTTACACAGACTGGACTTCTGCTCAAGTGCTACTGCCCTGTGTTCTGGAGCACAAGGATCTTAGTTGTTTCCCTGCTCTCCCTGGGACGTTATGAGGAGCCACAACGTGACAGAACAGTAGGGAGCAGGATGTCCCCTAGGGAAGGGGAGCATTTATTACAATATTCACTGCATCAGTCCCATTAAACTAAGAGGCAACTTTAATTATTAGAAAACATGTATCCCCATATTTTCATCTTCATCAGTAACAAATTGTATTTATTCAGCTGAACAAATATATCAATTGTGTGTCACAATGTACAACACTTACATAAGTATATCGCCACAGGACACTGAGGTCCATACTGAATGCTATAGTGATGGGAGCCAGATGAGTGCTTGGATCCAGTATTCCCAGCTGCTGGGAAGTTATTTACTGAACTACAGTTCCTATTGCATCAGCAATGGTAGCTGAAAGAGATTGCAGCTGGAATCCAGAGCTGCACAGACAGCCACACTAATTATTTTGGTGTCTTGGGACGTAACTTCTAGCAAAAGAGCATGTATACTATTCCTTTGCCATATGATATGAAATGCAGATCGGGACACAAAGAATGACCAACCCATGTGGAAAAGTCCTATAGAACTCAAAAGAAAAAAACTTTTCTATAGCTTTTAATTAGACCCCTGTGCTTGAATTGTATAGGATGGTTTTTAAAGAACCTATGGAAACCTGTGTTAAATATATAACATATCTGAGTAATGCTCAAAGGTGAAAGTAAAGCAGTGCACCCTGGTGCACCACTCTAGTAAGAAGCGCCAATACCTCTCCCTCATGGCTGGTGTGGGGAGGGTGCAGAGGAGTGAGTGACCCACACTGTCCTTTCCTCTGGCTCCCTGAGAGTGGTGGAAGGGGAACAGCAAACAACAAGCATCATTGATAGGAATTGGTGGGGGGGGAGGTTCAGTCCCTCTGCCCTCCTTAAAGGGCATCCTGCCCCCACTTCCTCACCACATCTCCACACTCTGCCCTGGGCCCCCAACCCTCTACCCTGATTCCTGTACACACACACACACACACACACACACACCCCAACCCTCTGCCCTGAGCCCCTTCCCACCCCCCAAACCTGATTCCTGCACCCTCACTTCCCCAGTCCCCTGAGTTGACTTCTGCCCTCTCACATCTCCACCCCTGCTTTGAGCCCCACCCATCCACCCACATCCTTACCCTCTTCCCTGAGTCCCTCACACTCTACCCCACACTTACAGGTACTGTTATATCAAACACACCCTCGTATCCCTTGCCCTGAAGCCCTCCCCCCAGAGGGAGGAATACAATAGTACCTGTAAGACATTTAAGTTACTTTCAAGCTTGGTAATATTTATAAAAACTGTTTTACATTTCCATAGAATTCTATTGGCTTAATCGCCTATTGAATTCCATAAGACTTTTCCATTAGGGACTAGGACATGAGAAAACTGGAGGAGGGGGCTATTTGGGCAGGGAGAGCACAGAATTGCTATTACTGCTCTCAAGCCCCGGGGAGCCTGAAGAAATCACTAGCACAAACAGTCCAGCCAACTGATTTAGCCAATTGGTGGTCAGCTTACATTTGCTCTAATGAGTGAACTTCTTGACCGTATACTTTAACTGGATCATTAAGCACTCCTTTTCCAAGAGTTCCTTTTGGCAGACTAAAGATGACAGACACTGCTCACAGATCACAATAAAGCAGAGTAGACATATTTTTAAGAACAGTTTATCAGAAAAAAACAACAACCCAAAGGAGATATTAAATAGAAATTAAGGTAGTAAAGAAACAGATGTGCACAAATATCCAGTTACAAGTCGTGATAATGGTATCTTTCATCCTGACAGACCTTGCCACTGAAATACAGCCATCTCTGGAGTGAAATGTGCTTGCTGTTTTACACATTGTGCAGAAATACTACCTAGCCATTTCGGCTGTATACTGAATCGGTGACACCATTAAACATGGAAGAGAAGTCTCAGCTATGTAGGATGTAATTACTCACCTTGGGAATTCAGTCTGGATGTTGAGGCTACTTGCCCAGAAAGCACCATGGAGTCTTCAATGTCCACAAAAGCTCAGAACCTCAGGTACAGATGCCAATAACAGAGGCCACTGTAATGCTTGAAGTTCCCGCTAATACAGTAGTCCTCAAACGGTGGGGTATGCTCCCATGAGGGGCAGGATGGAATGTCTGAGATAACCATGACAGGGCCCAGGCATCTGGTTTTTGACTGGAACTCCCAGTCCAAAAGAGACCACAGCAGCTCGGATCAGCACTGCAGACTGGGACATTAAAAGTTCGGTTGGCAGTGCACCAGGGCTAAGGCAGGTTTATAGCCTGCCCTGGCTCCATGAAGCTCTCTGTGGCCCTTAGGTGCAGAGGCAGCCATGGAGGCTGTGGGCGCTGCCCCTGCCCCAAGTGTTGGCTCTGTAGCTCCCATTGGCTGGGAACCCCAGCCAGTGGGAACTGTAGGTGTGGCACCTGCAGGTGAGGGAAGGGTGCCGAGTCCCTTAGCCACCTCTGTCTAGAGGCTGCAGGGATGTGCCGGCTGCTGCCAGGAGCTGCCTGAGATAAATGTCACCCAGAGCCTACCCCCCCCAACCCATGTCCCAGCCCTGAGCCCCCTCTCACACCCAAACGCCCTCCTGAAACCCACACCCTTTTACACACTCAAACAGAGCCCACGTCCCACAACCAACCCCTCCTGCACTCCAAACCCCTTGGCCTCAGTACCACCCCACCAGCCAAAGCCCTCATCCCCTCACATTCAACCTTCTGCCCCAACCCAGAGCCCCCTCCCACACTCTGAACCCCTCAGCCCCACTCCAGAGCCCGCACCTCCTCATGCATGCTAGCTCCCAGCCCCAGGCTGGTGAAAACGAGCGAGTGAGCAAGGGTGGGAGAGAATGAGTGAATCAGGGAGGGGGGATGGAGTGAGAGAGGGCGGGGCAAGGGCACTCAGTTTCCTGCAATCAGAAAGTTGGCAACACTATCCAGACCAACCCTCACAAAGAGTGGGGACAGCACCACCCAGCTCCACAGTGCTCCCAGTTCTGCTCTGGCTCCATCTCCACCCCCAGTTCCAGCCTTGGCCTCCAATCCCAGTTCGTCTCCCAGATGCAGCACTGCTCTCTGCCAAGGCCACAGCTCCAACCCCAGCCATGGCCCCAGCCTCAGCCATGGCTCTAGAACCTGGTCCCAGCTCCTCTCCCCACTGAGCATGGACAGATTCCATTCCAGGTAAGGTGCAAATGTGAGGATCACGGCTCTAACACCTTGCTGAGAGTTGGCTAACTTACTTTTCTCAGTTCTTTGGATATCACATGCAAGAACTGACTAGATCCAAAGCTGTGTAGTTATGAAAGGTAAAGTTTTACCAGCCCAAGCTGGTATGGCTGCAATAGCTTCACCACCCTTCTCTGTGCAAGATACATTCATCTGAAGGTTGCAATGTTTTGTCTTCCTTTGGCAATCTGATACCTCTTGCCCTGAACCCAGGTGACAAAACTTCCCTCAGTCAGTTAGCATCTTGCAGCATTCTGGTGAAATCTGCCAGGGGTGAATAGACAGTTTTTTTCAGGAAAGAGTGAAAATAATGTAGCAGGACCCATGATGTTTGCAGGGAGGGTGGTGAGACATGCTAACTTCTGATTGGGAAGCAGCCATTCAAATTGTCTGCAGAGCTGGCCAGTTCCAGGTGGCCTATGGATCAGATTCCTCTGGATCCAAGTGTGAGCCTCAGCCTTCACTATTAATGTTCCAGGCCTGCAGGAACTGGGAGATTTACAAGAGCTGTGCACTCATTTTTGGAAAGAATGAGCCTTGTATATCCCTCTACAGCAGCATCCACTGCCAGCTACTTTAGGAGCAGCGTTGGTGAGCTCTTAAGAGAGAGTTGTCCACTCCTGCTTTGTTGGGATTGTGATGCTTGGTGGCGAAAGCTATTTTTCAAATTTCATTTGATATTGAGCATGGACATGTGCCGACCAGCTTTGTGCCAAGACTAAAAGCACCACAAAACCAAGGTAATTCTTGTCTAAACATTGTGGCCTTTTGGTTCTTTTATAAGCAGAGAACTGGTACTGGATAGAAGCCAATTGAAAAGGAAAATCCTTCCGAATTATTCTCTGAAAATACTGGCTATGAGCTCAGACAGCTGTGTTCTCATTACTGTTAATTACGAAGAGTGATGCATGTTGAGCAACATTCTTCTCTAACTATGCACACAACAAGCCACCTATTGATTTGTTTCTGCAGCAGTGCTTGTTGGAAAATGCCAGCAATCCCAACTCAGATAAGAACTGAGATTTAAAATCAGATTTGGCACTTACTAGTTTAGAGTCACTGAGCCACATTTACTTGGAATTCCTAGCTCCAATCTATGAAAAAGTGCCACCAGACAAAATGAAAACTGAAGGTATATGGAGTTTTTAGGTTGTTTTAATTTGTTGTGATGAGGATTTGTATAGCTGCTTCTCTCTATCTAACACCTTTCCCAACCTCAGTTCAAGACCCTTTGGAAAACAGATAGTTAATCTCAGTAGTTTCCTCCTCTCTACTGACCTATCTTTAAAGGGATACATTCAAACAGAACCCTCAAGACTTTTGGTCTGGCAAGAACTGGCAGATGCTCCCAGCCTCTAGTGGCAAAGAGGGTATATTACACCAACCCCCAAGCTGCTTCCTTCTCACCCAGCCTGGTACAAACACTGTGGTGCTGAGGAGGCTGCCAAGTTTTGTATGGTGATGCAGCTCCTTGTCAGGAGTGCTGGGATAATTTTTGCAGTGGGGGTGCTGAGAACCATTGAACCAAACTGTAAATCATGTACATGATGGAACCCCCCCCCCACACACACCTCTAGTTCTAGCACCTATGGTTCCTATCAGTGCAAAGAGGTAGGGAATAGGGTTCAAAGTGCAGCAAATGAAATAACTGCCTAATGAAGCTTTGGCTTAAGTCATTTTGTACCAGTTTAATATCCCACAACACAGATGACACAAAAAAATAAGGGTCAGATCCTCTTCCCCAGTTGTAAAATGAGTCTGTTGAACATGTGGGTTTTAGTGATTCTCTCACAGTATAAATCAGAAATCTCTTCACTGAAGCCAATGCTGTTAAACCCTGCTGCTGTTAAACCAGCATATGCCCTTCATTCTGGATTATTGCTAATACGTTGCTGTCCTGTGTCACCATCTATCTGGGGACAGTAACGGCACATCTACCCCGCTGGGCAAAACTTGAATTAAGCTACACAACTTCAGCTACGTCAGTTGCGTAGCTGAAGTTGAAATAGCTCAATTCGGCTTTTGACGCTGTCTTCATAGCAGGAAGTCGATGGAAAAGCGAAATGAGGGTTACAGGAGTTGGAGTAAGAAGTCCTCCAGCTTGACATTATTTCAAAATAATGGCTTGTTGTGTAGACACGCTTTTTGTTATTTCGGAATAACACTGCTGTGTAGACATACCCTAAGTGACAGTGAAATAGGAAAGTAAATTCTCCATTTTACAGACCAGGAATCTGAGGCACAGATGAGTTAAGTGATTTGCCAAAGGTCACACAAGAAGTCTGTGTCAACTGGAAAAAACAATCCAACTCTTAGCTCTTCTGTGCTTTGAACCCAGCACCAGTACAGTGACTTTTCACCTTCAGAAACTTGAGATCAAAGCTGATCAATGGCAAAACTTTATTCCTAGCAATCTAAAAAAAAAGTAATTTTGATTCATGATGCATCCAAGTGCAAACACATTTGTTTTTTATTTAAAAATCCCTTTAAATTTACATGCCGATTAGGTGCCATCTTTGTGACCAGTGGGGCTCTCAGGCTACGTCTAGACTTCAGGCTTTTTGCGCAAGAAGCTTTTGTCGGAAGAGATCTTCCGCAAAAACTTCTTGCACAAGAGCTCGCCCACACTGCAAAAGCGCATTGAAAAAGTGATGCGTTTTTGTGAAAGAGTGTGTCCAGACTGCATGGACGCTTTCTTGAAAGTAAGCACTGATTGGTATGTACAGAATGGCCACCAGAGCACCTGTGCTTTTTCCCCTTTTCTCTTTTTGCGCAAAAGCCCACTCTTCTCTGTCCACACACGCCTTTTTGCGAAAGAACTCTTTCGCAAAAAGGTGTTCTTCCTCATAGAAAGAGGAATACCAATTGTGCAAAAACCCCTCTGTTCTTTCGATTGTCTTGCGCAAAAACGTGCTTAAGATGTGGACGGTCCACGAATTTTTGCAGAAAAACGACTGTTTTTCCGCAAAAACTCTGTAGTGTAGACATAGCCTCACTGAGTGGTCCCTCTGTAATTATAATTCAAGATAAATATTTATGAGAATGGGGGCCCCATTATGCTGGGTTCTGTATGACTAATGATCAAGATCAAGTTCAATGGGCAAAATTCACAACAGAAACCTGAGCATGAAGGTGCTGACCTATCACACTCAAGCTTGTGAATAGTTTTAATAGAGCTGATTGAAAGGTGGGAATTTTTTTTTGGAGAATGTTTCTGAAAGTGCCCAAAATTCAGAAATTTCCAACTAGCTCTGAATGTTAAGCACACAAATGAGTCAGTGAGGCTATTGGCTTAAGTGTGCCAATGTATTTTTCTGGATTGGTTTCCCAACGTCTTAATTCTACAAATACTTCTCCTTATCCATAAAAAAATTGGAACACTGACACAATTCTTTTTACATAAGCAGGTGGCAGGGTGATTAGATCAGAGAAAATCTTACACTGTGTAAGTGTAAGAAATGACTATGGTAGACTTTAGCATCTCGTCATTAGAAAACGTTGACTGTTCCTGACTGGAACGTTTAAAGTAGAGCTGCTAGAAAATCCAAATGTCTGTCTGATAGGAAATTCAGATATTTTGACATTTGTTTCCATTCTGATATGGGACAAAATGTTAAAATGTCAAAAAAATGTTTGCAGAACCTAAAGTTCTAAAATACGTTGATTCAAGAATGTCCGTGATCTATTTCAGATCAGTTCAACATTTATTTCTAGGATTTGTAGTTCGGTGCTCTCCAGCCCCCGTTCTTTTCTATTGGCTGGCTCTCCAGCTAGACTACATCCCCCATGATGTATTTCAGCTAGAGGGGTAGCATGGTGCATCACAAGAGATGTAGTTCAGCCAGGGAGCCTGGCTCCTTGGGGAGTATGGGCCAAGCCAAAATGTTTCAATTAGACAAGCAAAAATGTTTTGGCTGAGGCTGACCTGACCCAAAACAGACCATTTAGATTTTCCTGCAGTAATTTCTGCAGCAAATGCATTTTCAGTTAAAGAGAATTGACAGACAATTCCTGATTAGCTGTAGTTTGGAGGTACTTGTTGACTTGACCATTTACTGTTTGTGATTGTTTCTGGAGCAAACTATTTCTCTGGCTCTCCACCAGGCAGGCTGGAATTCTGTACTAGCACATGTTCCATCATTGTATAGGCTTGCTGTTGTCAAAAACAAATGGCATTTTTCCTTTGTCCTTAGCACTTTGTTTATTAGCTTCTTAGAGCTACAAGGGCTTTTGTCATACTTATTCATTTTAAAAAAAACAGCGCATGCTGGGAACGCAACATCTTCAGTACAAAAGGGCTCCTACTAATTCCTTTAATATAGACACATTTCAATATTTTTATTTCATCTTCAATTATACTGTGCAGATAAGTTTAATCTTTAAGTCCACCTGCACTTTAGCAGAGTAAATGGACCAATGACAGACCAAATGTTTCCAATATGATTTTATGCCTTGAAATATCTTACTTTATTGTAATGTTTTAACTGTGTCCATTATTGGTTTGGGTCATAGATGGGGAAATTGTCCATATTTGGTGCCTAATTCAACAAATGGAAATGTAGGTATGTGTATGTTTTCACTGTTTACCTCTGAGCTTGTTCTATGTGCTTTTCTTTAACTGTCCCTTTGAATCACAAATAAATGGCTATAAAAAATAACTTTACTTTTTGAGTGTGGGATTGATTAGTTGGTCCTATGCAGAGAACTCTCTGTAGATGAAAACTATATCCATTCAAATACCTTGATTATGCATGTAGAGGGAGTAAACTGTGAAACTTTTGACACTATACAAAAATCATTTATAATGGATTGTGCTACTTTAATGAATTTGTCCTATTCGGTAGCAATACTCAAAGATGGTTTATACTACAGAGTATAACTCAGCTTAACTGCATCACTCAAGTCTGTGACAAATGTCACACTCTGAAAGCGTAACAGAAATCTGTCAAAATGCATCGCACCATCGAGAGTTAAATGCACAGCAACATCCAAGGCCCTGATGTCTGGAGGAATGAGCTTTGCTAGTTATTCATTGCTAAGGGTAAAATGTACACAGCATATTCTCCTTCCTAAAGCTTCTCATGTCCCCACCAGTTTGAGAATCTCTAGGTCAACAGCCAAATTCTTCCATTGACTTAACTCTGCCTCTCACAGAGGTAGACTTACTATAGAGATGGAAGAACCTCTATCCTTGAATCTTCTCCTATCCTTGAATTAGACTTTTATAAGGGAAACTTAACCACCGTACTAGAGCACAGGCATCTTCGAACCATGCCCCTTGCAAACTCCTTTATTCCTCTTAGATGTTTTTATGACAAACTTGAACAACAGAAAATCGGGATCCTATTATAGACACTACTACTTATTTCATATCCATCCTGCAGTGCAATTCATTTGGACTTTTTATCAATTTCAAGGGGAAATGTAATAGTGTTCTGATTGGACTCTGCTCCAGGCTCTGTACTGACTGTGTGCCCTTGACCAAGTCATTTACCCTCTCTGGGTTTACTCATACTAGGAAAATAGGTGCATGTTGATAATGTGATCACTAAGACACAGAGGCAAACATGCTTTGAAACCCTGGCTCCACCAAAATTAATGGTAAAATTTCCACAGCACTTCAGTGGGGCCAGGATTTCACCCCTAGTGTAGACAGGGAAGGTTGCCAATTTAAACTCCTTTTAGCTGGTTTAAAGGAACCCTAGGTTTCAAAACCTTTTTCCAGGTGTGGACAAACTCTCTGCACCTCAATTCATCCCTCAATAGAAAGAAAACACACTATCTTCTTCATCATACAGGAGTTGTGAGATATTTGAAGAAGCACTTTGAGATGACAGGTGCAATAAGTGCCAAGTATTGCCATCATTGCATTTTATCTTTCATTCAAAGAGCTCCTCGAGCTTCTATATGTAAATTTGAGATTTTAGTAGTTCTCAGTTCAGGGGACGTTCCTTGATAACTTCTGGACATGTCAATTTCATATCACCTCCAGAATTGAAATGAATTTCACATGTTCTGTGTTGCCATTGGTGGAGGATATCAGAAACCTGGGGCACAGATTGGCTGACAGCTAAAGGTTCAGAAAAGGGCAACAAAAATTATTAGGGGTATGAACAGCAGTCATATAGAAAAAAGAGATTAATAAGACAGGGACTTTTCAGCTAGAAAAAGAGAAGAATAAGGCGAGTTATGTTTCCCATAACACAAAATCTAGGGATCACCAAATAAAATTAATAGGCAGCAGATTTAAAACAAACAAACAAACAAACACAATGCACAGTCAACCTGTGGAACTGCCTGCCAGATGTTGTTGTGAACCTTAACATGGTTCAAAGAAGAGCTAGATAAAGTCATGAAGGACAGATCCATTAATAGCAATAAGCCAGGATAGGCAGGGATGATAAAGATAGCCTCTCTTTGTCAGGGCTGGGATGAATCACTTGATGATTACCTGTTCTGTTCATTCCCCTGGGGCACTTGGCATTGTCCATCATTGGAAAACAGGATATTGGGCTGGATAGACCTTTGGTCTGACCCAGTATCACTGTTCTTATGTTCTTATTTACATTTACAGGATTTTCTACAATCCACTTCTATGTTTCTATGTCAAAGTTGTCTGGCTTCAAATTTAGCCTGAGACTTTCCGAATTGCCAGGGGGGATTTGAACATCCAAATCCCATCCATTTGAATGGGATCTGGGCATCAAACTCATTAGGCTTTCCCACTTTCCTGAGGTGGAAGAAGTTTGCTTTCAATGGGGTGGGTGGGAACAAGGGCTGAGATTATAAATTGGACACAGGCCCTGGAAGGGAGCAGAGGGGACCAGGATAAGTAGTGGAGGTTCTGGGGGACTTGGGGTCCACACCTTCCTATTTACCTTGCCTAGCTCCTGCTCTGCTGTCTCCACTGCTTGCTATCTCCTGCTGCCACCCAGCTCTGTCTCTGTCTTGGCTTCCCAGCAGCTCCAGACCTTGTGTTTCCCTTCCCAGTCTTGGCTGCAGTGAATCAGGCTCTATCCACACTGCCCCACCACTGAGCACCCCTGCCTGTACCTGGCCTGCTTAAAAGATGCTCTGCAGCAACAGGAATACAAAGGGGTTGCTTGGACCATGACCAGCTCCCCCAGCCAGACACTGGTAACAAGGCTTCACTCACCCTAATTCCTACCTGCTCCATCCCCAGCCTAACACACAGAGGCAGAAACATAAGTCAGCCCACAAAATACTTACAATGCCTCCACTTCCAGCAGCCCTGGTTCTGCTCTCTGGCTGCCTTCTACTAGCTCTTTCACTAAATAGCTGTGGTCTGGGATTCTTTTCTTCTCCCGTATATATATTTGTTCATGCTGAATTTCCTTTTGTTCATTTGCTACCCATAGGAAGGAAAGTCTGCCACCTCTCTGTGAGTATGTGTGTGCTACATTTTTAAAGCCTCAAGTCTCAGAGCCAGGCTACAGATTCAGGCTTGCTGGGCTTGCACTATGGCTCTAAAACAGCTGTGTAGATGTTCAGGCTCCTGTTGGAATTGGGCCACAGAAGCCAAGGGATGGGAAGAGGGGCTTCAGAGCCCAATCTTCAGCCCAAGCCACAACATCTACATAGCAACAGTGACACAGCAACAGAGCAAGCCCAAGCCTGTAAACCTGAGCTCTGAGACTCACTACTGCAGGGTCTAACATGCAGTGTAGATGTAACCTAAGTGTCTCTGGGTTATTCCTCTGCCCATTGTGCTGTTCACAAAAACTTCCCATTTAATGTCCCATTTAGAGGGTCCAAAGAGGATGAAGAGAGGCTATGCTCAGTAGCGACAGATGACAGTGTAACCCACACACCTAGTGTGTCTTAACTGTTGCTGTGATCTAGGTACCACTTGCATTGCTCAGTAACCACACTAGGTATGTGGGTTACAACAGAACAAGGAGCAATGGTCTGAAGTTGCAGTGCGGGAGGTCTAGGTTGGATATAAGGAAAAATTATTTCACTAGGAAGGTGGTGAAGTACTGGAATGGGTTACCTAGGGAGGTGGTAGAATCTCCATCCCTAGAGGTTTTTAAGTCCCAGCTTGACAAAATCTTGGCTGAGATGATTTATTTAGGGTTGGTCCTGCTTTGGCCAGGGAGCTGGACTCAGTGCCCTCCTGAGGTCTCCTCCAGCCCTATGATTCTATGTGTCATATGCAAATAAAGGACCTGAGCCAATGCCAAGGGAAACATTCCTATTGATTTCAATAAGCACTGTATTGGACCATAGTTAATGCATGAGGTGAACTTTTTTGTCAAGAATAATGACAAAAAAAAGGTGCCTGAGTATTGGAATCCCAGATTGTTGAGAGAATCAGATCTAATACTAGAGAAATGGCTCCAAATAGCAAAGGCAGCTGAACTGTTCGAGGAAAGGCTCAACACAATAACAGCTATTAGAGCAGAACAAGTAAACAAGCTCAAGCTTGAGGAACCCAAGAGGCATTACAGAGGTGGACCAACTGGGAATGAGGACGTCATAGTCCAGTATATCCATATATATGCTGTGGAATGCAATATGATAGAGTGAAAACAGCCCTGCCTATGGTCAAGGATGCAAGGGGTTGAGAAACAGAACAACTTGATGTTCTCCCAGTGCTGAAGCTACCTCAGGAAGAAAAAAAAAATATCAACAGTACAGTTAATGACTGAGTTTGTAGAAGCTTTCAGTGAAGAGGAAGCTATCTGCTGTGTGACTAGCAGATCCAAAGACTCTCAGATATGCACATACTGAAAAAGAAGACTGCCAGCCATTCAAATGCTGTATTTGCAGCTATGTACTATTAGATCAATGACTAATCTGATTCCCTCTGGATTGTGGAGTCAGATGCAAATAATCACGGTGACAGTAAATTACACAGCAATATTTGACTGGAGGAATATGACCATGGACTGATGATGTACAACAAAACCATTCTGAAGCCAGAGAACACTGTCTTCCACATCATTAGTGAAGATACTTAATAAAACCAGACTTGATAAGGGTCCTTGCAGCACCCCACTAGAAACCTCTCTCTACTCAGGTCATGCCAGGTATCATTATCCTTCAGCTCTTCAGCCAGCTTTCAGCCCATGTGATAGAGCTTATGTTCAAATTAATTTGAATTAATATTTTATAATACCATATCAAACGCTTTACCTAATCCATCTCTGGTGTAACTCCGCTTCGGGGGAGCTATTGAAGAGTTCATATTAAATTATTTATTCCTCTTTTACAGTACCATAGGCCCTATCTGTCTATCCTCATTATGACAGGATCTGACTGCCTTACAATCTTCATTGTATTCAACCTCACAACTGTGTGAAGTAGGGAACATTTATCCCCATTATACAGATGGGAAAACTGAGAATGAATGGGCCAAGATGGTCAGAAATGGCAGGCAAATTGGGGGTATCTAAATTAGGACCCTTTCAAGGGACATGATTTTTCAGAAATTTTGAGCACCTGCCCTCTGAAAATCTGGCCCCTTTAAGGTGCTAATGTTGGACACAAGCCGAGACACCCACAAATCACTGGTGATGTCTGAAACTCTTGGTCTAAGTGAGTTGCTCAAAGTAACATGGGAAGTCTATGGCAGAGCAGGTGTTAGATCCCCATTTGTCCTAGGCCATAAGCTAGTGCTCTAACCACTGGACAATCTTCTGCCATGTGCCACAGTGCACCCTAACATGATAGGAAGCCTGGAACCACAGATGATGGCTGCAGGAAAGCAATACTAATGAGAGACTTGCTAGGGCAAGACTGAATAGAGATTTCTGGGTTTGACGTACAGAATCCCAAGCACAGTTACAAGGTGGGGACCAACCAGTTAAGTAGTAGTTCTGCAGAAAAGGACCTGGGGGTTACAGTGGATGAGAAGCTGGATATGAGTCAACAGTGTGCCCTTGTAGCCAAGAAGGCTAATGGCATATTAGGTTGCATTAAGAGGAGCATTGCCAGCAGATCCAGAGATGTCATTATTCCCTTTATTCGGCTCTGGTGAGGCCACATCTGGAGTATTGTGTCCAGTTCTGGGCCCCCACTACAAAAAGGATGTGGGACGCATTGGAGAGGGTCCAGCGGAGGGCAACCAAAATGATTAGGGGCTGGAGCATATGACTTATGAGGAGAGGCTGAGGAGTTGGGTCTGTTTAGTCTGCAGAAGCGAAGAGTGAGGGGGATTTGATAGCAGCCTTCAACTTCCTGAAGGAGGTTCCAAAGAGGATGGAGAGAGGCTGTTCTCAGTAGTGACAGATGGCAGAACAAGGAACAATGGTCTCAAGTTGTGGTGGGAGAGGTCCAGGTTGGATATTAGGAAAAACTATTTCACTAGAAGGGTAGTGAAGCACTGGAATGGGTTACCTAGGGAAGTAGTGGAGTCTCCATCCCTGGAGGTGTTTAAGTCTCGGCTTGACCAAGCCCTGGCTGGGTTGATTTAGTTGGAATTGGTCCTGCCTAGAGCAGGGGGTTGGACTTGATGACCTTCTGAGGTCTCTTCCAGCTCTATGGTTCTATGATTCTATGATTCTATGATTCCTGCTCAGCAGCCCCTTCAGCCCTCAGATAGATCACTAACCAGTACTCCACTGAACAGAGCTGGGACTGCATTGATCTCAAACATGTGCTAGTAAATTTATTTTCTTTACAACATTTTCACATCTCTTAAGTAATGAAGTTGAAAACCAGACAACTGATGGATTAACAGGTCAGAGCATATTCACCTCCCCACAACATAAGGCAGCTCTTATATATCTGCACTGCAGCTTCCTCATGGCCTCTTGAGTCTTGGGGACAAAATGCAAGAGCAATGTCAGCACGTTTACTCCGCCTATAGAGTCTGGCACAGCACATGGCTGAGTTGGCTGATTTACATTTGTGAAAGAGCCAATTCATGTTTCTATATATTTTGGCCAAACATCTCAATTGTGACATATAACTGTGGCCAATTTCGTCCTGGAGCCAAATGGAGAGAAATGAAGCTGACCCAAGAAATATAAGGCAGGAGCCAAGAAAAATGATGACTTTTATGTCAGTGAGAATCCCACCATCTATGCTATAGACACTGCAGACACACAGCCGAACACAGGGCTGAACATTGCCTTGATACTACATGGAAACGAATAAGGCTTTCAGGTATATCTCAGACTGAAGTATCCCACATTACACTGCTGGAGGGGGAGACAGAATTGTTCAGGAAACATGGAAGCTCTCAGGGCTCACTGGAATGTTAGACATGGATGGTTGGCCAGAGCCAAAATATGCAGTTAGAAAATGGAGAGAGGAACAAGCCCCAGACTTGATTGATTGGAGAAGAGAGACTGAGGCTGATCTTCCAAGACCAAGTGATGACTTCAAGGAAAAAATGCTGTAATTGGATGGCCAGAATGACCTGTTCCTTCTTTTACTTTAAGAGCTGGCCCATAATGTGGTGCTCCATTTAATCCACTCCAGCAGCAGACAGAATTAATTGGCGCATTCTTACTTTAACTGATCTGGCACTGTTGAAATCTCTGGAAGTGAAAGAAAAGTAGGACATACTGCAGTAAAACAGCCTTGCAGCCTCCTCGGTAAAATTAGCAATTCCCACAGTATGTAAGGGATCCATTAGAGATTAACAATGTGGGTCAAACCTTGCCCTGGCTGACACAGTGCTCAGCATGTTCTCTGCTGCAGGAAAGGACTGGAGCAGGCTGGAGCAACAAAATGCTACTCCTTTTAATTGAGTCTCATGTAACTTCTCACTGGCCAGTCCTTGCTGCCAACTGCAGCATACATGCTGCTCAGCTAGGAGTTTAAAGTCTGGTGACCCCTCACTCTCAGACCATGCTCACTTGAGGCCATGGCATGCAAGACACCATATTAGCCAGCACTGTGCAGAGGTTATCCCTTGCACACTGTCCAGCACTATGGAGAGGATCTGCTCTGCAGCTTTCCTGAGGCAGGGAAGATAGGCTCCCTTAGCTGTCCATACCTTGTATGCCAATACAGCAGGGCAATTCTGGAGCTTGCAAAGTGAGAACAGGGAGTAGTGAAGAATAAGAGATTCTAGGTAAACAGAGTTCCAATGTATGGGATGTGACACTGGTTATGACAGGATCCCTATTTACATAGGGACGTGCACATGCACAATTGTCCCATATGTGCTTACAAAGCTGTGCCTTTGCTCCCTTGCTTTATGCTGTGGGGTTACACCTTTCCTTTCAACCAGTGCTCCATACACTCCCTTTACTCCTCTAACCTGTTCCTTAGCAAATTCAGCAAACAGCTCTAGTGCCCACAACCATCTCCCCACTAACAGACTAAAAACAAACAAACAAACAAAACCACACAACGCTTTTATTCACCTACCCAAAAAGCAGCTAAAGAAACTACCATAAGCAGATGCAACTCAGCAATTATAGGGAGCAGCCTGATAAAACTAGAAGAGCAGGGTCCTGTCTTGATAACTGGGCCCTTCAATCCACTTGAAATGCAAGCTCAATTGTTAAAAAATATCTGGAAGAGGAGAATAACCTAAAGTAACCAACGTTGATGGTGTGCAAGTCAAGTTGCTTTCAATAGTGAATGTTATAAACAGGTGCAAGAGAATCAGACAGAGAGACTAAATTAGTCCAAACTGACATGATTTAAGGGTGTTGAAAACATGCTTGGTAAAAACAGAAGATGCAGAACCAAAAATTAATGAACCAGAATTGGTGCATCACATATGATACCTAATTGGTAGACAAAATATTGAGAGGTTAGGCTATTTCTCTCACCACTCATATTTTGAGTCCTTAAAAAAAGAGAAAGAAGAACAAACTGAGGCTACCAAAGTAAGCTTCACTATCATTGCTGCCACTTATCTCCTGGCACCCCAGGCCTGAGAGAGATCCTCACCAGACTGGGCCAGAGAGAGGGATCCAGAGGACGTTGCCACCTCTGCTGGCTCCATGTGAGTCCCAAACACCACCTGGGATGAAATGGGATCAGACTTTAATGACAGCAGCAACAGTTCCAGCCTTTCACTTGGAGTAAGATTGACTCATATGCTGCAGGAGAACAGCCCTGTACTTTGGGATATTTCAGCTCTGTGTCCAGGCTGGGCACAATGGCTTAGGGCCATGACTTGATTAAACTAACTCAGACTTACTGGGCCAAATTTGGCTCCAAGATCCTGAAATCTTTTTGAAGCCAATAGGAATCGCACACCCATATCTGAGCGCGGAATTTGGCCCCGTGTCATCAAGATTCTCTTTAGCTGACATGAGTTCATTTGTGGTTCCACTGCTAGTGAGTTTATTTTATAGTCTCTTCCCACCTCATTACATGTCTATACAGTTAGTCGGTGATGCTTGAAAAGCACTCAGACAAGGGATGATACGCTCTTGCTTATTGTTAAGCTTTACCAGACCCAGAGGGCTAGCTCTTTTTTTGTAGCATGTTCCAGAGATTCCAGTTTTCTTAGTGACATGAAGCTTTCTTGGCTCAATCATTATATTTCTTGGGTCAGTGTTACTCCTTTCTATATAAACAGAATAACCTTCACACACAAACCGAGTGCTCCCCTGTGTACTTTAACCATTGGCCATGCTCCTTCTACACAGGGGCTTATGGGGATGACAATCTTACTCACAGAGGGCTCCATTTATACCAATGCACAGAAATGCTTGAACCATGAACTGATTCACACCACTGGGAGGCAGCTTTCGCTTCATGTCTCTCACCTGCAGGTTCCACTAGGGTCGGAGGAGGAGCAGAATTAGCTGATAAGCAGGACTCCATATGCACCCTGCTGGTAGAGGATACCCAGCAGAAGCACCGAGTTATGCCCTAGCTCCGATTACACTCTCTTTTGCAACTGTGCTGGTGTAATGGCTGTCATCGTTGCCAGCACTGAGGGTTAAACCAGAGCCTCACTGAGCTAAAAACACAGCTTTCTTTCACTTCCAACTGCTTTCCTTGATTCTTTCTCCTCTTCCATCCCTGACTCCTCCCATTCCACAGATGTGTTAATTGGACAAAACCAGTAAAAGCAAAAGCCCGTCTCTTACGATTCTTTCTACAATGCTCAGAAGGATCTATACTTCAGACATGTTTTAAAAATCATTGTAAATCAGGAAATGGCAGGGTGGAGTGAAGGGAAATTGGAAAGAACTCTCAGCTTATGAATGTATAATGCAAGAACATGAGCTCCAGTTCCAATCCCGTCTTGCCAACGGTTCCTGGACTGAGTTCCTCTAACAAAAGGGGCATTATGATGGTTAAGCAGCCTACAATTTGAAAGGAAGAGAGAGTCAGAAATTATGTGAGTTAAAAGGGACACTGTCAAGTAAATGCTCTTGAATGAGGCTGCTGTTTACACCAGTGCAAATAATGTGCAGAGTTGACATAAATCATTCCCATTTGAAGTAGAAAGTTACACTCACTTTTTGATGGTGTAAGGAATACTGCATTTGCCATCCCCAAGGCTTGGTCTACACTCAGGGCCAGATTGATGCAGGGTCTTTAGGGACTACAGCCCAGGGCCTTGGCCTAAGGAGGCTCCACAAGATCACAGGCTTCATGAGACTCTGCTACTTCTTTTTATCCGGCCTTTGGCAAGTCTCCAAGCCTCGGCGCCCCTCCACCAGGGCTGGAGCCATAAGTGCCAATTTGCTGACATGTCCCTGCTGCCCCTAGGTGAGGGGCATTTAGGAAATCTCTGTGCACTGTCCCCTCACCCCCAGAGTTGGCTCTGCAGCTCCCATTTACTGGGATCCATGGCCAAAGGGAGCTGCGCAGGTGAGGCCTACAGTCACAGGCAGTGAGCGCAGCTCATAGTAGCCTCGCCCCTCCTCCTAGGGCCTAGACATGCGATCCTGCCTTCGCCCCCAGGCCCTGGGGTTGGCAAATGCAATATTCATTACTGACCAGGAGCCACCGAAGGTAAGCCCCTCCTGGCTGAAGTCTGCACCCCCCACCCTCTCCTGCACTCCAAGCCCCTACCCAGCCTGGAGCCCCTACTGCACACAAACTCCCTTCCAGAGCCTGCACTTTGAACTTCCCGATGCATCTCATCTCCTTGCCCCATCCCTGTCCCCACTCAGAGTCTCTCCCCCCCCCACCACTCCCAGCTGGAGCTGCACCTCCTCCCACATCCCAATCTCCTATCACAGCCCACTCCTGCACTCCAAACCCCCAGGTATCCCACAAAGTCTAATAGTCTCAGGCCCAGAGAATTGATAATCCAGCCCTGTCTACACTTAAAATTTAGGTTGACATTGCTAAATCATCAGGAGTATGAAAATGCCACACTCCTAAGCAACATGGCTGTGCTGACCTGACCACTCTGGAGATGCAGGTAGGTAGCCAGAAGAATGCCATCCCTGGGGGAGATATTGTTCCTATACTGCGGGAAACCTCCCCATGGGTATTGGCTGTGTGCAGACACTATGGGTATGTCTAGATTACATGCCTCTGCCGACAGGCATGTAAAATAGGCTACCCGACAGTCAATGAAGCCGGGATTTAAATATCTCCGGCTTCATTAAAATAAAAATGGCGGCCGCGCTGTGCCGGCTTAGCTGATCGTCATCACAGCATGGCAGTCAAGACGCGGATTGGTCGACAAGGGAAGCCTTTGTCGACCGCTCTGTTATGCCTCGTGAAACAAGGTTTACAGGAGCGGTCGACAAAGCTTCCCTTGTCGACCTATCTGTGTCTTGACTGCCGCGCTGTGCCGACGATCAGCTGAGCCGGCAAAGCGTGGCGGCCATTTTTATTTTAATGAAGCCGGGGATATTTAAATCCCGGCTTCACTGACTATGTCGGGTAGCCTATTTTACATGCCTCTGTCGGCAGAGGCATGTAATCTAGACATACCCTAAGGGTGTGTCTAGACTACAGGGTTTTTTCGAAAAAAGTGGCCTTTTTGCGAAAAAACTTCCCCTGCGTCTAGACTGCTGCTGCGTTCTTTCAAAAGTAAATCGAAAGAATGCGGCAGTTTTTTCGACCACGGAAAATCTCGTTTTACGAGGAATAACACCTTTTTTCGAAAGTGCTCTTTCGAAAAAAGGCGCTATGTAATGCAAACTGTGCTTTATTGAAAAAGAGCATCCAGACTGCCTGGGTGCTCTCTTTCGAAAAAGCAACTTGTTTTTTCAAATGTACTGGTTGTAGTCTAGACACTCTTTTTCTAAAGTATCTTTCGAAAAAGCCTCTTTCGAAAGAGGCTTGCAGTCTAGACATAACCATGGGTCTATGCTGAGCTAGCCACACTGGGATAATCTCTGTAATGTAGACTTGCCCCAAGTATTCAGAACCATGACTCAGTCCCCAAGGAATCAGGAGGTTTAAAAATTGCCACCACACTCTGGAATCTTTTTCTTTGCCTGGGTTTTTGAAACTTCAGGTTGCACTTGGGTCCCATTTTCCAACTTTGTTCTGCAACTGCAAGAGCTAGAAACCTATTTTTTTTTTTAAATGAAAGCTGAGTGTTTGATGCAACATCACCCTTCCAGCAGCTGGGACTTTAAGAAAAATGCCAAATACGGTGAGAGCAGGAAGCACTGTGTAAATTACTATACAAGATGAGGACGGAGTCTCTGCTGGCCTAGTTGTCGTTATGAAAACAAAACAAATATCCTTCCCTGTGGCTCTAAGAGCAGCTTAGGTTATGACTACTGCAGCACTTCTTACCTTTTCATTCACTTTCTCTAAGCTGTTGGCTTCCCTTTGGGACAGGGAGCAGAAGCCCCATGCCTAGACCAGCAGGAAAAGGGCTAACCCCTTCTGCCTTGTATATGGCCACAGCAGTTCCTTTCCAATGCATGCAGGGTTCTTGTACTAGGTTAATCCAAGGACATTCCAGAAACAAGGCAGGTGAAGTATTATCTTTTATTGGACCAACATCTGTTGGTGAGAGACAAATTTTCAAAGGACACTCAGGAGGGGAGTCAGGTGACAGCTGCCTAGAACCAGTGCAGACTATAAGGCTATGTCCACACTACAAGGTTTTTGCGCAAAACCAGCTGTTTTTGCACAAAAACCGGCAGTGTCCCCACACCTCAAACACTTAAATCAGCAGAACAGAACAGGGCTTTTGCTGGTAGAGTTATTCCTCTCCCCATGAGGAATAACTCCTTTTAGCACTACAGCTCTTGTGCAAAAAGGCAGGTGTGGACGCTCCAGAAGGGTTTTTGCACAAAAGCACAGGTGTTCTGATGGCCACTCTGCGAATGGCCATCAGAACTTTCTTGCGGAAGAGTGTTCATGATCTTGCACAAGATCTCTTGCACAAAAAAGCACATCGCTTGTGCGATGCGCTTTGAGGTCTGGACGCGCTTTTGTGCAAGACGTTTTTGCGGAAGATCTCTTCCGCAAAAGGCTTCTTGCGCAAAAACCCTGCAGTGTAGACGAAGCCTGAGAGCGGCTGTTTTTCACCCGGTGCAAGAGATTGACAAGGAGTTTCTCTGGCTGCAGGATTGTGGGGAGGGCTGGACTAAGGGGTGGGCGAGCCGGGCAGCTGCCCAGGGCGCCAACCTATGAGGGGCGCCTGATGGCAGCTGTAAGGAGCGTGCGGCGCCCCTTATAGCTGCCATCAGGCGCCGCGCGCCGGCTCCCGCAGCGCCGGCCCCTCCCATCCCCGCGGCGCCGGCTAGCAGCGCCCTTCCCCCCACGGCCGCGGGGCCCTGCACGGCCAGGTGCGGCCCGCCCCAGGTTGTGAGCCAGCAGCAGTGGCCGGGCTGGGCCGGGCCGCGCATGCGCTGTGTGCTCCGGGGGCGGGCCCGTGCATGCGCCGTGCGCCCCGGGGCGCCAAAATGGCTCAGGCCGGCCCTGATTGTGGGTGAGGACTGTGTTAGGATTGAGGAGAGCCAAGCTGCGTCAGGCCTGGGGAAGGAATCTGTTCACCTTGCTCCCGTGACTCCAGCCAGAAAAGATGAGGCCTGGAGGGCTAGAAGGGGATGGAGTCCTTGTGAACTCTTGCTGCTGACCAGGAGAGGAACTAACTGTTTTTATGTTAGAATAAATCAGCCCCTAGAAGGGGGAATGTGATGTGAACCACCTAGGGTGTGCATTCCCTGGAGAGTCACAGCAAACGGAGGGTTGGGCTGACTAACCAGTTGCCAGGATGGGACAGACAGACCCTCTCACAATGTTCTTGCATGTCTCTCAGCTCAGACAGTGCACACAGGTCTTTCGGGATATGTTTCCCCTGGAATTTTTTTTTAAAAGTAAAGATTTCTATGGCATTAGTTTGGCAAAAGGGTAGCTTACAAACCGTAAATGTGATCTGAGAGAGCTTCTCTGTTTCTATGTTTCATAGCATAGGCGGGCACTAAGCAACCACTGCTCCCATTGAATTCAAAAGCTGGCACTAGGCACTTTTGAAAACATCTTTGTAAAAGGCTGTCCTGGTTTTCAAGGGCCTTGGAACGTGGGTATGTGAGGAATGGCAGGGCAACTTGAAGGGTCACTGACACTAGCACTGGGGTGCATAAAATGTAGCACACAGCCAAATCCAGCCCATCATGTTCCCCGGGCTACTAATGTCCCATGGCCCAATGGGGCACTGAGGCAGGCTGCCTACCTGCTGCAGTCCCACACACTGTTCAAAGCATCCTGCTGCTGGGACAAGAATGTCTGCATGTGCATCCCTTGGTGGGAGGGGGGCATTGAGTCTCATTGCTCCCACCCCCCAGCACCATTCTTACTACTCCCATTGGCTGGAAATCAGCCAAAGAGCGCTGCAGGGGCAGTGCTTGCAGGTGCTGCAGCCCCTTTGCACGCTCTGAGCAGAGCCAGTTCTGCTCCCCAGCCTGGAACCTCTTTCTACCCCCAAACTCCTCATCCCCATCCCCATCCCCACCCCTGAGCCAGCATCCCCAGCCCAGAGCCCTCAGGTTCTCCTGGTTGTCCCACACCTCAGCCCCCTGCCACAGCCCACAAGAGGAGGTGCACATAGAGCTACATGCACCCCCCAAGGCAAGGGGTTGGGGCCAGCTAGCAGCCATCAGGAAGGCCATTGGGCCAGCACCAGCAGCAGGAAGCCACGCCACGCCACCCCCCTGCACTCAACAGCAGTGGCGGCGGAAAAGGTGCAGGAAGGTGTCTAGTCCCCTGGGCTACTTGGGTTAGGGGAAGAGGCGGTGTGGGGAGGGGTGGAGAAAGAGTGGAAGGGGTGGAGCAGGGGCAGGGAGAGGCCGGGCCTGGGAAGGAAGGGGGGTTGTCCCAGCTCTTCCCCAGGTTGGGGAAGGGGGGCATATGTCTGATGACCCCCCTTCTCCTGTCACCAGTCACCTCTGCCCCAACCTGGAGCCCCATTCCCACACCCTGAACATCTCATCCCTGGCTCCACCCCAGAGACTTCACTCCCTCTTACACCCCAATCCGCTGCCTTAATCTGCAACCCTCTCCCACACTGTGAATCCCTTGGTCCCATGCACAGCCAGTCCAGAGCTCCCTCCCATACCTCAGAAATGCTTCCTTCATGGGATTTGTGGTTTGGAAGCCATAAGTTCCCATACTTTTCTATTGTCTGGTCAGACTAAGTCTCCCATCATGCACCAGGGTCTCCCCTCTTAGAGAGGGGAAGCAGTGCATCATGGGAATCCCTGACTATGCTGCATCCTGGGAGATTTAACTGAGCCCCTAGAGGACAACAAGGACATTTAAGCAACTGAATTATATTTCCTATAAGGTATTGCAATAGAAATATTGCAGGATTTGGGCATTCAGTTTTTTAAGAAAAAGTATTTTTTCTGTTGAAAGTGGACATTTTAATGAAAAGTCCATTTTGTTGAAAACCCAATTTTTTCAACAGTTTTCACTGAAAATTTTCAACTTATTTCCATTTTACAGTTGGGATAACTAAGATGCAGCAAAGGATAGTAGTTGCACATTGAGTCAATGACAGAGGCTGGACCCACGACTCCTGCACTAGAAATCACTTGGAGCCTGAGAGTGATCTCATTGGTACCAGTTTAATGCTGAAGTAACTTTGCTGATTAGTGACATTATGCTTCTATCACAATGTCAATTCAGAATTTGGCTTAAAAGCTGTACTCTTGAAGCTAGAAATAACAAAAACAAAAATGGTTGTGATTTCTACTTAAACTGATATAAATCAGGAGTAATTCCATGGATAGCAAACTTCATAGCTGGGTAAAATTAGTGTGCATGGGGGTCAGAATCAAACCCAAAAGATCCACCTTTAGAAAAGCCACTAAAACAGTAAGAATAGTTATTTATTTCATTATTTGTATTCCATTAGCACAGAGGCTTTGTGTAAGATCAATGCTCTATTGAGGCAGTTTCTTACTATATGTTTGTACAGTGGGGCCCACTTTTTGCTGAGGCCCCTAGGCATTAAAGCAATCTTAATCATAATACTAGTGTTAGGCATTATACATGTATATAGTAAGAGACAGTCCCTGTCCTAAAGAGCTTACAGTCTAAACACACAAGGCAGACAAATGGTGGGAGAAAGAAAGTCTTGTTATACCCATTCTAGAGATGGGGATCTGAAGCCCAGAGATTAGGAAACTTGCTCAAGGTCACAGAGGGCATCTATGGCAGAGCTTGGAATTGACCCTGGAGCATCCAAGTCCAACTCCACTTCTTTAAATATAGACCCTCCTTTTGCTCAAGGATAGGTTCACGTGGGTGGGTGGGTGATAGATATAGCAGGTGCCAATAAATCAGCTGATAGAGTCATCTTTAAAACTGAAAAGCCATCTTGATCATTTGAAAGAAATATGCAGACTGGAAAAAATACCTTTGCTTTCCTGAACTAAGGCCATCAAAGAAGCATAATACATGTCTTCTATGAGAAATGATCTAGTTTAGCCACAAGTTATCTAGCTTCAAGCAAGGATTACTGTGCGACGTTGGCCTCTGTTATGCAGGAGGTTAGATTCGATGATCATCACAGTGATCCCTGCTAGCCTTAAAATATAGACAGTGCTCTACTACTTACCAGCACATTGGTTGCTTTCATCCATTTGGTAGCCAAACCGACATATCAGAGGTCTCGTAGCAGTGGGGTAGTTGGAAGCTGGAGGTGGTGGATAAACATTTGAATAGGGGTTCAGATACGGTGATCGATAAACTGGATTTGTTCGGGGAATGCACAAATAGCCACCATTCTGGTTAACACACACCATATCTCCTCTGCAGGCTTCGGGAATAGTCCGACATTCATCAATATCTGGAAAGATGTAGTAACAGAATGGCAATTAGATCAGCAATTTCCACAATTGGTTCTTAATGTGACACATGCACAGAATAGCACATATGAAAATACTTTAGATTTTCTTGAATTTGTGATACACAGCTTGTGCTAGGAAAAGCTATGCCAATCCCTTCCTTTGTGCAGTCTCACTTTGAAGTCAGCTCACATCATAACAGGAAATAAGGCGTATTTTCAACCTAGCATGTGTTCTACTTGTTCTACTTTACAATCGGGGGAAAAAACACTTTTCTATAGACACTCAGTTTAAACACTGAGTACACATGGCTAGGGCATCCTACAGCCTGTTTCTCTTAATGGATCTGTCCAAGCCACAACATTCAGATCCAGATTTCAAACACTGGTGGTTTGGTTTGCCCAGCTGTGAAACTTGGATCCTGATCTAGGACGCCGCAGTGCCTCCCACACACAAAGGCTGAGATGCTCAAATATGGGGATTTGATTCAGGTCTCTTTTTTGTTCTAACTGGGATTTTTTGTGTTGACCTTAGAAAGATGCAGAGAGAGCAGCAGGATCTGAGCATTTGCTTGTCGGGAGGGTGGAACTGCTAGGCTACTCAGACAAGGCATCTCAGCTTTTAGGTTAGTGTTTTTATCTTACTGTCTCTTAGTGTAAGTGGAAAGTGCTGTATTGACAGCTCCGAAGACTGAAGTCTTCTGGTCATCCACAGAAAAGATGTTGCTTAGACAATGAGCAAGCTTCCCTACACTGCCCCAAAGTACACCTTAATTCTGACCTAGAGGGGAAGAGGAACTGAACCTGCCAAAAATAGCTACTAGTGGATATTTATGATGCTGTACCCCTGTCCTCTGGCAACTAGACTGAGCTCCCATACTCATGTAATCATAGCCACGTGAAAACCACTGCACCCAGTCTGAATGAGGACATTTTCATTCAGAAGGAATGATGCGGGTGACCAATTTCTAAAGGACTTTTGCATAACTGATATATATTTGCCAAACACTGAGAGCATCCCCATCAGCCAAAATACATGGATAGTAGCACATTATTCATTTAAGCAAGCCAGCGGGTCTGAACCCCAGTTTAAATGAATTGATTCCATCAAAATCCTACCTAAGCATTGCCCAGAGGCACGGTCCAGGTCAAACCCGTTAGTGCATTGCTGCTAAAACAAGAAAAGAAAGGACACTCAGTGATTGTGAAATGGGTTGATGACAAAAAAACAACATGATCATCTGGATTATTATAGTCCAATGTGTTCACACTGTACAGTCTGCAGAAGACTAAGAGAGCCCCTTCTCCAGAAGACACATGTAATGACTCTCACATGAGAAGGCAGCAGGGTTTGAACTCAGAACCCTCGGCACTGTGGCACAGACCTCTTACTTTAGCTCGTGCTGCATTCTATAAGCTGGTAGCAGTAGCAGGCTGTCATTCTCTAAAGCTATATCTAGAGTACATGGCTCCGTCGACGGAGCCACGTAAAATAGTTTATTTGGCATAGTCAAAGAAGTGGGGATTTAAATAATCCCCGCTTCATTAAAATAAAAATGGCTGCCGAACTGTGCCGACGATCAGCTGATTGACCTTTGTCGACCGCGCCGCATCTAGACTGCCGCGCTGTGCCGGATCAGCTGATTGTCGGCACAGCGCAGCGGTCATTTTTATTTTAATGAAGCGGGGATTATTTAAATCCCCGCTTCTTTGACTATGCCGAATAAACTATTTTACATGGCTCCGTCGACGGAGCCATGTAGTCTAGACATAGCCTAATAGAGCAACCAAAACCTAGCCTGCCAGTGACTTATAGCTTAATGGATAGGCCACTGGATGGGGACTGAAGACAGTTGGGTTCAATTTCTGGATCTACCACCAATCTGAGTTACCTTAGTCAAGTTACCTCCACTCAGTTTCTCCCTCTGTCAAATGGGAATAATGATACTGACCACCTGTTTTGCCAAGCACTTTAGGATCTATGGATGAAAAGTGCAACATACAATCTAGGAATTATTATTACGTCTCCGGTTAGTAGTAGATGTAAAAGGTGTGTTCTTAAAAGGCATTAGCCAACTCTAGTGTTGACAAGGCAATATATACTTTTAAACACACACTAAGCTGCTGGAGTTGGAACCTACGGTATAACCAGCTTAGCACACATACAGACCTGTTGCTAATACCACATGTTTAAATCCTACTGTAGACAAATCCTTAGGGAAAACTTTTTTCAAGGGTGCAATGTTGCCCTGCTACACAGCCCATCAGCAGGACTTGACGTGAGGTCTCCAACATGGCAGTAAAGCCATCTACCATGTTAGAAGGAACTCCAGTAGGGCCTCCTCCAAAACCCAGCAAAGTCAGTGTAAAGATGGTCATTGACTTCAATGGGTTTTGGATCAGACTGTCAGCTGGTAACAGCTGGTTAGCTAGTAGAGGCATGATACCCAATCTGTCAGTAGGTTACAGGGCATCCACGCTATACGTCGCCCCGGTATACATCCGTTACACACTAAAGTCATTGATGCTTGTAGGAACTGATTTGTTATAAGTCCTCCCATTCCCTACTCTTAAGTCATGCAAAAAAAAAACCCAATTTGGGCAAATGGAAGTCAGCCGTGGGGAAAAAAATTCCCTGCTTTAAGTTGTTTAAAGTCCAAGTTTTTTGGAATGCATCTTGGACTTTTAGCAAGGACAGCTTGTACACTGACATTGTAAGAAACAGGGACAGAGAAAATAGGATGCACTGGAAGAACCAGAGTGCAGAAGGGCTTTGTGGTGTTTTTCTTCTGGGCATCAAGCGAGAAGTAATTTTTTCTAAAAGTATTTGATGTCAGTAGAAAGTATTGACTTGATGAGCTGGGAAGGGAAAGTGTGTCATGCATACATGGGCAGTCAATGAAGGTAAGGCTGGGGGATGGGGTGGGTCTCACCTCTTTTATGGTGAGACCATGCCCCCCATGAAAGCCAAGCCACCTCCCAGCCTCCCCTCCACACCATGAGGACGGGAGAAGGGTGGGTGGGTGCTCACACCCCAGCCTCCCAGGTCCAGAGCACAAGAAGGGCATGTCTCCAGCCCAGGAACATGTGGAGAGCAGGAGGCATGCGGCCTGAGCCTCTCTGGTCTGGGAGCATGGGAAGGGCGGAGGCCACACAGCCCCCAGCCTCTCCAGGTCTGGAGCATGGGGAGGGTGGGCACTCCAAGGCAGTAACACTTGGCCCCCAGAACACCTACAATAGGCATTCTGGGGACGGAGCATGGGTGGGGCCAGGCTGGTGGTTTGGGAAGGCAATGCCTTCCCCTGCCTAGCATACCGGCCATCTATGCATGCAGGTGGGAGTGATAGAATGAGTGGAATGAACAAGGCACCGACAGAAGCATTTTGAAGGGACTAATGGGACAGGGCAGGAAATATATGAATAGTCATTTAAATATGTGAAGCAAGCCCCTACATCTACCCACAAGAGCACTCCAGGCCATCACCTACAGGTACAGAATATATGGTGGGGAAATCTACCTGTACTTACTTTGACATTATGAGATGTTTGAGCATCATCTGTGGGAAGCCAAAGGTATTGTGATGGGAGAATAAACAACAGGCTGCTATGTAAAGAACATACATATTCTGTGTACTTCTAAGTTCTTCACCTAGCTACAGTGACATTCTTCACACCTTGTGGCTGTTGGATAGAACTGGTCGGGAACTTTTAGATGAAAAATCTTTTAATCAAAAAAGTCAATTAGTTGAAACAAGGTATTTGTGAGAATTAGGTCGGATTCAACAAATGTCTCTTTAAAAAAAACAACCCTGAAAATAAAGTTTAGAAATTGTCAAAATGATGTCCTGTTTTGACATTTTCAAAATGAAAGGGTTCCATATTTTTTCAGCTAGAAATGATTTTGTTTTGAACTTTAATTTGTAGAAAATAAAAGTTTTAAACAATTAAAATATCAGAATCAGAATGAAACATTTCAAAAACATAAACGAAAACATTTCCATTCACTCAATCCAATTTTTTTATTTTATGTTCAATTTGTGATAGTGTTTGATATTTCAGCTTTTCATCCCAATTCAGGATTGGGAAAAAATTGCAAAAATCGCTAAACTCTCACAGTATGGGAAAGCCATTTTTTGGCCAGTTCGAATGTTAGCAACAATATCAATTAACAAGCTACATGCAGTCAACTATCAATCCAACAGGAAATAAAACCTAAATTTCAAACTCTTCTGTAAAAGGTATTTAGAAACACAACCCTAAAAAATGCAGGATTATTACCTTCAAATCAGAGCCTAGCATCACTTTGTGCACTCCCCCTCCCCGCGGAACAGGAAGGATGAATAAAATTGGCTTGAGCGAGGCTTAATTCAGGTGGGGACTGTGTAAGCTTCCTCATGCAGCTCTACTAATGTAGTAACCCTCAGTCCTGAGCTCCTATTCCCAGGAATTAAAATGACAACTAGGATGACATTACCAGGCTCCCAAGCTCACAGGTGAAAGGCTGAGAACTGGAGCCTGCAAACTTTCCACACACGCAGAACTCCCATTCATATCAATGAGTTCCAAACTCATGTTCCAGTGAGGGTCCTCTCTGGCAGAACTCAGGTTTCAAAACTCCTGTGTGGATGCTTATACTCATTTATTTTCAAGAGCCACGTAGTTCAGAGGCAGTGTCTGGTTTTCTTTGAAGTCTGTCTTTCTTCAACAATTTCCTGCTGACTTGACAGTTCACATGAGAGTCCAGGATCCTGCTGGCTCCAACTCCTCCAAGCTAAACCCTAGACCACATAGCTTCCTGTTCATCTAAGTCCCAGACCACAGATTTCCTATTCACCTGCTATCCAAGTAAGCCTCATGTTCTGCAAGGCTTTAGTATAAGAAAGTATATGTTTTCAGTGTGCTCATCTCACCTGTGCTTTCCCAGGGCGTGCAAGGCAGGCGGCCAGTATGAAAATAGTCAAAGTCCTGAAATATGCACAGAAAATAAGATGTAAACATTTTGATACACATGTTCATTTCACAGATTTAGATATGAGGATATATAGGTCTAAGGCTATATAGATATGAGACCTATCCCAACTATATATTTAAACTGATGGGATTTAAATTAGCTATTACTGCTCAAGAAAGAGATCTTGGAGTCATTGTGAATAGTTCACTGATACCATCCACTCAATGTGTAATGGTTGTCAAAAAAGTGAACATAATGTTGGGTATCATTAAGAAAGGAATAGGTAATAAAACAGAAAATACCATATTGCCACTATATAAATCCATGATATGCCCACATCTTGAATATTGCATGAAGTGGTGGTCGCCACATCTCAAAAAAGATATATTGGAATTCGAAAAGGTTCAGAAAAGGGCAACAAAAATGATTAGGGGAATAGAATCGCTTCCATATGAGGAGAGATTAATAAGATTGGGACTTTTTTAGTTTGGAAAAGAGATGATGAAGGGGGGATATGATTGAAATCTATAAAATCATGACTGGTTTAAAAGAAGTGCATTTACTCCTTCTTATAACACAAGAATGAGTGGACACCAAATGAAATTAATAGGAAGCAGGTTTAAAACAAACAAAAGGAAGTACTTCTTCATACAACACACAGCCTGTGGAATTCTTTGCCAGAGGATGTTTTGAAGGCTAAGATTATAACAGGGTTCAAAAAAAGAACTAGATAAATTCATGGAGGATTGGTCCATCGATGGCTATTAGCCAGGATGGGTAGGAATAGTGTCCCTAGCCTCTGTTTGAGAGAAGTTGGGAATGAGTGACAGAGGAAAAATCACGTGATGATTATCTGTTCTGTTCATTCCCACTGGGGCACCTGACATTGGCCACTGTTGGAAGACAGGGTACTGAGCTAGAAGGACCTATAGTGTAATCCAATGTGGCCATTTTTATGAGGCCAAATTAATCTCTGCACTCCATAGAGCCGTACTGTAGAGGAATTTGGCCAGTGACATATAACGTTACATCTGTGGCCCAGACTCAGCTCTCCATGAAGTCAGTGTTCTTACTTGGACTTACACCACTGAGATCCGAATCCAGTCCTAAATATCTGTTGACTAATCTGTGTCCTTTATAACAATCTATGCTAAATCTCTTTAAAGAGCAAGTTTGTAATAGTCAATGATAAAATTTTACCCCCTATGGCACCTTTCATCTGAGAATCTCAAAACCCTGCACAAGCATAAATTTAGTCTGCAATATCCTTAAGAGTTAGATAAGTATTATACATAGTTTACAGATGGATAAACTGAAGCACAAACCTCACAGAGTAAGTCATTACCAAGGCTAGACCATGCTTCATCCCCAAGAAACTACTCTCAAAAATCAACGTATTTGTTAGGGTCAGAATTTGTCACTTTACTCACACTGAATATTAGGTGGCTCTGTAAGTAGATGCATTGTGCCAGGTCATCAGCTGATATAAATCAAAGTCTTCAATGACACTATGCTGACTTACTGCATCTGAGAATCTGGCCTTTGTATTTTCAAACAACTTCTTGTAGAGCAAGGAACTTCTCAGTGACAGAATCTGGCCTTAGCTATTAAATATTTGGCTGTCTCTTGAGCCTTGATCTACATCAGTGTTCTTTCTTAGCTGAGCGCTTGGACAGCAACCCAGGAGAGATTCAAATGCCACTCAGCTGATTGGCAGAGCACCCACAGTGCCCACAGCCAGCATCATGTGTTTCTACTGGTGGTGTATATCTGTACATGCCTCAGTGCACATAACAAAATTTATTCTACACATGGATCAAAAAAATAGAGGGAACATTGATCTACAGTACTAGAGTATGCTCTGTCCATAAAAGTATGCTGGCCAACTCAATGTGTTGGCTGTTAACTAGTGCCAGATATAAATTTGGAAAGAACAATAAGAGATTTATTTTATTTTCTGTGTGCTTCAATTTCAACATTTCCAGTTTCCTTATAATAAAGGTGCTTTTCAATAAAATTTAGAGCCATGTCTCATTTACACTGGAGAATATTACTGACTGTCTATAGTATATACAGTATATTTCAAAAAACAACATGGGAAGCAGGAAAAATTTAGGCAGCCTCAGTTCTGCTATCTAAAGGAGCAGCCAATTTTCCCTACAGGCTCTTTTAGCTACAGCAAGTCTAGGTACTGAACGTGACCTATTAGGTACATCAGATGAAACTACTCACAAACTGACAAGCACACTTTAAAACATCAATGTTTTAGTTGAGCAATAAGCACCAAAATGTACACACAACCCCTAAGATGGTTGGTCATGGTGCAGAGTAGGCAAATGTTGCTTGTCTGGAAAGTTAGGTAATAACACAAACTGGCAAATTCTGTAAAGACGTTTCCCTAGAAATGGAGGCAATACATGTAAGGCAGGCACTATGTCATCCATTTCAGACTGCATTTCTTTTATGGGTCCCTTAAATCCTTGGAAGTGATAGAGCATATTTTCTCAAGCATGCACTTTGTAAATTACTGTTCATTCATTTTGTGTATAGAAAGAGGAATAATGGAAGAAAAAGCAATACAATGTTTTATTGCTCTGTGTTAAGTGCTAACTGGGCTATACTTTGTTGTACAACAAAAATTCCTATCTTCTTACTGACAGTATTCACAACTGTATACATCCTTCAGTTTCAAGAACTAAGAGCCACTAGATTGTTCTGAGTTATGGGAAAGGTGATAGAATAATACAGACCATTTCCTGGAGGGGTTTGATCTGCAGTCACTAGTTCAATTGACTTTATTTTATTAAATTCCTTGTCCCCCTGGGAATTATTAACAGCCATAACACAACCTCCTAACAACATTGTTTTAGCTGGTCTTGTTCATTTGTTCAGCAAATTATTATAAAATAGCAATTAACTTCTGCAACAATAATGAGTGAAGTGTAAATAAATTACTGTGAATTGTATCTCCAGAGAAAGCAGCTGTGATTTTAGCTAGAAGACCCTTAACTGTAACAATTCAGCATCCCCCCTAGAGACAGATTCCCAAATGCAGAATACTGCATAGATGAAGATGGAAATTGCTAGAGACAGCACAGCTTTTATAACAAACAAAAAAGAGCCTTACCCCATCTCTGACCCTGTCTTTTTGAAATGGCTTTAGCTAGTGAACTGGCATAGTGACTCCTAGCCACAGACATTTTCCATGAGTAGGTTACCATTCAGTGAGTAAAGAAGAATGGTGCACGGTACCTACCTCTTTACTTCTTGCATGTCCAGCATTGGTTAGGAAAGGTGGAAAAAAGAGAGTCTGCACTGCTGGATAACTAAAAAAAGTGTCTGAACATCAGCGTTTTGCTAGCCCTTGAGTTCCTCAGTCATTTGTATTCCAAAGAATGAAATATCAAATTATAGACAGGGCAGAGAGAGGTCTGCTCCTCTTCAGTCACTGGAGAGAATACAGCAAAAGCACCTGGTTTTGCTTAGTTCTCTTCTGTAATTCAGCATTAAACCAATTGGAGGAGGAATGTTAAAAATGAACACTTCATTTTCTAAGTATGTTAAACAATGCAAATGGGGGCCTCAGTCTGGGGACAGCTGGTTTAGATTACAGAGCTCACCAACTGGCTAGACTCCTCACAACAATCTCGAGCAGCCTGCCAGGATAAAAGACTCACAGCTTTAAGGAAAGCCTCTCCTACTGCAAGCTTTACAAGCAACGTGCCTGGGCGCAGAGGCAGCCCTGTTATTGGATAGAAGCCCTTATCAAGGGGCTGGAAAACAGACTGTTTTCCTTTCATTCAGAGCATAAAACTGGACATTTTAGGGGCCCTGTAGCTGGTGTCTCAGCTCAGATGATGAATATGCAGCACAGCAATACTTCATGCCAATGGCGTACTGCTGAAAGCTCTGGACCTCTGGGATATGAATGATTTGAATTCATGGCGATTGCAATTACAGGGACTATATAATTTTGATTTATTTGAAAATGAGGGAAAACAGATTAGACATTCAAGAGGCAGTAACTGCATTGTCTGAAATTTTGGCCATTTGCAAGTTGATGCCAAACTTAAGGCTTCACTTTGTAAAATGGAAGATTCTCAGAAAACCTGCAGCACTTTCCTTCTGTTTGTTTCAAGGTTGCCACTTTGACTGAAGAAAGGTACCTTTTGGGGTGTGGTTTTGCCACGGACCTTTCATAGGTCACGCAGAACATATATAAGAATGATCATACTGGGTCAGATCAATGGTCCACCCAGCCTAGTAACCTGTCTTCTGACAGTGGCCAATACCAGGTCAGTCAGAGAGAGTGAACAACAGGCACGGTATAAGAGGCAGGGAAAGGCAATGCCTTCTCAAACTGCTATGCTGCACCCCCCTATGACTCTCCCCTTCCCGCACCCCCCACATTCAAGTGCAGCTGCTACAGTCTCCTGGGGCTTCAGCTCCACCAAGACAGCACGCTGTGCTGCAAGCCCTCCTCATGTTCCAGGACTAAAAAGGGGTCACCCATCTAACCACCTGCCCTGTACTCAGGGGTTGGGGGCAGAGAAGGTCAGGCCTGCAGGCTACCCATGCTCTAGGGAGACTGGGGAAGGCTGTGGGCCGCTCATGTTGGGAAGGGGGAGTAAATTTCCTTGCATCTGTCTAATAACATATCTCTGTAATGTCTCTGCCAATAAATTCTTGAGTCAGTCCTAAGTGGAACATAGGATTTGGTCCAAGAGGTGAATATAGCTGGATTGCTTGATAATAGTGATCATAAATGTAACATCCTTGAGGGGAAATGTGTAGAAATCCCACCCCAGTAGCATTTAACAGGTTTGCATCCCTGATCATCTTGGCAAAGAGTTATTGATGGATTAATTCTCCATGAACATACCTATTTTTTTTCTTGAACTCAGTTATTCTTTCGGGTTCTTCTTCACAAAATCCCCCTGGCAACAAATTCCACATATTGACTGTGTTTTGTGTCAACTACTCCCTTACGTTTATTTTAAACCCACTGCCTATTAATTTTATTGTGACACTTGCTTCTTGTGTTATGTGATGAGGTAAACAACACTTCTCTATTCACTTCCTTATTCCACACCATTCATGATTGTATAGACTTCTATCATATTTCCCACCCCTTAGTCATCTCTTTTATAAACTGAACAAACCCAATCTTTTTAATCACTCCATGTATGGAAGCTGTTACATATCCCTGATCACTTTTGTTGCCCTTCTCTGTACCTTTTCCAATTCTTTTTTATTGTGAGATGGCCAGTATTCATAGTGTGGCCATACCACGGATGTATGTAGTAGGATTGTTATACTTTCTGGATTATCTATCCTTTTCCTAATGGTTCCTACAATTTGGTTAGCTTTTTTGACTGCTGCTGCATACAGAGAACTGTTCCCAACTCCCAGATCTCTTTTTAAGTTGTTACAGCCAATTCAGATTCCACAATTTTGCCTATATATAGATATTATTGATGTTCTACTTTACATTTCTCAATACTGAATTTCATCTTCCATTTTGTGAAAACCCTTTGTAATTCTTTTAAATCAGCTTTGGGCTTGCCCATTGTGAGTAATTCAATTTTGTTTGCAAAACTTTGCCACCTCACACCTTACCCCCCTTTTCCAGATCATTTATGAATACATTGAAGTGTTTTTCAGTACAGGTTCTTGTGGGACCTGCTATTTACCTCTGTACACTGTGAAAACTAACCTTTTTTTTCCTATCCTTTGTTTCCTATCTTATAACCATTGCTGGTCCATGAGAGGACCTTCCCTCTTATCGCACGGCTGGCTACTTTGCTTACAAGCATTTCATGACAAACCCTCTTAAGGGTTTCTGAAAGTCCAAGTCCACTGTACCAATTAGATCATCCTTGTCCAGATGCTTGTTGACATAGTCAGAGACTTCTTATAGAGTGATGAGGCATGATTTCCCTTTACAAAAGCCATGTTGGTTCTTCCCTAATTTATCGTGTTCATCCGTGGGGCTTGATATTTCTTTGCTTATTTCAACCAATCTGCGTGGTACTGAATTTTGCCTTACTGGCCTGTAATTTCCAGGATCACTCCATGATCCACCCCTCCCCCCCTTTTTTTAAATATCAATATTAACTATCCTTCAGTCATCTGGTACAGGGGCTGATTTAAGCAACTGCAGAACTATTAACTGTGATATATACACTAGTTCATATCTGAGTTCCTTCAGAACTCTTGGTGAATACCATATGGTCCTGGTGTCTTATGTTTAATTTATCAGTTTGTTCTAAGACCTCTTTTATTGACACTTCAATCTGAGAATTATCACTTAAAAAGAATGGTTCAGGTATGGGAATCTCCCTCACATCCCTTGCAGTGAAGACCAAAACAAAGAATTCATTTAGTTCCTCTTCAACAGTGTTATTTCTCTTGAGTATTCTTTTAGCCACATGGTCACCTAGGGTGTGGCTAGACTATGGAGTTTTTTTCAGAAAAAGTGGCCTTTTTTGAAAAAACGTCACCTTCATCTAGACTGACGTTGCATTCTTTCGAAATTAAACCAAAAGAACGATGTAGTTTTTTTCAAAATTGGTAAACCTACTTTTAGCAGGAAGAACGCCTTTTTTCGAAAGAGCACTTTTGAAAAAAGGCATTCTTGAATGCAAACAGGGCTTTTTCGAAAGAGAGCGTCCAGATTGCCTGGGTGCTCTCTTTTGAAAAAGCGGCTCGCTTTTTTGAAACTCTTGTGGCTTGTCTAGACGATCTCTTTCGAAAGAAGCTTGTAGTCTAGACGTAGCCTTAGTGCCCGACTGATTGTCTGGCAAGCTTCCTGTTTCTGATGTACTTGAAAAAAAAATTGCCCTTAGTTATGTCTTTTGCTTGTTGCTCTTCAAATTCTTTTTTGGCCTGCATAATAATACTTTTGCACTAGACTTGCCAGACTTTATGCTCCTATTTCTCTCAGTAGGATTTGACTTCTAATTTTTACAGGATGCCTTTCTGCCTCTAATCACCACTTTAATTTGGCTTTTTAGCCAAGGTGACATTTTATGGTCCCCTGTCCCCCCCCCCCTTTTTTTTTTTTTTTTTTAAATTGTGATATACATATGGTTTGAGCAGTGTTTTTAAAAAGTTTTCATTCAACTTTGAGGTATTTCATTCATGTGACTGTTCCTTTTAATTAGCTTGGTTTTTCTAATTAAATTCTAATTAATTTCCCCTTTTTGAAGTTAAATGCTACTCTGGTGGGATTTCTACACATCGTCTCCCCCCGCTCCCGCCCCCCCCCAGGAATGTTACATTTAATTACTTTATGATCACTATTATCAAGCAGTCCAGCTATATTCCCCTCTTGGACCAAATCCTATGTTCCACTTAGGACTGACTCAAGAATTTATTGGCACAGACATTACAGAGATATGTTATTAGACAGATGCAAGGAAATTTATGCTGGCTGCAAAAATGCATATAAAAATTAAATATAGATATGCGTTATACTTATATGGCATCTTCCATCTGAGGAGTTAAAGTGTTTTGCAAACTTTAATACTTTTATCTTCCCAGAGAGTTTAGAAGCTCTGTCTGTTTTACAAGTGAGCAAACTGAGTGACAGAAAAACTAAGACCAACACTTTCCAAAGCACACAAGTCCAACTGAAGTCAATGGGAATTGCCTGTTCTTAGAAACTCTGAAAAATCAGGCCCTAGTCATCTACAGCTGGGAGTCCAATTTGTGACACTCACCACTAGTAGCCACTTGTGAAAGTTTGTCTCTTAGCCCTTGTCTACACTAGGAACTTATTCTGAAATAACACCTCCCCTCCAAGTTTGAATCTATAAGCAGTGTGTCCATACTACCAAGCCTGTTATTTTGAACTAAGAGGCCATGGAATTCAAACTCTGTACTCCTGCTTTTTACAAGGAGTAATGCTAATTCCAAAATAGTATTTCAGAATAAGCGCTGTGTAGACAGGGAATAGGGGCTATTTCGAAATAGGGGGCCTACAGCCCTTCCCAGGGTGCCCTGGTGGCCGCTCTGGCCACAAACAGGAAAACTTCTCCCCCTGCCCCCTCCCCTGAAGCTCTTAAAGGTATAGAGTCTGTCCAGAGCCTTTGTGGCTAGCACCAGGCCTGCCAGCCCTGAGCTACTGTGCTGCTGCCCCTGACCCAGAGGCACAAAATGAGCCAGCCAGCCAGCTCTCCAGCAGTCCTCGGGAGCAGTCCTCCAGCTCCCAAGAGCCTGCCAGGGGCCGGAAGAGACGGGCGCCTTCCTGGTCTCGTGCAGAGATCATGGACCTTATTGAGGCTTGGGGGGATGCCACCAACCTCCATGATCTCCACACGAGACGCAGGAACATGGCTGTCTAAGGCCGGATGGCTGCCAGCATGGCTGACAGAGGCCACATCTGCACCCAGGAACAGGAGATCAAAGAGCTGCGGCAGGCCTATGCCAGGGCCAGAGAGGGCAGCTCCCGAGCACGGGCAGACACAGACAGCTGCCCCTACTTCGATGGCCTGGACTGCATCCTGGGGGGTGGGACAGTTCTTCCCCCCAGGTAGTCATCGACTCTGGGGCAGAGCCGGCCGATGTCGTCCTTGTGTCCTCAGGGATGACTGATCATTTGTCCTTGTTCTCCACAGCCAGACCAGGGAGTGGAGGGCGCACCACACCACCCGGGACATCCTCCCGCAGCTGAGGGCTCTGCAGGCCCACCCGCCCAATGTACGAATACCAGTGGCAGCGCCTGGGGGCACTACAAGCCCTGAACCGCCCCCTTGACCACTGGGTGGAGGAAGACCTGCACCTTGCTCAGGGCCATGCCATCTGTACCCATCTCCAGACCCTGGTGCAGATCATGTTGCCTCCTGTCACTCCAGCCTCTGCTGCCTCCCCAGCGATCGCTCCTCCTCCCACTCCCTCTCCCCCTCCTGCTTCTCCCTCCACACACCCCCAGGGACGCTGAGACCCCTGCACCCGTGATGCTGGGAGCCAGCAACCCCGGCATCACTCTGACCCTGAGCTTCTCTTCCCCCTTCCTCCCCTTTCCTCCCCCTTCTAGCTCCCTCCTCCCAAGTTTCCCCCTCCCCTCTCCTCTCCTGCCTTCTTTCCCCAGTCTCACCCGAATTTCATTTCCCACCCAGTTTGGTTCAATAAACAGAGTTCAGTTTGTTTGTTTTTTTTAAAAAAAAAGCCCTGTCTTTATTTTCCATGAGGAATGGGGGGAAGGGAGGGGTAAGTGGAAGGATGTGAGGGAGGAGTGACACACAGCCCCCAGTGGAGTGGACCAGAAAGCACTGTTACTGGTCCTCCAGGTAGAAGCTCTCCCGCAGGGCCTCCCGGATGCGGACAACCCCCCGATGGGCCTCCCGCGTACAGGCTGGCCAAGTGCTCAGCCTCAGCCTCAAGGGCCTCCCCCTTCCGCTCACACACATTGTGCAGCACACAGCACGCTGCCACCACGTGCAGAATATTCCGCTCTGAGAGATCTAGGCGGGTGAGGAGGCATCTAAAACGGGCCTTCAGCCGCCCTAAGGCACTCTCGACCATGATGCGGGCCCTGCTGAGCCTGGCATTAAATGCCTGTCGGGAAGGGTTGAGGTGTCCAGTGTAGGGCTTCATCAGCCGGGCTGTAGGGGGATAGGCCGCATCCCCCAACAGGCAGACAGGCATGTCCACATTTCCGACCATGATGTGGCGGTCGGGGAAGAAATTCCCAGCGTGCAGTCTCTGGCACATGGAAGAGTTGCGGTAGACCAGTGCCTCATGTACTTTGCCTGACTAGCCAACATTAAGGTCCACAAAGTGGCCCTGGTGGTCAGTCATGGCCTGCAGGATCACTGAAAAGTATCCCTTCTGGAGGCCTGGTGGTCCGGGACACGGATAGGGTTTTGTGTCCCGTCGATAGCCCCTCCGCAATTGGGGAAGCCCAGGGCACCAAACCCCTCGATGACGGCATCGACATCGGCCAGGCGGATGATTTGGCAGAGCAAGTCGGTGTTGATCACCCTGACCACCTGCAGGAGGACACACAAAGCCCGACAATCACAGGGGCGGCAGGGTGCCTGACAGTTCCCCCCTTTCCCCTCTAATCCCCTGCTCCCCCACGCACCAGGAGCAGCCCCCAGAAATCCTGGCCATTGCAGGCAGGCCTTTGTGAGGCTGGAACAGAACAAACCCTCCCGGGGAGGGGACTTACACCACCTCCACCCAGCCCTCCCCCTAGGGCAGCCCATTCCCTCCTTCCACCCCCCTCGTGGGACAGTCACCCAAGATTGCCATACCTGCATGAGCACAACCCTGACGGTGGATCTCCCCACGCCAAATTGGTTCCCCACGGATCGGTAACTATCCGGCATGGAGAGCTTCTAGAGGGCAATGGCAACACATTTGTGGAGGGGAATGGCAGGCCTCATATGTGCGCCCTGTCACCTCAGAGCAGGGGCAAGCCACTCGCAGAGCTCCAGGAAGGTGTCCTTCATCATGAAGTTCTGGATCTATTGTTGGTCTTCCCAGTGTTCCAGGACTATGTGGTCCCACCATTCGGTGCTGGTATCCAGACGCCAGATGCAATGCAGCACACCCGTGTCCAGGTGCTGCAGCCACTCCTCCACATACCCCAGGAGGGTTTGGAAGAAGGCCTGGGGGGTTGGGTTGCTGCAGCTTCTATGAAGCAGCCTGCAGAAAGTGCTGCCAGACTTGCAGCAACATGTCCAAGAGCAGCAGAGTGCGCAGGGGCAGCTCCAGCTCCATGTTGGAGAGTGCTGTGGTGTCCTGAGTGAGGGCAACCAGAGCACGCAGAGAACAAATGCTTTGCTGTCCCTCAGCGAGGTAGGCAAGCAAGGAGGGAAACCTGAGAACCAGCTGTCCGGGGGGGGGGGGGGAGTGAGGGTCCCTTTAAGCACGAGCCTCAGATAGCCTCAGGCAGCAGCCACACAAGGTAATTCCTGACCTGATGCCCTGCCAGAACTGGTTCCGGCCAGCCTTAAATGTGATTCAGTGTCCAATCACTGTGGATAAGCTATTTCGAAATAGCAAAACGCTATTTCGAAATCCATTTTGTGTGTAGACATGTTATTTTGAAATAAGATATTTTGAAATAACGCTGCAGTGTAGACATACCCTAGGAGGCCTCTTGCAGCTCCCCAGAGTGCTTCCTGGGGCTCTAAGAGGTAGCCCCATTCACCTTAATGGAGCCCACCTTGGACTAATTTTGATGCTTCCCTGTCATGAGGACACACTAGTTCAAATTCTTTGAATCAGGAGTTCTTAAGTCAAATTTAGCAATTTTGAAAGTTTCCTATTGTAGACATGGCCTAAAATGACTTGCTGATATCACAAGGCAAAGGAAGTTGTGTCTCATTAATGTCTTATGAGTTCTAAGAGCATGTCAAAGTAATGGATGAAGGAAAACCAACTGACTATTTAGACTTCCAAAAGGCCTTAACAAAGTCCCAAAAAACCAAGCTGCTTAAGAAGCTTAGCAGGCAAGGTGTGAGGGGCATAGTATTATCATGGAGCAAAACCTGGCTAAAAGACAGAAAACAAGGAAGATGAAATGATACCACGGCAAAAACTTAACAGCAGTGATTCTCTGTGGTATGTTAGGTCCCAGATTGTCTAATATATTAATGATATAGAAAGAGGTGAGCAGTGAGATAGCTAAACTTGCAGATTACCTCAAGATACAGTATTTCCAACCACAAAGTGTTCAAAAATCATACCCCAAAATTGTAAGATTAGCCTGCCAGTTATGAGACCTACAAAAATTATATTGCGGGTTTTTTAAATTTCTGAACTCTCCCTGCCTCCTTTTCCCCTGGGGGTGTCTGACAAAGCTAGTGTTGCCAACTCTCCCAATTCTGGCCCATGGTGCAGAGGCTATCACTCCCACATCTGCCCAGTAATTAATTCTGATCCCAACCCCCACATCAGTGCTGTCTCTCCACCTCTGAGTTTCACCTCTGTTCTGCTTGCAGCTCCAGGACTCTTCACACACACCCCCACCCAAATCAGGTCATTCCAGGCAGGGAAAGGGGAGCAGAGTGGCTCACGCACGAAGGAGAAAGAAGAGGGACAGCTCGAGTAAGGAGAGAGAAGAGTTTGGCTGCCTTTCCCCAGGAGGTGGGGCAGTGGGGAGGATAGTCAGATGTTAGTTTCTCCCAGCTTCATTTCTTGCATCATCACCGGACTGGACCCAGCTCCAGCCAAACTTGGCAACATTTAGGTTATTTAGGTGGATCAAGACCCAAGATGAACTTCTCTACAGTTAAGTAGTGCTCAAGTGGCCACGTTTGAAGGGATGAGACTCACTTTATGTAACTGGTGGTCAGTCTGCTGCTCAGTTGATTTTGGTCACGATCGCATTTTACACTCACTAAGGCTATGTCTACACTGTGTTCTTTTGAAGTCCCCTCGAGCCCTTTGTTTCTATTATTCTAATCTGAAGGCATATCTGCTGAAGACAAGAGAATTGAGCACTGTCCAGCTAACCAGCTCCCTTCAGAGAGAGAGAATTACAAGTAGAAGTTTTTATTTTTTCTGGTTTCATTTGCTGACAGGAAGGTATAACCCCCACTGACTGGGCTGGTCTTCATTACAGTGAAGAAACCTTTTTCCAGAAAAAAAAGGAATGGATGCATGCCTTGGTTTCTTACTGGAATTTCTGCAACAACATTTTCCATCTTCTCAATCTAAACCTTCACACTCACCACTCTAGTTAAAATCGGAGGTAAAAAGCTGCACACAATTACTTTTATTCATCTAAAAAAACTTGTAGACAATTGAGAATATTCTTAAGCACTACACTGACACATTACCTGTTTACATGAATTACAGCTGCTGCTCAAATTAAGGCTGAGGTATTGCTTTCTTGTTTAAAGGTTGACTATTCTAAGTTCTCTAAAATCTGCATACTTACTTGGAATGCCTTGAAATTTGCTGTGCCTCCTGGAGTAGGGGTAGTAGTCCAAATCTGGAATTATTTGAGCAAGCTATTTCCCAAGATATACTTTTCTAAAACCAGCATTTACATAATTACCCTGTTTTTTAATACTTAACAGCAGGCTCCAACACACACATACTATAAAAATGCTTTTGCAGACACAGGACATTGAAGAAATAAAGCACATGAGCATTTTAAGACAGAATCTAACATCTTCAGTTTGCAAAATGTGTGTTTTGGTCAGGTGTACTCTAAAGAAGCCATTTACTCCTATACTACACTCAAAAAGGAATCTACCCAACAGAAAAGTTCACACTTTTAAAATTGTATAAACTCTTCACCTCCTTTTATAATTCTTTGTATTTACCTAGTAGTTTTCATCAGTAACCCATCACTGAACCACAGATCATTCTCATTTTTGTTAACCTTTGCATCACCCTTACTAAACCATTTCCAGTGGCTATTGTCCACTCCAAAGGGCAAAGTTAAGGTTACATTGGTCCTTCTCTGTATTTCCTACTTTTCAAAATTTTATGTTTTAATTACCTTAACTCTTAATTTCCAGGTTTTCAGAGGTCTGAGTTTAACTATACTCATCATTCTAGAAGGGACAAAATATCACTAGGCAACTTCAACTCTGCATTAACTAAGTTTTTGTCTGTGAGAATACAGACACAGGACACTTCTCTTACAACTCCTGCCCTGACTCAAATCTTAGAAGTCTTCTTGTTTCCTCTCAGACAATGTTTAAAAATGAGGCATTTTTCTCATCAAGACAAATATGTTTAAATCAAAGCATTGAAAACTAGGGGTTTGGTGACATACTGATTTTATCATCCTTTTCCTCTCTAGCACTGCCATATGTACAGGGGTACATACTACACAAATGTGTTTAATTTCAACCACTACTGGGAAGCTCAGAAGACAGGCCAAGCACTGACTGACTACAGAGACTTAATTACAGGACTCTCTCACCCATAAAAGCTATCTTCTTCAGGGATTGGGGCAAGTTGGGAAGGCACTGGGGGAATACCATGCAGTCAATGCTATTCTTGCATTGTTGACAGGGTCAGGATATAACTCTTTACAACTGTCGAATGTGTCTCTTAAATGTAGTACAAATACCTCAGTTGCATTTTACCTGTTTTATATCGGATTTTTAAAATAGTTAGACTTCAAATACTATGGAAAGAGGCAAAGCATGGATGTGGTCTGCTTTGAAGTGTTCCTAAGGATCTGGATGGAGCTTTCATTAGCTATATTATAAAAGCAAATATTCTGGTAATCAGACCCATGATGGAATGCATCTTTGTCAATTTAAGTTCCTTCCTTTAGGTTTTAAAATTAGAAATACAATTTGAGTCTACAGCTGTATGAATGTGAAAGCATTTTGATGGATTGAAAAATACATTTCACTTGGAGAAAATGATATTTTTCTTGGAAAGACTACTCACAGGTTGTATGCATTGAATTGTACTACAGATATGTGTCTTTTCTAACCACTCTCCTAAACAGTGAGATATATCTTAAAAAAATGTGACTTTTCAGTCTTGAAACAACAACTGGAAAAGGGTTTGGGTTTTTCCTTTTTAAGAAAGCTACTCATCTTCTGTGATATTTTGAAGTCAGATCTGAAACCAATTAGCTGGATAGGAAAAAAAGATTGTATCAGATGCTATAAGATGTATTTTTAAGTGTCTATTTAAAAAGGGCTTTTTAAATTTGCATAAAATACATGAACTCTCTCCAAACAAATACAACTTTTTCTTTAGTATCACTAGATTAGTTTACCAGACTCAAGAATCATGTAGGCCAGAAAAGATAATAAGCCCCCTTTCATCATCCCTGCCCTTCCCACATGCAACATAGCTGGCCCTGATTGTTGTTGATCAACATTCTCAACCTCACTAAGTTGCATCCTTGCCAAATTGTGGCTTGGACTTCTTTAAATGTTTCCCCTGTAACTATTAGTACTCCAAAAACATTCACTGTCTGTTCCATTGTGTTCTATTATGCCTTGCTTGTAACTTATACTAATGCCATAAAAATAGGATCTAAGAAAATGCAATCAGCTGAAGATCAGCATTAAACATTTCTTCAAAACAGGGGTTTTAAGTTCCAACTGCAAGGATGGATTTCTTCAGAGCAACTGTTCAGTAGAAAAAGGACATTAGAAATGTGGGGGGGGGGGGCTCTCTTGTGAAGGATCACAGTTTCTTCTTGGGACTCTTCCCTGTTCAATGTGAATTTGAGGTCATTTAGGGGTGTGTCTACACAGCAAAATTATTTTGGAATAATGGCCATTATTTTGAAATAACTATGCGAGCATCTACACAGCAATTGCATTATTTCAAAATAATTTTGAAATAACAGATGGCTTATTCCAACTTCTGTAAACCTCATTCTATGAAGAATAACACCTATTCTGAAATAGCAATTTCGAAATAAGGCCTGTGTAGATGTTCCACTTCTGCTATTTCGAAATAGCCCCTCACTAGGGCCATTCTAAGTTATTCCTCCTGGGGCTCTAAATCAAGATAGTATGTCTACATTAGGGAAGCCTGCCTCAGACTAATTTTGAGGCTTCCCTGCAGTGTAGATGTGCTATTTTGAAATAAGCTATTTCAGAATAACTATTCTGGAATAGCTTAATCTGAAATAACTGTGAAGTGTAGACGTAGCCTAAGGGTATGTCTACACAGCAGTGTTATTTTGGAATAACTGATGTTATTCCAAAATAACATTGTGCGCCTCTACACTACATGCCTTTATTTCAAAACGATGTTGAACTGGAGGACTTCTTACTCCGACTCGTGGTAACCCTCATTTCATGAGTAAGGGAAGCTGAAGGAAGAGTGTTCTTCCTTCGACTTCCTGCAGTGTAGACAGCACCAAAAGCCAAATTAAGCTATATTGACTTAAGATATGCAATTGATGTAGCTGAAGTTGCATATCTTAATTCAACTTTAGCCCTGCTGTGTAGACGTACACTAGATGAAATTCTGAGGTATTTAGAGTTGTAGTGGAATCTTTACATTGATGGTATTCTGCTTTACATTATCTATACCCTGTAGTCTCTCTGCTTTCCTAATACCCAGCAGGAGATTGAAGCTTGGAGAACTTTCTGGGGCACAATCTAGAAAAAAGAAGATGCTGGCATGTGAAAGTCAAAGAGGTTTTGTCCATCTTTTGCCAATAGATGGCAATCGGGAAGTCCTGTTAGATCCCATGACTGTTCCTAGCATCTTAAGATAAAAGTTCTGGCCTGGGGTTCATTTCTTCATCTGCGGTTGACCAAGAAATTGCAGCCTTCTTTCTCTTTCAAACCTCTATTACTTCCAGATTAGACTTCAGCAATGTGATATACTTTGGGATATCCTTCAAGACCATTGAAGAACTTCTTGATGTTGCTTTATGATGCAAAGCTTAGTTTAGATGTTGATTACTGTAATTGCAGAAGTCAGCTGGGGTACTTCTGTCTTCAGCCCAAAAGGGGTTCTTCTCTTGAAGGCTTACAGCTGGGCAGTGCCAAAAGACAGATCCCTAGCCATGGAATTTGCCCCTTGTTGCAGTCTGTCATCCCAACTTTTGCAACTTAGGGACAGTAAGTATGGTTCATCAGTTTTTTGATGTTCCAATCAGGGTTTTTTCCCCAAGCAGCAGATGTGGTAGCTATTAAAATGAATGTTTTATTGTGTTTACTATCAGCAAACATATAGTTTTAAATCTAGCAAGGTGACAAGTGCTAACCTGGCTCACGGGTAAATAGCCTGTAGCTAGATTTGAGGGTTGATAAAAAGGATATACAGATCAATTTATTTTTCTAGGACTGACAAAGGTAGACCTTCAGGGACCATGCTGCTGTCTACATAGATTTTACACTACAAGGGACTTGATAATTCAATGCAGACACTTAATATTGCCAAAGCTCTTCTAGTCCCAATATGTGTCTGCAGAGAAACACTTGTGATTTCTCATCAGTTAGGACTAAGGATGTTAAAATGAGGTTAATTGACTAGTCGATGGAATTTCCATCGACTAGTCGATAAGCACTTCCGCATTCCTCTTTTGAAATCTACAAGAGCCCCGAGGAATGCAGAATACCGCGTACAGTCCAGAGCCAGCGGGGAAGTCCCAGCGGGGGCTCTTGTACATTTCAAAGGAGGAATGCAGAAGGCCATGTACAGCCCGGGGCCAGCAGGAAGTCCCACTGGTGAGCCTGCTTTGAAATGCACAAGAGTCCCCAGTAGGGGCTCTTGTGCATTTCAAAAGCCATGGAGCCCAGGGTCAGCGGAGGAGTCTCAGTCCCCCACTGACCCCTGGCTACATGCTACGCTTCATGCTGCTAGGAGCCCAGAGTCAGCTGGGGACTCCCCAGCTGATCTTGGGTTCAGGGAGTCCACAGCTAACCCCCAGGCTCCACGGCTGCCCCTTTAAAACACCACTTCTGTGCCTTTCAAAGGGGCAGCTGCTGCACAGATGATCTGCGGATCAGCTGTGCAGCAGCTGCACCTTCAAAATGCCACCTTGGGGTTTCAAAGTGGCAGCGCCACTATGTGGCACTGCCACTTTGAAGTTCCCCTTCCACCCCCCCGCCCCACTGCTGCCTCTCTCTCATAGAGCCAGTGAATTCAGTAATAAGGAACGTAAATTCTGACAGATAAAATGTAAAATGGAAAGTCGCAGGGCCAAGAGGGAATATGAACACCTAATTGCCAAAGCTAATCAGCAAACAAGGAATTATTTAATATATCAGAAACTGGTAGCTTATAAAAAGGTCAGTAGGTCTGCTAGACTACCATAGAATTAAAAGAGACAGCTCTGGGAACTTAGTGACATTGCTGAGAAACTCAATTGTTTTTGCCTCTGCAGTCACTGTAGAGAAATTTTGAAAGATACCTGCCTGCCCAGACTTATTTTTTGTAGATAAAGATGGGTCATTGTAAGAAACTGATCTTACAAAAGATGCTGGAACAAAATCATCATTTAAAATGCAACAAGTTACTAGGACCAGATGGTTGATATTCAAGAATTCTGAAGGGACTTAACAATGAAATGGCCGAACTGCTAACAAAAATTATATATAATTAAAATCAAATTTGATAGTGGACAGAAAGGTGGCTAATATTTTATTGCGTTTAAAAAGGTGATAGGCATGTCCCTGGGAACTACAGATGTTTTAACTTTACTTCAGTACTAGGTAAATGGATTGAAATAAGAGTGAAAAAGAGAATTATAAAACTCCTTGCATGAACAAGTAGACACAAACCAACATAACCCCAGCTCTCAGGCAATGCGCTAGCAGCGGGGTTGGGAACTGTGAGCCCTTTCAACTGCTTCTAGTTAAAGGGCTCAGACTTCCCTTGGGGAAGGCACAAGCACTTTAAATAAAAGCAGTTGAAAGGGCTTGCAGCTCCTGGCCCTGCCCCTTCTGGGGTGGCCCACAACCACTTCCAAAATTTGTGAAGTGGCCCCCCTTCAAAAATTATTGCCCGCGTCTGGTTTGAAGGAAATCTCTTTTTAAAAAAAATAGGTCTAATCTCTACCCATCACGTAAACACTCTATTCGATTGTTAGCTTAAAATACCATTGGGGGAGGACCACACTTTTCCCAGAGGAGATAAAATACCATCAAACAAGTAACTGTGAGGTACAGCTCTCTATAATGGGGTGGGCAATAATTTTCGTGGGGGGAGGTGGGTACTTCCTGAATTTTGGTACATGGTTATGGGCTGGCTCCAAGCCTACCAGAAGAGGTGGGGCCTCAGGCAGAAGGGGTAGGACTGGGAGCTGCAGAGAGAAAGAGTGTGTAAGTATGAAAGAGACAGTGTGTGTGAGAGGCAAACTTTGAGACAGTTTGAGTGTGTAGAACAGAGAGTGGGTTTGGCACAGAGATGGAAGAGTGTGTGTGGCAGTGATTTGTGTGTGTGCGGGGGGGGGGGTGAGAGAGACAGTAACAGAGAGAATGTGAGCTAGCTGCTGCTGGGTATGTTTCTGAGAGAAGCCAAGTGCTGTTTCTTTAAGAAAGGGAAAGCTGCCTGCTGTCTTCCTCCTCTCCTGCCCTAACGAGATAGAGTCTGGGGGCGGGGAGGGGGGCAGGGAGAGAGAGTGAGCATGAGCACTGAAATCTTAGAAACAATGCACTGCCTCAAACAATGCACTGCCTCCTAAGACAGGCACTACTCTACCATCCATGCTTCAGATTGGAGCAGCTCTGCTGTGTCTCTCCGTCCCCAACTCCTGCTCTGAAGAGATGAGGTACAGGAGCAGGGGACACCATGACTTCAACATTTCCCTCTTCCCCACTCTACACAGGTAGTGGGAAACTACTGAGAGTAATTCGGCTGCAGGACGAAGCAAGGTGGGGGAGGGGCAGTTGAACACACACTGCTGGCTGTAAGTATGCACCTCAACTAATCAGCTGGGCAGGCCGGAGAGAAATGCTTGGCAAGCCAAATCTGGGCCCAGGGCCTGATTTTGCTCACCTCTGCTCTATAGGAACAAGTGAGGAGACGGGGAAGGTATAAAACATATCAAAATGTCTGCTGGCATAGAGTATCCATTCTACTTGTTGACACAGGTCTGAAAATTTAGGAAACTTTCAGTGTTACTGTGCAATTCACAGTAATATTTATGGAGTGTCCAAAGACCAAAAAGGGGTCACCTTTTCAAAGCTAGTAAAACATGGTCTGCCAGAAAATTCTGAGCAAAAATGCTATTAAATCCCATCAAGACTGTGAGAAGCCATTTCATAAGAATCTTACACTGGCTATGAACAAACTCATTAACGGTGTTTGTTCAAGGCGGTCATAAACAGATGTAAATCATTAAAGAAATTAACAGCCTATTGTCACGTCAGTAAGGAAGCACATAACAATATCAAATCACTCAAAGTGGGCAGTCACTTAATGAAAAATGTCCTAATGAAAAATGTCAATTTATGTTAAATTGATATTTATTTTTATTTCAGCAAACACGTTTATTTCTTTGATCAAGTATTTCTCATTTGTTTGCCCAAATATGAGAGTGTTAGTAATTTGTCCGAATTACCATTCTGAAACATCAACTAATATGGTCAGCATAGAAAACCCACATTTTTCTCTGATATTGCTCTTTTATCCCTAGCTGTTACTAATAGATCAGTTCTCTTGGGCACTAATTATTTGAAACAAAAAGTATTTCACTGATGCTACATATTTAAGGTTTCTTAATCTTAACAGCAAAAAAATCCAACTGTACTTCAATGCAAGTCTGTGGCAATTACATCTATTAGTTCACCCTAGATATGACATTTGTGCTGCAGTAAACAACATGTGCAAGTCATTTTTTCTTTTAAATAAAAGCTAGCAGCTGTTCTAATTTTTTTATTCTGCATTATTGATTGCCAATTTACATGTATCATTTTTATTGTTAGCTTTTAAACTTTGTAATGCTGCACATAAATTGAAAAGTATATATATTTATATAGCGCAATGTAGTAAACAACAAATACTACAAGCTGTAGATTTTCACCTTTCAAATATTTAAAACAATGAAAGCTAATAAAGATTTTACTAACTAGTAGGTTTGGCAAAATAAGTTTCATGCTATAAAGATGGATCAAAATATGACAAAATGTCTTAAAATGTTTAAAGCCCTCTTGCTGGCATAGTCTCTCATATATATGTACAGAATTAAATATCTCTATTTGCTTTTGATATTTAGGAATTTCCAAAGAGTGCATTTTGATGAAAGGAAGACTTTGAACATACAAACAAAATTGGGAAGTTATCTTCTAATCAACAGAAATCTAAGTCGGGCTTAGCTTTCAAAGTTCTTTTTATAAATACTTCTTTGTACTTCCAAATTTAGGTCCTGCTTTAATTAGTGCAATTGATTCTTTAGGTTGTCGTTGCCACAGCAAAGTTTCTCTCCCCACAATGAAATGAAAATTTCCATTTTTCTTAAATAAAAGTTTAATGATACTTTGGTTAAAGCTAAATCTTCTCTAGAACTTGGGTTGCCAAGATACCTAGAAAGTCACAGCACATAATTAACAAATGTGTATTAAATATATAAAATGAATTATTGCAACTGAAAATTGAAATCTTGAACTTTAAAACAGTCATTAAGCAGCAGCTAAGCTTAGGGTTGCCAGATGGTTTAACCAAAAATACAGAACACCACCCCCCTCCCTGCAAAAAAATAACACCAGGAAAAAAATTCTGTTGAGAAAAGAAAAAGGAGGAGACCAAAGTTATTGAGCCAAAAAAAAAAAAAAAATTAAAAATTAAAAAATCAGCATGGCCCCTTTAAGAGGCTTTTTTTTTTTTGCCAGTGGCCATTTTGTTTTTCTGCTCCAGCCACAAGACAAGCCCCTGCGGAACCAGGTAAGTGGGGGAGGGGGCCGGGGGGGCCTGGCGGGGAGTCCAGGGGGCCCAGTAGAGGGTTGAGGGGGGTCCGGGGGCTGGGCCCGGTTACTGAATGTGTCGTAGCCTTGCCAGGTGTCCGGTATTTTCGCCTCCTGGCGGGGGGGGGGGGGGGGGGAGGGAAATAAGAAAATACCAGACATTTTAGGTGTCTCGTACTTTCTGAATTTTTTTTACTGGACAGGATACGAAAATACTGGACGGTCCAGGTCAATACTGGACACCTGGCAACCCAAGCTGAGCTACATGAAAAACTGGTAGTAGCATAAATGTCAGAACTACAAAATTTCCAAGAAGCTTAAAAACTAGGTTTGGCAGAATTCAATTTATTTTAAATGGTGAAAGTTAAAATCTTTACAAACTTTAAAACATAACTTGTCAACATCATATGTGAAAATGTACAAATATTCTTATATAACACATCATACCTAATTTTACTATTGAATTGTTAGTCTGTAATAATTCAATTCAGAATTCGAAATCACTGGGGTTTGAGTCTAATAAGTTCTCAAGTAGCACTTTTCTTTCTTTGCCTATCTGTACATTTTGATTATCATTGACAAGGCATTTTATTTTCATTGGGCTTGTTTGTAAACAGCGAAAGAGACATTAACCAACCTTTATCAATATAAAACTAACCCTTCTTCCAAGCCTACTTATATAACATGAAAGAACTACTTATAAGTTAAATGACATTTTCTTTTGTACTAATAATGCCATTGTACTAATCAATCATTGCTTTATAAATTCTTCTTTAAAGTAGTCTGCCTTGTTACAAATTATTTGTGAAAAGTCTTTGTCAAGTGCATAAATCATCAGGAAGGTAAATGAGATACACATTAAGAGTTGCCATTTCACTTAGTTTTATCTACCTAAGTTCCTGCCAACAGTTTGTTTATACTGTGATAAATGAGTCATGTTTATTTTTATTGAACACTGGTGATAAAACTGTATTGCAGACAGTTGCACAGATGAGTTTTTAATTAGGGCTGTCAATTAGTGGGCATTAACGCCTGCGATTAACGCAGGGCAGAATTAATGCATAAAAAAAAATTAACTCGCATTAATCCCAGAGGTCGGCACACCAGCATGAGCTGCTCCAGAGGCCGTCTCTGGTAAGGCGCAGTCATGCAAACCGCCACCAAAGGGCGCACAGAAAAATGAAGCAGCCAGAAAAGAGGGGGAAAAAACCTGAAGACGTGGTTCCAGCTCCAACAGAGAAGTAAACAAGAAAAGTAAAGACCCTGACACCCGTCCCTCTCCCCTCCCAGGTGACCATATTTTTAAAAATAAAACAGACTGGGGGTGGGGTGGGAGTGGGGAAGGGGTTGCCCAAGCTGTCATTCTCCCCCTACCCCACCAGCAGGGCTCAACCAAGCCACCCTCTTTTTGTCTCCTGGGGCTGGGACTGACCGTCCCCACACATCTGATTCTGGGGCTGAGTCCCCTGTCCCAAACTCTGCACTGCCCATGGTGGGGTCTAACCCTCCCCTAAGCTTGGGGGCTGACCCCCACCCCTGAGCCTTATGCCACCTGCAGTTGGGGGCTGAGTCCCCCTCCCGAATTCTGCACTGCTCACGGCAGAGTCGACCCCCCTCCAGCCCTGTGCCGCTCGCAGCTGGGGCTGAGCTAAAAAAGGACTCTTTTGAATAGGACACAAATATATTGATTATATAGAAGAATTTAAATACAGCTTTCATGATAGAATTTGCACTACAATTCTTCGGTGAGGTGAACTGAAGTTATTTTTTAGTGTAAATGTTTTGTAATAAAAAATAAAGTGAGCACTATACACTTTGTATTCTGTGTTGTAACTGAAATCAATGTATTAGAAGATGTAGAAAACATCCAAAATATTTAAATAGATAGTATTCTTATTTTTTAATTGCACAATTAAACGTGATTAATTTTTTTTAACCACTTGACAGCCCTACTTTTAATGCAAGATATACTTTATTGCATAATGCCCCCGGTTTAACAGAACTACTGTGATACTTCTCTTCATTTGCGTAGCACAGAGTTGAGCAAAGAACCCAAAATGGTGTGATTTTAAATTTTCCCCTTTACAGTGATCCTGGAAAAAAAGCTGCGGCAATTTGAAGCTGCCCAGAAGCAGCTCTAAGGGCCCGTCCACACTGCAGCGGGGAGTGTACTGTCCAGCCTGGGTAGACAGACACAAGCACATTAAAAATAGCAGTGTAGCTAAGGTAGCACAGTCAGAAATTCAGGCTAACAGCCTCAATACAAATCCACCCTGACACTAGGGTATGCACGTACTTGGTCATCCAGCCCTATCACACATCAGATATGGACTGCATGTAGAGCTTCCATCCCAGAGAGGCATATGACGTGTTCTCCTAAATGCAGTGTAGAGTTAGCTGTAGTGGTCCCAGGATATTAAAGAGACAAGATGCATGAGGTAGTATCTTTTATTGGACCAACTTCTGTTGGTGAGAGAGAAAAGCTTTCCACCTTACACAAAGCTCTTCTTCGAATGTGGGGAAGGTATTCAGAGTTCTCCCAAGACAAATTATAAAGAGGCCTATCAGATCAACCTTGGGGAACATTCACTATGCAGTTCTTCCTGTGGGAATGGAGGTTTGAGGGACATAGTAAAATAAAAAACTTAAAATTGCATCCACTAAAAAAAAGCAAAATGTTTCAAGTACTGCACCTGCTCCTATGATCACAATCTTGTTTTTATGATCACCTTTTTGCTATGTAAAATGTTTCTCCCCTGCCTTACTGTGGGAAAGACCCACACAAATAGCAGGAAAAACTGATTTAACTAATAGACTATAACAGGGCTCGCCGAACCGTGGCGAGCCCTGCTCGCCAGCCGCGCTGTCCGGCGATCTGCGCATGCGCAGATCGCCCGAACCCAGCTCTTCCGGGTTACAATCTACTTGCCACGGGCGAGTAGACTGTATAATTTGTCGAGCCCAGGACTGTAAATATGGAAACAGATTATGTACAAAGAATCAAAGTAAATAAAAAGGAAAGATCAGAGGAAAATATATTTTCACTAATCTTTCAGTAACCACAATCTTGAGCATTGCTTACAATAGTAACAGGCAAAACATTCTCAGAAGGAAGTGTGATTAAGTCAACACAGTCCTTTCTGTACTCTCTAGTGCAGTGGTCTCCAACCTTTAAAGCACACGATCGCTTTTTGAATTTAAGTCAGTCCAGGATCTACCTCAAACCTGAAAACCCTTGCCCTGCCCACTTTCCCTGTGGCCCTGTACCTACACCACCCCTTCTCCCAGGCCCCACCCTGCTCACTCTGTGGAGATGGGGGCATGGAAAGGGGGACACACCCTGACATCAGCATCCCCTTCTTCCACCCTGCACAGCAAGCAGGAGGAGCCTCGGGCCAGCTCCAAGACAGAGGGCAAGAGCAGCACAGCAGTGGGGGGGAGGGAGAGGCAGCTGAAGACAGCCTCCCAGCCAAACCAGTCAGAATCAGCTGTCAGAAGCTCCAGGATATACCAGTAGATCCCAATCTACTGGTTGGTGACCATTGCACTAGTGGCTAAATACTGGGCTGAACAGTATTATTTCCCAAGGAGGAATGCAGTGGGGGAGCCACAATCTCTAACAGTTACCCCAAAGCCTACAGAAGCAATCTCTGCAATTCCACAGGCTTCCTAGAACATGATTCGTGTTTCTCTTGGAGAAAGGAAAATGTATTAGGGACTCTGATATTTCCTGACTACCTGTGCTGCCTAGTCAAATCTTCCAAAGGATGAGAAGATTTTGGTGACATTTACCAAGCGATTGAAAAATGGTTGTGATCTGCAGTCAATGGTTCAAATAGGCATTATTTCCTGGTACGTATGAAGTTAACTTGTTTCACTTGTATGCATTTTAAATTTGGTAGAATTTTTACAAATCAAGATGAACATAAGAACATAGGAATGGCCATACTGGGTCAGACCAAAGGTCCATCCAGCCCAGTACCCTGTCTGCTGACAGTGGTCAATGCCAGATGTCCCAGAGGGAGTGAATTGAACAGGTAATGATCAAGCGATCTCTCTCCTGCCATCCATCTCCACCCTCTGACAAACAGAGGCTAGGGACACCATTCCTTACCCATACTGGCTAATAGCCATTTTATGGACTTAACCTCCATGAATTTATCTAGTTCTTTTTTAAACCCTGTTATAGTCCTAGCCTTCACAACCTCCTCAGGTAAGGAGTTCCACAGATTGACTGTGCGCTGTGTGAAGAAGAACTTCCTTTTGTTTTAAACCCGCCGCCCATTAGTTTCATTTGGTGGCCCCTAGTTCTTATATTAAGGGAACAAGTAAATAACTTTTCCTTATTCACCTTCTCCACACCACTCATGATTTTATATACCTCTCTCATATCCCCCCTTAGTCTCCTCTTTTCCAAGCTGAAAAGTCCCCGTCTCTTTAATCTCTCCTCATATGGGACCCGTTTCAAACCCCTAATTATTTTAGTTGCCCTTCTCTGAACCTTTTCTAATGCCAGTATATCTTTTTTGAGATAAGACCACATCTGTATGCAGTATTCAAGATGTGGGTGTACCATGGATTTATATAAGGGCAATAAGATATTCTCCGTCTTATTCTCTATCCCTTTTTTAATGATTCCTAACATCCTGTTTGCGTTTTTGACTGCTGCTGCATATTGAGTGGACGTCTTCAGAGAACTGTCCACGATGACTCTGAGATCTCTTTCCTGATTAGTTGTAGCTAAATTAGCCCCATCATATTATATGTATAGTTGGGGTTATTTTTTCCAATGTGCATTACTTTACGTTTATCCACATTAAATTTCATTTGCCATTTTGTTGCCCAGTCACTTAGTTTGGTGAGATCTTTTTTAAGTTCTTCACAGTCTGCTTTTATCTTCACTATTTTGAGCAGTTTAGTATTGTCTGCAAACTTTGTCACCTCACTGTTTACCCCTTTCTCCAGATCATTTATGAATAAGTTGAATAGGACTGGTCCTAGGACTGACCCTTAGGGAATACCACTAGTTACCCCTCTCCATTCTGAAAATTTACCATTTATTCCTACCCTTTGTTTCCTGTCTTAACTTTTTGGTGAAAATAGTAATTAGCCGAAACATGGCTATCAACCTCTATAATCAGGAGCTGGCTGCCAGCACATGTCCACTTGTATTATGATATACACTATAAAATACATTATTTTAACAAGATAAACATTTCTGATATATCAGCTCATCAAAAAGATTTTATTTGAAGCGATCACTCACCCTGAAATAAATATAATTACACATATATAAGAGACTGCACAGACACACCACATGGTTTAAATGTTCTTTAGTCTTTTGGATAAAAAAATTATAGTCATTCTATGAAGGTGGTTTTTCCAATAACACCACACATTTTAAATAGCTTACCTGAATATTCTCAACAAAGGTATCCAAAAGTGTAATAGGAATTTAAAATGTAGTTCTTATACAACATAATACTTGCTTTCATACATTAAAATATGCCTACTGACCTTTCAGAAATCAAATTTTGAAAGACTTAAAAGTATTCATTAATTTAGCCATAATAGAGATTTTATAACAGATACTAGTGATCTGAAAAAAAAATTCAATTATTACCAATCTGCTTCTAAATTTGCATTAACCTTCCATTTGAAGTTCATACATTGGAGAATGGAATCATCATATGAAAATTATTCTGAAACTGAATTCTTCATGAAGACTGAAGTAACAGAATGAGAAACTTTGTTACAGAATGCTTTAAAGGAAATGAAGGGATTTTACCATTTTACTTAAACAAAGAAAAGTCTTGTTGAATTCATTATTTTGGCAGATTCTATACAAGTTTCTGTGTTTCATTTTATTAAACATAATTCACAACAATTTAAACGAAGGGTATGAAATGAAAATGGAGAGGATTAAAGGCTGACAGTTCTAATATAGAACATGTACAATAATCACCTTTAACACCATGGTACTAAACAAGGAATGGCACAAACAGGATTAGAAACTAGGCATTTCCAACAAAGAAGCTTTGTTGCAGATTTTAACTGTTTTTCTAAAAAGGTTAGTTTTAACTTTTGGTATGCAATTCAATACTGTGTCTGCAACATGTAGTATAAAGTGTACAAGTCATCACAGCAAAATTTACATAATAATTGGCTTTGGTTCTGGTCTTCCATGGGCCTATTTACAAATCTGGGATAGGTAAACATTTACCTTGAAGTTCTATACATATGTTCAAACTTTAAACCTGTTTCAAATCAGAATAAAAGGATTTTAAATATACATCTTAAACCATTACAGTACATTAGCATATATATATATAATTAATATATATATATATATATATATATATATATATTAATATTCCTGTGGATCTCCATTGATAGCTATTCACCACATGGAAGTTTTCAGAAAAATCAAATATATTCTCCAAAACCTTGGTTTCCAGAATTAACTCCTTGGTGCCAGTTGTTTTGCATTGCCATAGCAGCTATCAGACTGGGAAAAATACAGTTCCTAGTACAAAAAAGGACTGATGTGCCTCAAAGTGGCCAACAATTTGGGGTATAACTTATCCTCTTATTGTGAGTGTGAGATGTGTTATTACATAAATATCATAGTGGGTAATTTCAAGTATACTTTGTCATCTCCAGTAATCAAACTCCTACATGTCTCCCTACTTCCTTTGAAATTTGTATTATGAATGGACATGCCAAATATGATCCTATTATAATTTTGGTTAAATTTTAATTTCCAGTGGTGGTTCCTCACATGCCTGTTGTCAATAACAGATTGTGCTCTTTGAAAAACTGACCCCAACACCAAAGAGTTAATGTTGCTGTTGCACTCCTGAAATAACTGAGTACAGCTAGTGTTTTTGACTCCTACGGCTTGTCTAACATTTCTACAACTAAGATAGAATAATTTTCTCTAGTTTAAAACCTACCTCAGAACCAATATGAACAAAGAGCTATAAAGAGAGCAGTTAGTCCTGTGACTCCTACAATTTCCAAAGTACTGTTTAGTTCATAATTAAGTTTAAAGAAAAACCAAGAAAATCTGCCAACAGGTACATAGCTTTTACAAAAGGCCTCTTTGTGATAAATTATATACAATAAAGAGTTCTCATTTCCTTAAAGTGCTACCATCAATATTGATTCAGAATCATCTATTGTTTCAAGAGGTCTTTTAGTACAGCACCAGCACTGGCATCAGGCAACACCGGCAATGGTGTAAAAGTAGGCAAGGCATCAGAAATAGGTTTCATAAGCAGATGCCCTGATCCACCAGCTCCAAGAGAAGTGGGGGTGATAAGAGGCACTGCTGCAGATCGTGGTGCCAAGAATGGATTTGCATCTGATCTTCTGCTGGTTCCTGAGCCTATAGTTTCTGAGATTAAAAGAACACATTAGAAACCATTCACAGTCCAGCAACTGTCTGCATTTGTGTAGAAAGCAAATTATTCTTCAACTGACTCATCCACTGCATCAAATTGAATCTTCTTGACCTAGACTTCAAGGCCTTTCACAACTCTGGATCCTCTCTAGTTATATGCTTTATTATTACATCTCACTCACAAAATTATACCCCAGCTTTCATCATCCATGTATCAACTTCTCACAATCTGCTCTTTTCTACAAAACGCTTGCCTATACCAGATTTTATTCAAGTCGTTTCAAATTTAGTATGAAAATTATCTGTCCCAGATGTAACTAGGACCCTACCAAATTAATGGCTGTGAAAAATGCATCACAGACATGAAGTCTGTCTAATGTAGGGAGGGACACAGGGTTGGGGAGTCCTACTGTGCACAGAACTTCAGCTACTAGTCCCAGACAAGCTGCAACATCCTTTGCCCCTGCAGAGGACACGCCTAGGGCAGTCAGACCCATCACTGGGAACCTTACGCAGCTGCAGGAAGCTACACTGGAGCTGTCTAGGAGTCCTGTTCTGAAGCCAGCACCATCACCAGAGTGCAGAAGTGAGAGTGGTATGATATGGAATTGCCACCCTTACTTCTGTGCTCCCATTAGTAGCAGCACAGAAGTGAGGGTGGCATCACCATGCCATTCTTACCATTGTGGTGCTGCTGATAATGGTGCTGCCTGTAGAGCTGTGCACCAATCCAGCAGCTACTACTCTCCAGCTGCCCAACTCCGCAGGCAGCGCCACCAGCAGCAATGCAGAAGTAAGGGTGACAATACAATGACCCTCCCTACAATAGACTTTCAATGCCATCCACAACCTGCTTGTGTAGTGATCCCCCCTGGTTACAATGCTGAAATTTCAAATTTAAATATTTAAAACTATGAAATTTACTATTTTAAAAATCCTATGACCCTGAAAATGAGGAAAATTTGAGAGGACCCTAGATATAACCAACCTTTTCCCTTTGTGTGCAGACATCAGAGGGGGAAGCGGGCAAAAAAAAAAAAATCAGGCTTATTGTGGAATCTCAGTTTCTACTACTACTCCATACTAATTTAATAAATGTTTTAAAGATCTTTTATCACATAACTGGTTCAAACTCCTATAAATACAGCAAGGTCACTCAAGTCCTTTTGCACTGGTATGGGATTTACATCCTTATCCTATGCTTTAAAACTACTTTCATAAGGTTTATCTCTGGCAACTGAAAACTTAGATACCAAAACAATTAAGGGATATAGGATGGGTGTCTGGTTTTATAAGGCAACAATATGGCTCCTAAAGGACCTCAGAACTTAGTTTTTCCAGACTAGGGAAATAGGCTTTTGCCAAATAAAATAGGGTGCCCGTCTATTATATTATAAATGACAAGAGCACAAAGAAATATAAAACCTAATTTAAGTTTATTGAAAGTATTGCTTTCAGAGATAAGCTCACATAACACATTGGAAATTCCTTATGTTTCTTCAATTTAGTTTACTATAAAAGAGTTATTTAAAACTTAATATTGTGGCTTGCAATTGTTGACATTTTAATTTAAACATGCCTCTATGTCGGGGTGGGCAATAATTTTTGATGGGGGGCCACTCCAAGATTTTGGAAAGGAGTGGCCCCCCCAAAGATTAATAGAGGAGATGCAGGGTCTGGGATGGAGGTTAGGCGCAGAAGGAAGCCTGGGGTAGGGACTAGGGTGCAGGAGGGAGACTGGAGTCTGGGAGGGAGTTGGGATGAAGCAGGTGGTTGTGACCTAGGGCAGGGGACTGGAGTGCTGGGATTTGGGATGTGACCTACGGTAGGAGGGGATTGTGATCTGGGGCAGGAGATTGGGGTGCCAGATCTGGGAGAGGGTATGGGTGTAAGAAGGGGACAGAGGGTTTGGGTATGTTGAGTGGGGGGAGGGCAGAGAGTTGGGGCAGGAAAAGACTGGGGTACCAGAAGCAGGCTGTGGCCAGGAGATTTACTTGTCAGCTGCCAAACTAGCCTGCCTGCCTGCAGACTTAAAATGTTTCCCAAACTGCCAGCTGCTTGCCTGGCCATGTGCTTCATGAATAACTGAGACCAAGTTGTGATTCTTCTTAGCTGCCTGTTATTCTAAGCAGCTCTCATTGGCTGGTTTCTCTAGAACCCAGCCAATGGGAATATGCTGGGGGCAGGACGGCTCCTAAAACTTCCCCCCTCCTCTCCAGTTGAAAAACAAACAAACAAACAAACAACAACAAAAAAACCCAGAGCCCTGCAGCCATGTTTCTGCACAGCGCACGGGGCTGCAGGGCAAGCTGGGGAGCCTTCCTGGGGCTCCCCGCTGCCTCCGCTGGCTGGATCTGGTGGCTTGGTGGGCCGGATCCGGCCCGCAGGCCGTATTTTGCCCAGGCCTGCTCTATGATCAGCAACAGCTGGCATCTAAAAATGAAGTCCTAAAAAGCACATTTAAAAAATACATTCCAGGTACAGAACATTAATTAATTAAATTAAGGACTTGATCCTGTCAGGTGCTGAGCATCCTAAACACACATTATTCAGAAGTATGTGCTCAATGTCATACAGGATCAGAATTTAAAGAAAAGTCAATTGATATTTTTGCACATATCTGCTAGGAAGTATTTCAAGCACAGGCATAATTATTAAAATATTCTGACTATCAACATGGAGAACAAATCAGAGATCCTTTCTCAGATCAAAAATCAATCTGCTAGTTTTAGCTTAATACTTAGGAAGTGAACTGGTGTTACACCTCACAAAACCACCACGAGCTTGGCATTGTAAGCTCAATGAGACCCAGGCTGAACAGCAGGTTATGCTGCAAATCAGGACTGGAGAGCACAGACATAACCATATGCAGGGAAGATTACCCACCATCTGTTTGGCTCTAGTTCTTGCTTTCACCATGAAAAGCAATATATACACTCAGAGATTAAGGGAATTTTTGGGAGATGGGAAAAAAACGGTATTTCTAAGTGGTCTAAGGTAGCTAGGAACTTAACTCTCATATGCCTTTTTAAAAATCTCATCAGACTGAAAACCAGAAAAGACATGCGCACACGCGCGCACGCACACACACACGCGCACACACACAGTGTCTCTTTCCCCTTACATTTAACACATAACTTCAAAATTTCCACTACGGCAGGGTGTTACCTGTAAGACTGCTAGAATTACAAATTCCTGTTGCTCCTAAAGGCTTCATGTCATGAACAGAGAGCTTGGGTAGGGGAAGGTTTGGACGTGATTCTGTTTCAAGGAACTTCACAAATAGTTCTGAAAAAGACTAGAAAGAATATTCCGAGTAATTAGAACATTTACAATACTTTTTATGCATATTCTAGGAACATCATTTTCTTTTATTTGTAACTGTTTCTGGGCCAGGATTTAGACTGAACTTGAAAAGGTCAGTATTGTGCTGCCAGAATTTTCCTAGCCCTGGGCCATGAGTCATCAGACCTTACAATTGGTGATCAAGGAATTTATTTGACATATGTAAGTTAACATTCAGTGACAGAGCAAAAATATAATTTAAAACTTTAATAGGTTTCAAAGATAACATTTTTACCTTCACCAAATTTCTGGAATTTCATGCTGCTACTCACAGAATAAGCAGTAGAACATGGACACAGAAAGAGTAGCATCTAAGGGCTCATCTAGACTACAGGGAACGGTCGAAAGAAGATATGCAAATTCTGTAGAAATTGGCATATCTTCTTCCGATACCACTTTCAAAAGCAGAGCTTTGGAAAGTGAAAGTAATTAAGACGCAGCTTTTTTTCAGTGAACCTCCCCCCTTGTCGAAAAGCCGCATAAACCTCCTTTTTTGAGGAAAAGTGGCTTTTCAACAAAGGGGGCGGTTCACCGAAAAAGCTGCATCTTAATTACTTCACTTTCGAAAGGGCGATCGGAAGAAGATATGCAAATTCCCGTAGAATTTGCATATCCTCTTTTGACCATTCCGCATAGTCTAGATACGCCCTAAGTTGCAACAACTTAATAATGTGGAGAAAATAATCAGATTTATTTTTAAAAGAACACCATCACTTTCTACGCTTTGTTTATGAGAGACACTATGCCATGGATATGGGAACAGGAACCGCTTCTGACGTCAGCAAAAACGTAAGACACAGACTTCCTTAGGAGAACAAGCATTACAGACAGAAAAATATTAACCTTCTTCTTTATGCCTGTGAATCTACTAAGACAATTTAAATTATTAGCAGACAGACACACTGGGAAAAACTCTCAGAGGGGTAGCCGTATTAGTCTGTAACTTCAAAAACAACAAGCGGACTTGTGGCACCTTAAAGACTAAGAAAAATATACAGGATCATGAGCTTTCATGGGAAAAAAGCACTTCATCAGATCAATTGGGAGTGGGAAAAACACTGGGAAAAACCTTTTCTGAATTAAATTAACTGACATTTACACCTTAAAATCACATCTCTGACTGGTAGCTTAGGCCATGTTTTCACTACCAAGAAGATTGACACCTGTCTATGTTCCCGAGTTTAATTTAGCAAGTCTAGTAAAGACCTTTTAAATCAAACGCTGAAGGTGCCCCCATTGATGCCGGTACTCCTTGATCCACAAGGAGTAAGAGAAGTCGATGGGAGCACTTGTTCCCTTCGGCCTCCTGCTGTGGAGGTAGTGCCGAAGGTGGAATTACGGTATGTCGATTCCAGCTATGCCATTAACTCAGCTGGAGTTGGGTATCTTAATTTAACCTTTGGGGTAAGTATAGACTAGGCCTTACTTTATTACTCTACTTCATTGCTTGTGTCATTTGAGTAGCCAGTATCCTCCCATACCCTTACAATTTATGATTAATGCTTTACATCAATTCAACATTTTTTATTCTGTGGAAAAGTGAACCCAAAACAACCCCAAAAGCATCCCACTTCCAAACCCTCTTACTCCTCACTGTTTGATTCTCAAATATGTTATATTCTGCTGACCACTAAGAAAGGCTCTATTCTATGGAATATGGTGTCATAATCACCACTTTATACAAGTTGAGTGGCTGTGTTCTCAAGAACTTCTGAACCTAAGACCAACAATGTATAGCATAGAAAAGCTAGGAATTCTAGCTTTCAAGTTAAAATTGAAGGGAGCATGAAGGTGCTTGGGGTAAGAGAAGGACAAAACTGTAATCAAAAATATTTCACAGTCTGATATATCCTGCTGAAGACTCTCAGCTTTCAGAAAACATATTTAACCCTCTAGGCTCTGAAGGTTCATACAATAAAGGTCCCTGGTGGACAATGATGTCTTAAGTCTCCAGAAGACTAGTAATATTTTTGTAGTAGCCAAACACTTAGCATGGACCTCAAACCAGTATGACTTTTAAGCTCCTGTTTATTACTGGTTTTAAACAAATTCAAGATCTATTATCAATAAAACCAACATTAAATCAAGCCCAAAATATCAAAACTAAACATGCTAGCATTTATATGGAACTGCCATGCAAATGTAGAGCATTGTATATTTAATCCTTACACTATTGAAAACAGATTGATTAGTTGGCCTTAATGGTGTGCTAGGGACACTTTTTGATCCAGCTCCTCCTCCACCAAGCCAACCAGTCACCCATCTGGTAACACCTTTTTGGTCTTCAGACAATAACTAGAGAGAAATAAAAAAAAAGAGAGAAATGCTGAAACAAAGAAAAAAAACAACCAGACAATCAACAAAAAGCAAGCAAACAAAAAATACCGTATGGGCTGGCTCCCTTACATTTGCTCACGAATTGCAAAGGGAACTGTGTCAGAACCTTATACTGAAATTGGAAAAGGTTTAGGAAAGGGCAACAAAAATGATTAGGGTATAAAACAGCTGTCATATCAGGCAATATTAATAAAACTGGGACTTTGCAGCTTGGAAAAAAGACAACTAAAGGGGGATATGATTGAGGTCTATAACATCATGACTGGTATGGAGAAAGTATAAAGGAAGTGTTATTTACTCCTCATAATACAAGAACTAGGGGGTCACCACATTAAATTAATAGGCAGCAGATTTAAAATAAATAAAACGAAATATTTTTCACACAACGCACAGTTAACCCGTGCAACTCCTTGCCAGAGGATATTGTGAAGACAAGACTATAACAGGATTAAAAAAAAAAAAAAATTCATAGAAGATAGGTCCATCAATGACTACTGGCCAGGATGTACAGGGATGGTGTCCCTACTCTGTTTGCCAGAAGCTGGGAATGGGTGTCAAGGGATGGGTCACTTGATGATCATCTGTTCCATTCACTCTCTCTGGAGCATCTGGCATTGGCCCCTGTCGGAAGACAGATACTGGACTAGATGGACTTTTGGTTTGACCCATTATGGCTGTTCTTATGTTCTAGATCTTCTTATTGACTTATTTATTGACAAAAACTTTAAAACTGTTCTCCAACTCTCTGAAATATTGTGTTGGTCTATAACCCTGTAACAATCCTGTTATGCTTAAATACCCTTTATACATGAGTTAAACTAGTTAGACGAAATAAACCTTCAGAGACTGTCACATTACAGATACTGTACTAGCAACCAAGTAAAGATCTTCCCTTCTACTACATCAACATATATCAGACAAGATAACATCCTGCCTCTATTATTCTATTAAAGTCACTGTGAGATAAAGAGGGAAATGCTGATCCTACTATAAGAATGAATACAGATGAGAGGCCAGTATTTTATATTTAGTAGTAGCAGAGAACAACATTCTGGTTTATTAATATCACAAATATACATCAAATGAAAGAGGAAATCTAGTTTTTAAATGCAGTATTACCTGATCTAGCTCTTCCTTTTTTGATCCCCAAAATACTTCCCATTAACCGTAAGACCTCATGACGCTTATTCTTTGGAGTATGAAAATGCCCAATGAAGAGATTTCTCATCAAAACCCTACAAAAATGAAGAGAAAGAGCTAATTAATTCATTCAGCTTTTACGGAACCCCCTGGTGTCAAAATATTAACTAGGGATGTTAGATAGTTTGTAATTGAATAGTTTTGTAACTGCATAAAATATTATTCGTTACATGACTCTGACAGTCCCCAGGGGTGGGGCTGGGCAGCCAGTGTGCTCTGGCCCCACTCCCAGGGAAGCCCCCTGCCATCCTATGCTGCTGCTTCTCTATCCAGCTCCCTGTGCAGACCGGCTCCACCTGCCAGCCTCCCGTGGACAGAGGCTGTTTTGCGGAAGCCTCCCATGCCTACCCCCCCGTGCTGCTGCCTCTGAAAGATGATCATCTGAAAAGAGGCAGCAGTGGGGCAGGAGGGGGGATGGGGCAGCCAGCTCCTGCCTGCCCTGCTGCCTCTGTAGCATGGATAGAATGAGGAGCAAAGTGACTATAAATACACCAATTTTAAAAAGTCACTTACTTGTCCACTTTCCCTTCTGTGCTGTTTATAAGGTTCATTAGCTTGTTTTGTGCATCTTCTAACATTTCTTGTTTGAGCTCACCTAGAGAATTAATATGTAATTTCACTGTAAATGAACTAAAATAGAAGACTTTAAGATTATATACACTTCAAAATCATATACAAATTTATGTTTTCAAAGAAAATGCATTGATATTATTAAAATAAAATATTTTTTTAAATAAAGATGATGTGTTTGGAAAGCGTTCACTTAATTCTGCTAAGGTTAAATTAACTAACGCTGGAAAATAAGCCCTTATGCAACAGTTCATGAGCTGTTTCAATACATTCTTTGTGCGATTTCAGTCCTATCTGAAAACTTATAGGCTATTGTCTACACTACAGGTTTTTTGCCGACAGAGAGTATGCTAATGAAGCAAAAACAAGCAGTGTAGACGGGTCCGTTTTGCGCAAAAGCTCCCTTTTGCACAAGATCTGTATACTTCCTTTTTTAAGGCATAAAGCTCTTGTGCAAAAGGGAGTTTTTGCACAAAACGGGCCCGTCTACACTGCTTGTTTTGGCACAAAAACCTCTTGCGCGCAAAAATTCTCAGGCAGAGAATATGCTAATGACAGCACAACAAATGCTAATGAGTGCTTCATTAGTCTACTCTCTGCTGGCAAAACCCTGTAGTGTAGACATAGCCATATAGTATAGAGCATGAATTCAGAAACCACTTAGGTCACCATACTGTACAAACCTACCCCACAGAGTCTACTGAATTAACCACAAATGACTATTGACACCCAACATGCTTGTAAATATTAGCACTTTTAGCCATATTCTCATGTTGGGAAATAGGTTTATTTGCATTTTTCAAGTATAATTTTGCACACTGCCAATTTGACACAAAACTGCAATGACTCTTATGATGTGCTCTGGTCTGTAACAGGAACAGTGTATCCCATCTGGTCAAGAGTGTGCTGCCTTTTTAGCTTCCCAGTGCATACAGTCCCATCCTTTCTAGGAGTTTGGTTTATTAAAACAACATCACAGTTCAACATCAAGTCAATGCAAAACAAACTTTCACTGACTCAAGCATTCCTTCCCAAAACAAAGGTACAGCTGTTCGGCCCTAAAGACTCTGATCAGTAAAGCTTCTATCTCTGCTTTCTGTAGAAATCTCCCACCACACAGTCCCATCTCTTTGGAATAGATGCTCCGGAAGTGGATTCTTCCTCTGGCCCTGGGTCATTCTTCTCACTCTCTTTAGCAACTTCATGCTGCCAGCACATAATTCAGTCACAGTCCCATGCTGTAAAGCAGGGTGTTAAACATGTGCATGCACCTTAGAACCAGCACACTTACACGGTCCATTTTACCGATAATACATATGATGAAAAGGAGTTATAGGAGAAACTGAAATGGCTTTTTAGAAGTATGAAAATTCAGTTTAAAAAGGTTGACAAACATCATAGATGCCATGAAACTTATTGAGATATGCAGCTGAGGGATAAATGAGAGGGACAAAGGCTGAGAGGTATATGGTTATGATTTGCAAATTAAATGTGTATCAATATTTATGGAGCTAAACTAAAACATTACAAAAAAGGACCATTAGCTGCTATCTTGAATTCCTACTGGCCAACTCCATATTCCAATTGGTTGCTGTGTTACAATACCCTGATCTGGTGAATATCAGTTGAGTGGAAATCATATGTAGAATGGTCAGCTACAGGGTATGAAAACTGGTTTTGTGATTGATACATTGAGTTACCAAGAACAATGATTCATTTCATACAGACCAAATAGGCACAGGTTTAGCCCTTTCGTTGTTATGATCATAATTTTTCCCCTAGCATCCATTTCTCTATGCATCTAATCTTACTATAGATTTTAGAAATGTGTCTATCTGTTCAAGAACTCCCTCCTAAACGGTAAGGGAAAGGTCAGGATTCGGTTGTGCCAAGATAATGAGATATGCCTGGAATTTGCTTCTCATAAAATGCAAAGAGAGGAGTCTGCCAGGAGGGTGTTATACTGCAGAAGGATCATAGCAGGGCAGCAAGAGGCCAGAGATAGGGTCCGAGACAGCTATAACCCCAGTAAGGCGCAGGGGTGGAGAAAGGGACAGCTATCTACCATATATTTCAGAGAGTTTGTCTGTCCCGCAATCTGGAGACATGCACACCTCCCCGGGCTGTGCCCTCCGCAGCGGCCATGGACAGGCACTTGACACCTGGCCTCAAGCTGCTGAGGTGAGACAGGGCTGGGGTTGCCCTCTCTTCCCGGGGCAGCCTGCATACTGAGTTCCTCATCCCCAGCCACCCTTCCCCCAAAACAATGATTTAAATGAAGAAAAACAAAACTTATTTGAGTTAAGAACATGAGCAACACTGGGTAAATCTAGTATTACATATAACTCAACTACTTGCCTTTTCTTATATACATACAACCACCTAACTACGCTATGTAACTATCTTAGACTTTGCTTGACATTCCATCACCCAATAAGGTGATAAAAAAAACTTAATAAAAATGAAGCCTTAAAGAAATTCACAAAACAAAACCATTAACCTTAATGTGAGAACAAGCCAAGAGTTCTACTCATAAAATTATATTAAAATATGGAATCAAAAATAGTTATTAGATAAATTAAAGATTTTTTGCGCAATCAAATATCAAACTGCTGGACAACTTCATTTTCAAAATGTAATGGTATTTAAGAGAAAGTTGACAATTGCTTAGGAATTAAAAGATATTTCCAGGGTAGTATAAGATGCTAAACAACAGTGTTAGATGCTGACCTCTGGTATACTGCAAAAGGACCACGGGGGACAGCAAGGAGCCAGAGATGGGGACTGAGGTTCCCTGTAAGTTGTGCACCCACGCAGGCACACAGCCCTTTTCTGAGTCCCGTGCAGAGGTTCAGAGCTCCCTGTACAAGCAGGGAGCTCAGCTTATCGGCTGGAAAAGCGGGGGGGGGGACGTGGCAAGTTCTAGGTGTGATGCTAGTTGTTTCGTAGGATGAAACCCTATTTGCAAGATCTTTGAAACATGCATCTGTCTGTTAGAAAGGATGATGAAACATGTACTCCAAGGTCTCAGAGGTAGCCATGTTAGTCTGCAACTAAAAAAACAAAACAAAACCAACCTTAAAAAAAAGAATGGTCCTGCAGCACTTTAGAGACTAACAAAATACATAAATAATATTAGGAGCTTTGGTGGGAACACCCACTTCTTCAAAGGGTAGTGTTAATTTTCTTTTTATTTGATTTCATATTAAATAATCATAAGAATTGCTCCTTGTTAATCATCCCTTATTTTAATACTTTCTTCCGCAAGTATGGACTATTTAAAATACTGTATATATTTAAAGCTATAGTTTTTATTTGTACCAGTGGGTGCACATCCACACATTACCTAAATACTGGTGTCGCACATAAGAAATTTCAACCCATTTAAGGATGGAAAAATCATAGAGAAAACACAGAGGGACCAGGAGGTGGGAACCTTCATGGCAAATCCCAAAGGAAAATGACCTCTTTGAAGATCTAGCACCAACTTGATCAATCTTTGACTCTTTATCTAGCTTACATTTGTCACCAACATGCAAGATGCTGGAATGTCCCATTCACAAGTTTTCATTGGTCAGTTTCACCTCTGTGACAGAATCTCTGTCACTTCAGCTACAATGACAATTCACTAGATTGTCACAGATAGTCTGCTTCAACATAAACACCCTTGCGAACTGGAGAGGACTTCTCCCATCAATAAAATTAAAACGATTGCCTGATTTGAATTCCCTCAGGGTTACATTCACCCTAATGCAAGGGACAGGCAAAAACCTCTATGTACCATATATAAAGGTCGTAAGTGAGGCTTAACTGGAGCACAGGAACTTCGTGCAGAGTTTCTGTGATAAAATGGATTTCAAGTAACACTAACAGAAACCAGGAGCTTTTGCTTCCTTTGCTCTGTAGAGTTGAGTGGTTACCATTCCCAATCCTGTAGGACATTCCCATCAGTTTAATCTACCCTGGCAAAAGGTTCCCCTGCTTATGTATTGGTATATTTCAGAGTGTTTCAAACTATACTTGTAAATGTTAAGGTTTTTTTCCAATTTAAAAAATAATATTTTCTGTATTAAGAAACTGACCATAAGATATGGACATCTACTAGTGCCTATCAATAACATATGCTAGTAAACTTCCTAAGCAAAATCAATAAGTAAATATGTATTTGGGGGCAACTTTATCTTTTTTGTTACAAATGATCTGACATACACGGAAAAATACGTCATTCTAATTTCCACATGGATTGTAATCCTTCACAAAATTCAGCCCACAATCATGTTGGCACAGTGGGGTTCTCTCAATTAACAACTCCTCCCCCCATGCCACCCTCAGCAGGACTTTCTATATACATCAAAGAAGTGAGCGACAAAATTGATAAGTTCAAATGTATATTGTTTGAGGACTCCATGTATAACTAATAGTTTTGCTTCACAAACTGAATTTTACAGTGTACAGAGTGGAAAGAAAGTAACTAGTTTCATGCTGGGAAAATCTTACTCCAGGGGCATAAGGATTAAACTTTTTATTCAAAACAAAGTAAAAACGTTTATATATACTATTTAGAGATTGATTGATCTCTGTTCACAATTACTCTCTAACACATACCCCTTTAATAATCAGATTTCTTATTGTACAACACTATCAATTACATTCTAAATGCAAGAGGATGCTTAGAAATTCTACATATTAGCATTAATAAACTTTGAGAATTGATTTGATCAGCGAACCATCCTGATGCATAAAGTGCCAGAATATCTCTGCAAAGCTTAAATACAAACATAAACTTGCAAATTACAAAAGTTTTGTAAATGCTAGACATTGAGGATGGGGATTACACGGCATTTAAAATTAAGGTTTTAAATATATAAATTATCATAATTTATATAAAAAACGTTGCATGTGGGATTACCCAAGACATTTTAAGAAAAGATGACAGCTCTGAATGTAAGTTAGTTGATATAGTATGTTGTGTAACAGGGAAGAGAAAATCATTTTTGAAAACATCATAGAATATAGAACACTAGAACTGGAAGAGACCTTGAGAGGTCATCGAGTCCAGTCCCCTGCCCCCATGGCAGGACCAAGCACCATCTAGCCCATCCCAGATAGATATCTATCTAACCTGCTCTTAAATATCTCCAGAGATGGAGATTCCACAACCTCCCTAGGCAACTTATTCCAGTGTTTAACCACCCTGACAGGCAGGAAATTTTTCCTAATGTCCAACCTAAACCTCCCTTGCTGCAGTTTAAGCCCATTGTTCCTTGTCTTGTCCTCAGAGGCCAAGGAGAACAATTTTTCTCCTTTCCCATCATAAAACTCTTTCAGATACTTGAAAACTGCTATCATGTTCCCTCTCAGTCTCCTCTTTTCTAAACTAAACAAGCCCAATTCTTTCAGTCTTTCCTCATAGCTCCTGTTCTCTAGTCCTTTAATATTTTTTCTTCCTCTTCTCTGGACCTTCTCCAATTTCTCCACATCTTTCTTGAAATATGATGTCCAGAACTGGACACAATACCCCAATTGAGGACTAATCAGCGCAGAGTAGAGTGGAAGAATGAATTCTCATGTCTTGCTCACAACACTCCTGTTAATGCATCCCAGAATCATGTTTGCTTTTTTTGCAACAGCGTCGCACTGTTGACTCATATTTAGTTTGTGGTCCACTATGATCCTTAGGTCCCTTTCTGCAGTACTCCTTCCTAGATAGCTGCTTCCCATTCTGTATGTGTGACTCTGATTGTTCCTTCCTAAGTGGAGTACTTTGTATTTGTCGTTATTAAACTTAATCCTATTCCTCATCCCATTTCTCCAGATCATTTTGAATTATGACCCTATCCTCCAAAGCAGTTGCAACCCTTCCCAGCTTGGTATCATCTGCAAACTTAATAAGCGTACTCTCTATGCCAATATCTAAATCGATGAAGATATTGAACAGAACCAGTCCCCAAACAGACCCCTGCGGAACCCCACTTGTTATGCCCTTCCAGCAGGATCGTGAACTGTTAATAACTACTTTCTGAGAATAGTTGTTCAACTAGTTATGCGCCCACCTTATAGTAGCCCCAGCTAATTTGTATTTGCTTAGTTTATTGATAAGATGATTATGCGAGACCATATCAAAAGCCTTACTAAAGTCTAGGTATACCACATACACCGCTTTTCCTTTATCCACAAGACTTGTTATCCTATCAAAGAAAGCTATCAGATTGGTTTGACATGATTTGTTTTTTTACAAATCCAGGCTGGCTGTTACCTATCACCTTATTATCTTCCAGATGTTTGCAGATGAATTCCTTAATTACTTGCTCCATTATCTTTCCTGGCACAGAAGTTAAACTGACTGGTCTGTAGTTTCCTGGGTTGTTCTTATGTCCCTTTTTATAAATGGGCACTATATTTGCCCTTTTCCAGTCTTCTGGAATCTCTCCTGTCTTCCAGGATTTTTCAAAGATGATAGCTAAAGGCTCAGATACCTCCTCTATCAGCTCCTTGAGTATCCTAGGATGCATTTCATCAGGTCCTGGTGACCTGCAGACATCTAACTTTTCTAAGTAATTTTTAACTTGTTCTTTTTTTATTTTAACTTCTAAGCCTACTCTTTCCCACTAGCATTCATTATGTTAGGCATTCCTTCATCATCAGACTTCTTAGTGAAGACCAAAACAAAGAAGTCATTAAGCACCTCTGCCATTTCCAAATTTCCTGTTATTGTTTCTCCCTCCTCACTGAGCAGTGGGCTTACCCTATCCTTGGTCTTCCCTCTTGCTTCTAATAATTTTATAGAATGTCTTCTTGTTTACCTTTATGTCTCTAGCTAGTTTGAGTTTGTTTTGTGCCTTTGCCTTTCTAATCTTTCCCATGCATACCTGTATTATTTGCTTATGTTCATCCTTTGAAATTTGTCCTAGTTTCCACTTTTTATATGACTTTTTTAGTTTTAGATCATGCAAGATCTCCTGGTTAAGCCAAGGCAGTCTTTTGCCATATTTTCTATCTTCCTACACAGCAGAATAGCTTGCTTTTGGGTCCTTAATAATATCCCTTTTAAAAACTGCCAACTCTCTTCAGTTGTTTTTCCTCTTAGTCTTGCTTCCCATGGGACTTTACCTACCATTACAAAATCAAAACATTGACAGGAGCAGATATATCTGAAGCTAACTTTTAACAGCTCCCCTCTTTAAAAAATAAATAAATAAATAAATAAATAAAAGATTGACCAGATTTCAGCTTAATGATGTTGCTTTAGACCAGGGGTCGGCAATAAAAAAATGGCAGCCCCCAGGGTTAGTCCCTAGCAGGCTGCTGCCACTAATTTTACCTGTGCCTCACAGGTATTGGAGGATTGCAGCTCTGGTTGGCTGTGAATCACCATTTGCGGCCAATGTGAGTGGTGGGAAGCGTTGCAGACTGGGACCCTGCTTCCCGCTGCTTGTATTGGCTGCTAATGGTGATTTGCAGCCAATGAGGTCTGCGATCCTCTGATACCTGCAGAGGAAGCAGATAAACATGGACGCAGGGTCTGCCAGGGACCAACCCTGCTGATCAGATCTGGCCCACGGGCCAGAATTTGCCCACCCCTGCTATAGTCTATGCTAATTTTCAACTGTCCATCTAAAAAATTATCCTCATAGTCAAAACAAACATTGCTGATACATTTTAAAATTAAATTATTAATGATAAATATATGATTCTGCTTTTGCCAAATATTTATTCTATCATGAGCTCTCTAAGGGTCACTTTAAAGACTATCTATCATAAGGTTAATAAGAGTCAATTTAATGGCTATTACACACCCACAACCATGTGTAGAGTGAATAAATTGTTTAGAAGGAAATAGATTTCTGATGTGTAGTCTATTAAAACATTGTAACATCACAAGTATAATTCACAGTTGAATACAATTTAATCATTCACTTCATGGCTATGAAAACAGTGCATAATAGAAGGGAGCAGAACCGAAATTCAGCATGGATCGTCTTAAACAAGACTTATATGACAGTCTCGAATAATTGGTTAACTATTTATGGGAATTCAAAAAACTGCATCTGGTATGTCTTCTATTTTTCCCATTAAATATCAATTCTCCTGCCAAAAAAAAAATCCATAAAGAAATTCTTCAAAAGCTTTGGCCAACAAAGCTCTGTCTGGGAATGTATTTGGCCCGTGTTCAAGAGGACATATATGTTTTCTTGAATATGTAACATTTTAAACTGAGAGCCTTCTCTTAAAAATCCACAAAAATCTATCTGACAGATACTTCTAAGCAAGTAAAATGTTGTTTCCCTTATACATCAAGGCTGTGTCTACATTGGCACCCTTTTGCGAAAAAAGGATGCTAATGAGACCAGTCCTAATTGCAAATCCACGGGGGATTTAAATATCCCCCGCGGTATTTGCATTTACATAACTGCCGCTTTTTGCTCGGGCTTTGCCGAAAGCGCCAGTCTAGACGGGATCTTGCGGAAAATAAACCCTTTTCCGCAAGATCTCTTATTCCTACTTGCAAGTAGGAATAAGAGATCTTGCGGAAAAGGGTTTATTTTCCGCAAGATCCCTCGTTTAGACTGGCGCTTTTTCCGCAAAGCCCCGAGCCGAAAAAAGCGGCAGTTATGTAAATGCAAATACGCGGGGATATTTAAATCCCCGTGATTTAATTAGACTGGTCTCATTAGCATCCTTTTTCCGAAAAAGGGTGCCAATGTAGACACAGCCCAAATGTTTAAACTAAACTGCTTATATCACGAGCGAGACAAGGTGGGTGAGATAGTATCTTTTATTGGAGCAAATACTGTTGGTGGAAGAAACAAGCTTTAGAATTACAGAGCTCTTATTGAGATTTGGATATTCTCTCATATATCCTGGGATCAACATGGCTAAAACAACGCTGCAAACAACACTTTATAGTTTGAAACCATAATAAGAATTAAACTTACCTTTAAGTTCAACCCTACAGACCCTCATTTCCCACCATCATAATCATCAAATGAAAAAATATGGGACTCAGTTTACCCTGGCATGAGCACATCCTCTCACAAAAGAGGGTGAGTTTTGTCCATTTATACAAAGGCTCAATTTGGCCCCTGGTGTTGGCGAGAGTTTCACAGGGAATGGCTGTGCTGAAATCAAGCCATACAGATGGTTTAACTCAAACCAAAAAAGTTAACTAGCTGCATGTTCATGTAGCAGCTTGATATTTAATTTAGGATGTATAGAAGTCATATGTGAACTTGGGAAAATACCCCTAACACCACATTGGAGGCCAAGTTTTGCGCGCACACAGCTGGAATTTCAGTAAACACTTATTCAATCAACTAATAAGAGTCACACTTTTTTTGGAAAATGGTTGCTAAAATAGCACAGAGTTGCAAAATTACTTTGCATCCCCACTTCCTCTTTGACCCCAAGCTTTCTTATCTGTTTGTTTTAAAAGGAAAAGTTTGTTTTAAGGAAGAAGAATGAGTTGATCAATGCATATGAGGAGCAAACAAAAATAAAAACACCAAAAAAGTTTTAAAACGAGCAGTAGGAATCAAATGAATATGTTCATTGCTCAACAGGAGATATTCTTCTTCTTTCTAGTGGGCAACAAGACACACCGGGCTTCTTCCCCCTGGGAAACTCAAAAGGAGGAGGATCCTCCAATAATTTCTCATTGACAGGGGGGAAGAGAAGAGAATGAGCAAAAAAACAAGAGTTGCTAGTAACTGCAGTGCATAAGTGACCTTTTGCCACCACCTCATCTTCATACAAACTAATTAATGTGGACACTTTCTGACTCTCTTCCTACCGCCAGATTCTCATCAAGTCTGAATCTATGCAGAGATGGGCAGAGTGAAAGCAGGGTGTACAAATACAGTAATGGCAAAGCAGATCAATCAACCACCATAAAACTGAAAGCCATAGCATTAACTGTATATCTTATTTAAGAAAGGAACATGACTAATGTAGAAGGGATTATAGATCAAGTCTGGATTATACTGATAAAGCTATACAGCAGAGCTAACACAACATTAACATACTATCAGACTACTCTGGTGTAGGGATGTTAAATTTAGATTAATCAGCTAATCGAGTAGTCATTGGAATTTCCATCAACTACTCGATTAGTTGATAAGTGGGGTTCTCGCTATCTCCCTGCCTCTCTCCCTTTGAAACGCACAAGAGCGACCCAAGATTATTGTATATTTCAAAGAGAGAGACGCAGCAGGTTTGCTGCCTCTCTTCCTTTGAAATTACAAGAGCCACCTGCAGCTCCTGTACCATTTCAAAGGGAGAAGAGCAGCAGTTGCATCGGCACAAGTGGGACTGTTTCATTCCCCGTTCACACTGTTTCTCCTATGCCCTCTGCCTCCCCTACACCCCGCAGAGATGGTGCTGGGGGGAACTGGCTTTTAGGCGGCTCCCCCCAACACTGCGTCATGCTTCCCCCCCCTTGCTGCCTCTCTCTGATAGAGGCAGCAAGGGGGAGGGGTGTGGCGGCGTGTCGGGGTTCCCCCGCCTCCTGCACCCCCGTAGTGGCATGAACAGACTCCACCAGCCAGTAGAATAGAGGGAGTTTATTGCTTCTCCAGGATACAGCACAGCACAGATGTAATCTGGTTACAGGGCAGGCCTAGGATGCCTCAGCCCCCCCTTGAGATGGGGGAGACTGGGCCCCTAAATCCCAGCCACTTGCTTAGGCTGCCTCCTCCATGATTCCAGACAGAAACTAAAACTCTCTTCCAGCCCTGCCCCCCAGCCAGGTGCTGGTCTCCGCCCTCCTTCCTTTGTCTCCCTCCCTGGGAGGCTGAGCCTGGGTGTCTAGGTTAATACACATTTGGGAGAGTCAGTGAGAATCTCCCATCAAAGCGCAGGGGGACCCTGGGTCACAGAGCAGACAGCACCCCCACTACGCCACAGCGGGAAAGCAACCAGTCGAGTTCCTACTTGACTATCCGATAAGCATTTGCTTATCAGGTAGTCAACTAGTTGCTTACATCCCTACTCTGGTAACAACTCAAATTAATTCATTCAAAAAGAAAATAAAAATAATATGAACCCCAAAGTTCTCTATATAGTCATTATCTGAACTGCATCAGAGGTATCTGTTTTAAAACTAATATCTTCACAAATCTAACCTTACTGATGTTTGTGTTTTATACAAATACCTAAATTTTCAAAATTAAGTTTTTGTGTTGTAAACTTGAGGCTGTATCATACAATGTGCTAATAAAGGTACGTAAAAGCAGAGTTGATAATTTTCACTAGAATATTACTGTGCTTTTTAAAAGCTTGATTACATTGTTTTAATGCTAAAGCTCTTTGTCAATGAATCATTCATCTGCAGCTTGTTTATGAAAGAAAATGCCACACAACTCTTCTTTATACGATTCATGTCTATGTGCAGTCATAAAGCAAAAACAATTTATCTTTTTCAAAATTGTTTCTCCTGGCAAACTCCTTCACCGTCTGGCCAAGTTTTGTCTTAAAAATAACGTATAATATAACAATGTCTATCAACATTAAAAGTATTTAATTAAGAATATGTGCAAAGCATCTTTCTAAACAACAGGGCAATGAAAAATCTTGTATTCCAAAATAAGTGAAATCAGAAACAAAAATACAGTCTTTAAACCAATCTCAGAGGTAGGCACATAACTTCCAATGATGTCAATGGGAATTAGCTGTATGTGAAGCGATCTGATCCTTTATTAAGAAAATTAAAAAAAATAAGCACAAAGCATAAATATAAATTGCTCTTTGCTTACCGACCACCTCCGGTTCTCTCTCTACTGCAAATTGTTTAAAGATCTGAAGCAGGACTATTAATTAATGCACGTTAACGCCCACGATTAGCACAGGACAGAATTGACGTGTTAATTTTTTTAACATGTTGATCGCAGGCGTTTCCACAGCGCTGCTTTTTGAAACACCGCCGTGGTGTTTCAAAGGGGCAGTGCTGCACGGAGCCCGGGGTCAGCTGGGGAAAGGAGGGCAGCTAGTGCAAAACAGATAAAGACCACACATCTCCAAGAACTCCACCCCTTTCTTCGAGTACTCGTCCCTGTTTGTATTTTGCTGTGGATGACCCTCAAGCAATACTCATATTTGAAGAGGGGACAAACTTGCAGGCAGTTTAAATGCTTGCAGGATTGACACCCCAAAGGTAGAGGCCTGAACTAGGGTGTTATGCCTTATGAAAGTATGGCTAGAGCTCCACATTTCTGCTTTCTGAATATAAGTAAGGATTAGGGATGTAAGCGACTAGTCGACTATCCAATACACAAAAGCTTATCAGATAGCTGACTAGTCACTTGACTAGTTGCTTCCCTCACCCTTGCTGCCTCTATCAGAAGCATCAAGCTAGGGAGCAGGAGCTGGTGCTGGGAGGAGCCGGCTTAAAAGCCAGTTCTCCCCAACACCATCTCCGCGGATGGCAGGGGAGGGGTAGTGGGATCGGACGCGAGCCAGGAATCAGCTGATTCCTGGTTCACACCCAGGCTCAGACACTGTGCCTCTGCTTTTTAAAAATAAGAAGCGCAGCGGGGGGTACCCGGTGCAAGACGGGACAGTTGATTCTTGGCTTGCGCTGGGTCCCTACTGCTGCTCTTTAGCCTTTTAAATGTATTAAGAGCCTGCTGGGCTCAGAAACCCGGGAACTAACCCTGCTGCAATTCTGCCTTTAAAGTGTATTAAGAGCCTGTTGGCTCTTAATACATTTAGAAGGCTAAAGTGCAGCAGGAAGGACCCAGTGCAAGCTGGGACAGTTCATTCCCAGTTTGTGCTGGGTCACCGCTGCTGTGCACCAGCCTTTCAAATGTATTTAAAAGGCTGGTGCACAGTGGGGGGGACGGGACGGGACACCCTGAGTGAGCCAGTAATCAGCTGTCCCAGCTCATGCTGGGTCCCCCCCGCTGTGCTTTTGCCTTCTGAATTTATGAAGAGCCGGTAGGCTCTTAATACATTTAAAAGGCAGAGTCGCAGCAGGGTTATCTCCTGGGCTGAACTCACTTGCTTATCGACTAGTTGATGGAAAATCCATCGATTAGTTGATTAAATGTTACATCCCTACTAAGGACAACGCATGAAGTGATTACTGAGGTTGCTTTTGCAGGAAAAGAGAGACAACCCAAGACACACCCTGAGAGAATAAAGCTTGCCCTCTCATTCATTCTGCTATAGAAAAAGATAATGTATGCGACATTCTGATCATTTTCATTTTTGCAGGTAAAATACTAATGCACGTCTCACTCTGAAGTAACAAGTCTGCTCTCTTCATTGGTGATAGGAGACGTCACAAAAAAAACAACCAGTAAGTGTATTGCCTGATTTATGTAGAAGTATAAAATTCACCCCTAAAGTGATTTCAGGTGCAGGCATAGAAGGACTATCTTTGTGAAATACTGCATATAGTGGATCAGCCATTGTAGTGATGAGTTCACCTACACGTCTGGCAAAAGTGACAGCAATCTTTAGTGGGTTTTTTCCAAGAAAGCTCATACTATATACCTTTTTGTTAGTCTCTAAGGTGCCACAGAACTACTTCTTGTTGTTAAAAAAATAACTGATTACCTCGGGCCTAATTAATGTCGAGAATACTAAGATGAGTTCCCATGATGGGGTTGGTTTCAACACTGAGGGGAGACACTTCAGAAACCTTGATGTCATCGGGTGATTTAAAGAATGAATAGCTTTCAATTGCCTGGGCCATTAGAGAGCAATGAGAATGACTAAGTGCTCTGTCCTACTGGATCTTCCATAGAAACTGAGGAAATAGCAGAATGGGAGGAAAAGCATATCCAGGACGACAGGAGAACACTGCCTTTGAAGCTGCGTCCCTGAAGTCTCTTGGAACAAAATGTGTCATGCTTCCTGATCACCTGGGATTCCAGTATCTCAAGCAGCAGCTTCCCTCTCAATGAAAATGTTGTTCTCCCACCTTGTTGTGTTGTTCCCATTCATGATCAGTGTCAAAATGTCTGGTGAGGCTGTCTGGCAGTGAATTGGGGCATCCCGTAGGTGCAATGACACCATAAAATTGTTCCTAATACACCAATTCAATAAATTGACCATTTCCATGTGTGGTGGATGGATTTAGCCCCTCCCCTGTTTGTTTATGTGGCACATTGTCACAATTTTGTCTAATATTATCAGGATATAAAAGAATGATAAGAACGCCATGATGACTTCAGACTGCTTTTAGTTCCAGGAGAGTTAGACGTTCAAGTGTGATCATCTGTATCGGGGCAGGCGCCTGGGTTAATTTAATCCGGCATGTGGCAAATCTCCACACCACAGCCTGAAGCATAAGTGCTGGCTCGCCCCGCTGAGAGAGGAAACCCTGAACCTCGGCACCCAGCCCCCCCCCACTGCAGGGCTGAAGCATGGTGAGCACTCCTTTAAGTGTAAGTGAAGGGCAGGGTTTTTTTGCTTCCCACCTTGGGAGCAGGTGAGTAGAGAAGTCGTCCCTCCCATTTGTGTGTGGTTCCCGACTGATTTTTCTGAGGGTACATCTAGACTGCGGCTCTATTTTGGGATACTGGAAGTATCCCAAAATAACACCATCACATCTTTAAACGCCATTTCCCGAAATAGCAGGTGCATTATTCCAGCATCCCTGTAACCCTCATTCCACAAGAGTTAAGGGATTTGTCGGAATAGTGTCTTATTTTGAAATTTGGCACTGTCTACACAGCACCAAATTTCAAAATAAACTCTTTTGACCTAGACTCAGAATAAGCTACGCAATTTGAATAACGCAAATTGCATAGCTTATTCCAACAGAAGGATGATGTCTAGATGCACCCTGAGAGTCAGTGGCTTTCACTGAAAAAAGGTTTCCCATCCCTGATCTATATGAACTCCCCAGCCCAGCAAAGAAGTATCTGTAATTACCATTTTGTCTGGTGTGGGGAGAAGGAAAGGGCTCTATACATTCACACTGAGGGTCTTTCCATTATGGCAGCGAAGCCTTCATCTTGAGAGTATATATACTGTTCAGAGCAAGCATGTCAGCAACATAGGTGGAATTTGGCAAATGGCATCAATTCACATAAGTACATGATGACACAGAAGAGTGAGGCACATCCAAATTGATGTCTGAGGGTTGCACATGATTTGGTTAGATCGATTGTGACTTGGAATACGCCTGTAAGCCCTTGCCCTAATCAAGTCCAGAGTTGCTCCTCCAAATTTTATGGACTATGTTGGGGTCAGAATAGATTTTTCCAAGTTCAATAAGATACCCAAGAAAGTTAAGAGATGAAGCAGCAATGGAATTGATACCAGGACTTTAGGTCAGGACTTGCGTTTCAGAAGCCAGTCATCTAAGCATGGGGACACGGTGGAGCTGTTGCAACTAAGCTATTCTGCTACTGATGCAAGGCCAAATAGAAGCATTTTATACAGGTAGTGGTCAGACCCACTGCAAATCTGAGGAAACCTTCTGAGAGAAGGGAGAATGTCCACATGAAAATAAGCATCTTTCATGTCAAGGGCTATGAACCAAGTGTCTTTGATCTGGGATGGAATTACTGATGCCATTGTGATAATGCAACATTTCTGTTTACAAATAAAAACACTGAGTTGACATGAGTAAAGAATATGTCTCCACCCTCCTTCTTAGGGAGCAGGAAATATTTAAAGAAATATCCTTTTCTCTGATGCTAATGTGGTACCCCTTCATTGCTTCCTTGTCATAGTGGTCCCTGAAGAATAATAGGGAACAGGGATTAGAATAGGACGGAGAGAGAAATTATTCGTATAGCTGGAAGGGATAATATCACTCATCTGTCTGTTATTATCCAAAATCGGGAAAATTAGGCTCCGTGGCCACTGAAGTGAACCTTGGAATACAGTGGTTATGACATCAACATCAGTGTCAGCTCCTGAGTGTTCTGCAAAAAATATTTTCTGGACAGAGGAGGTTGGATAGATGCAGCTAATGTAAAAAGGAGCAACAAATCTAGATCATTGCCCCCCTAGTTTGGGACTGTCTGAAGACCCATTGTATGGTCCAAGAGATTCTTGCTAAGCCAGTGTTCTAGCATCTTCTTTGTCTGGCAAGGAAAAGTGTCAGACACTGAATTTAGTGGAGGCATGAGCTTCTCTGACAGTAGTAAGGGCCTCTTTAGTGGTTGTCAGACTGAAAAGCAGCAAGGACAGGAAACCATTTTTGAAGTCTCATATCCTGGGCATAATCTAACTCCCATAACGGAGAAGTTGGGGTGGGATTCTAACACTAACTATACTAATACTAGCTAGCAAAAACTCTATATAACGCCACAAAATTTCATGTACTTTTGAATAGTTACAGAATGAAGGGAAAGGATCAGCTCTGGGTACTGGAGGTTTGGTTCCAAATCAGGCGGTTGTCTGAACTGCTCCTTACGCATGTGGTTTGGAGACCAAAGGAGCAGGTGTGGACCAATGAATAAGACTTTTTCAGTCCCAGTGACTAGAGAGCACTTGTATCTAAAAGTGAAATCCATACAGGGACCAACACTCAAAGACCAGTTCACATCTTCGTTAGTGTGATTCTACTGAAAAGCTATCTCCTCAATTTCTTGAACACGTTTAGAAAAAAAATCAACTTGTTTACCTTGTTTCCTAAGGTCCTCAATCTGCTCCTCTTTGAGATCCAACTGCTCTGTTAGCCTTGATGCTGCATCCAAAGCAGCATTTGCTTCCTCTAAACTTTCCTGTAAGGGAGGGAAAAACACTATCACACTTACCTATTGTGAAAACAAAAATCAAGTATTCCAGATTCAAAGACCTTAATTACTGTTATTTTAAACACTTGGGACTTTAAAAATCCAAGGAAAATAGATAATCAGCACAATTTCATCTTACTGGTTAGCTTGCCCTCCTTTTCTTCCTCCCTTGCACCAAAGACTATTACTAATGAATTACAAGCATAGATATATTAGAAATGTCTGTCTGTCCGTCTGTGAGTCTGTTCGTTCAAGAACTCTTCCTAAATAGTAAGAGCTAGGACCACCGAATTTGGTATGCAGCTTCCTCTTATCCTATCTCAAGGCAAAGTCAGGGTTTGATTGTGACAAGAAAACGGGAAGTGCTGGGAATGGAACTGTTCTTCCATAGCATGGAAAGGGAGAGGAGGCAAAGAGAGGAGGGATGTGATATTCAGAGTGGCCACTGGGAGAACCAAGCCCACACAGCAGAGAGATGTATGCAGAGTGGCCACGAGGGGCAGCTGCACCACCAAGAGAGTAGACAACAGGGCTGGGGCTCCGCCATATTGCCTGCCATGAGACCAAGTAGCCCTCTTCCCCAAAACCTTCCCCCCAATCTCCAGGACACAGTGCCGGAAGGTGGGAAAGGCCCCTTGCGGGTGGGGCAGCTCCGGGGGAAGGGGGATGAAGTCTTCTGGTGGGTGGAGTTATGTGGGGGGGGGGAGGGGAGACAGAAGGCCCCAGATGGCTGGTGGGGAGACTCTGCCAGTCAAACAGGGAGAGAAAACCCCTCTGAATGGGACCTTACCCACCCTGCTCTGAGCCCTTACTCACCCATCCCAGCCTTCACTCTCGCATCCCCCCACGTCCTCAACCTCTTGCCCTGCCTCTCTCCCACATCCCCATGCACTTGCTCTAACTCCTGCACTTAGAGTTGCCAGATGGTTTAACCAAGAATACCAAACACGCCACCGCCGCCCCCCCCCCCAAAAAAAAAACCACTGGGGGAAAAATTCTGTTGAGGGGAAAAAAAGGGGGGGGAAGAAAGGACCTGGAGAGTTGTTAAGCAAAAAAACTATTAAAAAAACAGCATAGCCCCTTTAAGAAATGCCTTTGAGGCTTTTTGGCCCTAACAGACTGCCGGCGGCCATCCACCATCTTGTCTTCCTGCTCCGGGCCAGATAACTCCCCTGTGGAACCCAGTAAGCACCTGGTATTTTTGCCTCCTGGCTGGGGAAAAAAAAAAAAAATCAGAAAGTACCGGACATTTTAGGTGTCCAGTGTTTTCTGAATTTTTTTTTTTACCGGACAGGAGGCAAAAATACCTGACTGTCCAGGTCAATACCAGACACCTGGCAACCTTACCTGCACTTCCCACAGGTCCCCTGCCCTGAAAGACCCAGGCAATGCCAGGTAAGTTTTCTATTGTAATATATTCCTGTGTAATAACATATTCAAAAGCCAACAATTGGGATTATTTAGTACTGTAATTTAAAATCTTTTCAGCCTACCTGCAAAGACTCAACCTTCCCTTCTAGTTTTTCAGCTTTTTTTTTCCATTCTGCTGTTTGTTTTTGGTGTTTTTCTAATTCTGCTGAATACATGGCTTTCTCCTCTAAAAGGGGGGGAAAAAAAATCACACAATTAGCTCACACTTTCTAATCCTCTAGGTTTTGTGATGCAAAGCAGTAAAACTCTAACTATGGAAATCCAAATACAACACAGCTAGCAATGAAATTTTGGACCCACTGATGTCAATGGGATTTTCACCATTGAATTCAATGGGACCAGAATTTCACTCTAAGCCAGGGCTAGGCAAGAGCCTGTCAGCGGGCCAGATCTGGCTCACCAAGCTCTTTCATCTGGCCTATGCGGCAGCTCCCGAAACTGCCCTCTAACACGTTGCCTGGGAGCTGGGGAGATGCAAGCCCTTTCAACCGCTTCTATTTAACGTTAGCAGCCACAAGGAAGGAGTGAGCCCTTTAAATAGAAGCAGTTGAAAGGGCTTGCACCTCCCCAGCTCCAAGGCAACATGCTAGTGGTGTGGCTGGGAGCTGCTAGCCCTTTCACCTGCTTCTATTTAAAGAACTTGCGACTTCCCAGTGAGACCTTTAAATAGAAGCAGTTGAAAGGGCTTGTAGCTCCTGGGCCTACTGCTAGTGTGTTGCTTGGGAGCCACCGGGGATGCGCAAGCCCTTTCACTTGCTTCTATTTAAAGGGTTTGTGCCTGCCGGTAGGCTGCCAGGCAATGCATTAGTAGTTGCCTGGCAGGCGCAAGCCCTTTAAATAGCAGGAGTTGAAAGGGCTTGTGCCTCCTTGGAGACTCCCAGGCAACGCATTAGCGGGACTGGGAGCCCTTTCAACTGCTTCTATTTAAAAGGCTTGTGCCTTCCCAGCAGCTGCTAAGGCACGAGACCTTTAATTAGAAGCAACTGAAAGACTGCAGCTCCCACCTTCTGCTAACACATTGCCTGATTGCTGCCGGGGAGGCACAAACAAGGTTCCCTGTAAGCCACGCAACTTTTCTGAGCTCCCTGTAAGCCGCGTACAGCAATTTTCTGAGCTCCGCTCAGAAGTTTAAAAGTCTTGTGCAGGCAGGGAGCTCAGCTGATTTGCGGGGGAAAGGACATTTCACTGAGCAAGCAGCTAGCTGCCTGCTTGAATTGAGGCGCTCTGAGAGCTTAATTAATTGGCTGATGAGGAGTCAGAGGGGAGGGGAGTTTAGAGGATCCCTCTGCAGGAGGAGAAAGAGGCAGAAACTCAGCACTCTCAAATCTCCTGGGAAGGGGGAGGTAAGGGGCTGACTGCATAGGGTAAGTTGGGGAAAGAGAGGGTCATTGGGTGTTGGCATCTGTGTAGTGAGGTGGAGGCAGGGGGCAGTTTGTTTGGGGTGTCTTACTAGCTGCAATCCTCTCTGTCTGACTGGGTTATGAGGGGAGCAGGCTGCAATGGAAGTGTGTGCCAGGACATTTGCATAATTGCATTTCAAACATAGTTTGCATAAGGTGTTAATGGCTTACGATAAGCAACAGAATGTTTTGGAGAGCTGCAAATATCTAAAGCTCTGAACTTAATGATTTTTTAAAAATCTGTGTTACTAAATAATACATGGTATATTGTATTTCATTAAGGCCAGACCTTTGCTATTTGGCTCTTATTAGTTAGAAGCAGCAAGTACTAGCTTGAGCTGTTAGAAAGGTTGATACATGTACTCCAAGGGTAGTGTTAATTTTCTTTTTTTAATTTAATTTCATATTAAATACCGTATGCATTGTGCGTGCGCGCACGCACGCACGCACGCACACACACACACAATCTGTGGTGCACATGAGAAATTTCAACCTGCCCAAAAGAAAATTCAACCTCCCCAAGGATAGAAAATGATAGAGGGAACACTAGATGTGAGCCCTTTCAACTCCTGCTATTTAAAGGCCCTGCCCCCTCCAAGGCGGCCCGGCCCGCAAACACTTTGAACATTTTTCAAGTGGCCTCCCCTTCAAAAATTACTGCCTACCCCTGTGCTCCAAGCATATTATAAGTAAAATACAAATTTTGAAATTAAAATATACTTGAAAGCAAGTGATGACCACCAAAATTATAAACATTGCAAACTACAACAATTATACTGAATGAAAATACTCAGTGCAATCTTTTCTTCAAGATTTTTTATGTAACTTACCCTGCTGGAATTGCTCTAGTACCATTTGCAGGTTGGCTAGTGACAGTGCATACTGTTTCACCTGATCCTGTGAGATGGTAAGCTGAAGAACAGTTTCATCTCTTTGCCTGGTCACTAGGTTTAGCTGCTCTTGCAAGGATTCCACCTGCAGACTAGCTTGATGGCTTCACCAAAAGAAAAAAATATATACACATACATGTTTACACATACATACATATAACATACATACATATAATTCCAATTATCTGGATTCCCTCTCTCAGGTAAGCAAAATTATCTGAATCCACAGTGCATCCTCAATGTTAATTAATAGAACTGGCATTGATCCAAAAGTCTGGGATGTCCCCCAGACCAATTGGATGAATGGGAACGTAGTGTAGCATAGTACAGTGTGTAAAATGCTAGCTGAATACAGAACAATCTCAGAGTTATGAACATCTCGGGAATGGAACTTGTTCCTATCTCTGAAATGTTTACAATTCTGAACAAAACATTATGGCTGTTCTTTCAAAAGTTTACAAGTGAATATTACTTCATAACAGCTCTGAAAATGTATTATGCAGAGGAAAAATACTGCCCTGATTTTTTAGTAGTTTACATTTAACACAGTATTCTGCTTTTTTTCTTTTTGGGTCCATTGCTGACTGATTGTGTACTTCTAGTTCCAAATGAGGTGAGTGGCTGACTGGTCAGTTTGTAACTCTGGGGTTCATAACTCTGACGTTCTACCATATCTATTTTCTTCCTTGATTATACAGGCTGAAAGTATTTTCATAGAAATAGGGTTCTGATCTCAAAGGCCCAATTCTTTTCCCACTGAAATCACAGGTGTCTTTCCATCAAATGTCATGCAAGTTCACTATTCCAGAGTTCAGTTGATCTTGTTCCTTATTTTACATTTGAAGTCACATTCCTCTATTTATTACAACCAAAAGATTATTGATCTGATTTACTACTATGTTATTCCCATTTTATGCTAGGACTAAAATGTATGGGAAATAACTAGAGCTGCCTGGAAAACACATGAAAAGTTTTCTATGAAAAATTTGGAAAAACATTCTGATGAAGACAGTTATATAACTTTTTTCAGCCTTCCCCAATAGTTCTAGAAATAAGCAGAAGAAAATATTTTGCAAAGCAAAGATCCTGGTTTTATGCTAATACCATTTACACTGATGACTGAAGGAACAGTAAAAACAATACATTGTGCAAGAGAAACAAGATGTCACATAGATCTGTAAGGAAGCTAATCATTGTTTAAAGTTTAACAACATTTGGACACAATTTCCCCCCCTTACTTTTTATGAAACTAAACTGTTCATTCTCCAAATTTATTTTAAATTAAAAGGTCCTAAATACGGGAATATATCAGACAGGAAGAAGAACATAGAATCTATTTATATACTAGCCAATTAGCCCATCATAAGATGGGATTTTCAGGTCTCTCCTCCACATCTCTCTCTCTCTCTCTCCTCCTCCTCCTCCTACTGCCTCCCCCACTCTCTCTCTCAGCTCTCCTCCGCCTCCTGCCTCTCTCTCCATCTCTTCTCCTCCCCCTCCTGCCTCTCACTCAGAGGACCGCGGAGCCCAAACAGCTGTTTGGGCTCCACGCTCCCCGTGCTGCATGGGGAGCGCAGACCCCAAACGGCCACTTGCGCCACTTGCTCCCATGCGGCGGCCCGGCTGAGCGGCGCAGAAGTCAGCCGAGCGCCACGGTGGGAGGCAAAGGGGGGCGAGGCAGTGACGTTCACGACCAGGGGGCGGGGCCTGGAGCCACTGTCATGCCACACGTCACCGTCCCGCCCCCCTTCGCCTCCCGCTTGGCTGACTTGTGCGCTGCTCAGCCGGGCCACCGAGGGGGAGCAAGTGGAGAAAGCGGCCGTTTGGGCTCCCCCATGGCGGCCTGGCTGAGCGGTGCAGAAGTCAGCCGAGCGCCACAGCAGGAGGCGAAGGGACGGTGACGTGACGTACACGGCTAGGCCCCGCCCCCTGGCGGTGTACGTCACCGCCCGGCCCCGCCCCCCTTCCCCTCCTGCCATGGCACTCGGCTGACTTCTGCGCTGCTCTGCCAGGCCACCGCGGGACAGCAAGCAGCGCAAGTGGCCGTTTGGGCCCTGCACTCCCCATGCAGCATGGGGGTGCTGCATGGGGACCACAGCACCCAAACAGCCGCTTGCTCCCCCGCAACAGCCCGGCTGAGCGGCGCAGAAGTCAGCCGAGCGCCATGGCGGGAGGCAACAACGCCGCCCAGAGGGAACAGCCAGCGTTACAGAGTCACAGACATTGGACTACTATATACATGATTTTAAAAATATGCATCCTTCTGTCCATCTGTGAGTCCATTTGTTCAAGAACTTCTAAAGGGTAAGAGGTAGGGCCACCAAATTTAGTATGCAGCTTCCTCTTATAGTAACTTAAAGCAAGGTAATAATTTGGTTGTGCCAGGATAATGGGATGTGCCTGGAATTGAACTGTTTCTCATAAAATGCAAAGGGAGGAGTCTTCCAGGAGGGAGTTTATACTGCAGAAGGACCACAGAGGGGCAGCAAGGAGCCAGAGAGGAGGATGGGGACAGCTATAACCCCATTGGGCCAGTAGGGGGCAAGGGTGGAGACAGGGACGGCTATCGACTACATAATTAAGAGAGTTCATCTGTTTGTGTGTCTCTGTCTCCAAGTAAGGGAACATGCACCCCTCCCATGGCTGTGCTTGCTAGAGCTGCAGCGGCCATGAACAAGCGCTTCTCACCTAGCCCCAAGCTGCTGCAGTGAGAGAGGGCTGGGATGATCCTCTCTCCCCAGGGCAGCCTGCATACTGAATCCCTTATTCCCAGTCCCACCCCAGAGCAATGATTTAAATGAAGAAAACCAAAACTTATTTGTGTTAAGGACCCGAGCAACACTGAGTAAATCTTCTAATGTATTTATAATGAAAACATTCACCTATCCATGGCCTTGACTACTTGTTTATTTCTTTGGTCTGCTGGAATTAGGCAGGAGAACAAATGTTTATATTTTTAAAATAAGACAAACATTCTTTTATATTAGCATACATGTTTCAAGGCAATCACAGGATAATTTTATCTCTCTGAATCTGGTTACAAAGTCATATTTTAGCAGCAAGAGTATGACCGGTATTACAGCAGTGGTTTGAAACCTATTCATCATTGTGGGCCACATACGCAGCTCACTGTGTTATGTGGGCTGCATTCACATAATATATATACTACCCCACTTGCTGTGGTTGCCCGGTCAGGTACATGACCCTCAACACCTACTCCCAAACAGTCAGGGACAGGGGAGATCCACCCACTGAGTCATAGACCATCCTAACTTGGAAGCGGTCCATGGGACAAATTTCCACTCCACACAAGCTTTACCCTACAGATAGGACCTAAAGGGCAGCTTCCTGCTTTGGCTATTAGCTCTGGGTCTGGACATGGCCAACAGAGGAAGGGCAGATGAGCGCCCTCAAGTCCCGCTGTCCCATCCCTTTGCCCCTTCTCTTTCCCTTCCACACTGTCTCCTGCCCCATTCCCTTCCCCTCTGCTCTATTCCTCCATCCTCTTCTCTTCCCCATGGCCTATCCCATCTCTCCTCTTTCCCCACTGCCTCTGATGGCACAAACAGGACTCAGCATACACAGAAGACAATGACAGGATGTGGTACCCCGGAGCTGGCAGTCCTGGAGTGAGCTTGGAGAAATTGGGGTGGGGTGAGGGGAAGGGTGCCTGTGGCTGACGCAGATTGATGACTCACCATCTCCTACCAATGGATTTTTCAGTCAGAAGTGTTCCTGCAGCGTGGAGATAGGAGGGAGGAAGCAGCAGACTAAGCTCTTCTCCCAACACAGGGAGCTTCTTCATCTTCCCTGCGGTATGGCTATGTGGTGCTGTCTTTCCTTCAGCCAGCCAGCCCAATGGCCAGAACCAGTATGGAAAACTTAATTTTTTTAAGCACAGCTGGGGCACAGCTATGTGTTAACTGGGGCGCATGCGCCCTATGGGCCAAGGGTGGAGAACCATTGTATTAAAGTAAATAATTGGCTTATATTTGACAGCTCCTGCCCCCTGTGATGACTCTCATGTATCCTACTGTTACTACACCTGCCATAGATTCCTATGGAAAACCAACCCAAAGAGGTAAGTGTTTCTATATCTTAAATAAACATTAAATAGTAGCAGATGTACCTGGCTGTTGCTCAGGTCTTGAACTAAAGTAATCTTTTTTTGGGCCCGGGGGGGGGGGGGGGGCGTAAATAAATGAAAAATGTACACACTTCATTGCAATGATTCTATTTTTTAAAAATGAAGGAAAATGAAGGCTGGAGTGAGGGTTATAGGGTAGGGAGAAGCCAGGGCATATCTAAGCTCTTTAAAGCTAATAAAAAATCACATCATCACTCTAGAATACGGCAATTATCCAAGGAAACGCTGATGTTGCATCAAGGCAAATATTACCTGGCATTTTCCACTGCAGTAGAAGAGGATACTAGTTTTTCCTCCAAAACCGTGACTTTCTTTCTTAGTTTGGTTTCTCGGTCCTCTGCAGCTAAAGCTTCCTGTGTATAGGAGTCCTCCATTTCTAAGAGGTGACTGCGCAGTCTCTCTAGTTCTTGGTTTAGACGCTGCTCCTTATCACGTAAATGTTGCACCTGAGTAGAATGTATTTTACATTCAATAATACATACTACTTTGTGCATGGTACTATAAGCAAATCAAATTATTCCCTTTGATAGATATTTTGGGCTACTAAATTATTTAAAAAATCACGACCAGTGGTGAGATTACAAAAGTCATGATTAATCACAGTTTTAATCACACAGTTTACTGTGTTAAACAACAGAATAACAATTTACATTTATTATAAATATTTTTGGATATTTGTCTACATTTTAAAACATTCATTTTAATTACAATACAATATATAAACTACACAGTGCTCACTTGATACTACTTTTGATTGTAAATATTTGCACTGTAAAAAACAAAAGAAATAGTATTTTCAGTTCATCTGTAGTGCAATCTCTATTGTGAAACTCCAATTTACAAATGAAGAGTTTTATTTTTACATGACTGCACTAAGACCAAAACAATGTAAAACTTTAGAGCCTACAACTCCACACAGTCCTACTTCTTGTTCAGACAATCATTAAGACAATCAAGTATGTTTACATTTATGGGAAATAATGCTGTTTCTTATTTATAAATGATGAGCTTTCGTGGGGCAGACCCACTTCTTCAGCCCCACGAAAGCGCATCACCTAATAAACTATCTTGTTAGTTTTTAAAGTGCTACATGACTGCTTTTTTTTGTTTGTTTTACCAAGATCAGACTAACACGGCTACCTCTCTGTTGTTTATAAATGTTATCCAAAAGTGAGGAACACTAAGGTTCTGCTTTCTAACAAGCCAAAGCAGTGCAAATCAATGCACCTTCATTTTCATCACCTGAGTCAGCTGCCACCAACAAAAAGTTGACTTTCTTTTTTGGTGGTTCATGTTCTGTAGTTTACACATTGGAATGTTGCTTGTTTAAGATTTGATAGCATGTTCCACACTTAGTGCCTTTCAGATTTTGGAAGGCACTTCAAATTCTTAAATCTTGGGTCAAGTACTGCAGCTATCGTTAGAAATCTCACATTGGTATCTTCTTTGCATTTTGTCAAATCTTCTGTGAAAGTGTTCTAAAAGCGAACAACATATGCTGGGCCATCATTCAAGACGGCCATAACGTGAAATATATAGCAGAATCTGATCAAAACCACATAGCAGGAGATATAAAATTCTCCCACATGGAGTTCAGTCACAAATTTAAACAACAGTTTTTTAATAAGCGACATCAGCAAGGAAGCATGGCCTCTGCAATGGTAGTTGAAGAATGAAGGGAACATGAATGTTTAGCATATCTGGCACATAAATGCCACATAAACCTTGCAACATTGGCTAAAACAGTATCATGCAAATGTCTGTTCTCATTTTCAGATAAGACTATAAATAAAAAACAAGCAGAATTATCTGCCATAAATGTAAACAAATGCGTCGCTCTCAGCTATTAGCTGAACAAACGAAAAAACTGATTGAACTTACTAGCTCTAAATTTTTAGATTTTGCTTTTGAATGCCATTATATATATATATATATTAAAAGAATCTATCAGTTGCACTTTCACAATAAAAAGATTGCCTTACAGTACTTGCATGAGGTAAACTGAAAAATACAAATATTTTCACTGTAAAAATAAAGTAATAAAAATAATATAAAGTGAGCACTGTACACTTTATATTCTATATTGTAACGGAAATCAATATAAATGAAAATATTGAATAATGTCCAAAATGTTTATAATACACTTAAATTGGCATTCTATTATTGTTTAATAGTATTATTAAAACTGCTATTAATCACAACTTATGATATCGTTAGTTTGGTTTTGTTAATCACTTGAGTTAACTGCAATAAATTTATAGCTCTAATTATGTTGCACAGATATACATTTTAGATGCTTTTTGGTAGTTACCTTGTTTTAAGATTATCTTAGATAAGCTATAGTCTTGTTTCATGTCATACCTCATTCTGTAGGGCACTGCTCTCCATTTGTTTTTGTTTGAGTGCTAACATGACTTGGTCTCTCTCTTGCTGAAAAGAAACTGCCTTTTCTTGCATTGACTTAACTTCATTTAACAGATGATTCAACTCCCCCATCTTGCCCTTTGAAAGGGGGATATACAATTTAAAAAAAGGTTAGAAACGTATAAAAACTTTGAGGAATATATGCTTAAAACACTAAAAGAGTCTATTACTACTATTTATTATGCATTTCTTCATTAACATGCTAGGCACAGTGTAAAAGAAGGCATATTTTCTGTCCCACTTGAAAAAAGATTTAACAGACATGTATTCAAAATCATATCAAAATCTGATTTTAAGAAAAACACTAAAATATGTCTTTTTATTTAGTTACTACTCTTATTAGCTCTGCAGAGACAACATGACGAAGAGTAAGCTACACTGTATCTCATTCAGCACAAAAGGAGTTGTTTACTAAGTTCCACTTACATTGTGAAACCCACTGAAAACATCTGAATTGCACTGGTGACACCAAGAGGCCTAATTTATTCTGCAAGACTTTTATTATTGAAGGTGATGCAAGAGACGGAGAAACTAGCTTGACTCTCAAGAGCCCAAGCTGAGTTTGCAGGACTAGCAGTTAGAAAAATATGTATTTATTTGTAATTGTATTTTATATGGAAATAATCAAGAGTAAACATGAAACCATAAAATGACATTTTATAGTTTTACAAAATCAATCTGGACTTAATGATTTAAAGTGCCTTAGCAATGCAATTTAATATTTAGTTGTAATAGTCCAGAGTAAGACATTTGGACTGGAAGAGTGCTTCACATGTGTTTGAAGATGTTATGGATTAAAAAAACAAGATGAAAACACAAATACAATTCCAACTGTCATTAACATTATGCCATAAAGATTAGGTTACTTTTTATGACAAGTCTCAAAGGGGTAGTGTTAGCCTGTATCTGCAAAACAACAAAGAGTCCTGTGGCACCTTAAAAACTAACAGATTTTTTGGGGCATAAGCCTTCATGGGTAAAAACCTCTTCTGGTCACTTACTACCAGACGCTCTGTCCATGGAGTGCAGTACATTCCACTGCTACCACCAGTGTCACCGAGGTGTGGTGAGTGACTGCGCCCCGCAGCCCCATTCATAGTCAAAGGAGACTCTCAGGCAGCAGATAGAACAGAAGGTTTATTGGTCAACAGGGACACAGCGTAGAACAGACTCAATACAATCCATCTCTGGGAGAGGGAAGCCCAAAGCTAAGTCCCTATCCATCCCCCAGCACCTCAAACCCACTGACACTAACTCACATGCCTAGCCACCCAGTCCTAGTCCTCCTCCAGGTCTCTGTCCTGCTTTTTAGGCAAAAGATATCACCTGGATACACCCCCTTCTGGGCTCATGTTACAGAGGGCATTAGCAGGGGCTGAGGTAGTCTCCCTCAGTCAGAGCTGAAATGCTTATCACCATCTAAGTATTGGTGCAGTACCCCAGGAAACTGACAAAACCTTATTCCCAAATAAATCTCTTAGTCTTCAAGGAGCCACAGGACTCCCCATTGTTTTTACTTTTTATGTAACTCAAATACATTTTCAACATCTATAAAGAGTTGTGCTTTTTCGAAGAAATGGATTCCACTTAGATATAGAATGCTGAAAATCATGTCTAATAAATCGCAACTGCAGCTGGGGGGGCGGGGAGGGAGGTAAGTAATTTTTTTTAAACTGCATCGGGTCACTTTGCAATGCTTTCTTTAAATGTTACTCTTGAGAGTAATACTGATGATCTCTGAAGACAAATATAGGTTTCTAAGAGATCCTTAACAGAACACTCACTAATCTTGCAACTGATCACTCAAAACTTTCAAGTTCATTCACCTCTGCTTTTAGTACCTCTTGTGATGTAGTGTCAGTACCTTGCTGGTTGCTATGCTTGGGCTGTGGATGACCACTACTGGCCTCTGTCTGTAAGCAATGCCCAGCAAGGGGGGGGGAGGCACCTTGAGGGCCCCCATGACCGTGACCGAACCGGTCCTACCGGTTAAGGGAAGGGACGGAACAAAGAAGTGAGTGTTGGGGGGGAAGGGGCAGTCTTTGGCTGGAACCATGAAGGAGACAGACTAAGGAGGGGGCTGGGAGTCTAGGGGCCCAGGCACCCCATCTCAAGGGGTCTGAGGCATCCTGGCCCTGACTCCTGTAGCCTCATCACGTCTATGCTGTCCTGTATCCTGGAGATAAACCCTCTCTATTCTACTGGCTGGCGGAGCCTGTTTTTGCTGCCACGGGGCTGCACGATCGGGGGGAAACCCCAACACACCGTCATACCTCTCCACACTATATTTGTGAGAACTGACTGTCACATGCATGATTAAACATGTTTATATTTTCTCCATTAAATATTTATAACTACTGGAACAAATAAAAAAATTTAAGATACCTGTTCTTTTTCTTTCAATAGTTTTTCAAAGGCAAGAGCCTTTTCTTTCATTGAGTGAGATTCAAATTCTCTCTCTCTTAACATCATTGAAAACTGCATGTTGGTCTCTTGTAATGCCCGGAATTCAGTTTCTTTCTCCTTGCATCTTGTCACTATTTTTTCATTTTCTTCTTTCAGCTTACAGATGTCCATTTCTAAAATTAGATTTCTTTCTTTAAGATTAGTGACAGCTTGTTTTAAAAGCTCATTTTCATTTTCTTTGTTACTAAGATTTTCACTTATAGAAAGTAACTGATCACTTTTAGATTTAATCAAGAGGTCTTTTTCCCTAAGTGATTTCTGGAAAACATCACATTTTCCCTTTATCTGCCTCATATCTGGATCAGTCTCTTTTTGTCCCTTTCTTTCCAACTCTGAAATTGCAGCCATAGAATCAGACAATCTTTGATTATTTTCCTTAAGAGTTCTTATAGTCATTTCTTTTTCTTGTAACATTTTTTTAAGTCGCTCCAATTCTTGTTGAAGGAGTTTGGATTCATCACTGACTATTTCAGGAGGAGTTCTGGTTGGAATGTCTGATGCTTGTGAAACAGAAGAAGCCATGAGTAAAGGTGGTGGTACCATATCAAGTTTTCCTAGAAGAAGATCCTTGGTATTATGAAGCTGTCCTATACTGTGCTGAACTTGTGCTAACTCCTGACTAAAACCTTTCATTTTTTTCTCATTCTGCTCATAACTCTGGATCAAACCATTGTAATCCATCTGTAATTTAGAACTGCTATCACTGTCAAGTGAAATTTGTGCCTGAAGCTTGTGTAGCTCCTCTTGGAGATGAGCTGACTCATGCTGCATGTTCTGGACTGTAGTCATTACCTGTTGCTTCCACTCTTCCATCTTCTTTACTTGTTGCTTTAATGTATCACGTTCTTGTAAAAGCTCCTCAAACTGATTACTGTTAACACCTCCTGACCCACTGTCAGTACCTACGTTGGATGTCTGTAGGACAGTCAGTAAGGTTTGGCATTTCTGACTCAAGGCATCTATTTCAATATCCTTCTCTCGAATGATACGGGACAAATTCTGAATAGTTTCTCTAAACATATCTTGGCTGCTACTTTCAAACCTATTAGATAATTTTTGGTTCTCTTCTTGCAGCTTCATCAGAGCTGCTTCCTTAGCTGCTACCATATCCATGATTTTATGATACTCTGTTTTTAACTGACTGTTTTCTCTAGTCTTTTCACTCAAAACTGCCAGCACCTGTTCTCTTTCCATGGCATAGGCTTGTAGCTGCTGTTGAAGGTACAGAATATCCTGCCTATATGACGAAGATGAAACACTTGCATGGAGAGCTTGTATCTCTAATTCTTTCTCTTGGATGATCTGAGTGAGTTTACCAACTTGATCTTTAGACAAGAGATCAATTTGTTGAGTTAAAGAAACATTCTTTTCATTCAGAAGCTTAATTTCCCTCTCTCTCTCTTTGATACCTTTTACTAGTCTTTCAATTTCAGACTTAGACAAGTCATGTTTTTCATTACCATTTTCACCATTTAGGGTCTGGACTTTGGTTTCTTGAAAGAGATCAGAGGAGTCCGTCTGAATGACTTGCCTTTCTGTGTGCAACTGAATTTTAATTTGTTCAATTGTTTCTTGCAAACTTTTAATTTCCTCATCTTTCTCCAAGAAAAGCTTTTCATGTGTGACATTCATTTGCTCATACTGAAATTTAGACTCATCTATTTCCCTTTTGTGCTCCTGCAAAGACTGTTGAAGTTGTACAGTTTTCTGATTCTGATCTTCAATTGTTTTTTTGTGAAGTTTTATCTCCTCTTCAAGATTGTTCTTTATTACATGTAATTGTGTTATCTCACTTTCAAGTTCAGTAATATCATCAAGAGTTTTAGGCTCAGCCACAGGTGGAGATCTGCTTTGCTGGTCCTTTAGTCTTTCAATCTCTTCTTTCAGATGATTGTTTTCTTCTTTCATAGCTGCAAGACTTTTGTCTTTTTCTTCTAAATTTTGTCTTAAAATCTCATGCTTTTTGGAATCTTTAACATATTCTTCAAGCTCCTGTTGCAACACTAAAGCTCTATTTTTAAATTTTTCAACAAACACCTCTTTCTCTTTTATGAGTTCTGTCAATTGCTTTTGTCCTGCTAAGCTAGTTGTCAACATCTCTTTAGTTTCTTCATGGTCGGCTTCCATCTGCTTAATGTTCCTTTTGAGTTCTGCTATCTCAAAGTCTCTCTCTTGATTGCACTGCATTAGATGCTCATGTTCAACCTGTAATTCAGTGATATTCATGTTATGTGCACTTGACAGTTCTTCAATGGTTTGTTCATATTTTTGAGCTTGTTCCAACAACCGCTTTTCAGTCTGCCTTAATTCAGTTTCCAATTGTCCTTTTTCCATCTTCAAAGCCTCTAATATAGTATCTTTTTCCAAGGAAACATTATTCTCAGAAAAGGCTTCATGCAGTTGCTGTTTCAGTTCTTCACAGACTGACAGAAGCTTTCCATTTTCTATTTTAAGATCACAAACTGATTTCTCCAAATTTTGATTGAGTTGTTTATTTTCTGAAATGTCTTTATTTAGTTTTGCAATTTCTGCTTCGCTTTCTTTAAGTGAATGATCTTGATAATTACTGTTAGATTCTTGGTTAATTATCTTTGTTAACTTGTTCTGGGAAACAGAAAGTTCCTCTTCTTTTTGTTTCAGATTTTGCTTCAATTCTGAAATCTCCTTTTTATTATTTAAGTTACATTCTTGGGATTTCTTTAGTTGTTCTTCTAAATCCTTAATATTATGCTGAAGCTGCTGATTACTTATATGCAAATCATTAAGTGCAGATGTACAGTGGTTCATTTTTAATTTTTGAGCTTCTAATTCCTTATTCATTTCCATCTTCTCAGCTTCTACTTCAGACACTTTCCTTCTTTCAAAATCTATGTCAAGTTTTAGCTGGGTGATGGTACTATCAGCTTTTGTATGCTGTTTTGATATTTGCTCTTTCAGGGTAATCATATGCTAAAATAAACAGAAACAAGCATTCATCAGGATAAAAGCAGAGCCAGGAAAAACAGAACTTTTACTCATTTAATCATCTGGATAGTTAAAGAATGTAAAGGAATTTTTAAAGGAGTTGATTAAGCAATTTAATATTTTTAAAAATATATTCCATCAAACCTACAGAATCACTCTCCAAAAGGGTAAGTTAAACGTAAAAGTAAAAAATGTCCTGGTTTTCTCAGGATAATTAAATTGGCATACAGTAAACATCCATTTTAGCTGTATATGTTCAAATATTTCAAGTGAATATTTAGAGCCAGTTAGGCATTAAATTAAGTCACAAATAAGTAAATGTTATTAGTGTGCATTCACATGAATACACAGATATAAATTAACATACAATCTCTACCACCTGCAAGAAATGTTTATATTTATTTATAATTATATAATTAGTATATATAATAAGTATTATATACTATATAATAGTATAATAAGTATATAATTAACTAAATGCACTGTCCTTTTGTGGACTTGGTTGAATGCCCCTCAAACAAGTCAGTTCTTTCTAAGAGCAGATAGCCTAATGTTCTCAGATACACCATAATAATTCATTTAACGATTTTGGTCTACAAGATAGCTTAAGACATGAAGCCTTAATATCAAGGCTGCCACTACTTTTTTTTTTAAACTGTTTCAAAATATGGTTCTTCATTAAACCCAACTCATGAGTTCTTATTTTTCTCATGTAATTATGATTTAGGGTAGAGAATTTATATTATACATATGCCATCTATATTTCATTTTAGTCTTTGGGAACCTATTAGACCCGTGAGCAAAGATTAACATGACACACTGAAAGTAAAGAAGTCCTTTAATTCTTGACAATATTATTACCTGCATGGTTTCTTGATTCTGCTTGTCCAATTCTTCCAATTCTGCTGTTAGTGTTGCTCTTTCTGTAATACTTTCCTTGAGTTCATGCTCTTTCCTTGCCAAATCTTGCCTTAATTGATTTAATTCCAAGTTCTGATCTTCAGTAGCTGCAGACGTAATATCCTCATCTTTATGTTGTAAACTTGCCAGATTCTTCTGAAGTTCTTCCTTGTATAAGACATAAATTGAATTTTATACTATTATTCAAGTTTCTTAAACACTGGTTTGAAAAGAGGTTTTATATTTAGTCAACCAGAACAAAAGAGCAAGCCTTTTGGATACTAGGAAACACAAGTTTACTTGAGTTTTATCATTAAGCATTATTCAGTGTGAATAGGGTGTTTCATTAACATTAATAAATTCATATATGTAAAAATATTTTCATCACAAGAATACCAGTACAACTTATAACTGTGCACAAAGAAGAATCATAGCATTCCCAAGTGAAATCGGTCCTCAGCTGGTGTAAACTGTCATATTTGTATAATGGATATGTGTCCATGCAGAGTACAGGGGACCTTAGTTTTCAAGTCCTATCAAACACATTAAACTTTGACTACTATAGAATTACGAGACAACCTTGCCAAAAGGTAAAAAGGTTACTCACTATGTACAGTAACTAAAGTTCATTGAAAGGCAAAGAGGTTACTCATTATGAACAGTAACTGAAGTTCACTGAAATAGGTGTTCCATTGTGCTCCACTGGAGATGTTGCAGCAGCACTCCTTGAGCCTTGGATCGGAACTATTCGGTAGCACTGCCGGTTGGGCCACACATGCGTTCCTCCCCATCTCACGCAATGGTGGGCATATGTATTTACCTCTATGTGATCCAACCACCCTAAGTTCCTTCTCTACGGCAGAGCTTATCTTAGAGCTCTGAGCAGAGGGGAGTAAAGTGGGTGGTGGAGCATCCATAGGGACACATATCTTGAAGAATATCTGCACGTGGTGAATACCTTTTTCTTTTTCAAGTGGTGTCCCTCTGGATGCTTCACTGTAGCTAACTATAAAGCAGTGCCCATACACAGAAAGCTGGGGCTTCAAAATGGTGTCCGGTAAGGACAGTGTTTCTTAGTGGGGCTTTTGTTGCTGCAATATGAGGAATTGCATCATGTTCACCAAAAGTCTCTGTGCATCCCAAGTGGCCACTTGGCTAGTGTCAATGATTAGCGCATTGTTGTATAGGGGTCCATACCTAGGCCTTGGCTCAGTTCTGGATAACGCAGATGAGCAGAGTGAGTGAGTGAGTGTGTGAGTGTGTGTGTGTGTGTTCTCCATATATGCAGGTAGAATGAAGTACTTTTCATCCATTCCCTCCTGCTGAGAAAGGGAGTTCTCAGTGGTGAAGGAGAGTAGGGTTGTGACTCTGAGAAAGAAGACAAGCTAAAGAAAGTTTGCTATAGAGGAGCAGAGACTCAGGCATAACAGAGATGACCAGGTGTGCCTTTGCTACTTGAACTGCTGTGGAGCAGGCAGGAGCATCATCAGCACCAGTGGCTGTTTAGAAAGTGAAGGAACTATCGATACTGAGGGCGGAGTGCATTCTCTCATGCAGCCAGTAGATGGTATAGATCAGGGGTCAGCAACCTTTTCAAACCAAAGAGTCAAACTACATCCAAATTCAGAACAAGTGGTCAACAAAAAGAGCCGTATATGAATGCTCATTTACATGACTGAAAATATACAACTTAATATTATTGACAATTGACATAATGATTAATAACATAAAAGAAACATTGAACTCACAGACTTTATTTAATGGGATTTCTGGTGCTGCATCTTTTTGTATATTTCTTTGAAGTTTACATCATAACTGGCCAAATCCAGCTTCATGCATGCATTCAGGCTGTCTTCTGTCAACCTTATGGCAGGGGGCTGGGGAGGTGGGGGTGCAGGGAGTCTGGGTTGGTGTGTGTGATGGACTCAGAGCAGAGGGTGTGGGTACATGATGGGCCCAGGGCACAAGGTTGGAGTATGGGGGAGGAGGGGAAGGAGTGCTATGGCAGGAAACTGGGGATGTGGAGGTATGAGGGGCAGAGGGTTCAGATATATGATGGGCTCAGGGTTGGGGTGTAGGAGTGTTATGACACTGTGGCCAGATGGTGGCTGGGCCCCAATTGGGGCCTTGTTGGCCAGGCTTAATTTTTAAATAAAGTAAAATATGTCCAGCACAAACGGCAAGGGAGCCACGGACCCACAGAAAAATCAGTTAGGGACCGCACAAGTGAGAAGCAAAAAAACAAAAAACAAAAAACTCCCTCCAAAACTCCCAACTCTCACTGATGTGGTCCCCCTCAAATGCCTTACTTCCATGATGCTCCAAGCCCCATGGTAGGGGGGAGAACCAGGAAGGATTGAAGATTTCTGGGGTTCCAGATTTAGTGGATTTTGTGGACCCCCTTAGACTCTGGGGTGAGGCAAAAAATGAGGGGTTAAGTGTGCGAGACAGAGCTGCCAGTGAGTGGGATAGGGATGGGGGTACAGAATCTGGGCAGGAGGTGGAGTAAAGGAAGGGGTGAGGGTGTGAGTGGGAGGTAGTGTGTAGGAGCAGGCTGGAGGCAGCAGCATGTGCAGCTGCTTCTGGCTTCAGCTTCTTCCCCACAAGCTGAATCCTAGCAGGGAGACTCGGGGCTCTCTCCCCCATAGGAAGCCGACACTGGCGCTCCAATATTGTGGGGTGGCGTGAAGCTGGAGGGAGCTGAGCTCAAGCAGCAAAAGAGCCATATCTGGCTGCCTAGTAAGCCACAGGTTGCCAACCCCTGGTATAGATGGTTGACTTGATCTCAAGAGCTTGCTCAATGCCAAGGATTTGGTCAGTGCCAGCACTGGTGTTGGTGCTGAAGCACCAAAGCTTTTCTTGGATGAGGCACTCAGTACTGTTTCAGAAGCTCTTGTGCTATGCTTCTTGGTCCCGAGAAACAGTATGTCTGCCTGTTGTCCTGCTTATTTCAAGGTTCCTGAACTTCCGTTTAGCTCCACTATTGGAGATACCCTGATGGTCATGGTCATAGGAGCTAAGTCTCACTTCTGATGATGCTGAACCTACTAACCTTGCAGAGAATGGATTTCTCTGAGGTAGTTCCTTGGCAAGTGAATTAGTGGCCCATTTCTTCCTCTTCTTCCCACTGAGACTGGATTTCCTCTTGGATGGCCATGGCAAGTGGGGAGAGAGGAGGTCACTTGCTGACTGAACCTAGAGCGAGAGCCATGCCAGAGAGGTGAAAGGGCTGGCGTCCAATAGCTGGCCACAGACAGCTCTCCATGAGGAGAATTTCCATTCTGAGTTCACAGTCCTTTTGAGCTTGGGGTGTCAATTTGATGCAGTGAGAGCACTTCTGTGTGACGTGGCCCACACAGAGGCAGCAGCAGATGTACCATAGCTCACAGGAAAGGTAGTCGCAGGGCAGGGGGGAGGAAAGCTGGTGCGCATGGGGAGCTGTGATTATACGTTTACTTGAATAAATGCTTTTTAACATCCTTAATAACTACTAATGAGAGTTTCTCTTAAAGGTTAACGAGGTAGAAGAATTCTCCAGATTCCATCCCAGACCAAAGGATGATTGAAAAACAACCTGAAGGCAGCTAGATCCCACCACGCTAAGTGGCTCACAGCAGATGAGTATGTGTGGCCCAACTGGCACTGCTACTGAAGATCTGTGATTCCAGGTGCAGGGAAATCACACCACATACAATGAAGTACGCATAGGGACATTTCTCGAAGAAGAAACTAAATTTCCAGGGAGACCAGATATTTCAACTTGACGCTTTGAATACTATGCCATTTCTCTGATTTAACAATTTTTTTACTAAAGAAATTGAAGACTTTGGATCTCTTATATAGTATCAAAATGTTGTCATTCTGGCTGGGGGAAGGGATGCACAGTGTGACTATAACAGCAAACAGAATTTGGAGGCCACAACGCAATGCTAAAAATGAAGGGGACTCATATTTAACAAAGCATTGACAAATATTGATGGGAACGCTATAGCTATAAAGCTAGTAATTCAGAGATTATTTTTCCTATATTGAGTCCATATCACGATTGAGTCCATTAGCATGTGAATTGAATTTGTGGATGAACTGTACATCCAGTAATTTGATCTATGCCATCAAATGCCAGCAGTGCCTCACTGCTATATATATCGGACAAACTGGACGGTCTCTGCGGGAAAGACTCAATGGACACAAATCGGATATACATAAAGGGAATATACAGAAGCCTGTTGGTGAGCATGTCAGCTTGCCTAACCACAGTCTGACAGACCTGCAAGTAGCTGTCTTGTCACAAACCAGCTCTACAAGCCAAATACACAGAGAAGCCCTGGAATCCCAGTTCATCCACAAATTCAATTCACATGCTAATGGACTCAATCGTGATATGGGCTCATGGGGACTCTACCTACTTAATAACCACTGAAGGTGCTAACAGCTCCCTGAGTGGTATCCTTCCTGTTTTAGGAATCTATCTATTGACTATGATTTTTATCTGCTTAGGTTTAAGTACCCATTCTCCAGATACTTAATGATGCTCTGTCTCCCACCTCCCTCCCTTTTTCTCTCTCTCCCCCTTCCCCTTCCCCTCTCCTGTTTATTTCAAGTTTTCATATCCCCAACTCATAACTCCGGTCATCTGAAGAAGTGGGCTGTGCGCGTGAAAGCTCATGATACCATCTACATGTTTCGTTAGTCTATAAAGTGTTACCAGACCATTTATTGTTGTTTTCTGTAACAGACTAACTCGGCTACCCCCTGAAGCTCCAAAAAGTGCAAAGGGTGGCTCTTTCCCTCACAATATGTCAGTGGGATGTACTTTCAAGCACTAGTGACAAACAACATTCAGAATCAAATATTTTAATGTGGACCTTTAATTGAAATTTCATTTAATTTTGAGATGGGACTGAATTTTCGTGAGATGTTTATAAAACCAGAGAAATAAAAAAACCCCACCAGAAGTCCAATATCTTCATGCAAATACCTTAATGAACAAAGTCAAATTTTCTAAGCAGAGTTAAGGCTGGCCTGAAAACTTTAAATAGGATGGTATGTGTGCACATGTATGCTCACACAATGTGTCTGTTAATACTCTTCTTACACTACAGTAAACATATATACAAAACTAAAACTATAAATGATCAATTAACTAACATACCCTTTCTTGTCCTAGTTTATGATTTTCTGCTTTTAGAACGTGTGTATCTGTTTTAACCTTTAGGCCATCTTCTCCTGCACCAATAAAACTGCCAGCCTATAAAAACAGTTGATGTATGTGATAATTTTGTTTCTTACAAATTCACATCAAAGTATCAAAACAATAATATCTGCAAGAATTCTATAATATTTTATAATTTTCTATAGAGGAGCATGTAAGAATGAGAAAAACTATTTTTAAAAGTGGTAATATAGATACTATAATATATTATCACAAAGTCTACATATGATTTCTAGGTGGTCTTCACCACTTAATTAAAAATAAGTTATACACTGTATTAGACTGAACAATAATCTGTTAGAGGGAGTACAATAGTTCTAACTACTAGAGTGTATGAGTTTCTCATAGTAGACTAAATATATTTTCCCTCTCTCTTCTACATCCAATCTACAGATATAAAAAAAGGTTTAAAAACATTAACCACGTAACAATTAAAAATCCTAGCAGTTAAACAGTTGACCGTTCTTGGGGATCTACAGCTGGATGGGACTGGGGAGGTAAGGATAGTGAGTGGTGCCCCCCACTGCTCCTGGGTAGCCGGTTGCTGCCCTGTGCTACAGGCGCTATAGTAAAGGAGCCCACAGCATGGAGCAGCAGCCGGCTCCCTGGGATCAGGGCTGACAGCCGGAAGTGTGGGGCTGGAAGAGCCCGCAGAGCTTAAAACCTGGGACTTATCAACCAGCTTCCGGCTGCTGGCCCCGTTCCCGGGAGCTGGCTGTGTTGCGGGAGTTTAATGGTAATGGAAACCTATAAACTGATGTTTTGTTTAACCAGTTAAACCAAAACTCTTACATTTCTAATCCAATCATGAAATCATTACCCTAATGTTATTTCCTTGATTATCACAAGGAAAATAAAAAAAACTTTAAAATTGTTCAATTCAAAACATGTAATTTCAATCGAAGGCTTTCCCTTACACTTACACTAAGGCGACAGAATTGGGAGCAAGACCTGTCAGAATAAAAAGAGGAAAAACAAGTGTGATTTTCATGGGAGGGATCAACTATGTACCACCCAATCAGGAAGAAGAGGTGGATGAGGCTTTGTTAAACAAAATAATAAGAAACACAGGAATTGATGGTAATGGGGGACAACTGCTCAGATATCTATTAGGAAAATAATACTCCAAGACACAGATTATCCAACAAATTCTTGGAATGAACTGGCTACAACTTATTACAGGAAGTGGAGAAAGAGACTAAGGAAGAAGATATTCTGGATTTGGTTCTGACAAAAAGGGGAATAACTTGGAGAATCTGAAGATGGAAGGCAACCTGAGTGAAAATTATCATGAAATGATAAAATTAAGAAGCCTAAGGAATGAGAGGAGGGAAAATACCAAAATAAAGACAATGGACTTGAAGGGAGACTTTAAATAAAAAAAGGTCTGTATAGATGTACTGTTAATGTACTTAAGTACATAAGTGTACATAAGTACACTAATCTGTAGAGCAAGTACAGATTGAACCTCCCTAATTCGGCACCCTGGGGACCTGACCAGTTCTGAACCAGAGAATGTTCTGAACCATGGGAGGTCAATATTGTCTAGCAGCATTACTAACACTTCCTCTGTTTCATGGGCTGTTAGAGGACTTTTAGGGGTAAATTAGAGCTAAATCACAGAGCTAAATCACACTGAGAGCCACGACTGGTAGCTGTAAATAAACTTTATGGGACCGCGGGAAACTTGGCCACACCCATGAAAAGTGGACCTCCGTCCAAGTAAAATCATGCCAGATGACAGATGGATCAGAAAGTTATGGACTAGAGAAGTTCAACCTGTATACCCAAAGATTTATGTTGGTGAAGGAATAAGATTTGGACATGGGAAGTTGGGTGCTGACATGAATATTCAAGATAGTGCCAAGATCCTTGAAGAGGACAAACCACCAAGTGGACTTAGTTCTTTCAGTTCTTTTGTTTAGCTATCAGCTTGACTTTTGCAGTATAGCTTAGCTACTCTACATTTGACCCTTCTCTCCATCTGCTCAGCCCTGAGGAACCTGGACACATCAGAGACAAAGTAGGTCCTTTGTCTCCCATCACCAGGTCCCCAAGGAGGGCGAGTATACTAGTCTAAATTGACTTTGTAAGGAATGCTATGCCATGTACCCACAGAACTGTATTATTTCTTTTGATTTTATGGTTTAGAGCTTTGATGACTTGTTCCTTTATTTTAATAAAAATCTCGAAAGCTTGGCTTTATCTTCAGCAGGAGTGTTCCTGCCAGATCCTGAGGGTTCTTACAAAGTACTGAACTCTCTACATTCTGTAAAAACAACAACGAGTCCTGTGACACCTTTAAGACTAACAGATTTATTTGGGCATAAGCTCTCATGGGTCAAAACCACTTCATCAGATGCATCTGTTAGTCTTTAATATGCCACAGGACTCCTCGTTTTTATAGATGCAGACTGACATGGCTACCCCTCTGAGTTGTCTCTACATCCTCTAATCCTGTTGCCTGATTTCAGGACAAGAATCTAATGAACTTCTAATCAGATCACTGATGAGCAGAAAATAAGCCAGCCCTCCATAAATCAGGTCAAAAGGACAACCTAGAGAACTACAGACCTGTCATCTTAAGTTCAGTAACCAGAAAGATAATGGCACACATGATCAGTCAATTTATAGGCAACTAGAAGAAAATGAGGAATAAGTAACAGTAGGAATTGTTAAGAACAAATTATGTCAAACCAACTTCATCTCCTGCTTTGACAGGGTAAGAAGCTTTGTGAATAGGGGGAAAGCAGTAGATATAATAAATCTCAACTTGGCTTTTGATGCTCTCTAATGTGACCTGATCAGAGAAGAGGAAGTTACTCACCTTGGTGCAGTAATGACAGTTCTTCGAGATGTGTGTCCCTGTGGGTGTTCCACTGTTGGTGGTGGGTCATCCTGGCGCCGCAGATCGGAGTTTTCATGAGCAGTAGTCAGCCAGACCACGCATATGCAACTTGTGCTTCATACCGTTTGCGCCCTTTTGATGTCTTGCGCAGTCTGGCTCCCGTCAGTTCCTCGAGTCCTCCCCGGTATCTTAAAAACATAATAGGAGACTCCGAAATAGGGAGGAGGGCGGGTAGTCGAGCACCCATGGGGACACACATCTCGAAGAACCGTTGTTACTGCACTAAGGTGAGTAACTTCCTCTTCTTCTTTGTGTGATGTCCCCATGGGTGCTCCACTGTTGGTGACTGTGTAGCAGTACTCAAGAGCAAGCTGAAGGCAGGCCTTGGAGTTATGTCTTGAAGAGGGTCAATAGGACTGTGGAGGCCACAGTAGTATCGTTCGCTTGAGTCTGCGAAATAGCATAGTGCCTCATAAAAGTGTCATTGGTGGACCAGGTAGCCACTCTGAAAATGTCCTTGAGGGGGACTCCGTGACGAAAAGCTGTAGAGGTTACCAATGCTCTTGTAGAGTGTGCCCTAGGTATCTCAGGAAGTGACTTATTCCTTAAAGTATAGCATTTCATAATACATGAGACAATAAGCTTGGAGTACATTGCGATGACAGAAGATCCCCCTTAATATGCTCTGCTATGGAGATTAGCAAGCACTCCAATTTATGGAAAGACCGAGTTCTGTCTATATAGAATGCCAGAGCTCTGTGCACGTCCAGAGAATGAAATATCACGTCCCTAGGAGTTAAGTGTGGTTTAGGGTAAAAGGAAGGCAAGACGATTGGTTTGCTTATATGAAAGTCCGAACACACTTTTGGGATGAAGGACGGATGTGGACGTAATATCACGTTGTCCTTATTAAAAATGGTATACGGTGGTACTGCCATTAAGGCTGCTAGCTCACCCACTCTGCGGGCAGAAGTGATTGCCAATAGAAAAACTACCTTCAGCATCATCATCGATAGTGAGCAGGTAGGTATGGGCTCAAACGGGGAATGGGCAAGAGTGTCCAGCACCATTTCTAAGTTCCACGACAGGGTGGTAATCTGTGTGATAGATATAGGTTGACGAGACCTTTTATGAATCTTGTTCCTGTTGAAAAGTGCCTGTTCAAATGCACTTTTAGGGAAGCAAGGGCCAATCCAGCGTCCTTGAGGAACAAGATGTTGTCTAGAATTTCGCGTAAGGGTGCTGTGCCAGGGTCCAAATCTTTATCAGAGCAACACGAAAGGAATCAATACCATTTTGATTCCTGCTGTGCAAAAGAATATCTTTTACTTGGTTTGAACATTGTAGTTCCTCCTAGTGGAACCAACAATGAACCATGTAGGACATGTGGCTGGAGTAATGTTTCACTGTTTTGAGTTAAGCGGTCGTGATGAATTGGAAGGTGACAGAGTGGCTGAGGAGACATCAGATACAGAAAGGGGAACCATATCTGTCGTGCCCAAAATGGGGATATAAGAATAACTGTTGCCTCATCTCTGTTGATCTTCTCCAGCAATTTGGGAATGAGCGAAGTAGGACGGAATGCATATAAAAGGGGGCCTTTCCAGTTGAGGAGAAAGGCGTCCCTTAGAGATCCCGGTCCGATGCCAGCTCTGGAACAGTAATACTGACATTTCTTTTTTTTTTGTAGGAAACAAGCAGATCTATTTTCAGATGACCCCATTGGTGAAAGATGGATTGGAGAACCCGAGGATGGAGCTCCCATTCGTGGTCTGGGGCAAAGTGTCTGCTGAGGGTGTCTGCTGTTATATTCTTGATGCCGGAAAGCATGAAGCTACCAGGATGATTTTGTTTCACATGCACCAGTTGCATAGCCGAACTGCTTTGGTACATAGAGAATGGGATTGAGCACCCCCTTGACGATTTATATAGTACACTGTTGTCGGTCAATATTCTGATAGTGTTGCCCCGAATGTGTGTAACGAAATGCGTGCATGCATTGAAGACAGCCCTGAGTTCTAATAAATTGATATGTGAAGTGGTCTCTCAAATAGTCCATCGTCCTTGTATTGACATGGTATCCATGTGGGCTCCCCACCCAATGAGGGAAGCATCAGTATTTGTGTGTGCGGTGGGTTGATCTCAGGGAAATGGGACGCCTGCTAGAAGGTTGTCCGGATCGGTCCACCATTTGAGAGATCTTAAGACATGGGGAAGAGGAGATACCGGTCTGTGCACTGAGGTGGGTGTAAACAGAAGCAAGCCAATGCTGAAGGCATAGAAAGTGCAGGCACGTGTGGTTGACCACTTAGGTCGTAGCGGCCATGTGACCAATGAGCTCGAGGCAGGTAAGTATTGGGACCATGGGACTTGTTGTGACAACAATGATGAGGTCTTGAATCGCTTGAAACCGCTATAACAGTAGATATGCCCTTGTTGAGATAGAATCTAGTTGGTTGCCTATACACTCTAGGGTTTGTGTCAGTTGTAGTGTTGATTTCTGTACATAAAGAGTATGAGACCCAAAAGCTCAAATGTTTGCCTGGTTGTCAATATCATTTGGTTTGTCTCTGTTTCGGATGGGCCTTTCACTAAGCAATTGTTCAGGTAAAGAAAAATAATCACGGCTCATCTGTGAAGGCAGGCTGCAACAACAACCAGAGTCTTTAAAAACACTCTGGGTGTGGAAGAAAGATCGAAAGGTAGCACTCGGTATTGGTAATAATCTAATCCTATCATGAAATATAGGAATCGCCTGTGTGCGGGTTATATAGTTATGTGAAAATTGGCATCGTGCAGGTCGAGGGCTGCAAACCAGTCTCCCTTCTCCAATGCTGGGATTATTGATGTTAGGGTAACGATTTTGAATTGTTTTCAAAGATACCGATTCAATCTGCGGAGGTCTAGAATAGGCCTCCAGCCTCCCATCTTCTTTGGAGTGAGAAAGTAACGGGAGTAGAAACCCTTGCCTCTGAAGCCTTCAGGTACCATTTCCACTGCTCTGAGGTTGAGCAGCCCCTGCACCTCCTGTTTGATCAGATCTTCGTGAGAGGTGTCCCTGAAGAGGGTCGGAGAGGGTGGGGAAGTGGGAGGCAATGTGGTAAATAGGATGGTATACCCTGATGTTACAATTTCCAGGACCCAATGGTCCGATGTGATGGCAGCCCAGCAATGGTGGAAAGGCCTCAAACAATGGTGGAAGGCAGGGGTGGATTGGGAGGGCTGATGCCTGAAGGGGAGATTTTGCAGACCCTCAACCGGAAAGTCAAACCTGCTGCTTGTTCGTCTGGTTATTGGTATTACGGGCACCCTGCGGGCATCTCCTTTGGAGACGCTGCCTGTTCCTTGCTTGATCAAAGCTGCGTTGCTGATATCAGTTCTCCTCTTACTCCAGGTGTTTTTGATATGGAGTGTATCATTTGTGGTGGTATGGCGGAGTATACATCCTCAGTGTGTGCAAAGTTGTTCTCGAGTCTTTGCCAGAATGTAAGACCTCGTCAGTCTTCTCCGCGAATAGCTTTTGTTTATCAAAAGGGAGATCCTCCACTTTCGATTGTAACTCATGAGGGACTCCAGCAGATTGTAGCCATGAGGCTCTCCTCATAACTACTGATGTTGCAATAGCTTGGGCTGCCGTGTCTGCTATATCGAGCTCTATTTGGAGGGCAGTCATGGACAAGGTGTAACCCTCTTGAAAAATAGATTTTAATATGGGCTCTGAGTCCGGCAGGTGTTCCATGAGGGTGGCAAGCTTTATATAGTTGTCAAAATTATGACTGAACAGTAGCACTGCATAATTAGCTATGCGGAGAAGAAAGATGGATGAAGAATAAAGCTTTCTACCAAACAAGTCCATGCACTTGCTGTCTTTCCCCAGTGTTCTTATATTGCAGGAGTTTGGATCTGTGTTGGGCAGGATCAACAACTAATGAATTCGGTTGTGGATGGGAGAACAAAAAGTCGGCTCCTTTTGGAGGAACAAAGTACTTCTTGTCAGCCCGTTTATTGGTTGGTGGTACTGAAGCTGGAGTCTGCCAGATCTTGTCAACAGCCTCCATAATACCATCGTCTATGGGGACTGCGATCTATGTACGCTACGAGGGCTGCAGATTTTTGAGAAGCCAGTGTTGCTTTTCCGGAACCTCAGTTAATTAAATCTCTTAGGTTCTATCTACCCTCTTAAAAAGATCCTGAAATTGTTTCAGGTTGTCTGGAGGAGATTGGTCACCAGGTATAACTGCCTCATTGGGAGATGGTGAGGACTGATCCATTGGTGAGACATCTGGTGGGTGTTCCTCAGGATCAGATAGTTGACTCTCCTCCGGTTCTGACTGTTGCGCTGTAGGTGGAGCAGTGGGAGCTGTGACTGCTATGTGTTGTCTGTGTGATGACTGAGGAGAAATTGTAGGAGCACGAGAAGCTGGGTGGCTGTGGCAGCAGGGATGACCGTAATCTGAGTGTTGATAGTAATGCTGAGCGGAAGTATGAAGAGGATAGTAATGGTAGTATGTTGGGCTGTGCCACCTGTAGTCTAACCGCACAGGGGAAGCATATCTAGATGACAGCCTACTCCTGTAATGAGTGTGATAATGCACTGGAAGGTGTGGAGAATGTGGGGAATTTGGCAAGCCTCTTGAAGAAGGAGGTGGTGAATGAAAGGTATATCTTTCATAGGGGGATGGTGAAAGATATCTGGACTTATGGTGCCTGGTTTGGTCCCGTAGGGTATGACCCCTGTCACCCCCTCTTAAGCAGGGTGAATGCGGAGAAGACAGTGCAGAGGACAGTGCCAGAGAGAAAGTTAACGGCTCAGGACTTGCCTGTCTCCCAAAATCAATTTTTTGGTTTGCTTTCTTCAGTGCTGGTGGCCTGGATGGCCCATATGGTGCCGACATAGGCTCGTGAAATGCTTTTGCCCATGAGAACGTCTTAGCCAATGGTGACAGTGCCGAGGTAGGTGGTGCCGAGGTCGATGCCGTTGTAACCGGCACCGGGGTTGGTGGTGCCAAAATGGATGGCACCGTGGTCAGGGGTGCTGTGATGGTGGGTGTGGCCGCTGGTGGTGCCGATTGTCGTGCCGGTGCGACTGTTGATGGCACCGATGTAGCTTTTTGCCGGGATTTTGGCTCTGAGAACGATTTATGCCTGGATGTCATAGTACCTGACGTCCCACATTTGTCACCCACACTTACACAGGCTGTGAAGATCAGTGGTAGGGAACGAGCTGGTGAGGCTCTTTTTTGAGCTAGAGCCAGCTGTGGAGAAATGGCTTTTCTTTTCTCAGCCCTGAGTGATCGCAGAGTGGAAACTGGCTGTGCTAGCTCCATGGGTTGTAATGCCTTGTCAAAAAGGAACATTTTTAGCCTCATTTCTCTATCCCTACGTACCCTAACAGTGAGTTTGGCACAGTGGACACATTTCTGAAGCATGTGTGTGCCTCTCCAAGGCACTTAATGCAGTCAGCATGACTGTCCGAAACTGGCATCGTATCTCGGCATGTGACGCACTTCTTAAAGCAGGGAGAGTTTGTCACGGGGTTAACAGTAGTTACTAAGACAAAAAAACCTTATTCTTTCTTTTTTTTTTTTTTTTTTAACTATGAACACGAACTATAACTACAACTATACCAACTACAACTATAGGCATGAATGAATATAAACTTTGATTCCTGATTAGGTTGTCTGAGGAGAGAAGGCTCACTCCATCTGTGACCACGGGCGGCAAAGAAGGAACTGGCGGGAGAGCCGGACCACGCAAGAGATCAAAAGGGTGCAAACAGCGTGAAGCGCGAGCCACGCATGCAGGGTCCAGCTGACTACTGTTCATGAAAACTCTGATCTGCGGCACCCGGAAGATCCAACACCAACAGTGGAGCATTCACGGGGACATCACTCAAAAAAGAACTATAGACTAGACAAATCTACTATAGTATGGGTGTATAATTGGCTGGAAAACCGTATTCAGAGTAGGGATGTAATAGTATAGTCAATTAACCGATAAGCAAAAGCTTATAGGTTAATGCTATAGACTACACGCATTACCCCCCTCACCCCCCCAATTGCCAGTAAAAATTTTTAGCAGGCTGGCCAATAGTCTGGCTCAGTCCTGGGTCTGGGATGGGTTGAAATGGGTCTGGGACCTACCCCTGCTGCAGCTCTGAATTTGAAGTGTATTAGGAGCAGGCTACCTGTCTCAGTTCTGGCTCACATCGGGTCCGGGAGCTCAGACACACCCTAGACAGGGGCTGCTGCCACCCCATGCAGCTGCCTCTTTATTAGAGGCAGCAGCACAGGGCAACAGTTAGCCAGTCTGCAAGGGGAGCTGGTTTTTAAACTGGTTCTCCTTGCAGACCAGCTCCCGCCTGGCACCCTGCAACGCTGCCTCTATATCAGAGGCAGCAGCGTGGAATGGCAGGGGGATCCTCAGGAGTGAGACTGGATGGAGTGCACTGTCTGCAGGCCCCACCCCCAGGGACAACAGAATAGTCAACTAACCAATAAGAATTCTTGAAGTTACTCAACTAGTCAATTAACCGATATTTAACATCCCTAATTCAGAGTAGTTATCAACGGTTCACAATCAAGCTGGAAGGGCATAACGAGTGGGGTCCCACAAGGATCTGTCCTGCGTCCGGATCTATTCAATATCTTAAAAAATAATGTGGATAATGGGCACAGAGTGTATATTTAAAGTTTGCAGATGACATCAAGTACTACGGAGGACAGGATTAGAATTCAAAATGATCTTGACACTCTGAAGAAATTATCTGAATTAAATAGGATGAAATTCAATCAGGACAAATTCAAATAATCAACTGTACAACTCCAAAATGAAAAATTGCTACCTTAGGAAAAACAACAAGGAGTCCAGTGGCACTTCAAAGACTAACAAATTTATTGGGGTATTAGAGCATAAGCTTTCGAGAGCTACATCTCAATTCCTCAGATGCTGATGTTCAGGACAATACTGATGTACAGCACCTAAGGCAGTGAGTTGTACCTCAGAAAAGCTTATGCTCTAATAGCCTAATAAATGCTCAGCATCTTAGGAAGTAAGACGTAGCTCACAAAAGCTTATACTCTAATACCCCAATAAATGTGTTAGTCTTTGAAGTGCCACTGGACTCCTTGTTTTTGCTAAAACACACTAACACAACTATCTCTCAGATACTTTAGGAAAAAGTACTACAGAAAAGGATCCGGGTGTTATAGTGGACCACAAATTAAAAACAAGTCAGTAATATACTACTGTTGCAAAAAAACAACCAACAAATAACCAACATTCTGGGATGTATTATGATTCTTGTAAGCAAAATGAGAAGTAATTCTTCCACTTTACTCAGTACTGATAAGACCTGAACTAGAGAACTGTGTTCAGTTCTAGACACCCTATTTCAGGAAAAAGATGGAAAAATTGGAAAAAGTCCAGAAGAGACAACATAAATGATTAAAGGTCTAAGAAACATGTATAAGTAAAGATTTAAAAAACTGGGTTTGTTTAGTCTGGAGAAGACTAGACTGAGGAGCAACAAAATAACAAACTTCAACTACCTAAAAGGTTACAAAGAGGAGGGGGATTAACTGTTCTCTTTAACCATGGAGGACAGGCCAAGTGGTAATGGATTTAAGATGCAGCAAAGGAGAGTTAGTTTAGACTTTAGGAAAAGCTTCCTAACTATAAGGGCAGTTAAACACTGGAATAAATCACGTAGGAGATTGTGGGATCTCCATCATTGGAAGTATTTAAGAACAGGTTAGACAAATGCCTGTTAGAAATGTTCTAGATAATAATTATGCTTATGGCAATGCAGGACACTGGACTAGATGACTTATCAAGGTCCCTTCGAGTCCTTTATTTGCATGATTATATAATTAACATTCATTCTCACTGTTATGACTTCAGTGTTGATATTTCAAAATCAGTTTACCTGATTTAGGGTATTAAGTCTCATTATTTCTTTTTCTGCATCTGTAAAAACAGCAACAAAATTAAATTATATTTCTTTTGACAACCAAAATATTAGGTCATTTAAATTGCTATACAGATTAAGCAGAAAAATCCTATAGACCTAAAACCAAATTAATGTCTACAAGCAATACTGGGAAAAATCTATAATGTAATAACACAACAGTATGATTCAGGTTTCATCACTACTCATCTTGATTCAGCCAATGGTGTTAGAATACAAAGTTACAGCCACAGTCCATCAGCAGTTATTGAATTTTTGCTTTGAATGACTAAGTACTTAAGACTTATTTAAAACACTAAGAAATATTGTTCAAGAGAAAATGACTAAATATTTGACCACAACACACACACTGCCTAAAAATCACAAATAAAGCATCTGTAAAGCACTACTATAATATTAAGAAACAATTCATTCTAAAGGAAAAATATTCTTTTAAATGTAACTCCTACTGAGTTTTTATAGCAATTACAAGTAAAAGCATATGCTTCTGTTATTTCTAAGTGAATATTACTGTGGGAAATTAATGGCTAACAGTCTTGTTTTCAGACCAATTCCCTCAAAAGAAACCACAAAAAGTCCGATGTAAAAAAGGTTAGGGGTCAAGAAACATTACGAAGTTTATTTCACTGTCTCGACTGGATTCTCCAGTTAGGAAAAAATACGGAGTTCTGACCCTGTGCTCTGCTGTTCTCTGGGAAGCTATTGCAGAGGCTCCTGGCTGAACGATCATGTTGCCAAGGATTTCCTAGAATCCCCTGAATGGCAGCTTCTATAAAATTGATGTGGCTTAGGCAGTATTAACTCTGGAGCATATATACTTTTTTTGTGGGGGGAGGTGGGGGCTGCAGCCCTCCCTTTCACACTTTGTAATCTGGACCTGCAGGCCTCTCTGTGGGTTCTTTGGGAAAAAGCAAATAATGCTACAGATGGGAAGATCCATACTCAGAGGTGCTCTACAATATACCATACATAGCCCTAGGTTTGCTGGAGCAAGAGAAGAAAAACAAGACATAGTAAAAACAATAAATGGTCTGGTAGCACATTATAAACTAACAAGGGCGATGTCATGCTAGGAGTCTACTACAGGCCACTATCGAGGTGGAAGAGGTGGATGAGGCTTTTTTTAAACAACTAACAAAATCATCCAAAGCCCAAGACTTGGTGGTGATGGGGGACTTCAACTATCCAGATATATGCTGGGAAAATAACAGAGCGGGGCACAGACTATCCAATAAGTTCTTGGACTGCATTGGAGACAACTTTTTATTTCAGAAGGTTGAAAAAGCTACCGGGGGAAGCTGTTCTAGATTTGATTTTAACAAATAGGGAGGAACTGGTTGAGAATTTGAAAGTGGAAGGCAGCTTGGATGAAAGTGATCATGAAATCATAGAGTTCACAATTCTAAGGAAGGGTAGAAGGGAGAACAGCAAAATAGAGACAATGGATTTCACGAAGGCAGATTTTGGTAAGCTCAGAGAGCTGATAGGTAAGGTCCCATGATAGGCAGTTTTTCAAAGGGACATTGTTAAGGGCCCAAAAGCAAGCCATTCCACTGCATAGGAAAGATAGAAAATATGGCAAAAGACCGCCTTGGCTTACCCACGAGATCTTGCATAATCTAAAAATAAAAAAAGGAGTCCTATAAAAAATGGAAACTAGGACAAATTACAAAGGATGAATATAGGCAAACAACACAGGAATGCAGGGGCAAGATTAGAAAGGCAAAGGCACAAAATGAGCTCAAACTAGCTACGGGAATAAAGGGAACCAAGAAGACTTTTTATAAATACATTAGAAGCAAGAGGAAGACCAAGGACAGGGTAGGCCCACTGCTCAGTGAGGAGGGTGAAACAGTAACAGGAAACTTGGAAATGGCAGAGATGCTTAATGACTTCTTTGTTTCAGTCTTCACCGAGAAGTCTGAAGGAATGCCTAACATAGTGAATGCTAGTGGGAAGGGGGTAGGTTTAGAAGATAAAATAAAAAAAGAACAAGTTAAAAATCACCTAGAAAAGTTAGATGCCTGCAAGTCACCAGGGCCTGATGAAATGCATCCTAGGATACTCAAGGAGCTGATAGAGGAGGTATCTGAGCCTCTAGCTATCATCTTTGGAAAATCATGGGAGACTGGAAAAGGGCAAATATAGTGCCCATCTATAAAAAGGGAAACAAGAACAACCCAGGAAACTACAGACCAGTTAGTTTAACTTTTGTGCCAGGAAAGATAATGGAGCAAGTAATTAAAGAAATCATCTGCAAACATTTGGAGGTAGTAAGGTGATAGGGAACAGCCAGCATGGATTTGTAAAGACCAAATCACGTCAAACCAATCTGATAGCTTTCTTTGATAGTATAACGAGTCTTGTGGATAAGGGAGAAGCGGTGGATGTGGTATACCTAGACTTTAGTAAGGCATTTGATACGGTCTCGCATGATATTCTTATCAATAAATAAGGCAAATACAACTTAGATGGGGCTACTATAAGGTGGGTGCATAACTGGCTGGACAACCATACTCAGAGAGTAGTTATTAACAGCTCTCAATCCTGCTGGAAAGGTATAACAAATGGGGTTCCGCAGGGGTCTGTTTTGGGACCAGCTCTGTTCAGTATCTTCATCAACAATTTAGATATTGGCATAGAAAGTACGCTTACTAAGTTTGCAGATGATACCAAGCTGGGAGGGGTTGCGACTGCTTTGGAGGAAAGGGTCACAATTCAAAATGATCTGGACAAATTGGAGAAATGGTCTGAAGTAAACAGGATGAAGTTTAATAAAGACAAATGCAAAGTGCTCCACTTAGGAAGGAACAATCAGTTTCTCATATACAGAATGGGAAGCCACTGTCTAGGAAGCAGTATGGCAGAAAGGGATCTAGGGGTTATAGTGGACCACAAGCTAAATATGAGTCAACAGTGTCATGCTGTTGCAAAAAAAAGCAAACATGATTCTGGGATGCATTAACAGGTGTGTTGTGAGCAAGACACGAGAAGTCATTCTTCCACTCTACTCTGCGCTGGTTAGGCCTCAGTTGGAGTAGTGTGTCCAGTTCTGGGCACCACATTTCAAGAAAGATGTGGAGAAACTGGAGAGGGTCCAGAGAAGAGCAACAAGAATGATTAAAGGTATAGAGAACATGACCTATGAAGGAAGGCTGAAAGAATTGGGTTTGTTTAGTTTAGAAAAGAGAAGATTGAGGGGGGGACATGATAGCAGTTTTCAGGTATCTAAAAGGGAGAAGGGAGAAAACTTGTTCATCTTGGCCTCTGAGGATAGAACAAGAAGCAATGGGCTTAAACTGCAGCAAGGGAGGTTTAGGTTGGACATTAGGAAAAAGTTCCTAACTGTCAGGGTGGTCAAACACTGGAATAAATTGCCCAGGGAGGTTGTGGAATCTCCATCTGTGGAAATATTTAAGAGTAGGTTAGACAAATGTCTATCAGGGATGGTCTAGTCAGTACTGGGTCCTGCCATGAGGGCAGGGGACTGGGCTCGATGACGTCTCGAGGTCCCTTACAGGCCTAGTATTCTACGATTCTATGAAAACATGTAGATGGTATAATGAGCTTTTGTGGGCACAGCCCACTTCTTCAGATGACCAGAAGAAGTGCCCACAAAAGCTCATGATACCATCTACATATTTTGTTAATCTATAAAGTACAACCAGACCATTTGTTGTTTTTTAAGTTTATCCTGTACAGACTAACTCGGCTACCCCCTGAAGCTTCCAAGACACAGTAAGACAGCAAATGATAATGGAAGACAAACCAAACCAGCAGGAAAGCTCATTTTTCCAAGGGCCATGACATAATTATAAGGATAAAATTGTCATCTTTAGCTTCTCTTCTTTCCAACATAAATCTTAGTATTTTCTGTAACATTTAAGGCCTGTCATAACATTTGTCAATCTCTCTTTACACATTCTGATCTTAGCTGTATCTTTACAGAGTGATGCAACCAATATTTGAAATAATTCCAGTACAATTAGCATTACTATTTTAGTCTTTCAACAGAACAGAGAACCAAAATTTCTGCTAGGCCATAAGCAGGGATCTTCACTAAGCTATCCAAAGACTTCTACTTCACTTTTGGGCTTGTCTACATGACAGAGAAAATCTTCTAGGGTTCAAATTAGCAGGTCTAGTGAATTAGTTGTCTAGTGAAGACATGCTAACTCAAATGGAAAAGGTCCTCCCGTCAGCGCCGGTAGTTCTGCTCCTCGCAAGGAGCATGTGCTCTCGTCAACTTCCTGCTGTGTGGACCTCACTAAAACACAATTTAAGATATCTGAACTCCAGCTATGTAATTAATTAGCTGGAGTTGCGTATCTTATATCGACTTTCACCTTTCGGGTAGACTAAGCCTTTCAGATTAGTGCCAAGGTAGTCCTTTCAGATCTTGTTTGAGCTGATCATTTCAGGTGTAAACCCTTTTCTAAAATGGCTCTATTCATAGTTATCACAATCTCATATTTAATCACACTTCTTTTCCTAAAATGGCTTCTATTTTTAAATGTGTAAAATCTTTCAGATAGGATCTGAAAACCTCAATTGCTTCCTACCCAACAGTGCTTGTTGGAGTCTGAGCACTTCTTCCTCTGATGATGTCATCGGTGGGAGGTTTTTCCCCTGTTCTTTCAGAAGGGTCTCCTGTTCTGTCACATAATTCTGAAGCTTAATAAACTCAGATTTCAGTCTTTGATATTCTTGTGTTATTTGGCTCTTTTCCACCTTTACCAGTTCTCTCTCATTCAACAGGATTTGGTTCTCATTTTCTACAGAGGACAATTTCTGATTGAAATTTTTTATTTTATCCTCCAGTTTCTTCATAACCTGTGTGTCCTCTAGCTTTTCAGTTTGTAGTATTTGAATATTCTTTTGTAGTTCGCTAATATTAGAATCATCACTGATGTCAATGCCTGCCCCACCTAGAAAAGCACAAGAGATTGAGTTTATATTAGCAACCAAAGTCAGCATTACAGAATTTTCTCCTGGAACAGGTACCAAGAATTTTTATTTTTGAAAGGCTGACATGTTAAACAATAACTTTAGTGAAATGGGGGTACTCACTTCATCTACAGAAAACGAGACACACATTTACAAGAACAAATGTTTGAAGTATATCAAGATATGCAATTTGCTTTGGAAGAGATATACCCCACATCTCCTTTCACTGACAACTATAAAATGGCAATTTAGAAACAAGTGAAGTAAGGCAGATATGGTTCTAAACACTAATAATTAAAATATGACTAATAGGGGAAAAAATCAAATATAATAAATATCAAAAAATAAAGTTGTATAGTCAGTCCTTCATATGTTCCTAAAACTATTTGGCTGTTCGTCTACCAGGTTCATTCTGGATCAAAGGACACTAGGTTTGTGGTTTGTTATTTTAATGTACCACAATTAATGAATGGTTGTCACAGGTTATAATAATTTGTATATTTCAAATGTACTCATTTTAGTGAATTTTAAATGCTCAGGACTGTGGCTTGAAAATGGCAATGAGTACAAATTTATTAGATTAATTTTAAGCTGCTGTAATAATTAAAGAATGTTTTGATTGCAATCATAATTTCTATAGACCACACAACATTTAAATTCTTATTACATTTTGCTTTGTCATACTATACAGCAGGGGTGGGCAAGATCCGACATGCCAAGCCACCCTAAGTGCACAAAGTCTCCTCCCTCTGCCAGGTGTGTGCAGTGCCTAGAGGGAACCACCCCTTTCCACCTGAGACCCCGCCTATTCTACCTATCAAAATTCGTGAAGTGGCTCCCCTGTAAAAATTATTGCCCACCCCTGCTATGCTAAACTAGTTCCTTATATTTATAATTTAATATACAATAAACAGTAATGAATTTTCCTTTTAAGACTGAAATTAAAAGTGTTGCTTGCCTACCATAGACAGGAAGATAGTTTTACTGTAGAATTATGTTGAAAGTCTGAGACATTAAAGTCATGTTCAACAGAAGTTTGGCTTTTATGGGCACCAGATATTATGTCCCTGAAATTTTAGGAGCCTTCATATAGTTTGCACAACTTACAATGCAAATTATTTATACAAATTACAGAGCTCAAGGCAGAAAGCCAAAATGTAGATAGAAGCTGTTAAAAGAAGACACATTGCTTGTCCATTCACAATTATGTAGACGCTTTGAAATCAAGAATCTCCAGGATCTGCATCCAGATGATCCCAGATAGGACAAATTAACAAGGATATGGTCATAGGTGACTAAGAAGTGTGAGAAGTATTTTGTCTTATAGCTGAATCCTGATGCAAGAGATGTGTGGCTCATAAGGATGTTAAAGATCAGTTACTTGGCTAAATGTGTAGTCAATAAAATTTGTATGGACTACATGATTAGTCGATAAGGGGTCCACTCTGCAGAGCTGCAGTAGCTCCCAGAGCCAGCTCGAGCCACGACCGAGCTGTCCCAGCTCGCGCCAGCTCCAGGACTGCTGCGCCTCTGCATTTTAAATGTTGTAAGAGCCAAACGGCCAGCCTCAGCTGTCATGAACAGAGGCTGCTCTGACAGCAGCCCCTGTCCATGGCCAGCCCTGGCCCCCTCCCTACCTCACCCCATCCCAACAGCCTCCCTTATCCTGCCCCCTCTATCAGAGGCAGCAAAGGGGAGGCAGGCAGCACCGTGGAGACAGTACTGGTGGGAACCCGCTTTTAAGTCAGCTTTCCCCAGCACCGACTTCTGTTCCCCCCTGCTTGTTGCCTCTCATACAGAGGAAGCAAGGCAGGGGAAGAAGCGAGTAGTCAGGTACTCTACTCGAGTATCTGATAAGCATAAGCTTATGCTTATTGAGTAATTGAGTACTCGCTTACATCCCTAGTGGCTCATGCCTTTGACTTTATCCAAGACTAAAAGGATTGTTTTGAAAGTAGTCAGAAGACAGAGAATTTTAACAGGCATTAAGATACCATGAGTTAATTCCCTACCATTTCTGATTGAGAACTCAAAGTTCTTACATGGTACTTTTGCCTACTCTGTATCTGAGGAGACACTGTCGATGATGGAGTTTCCCCTTCATTTGGGAAGGGACAATGGTCACTAGAAGTGTTTCTCTTTTCCAAAGAATATCATGCACTCTGTGGCTGGCAGAGCTTTGACAAATCAATTACAAACTTACAAATTCTGGATAGGAATTTGTAAATGATGCCCCTTCAAAAAAGAGACTCAATAAGGGCTCATCTACAGTACGCTAAAATGTAGAATGTCGAAAGAGGATTTCCAATCTCACTTTCAAAAGTGAGAGTCGTCTGGACACGTTTTTTCGGCAACCTCCTCTCTTTTTCGAAAAGCCGCGTAAACCTCATTTTTTGAGGAAGCGGCTTTTCGAAAAAGGGGGGTTGCCGAAAAAAACGCATCCAGACTACTTTCACTTTCGAAAGCTCTCCTTTCAAAAGTGAGATTGCAAGAAGATATGCAAATTCCCGTGGAATTTATATATCCCCTTTTCGACACTTCAGCGTAGTCTAGACATAGTCCAAGACATACAAACTTTCACTTTTATGCATCCAAAGACATCCTAGTACAAAGCACAGATAAACTATGGCACTTGTTGCTACCAAGTGTTCTAGCTTCCAAGTCATCCAACCAGGAATTTATACAGCCCACATCACCATCATGTCTGACTTCTTATCATTCAGTGAGTGAACCATTTAGTATCTACGACTTGTCTCGAGAATCTTTTTCTAATATTCTTCACTCTGCAGTCTTTTTTCAAATCAACACTGGAGTGCAATCAACCATATGTTGGATTTATGGATTTAGTACATACCACCTGCCTGAGAATAATTCCACTCTAAATGGATGCAAGCAGATTATGAGGGGACAAATTATTGCTCAAGAGTTTACAAGGACTATGAGTGAAGAGATATATCTGTTTCTCAGATAGTTTTCAACTCTAGTGCATTAAGAATAGCAGGAGAGAAGCGTTCCAAAAGTAGTACTTCCGTAGTTCTGAAAAATTAATTTAAACAGACCTGAAGAGTTTTTTTTACTATCTAGACCAGAATCTGCATGGTGGGCAGCTGAAAGTCACATATGCATTTCTTATGAAGAACAGGCATTCAAAATGCAATTGAACGTGTTCAAATTAATTATAACCAAACTAAAGATTTGCTAAGTCTATATGAATGTACTAGATAGCAAGTACACTGCTCATCTACATGTGCATTTGATATTCTGAATAAAGTTCACTCCATACAAAAGCTGATGGTAGCAGCCAATAAAATAGAATGATTGCAGGGTAATAAATACCTTGCTGTAATTGATTTTCAAGTTCTTCAATTCGCTCCTCATATTCACTTAACTCCTCCCGGTGCCGACTACTTATCTCTGCTAGTTTCTGTCGATGTGCATCCTGTAGTACTGAAAGCTCATGCTGATGTTCATCTATTTCATGACTTAATTTCTGTTTCAGCTCCTAAAAAGTATAATTGAAAAAAATATTTAGAATGCAGACACAAACATTTTAAAAGAATATTTTTCTGCACATGTGAAGATACTGCCAAATATTTTACACTTGAAATAAAAAATACCTGTTTAAAAATTATTTGTTTATGCAAACAATGTGGTTGCCATGGTACAAATTACAATAAAAAATAGCCCCAAATCAAAGAATTTATAATCTCAGACTCACAGGAGAATATACCATTTAGAAATAGTCATCTACCTTTCTCCTCCACTCACATACACATAATCTCACTATCACTCCTCCAGGCTTTGTCTACACCAGTGGTCTCCAACCTTTTTACACTAAAGATCACTTTTTAAATCTCAGAACAAGTGAAGACCTACTGCCCCTCTCCTCCGCCCCGAGACCCCACCCCTTCCTTGAAGCACCGCCCTCTCTATTCTCCTCCTCTCCATCACTTGCTATCCTCAGCCCTTATACACTCTACACTGCCACTTTTTTTCCGATTTTTCTGTAGGAAGAGGTTTTTCCAACATTTGGCCTGTCTAGACTGGACCATTGTCAGAAAAAACCCTTCTTTTGGCAGCCCCCTTATTCCTCATGGAACAAGGAATATAGGGGTTACCGAAAGAGCATGTTTGCTCTTCCACTAAAAAAAACAGAAGACCAAACACGTCCCTGGATGCGGAAGAGTTTTTCTGGGATATCTCTGGAATCCTGGAAAAACTCCTGCAGTCTAGCTGTACCCTCACTGGGTTGAGACAGGATGTGTGGGCTCTGGGGTTGGAATGAAGGATTTGGGTGTGGGAAGGAGTGAGAGGCGCAAGCTCTGGGAGGAAATATGGATGCAGGAGGAGGTGGAGAAGGGGACGCTGGCTCACGGAAGGGGGCTCCAGGCTGGGGAGTGTTGAGGTCAGATAGAGGGTTGGGCTACTGAGCAAGCCACAGGCTTGTGGATGTGAGGGTGATGGAATTTGGGTTGGGGTATGTGAGGGGCCCAGTGCAGGGGGGTTCCAGTGTATGATAGGTTCAGATCTAGGGTCTGGAGGGTGCAGGAGTGTTATAAGGCTGTGGTGTTCAGCCCAGGTGTACCATAGGCTGGAGCAGAGGAGAAGCCGCCCAATCAGCTGGAGCGCGGCACAGCCTCTGCTTCTGCTGAACACCACAGCCAACTGACCAGGCAGCTTCCCCTCTGCTCCAACCCACGTGGAGCGTGGTGCACCTGGGCTGAACACCACGGCCAGCTGGCCGGGCAGCCGCTCCTCTTTGCTCCAGCCCAGCTGCACCGCGCTCAGCCCAGGGAGGCTGTGCTTCGCTCCAGCTGGGCTGGAGCAAAGAGGAAGGGCTTCCTGGCCAGCAGGAGAATGGCGCAGCCTCCGCGGGCTGAGCGCAGGGCAGCTGGGCTGGAGCAAAGAGGAGCGGCTGCCTAGACAGCTGGCCACGGTGCTCAGCCAGGGTGCATGATGCTCCACATGGGCTGGAGCAGAGAGAAAGCAGCCCGATCACCTGGAGCGCGGCGCAACCTCCTCCCCCACAGCCAGCTGGCCAGGGTGTTTCAGCCTCCCGACCCAACAGATCCCACCACAGCTACTCAACTGTGTTGCTGCTCCGTGAGTAGCTGCTCCACAAAGAGTGCCAGTTCAAAATTAGTTGTCCAGAAGGAGCTAAAGATCGACTCATAGAGCCCCTGCGATAGACTGGTAGATCGCGATCAACCGGTTTGTGACCACTGGTCTACACTTTCAACTGATCAACAAAACTTTTGTTGTTCACAAGTACTTAAACCTTCCACATCCCCCAAAGACAAAAGTTTTGCCACAGCTGCTTTGACACTGCTCTGTCAGCAGGAGTGCTCTCCAGCCAACAAAGCGAAAGCTGCTTGCACGGGTTAGAAGTATTTTGTCAGCAAATGTTCAGACCAATACCATTCACATATGCAACTTTTACCAACAAGACTGTGTCGATACAGCCTTGTCATTAAAAGCTGCATAGTGTAAACACAGCCACAGTTAAATTATAATCAGGTTAATATGGTCTCACATTAAATAAGTTGTATTATCAGATCTACCACCTTGTTCCAATGGCAGACAAAAAATTCCCTAACCTCTGTTAATGAAAGTTCAGATAATATTTTGTTTGGATGGAGAACTTATGTTAATTAGGAAAGTAACTATTGATACAATGTCAGGGATGCCAAGTAAACAGAAGTTTCTTGTTGGCTGTATTGAGAAAATAATAACAAAAATGTGTGTGTGACCATTTCTGTAAAATACCATGCTATGTCTCATGGATGTACACTTCTACTCCGATCTTTTTAGCACAAAGTATGACAATAATGGCACATACCCCACAGTCCATCCATCCCCCGCACTCTCAGATAAAGCAATCCATAGCATCAGTTAATAACCAGTTATGTTAAGGCCCTTTATCTTTCCTTTCTCAAGTCCCTGGAAGTGCTCACACTGAAGATTATTGCATAAACAACAAAAATGCTTAGCTAACACTTATACGGCATGTTGTATATTTTAAGAACTTTACAAATATTGAAGCGAAAAGACATCTTGCAGCTCAACAGTAATGCAAAATTGAAAACAAAAACATTTAGCCCTAGCAATAGCTGGCAGTGTTAATTCACCAAAAATACAACTTAGGGTTTGTGCACATGACAAATTAGTGCCTGGCAAGCCAGTGTGTGAACCAACAGATCACGAGCTTCCCTTGCATTAACTCACCATAAGGACATTACTATAGTGGAGTGAAAAATGCCCACGTGGTATTCTGCACGGTCCGCCAGGATTTTTACTGAGAGACAGCAATGTCCACATGGTGAGTTAGTGTGTGGTGGCAAGCTGATGCCCTACAGATTCACATCCTGGCGTGCTGGGTATTAACTTCCCATGCAGACAAGTCCTTACCTTATTCAAACATAGAAATTTACTAACAGCCAGAAGGTAGCCCACAACTTTAACCTCAACAGTCTCCTCTGTAAGCAACAAGAAAATTCAGACCCACTAGGGAGAATAGTTGAGACTATTCTTGAAGAAAACTCAAGATCCTGGTCAATTCATTTGTACTGAAGAAAAAAATCAGCACTTGCCATAAATGGCTAACAAAATTAAAATATTGGATTGCTCCTACTTAACAGAAAGCATGCTCAATTCTGTAATGTGGGCTCATCTTGGAAGAGATTCCACAACCCTGAGATTCTCACACAAGGCTTAAACTTGCACCCAAAGAAGTCAGAGAGACCTGCAGTACAGTACATCACAGAATGCAAAAGAAAGACTCATTTTCTGATTCAGCTACAGAGCAAAGTGTCTGTGGGGAAAGCAGTGGGGAAGGCTGGTCCACAATACAAAGTGTATGTAAAAAGAGCTACAGCTCTCATTCAAACTTCTGTGAGTCTTATTTAGAGCAATGATTCTCAACCAGGGGTACGTATCCCTGAGATATACAGTCTTCCAGAGGGGATACCAATTCATCTAGGTATTTGCTTAGCTTTACAAGGCTACATAAAAATCAGTAACCAAGTATGCAGCAAAGTACAATGACGATACACTGAAATGTAAGGGCAATTATTTATATTTCACTTTATTTTACAATTATTTTATAAAAAGTTAGAATAGTTAACTTAAAATAACAGGATGCAGAACAGAGCTAAATTACATCCAGATATGCACATACAGAAAATATGTACCTTACAAATTAAGACAAAAAATGTTATGTCTAATTTAGCCATCAGAGGCCTTAAATTCAGTAGTGTATAGCCCTTATAGTTCCCACTGACTTAATTTGGAGTTGTAGAGACTTAGCCCACTGTGGCAATGATTTTGGGAAGGAAAGCAAACTCAAAATATCAGTGACAGGCATCAAGAAATTGAGGCACTATAAATCACTGGCTACTTTTGATGGCCTTAATCTTACAAACTTTAAACATTCAAGCCTCTAATATTGTAATAAGTCAGTTGTATAACCAACCTGAAAGACACTAGTTTAGCTAATCTCCTATATTTAAAAAAAATTCTGAGTGATGTGGCAACATTTCAGTCAAACACAATTACATTACATGCTAATACACTTGGGATTCTTCCATCCCAAGTGCAGGACTCTGCACTTGTCCTTGTTGAACCTCATCAGATTTCTTGTGGCCCAATCCTCCAATTTGTCTAAGTCACTCTGGACCCTATCTCTGCCCTCAAGCGTATCTACCTCTCCCCCTAGCTTAGTGTCATCCGCAAACTTGCTGAGGGTGCAATCCATCCCCTCATTCAGGTCATTAATAAAGATATTGAACAAAATCGGTCCTAGAACCGAACCTTGGGGCACTCCGCTAGAAACCGACCGCCATCCTGACATCGAGCCATTGATCACTACCCGCTGGGCCCGGCCTTCTAGCCAGCTTTCTATCCATCTTACTGTCCATTTATCCAATCCACATTCCCTTAACTTGCTGGCAAAAATATTGTGGGAGACCGTATCAAAAGCCTTGCTAAAGTCAAGGTATATCACATCCACTGACTTTCCCACGTCCACAGAGCCAGTTACCTCATCATAGAAGCTAATCAGATTGGTCAGGTACGACTTGCCCTTTGTGAATCCATGCTGACTATTCCTAATCACTTTCCTCTCTTACAAGTGCCTCAAAATGGATTCCTTAAGGATCCCTTCCATGATTTTTCCAGGAACCGAGGTAAGACTGACCGCCTATAGTTCCCTGGATCGCTTCTTCCCTTTTTTGAAGATGGGCACTACATTTGCCTTTTTCCAATCATCCGGGATTTCTCCCGATCTCCACGACTTTTCAAAGATAATGGCCAAAGGCTCCTCAATGACATTTGCCAACTCCTCAGTACCCTCGGATGCATTAAGTCCGACCCATGGATTTGTGTACGCTTTAGCTTTTCTAAATAGTTCCTAACCTATTCTTTACCCACCACGGGCTGTCCATCTTCATCCCATCTTGCTTCACTTAGAAGTCCAGGAGCCGACCTTGTCCGTGAATACAGAGGCAAAGAGAGCATTGAGTACTTCAGCTTTCCCACATCATCTCTCACTAGGTTACCTCCTTCATCCAGTAGGGCCGCACACCCACTCTGATCACCTTCTTCTTGTTACCATGCCTGTAGAAACCTTTCTTGTTATCCTTCACATCCTTAGCCAGTCGCAATTCCATTTGCGCCGCCTTCCTGATAACCCCTGGCATTCTTGAGCTATACGCTTAAACCCCTCCCTGGTCATTTGTCCAAGTTTCCACTTTTGTAAGCTTCCTTTTGTGCTTAAGTTCACCAAGGATTTCCCTGTAAGCCAATCCGGTCTCCTACCATGTTTGCCTCTCTTGCTACGCTGGCCGGGATGGTTTCTTTCTGTGCCTTCAATAAGGCTTCTTTAAAATACTGCCAGCTGTCCTGGACTCCTTTTCCTTCATGTTAGCATCCCAGGGATTCTGCCCATCAGATCTCTGAGGGAGTCAAAATCTGCTTTTTTGAAGTCCAAGGTGTGTATTTTACTACTCTCTTTTCTTCCTTTGTTCAGGATCCTGAAATCTACCATCTCATGATCACTGCTTCCCAGGTTGTCACCCACCTCCACTTCCCCTATTAGTTCCTTCCTGTTTGTGAGCAGAAGGTCAAGCTGCGCACGGCCCCTGGTCGGATCCTTCAGCTCTTGCGTCAAGAAGTTATCCCCAACATTCTCCAAAACCTTCCTGGATTGCCTGTGTACTGCCGTATTGGTTTCCCAACAGATGTCAGGGTGATTAAAGTCCCCACGAGAACCAGGGCCTGCGATCTGGAAGCTTCTCTCAGTTGTCCAAGAAAGCCTCATCTACCTTATCCACCTGATTCGGTGGCCTGTAGCAGACACCAACCACAACATCACTGCTGTTTGCTCCTTTAAACTTAACCCATAGACTCTCAACAGGTTTTTCTCCCTCTTTATACTGGAGTTCAGAGCAATCATAGTGCTCTCTTACATATAGTGCAACTCCTCCTCCTTTTCTCCCCTGCCTGTTTTTCCTGAACAGTCTATACCCTTCCATGACAGCGCTCCAGTCATGTGAGTCATCCCACCAAGTCTCTGTTTTCCCAATTAAATCATATTTCTTGGACTGGGCCAGGGCCTCCAGTTCTTCCTGTTTGTTGCCCAGGCTTCTCGCATTAGTGTACAAACACCTCAGGTAACTAGTCGATCGCCTCGTCTTCTCCATTCGAAACAGGGGTCCTCCTTTCTTGCTCGTTCCTCTCTGCATTTCTTCCCGGTATCCGATTTTCCCACTCCCTCAGGGTTTTGGTCACCGTCCCCGACGAACCTAGTTTAAAGCCCTCCTCACTAGGTTTGCAAGCCTGCCCGCGAAGATGCTACTTCCTCTCTTCGTTAGGTGGATCCCATCTCTTCCTAACAATCATTGTGCCTGGAACAGAGTCCCATGGTCGAAGAAACCAAAGCCCTCTCTGCAACACCACCTGCGCAACCACGCATTTACATCCTCAATTCGACAATCCCTGCCCAGTCCTTTCCCTTCAACAGGGAGGATGGATGAGAACACCACTTGCGTGCCGAATTCTTGGATCCTTCTTCCCAGCGCTACATAATCCACAGTAACCCGCTCAAGGTCATTCTTGGCCGTATTGTTAGTTCCCACGTGGAGAAGCAGGAAGGGATAGCGATCTGAAGGTTTGATCAGTTTGGTAAGCCTCTCAGTCACATCCTGAATGCGAGCTCCCGGTAAACAGCACACCTCTCGAGATTCCAGGTCCGGACGGCAGAGGGATGGCTCAGTCCCTCTTAGGAGGGAGTCCCCGACCACCACCACCCGTCGTTTTCTTTTGGGGGTGGTGGCCGTGGAACCCCCGTCCTCCTCTGGCTCTTCCGCCTGCCGTGCTTGAAGGATTAAACGCTGCCTTCTATCGAGGAAGTCTTCATCCTCTCTGATCGAGCGTAGGGTCGACACTTGGGACTCCAGTCCTCTAATTTTTTCTGCCAAAATGGCGACCAGCTTGCACTTAGAACGGATTTCATCTGCACTTTCTTCCAGGAGGAAGACAAACATGGCACACTCCGTGCAGGTAACAACAGCAGACCTATCACCATCCATTGCTGCTGTCCTGTTCGCAAGCTCCTTGGTCGCTTGCCCACTGCCTTATAAAGCAGTGAATCCCAAGCATAGTTACAAGCTGGGGACCAACCAGTTAAGTAGTAGTTCTGCAGAAAAGGACCTGGAGGTTACAGTGGATGAGAAGCTGGATATGAGTCAACAGTGTGCCCTTGTAGCCAAGAAGGCTAATGGCATATTAGGTTGCATTAAGAGGAGCATTGCCAGCAGATCCAGAGATGTCATTATTCCTCTTTAATCGGCTTTGGTGAGGCCACATCTGGAGTATTGTGTCCAGTTCTGGGCCCCCCCCACTACAAAAAGGATGTGGACGCATTGGAGAGGGTCCAGCGGAGGGCAACCAAAATGATTAGGGGGCTGGAGCATATGACTTATGAGGAGAGGCTGAGAGAGTTGGGTCTGTTTAGTCTGCAGAAGAGAAGAGTGAGGGGGGGGGATTTGATAGCAGCCTTCAACTTCCTGAAGGGAGGTTCCAAAGAGGATGGAGAGAGGCTGTTCTCAGTAGTGACAGATGGCAGAACAAGGAACAATGGTCTCAAGTTGTGGTGGGAGAGGTCCAGGTTGGATATTAGGAAAAACTATTTCACTAGGAGGGTAGTGAAGCACTGGAATGGGTTACCTAGGGAAGTAGTGGAGTCTCCATCCCTAGAGGTGTTTAAGTCTCGGCTTGACAAAGCCCTGGCCGGGTTGATTTAGTTGGGATTGGTCCTGCCTAGAGCAGGGGGGCTGGACTTGATGACCTTCTGAGGTCTCTTCCAGCTCTATGGTTCTAATACACGTTGTACTAAACAAAGGACTTAGGCCCTGATTAGGGATGTTAGCAAGTATCGACAACTTGCTTCCCCCCCCCACCCCCTCCTTGCTGCCTCTCATAAGGGGGGGGGCGGGAGGGGGGAGAGACATGAGACGGTGCTGGGGGGAGCCAGCTTAAAAGCTGGCTCCGCTTAGCACTATCTCCATGGTGGCGCCTGCCTCACCCACCGCTGCCTCTATCAGAGGCAGCATGGGGGGGGAAAGGAGGATAGGAGAGGCTGCTCCAGCAACAGCCCCTGTCTGTGGGGGTCCCAGCTGGGAGCTGCTCTGGCAGCCATGCCTGGACTCTGCAAACAGGGCCTGGTACCGAAGCAGCCTCTGTTTGCAACGGACAGGGCTGGCCGCCATGAACAGGGGCTGCTGGACTTGGCACGAGCTGGGATCAAGCATTCCAGCTAACACTGGTCTGGGACCCTGCACCTCTGCATTTTAAATGTGGTAAGAGCCCAGCGGCTCTTAGTATATTTGAAATGCAGAGCCACAGCACGGGTAGCTCCCAGAGCTGGGACTGCTCAGTCCCAGCTCAAGCTGGCTCCTGGAACTACCCCCACTGCAGCTCTGCAGAGCAGCCTTTATCGATTAATCATGTAGTCAATACAAATTGTATCGACTTTACTTGAGCCACATGACTGAAGTCATTAGTACTACGCATGTACATTTTTGAAGGATTGGTGGTTTAGCAGCAAATCATAAAAAAATGTATTTGTGTGGGTGGATTTGTCAAAATTGTCACCTTACCTTGATAATATTTTGCAGCTTGCAGATTTCGCTTTGATCAGCATTATTTGTTCCTTGAACTCTGGAAGACTAGATAAAGAAGAAGAAGAAGAATTCAGTTTGGAAAATAAATTGAGATAAACAATAATTTATTTTCCTTTGAGCACCTCAACAGCAAAAAATTTTAAAACAATAGAAAATGTAAGTACATTAGCTGTATCACCACTGTGGATTAGGTCAGCATTGGTATGGTGTTCAGGTATATGGATGTGTTACACTCCAAGTACTGCAATTATGTCAACTTACATTAGGGATGTTAGATAGCATGTAATTGAATACTCATGTAACCGCATCACATTTTTGTGGTTACACGACTATTCAATAGTCCTTCGAGGTAGGGCTGACAGCCAGTGCACTCCCGGCCCCACTCCCAGGGAACCCTCTGCCATCCCCTGCTGCTGCCTCTCTATCAGGGCAGCAGTGCGAGGTGGCAGCAGCCCCTGTACACTGGGGGTCCGAGCTCTCCGTGCTTATCAGTTAATTGTATAGTTGACTACACATTGACACCCCTAACTTAAATGCTACTTCTCTACATATATCTGCTGACCATGAACTTGAACATGACTGGTTTCAAGAGTGATCAATTCACTTAATGTACTAAATATAAGGAAGATTACCTGTGCTATCTGCATCCAGTGAGCAACCTCAGATTCAAGTCTAGAAACTTCATTGGACAATCTATTTATTTCTTGCTGGGACCAGATTACATCTCCAAAGTCCATGTCATCCCCTTGAAAACCTGAAGAATGATGTTTAACCACAGGAACAAAGGAAGCTGATGTAGTGGTTGGCGGCATAACACCAGCTCCTAACTGTGCTGACTGAGCAGCTGTCTGTAACTTTTGCAATTGTTCCTGCAGTGCATTCTGTCTAGCTTTTAGATGGCTGATTTCAACCTAAATATACAGAATACAGTACATGATTTTAGTAAGAAGAAAATATCAAACTATATTCACTTTATCTTTTGTAAACAAATAAAATGTAAACCTGCTATTTGTATACTCATCTGACCTCATACTGAAGTCTCCTTATTCTTTCATTAGTAAAACAAACAAAAAAAGGCATTTTCTCTCCAGCTCAATGGAGAGAACGTTCTTGACTGGCCTCTTTTACAAGAGCTTTGCTTTATAACTGCTTCCAAAAATTATTCCTATTACATTTAACAACTAATAAGCTAAACACACCATATAAGCAAAGAATAAGCACTGACCATTAAAAAGAATGCTTCCCTTGTAAATAAAGATTTTGGGATATTCAGCAGGCAACTATACCTAAATTCTATAGCAAGGCTTCCAAGTGCCAAGTCCCACAACACCATTAAATATAAAAAAAATGGTGTTTTTTTAAATTAAAGATGAAAATAAAAAACAACCAGTACAGGTTTCCTCAAGTTATTTATTTTGATTTTAAAACTGAGTTTATTTTTATACTCCTGTTTTTCAATGTATTCCAAGTTTTGCATTTACAACATACTATATTATAAAAGTCACTCTCGGGTAAAAATATTTACATTAAGATATAGAATGGACAAAATATTACAAATGTCCAGATGTTGCTTTTCCAACTTCAATATGTCCTTTCCTATGCATGTACAAATCAAGAGTCTGATCTTGCTCTCCTTGAAGTCACTGGGGATATGTCTAGACTGCATCCCCTCTGTCGGCAGAGGGATGCAGATTAGGCAGGTCGACATTGCAAATAAAGTGGGGATTTAAATATCCCATGCTTAATTTGCATAAAAAGTGGCCGCCATTTTTGCAGACTCAGCACTTTGTCAGCAAAAAGCGGCAGTCTAGAGGGGGATCTATCGAGAAAGAAAGCCTTTTTCGACAGATCCCTTATGCCTCCTGCAAGGAGGTTTACAGGACCTGTCGAAAAAGGCTTTCTCTCTCGACAGATCCCCCTCTAGACTGCCACTTTTTTTCCGACAAAGTGCTGAGTCAGCAAAAATGGTGGCCATTTTTATGCAAATTAAGCATGGGATATTTAAATCCCCGCTTCATTTGCAATGTCGACCTGCCTAATCTGCATCCCTGCCAACAGAGGGATGCAGTCTAGACATACTCTGGGAGATCACCACTGAGTTCAGTGGGTGCAACATGTCTCAAAGACAGGCTTTAGCAGAAAGAATATTCTGTAAAAGCAAGTTTTATAAATATTTTCCTAATTTGGAAGACTAAAATCTCACTGTATACAGTTGCATACATAATGGGTTATTTTATGCACCAAAAAAGCCACTTTCCAGAGCTGTGACTGATAATCCTGTTCCACTCTAAGTCTACACTTAAACCAAATGAACATCTGAAAGAACAATAAAAGAGAACTGCCTCCTTTTACCTATCCTTCCAAAAATCACGATTTAGAATTATAAAATGATTTTTAATAATATATGGTGATTAATCTTCCCTGTTATTCCTTAGTGGTAATAAAATAGGGAGAAACTATGGCACCAGCCAAGACATTTCTGAGGCTAATTAGATCATTAGCTGTATTATATTGAGTCATCTGGCAGATTTAAGTGTAAACTGATGTGTGTCATGATTTGTATGCATTATGTCGGTAACTGAAACAATCTATACATTTATAAATGAGCAACAGCATAAATGGCAGGATGAACAATATTGTACTTTGTACCATGACGAACTGCTTGCCCCTCCTCTTTAGAGATTATATATTCACTGAAGATATACAGATATTAACTACCAGAAAAACAAACTTAATATAGCATATTTTTGTTAGTAAACACAGACATATATTGCCTCAAATTGTATATGCTGCACTATACCTCTCTTTGTTGCAGCTGATTGCGGTACTCTATGGACAACTGCTTTATCTGAAGCTCTGCTGCTTCATGCTTTTCTTCTAGATCACTGCAAACCTTTTTCAGTCTCTCATTCTAGAAAAGTGCAAAGCGACTATTAATAAACATAAAAACTAAATCTTATGTTTCTATGGAATTTGTAATGGGAGAAAAATTAAAATAGCCATGCTGCAGACTTTCCTTGTTCTCCTACTTCACTTTTTCAAACTTTAACGCCTCTTCATTTAAAATACTGCATATAAAAATGTGGTATTGAGGGTGATACGCCAGAAATTACACCTTCTAAATTGTTCTGATTTGTAGCCAGATCTTAAATGCAAACACAGCTATTCACAAAGCATCTAATTATCTCATCAGTCAAAAATTTTGAAACTTACAAGAAACCTGGACTTCAGACCATTACAGAGTCAGAGATTATTGTTACATTTCAAGGTCCTACTGCCTGACAAGAACAAAGTCAGAGTGATAAAGTCAATCAATGTAGGAAGTAGGGATGTAAGCGACTAGTCGACTATCCAATAAGCATAAGCTGATCGGATAGCCAACTAGTGATGTGACTAGTTGCTTCCTTCCTGCTTGCTGCCTCTATCAAAGGGAGGCAGCGGGGGGGGCGGAGGGGGAGGGGAGCAGGAGCTGGGGGAGATCTGGCTTAAAAGCCAGTTCCCCCTAGCACTGTCTCCGCAGGGGGGCAGGGGAGGTAGAGGCACAGCGGAAAACAGTGCGAATGGGGACTGAAGCAGTCTCCCCCCTCATGGTTCTGCTGCGATTTTGCTTTTGAAATGTACAAGAGCCCTGGCAAGGTTCTTGTACATTTCAAAAGAAGCCCCACAGGCAGCACGGGCCCAGTGGGGGACTCCCCCACTAGCCCCACACTCCCTGCGGAGCTTCCGCTTTTGGACTGTAGCAAGAGTCCTGCTGGGCTCTTGCTACTGTTCAAGATGGAGGCACCCTTATCAACTACAGTAGACTTCCGATAATCCGGAACCTATGGGACCTAGGTGGTGCCGGATTACCAGATATGCCGGACTATCAGGAGGTACTATAAGATGGTTATATATATACTGTATACATTATATACTGTATATAAAGTGTTCTTAACCCTTTTTATTGTACATACTGTATACAGTATACTGTCATGTTTTAGTTTTTTTAAGCCTTTTTTACCCTTTTTGCTCAGTTCAGCTGCTGCCGCTGTTACCTTGTGACTCATTTTTTGCTGAAGCTCACTCACTAGGTTCTTGCCATTTGGATGCCGGACTATCAGGAGTGCCGGACTATTGGATGCCCGACTATTGGAGTTTTACTGTAATTGAATAGTCAATGGAAATCCCATCAACTGTCTGATTAACTATTCTAAATTTAATATCCCTAGTAGGAAGAGGTGATAAATCTATAACACAGATATGTCCTGTGAGTCTTGCACTACTGGCTGATAATATTAGCCTCAGAGACTAGCTATGGTCCTATACACAACCCCTTTCTCTTTACAGGAGGCAGGATCCACAGCTTAGTGAGCCATACTCATCACCAGGGCTCGACAATTTAGGTAATCTACTCGCCACGGGCGAGTAGATTATAGCCCAGCACAGCTCCGCAGCGCGATGAGCATATGCGCATCGCGCTGAACCATGTGGCTGGCGAGCGGGGCTCGCCGCGGCTTGGCGAGCCAGCTCATCACAGGCTAGTCCATGGTTTTGGGGTGAAAACACTTTGATAGTCCTGGTCTTCCTTCTGGCTTCGCAGCTTTTTCACTGGGCCACTTCTCCAAATAACCTGTCACAATCAGGAGTGCTGACCAGCACCTGGTGACTAAGGGGTTAACTCATGTACCTAGCTAAGGTGTTGGGCAGTCGGTCAATAACAATGCAGGTAGGAATTTCAAACTGGAAAAAAGGGGTTTTTCTCTCTCTGTTCTTTGTTTGAAATCAGAGCAGTTTCTCCCAGGTATTGAGGGAGATGGGAGAAGCGTCTCTCTCCAAGAACAGACTTCTTACAATGAGTAAGTAGTGAAAAGTTTAGATTGTCTGTCAGGGTTTATTGTTCTCCTTGTTTGGAAACCATGTCTGAATTTGCTAAGTGTTGTTTTTTTTCCCTCTTTTGAAACTAAGCCTTACAGCCCAGGGGTTTCCCCTGAGAATCTATATCTAATGGTGGCTCTTTCCATCTAGCCAATTTACTATGCTTTCAACTGTAGTTTTGTTCTGATAATTAAAGATTGTTTATTTGTTCTAATTAACCGTTATTGGTTGATTCTTGTGTCCTGGAAGGTCTGCCTGTGTGCATCTGCATGCCTCTGACTGAGGGGTCAGCTACCAGAGACTGCAGCTTGGTTTTCTCTCTTCTTTTTCAAGCTCTTTTAAGGAAAAAGAGCTTGCGGTACCCCCCGGGGTTGGTTTCATGTGTCCACCCCTGTTTGTTCTATTTTGAGGGTCAAAGCACTTGATGGTGGCAGCGGGTCCCCCAAAAATCTAGGTATTAGGATTTTGTGAGGGGAAGTTTTTGTACCAGAGCCTGTAGAGGCAAGGTTTCAGAGTGCCCTTTCGGGCCCTCAACTTCTGCATTCGTCGTGCCAGAGTGGGCAACAGCCTTGACACAATCCCTCCAAAATTTCTCCCTCTGATACCTGTTAACCAGCTCTCAACTCACACACAACTTCTTCTTGTTCCTCCCTTTCTCCTTCCTGTCCGTCACTCTTTGTCTCCCCCTTCTTCCTTGCATGGAAGAGCCCTTTTAAAGTGGCACCACAGGCCTTAATTGGCTGCAGGTGTTGAGTGACTTGCCTGAGGGAGCAATCTACTTAATTAGCCCCAGGTGTTTTCCTGCCTGGTTTTATGGCAGCAGGATCTAGTAGTTCATTCTGGAATGAGAAAACCACTTATCCAGTGTCCTGTATCTCTGCCTTCCAGAGTGTGGCAGGCTGCTGGCAGTTCATACCCAAAAACATATCTGACCTTCTGAATGTGATGATGGATGGTCACCAAGCTGAAAAATTGGCATTTAAACACCAATGTCATCTTCTTTTCTAGATTTTATCAGAGTGAGCATTTTTTAAATCATATTTCTAATATGTGAAGAGACAATCGAAGTCACCCCAATCAGTGTATCTTTATTTCTTCTAACTATCTGCATTCCAGAATTGCTTACCTCCAATCTCTGCGTTGCATTAACACTTTCTATTTCTCTTAGCCTAGAATTGGATACTTGGTGTTCTGTTGGTGCATCTAAAAATTAAAAAAAAAAAAAATCTCACATTTTGCTCATCTGAATTGGCTGTGGCAGTTCCACAGGAAGACACACAAAATATATTCTCAAGTAAAAAGAAAAACAACAGAGCCTGGTGGTACTCACAAATTTATTAGGGCATAAACTTTTGAGAGCTACAACTCACTTCATTAGATGCTGAAGGAGAAAAAAAAAAGATAGAGAAGGCAGTGTAACATCAGTGCTAATCAAATCAGAGTGGATGTGGCTCACCTCCATTAGTGATGAGAAGTCTCAGAGGGGTAGCCGTGTTAGTCTCTAACTTTAAAAACAATGAGCAGTTCCATGGCACCTTAAAGGCTAACAAATATATTGTATCATGAGCAAAAGTAGTTACCTGTCAACTGTAGGGCCAGTGTTAATGATGCTAATTGAGTCAGGCTGGATGTGTCCCATTCATAGCTTTTTGATGTATAAATTTGAATATCAAAAGCAGGGGAAATTGCCATTGTAGTATGTTAACCAATTCATATCTTTATTTAAGCACAAGTTGATAGCATCAAATTTGTAAATGAACTCCAGTCTCCCTGTGGAATTGGGTCATAACATTCCTTTGTAGAAGAATGGCTACATTGTCAAGTAACTGCTTGTGCATTTATATATACTCTGCATTCTGTAATAACACTCCAACACATCTGATGAAGTGGGTTTTACCCATGAAAGCTCATGGTATAATATATTTGTTACTCAGAGATGAGAAGGTGAGAGTACCTGATTAGGAATTACTACTGTAAGATGAGAACCACTCAATGAGTCTATTTAAATCTTGGTTTAGGGTGTAAAGAGGTTAAGAGAATATTTTAAAGTCTTTATTTGGTGAGTTACATTTATGGAGTAATATGTATGTATTAGTTGTTTTTTCCTTTCTATCTTTTAAAAACATTGTATACATTACAGGGCAAAAAAACCTCGTCAATTCAGATTGTGGAATATCTTCCATTATTTATGCTTTTTTATAAATTACATCTTGGAATCAACTGTTAAACTGTAAACTTATTCCTATTTCATTAGGACTATTATTCTAATCTCAAACTATTTAAATATTCAATTTTCTGTACCCTTTATAATTGTAAACACTTCAGTGAAATTACTCCTATCATATTTTTTGAAACACAAAACATAAATCCTATGTTGCCTCTAAATTTTTTGCCCACTTCTTTGAGCTTATTTCAATTTTGCTACACCTTTCTTGATGGGAGATAACCAAAATTAGAATAGCACAGTACTACAAATCAGGCCTGGGCAAAATACAGCCCATGGGCCGCATCCAGCCTGCCAAGCCACAGGATCCGACCCGCAGAGGCAACGGGGAGCCCCAGGCAGGCTCCCTTACTTGTCCCACATGCCACTCAGAACGCTGCTGCAGGGGCATTTTCTCTTTAAATACCTGAAAGGAGGGGGGAAGATTCAGATGCTGCTCCTGCCCCCAGCGCAATCCCCAGGTTGGTTTCTTGTCAGAAACTGGTCAATGGGAGCTGTCTGTCTGAATACTAGGCAGCCATGAAGTACAACCCCCTTCTCCTGCTCAGTTACTCACTCAAGCACATGGCCAGGCAGGCAGAAACATTTTAAGTTCTGCAAGCCTTTAGTTCTGCAGGCAGGCTGGTAAATCTCTTGGCCACAGCCTGTCTCTGGCACCCCAGCCCCTCCCTTCCCCAACCCTCTGCCCCCCATTCCTGCCCTGCTACTTCACATATCCAAACCCTCTGCCCCACTCTTGCACCCATATCCCCTCCCAGATCTGTCACCCCAATCTCCTGCCCAATATCACAATCCCCTCCTACCCTAGGTCACATCTAAAAATGTTGCAGCCCAGTACTCTGCCCTAGGTCACAACTGCCTCCTTCACCCAAACTCCCTCTCAGATCCCATTCTTTTTCCTGCACCCCAAACCCTTACCCCAAGTTCCCTTCTGCACCCAACCTCCATCCCAGACTCTGCACCTCCTCCTTTAATACCATGGAAGAGTGCGGCCCTCAACCACTCTCCAAATTCTTGGGGTGGCTCCCCATCAAAAATTGTTGCCCACCCCTGCTATAAATGAAGGTATATTGCTAGTAATATTTTCTACATGATTTTAACCCTTTTTAAAGCAATCCAGTATTTCATTTGCATTTTTCCTTATTACAGTTGTGTGATGGGGGATCTTCCTCTTTACTAAGCACAATGTAAAATTCAGAGCTCACCCCTATATAACATATATTTAGACTATTTTGATCAGTTTGCACTACCTTACATTTATACAAATGTAATTTGTCATAATGTTACCAGTTCTACTTCCTACCCCAACTGTGTTTAAATTCAACTGGAACTACTCACAATTTTACCAAAATTAACTTGGGGCAATTGGGAAACGTGCTCTCTACCATTACCAAGGGTCAAATGTTATTGAAAATATCCTTCACTTCCATTAGCCCACTTCCCCCACAATATTTAAAATTTCCTTATGACTGTGACCCATTATTACCTTTTCTATGTTTGGTGGAGCAGCTGTTCACTATGAGCTAGTTACACAAAGGGACTTAGACAGCATGACACTGAATGTCATAACACCTAATTTCTAGGCACCTATAAAAATCATAACTCTGATTCATAAAGACTGAGTTAGATATCAAGGCTCCCTATACAACACATAAGGCAACATAGGTCTACACTAACATTTTTGTTGGTAAAACTTTTGTCATTCAAGGGGTGTGAAAAAATACCCCCTGATTAATGTAAGTTTCATCAACAAAAGCATTGGCATGGATAATGCTATGTCAGAGGGAGATGCTCTCCCGCTGACACAGCTACCACCACTTGTTGCGATGGTGGTTTAATGGTGCTGACAGGAGAGCTCTTGCTCTTTGGCAGAGGGCTACATGGGAGATCTTACTGCTGCACTGCTGCTATGGTACAGCTATGCCCTGCTTAGGTACCCAAGGTGTTTCTTGACTGAATGAGTTAAGCAGGCACCTAACTCCACACAAAATACCACCGCCTTCATTGTTATTTTTATCCCAGTGGTTAGAACACTCACCTGGCTTATGAGAGACCTAGGTTCAACTTTCCCCATGGGCATCTGGTGAAGAGGGGCAAGGAGAGGTGGGAACCAGCCACAAGATCCTCCCAGCCTGGGGAAGAGCCATGGCAACCCCCCTCTGCCCCAGTCCCTGACCTTGCTCTGCTCCTTTTCATCCTCTCCCAACTTCTCCTACTTGTGCCAACCTCCTCTTCCCCCTCCACCGAGCATTGCATACGAAGGGAAGATGGGTTGGAAGCCAGTGCCGGCAGTAGGAGTCCGCCCACACCAACACAGCAAGTGGAGCTACCTGGGCCCAGGTTGTTTCGCTCCACTTCCCACAGGTGAGTGTAGGGTGGTCCTGGCCCTCCCTGAGCAACGCAGCTGAAGAAGAGCTGTGAGCTGGGGCTGTTACTCTGCTTGCCCATCACTATCGGTGAGTGGAGGAAGGCTGAGATCCCTGCTGCAAGCATACCCACATCCCACCCACTAGTTCCTCAGCCAGTTGCTGGCCAGCCCTTTGCCCATCCCACCCATGGCATTTGGGGGTACATGCCCCTCATACTCCTCACACATGTTGCCTATGACTGCCCCCTCTATTGACAGGGAGAGAAGATTTGAACAGAGGACTTCCCACATCCCAGATGAGTGTTCTAATTACTGGGATTAAAGTTGTAGAGTGTGCAGCAGCAGCAGCATCACCACCTCTCCTTCAGCTAGATTTTGAATAGAACCCTTACCCAAACTGGTGGACAGCCTCTTAACTCACCTACTGGAGTGGGCCCTCCCCCCCCACAAGATAGGGAAGTGAACACCTACCTTCTCCTTTTCATGAACTGCACCGGGGCTTAGGTGGGAGATAGGCATCTGCATGTCTAGAGCAGTGGTTCTCAAACTTTTTGGCCTGTGGCCCATCCCACTCAATGGAGACATTTCTGCTGACCACCAGCCAACCACCCTTGATGACAAAATGGGTGCAGGACGGGATGAGGGGGTTTGGATCTGGGAGGGAGGTTGGGTGCAGAAGCGTGGGAAGGGGGGAGTCTGGGAGAGAGATTGGGTGCAGGAGTGGGACAAGGGGAGGAGTCTGGGAGTGAGGGAGGGCACAAAAATAGTCTGGGGGTGCAAGGTTCTGGCAGGAGGGGGCTTGTGGTCTGGGCATGAAGGTGATGGGGGGCGCATTCCTGGCTCTATGCTCACAGGCACTGCCCCCGCTGCTCCCATTGGCTATGATTCTGGCCAATGGCAGCAGCAGCAGGGAAAGCCTTCAGGTGAGGGATGGGGAGCAGCAGCATGCGGAGCTGCTTACTTCCCCTGCAAGGTAGATCCATCCCATGAGGTTTTCCCCCCACAACAGGAAGCTGGTGCTCCACCCTCGCAGGGGGACTACATGGGGCTGGAGTACCAGTACAGGGGCAAGGAAGCCCTGAGCCTGGGGCTCACCTGCAAGCTGGTCACAGACCTCTAGTGGTCCCTGGACCACACTTTGAGAACCACTGGTCTAGAAGGAGGCAGGCACAGTGAACATACTCAAAAGTGGACACATAGGCACCAAGGGAACTTTTACTCTGAAATTTAGGTGCCTCCAGGACAGGGATGTTAAAACGGTTAACCAGTTAAATGACAGCACTTAACCAATTAACTGCTTTGACTCAGGTCCTGCTGTCCAATCCCACTGCACCACTGATGTCCCACTACAGATGTTAAATATCAGTTAATTGAATAGTTGAGTAACCTCATTAATTCTTATCGGTTACTCAACTATTCAATAGTCCCTGGAGGTGGGGCCAGCAGCCAGTGCACTCCTGCCCCACTCCCAAGCAGCCCCCTGACACTCCGCACTGTTGCCTCTTTATCAGAGGCAGCAGCACAGCGTGCCAGGCATGAGCTGGTCCGTGAGGGGAGCCAGTTTAAAAACCAGCTCCCCTCGCGAATCGGCTGCCTGTTGCCCCGCACTGCTGCCTCTGATACCGTTCTGGCACGAGTCGGAACTGAGCCGGGCTGCCTGCCTGACTCTTAATAAACTTTAAATGCAGAGCCGCAGCAGGGCTAGGTCCTGGACCCAGCACAAGCAAGGACTGAGCCAGGCTGCTGGCCAGCCTGCTAAAAAATTTACTGGAAAGGGGAGTGGCTTATTGGTTAATTGACTGCACTTGTATCCCTATGTCCCACCACAGCTGTGGGGCCCTGCCACCCAACCTCTCTGTGGCCAGAGTGCCTTTGGGAATCTAATTCTATGTGACTGTTTCTTATTACTGAATAAACTTTTAATCCATACCAGGACTTTGCTCCTTTACACAATGCTTTCTTGTTTTTCTTAATACTCCCACGTGATGGTTTGCATTAAAATCAAATACATTATGTCCAATGGGTCACTTTTTTGCACTTTTATTAACTTTTCCAAGAACAAATATGAAAGGCAGATTTTCCTTAACACAAGCCAATCTGATTAGACCATATGATATATTTAATACAACATCATAATACTGTACTCTGTCCTTAGACAATATGATTAGTTTCCCTAGAAAACAAATAAGTTCACCACTGTACCACAGTTTATCTTGGATCCCCTTTTTTAGCAGCCAGACACTACATTAATGCTTTCCATTACTACGGAACAGTCATTGCTTTTAAAAGATGTATAGGTCAGGCCTCTTGTTTCACACTTTACTTCTTTCAAAACTCTAACAAACAATGTTGGGTGATTTGCTGCATTTGCAATCTTCTACCTGATGTTTAACAATTGATGATGAGAGTTTCCACTGGCTCAAGTATTTGAAACTACGCTTCTGTGTCTATAAAATAGCTAATTAAGATATTAAGGAAAGCTATATATTCCACAAGAATTGTTATGCACAAGATTGGAAGTCAAGAGATGGTCAAATGTAAGGGATGTGACTGGCTTGTAAGGGATGTAAATGGGTTTATATGGCAAGGAAAGGAATGAGATGATAAAAAATGTTCCATATGCAGTACCTGAACATCTTTACTAAAAGAGAACAGCTCATAAACAGCACTGGAACCTACTCTCTCTCTAGAAGTAAGTCTACTAACTCACAGAACAATACATTTGAGAAAGTCTCATTATAATACTCCTACAAAGACAAAAACGAAAATTCAAGAGTTCACCATGATCAATGAGATCAAGCACATTTGGGGAGTAAACCGCACAACATGCTTTTCATTTCTGGGTCCAGAAGAGTTTGCTTACAGTACACTGTTTATTATTCATCTTTTTTGGAAGGGAAGAGCCAATATATCAAATTACTAGATAGTTTAGCTTCCTTCATACAAATGGGAATTTGAGAAAATGATAATCTCAGATTTAATAAACATTTCACATTTTATTAATGCAATTATCTCAACATTCTAAATGAAAAAATAACTCAGATCCTTAGAAGCAGGGTACTGTCTTTACAGTGCTATCACAGGCATCACTTATTGCAGAATGCAGCTAATGTGGGAACATAAGTTAATAGGAGCAGTTCAGATCAGCATCCAAAGTACAGTGGAAGTCAGCTTTTGTCCACTGATATCATTTCCACTTTTTTCCTGAGAGCTTCTACATACCTAGGATTTTCTATCAACATGACAAAAGAATATTAAGAGAAAACCAAATGAGTATGTTTGCACGTGTAACCTCTGTAAACAGGAGATTTACAGGACTAGAAAGGGGAATTTTTGTCCCTTTCCAAGAAAACACTACTTGCATTGACATTGCATATCTAGATATATACAGACTGATCCAACCCCTACTGCCAATCATAACCACTATCTGGTTCTAGATGTAAGCAGAGTTTGAATGTGTATTCCTCTGGTAACTAGCTGTGAGGGGGAGAGACTTCAGAAGGGGAATGAGGAGAATAGGTGGTATGCTGGTGCAGCCTCTGTCCGCAGCAGGGCCTCCCCCCCCGCAAACAGGAGCTGCTCTGTGGGATGCAGGTGCAGCCTCTGTCTGCGGGGGCGCTTGGGTCCCCCCGTGGACAGGGGATACCGGAGCAACCTCTCTCCATGGGGATCTCAGGCCCCCTGCGGACAGGGGCTGCTGCCACCTTGTGCTGCTGCCTCTGTATTAGAGGCAGCAGCGCACAGTGGCAGGCAAGAGGCGATCTGTGCTGGGAGCCAATTTTTAAACCAGCTACCCTCCTGAACCAGCTCCGCCTGCCACCCCGTGCTGCTGCCTCTGATATGGAGGCAGCAACGCAGGGTGCTCCCCGGAGTTGGGCTGGGAGCGCACTGGCTGTTGTCCCGGCCCCCAGGGAGTATTTTAGTAACTGTGTAACTGCTAAAAATTATTGTGGTGATACGATTACTAAAATACATGACATCTAACATCCCTAGCATTTACATTAACACATTACTTTGTCTAGAATGATATCTAGGAGCTAGAGGAGGGGTCTCCAACCTTTTTAAGCATGAGATCACTTTTTGAATTTAAGTGCAATCCAGGATCTACCTCAAACCCAAACACCCTTGGCCCGCCTCCTTCCCACCCCTTCCCTCAGGCTCCGCCCCTGCTCACTCCATCCTCCTTCCCTCCCCCAGCCTCACTCACGTTTTTCGGGCTGGGGGCAGAAGGCTGGAGTGCGGGAGAGGGGGATGCTGATTCTGATCTTGGGCTAAGGGATTTGGAGTGTGGGAGGAGTTCTCAGCTGAGCCTGGGGCACGGAGTTGAGGTGCAGGATGGGTGCAGGCTTCAGGAGGGAGTTTGGGTGCAGGGAGACTCAGGGCTAGGGCCAGGGTTTGAGATGCAGGAGGGGTTCAGGACTGGGGCTGGGGTTTGGAATGCAGGCTCCAGCTGGGCACAGGTGGCTTCTGGGTGGTGTGGAATAAGTCAGGCTTACCCCTATTCTGGCCCTGCACCACTCCCAAAAGCGGCCAGCAATCTCTCTCCATCCCTCTGTCCCTTCCCCTCCCCGCTCAGTGGAGATGAGGTACAGGAGATGAGGGAAAGGGCACCTAGACATCAGTATCAACAGGCTCAGGGGGCGTTGGGAGGAGAACAGCTCCAAGGCAGAAACAGCACTGAGACAGGCAGACAAAGTGCCAGCACTTGATAGCCTCCCGGCCAAACCAGTCAGGATCACCTGTGAAAGGCTCCAAGATCTAACAGTAGATCCTGATCTACTGGTTGGTGACCACTGAGCTAGAGCTATGCTGCTCAAAGTGACAAAAGTATCCCAGGCAAGAGGAGTGGACTCTCCCTAAACCTTCCCACCCCATAACAATGGGGGGGGGGGGAGGTCTGATTTAACCTTTTCCTCTATATTCTTCAAAGACAGAGCTAAATAGGCTCAATTTGTAGCCTTTTGTTATTGTAAGTGGTCAAAAGAGCTGACAATCATTGTTGTGAGAGAATGTTTCTGCACATCCTAAGCTGAAAAATCTCAGAGCTGGGGCAAACCTTAACAGGTTTGTAAAGGTCACAGCAGAGGGGCAGGTGGCAGAAGGTGACTGGTAAGGAACAGTGGCTAGTAGGGTGAATGGAGGGGAAAAAGTGGGTGTCCACTGAGGATGAATGAGTGGCTGGCATGGCGGCCAGCCAGAGCAAGTGCTCAGATGGTGGAGCAAGCAAGGTGTTTTCTTCCCTGGGTAGGAGGTAAACTCACATGATGCGGGGTCTTCACTGGATCTTCACTTTCCAAGGACAACCACTGTGAGTGAGGTATGGTGAGAATGCAGGGAGGGGCACAGAAAAAGAACTTTTGGTTGTAGATCTCAATAACATGAGGCAGAAGGCACTGCCCCATTAATGCTGAGGGGGTTGTCTTGGTCAGAGTTTTATCATTATCAATTCTAATTGGGGCATTTTCCCTAATTAACTTCCCTCCCTTCATCACAAGTTTATTTTCTACATTCTGCTTGCAAGTGGTAAAGTTCTGCCTATCAGAGAAACCTGGGTTGGTGTGTAATTTTCCCAGGTTACTGGGTAGGGGTTTGAGCCATAGATACTGAACCCAACCCTGGCTGCTGTCAGCTCCATTTGGCAAAAGGTTACATAAATATTTATGGAAAGAATTCTCACTGAGCTGAAACATCACATTTCCAAAGGCATTGTTAACTATATTAATTTATAAAAACTTAAAAAACAAGGATTGGTCCGGTAGCAACTCAGAGACTAACAGGATCACTTGTTTTAAGCTACAGACTAACATCACCTAATAAACCATCCTGTTAGTCTTTAAAGTGCTGCATAGTCCTGTCTTTTGTTTCATGGTTACCTCTATGAGTATATTAATGTATGTATATTTTCATTATGTTAGGCAGATAAACTATAACAGGAAAAGTCAAAAGTTTAGTTTATAAATCTTACATGCCTTGAAAAAGTTAAAAATACTAACACAAAGTCAGAATTAACACTGTGTTGCTGTCATTGAACTGATCATTTTGCTTGTATATTGCATCCCTTTTATTTCTCGTCTCTTTTAATCATTTTAAACTGTAAGCTCTTTCAGACAACAACTTCATTTTCGTATTTGTTGAATGTAATACAAGAGGCTCCAGTTCTGACTGGATTCTTTGGGCATTACTCTAAATAAAAATAAAAAAAGTTCCAACTCTATTAAAACCTTGCCTTGGTGTCCATGTCACATTTAGAATCACATACATATGTGGAAAATACTGAAATTGCAACTAGGGTGCAGTTTTACAAAACTTCCTCCATTCTAAATGGCACAGAATAAACTGAATAAACAAAGATATAACCAAAGATTGATATGCTTTCACTCCTAATCAACCAAGTACCCTAATACATATCCAACAATTCAGGACAACAAAACAAGAGCAGGAACTAAACACACTTCAATAACGTTTGCAATATATACCTCTAAATAAGTTTATATATACATGGTTTGCTTTGCTAAGTTTGTTCTCCATAGAGCCCACACAGGCTGTGTCTACATTGGCACCCCTTTCCGAAAAAGGGATGCTAATGAGACACTTCGAATACAAATCGCTGGGATTTAAATATCCCGCGGCATTTCATTACATAACTGCCGCTTTTTCCGGCTCGGGTTTTGCCGAGAAAGCGCCAGTCTAGACGCGATTTTCGGAAAATAAGCCCTTTTCCGGAAGATCCCTTATTCCATACCTTTCAAGTAGGAATAAGGGATCTTCCGAAAAGGGCCATTTCCGGAAAATCGCGTCTAGACTGGCGCTTTCTCCGGCAAAACCCGAGCCGGAAAAAATATCTGAAATGCCGCGGGGATATTTAAATCCCCGCGGATTTGCAATTCCGAAGTGTCTCATTAGCATCCCTTTTCCGGAAAGGGGTGCCAATGTAGACACAGCCCCCGTGTGGTGTGTACAGATTAAGAACTTGAGAGGAAAAAAAGGAGAGCGCATATAGCTCCTCCAGAAAAAAAACAGAGGGGCAAAGTTTGGTTGTTTTGATCAGCAGTAAACATCGTTTTATTATTTATTTTATTTATTATTACTTATGTTATAATTTATTTTTTTTAAAAAGGGAAAACAGAGGTAGCAATTCTCTCTTTAGACTGATATGTTCCAGTAAGACACTGAAAATCTCAGTCATGTTTATCTCTACATTCAAGTGGTCTTGCAGGGCCCAATCCTAAATAAACCTTTTCCCCACTGATAACTAAAAGATGTAGCGATTGTTATTCATTATCATTAATACTCTAGCAGATGAGTACATGGTACTTAACAGCCATATAAAGCATCACAGCCCATAGAGCTGAAAAAGTGGGTTATGCCCATGAAAGCTCATGCCACCATCTAAATGTTTTGTTAGTCTCTAAAGTGCTACAAGACTATTTGTTGTTTTTTAAGTTTTAGCCCATAGAGCTGACAACCCTTCCCCATCGCCCAGTTGCCCCCAATACACACCGGCCCTCTCTTACCTCCTACTTCCTCGGTGCCCTCCAGCAGGATGTCTTTGGTGAAACTGGAGATCTGGCCAGTGAGGGAGGACAAGCTGCCCCCCACCTGCCCCAGGGACTGGCCCAGCCCCGAGCCCAAGCCCCCTAACCAGGACGCCATCTCTGTATCTGCTGCTGCTGCTGCTCAACAGGCCCCAACACACGGCGCTCAGAGCTGGCCGGAGGCCTCCCCGCGGGAGCAGCCACCCAAGGGACCCCTGAGCAGCCCGGCCCCGGCTCGCTGCCTCCCGCGGGCGTTGGGCAGCCTGCTCGGAGCCGGCTCCTGCTACCAAGCCCGCTCGCACGCTCAGCAAAGGCCGGTGCCAGCTGGCGCCTAAGGAAGGAGGCCCAGTGCACCGGCCATTATTCCCGTCCGGCGCGGACCGCGGCGTCAGCAGCTCCTCCCGGCTGCTTCAGGCGCTGCCACCTCGACGGCAGCCATGACAGCTCCGAGCCCACACAGACGCCCCGCATAACCATAGAGATTCGCTGCGTAAGCCTAGAGCGGCACCACGACTACTGGGACGTGTACAAGGCAGCAAAGGTGCCCGGGATAGCGGCGGCCGAGCGGCGTGTGTCCACTGGTGCTAGGCTAGTAGCAGGCAGGTACCGCCGGAGCCTTTGCGTCATCGGCTCCGACAGTCCGCCAGGGCCACTGGCGCCGCGCCACAGAGATATGGCCGCTCGGCCGGGGTGTCCCATCTCCCCTGCGGCCGGCCGGCTGCTCTCCCTTGCGGGCACTCTCCGCCAGCTACACACGGACCCGATCCCTGGGGAGCCCCTCGCGCCCCGCCAGCTACACACGGACCCGATCCCTGGGGAGCCCCTCGCGCCCCGCCAGCTACACACGGACCCGATCCCTGGGGAGCCCCTCGCGCCTCTCCCGCTACACACGGACCCGATCCCTGGGGAGCCCCTCCCGCCCCGCCAGCTGCACACGGACCCGATCCTTGGGGAGCCCCTCCCGCCCCGCCAGCTACGCACGGACCCGATCCCTGGGGAGCCCCTCGCGCCCCGCCAGCTACACATGGACCCGATCCCTGGGGAGCCCCTCGCGCCCCGCCAGCTGCACACGGACCCGATCCGTGGGGAGCTCCTCGCGCCTCTCCCGCTACACACGGACCCGATCCTTGGGGAGCCCCTCCCGCCCCGCCAGCTACACACGGACCCGATCCTTGGGGAGCCCCTCCCGCCCCGCCAGCTACACACGGATCCGATCCCTGGGGAGCCCCCCGCGCCCCGCCAGCTACACACGGACCCGATCCGTGGGGAGCCCCTCGCGCCCCGCCCGCTACACACGGACCCGATCCCTGGGGAGCCCCTCCCGCCCCGCCAGCTACACACGGACCCGATCCCTGGGGAGCCCCTCCCGCCCCGCCAGCTACACACGGATCCGATCCTTGGGGAGCCCCCGCGCCCGCCAGCTACACACGGACCCGATCCTTGGGGAGCCCCTCACGCCCCGCCAGCTACACATGGACCCGATCCCTGGGGACCACCTTGCGCCCCGCCAGCTACACACGGACCCGATCCTTGGGGAGCCCCTCCCGCCCTGCCAGCTACACACAGACCCGATCCCTGGGAAGCTTCTGAGCCCCTGCACATGGTCAGTTCTGCACAGACCTCGCTCCTGTGGTATCCTCTAGCCCAGGGGTGGGGAACCTCAGGCTCAGGGGCCAGATGTGGCCCCCGCCTTGCCTGGATCCAGCTCCCAAGTCTCAGCATTGGGGAGCCCAATGCTGGCGTTTCAGCCACCCACCCACAGGGCTGGAGCACACAAAATCTACTAGCCTGAGCTCCCCTTTAGACTCTGGTATGTGAGTGGAATGTGAGGAGTGTCTCCTTCTCAGTCAGGGGCTTCTCACTTTGTTTCTTACTTGTGTGGGGCCTGGACTAATTTTTCTGTGGGTTAGTGGTAGGGTTGTCAGGTGTCTGGTTTTCTACCAGACAGTCCAGTATTTGCACCATCTGTCTGGTAGAAAAATTCAGAAAATACCGGACATGTGCAATGTCCGGTATTTTGTGAATTTTCGGCGAGGCGCCGGAGGGAAGCCTGGCGGGGGCGGGGGAGCGACTGGGAGGCGGAGCGCAATTGGCTTTGGGAGCACTGTGGTTGCGTGCAAAAGCCGGGTGGGGTGGGGCAGGGCGGAGTGGAGCGGAGCAGGGGCCGGGACTCCCAGTCACACACACACACCCCCCCGCCCGGCTTTTGCATGGGACCAGAGGCTCCCAGCGCCAGTCACGGCCCGCCTCCCAGCTGGGAGCCTCTGATTGCGAGCAGAAGCCGGGCTGGGGGAATGGCTCCCAGGCCTGCCCCCGCCCCTGCCCCCGCCCGGCTTCTGCTGGCAAGTAAAGGGAGCGCCTGCCGGGGGTGCGGCCGGAAGGACTCCGTCTGCGGCCAGTAGCAGCACCCCCCCCCCCGCCAGGTCTGCTTCCCGCTCCCCTTCCTCTGTCCCCCATCCTCCCCTCCAGCCCCACAGCCCCGATCCCCAGCTTTGCTTCCTGCCCCCTCTTCCTGCCGGCCAGCCCCGCGGCCCCTGGACACACCCCACCCCTGCCAGGTCTGCTTCCCGCCCCCCTCCTGGCCAGCCCCACTCCCCTCCCGGCCGGTTTTCCACCCCCCCGGACAAGCGTGTCCGGTTTTTTAGCGGAGTCTACCTGGCAACCCTAGTCAGTGGCCCTGACCCAAAAAAGGTTCCCCACCTCTGCCCCAGCCCCTCACACTATACCAGTCACCCAGACAGATTCCCTGAGCCACTCTCAGCCTGCTAACTACACACAGGTATTGGCCTCTGGGGAGTTCCTCATCCTTCTCACATCGCAGCAGCTATACACAAACACACAGAACATACCCCATAACACAGATCAGAGAATATCCCCTGATAATTTTTGCATAAAGCTCATAACTTCTGTTTAAGATCTAGAATAGCCTTTAAAATGGGTGGGGAACCTTTTCTGAGTCGGGGGCTGTACACAAGTGAGAAGAAAAAAAACCCCAAAACAAAAAACCTCACTGGCATAGCCCCTGAGAAGGAGACATTCCCCACATTCCCCTCATACACCAGAGGCTAGAAAGGGCCAAGCTAGTATATTTTGTGTGCTCTAGCCCCGCAGTTGGGTGGCGAGGATCTGGAATTCCAGCATAGTCTTCCCAATGCTATGGGAAGCCCTGAGCCTTGGGGGCCGGATCAAGGCAAGTTGGGCTGCATCTAGCCCCCAGGTCTGAGATTCCTCACCCCTGCTTTAAAATATTCACTCTTCACTTAAATACTTCAAGTGATGGAGAATCCACCACATCTCTAGATAATTGTTCCAATAGTTACCCTCACCATTAAAAATGTGCACCTGAATAGGTTGAATATTCAAAGCTTCAGCTTCCAATCACTGGATCTCATGTCCTTCTCTGCTAGATTGAAGAGCTATCTCTGCTCAAAGATCTCTTCCCTATGTAGAACATGTCATATCATGATCAAGTTGCCTATTAATCTTAGACAAAATCAAGATTGGGCTTTTTAGATCTCTCACTATAATATATGATATTTAGAATTCAGCTCCTTCCTGTATCTCTTTTCTGAACCTTTTCTGGTTTTCAACATCCTTTTTGAAGTTTGGATGGACCCTAGAACTGACAGTATTCTAGTCAGAATCCATAATGCTGCATGCAGAGCTAATATTTCCCTGCTTGTACATCCAAGGACTGGATTAACCCTCTTAGCTACAGCATAGCACTGAGAGGTCAGATTCAGTTGGTTAGCTGCTGTGACCCCTAAAATTAGTCTTTTTTGTGTTCAAGGACACAGTCCCCCATCTGATAAATGTGATCTCCATTCTTTGCTCCTAGATGTATGACTTTCATTTTGTTATGTTAAATCATGTTATTCATTTAGCAGCCCATATTAGCAAGTGATCATGATTAGGCAGTAGAGCTGACTCATACAGAGCGGTTTTTTTTACAACTTTACCAATTTTTGTATCATCTGCAAATTTGACCAACACTAATTTTATTGTTTCTTCCAGGTCATTGGATTAAAGAACAGATCCCCTATAGAAACACTTGTATTGGCTAATGCATTCCCATTCACAATTCCTTTTTGAGATCTCCCAGTTAACCAATTTTTAATCCGTTTAGTACAGACCGTGTTATTTTTGTATATAGAACATAAAGCAGATGTGACTACAAGAATCTATGGAACTTAATGTTATTTTCATCACTGATGCATCAGTCTTTTAATCTCAGATTTAAAATGGTTACATTAAATGCCTATAATAGGGTTTCTCTATTTTAATTTACTTTACAGTCTCTGGTCATTATTACTACAGATGATTCTGTGCAGTTAATCTAGAAAAAAATTATAAAATGTTTCTGCAAATAGCTTTGCAGAAGTTATTGTATTAAGTGATTGTTACTGTGTTTATGCGGGCCCTTCTTGTTCCATTATGGTCTGTCTCTCACCAAAAGCATATGTTAGCCTGATCATTATCATTTTCATTAATTGGTACCCCAAAAAAGTAGTGTTTGTGTAAAAAAAAGTAGAGTTTGTGCAAAATTACTAACAATTCTTCTGGGCACTGTTCTATCAATAGCTCATAGATGAGATTGTGACAACAGCCTTCACTGGTCTCATTCATTCACTGATGTGTCCGCAAATGATACAGTATCAGAGGTGTGCAGACAAACAAAGCTATTACCCCACATTCAGACAGACAGGTCACCCAAAAGCATAAAGAAATTGAGCAAATAGAATCCTATGATCAATGTCAAACTTATCCCAGATATACACACTTGCCTATTAACAGCATATTGTCATGAAATTTAGACCTTAGATATAGGTTGTATAAGAAAAAATAATTTACAAATTCTAACAGTTAAACAAGTATTTTCAGGAAGTATTTAGGGTTTTTTTAAAGTTTAAGATTAAGCTTTACAAATATCATTCCTAGACTACATAGACTTTTTTTTTTTTAATCACAGCCTTTCTCCCCAAAGAAACTGTATAGCCATTCAGCTTTTCTGTGACAATAAAAAGACATTATTGGAACAACTTAATTGGAGAGTAGTCAGTATTACAGACAGTGCATCAATATAAGGTGCAGTTATAAGTTTTATATTGTTATTGTAGGTAAACCAAATAGGGTTGGATGGCTTATTGGCTCTTGAATTCAGCCATGTAAGTGGTTATCAAATTATTATTGAGGGATAGTTGTAGGGGGCTAAGTGATGCTATAAAAGGAGTCAAACAAAACACAATCCCCCCCCCCCCATCACAATTGAAAACTTAATTATACAGAGAGGTCAAAAACACAATAGGCACAGACTTAACTCCTGAGTGGGTAATTTCAGTGAAGCAGCTATTGCCTGTACTATGTGGCTTTGGTGAAGTTTAAGAACTTCACCGTGGGCATGTGTACACTGGGGAGTTAACTTCAAAATATCTCCCCTTATTTCAAAATAACAAGCAGAGCATCCACACTACCAAGCCTGTTATTTCAAAACAAGGGGCTGGTTATTTTGAAATAACTCCTGCTTTCCTTGGGGAATAAGCTTATTTTGATATAATTATTTCGGGAATTATTTCAAAATAATTTCCTAGTGTAAACATGTCCCCTCTGAGGAAATTCACTTTCTTTAAAAATAGAAATAGCTATCAAAATCAGCTTTTCAGTAAAATGAATGAACGTGAGTTAACCCTTGTATGGGTTGAACATGTAAAGAAACCATTGTGACTGAAACAATAGCATTAACACTCAAAATATCGGCACATGGAAATGCTGAGCAAAAGCTGAATAAAAAGCTGTGGTCCTATGGCTTTGGTGGAACTGTTTTGAGATGGTCACACTGTTGGTCAACTGTTTTGAGAGAGGGGTGTCTGTCAGAGAAACCCAAGAAAACAGTAAAAGAAGGCTGATAAGAAAACTAAGAAAATGCTTTCTGAATAGAGAGTGCTGGCTGGAAAGGCAGGATTGGACCAGCAAACAAAGGAGTGCTCTCATTTGTTTTTTATAGACTTTAGGAAAATGAATTTGTACATTCTTTGCAATTTTTGTTTATTTGCATCAACCTACTATCACCAAAGTTTCCTTCTAACAGAGCCAGCAGGAAGACCCCCAAAATTTGGCTTAGCTGTTTGAGTAAAATGGTATATCAATACTTTCCCTAGTTGGGCTTGAAAGTTAACCACAGTGCTACTCTTCCTTATAGGTGTTTACATTTAAATACTATATTTAGAATGCTAATATAGCTAGCTACAAATGAACATTCAATCTTCAAATAGGATGTAGAAGAATTTATACATCCACCCTATACAAGAAGCTTTTCTCCCTCACCTTCCTACCCTACCCGATTCTTACCGGAACGTTGCTGGCTGTTCCCCTTTTCTCAGGGAGTGAGGGGAAAGTGCACAGTTTGCTGCATTCCTCACTCTGGCTGAGGATCACAGGGGGCAGACAAACTTGGACCTGCCTCAGCCAGAGTTAGAGAAGGCAGGGAACCACCTCACTCCCCGATTCTGCGAGAACGTTGCTGGCTGTTCCCCTTCACCAGGGAGCAAGGGGAAAGTGCATAGTTTGCTGCATTACTCACTCTGGCTGGGGAGGGTGTGTATGTGCAGGGAGCAGACGAACCTGGACCTGCCCCAGCCAGGAGACATGCACCTCTCCCTTGGCTGTGCATGCTGGAGCTGCAGCAGCCACGGCAAGATGCTTTTCATTTGGCCCCAAGCTATTCCAGTGAGAGAGGACTGGTGTAGTCCTCTCTTCCCAAGGCAGCCTGCATACAGAACCCACCCCAGAGTAATTATTCAAATGAAACATGTAGATTTTCATTTTATTTTCCAACTCCTCTTCCCTCCCCTCCCCCATTTAATTGAGTTAAGGACCTGAGCAACACCTGGTAAATCCTCTAGTTTGCAATAAAGCAAAGAACCATTGTATTTGTGCTAAAAATCTGTCATTTATATATAATATAAAACTACTTAATTTCTTCAGTACAAGAAGCAAAAACACAATGAACAGGAATGTAAGAAACCCTTCAATTTTGAAAGTACAGAGTAATTATAATGTGCTTGGAATAACAGAGACACAGTGGGATAACCTCACATGACTTGTGTAAACTGCTCAGGAAGGACAACTGGGGGAGAATAGATGAAGGAGTTGTACTGTATGTAAGAGAGCAGTATGATTGTCCAGAGCTCCAGTATGAAACTGGAGAAAAGTCTGTTGGGAATCTTTGGGGTAAGATTAGAGGCGAGAGCAACAAAAGTGATGTTATGTTGGGCATCTGCTATAGACCACCAGAGCAGAAGGACAAGATAGTTGAGGCTTTCTTTGGAGAACTCACAGAAATGTCTAGATCATAGGCCTTGGGTCTCATGGGGACTTCAATCATCCTGACATCTGCTGGAAGAGCAATGCATCTGTGCACAGACAATCCTGGAAGTTTTTGGAGAGTGAGGACAACTTTCTGGTGCAAGTGCTAGAGGAACTAACTAGGGGTCGTGCTCCTTTTGACCATCTGCTCACTAACATGTAAGAATCAGTAGGGGAAGTCTAAGTAGGTGCCAACTTGGGCACAGTGACCATGAGATGGTTGAGTTTAGGATCCTGAAAAAAGGAAGAAAGGAGAGCAGCAGAACATGGACACTGGACTTCTGAAAAGCATATTTTTACTCCCTCAAGGAACTGATGGGCAGGATCCTTTGGAAAGCTAATATGAGGAAGAAAGGAGTCCAGGAGAGCTGGCTGTATTTTAAAGAAGTCTTATTGAGGGCGCAGGAACAAACCATCCCAATGTCCAGGGCTTGCCGAACCGCGGCGAGCTCGCCAGCCGCACTGTCCGGCGATCTGCGCATGCGCAGATCGTTCTGCGCATGCGCAGATTGCCTGAACCTGGCTCTTCCGGGTTACAATCTACTCGCCACGGGTGAGTAGATTGTATTATTTGTCGAGCCCTGTCAATGTCCATAAAGAATAGCAAATATAGCCAGCAACCAGCTTGTTTTAATAGAGAGTATTTTGATGAGCTTAAACACAAAAAGGAAGCTTTCAAGAAGTGGAAATTTGGACAGATTATTAGGGAAGGATATAAAAACATGTCTTGAGTATGGATAGGTTAATCAGGAAGGCAAAAGCACAATTGGAGATGCAGCTAGCAAGGGATATGAAGTATAACAAGAAGGTGTTTCTACAAGTACGTTAGCAATAAGGTAGTAGTCAGGGAAAGCATGAGACTCTTACTGAATGGGGAAGGCAACCCAGTGACAGATTATGTGGAAAAAGCTGAAATACTCAATGCTTTTTTTGCCTCAGTCTTCACGAAGTCAGCTCCCAGACTGCTGTGCTGGGTAGCACAGTATGGAGAGGATATGAGCAGCCATTAGTAGTGTAATAACAGACTAAGGACTGTTTAGAAAAGCACAAGTCCTGGGAGCCAGATGAAGAAGTTACTCACCCTGTGCAGTAACAGTGGTTCTTCGAGATGTGTGTCCCTGTGGGTACTCCACTCAGGTCTTGATGCATTCCTGCGCCGGCAATCAGAGAATTTTGCATAGCAGTGCCCCTTGCGCTGTGCCTGTGCACTCAGCCTCCCCCCCAGCCCTCCGGAGGCTGTGGAGCGCGCGCACGGCGTGAGTCCCGTCTGTTCCTTTTCTACCTGAAGTCCCAGAAACTCCAAGCAGAGGGGAAGACGGGAGGGTAGTGGAGCATCCACAGGGACACTCATCTCGAAGAACCACCATTACTGCACAGGGTAACTTCTTCTTCTTCATCAAGTGGTGTCTCTGTTGGTGCTCCACTCAGGTGACTCCAGGGCCGGCTTTAGGAAGTGCGGGGCCCAATTCGAACAATTTTGACAGGGCCCCGCAGCAATTTAGGTTGAGCAAAAAAAAAAAAGGCACAAAAATTCCCCCACCAACACACACACACACCCTCCCACAGTGCAGGAAAACCATGCGCTAAACTCACACCTCCTGCAGCGCAGGCAGCTGATGCTCTCCTCCTCCAGGGCCAGCAGGGGCAGCAGATTTGTATAATTTTTGGTGGTGCCCCATTAGCCACACTCCCTGACCCCCGTTAACCACACCCCAACCCCCATTAGCCACACACCCCTGGCCCCCATTAGCCACACTCCCTGACCCCCATTAACCAGGCCTCTGGAGGTAACACGCTCAGGGCAAGATGGACACATGACCAGAAGTAAAAGGTGTCATGTCACCCCTCTCAAAGGACTTTTCCCACCATCCTCCTACCAACAGGGATTAATTTGGCCCCCACCAAACCCCCCTCATGCAACTATCCTGCAATTGCATTAACCCAATGTGTGTGACATTAACTCGGGGGCAGAGAGGCTGGGGGAAGAGTTCCCTCTAAGGCTGTGTCTACACTCGTGGCTTCTTGCGCAAGTACAGCTGTTCTTGCGCAAGAACCCACAGAGCAGCCACGCTGCCTGCCTGCTCTTGGGCAAGGAAATTTACAGTATGGCGTGGTAAGAGAGGGTGTCTTGCACAAGAGCTACGCTCTTTTCTAACAGGTGTAAGCTCTCTTGTGCACGAGGGCAGTGTGGATGCTTGGCAGGGATTTCTTGCGCAAGAAACCCCTATGGCTAAAATGGCCATTGGAGCTTTCTTGCGCAAGAGAGCGTCCACACTGCCATGGATGCTCTTGCGCAAAAGCACAGCTTGCACATGGCAGTGTGGACGTGTTCTTGTGCAAGACTTCTTGCACAAGAACTCTTGTGCAAGTTGTTCTTGGGCAAGAAGGCGCCAGTGTAGACATAGCCTAAGAGTTTCCTTCCATGAGCAGAATGGATTTTGTGTTGTGCACCAGTACTGAGTTCATGTGGCTTGTTTGGATGTGCCAGTGTGGCACCCAAGTTATTAATAAATATTTTATAAACCTTTACCTTTTCTCTCTGCTGCCATGTCTCCTCCCCTTGCTCCATCAGCTCCCCTGGTGCCTGCTGCCCCCCAACTCCTCACCCTCCTCTGCTGTCCTGACTCCTGCCCTTCTCACTGCCCTTAGCCCTCCTGCGACCTGCCCCCTCCACCAGCCCTTCTCTCCCCTGTGCCCACTCCTCCAGTAGCCCCACTCTGATCATGTGAGCTACCCCTCCTCACCCCCTCTTCTAACACCTCCCCTACACACCTGCCCTGCCTCTCTCCTCTGGTGCTGGTCCCTCCTGCAGGTGTCTGCCCTTCTGCTTCACCCCAGAATCCCCTGGCACCTGCACCTTCCCTTAGCCCTGCACCCTCCTGGTGCCTCCCCTTCCCTTACTGCCCCTGCCCCTTTGCCCTCTTTTTCCCTGATGCCCACCCCTCACCACTCTCTGCCCCATTCCCCTCCTGCCTCTCTGTGCCCTCACACATGACTTGCTCCATCCCCACCTTTCTCATGCCCACCTTCTTTCAAGCCTTCTCCCAGCACCTCCTCCCCCTCTAGCTCCCAATGCCCTTCCTCTCCTCGCCTCTCCCAGCATCACCCTGTCCCCCCTCCCACTGACACCTCCCCTCCTGCCCTTTTCCTTATTGTCTGTACTTGGCCCCCTGGCATTTGTCTCTCCTCCATGCTGTCCCTTGGTGCCTTCCCCTTTCTTCCCCTTCCCCCTCGGCACAAGCCCCTTCCTCTCCCAGCCCTTCTCCTATTTTCTCCCTCCCCCTCCGCACAAGCCCCTTCCTCTCCCAGCCCTTCTCCTATTTTCTCCCTCCCCCTCTGCACAAGCCCCTTCCTCTCCCACCCTTTCCCCTATTTTCCCCCTCCCCTCTGCACAAGCCCCTTCCTCTCCCACCCCTTCCTCCTAGTTTTCCCCTCCTCCGCACAAACCCCTTCCTCTCCCACCCTTCCCCCTCCTCCTCAGCACAAGCCCCTTCCTCTCCCATCCCTTCCCGCCTCCCCCTCTGCCTCCGCACAAGCCCCTTCCTCTCCCACCCTTCCCCCCTCCCTCCGCACAAGCCTCTTCCTCTCCCACCTTCCCCTCCCCTCCTCCTCACAAGCCCCTTCCTCTCCCACCCCTTCCCCCTAGTTTTCCCCCTCCTTTACCTTCTGCCTTCCACTTTGCGAGGCTGGAGTCTGCGCTCAGGCCCCAGACTCCGAACCCGGAGCTAGGCCGAGCAACGCAACGCAGTGCCAAGCAGTTTTAAAGTCCCGGGGCATGACGGGCATGGTAAGATTGTCAAGGACCAGGTTCAGGTCCCACGGTGGTACTGGAGGGCAGATGTTTGGCCGCATTTTCTGCAGGCATGTGAGAAAACACTTCATCAATGGCTGTGTGAAAAGGGAGAAGCCGTCTACTGAGTCATGGAAGGCTGTGATCGTGGACAGATGGACCCGGACAGAGCTGATGGAGAGGCCAGAGTTGCTGAGGTCCATAAGGTAGTCGAATAAGGTAGGTATGGGAACTGTGGTGGGATGTAGGTTGCGTCTCATGCACCAATGTTGGAAACAAGTCCATTTGTTCTGGTAAGTGTTCCTTGTGGAGGGACGACAGCTGTTTAGAAGAGCTTGTTTGACCCTGTCTTAGCAGGTAAGTTCTTCATTTTGGAACCATTGAGGAGCCAAGCTGTAAGTTTCATGGTCTTGATATTGAGGTGGTGTATAGTACCGCAGCATTGTGTGAGGAGATTCGGCAATGCTGGGAGAGGGATCGGTTGGTCTATGGACAGGTAGGATAGGTAAGGAAACCAGGGCTGTCTCGGCCATGCTGGGGCTATCAGGATTACCGTGGCCCGATCGGATCAAATCTTGATGATCACTCTAGAGATGACTGGGAAGGCTTAAAGAAGAGGAGCTGTCCAGCTGAAGGTGAAAGTGTCCCCTTCCGACCTCTTGCCTAGGCCTGCCCAAGAGCAGAATCTGTGACACTTGCGGTTGTGCAGTGTTGCAAAGAGGTCTATGGTCGGGAAGCCCCATTTGAGAAGATTGAGAGAAGGATGTTGGTATTGATCTCCCACTCGTGCTGATCTGAGAAATGTCTGCTCAGTCTGTCGGCCCTGACGTTCTGTTCTCCTGGAATATACATTGCCATTGGCATTATGTGGTTCCTGATGCACCAATTCCAAAATTTGACTGCCTCAGCACAGAGAGTATGATCGGGCACCCCCCATGACGGTTGATATAAAACATGGATGGTGTGTTGTCCGTGAGGATACAAATCGTTCTGCCCTTTATGAGAGGCAAAAAGTGGGCGCACGCCTTGCGAATGGTTCTCAGCTCCAAGATATTGATATGGAGGTGTCTCTCGTGCTGGGTCCATGTGCCCTGTATTGATGCTGACCCAAAGTGGGCTCCCCATCCCATAAGGGATGCATCTGTTGTTATAGTAACTGAGGGGTCTGGTCGGTGGAAGGGTACACCGGTGAGAAGGTTGTGCAGGGATGTCCACCAGTCTAGGGACTGTAATACCACTGGAGAAGGTGAGGTGTTTGGCGATGCTGTGTCAGGCTGGTATATAGTTGTTTGCGAGCCAATGCTGTAGGCAACGCATGTGCAGTCTTGCAAAGGGGACCACGAAGGTCGTAGCTGCCATATGGCCTAACAGTTGTAGGTACGTGCAGACCGTGGATAAAGGGGCCTGTCGGACCTGTTGGGCAAGGTCGCAGATTGCGGCGAATCTTTGAAGTGGAAGGTAGGCTCTCGCTGTGACAATCTAGTAATGCCCCAATGAATTCTATCTTTTGGGTTGTAGGGTGGATTTTTGTATGTTGATAAGCAAGCCCAGACTCAAAAAAACATTCCCTGGTGGTAGTCGTCATGATAGTGGTTTGGTGATGGGTGGGGCCCTTGATTAGGCAGTCGTCCAGGTAAGGAAAGATAATGACATTCTGCCTTCTGAGAAATGCTGTGACTACGGTCAGCGTCTTTGAAAACACACGAGGGGCCGTAGAAAGGCCAAAGGGGAGGATACTGTACTGGTAATGATCCTGTCCCACCACAAATCTGAGGAATCTTTTGTGGGACTGGTGTATAGTCACATGAAAATATGCATCCTGTAGGTCGAGGGCTGAGAACCAGTCCCCCTCATCCAGTGCAGGTATTATTGTTACTAAGGTCACCATTCTGAATTTTGAATAAACTTGTTGAGGTTCCTGAGGTCTAAAATTGGTCTCCAGCCCCCCTGATTTTTTGGCTGTGAGGAAGTAATTGGAATAGAACCCCTTCCCGTGATGTTGTTCGGGTACAGGTTCCACCGCTCCTAGAGCAAGAAGCTTCAGGACCTCCGCCCGTAACAGAGGTTCGTGAGAGGGGTCCCTGAAGAGGGATGGGGTGGGGGGATGGGAAGGGGGGCATGGAAGTAAAGGGGATTGTGTAGCCCAATCTGATGACTTCTAGGACCCATTTGTCTGTAGTAATTAGGGCCCACTGGTGGTAGAAAGGCCTCAGGCAGTGACCAAAGATGACATTGGACTGCACTGGGGATGTGGGGTGGTCACTCAGACCCACGACCAAAACTTCAAATTTGCTGTTTGCCAGAGGTGGACTGGTTTTGGTGGTTCCTCCTCCTATTTGGGTGTTGCTTGGGTCTGTTATCGTATGGCCGGTGATGCTGCCTATAGTGATTGTAATTGTAACTATAACCCCTTGGTTTCTGATGAGTAAATTTACGTTTCTTGTTGGGAGAAGTGTACATCCCCAGGGTATGTAAGGTCGTGCAAGAGTCCTTCATAGAGTGAAGGATCTCATCTGTATTTGAAGCAAATAGCAGTTTCCTATCAAAGGGGAGATCCTCCGCCTTTGCTTCAATTGTTTTGGGGCCCCCGATGATTGTAGCCAGGAGGCCCTGCGCATAACTATGGCCATCGCTGTGGTCCTGGCTGCAGTGTCTGCGACATCCATAGCAGCCTGAAGATAAGGCTATAGATAAGCCCTCCCTCATGATGGATTGAAGGAGAGGGCGTTTGCTTTAAGGGATATCTTGAAGGAGATCCTGTAATTTGGAATAATTGGCGTGATCATAATTGGCCAACAATGCTGTATAATTAGATATATGGAATTGCAATGTGGCCGAGGAGTATACTTTGTGGCCCAAGGTGTCTAAGCGTTTATGCTCCCTGTCACGGGGCATAGATTTAAATTGTGGGTTTTTTGCCCTGTGGTTCACGGAGTCCACCACCAGCGAATTTGGCTGCAGGTGGGCAAATAGAAAGTCCATGTCCCTTGCGGGGACAAAGTATTTTCTGTCCGCTCTACGGTTTGTAGGTAGGAAGGAGGCTGGATTTTGCCACAAAGTGTCTGAAGGTTCGAGAATAGCTTCATTGATAGATAAAGCTATTTTGGAAGATACCGAGGGCTACAATATGGTAAGTAATTTATATTGTTTAGCATGCACCTCTTGTAGAGCAATATCTTGTGACTGCGCTACCCATTTGAAAAGTTCTTGAAAATGTTTCAGATCATCCACTGGGGGGAGAAGGCGAAATCTGAAAGACTGCTTCGCTCTGCGTAGGCCTGGACCCATGAGAAGAGGTCTCTGAGTTGGACTGAGGTAGGTCATCATGCTCTGTGAAACCCGCCTGAGAATTTACTGAGGGTGGGTGAGGTGGCGAGGAGCGTGCAGATATTGGGGGGTGAGTACCTAGAGGTGCGCTGTTGCCTAGAAGTAGAGGCTGGGTGCCTTGGTTGATAGGTGTGAGAGGGTGGCGGTCAATATGCCTGCCATGTATCCCAGGGACTCCACTGTGGAGGGAGTTGATGTGGAGGATACATCCATGACTGGCTGTGCCACATGGAGTGTTGTTGAAGGGAGTAATCCCTGTATGAATGCCAGGAGGATAGTGAGGGGGCCGGGGAGGAATGGTGTGATGAAAACCTGCTCCTATTCCCACTACCATAGTTGGAGCCCGGGGACACAGGTATAGGGGAGTGGTGGCCACTGTGAGGGGTGTTAGAGTGCCCCTGCCCCGTGGAGCACTCTAGAGTCAGGCTGAGGCGATTTTTGTAGGTGCCTTGTCTTTCGCAGCACTTTCTTGTGCTGCTGAGCCATAGGGTGGTCATGATCACTTGGGTGCAGAGGAGCTCGCTGGAGCGAATGGGGGAGGTACGTGTGGCTTGTCTGAAGCCTCTGCCTCACTATTGCCTGATAAAGCGGCATGTTTAGTTTGTGCCTCAGCCCTCCTGGCTGGTACTGGCTTGCGTTTCTCCGCGGTACCAGACACTGATGGTAATGGGGAACGAAAGGCTCTAGGCAGCTTGGACCCGGAGCGTGCTGGGGAAGTCTTTGAGGCTTCAGAGCCTTTGCGGGGTGGTGAGGCTGCCCTGGTGGAGGGCATTTGCTGCACTCATGTGTCCTCTGGTTTTTCCCTTGGTGAGAGAAGAGACTTTTCCCAGAGGATTGCTTTAAGCCACGCTTCGCGGTCTTTTCTCGCCCTTGCTGACATACTCTGGCAATGCGGGCATTTGTGAGCCATGTGAGACTCCCTCAGGCATTTGACACGAGGCATGGCCATCAGACGAAGGCATAGAGTCTCTGCAGGAATCGCATTTCTCGAAGCCGGGAGAGCCCGGCATTGTGGCAGAGGAGAAGTCACCGGTGTTGGAGGCAAAGGAGGAGCAAGGGGAGAGTTAAAATGGTGGTTGTTCTTTCTCACCTGTTAATGATGTTATTTGGTTCCCTAAACTGTTGGAGTGTTGTCTGTTAACCCCCTATCCCTTCCCTGAGTGAGTGCAGAAGAATGTATGAGGTAAACAGCAGGAGTAAACAACAATGCACACGACCCCCAGCAGGGAGTGCACACGGCCCCAAGAGGCCCAGACTCAGAGGCTGCATGTGGCTGATCCTTAAAGGAGAGAGGGACAGAGACACAGTGGGTTGACCATCAAGTGGAGCCTCCCAGAACGCCCTCTGCTCGGATCGCCTGGCCAGCGGACCAGCTTAGGAGTCAACTTGGGAAGATCAAACAATATGAACTGCCTTCTGCTTGCCTTATCATCCTGCCTGGGACTGTAAGTGTGATTGAGTGTATGAGTGAGATTCCCCTCCCTTCCCAGTTTTAGTTGAATAAACAAACCCTTTACACTCCCATGTGGTGATCCCCTCTCCTTAGTGTTTAAAGCAGTTGCAATCCACATCCCCTTGCAACAGTCACCGCATCTGCGGCTCCTGCTTTTTTTTCCCTTCTTATCGCAGTTAAAAAAAGGATAAACTAAACTAAACTAAACTATGAGTTAACGGGGTAGAATTAACTAAGAATTGACTTTTTCCTCCCTCAGGAGGAAGAGCACTGCTGAGCTCCGTCTTCAGCCAGGGGCGGTTGAAAAGAAACTGACGGGACTCATGCTGTGCGTGCGCTCCACGGCCTCCAGGTGGGGGTGGGGAGGCTGAATGCGCAGGCATGGCGCGAGGGGCACCGCTATGCAAAGCTCTCCGATCGCCGGCACAGGGACGCACTGAGACCTGAGTGGAGCACCCACAGTGACACCATTCGAAGAACTAATGCATCTGAGGGGGCAGAGAGAATTGGCTGATGTGATTTCAGAGCCACTGGCTATCATCATCTTTGGAAATTCTTGGTAATCAGGGAAGGTCCAGACAATTGGAAAAAGGCAAATGAAATCCCCTTTTTAAAGATGGGTAAGGAGGAGGAGCCAGGAAACAAGAGACCAGTTAGCCTCACCTCAATCCCTGAAAAAATCATGGAGCAGGTCCTCAAGGAATTCATTTTGAAACACTTGGAGTGAAGAAAGTGATCAGGAACAAGCAATATAGATTCACCAAAGGCAAGTCATGCTTGACAAACCCGATTGCCTTCTATGATGATATAACTGGCTCTGTGGATATGGGGAAAGCGATGGCAGAAAAGGTCTGGGGTGACAGCGGCTGAGAAGCTGGATGTGTGCCCTTGTTGCCAAGAAGGCAAACAGCGTAGTGGGCAGCATTAGTAGGAGCACTGCTGGCAGATCAAAGAATGTGATTATTCCCCTCTATTTGGCACTGCCGAAGCCACATCTGGAGTACTGTGTCCAGTTTTGAGCCCCTCCCCACTACAGAAAAAATGTAGACAAATTGGAGAGAATCCAGTGGAGGGCAACAAAAATGATTAGGGGGCTATGGCACATGACTTACGTGCAGAGGCCGAGGAACTGGGCTCATTTAGTCTTCAGAAAAGAAGAGCGAGGGGGGATTTGATAGTAGCCTTTAACTACCTGAAGGGGATTTCCAAAGAGGATGGAGCCAGGCTATTTTCACTGATGGCAGATCACAGAACAAGAAGCAATAGCCTCAAGTTGAAGTGGGGGAGGTCTAGGTTGGATGTTAGGAAAAACTACTTCAGTAACAGAGTGGTGAAGCACTGAAATGGGTTGTCTAGGGAGATAGTGGAATCTCCATTTTTAGAGGTTTTTAAAGCGAGGCTTCAATGATTTAGTTGGGGTTGGTCCTGCTTTGAAGCAGGGGTTTGGACTAGATTACCACCTGAGGTCTATGATAGTGAACTACATTTAAGGTGTTGATGAGTAATGTTGTCTTTAGTTGGCTAAGGGTATAACTGTTTAACAACAAATACTGTGATTTTTTAGACTGAATAGTTTTAAAAGGTTTCTCATTCGCAATTATGAAAATTCAGTGGTAATTAATCCAGAACTGTTTTGTATGAGCCACCAAAAAGTCAACTGATTAACTTTATATTTGACAAATCATATTTCACATTTTTTTAATCTTACCCCTGATTCTGATTTTAAATACCTTAAAACCTAAAACCCAAAGAGATGAAATGCTAATAGGAACTGTACAATAAGATTAATTTGCAAATACACATTTTGGAGTTGAGCTCACAGAAATTCAGAAACTCAAAATTAGTATATTTTAACATGCGGCTGAAACACTACAAAATATATTAAATTCTGGATACTGTGTCCTCCTATTCAGTTATGATAATCTTAACTTTTTTGTTCACTTTTAAAAATATGAATAGCAGTTTTCTAAACAAAATAGAATATTTTGTGACTGACAACTATTTGGCTGAGATTTGGAGATAGAATTACATTTACTATGCATGATGCATCAAGTACTTTACATACCTGCCTTACACACATAATATTATGGATTAATAATAACCAAATTAGTACTACTATTAATACATATTTTAAGCAATACAGCAATCTGGAGGTTTATGTAAGTATTTATTTGCAATATAAAACCTGTGGCATGTATGTGAAAATGAAATTTAACCATAATTTGCATTTAACCATTGCTTCTGTTTTTTCTAAAGGAGGATATTTTGACACTATATGGAGCCCAGATATAGGAGATTATGAAACCAATTTATTTTTACTACTGGTTTAATATCAGAAGAATTTTAATTCTTAGAACATTTATAGTGCAGTAAGTGCCTAAAATTAACCAGAATTAAACAGGATTGTCGTCTGGCCTGAACTTGTTTTAGCATGACCATATCCTTACCTAGGAGGACAGAAAAAAGTTTCTATAATGTTATAGAACAATGTTTTTATTCTGTTGCTACCCAACATGGATATAATTTTTTCTTCCCTGACTTCTATGGACAGAACAACATACTAAATTACATTGACCATAATGACTAAACATGGTAATTGGAGGATAGATAGAATCTAAAAGTTCCTACAGATGTCAGACTGGAACAAAAATAATTTATTCTCCCATAAAATGGGTTCTCTACCACTAATGCTTTAACATTAGGATGAAACTTCAGCTTCTAACTTTATTTACAAAAGTGTTTCACAATTTATACATGTCAGTAAGTGCTTATCACTCAAAGAATGCACACTGAGAAAAATTAGATCAGTTTTTATTGATGGCTTCTTGGCAGCTCCACACATTCTGTACTTTGGATCTACCCTGTAATACGTGTATTGTTACTAGTTCATATTCACCTTTTCCTCTGAGGCAATTAATGTATGTAGCCGTAAGGGCTACTTCTTAACTGATTCACTAACAGGTCACCAGTCTGAGTGAGCTTATTATTCTGCAGAATGCCAAGTGCACATTAGTTCATTTACTTTTTAGAATTATACTGTTTATTGAAAGGAGTATGGTTAATCCATAAAATCTAATTCACCCTGTTGTGCCTTTTAAGCATCATATGTTCTTAAATTTCTTTTATGCTACAATATTTAGGCAGTGAGGTGATTTGAGAATGGATTTGGTGCTTCAATAATGAACTTCCATGCTTTCATGATTATAATAACAATTAACTAACACCAGTGGAATAGAGAAATTAAGATTTTTATATAGAAATGCTACAGTGTATAGCTAAAGAAATATTATAATTTAAGTGAAGAGGAAGTTAGCAATTACTATGTCTTAAAAAAAGAGTCGTAACCAGGCTTTACAAATCTGTATCCATTTATAAAGATAAAACCTTGCATTTTAAATTAAACCAAATAAATTCATCCAGAGGTTACTTTCATCATGCTGAAGAGAAGAATGTTTATGGCAGGCAAAATGTAGACAGAGGAAAAAAAAAATAGGAATGTCCAGTCACATAAAAAATATATTTCATGCTTTTTATGCATCCTTTTACAATTCCATTTTCAAGCAACAGTCAGTCTTGAAGCCAAAATCTATACGGATAGGTTTGTGCAGCCATTCAGCATCACAAAGTTTTGAGTTTGTTTGTTTTTTTCCATTTTTTTTTTTAAAAGCGGTGACTTTGTTTTAATAAATTTGTGCAACAAGCATCAGGCATGTAAATTCCTGGTTAAAAAGCTAACCAGTTAGACATTATGTTTAACCAGTTAAGCTTGAGCAGCCCCTCTACCTGCGGTGCGCCACAGGTAGGGAGCTGCTCTGGCTACAGTCAGCTGGGTACTGCTCCAGCTGGACTGGACCCGCCAGTTAACCGGTTACTGAGTAAGCATGCTGGTAAGGCTGATGCTTACCAAGTAACCAGATAACCCTTTACATCCCTAGCAGGCATGGCAAAAAAGTTAACCTGTTAGTGAGTTAGGCAGATCGGAATGCAACACAGTATTGCCTAAAAAGGCTAAGAGAATGGTGAAGCTAAAAAAGCAATTCTGAAAAGCATTACTTGTCCTCTGGTCAAATCCACATTGCCTTACTCATGCAAGTAGTCCTACTGAAATCAGCAGAAACTAATCATACAAGTAAAGGAAACAAGATTTGGCCTCAGGATCCATCTTACAATCATATTCTAAGCCATCAAGACGACATCTTTTATACAAATCTTTACCAATCCTAAAGGTCCTTTCATATATAGTACTATTCTGTGCTGAATGTTTATTCCTATCTAATTCACTCTAATTATAATTAAACACATTACTATGGTGCAATAGTATAATTTTAAAATATTTTGGTAAAGAAATCAAATGTATAGTTTCAAAAGATTATTCTTAGAATGTCCGTGGCCACTGCTTACATACTAAATAAAATACAGCTTAAACACCATATATCTAAAACATATTTCCATATAATTTATATGTAAACAGAATTTATATTTAAAGCACCATTTATAAAAAAGGAACATGTTTCAACTGTTGCAGTAAAGATAATAGCCAAATTTGGTCACTCTATCACACATTCATCTTGAGTATCAAAGGGTATGTCTTACAATTGATTGAACAAGCTAGTTTGTATACTTTGCTCCCTATTTTTCTCAGTAACAGAAACAACATGATAAACAAATTGTAAGGTGCATGAATGAAGGCCATTCCCGAAAAAGCTGCAAAATTCTGACAAACAAGATATTCATAAAAAGCATTTGAGAACACACACACACACACGAACAGTCAGTCTTAACAAAGCTACTTGCAAAGGGTCATTTCAGAGTGCAGGAATGCATCTTAGATATGTGGCACTGAAGTTATGGTATCTAAATTTTTCCTGCTTTCTTTCCCCCACTTTCTACACAGCTTGATGAACTAACTAGTTAGGGAAGAGATAGCTGCTATTACTAGTAGTGTGAAAAAAGAAATGGTAAGAGGCCAAGATAAGGGGCAGACTCCAAAGAGAAAAAACAGAACAAGAATGGTAAAGACCAAAATAAACTATTTAGCCCAACTGGCAACATGAGCTGTGTCTCATTCACAGACAGAAGTGCCATCTCCAGTAAAGCCAACTTCAGAAATCAGCGGAAAGAGTACAAAGATGGAGCCAAGTCATCTGACTTAAAGAAAGAAAACTGGAAAAAACTTTCACATGAGCTCGCTTTTAAATAATGATTTTCAAATAATGATTTTTTGCAAATACAAAAAGGTAAAAGATCTTAAACCATTAAAATAATGTTGTTAGCATTATAATTACAAATATACTGAAGGTAATTCTTTTTACCTGCCAAGACCTCATGGTTTTGGGTTTCTCTTACAGAAATAATCCCATCACAAACACACAAAACAGCAGATTAGAAAGCTCTGTTTTGGAAGTGAAACACCAATAATTCTTGCAAAAGAAACATAGAACCATGACCTCAGAGTCTAGAAAGTAAAAAGACTGAATTAAAATGTTTCATTTAAAATGTGCTTACCCGTCATTTAAAAAATTGTCCTTATTTTCTCTTTAGGGTTTAACAGCCTTACTTTTTTGTATTTATTTTTAAAATTAAATTGAATGGCATCTGAGTTCACTGATAAGAAAACTGCAGTAATTTAGCAATTGTGTGCTCAATTCTTCAAGCATTCAACACACAGGCCCTGAGCCTACATGGCACTAAATTATTTGCATAACTTTGCTCACTTGAGTAGTCCTCCTGAAATCAATAAAATTACTCACATAAGCAAAGTTATCTGTGTGTTGAAGTGTTTTGCAGTATCAGGGCCGTAATTTCTAAACTGGTGCAATCTTTTTATTTGCAGATCCCCTTTTAACTCTCACGCCCTTTGCATCTGTGGTAAAACAATACCTTGCTTCCATATGTCTTTGAAATGAACCCTGCTTATACAGCTTCCACACAAGAATATTACATTGGAGATTGAGTGTTTTGACAAAAAAAAAAAAAAAAAAAGTTTTCATTTCTTTTCTTCTGTATTCAGGCAGTTCCTAACAGATTCCAAGGACATATTCATGGCTGCTTGAAGCATGTCTTCTTCACTCATATTGCCTCCTGAAAGGAGACAAACATACACAAACTATTTATGTTTAATTACTTCTAGAATGCAGCTATAAAAACATTTTTACATCACTTCTTGACTTTTGCTTCTGTTTACCATTTCATGTTTTTTCAAATGCCTTCAGATGCCTTATTTTCTATTATCAAATGATCATTTCAGATTTACTTTTCAATGGCCTCTACTTATCTCTCTATTTATATAAAAAAACTTTTCCTGTGGGACAACAGGCTCCGCAACAGGCTTCAGCAGGCTCCGCTCTCCCACGGCCTCCCTGCCCCGGACACTATTCAGGGACTGGCAAAACCGCCTTACAGCCCAGCCTGGTCAGATTCCACCTCCTGAAAGGCTGCAGCCAGAGCAGAGCGGGCAGGACCCTTTGGAGACAGAATCTGCACAGGCCGGACTGCCAGGTGGCTTTGCCATCTCCAAACAGCTTCCAGAGCAGGAAGCCATTTCATTCAGGGCCTGAGCACTGCTCCGTATCAGCCTGCCGCATGGAATGGGTCTTCGACAGCACTGCTACCATTGCTTGGAGGGGAAACCCCAGGAAGAGGGTCTGGGGCAGCTGGACCTGGGGGCTTTGGGAACCTTCCTGGGCCAGAGGCACTGCGTGAGAACAGGCCCACAGGGGAAGCGGCCAAAGGGAGGTGCTGGTTGCATGCTGGGTGGTCCCTGGCAGCCCCACCTCAGGGGAAGCAACTACTCGCCATGTCCCCTTCTGGCAGGTACCTGTGGTGTATGACTGCATGTGTGGGGCGGGCTGAGCTGTGGCTTGTTGCCTGGGGATGGGGGCTGCAAAGCCGTGCTCCTCCCAAGTGGGGGCTCTCAGCCCCCAGACCGGGGGCTGCTTCAGCTGGTGCGAGGCCTGGGGCGCGGCCCACCTGCATGGATAAGGGAGGCAGGCTCTGTGCTCCGTGTCCCCGGTCCCCCCATCATCCACCACATCCCAAGTGGCCGCACCAGTGCCGAGCCACCCTGCTGGAAACCATCGCTACAGTCCAGCAACCCGAGGCATCACAGAGTGGAGGCCCAGTAGAGTTCACAGCAGCTGACAACACAGCCAAGTGGGGCGGGCTTGCCGGGGGGGAGGGCACCTGCCTCTGCATGGTGGCACCTGGAGACCTCCCCTCTCTACAAGGCTCCCTGGCCCTCTTTCCATCCTTCATGTGTGTCCTCAGCCCTTCTCCTGCCCTCTCACAGACTCCCATCCCCGCATCTCAATCTGGCATCCCAATGGAACCCCCGCTCTGTGCCCTTCCCTCCAACCTCTTTCTCTGCCTCCTTTCCATTTCCTCTGCCCACAGACATCCCCCTTTCCCACTTCACAGCACCTCAGCAATGCCACCTTTGCTGCCCCCTCTCCAGGCAGCTGCCCAGATCCTGCTGTCACAGCACTCGGAGCAGCCCCCCACAGAGATTCCTGCATACGGGCCTGGTGCTGTCTCTTTGCTGGTTAGGTTGCCTGTGTGGGGAAGGGGGCAGGGTGTGCATAAGGAGAAAGGAAAGGGGATCAGGGTGTACGTGGGGATGGGTGGTGTAGTAAGACGTGATGGTGGAGGTCAGGGGGATTTAGGAATGGAGGCAGGGGTGGGCAGCATGGAGGTGCAGAGGGGAGGGGTTCGAGAGGATGGGTGGGTGTAAGAATGGAGGTGAGGGTAGAAATGAAAGGAGGGTTAGGGAGGATGGTGGGGCTAGGAATAGGGGTGTAGGAATGAGGACAGAGGTGGGGCGGGGTGGGCTGTGGGCCCTGGACTATTTTATTGGCAGGTGGGGCAGGAGTGGGAAGTGTGCAGGCAGGGGGACTCGCTGGTGATTGAAAGGGCACGAGCAGGTGGGATGGGCTGAGAGCATTCGGATAGAGGGGCCCGTCCAGGGGTGTGGTGGGCGGTATTGGAGAAGGGTGCGAGTGACTTGGGGCCATAGAGAGCGCAGCTGGGCTCAGTGCAAGATTAACAGGTTCTCTGGCTGTGAAACTGGCCAGTGGGGGAGGGTTTGGCGAGCATAGCAAGCAGGGGGCACAGCCCCCCTAGTTCCATATAAAGATGTAAAGTAATGTACAATTAGCATTTAGATCTTCATTATTTAAAGCTAGTAATGTTTGCAGGTTTATTTTCTCCCTGAATTACATTATTATTTTTAATTGTGAATGAAAATGTGTTAAATGCCTCTGCTCCAGCCTAATGTATTTTTTTTTATAAAACTTGAGAATAGACATTTAAAGAAAGATTTATTTTCAGTGTGCATTCTATTGTTGGTAATAAGTGCTACATATAACTACACCATGGCGCTCAACTAGAAACAAAAACAAGAAAGTAAAACCAGAACCTGCTGTGCACTCCCAAGAAAAACATGCATTCAATCAATAAATCTACATTCTTAGGCCAACAAAGGCTGAAAGTAGTGTGCAGGTAACAGTCCACTCCTATGGGACAGGTGATCTCATATCACTCAAGAGTGACCCTTTTGGTTGACATAGCAGAACCGTTTCTCAAAGAGCCAATTGTGTCCTCCCCCAGCAAGAAAAACAGTGGCTCTCTCATGCAGCCCCAAGCGCAGACATTACTAATGTTAAAGTAAAGGAAACAAGGGAATTAGGTTGAATAAAACAATACCTGGGTCTGTTTTTAGTGCATTTGAACTTGTAGTTGGCTTATCATGTCTATCTGGGGTCTGGCCTTGCTGCTGTGACTGTTGCGGCTGTCTGAAATTACCAAAATAGTTGAAATTAGTGAAAAAAGAAAACTAGCAGCACAAAAATAGTATAAACTAGACAGACTTCTCTTTGTAGTATATGGTAGAGTTAAAATTACCACATTTACACTATAGCTAAGAAAATATGAGCAGATACAAATTTGACTGTGAGATAATCTAGAAACTAATGAGTTTTAATATTAGGCACTCACTTCACTATATTCACCCTGTATATAAATTGATCCAAAAAAGGGGGGGAAGACAGAATAGAAAATTACCTATGCTCAACTGTATGGAACCCATGGTGGGTGGTTAGAATTATGAAAAAGGAAACTTTTACAATGCATCACAAAGTAACATTATCAACTTAAAAATCTGATGTTCTAAACAAAGTTTCTTTACCTATGTATGTACAATACCATACATTGTATGCAGGGTTTTTGTAGCTGTGTAAGTCCTGCGATATGAGAGTGACGAGGGTGGTGTATTATCTTTTACTGGACCAACTACTATTGGTGAGAGAAACTTTCAAGGAGAATATAAGCTCGAAAGCTTGTCCCACGCTGGGGCTCTGGGACCTGCCGGGCAGCTGCACATGCCACACTCGGGCTCCTGGACCCCCCAGGCAGCCCTTCGCTGCAGTTCCCTGCCCTACTGAGCTACTGCAGCTCCCAGCTCCACCAGGCAGCCACGCGCCGGGTTTCCCAACCCCGCTGGGCAGCCCTGCTACCACATGCTGGGAGGCCCCACTGTCAGCTTGCTGTGGGCAGCCCACTGCCCTGCCAGCACAGCAGGGATCTCTGCAACATCTGTGCTGAACCATGGATATTGCCGGATCAGAGAATCCAGGTTAAGAGAGTTTCAAACTGTATCAGCTTTGATATAATTGAAAATTGTCACTTTCAATTCCTTATCATTGGGTTCCTAAACAGTACAGAAACATTTTTAGTTGTTAAAAACAACTGCATTTATGGGATTTGTTTTCACTTTGTGTATATTTCCATGGATCTGAGGCTTTACATCTACTCTTCTCTCCAAAAATGTATATATGGGTCCAATTTAAATTCACAGTGTCCATTTAAAGCTCCCTATCTATGCTTTGTCTCTTTTTCTAAGGTCCTGACAACTTCCCTCTGCAAAAATGTAATTTTTCATTCCATGGAAGGCCAATAAGTGAGAAACATTTGGATGGCGTTAGGCACTATCATATATCTTTGCACCCAAATCCCTTCAATTCAAATGTCTGGCATTCTCATCCACTCGTACAAAGTGCAATCTCCTTTTCATCACACTTTTCTTTCTGGTTGCAATTTGTTTCTCCTCTCAAGATCAAGACAGAGAAAAGGAAAACCAATAGTAACAACAGAAGACATGCAACTGGTTTATAATTCTGAAGCAGAAGCTGAATTGGTATTAAGAATCTATTTGCTCCCTGCTGTAGTTAGCAGGGAAAAAGCTCTGCCCAACCTTTGTGTAAAGGAGGGAAGGACCCAACAGATGAAAATTATATGACTCCCTGTATTTATCTCTCTCCTCTCAGGCACATACCCCAATTAGATATTGATAGTGCTCTTCATGATTTAGTGTTTTCGTGTGGAGTACACTATCACACAATAGAGGCCTCAGTACCCCAGAAGCAGGGCTCAATATAAGGACTCATACCATGTACAAAATATAGTGTTATTTATAACAATACTCATGTCTTCATGTAAAATGGTATCTTAGTACTTATGTGCATGTACATAGCTGGAACTTAACCTTACTGAAATAATCCCCTTCTAACCAGTATCTCAAGTAACTAATTAGAAACTATAGGATTTCCAGAATACATGTCCTAAAAGGCCTCTAAAAAAAAGGGACAAAAAGTTAAATCTGACCTCAATCTGTGAAAGAACATTATTCTATCCTAAGATATAATTACTTGACCAAGCAAATTTAGTTTTTCACCAGATACTTTACTTTTCAAAATATGCCTGTCTTCTCCTTCGCAGCTCTTCCGAAGAAAGTGATTCCGACTGACTTGTACCAGATGACTGTGATATATTCTGTGATTCAGAGTCTGAAAACTCACTTCGATAGCCTCCTAAAGTTAGAATATGGCATTTCATTACACCAGTCAAGGGTGGGAAATTCTGAATTAACAAACATAAGATAGCTGAAATTACCTCCCCAAACCTCAATGAAGAAAAAAATTGTTTAACATATGACCACAACAACAGAGATTAGAGTTTGGTTCATTATCAAGGAAAGTCTTTAAACAAACGATCTGGTTCTGGGGACTGGGGAACAGAGAACTTTACCTGAAGATCAATGATTCAATCTACCCCAGACAGCCAATCAAAAAATCATTATTACCTAATGGCCATTCAGCTGGCTATGTAAATAAGATGAACTCTCAGTATGCTTCCTAATCATCAACTATCCGCATCATAACATTTTGAAGAGTCCCAAGAAAAGGACCAAAGTTCACTCTTATGTATTGTTTCATGTCTAGACGGCATGCTTTCCAGAAAGTCTGAGACACATTAGCAGGGAAAACAGGTATGGCACTTGAGCCTATTGAGATTTCATCTGTTAGATTTCACCCTTCACTACTCAACTAGTCAAAAGTGATTGCTGGACATACATTGTAGACTCTTTTAAAGTAAATCTTTTACCTTGCATACTAAGTTGAATGGCTCTACGAAGATCAGCTTCTTCATCTTCCATATCAATTTCTTGTCGACTTAGAGCAAGAGCTCTTTGGAAATTCTCCTCATCCTCATCTAACATGCCTGTTCCACCAAAGGAATGGTTAACGTCTAAAGCTTGTTCCAGTTCAGTTTTCTGCACCCTACAAAATTGATAATTCCTCATGATGGCCAGCCAGAGATAACATTTGCATTTAAATCTCACTATAAGAATAGTGCTTTGTATCGATTTAGCTCCACATTTTCAAGATACTGTAAAATCATTCTAATTTTCACAACACAGCTTCTAAGCTAGTTACATATTTCCCCCATTTTACAAATAAAAACAGAAGTACAAAAGAAATTAAGGTGATTTGCCCATGACCACAGTGCTAGTGAGGTCATTGTGAAGGGCAGAACTCAGAAATTTGTGGTTCCCAGGCCCATGCTCTATAAACAAGGCTATATTGCCACACAAGATCTCTGTTTTTACCTATTGCAGAGCCATGGAAGTTAACCTGTACATCAAAAGAAAGGGACATTTATGAAGTAATTCCTTTGAAAACTGAAAAGTCTCTTAAAGCTCTTTATAAGCAGTAAAACTGAATCATGATAAAATGGCAACAAAACTATACCAGGTTGACTAGATTATTTTAAAATGTTTTACTATTTAGAAACATTTAAGGATTCAGACTGTAGTTGTAAGATAAATCAGAAGAGAGCAGCTTTAAAACTCAGTGAAATTATAATAGCAAATATAATGCATTAGTGATACTTCATCATCATCATCAACGCCCATTGGTGTCCAATGCCTCCCTCACTATTTCCTTCCATCTTTCCCTGTCCAGTGCGGAGTGGCTTAGTTTCTGTAGACTAGCTCCACACCAATCTACTATATCATCTACCCATTCTCTGTGGGGTCTGCCTCTCCTATCTGGACCACCATTATGCTGAATACCAGGGTCTTAACTTTTCGCTCGTCGTTCATTCTGCAGATATGCCCGAATAGCTGTAACTTCCATTGTATAACCTTCTGCAGTAGGTTCTCTTTTGGCTGTATCTTCCTACTTAATGCTAATTGGTAAATTTACTTAGCGCCTTTGTTGTAGATGTCAGTCCCTAAAAGCAATCATACTCAACACTTAAAAATAAATCTTTATTTACCTTACCTTTGATCCATTGATTGTGCAGTCTCTTCCCCAATCAATTTTGGTCGCTGCATCTGCTGTACCTGAATCATTTGCAGTAGTTGGTCAGCCTCACAATCTGGCAGGTCACCCTTTACAACAAATATAGAATAACCTGTGCATTTAAAAAAAATCAGAAATAGAAAGCATAAGGTGTGTGGATCACTGAATACCTCTGACGACGTATACCATGAAATTAAAAAAAAAAAAAAAGATGAAATTTATTACCAGCAATATAAAACAGACATTCCATATTAGGCTTTGCCTCTCATTACAAGGACGGTACAGGTTATTTCACTGATTCATTCACAAAACTGATGTAGACAGACTTACTACAAACACTCTTATAAATAAAGCTTATTTATCTGATTTGAATTGCCTTCTTTCAAGCAATTAGATTTAACATTTGCAAACTAGTATTACCTTCCTGTTGTAACTGAGCCAAGAAAAGTGCAAGGTATGTATCTGAAATTAGTTCTGGACCCATCAGGAGAGAGTTCAAGTTAAACCACTGTAATTTGAAGAGAAAAAAAAAAATCAGCAGGGGATTTATATGTTAATCCATTTTTTGACAATCTGACAATTTTCCATGATTTGTAAACTAATCATGTGATACATCAAAACTTCCTTTCAAGCACAAAAGCATGACAACTTTAAGTATTGCTACTTGCCACCCTTCAAATAGGTCTTAGCTTACACAAACTTCAGGCTCCCTCCCTACTAATTCAGGAGAGCTTCAAGGGGAGAGCTCTGAACAATTCTAAGAATTGTCCTGGTTTCTGCTGTTACTATTTATTCTGGTTTGAAATATTTGTCATTTGATACACGGAGGGTTTTTTCCCCCTTCTGTCACTCCACCATAGACTCCTATTGTTAGTGGAGGGTGGACAGAATCCCTATTTAAAGGGATGATGGAGGAAACAGTTGAGTATTTTCTATTAAGAATGTGTATAACAGTGCTGCCTTACAGCTATTACAAAAAAGACGGCTTTAATCTTAGGTAACTGTTTTCTCTACATGTATTTTAAAGATAATTATTATAGCAAACAAGAAAAAGTAAATTCAAATTCATTTGGAAAATGCTTATTATCTATGTCACAAACACAACCTATATTAGAGGAGGGGAGATAGGATGGTAAGATGTGTCTGTATAAGTCACTGAACACATACATATATGCCAAAAACCAATTAGTCATTAATTGTAATTCTTGTATTAACTGAAAGCGCATCCAATTAGGGGAGAGGTGGATATTATAGATGCTATTAAAACTATCAGACACAGTGCTTGATACAATCTTGCAATAAATGCAAATGTTTGAAGAAGACCTTTTTCTATCATGCTAAAATCATGACCTTGCAGAGCCACTTCAGTTGGCAAGAGAATTCTATTTCCATTCAATTTTTGGACAAGCTACTGAGACAGCTAGCAAGACTGCTAATTAATATATACATGTATTATTTATGGGAGGGGCTAACGTCTAGGAACCTACCAAATTCATAGCCATGAAAAAAGCATCACAGACCATGAAGTCCGGTTTCTCCTTGTGAAATTTGATCTTTTGCTTGCTTTTATTACCTTATTCTATAAAGATTTCACAGGGAAGACCAGAGCGTCTCAAATTTGGACTCCTGACCCAAAATGTTGGTGTGTGCGCATATGGGAGAAACACCAAATTATTTTTCGGTGGGGGTAGCACTATTGTCCGCCTTACTTCTGTGCTGCCTTCAAAGATGGACCATACATTTGGTAGGGCCCTACTAATGCCCACTCAGATCTAGAATGAGACTATTAATTTATTTCAGAGGCTATTGAATAACCAATAACATTTGGGCTCAATCCTGCAAAAATTTAAACATGTTTAAATGAAATCAATGGACTGTTCATGTCCCTGAAGTAGCGTACGCATGTGTTTGCAGGACTGCGGTCTTAATTACTGTTCACCAGGAATGGAGTCAAACGGTTCCATATCATACTGTCAACGTTCTATCTCATCAACTCCAAAATTCCCCCCTTTTTAAAGTTTTCAACCTAATTAAAAAGAAACATATGACATGATAGTTTACAATACATACATAAATAAATCTGATATCCATATCTAGCCTAGAATACACTCCCTATGAGATAACAGTTTTAAAGTGAACATTATGCCCCAACATTAAAAAATGCTTACAAAATTACATTTAAACTACTCTTGAACGTGAAGCCTGTAATGCATTCCCCATTTTCACCTCTCTTGCTGACAGATGTCATTTCCACTTAAAGTAAACCACAATATAATAGATTCCTGAAATTTGTATTTGCCTGAAAAGTTATTACTAGTGTAAGGTATTACTTGTAGCCATACCATTTTCAGCTTTAATTTTCTAACAGAGAGGTTTTATCAGGAATGTTGCATGCATTCAATGCAGGGGACTGGTTAGCTTAATATATAAAGAGATTATTTTTTTTCTCATCTGGATGTCAGCATCGCTGCTGTTTCCAAAAACCTCTGTGAGCTCCTTTCCACTATTTTAGATGTTTTTCCAAAGCTTACTTTAGGAGTGTTTTATATTAGGACTAGACTAGTCAACTATCCGATACGCAAATGCTTATCGGATAGTCGACAGGCTAGTCGACTAGTTGCTTCCCCAATCCTCCTGCTGCCTCTATCAGAAAGAGGCAGCAAAGTGGGAGGAGGAAGAAGAGGGGGTGCTTCAAAGCAGCAGCACTGCATGGAGCCCAGGGTCAGCAGGGGACTCCCCTGCTGACCCCGGGCTCCACTAGGTGCTGCCGCTTTGAAACGTTGCATGCAGCTGGCCCAGGCTACACATGGCATTTCAAAGCTGCATCACTGTGTGGAGCCCGGAGTCAGCTGGGGACTCCCCCGCTGACCCTGGGCTCCATGTGATGCTGCCGCTTTGAAATGCTGCGGGAGCACGGGGCCAGTGGGGGACTGCTTGAGTGCCCCGCTGGCCCCATGCTCCCCACAGCACTTTCGCCTTTGAAGTGCCCTTATCGACTAATTGAATAGTCGATGCAAATTCCATCGACTATTTGATTAACCAAGCAGTCAAAATTTTACATCCCCATTTTATACATTTTAAAAATGTAGTTTAGTTATAGGAAGAATTACAGAATGTCATCTAGAAAGAGACAACTTTGATTAGTTATTGAAATATATCTGTTGGTGTTAAAGAGAAACTTTTTCTGATCTATGTTGCTATCTGGTTATGAACACTTCATACGTGTACATCGTCCTTTATTTTTAGCAGTACATTTTGCTATTTCTGATTCTATTCCTCCTACAAGCTCTCCTAAATCCTACCAAGTTAAAAGCTGTATTTCTACTTTTCCCCACTATGATCCCTAATATAATCTCTCCAATGTTGGCAGATATAAATATTCTAAGTTCAACTGTGTTAATCACATTTTCCATTTATCAACTAGCCGTTTTTAGATGCAAAGACTACCTGCAATTTATTTTTACAGTACAAACAGTACCAATGTAATAGTATTGTACAATGCAGCAAAAACAAACAAAAATCTGACCCTCAGTACCCCTCTGTAATTTATAAAGATGACCTCAAACTTTTTTCAAAAGTATGATTTTCTAGCTCTTCAATATACAACATTAAGTTTTTGCTCTTTTCTGAAAAATACGTAGCAATGTCACATAAGACTGTAACAGCACGCAGCTTCTTAGGAGATCTGATCCAGAGTCCTTTTTAGACCAACATTCATGCCAACCTGACTGTCAGCATTATGATATAAATAAGCATTTACCCAACCTATTTATTTGGGGATAGTCTAAAACAAATTTTAATCCAGACCTTCACAGATGAAAGGCTAGCACATGGTCTCAACAATCTGTTTTCCTAACTTTTGAACTTTCTCACCTGTTTTCCTAACTTTCGAACTGTAAACCAGTGTTCCTTATAATTACAAATAAATGATCTTTCATTTCTGTAAAAAGAAAAACACAAGGCACACATAACATTACATTTTCTAATATTGGAGCTCCGAGTAACTTTTAAATTCTTTGTTTCACTAATTTATACATAAATGACAATATTTTGGCAATACAATGTAACTTCTGATACTACAGAGTGTTTAAATTACTCTTATTATAATTCATAATATTTTAAAGTGTTCTTTTTAATTATGTACTGAAGTCTACATAAACCTAGTAATGTCATAAAGCATATATGACATCACATGCAACTCAGTCAGCATGCTGTGATGCCACAGATACTGAGATGTCATGAAGGCTCAGAGGACAGGTCATATTAATCCCCAAAATATGAAAAATAAAAGGCTGAGGGGATAAAAAGAGATACATCAAAATGTAACAGAGCTTGAAATAGAAATTTTAAAAGAAACTGAGTAATTACAGATTTTCAGCGTTAAAATTTCTGTAAAATGAAAGTAGGGTGCTAAAAAGAAAGTCTTACATAGGGTCGATCCCGAGCCTCTGATATTCTGGGCTGTTGAAGAGGATTAGTTCTAAACCCCAAACTTTCAAGGCATTGCTTATAACCTGTTAAAAAATAGTACTTTTCATGAGACAAACCAGTCAACTCCAAATTTAAGCAATGCAACCATTTTAACCACTATGAACAATCATATTGTTTTCATAAAGCTGTGCTTTTAAAAAGTTGATATAAAAAGGAAACCTCGGGATCATGATACTCAAAATGCAACCTTCATGAATCTACAATCACCATACAACATAGATAGCATATACAACAAAGATGAATTACAAAACTACACTTTGACAGAGAGGTTCTCACAAAAGCACACCTCCTTGATGTTATAGCCTTGTATCCAGCTGTACACGTATTACCTTCGTATTTTCACCCTCAAAACTGCCATTATTAAAATTGTTTGGCATTTTGCAGCCATTAAGATAACACAAGAAACAACAGAAGGGCTACTGTTTACATATTTAGGGATCACTCTCATCCTTTTTAAAAACATGACCACTAAGGCTTTTAACTCAAATATGTCCTTAACTTTGTTGCACTACAAACTAGAATCATGTTACAACAAGATCCCTGAGTCCATTATAAGTTATATAGATCTTTACAGAGCACTAAGATTTACCAAAAAATGCTAGACTTCCAACTAGCGATCTCCCTGATATTTGCTAAATGTCTAACTAACTTTCAATATTATTCAGTAAGTTGGAAATGTATGGATGGAATCCAACCTCTTAACACTACTCATTTAAAGCGGTTTGGGATAAAGGTCTGGGGGAGAGGGGACAGATTAACAATTTATCCTCATCGCAGTCAGTCAACAGTGTAGCAAGTGAGCAAAGAGATGGTACAGAAATAAAGTAAAACAAAACAGGAAGCAATTTTTATCAACTTCAAAGTCAATGCAGTATAGTTAGGAAGAAAGCAATTGCCATGCTGGCAATGGCAGAAAACATATTTCAGGAATGAGACTCAGAAGTAAAATGAACAAATGAAAAGAGATCCTCATGCATCTACAAAACAGAGCATCAGGGACAGAAACTCACATGAGAGTATGGAAAGAAATAGTGAGAAACAAAAAGGTACAGACCATTATCTAGGGATCCAATTTAAGTAAAGCTACAAGTCTGGAATTTTTACAGGGGTTTTTGGTTCTATTATAGGTATTTAAAAGATGAATTACAATATTTCCTAAGTTCCCTTTTTAAAAATAAACTTTTTTTTCCAAATAGTGCTAATATTTCAGAAATGGATAATAAAGCCTTTGGAACTCAAATTCTGCAGCTTTTTTATTTTGCAGATCACTTTGTAAGAGAAAGATCCTCTAATGGACCCTGTAATCATTAGGAAAGCCTCTGCAGTCCATAATTTAAACTGATGTTCTAGAAACCCTGAATTCTCCTGCATTAATCTTACATGCTAGAAATTGGAAAATAATTACAAAATATTATCAGAATTTTTTAAATTAAAAGATACATATTGTGTAACTGCATGGGTTGTAAGAAATTGTTCTGACCACGGAGTTGTGCTTACTTGAATAGAGAAGTAGCCACTGTCATCCATGTTTCCAGAAGGCTGCTGTTCAATGTGGGATGGAGGAGGAAAAGAAAAATTATGATCAGCTCAAGCATCTAAAAAGGATTATATGAAACCAGCTGTAAAAATAAATACTATTGTGTACATCTACTGCCAATACTCAGTACCCCCACTCCAAAGAAAGACTGATCATCCTGCTCAAAATACATTTATTAGTGAAAAAAAAAAAAACCCCAAGTCTTTAAATTACCAATACCAAGCACTCAGAACAGAGACTAGACATGAGAATTTCTGTATTCTGTTCCCATTTGTGCCACTGGCTTATTGTATGCCTTACACAAATCCCATATCCTTCTCTCCATGCCAGTAATATGGGTATAATATATTTCTCACAGAAATCTAGTGATGCTTTAGTAGTGAAATAATATTTATAAATGTCAATTTGAAGTAGGATAAGAAAACCTATAAAACTGGAAAGCGTTATCACCTGAAAATGAAGTTTCCACAATAAAACAAGAATAACAAATTTGTAAAAGAAAAAATTGTTTCAAGAAGCCAAACAAATATCAAATAATCTAATAAAGTTAAAATGATAGTTACCTGTAAAAACGTCCTATACTCTTCACTAGAAACGCCTCCTTCTGCCATTCTCATTCTCTCTTCCTCATCTAGCTGTTGTGCAATAGACGATAACTCCACTGGGCTGAAATACTCCCCTTGTAGTAAGTTATTCAGACAGTGCTGAGCACACAATGAACCTTCTTGCTAAAATTGTAAAGGAACAAAAATAGAAGAATTGTTTTAATGTTTTGTTATACCTTCATTGCTTCAATCATCTATATTTGCCATGAGAGCATATTTACCCCGAGCTTTTCTTCAATGCATTACTTACCTGGCTTTAGAGAATAGCATGAAGAACATGTCTGATGCACACATTCAAACTAGGGATGTGAGCATATAACGGTGTAAACGGTTAACTGATAAGCCTAGGCTTATCGGTTAACATTCACGGTTACACACAGGCTCCCATCCCCTCCTGGGGAGCCCACTGTCTCCCCGCACTGCTGCCACGGTATCAGAGGCAACAGCCAGCTCCCTGGAAATGGGGCTGCAGGTGGGAGCCAGGATGCATGGGGAGCCAGCTTAAAAGCCAGATCTGAGCACATACTGGCTCTTGGGGAACCTGTATGCCATTGGGCAGCAGCTGGCTCCCCAGAAGCAGTACGCACTGGCTCCTGGGAAGCAGGTGGCTGTGGATGCATGTAAGCATTGAGTTTTTCAGTGGTTACATGTTTACACAATTACCTGCATTTTAACATTCTTAACACAAACCCCATTTTATTTCATAAGACATACAAAAAAGGTTTAATTTAGAAGTCTCAGAGGGATAGCTGTGTTAATCTGTATCTGCAAAAACAAAGATGAGCCCTGTGGCACCTTAAAGATTAACATTTATTTGGGCATAACCTTTCGTGAGTAAAAACTGACTAACTGCATCTGATGAAATTGTTTTTGCCCACAAAAGTTTATACCCAAATAAATACATTAGTCTTTAAGGCTTCACAGAACGCCTCTATTTTTTTTTAATTTAGAAAGTATTTTAAGAATTGGCCAGTGACAGAAATCTCTGCAGAATGATTAAGTCACAGGAGGACTCCCCACTATTCCTGCAAACCATAGAGGCTACAGACTCTATTCTCTCCCATTCGCCATATCAGCTGCACTTGTCCCATATAATGTTCCCTCTTCTTTTCCTTCCACACCAGTGCCACATGCCATTGTGTAACTTCCCCCACCATGGCAATACTTACCTAGGCCATGAAGACTTTGCAAGTTTGCCTCAAACTAATGCATCTATTAAATGTGGGGGCATGTATTCACTTCTAAATGTACACATGCATATAGTATGTGTTTTCTAAAGTAAAGACACATGAATATGTTTGAACTTCAATATACACATCTGATGAAGTGGGTCTTTGCCCATGAAAGCATATGCTCCAATAAACCTGTTAGTCTATAAGGTGCCACAGGACTCCTTGTTGCTTTCTATATACACACACTCTCAAAACATAGGGAAGGCAAGAACTCCTCCTAAACAGTAAAAGCTAGGACCACCAAATTTGATATATCGCTTCCTCTTATCATAACTTAAAGCAATGTAAGGGTTTGTTTGTGCAGGGAAGGACATACTGAAGCTCTCCCCCCATGTGTACAGAGATGCATAAAAAGAAGAGACAATCACCAGGCAGGTGAAAGGGACAGGCTGAAGACATGCTCCCCGTCTCCCGTCCAGGACTACCCCAGCCCTAAGTCTCCCACCCTCCCATGTATCCCTTAGGGAGGGCCAAAAGCCTTCCCCCCCCATTCATACAAGAACATTTCTGGTTTTCCCAGGTAGCAAGTGGAAAGTGCAGTTTGCTCCATTCCTCAATCTGGCTATGGAGCGCAGATGTGCCTGGACCTGCCGCAGCCAGGGGGCATCCACCCCCCCCTGGAGCTGAGACCCTCCACCTGCTGGAGCTGCAACAGCCATAGAGAAGGACTTCTCATCTGGCCCTAAGCTGCTGCATGAGAGCAGCTTTCTCCCCAGGGAAGCCTGCATACTGTACCCCCAGGTAATGATTTAAAAGAAGAAATGCAAAAATTAATTGAGTTAAGGATCCAACAATACCAGGTAAATCTCCTAATGGTAAATAACCAACGGGACAGATCACTGACTCAGAGTAATTGAGTTCCCTTGGTAAACTGGCCACAAGCAATCAATATGCATTTCAATATTGCCATATGTAAATACACACATCTGGGAACAAAGAATGTATGCCATGCTTTCAGGATGGTGTACACTATCCTGCACAGCAGTGACTCTGAAAAAAGGTTTGGATGCCATGGTGGACAGTCAGCGAGACATGAGCTTCCAATGGAATGCTGTGGCCAAAAGAGCTAACACGATCCTGGGGGCCATAAACAAAGGACTCTTAAGTAAGAGTAGAGAGGTTTATCTTGCCTCTGGTTTTGGTACTGGCACAACTGCAGCTATGATATTGTTTCCAGTTCTGATGTTCACAATTCAAGAAGTGGGTTATCCAAAGAGCCACGAGAATGAGCAAAGGATTAGAAACATGCCTTACAGCAGAGCTACTTGGCCCACAGCCCGTTTGTTTGTGGTCCGCGATGAGGTTTGGATTTATGCAGGGCTCAACACGTGGCCTGCAGGTGGGAACCAAAACAAAAAAGTAGTCAATATAATAGTCTTTTGCTGATATGTGTTTTAGTAGTTAAATTCCTGGATTGTCATTACTCATTAAAAGTGCTGTCATATGGGTGGAAACTGGGTAAATATTGCATTTTATTAATATCAGCAGAACTGACTTAAATGGGGTCTGTGTGTTGTGTAGTCTTGCCTTAATTTTTGTATTCATGCCCCTCAGCGTGAAAGAAGCTATTTGCATATATATATTTGCATGTCCATGCAACCACACTTAAGTTGCAGCCCTTGGCATGTGCTTTAAGAATCATTGCAGCCCCTGGGTCCTCCAAAGCCCTGCCTTACAGCAACACACTCAAGGAGTTGATCTTTTTATCTTAACAAAGAAATGGTTAAGGGGGGCCATGCTCACAGTCTATAAGTACCTACATAAGGAACAAACAACTAATAATGGGCTCATCTGTCTAGTAGACAAAGGTAGGACATGACCCAATGACTGGAAGTGGAAGCTTGACAAGTGCAGACTGAAAATAAAGCATAAATTTTAATGCAGAAAGTAATTACCCATTGGAACAATTCACCATGGGTGGTGATAGATTCTCCATTACTGTCAATTTTTAAATCAAGATTGGATGTTTTTCTAATAGATAAATTCCAGGAATTATTTTGGAGGAAGTTCCACCTACATGGGAGGTCAGGCTCACTAGATGATCACAATGGTCCCTTCTGTCTTTAAAATCTATGAAAACAGATGTCACAACAGAATAAAATATGTTGCTTATTGCTTCAGATATTCAACTAGACTAGGGGACAGCGCCCCCTGCTAGCTATGCTCGCCAACTCCCCTGTCTCTGGGGGTAGGCAGACCTGGCTTTCCTGCCGGCTGCCAGGGAGGGCTGGGGCCATGTCAGCCCCAGCCTTTTGGACCTCCACCCCCGGCCACAGGTTCCACACTGGATTTGGCTTCTGGGGAAGCGCATGCGCTGTTGTGGGATGGGGATGGGGAGCGGGAGGGGAAGGGGGAAGAACTGGGGCCTGGAGCTCCATGGCCCACAGCCCACACGCCCCCTTCTATTACTACCCCCACCTCCATCCCTTTACCCCCATACCCGTGCCTCCATTCATATACCCACCATCCTCCCGAACTGCTCAACCTCCCCATCACCTCCATCCATCCCTACCCCCACCCCCTTGGCTCCATTCTTACAACCATTGTCTCTAGCCCCTCTCCCCATTGCCTATCCCTATCTCCTTCCTCCATTCCTATACCCCCAATCCTTCTCTAACCCCTCCCCTTCCGCACCCCCACACTGCCCCTCCCCCTGCCTCCATTCCTATATCCCCCTTCACCCTCATCCTTCTTTACCACACCACCCTATCCCCTTTCCTCCCTCCCTACGCACACCCTGCCTCTCCCACAAATGGGAAACCTAACCAGCAAGACAACAGCACCATTGGGTTGGCAGTTGCTCTGAACACTGCTGGGCTGCCCCTCTGTGACCCCTCAGGGGCCAAGGGAATTAGCCCTCCAACTCGAGCCATATGGAGTACTTTGGGAGAGGGGGGGGGGAAGGGCAGCATGTGAGGGAGGGGATTAACCACCAGCCCATGTGGCATAGAGTCTGGGGCAGGGGGAAGGGACAAAGGCCCGATGGGGGCAGCATGGTGGGGAGAGAGGGCTAAGCCCCCAACTTGTGCCTCATGAAGCTGGCGGGGGTGGGGAGGTGGAAGGCCCCAGTGTAGGGGGAGGTGTTCAGTGGGTGGGGGATCCCCTCACCCCCACGCCCCTTGGGGGCATTTCCATGCAGGCGGTGATGAGGGAAGCTGGCATGCCCCATACACTGTAGGACTGAGTTAGGTATCCTGTTGGCAGGAGGATGCAGAGAGCCAATCCACCCCCACTTCCTCCACCAGCAACCCACAGGCAAGGGCACACGTGAGGGACACAGGCATCTCTGCCTCTGTTCTTCTCAAGTGGCTCCTGGCTGCGACCCAAGGCACCCAGGACCAAGTGGGTAGAGGGAGGCTGTGAAGTGGCTGCCACACATGGAGTCAGGCCGCCCTGCTTCATAGATGCCTGCTCCCCAGCTCAGCTCCACCACTGCCTGCTCCAAAGAAGCTTGAGCGGCCACAGGATGGACAACACCCACCCCCCGCTCCCCGTAGCCCCACTTTTCCATGTGACGTGTGATTCCACAGAGCCCGGGGGTGAGAGAGGCTGAGGGAGCCAAAGTGACACACGACATCACTCTGTTGTCCCCCTGCAAACATTGTTTTTATATATAGATGTTTTAATTCCACCTCAGTAATCTGGACTACTACATTGTCAAATAGCAAATGTTTCCATAAATGTATACACGTTTCTTGTACTGCATACTGATGTAAAATAATTACACCTTACACTACTTAAACAATAGCAATTCTTGTGCAACTTTGATCTTATTTATACTCTACCTATTAATCTAGTTTCAGCAGAATTACTTTTTTCATTCCAATTCTGTGAAGCCATCTTTCCATAGGAACTTTTTTTTTTTTTTTTTTTTTTTTTTTTTAAATAAGAGAGTTGTGGTTTTTTTAGGTTGCTTTGTGTGGAAAGGGCATTTAACTCAGATAGGAACTAGTTTGGTTTGATTTAGTTACTGTATCTCTCAGTAACTAGAGCAACCTGCATTTACAAAAGGAAGTTTAAGAATTATAGTATGAAAAACTTGTTATTGGTAATAATGATAATTTAAAAATAAGTTACACAAAAGACATAAGCAAGACATGGGAATACAATGGTATGGAAGTTACTGTTTAGGACTCTGAAGGCAATCGTGAATAGCAGAAGTACTTGCCATTGGAAACAAAATACTTAGCACTCATATGGTGCTTTACATTTTCAGAAACACAGTACTAATATTAAATAAAAGTCTTCACAACACCCACTTTGAAACAGGTTCCATAATCCACACTCTGTACATGCAGAAACTGAGGCAGAGAGAGGTTGCTAGGAACAGAGGCACAGCAAGATGGTGCCAGAAGTCACAAATAAAACCCATGTCTCCTGCTGCTCATCTTTATGAGCATTTCTCATTTTAAGCCATTCTTCAGTCTCAAAAGAGTAAAAACTTCATTCTGCACAATACCATTTTTTCTGTACTTTTTAAAAGGCTCAAGAAATAAAACCTCACCATGGCAAACAAACTATATAAAAAGAAGTAATATAGACATTGCTTGTAACCACCTTTGAAAGGTACCTAGATTTCTTCTAAGGTATAGCTGGTTGAACTGTCATTTTACCTGGCTTTCCCCTTCTACTCGAGAGGAACCTCATCAGCACTAAGTTATAGAAGAGGGCAATATAACATCAAGATCAATGTGGATAAGGCAATGTAGTCAGGTAGTCGCTTCGGGAAGCGTTTAAAAGACAGCTTCAAGTACTACCCTGCTCCAAGTCTTCCATGGGATAGAAGAAATTCATCAGCCTCCGCATCCAGCCATGGGCTGCAACCCCCTCATTCCTTCACCCCAGGCACTGCCACCGACTAACTCCCCTCCCTGCCAAGGACTACCACCTCTCACCCCACCCCACCCTTTCCCCTCCCTTCCTCTTCTCCTCCAGCCCAGCCCAATCATCGGCTGCTACCCAATTCTCTGAAATACCCTCCTATCCCCCCCATCCAACCTAGGCTGTCAGCTCCGCCCTCACCGCTCCCGCCCCCCGCTCAACCGAAAGTACCCCTTCCCCCACAGCCCTCTCACCCTCTCGTGGAAGATGGCCTCCATGTTTATTTGTCCCAAGCCAGCAACCTCCACTTCACGTGACTACATGCCAATCTCAATACAGCCAATCATCGCAGCTGTCTCGCACCTCTTCGCCCTCTGCCTACCACGTGATCTTACCTCGACCAATAAACCGAGGCCTGTCCGCCTCCCTGACAGTCATGTGATCACAACATCCGTGCCTGCACTGGAGTCGGGAAGGGGGGTCGGAAGTGGTTTTGGAGCTCGCGTACGGTGGGTCGCTGTCGGGGGCTGTAGTCACAGCCTCAGATCCGGGCTCGTAACTGTTATAGTCAGAGATTTACTGGCGCTTACAGCCAGTCGGTTACCCATGCGGTCCCAGCTGCGTGCACTGTAACTAATTGGATAGAATTGTGCGTCCCCCCCCGCAAGCCCAGGTTGACCAGCAGTGGACGGAGATGATCCCGCACCTTCGTGGTATTTTAAGGAGGCAGTAGGGTCTGTTATATTCGTACAGGTGCCAGGCCCTCTCAAAATCGACCCTGTTCAGTACGGTGGTAACTATTGTTACTTCTTAGTTAGCCACAGTATTATTCTACACCAACTCAGAAATTAACTCTGATTATCTGAAGAAGTGGGCTGTGCCCACAAACGTGCATGATAACATCTACAATACGTGTTTTGTTAGTTTAGTAGCACTTTATAGACTATTTGTTGTTTTTGAAGTTTTTCCTGTTACAGACTAACTCTGCTACTCCTCTGAAACTTCAGAAATTAATTTAAATCACTTTGAGAGCATATTATCCCATTTCCCATAATTGGCCGCGCTTTACACCTAGGTCTTAACAAGGATGCTAATTATCTTACCCATTACAGAGATAGCTTCCCCAATTATCACCTCTAATATCATTAGCTCACAGACATTTACCTTCCCCCCCCCTCATCCCCCTTCTGTTCTGAAATTTGATTTGTCCTTTTAATGTGTTCATTTTTTTTTGATTGTATCCTTTGGTGTATATATGGTCATGCCAATTTTCTTCCACTATTTGATCTGAGGAAGTGGGTCTGGCCCATGAAAGCTCATCACCTAATAAACCATCTTGTTAGTCTTTAAAGTGCTACATAGTCCAGTATTTTTAAGATTACAGTAGCATTAGAAATGGGTTAGACTCTTCCTAAATATGAAGGTATAGCTCCTGTCCCAAAAAGTACACATCTGATCATGCTCAACCTCTCTAAATGTAAGGGAGAAATAATCACACAGCAATAGCAATCACCTGTTTTATTTTATGCTTGTTACCACCCATCACTTAATATCTGAACACTAAGGCACGGATACTAGACCAGGGCTACTCAACATGCAGCCCATGGTGTGGTTTGGGTTTATACAAGGCTCAACACATGGCCTCCACTGGGAACATGCTCCACAATGGTGAGGTGTCTCTTAGGCAGGGTGAGCACTGAAAGACCCAAGCGGATGGGCTAGCTGGAGCAGATGAGTACAGGGTGTTATCATTTCTAGCCCCCAGGTAGGCGGTGCTGGGAGTGCCGGGGCATTGTGGGACATGCTTTGTATTCATGCCTGTCAGTGGAAAAAGAAACTACTTGCAACCACGCTTAAGTTGTGGCCCTTGACATGTACTCTTGAGTATCATTGTGGCCTCCGGGACTTCCAAAGTTGAGTAGCCCTGTACTAGACTGATGGGAATGACCTGAACACACTGACTGATCCAGTTCTAGGATGAACTGTTAACTTGTGTATTTTATGCTACAAATCCTACAAAGAATTGTTGAGGTGGATGACATTTCTAGAATACAGAAAAATAGCTCTTCCACAGGAGCAAATACCAACATTAGGTGCTTAATGTAGAGTTTTCTTCTTTCCACCAAAGCTGTCCCAGTGGTCTACCACTTCACATAAGTTATTTGTGGCAGATAATACGTTCTGATTACTACCTTATTCTGGCTGTCATAATTTAGAAGGAACAGAAGTGGAAAATACTGACTCCTCTAGGGATGTGAATGGTTAACCAGTTACAGTTAACTGGTGGCCTGGCTGGCCCCTGCAGTGTTGCGGGGTGGTGGTGCAGCCAGTCCCCCTTTGAAGCAGTTAACCATAACATTTAAACAGGTTAACTGATTAAATGGTATTTTAGATAGCTAGACTCCACTGCATGATGACTTCCCCCTCCAGCACTCTCTACAGCAGTGATCACCAACCAGTAGATCAGGATCTACTGGTAGATCTTGGAGCCTCTGGCAGGTAATCCTGACTGGTTTGGCTAAGAGGCTATCAAGTGCTAGCATTTCAGCTGCCCCTTCCCCCCACTGCTACTCCTCTGCTACCCTTTGCCTTGGAGCTGCCCCTTCCCTTGGGGAGCCTCCTGCTTTCTATGCAAGGCAGGGGAGGGAGAGAAGGGTGCTGATGTCAAGATGCCCCCTCTCCCACTCTGTATCCTTTCTCCGGGAAGCACAGAGGGGGCACAACAGGACTTGGGAGGGAGTTTGCTGGCTGCTTTAGGGAGTGATGCAGGGCCACAGCAGGGCTGAGTCTGCCTTAGCCCCACTGCACCACTACCCAGGAGCCACCTGAGGTAGGCAGGGCCCAGCTGGAGCCCACAGCCTGAATTCCTACCCCAGTCATGGACCCACTCCTGCATGCCAAGACCCAAGCACCCCTGCATCCAAATGCTGTCCCAGAGACTGCACCTAGAACCCCCTCCTACATCCCAACTGCCTGTCCCAAGAGCAGCTCAGAGCCTCTCTCACGCCAGATCCCTTAATCCAAGACCAGAGCCTGCACCCCAACCCTCTGCCCCAGCCTGATGAAAGTGAGGATGGGCAAGAGAGGGAGGATGGAGTGAGCAGGGGCGGGGCCTTGGAGAAGGGACGGGAGTGAGGCAGGACAAGGGTATTTATATTTGAAGTAGATCTTGGACTACACTTAAATTCAAAAAGTGATCTTGTGCGTAAAAAGGTTGGAGACCACTGCTCTATAGTATTATTCTAAATTCACTCTCTCAGGGATCATGGTGTAAATTAACAATGAGGCTAACGCTCACTGAAACCCATTGAAAATTGTAGAACAGCAGCAGTTGGAAAAACCTTAGGCGTTTTATAACAGTCAATCTTGGAGACATTGAACCAATATACAGATTTATGGAAAGCTGCTTTCATGTTCTGCAAGTTGACAACCCCTGTGAGAAAAATCCAACCCCATGACTGAATTTTCAAGACTGTTTTAAGTACTATTACACCACATTATTATTATAGATGTCTGGAAAGCAGCTGAACTCTTCCCTCACAGCCAAAAATGTCCCAAACACAGGGAAGTCCTGGAACACCATAGGATTATTAATTATTTGTATTGCTTTAGCACCTGGGAAGCCCCATCACACTTCAAGATCTTGTTGGACTAGGCACTGTAAAAATAAAGAACCAAAAGTCCTCTAGTTCTCAGCTCCAGCTGTTTACCATCTAACATACTGCCTTTACATTCCTACCCCTCTCATAGGCCTTGGTACAAATAATGGGCTGTGGCATAGCTCTAATAGTTTCTAGAAGTTTCCATAAAATACAGCAGTTCCAAGGGCTGCTCCATTTTCTGCTGGGTGCATGGCTGACATCTAGCCACACCCAGAGTTTGCAATATGTCACAAGAAGAAAGCACTCCCACTCCGGCCATCGCTGCACCATCTGAACTGCTCACAACACCTATATATGAGAACAACCACCAGGTCTCTATTTTATAATGACGTAGAGCAAACACTTTGTTATAACAAAGTTTTTTTTTTTTTTTTTTTTTTTAAGTACTGTTAAATTTCCAGTTCATTGTTAATGCTTTTTCCCCCTTGCACATTAATTAAAATTAGGGATGTTAAAATACATTTAAGAAACACGTGCATATCAGTTAACAGTGTCACACTTTCACATCCCTAATTAAAATACAAAGCAATTAATCAATTTCATTATTATCACCTTCTAGTTCTCATGCACATCAGGCTTCTCTGTTTGAACTGCAAGCATTGCAGGAAAATATTTAAGTTCAAAGAGGATATTGCTTTATTTTTTTTAAAAGGGTCACAAACATTTCTATCCATTTTTTTGTTTAATTTCTTGTAACAAATCTACCTTTCAGATCTATACGAACTAAAATGTGCTTTCAGATTGTGAAACTTACGTTCACCGCAAAGTCTCAAAGTAAAGATTTATAACTTTGGGGTGGGGGTTATGTTCATTTGTTTTAACACATGAATGCGTTTTACATAGTTTTCTGTTTATTGTGTATGCTTTAAACCACACTGTATTCTTTTCAGTGGCTTTATACTTTTTAAAGACTAGCAACGAAGTACATCAAGTGTAAAGCCATGGTTCTTGTTCCACTGATGACATAGTAACAAAGACATCATCCATATGTTATACAATCAAATTTGATTAGGCAAAAGCATTTCATAGATGGTCTTTATTTCCAGGTAACTTCTTCACCGGGTTTCAATTCCCTGTGTTGGGGGAGGGGGGGGGGGGGGGGGGAGGAAGAAAAAAAAAGGAGAATACAATTAAATAATGCACAGGACTTTTGCAGACTAATCTACAGAGACGTAGCAAGGGTGTTATGCACCCAGGGACAAAGGAAAAATTTGTGCCCCCCCAAAATCTGGCCCAACCCCGGGAGGACGGGAAAGCTTGTATCATGTCTTCTCCTGCCGGTGGAGATGGAGGAGGGTCGGGGCAGAGAGGTAGGGAGAAGGCTCTAGCTGCCGCCAGCGGGCAGAGGAGCAGGCAAGCCGAGGGATAACAGGGGGAGCAGAGGGGGACTAAACTGGTGACTCCCCTTGCATGGCACCTGGGGCAACTCCCCCCCCCACTGCTAATCTACATTATTGTTCATAGATTTAAGTTAATATTTTACTAGCTTAATTATGAGATTATGTAACAGATCTTGATTTCTATATTAACTTTTAGGAATAATTCATATCCTGGACTTCCCTTGTAACTCAGTAACAAACTGTATCTTTTAAACAACTGGTCTTCCCCTTCTTCACCCAATTGTATATACGTTTTCCATATGTTTTCCTCTTAAGGATCAGAATCACTTTTTTCTGTGAACTTTCCTTAATGATACTCTTTACTCCCTTACACATTAGGTCTCTCCACAATGAGAGTTATGGAAAAGACCCTGCAGCAGCAGGTCTCCATTGATTAAAATGGGGCTTCACACCAGAGTCCACTCACATTGGATTGGAGCAAACTGGATGATAGGGGCCTTAGTTATGAGGGCTTGAAGTTGAGACTGTAGAAGCCTGACAAGGACACCCATACAATGGTTAGAAGGGTTGCTAGAAAGCAACTGAACAAGATGCATTTTCAGCACTCCCTGCCCCTTTTAGTCTGGAAGTAAATGATGGAATTGGGAATATAAAAGAATAGTCAAACAGTCAACTACCCAATGAGCCTAGGCTTATCTGTAGTTGACTGGACTGCTTGTATCCTCCATGCTTGCTGCCCCTGTATCACAGGCAGCGAGGGAAGGTGGGGCTGAAGCAGGAGCCAGTGCTGCAGAGAGCCAGCTTAAAAGCCAGTTCCCCCAAACCACAGAGACAGTGCTGGGGGGAGGGGAACAGCAGGGAAGCAGAGATGCAGCGGGGAACCCAGTGTGAGCAGGGATTGAAGCAGTCCCCACTCGCGCCAGGTTCCTTGCTGTGCCTCCCCCCCCTTATCAACTAATTGAATAATATGTGCTGCTCTTAATGAACTCAAGGGGACTTCAGTTCCAGGCAAATTGGTTGAAATTGTAGAAAGGAATAGAATTATCAGAACACAGGTGAGCATGACATGTAGGGAAAGAGTCAACACAGCTTTTGGGAAGGGAAACCATGCTTCACCAATTTATTAGAATTCTTTGAAGACAGTGGACTAGGGTGATCCAGTTGATGGAAGCATACTTGGACTTTAAGAAAGCCTTGGACAAAGCCCCTAACCAAAGGCTCTTAAGCAAAGTCAGCAGTCATGGGAGAAGAGGGAAGGTTTTCTCATGGATCAGTAATTGAATAAAATGTAGGAAACAGAGGGTAGGAAAAAGTGGTCAGTTTTCACAATGGAGAGAGATAAAAAGCAGGATCCTGAAGGATCTGTACTGGAACCAATGCTGTTCACCATATTCATAAACGATCTAGAAAAGGAGGTGACCAGTGAGGTGACAAAATTTGCAGGTGATACAAAATTATTCCAGATAGATAAGTCCAAAGCTGATTGCCAACAGTGACAAATGGATCTCTGTGACTGGGCAACAAAAATAGACAAAATTCAGTATTAATAATTGCAAAATAATGCACTTTAGAAAATGTAAGTCCAACTATATACACAAAGTGATGGGGTCTAAATTAACTATTACCACTAAAGGACATCTTGGAATCATCATAGATAGTACTCTGAACACATCTGCTCAATAGGCAGCAGCAGTCAAAAAAGCTAAGAATGTTAGCAACCATTAGGAAAGGGATAGATCATAAGACAGCAAATATCATAATGCCACTATACAAATTCATGATCTGCTCACACCTTGAATACCAATTGCAATTCTGGTCACCCCATCTCATAATAGATAAATTAGTATTGGAAAAGAGAAGGGCAACAAAAATGATTAAGGGTATGGAACAGCTTTCATACAAGGAGAGATGCAATGAACTGGTACTGTTCAGCTTAAAAAAAAAAAGACAGCTAAGGGGGGAAATGATACATGTCTATATAAAATCATTACTGGTATGGAAAAAAAAAAAAAGGAGATAGGGAAGTTTATTTTACCCCTCACATAACACAAGAACCATGGATCCCCCAATGAAATTAGTAGGCAACAGGTTTAAAGCAAGATAAGAAAGTATTTCCTTACACAATGCATTGTTACCCTGTAAAACTCTTTGACAGAAGATATTGCAAAGGCCACAAGTATAACTTGAGTTGAGAAAAGAACTGGATTAAGTTAATGGAAAATAGTTCTTCAGTAGCTATTTGCCAAGATGGTCAGGGAGCCAACCCCATGCTTAGGGAGTCCTTACACCACTGACCACCAGAAGTTGGGACTGGAAAACTTGATCACTTGATCATTGCCCTTTTCTGTTCATTCCCTCTATGGCAATATGCCATATGGCAGTGGCCACTTTCAGAAGACAGGATACTGGGCTAGGTGGAACACTGGTCTAACCCAGTATGGCCATTCTTATGACACTAATATGGGGAAGGATTGCAAGTTTGCTTAATTCCAGCTAATTTAAATAGGAGTTTAGAACACTGAGCACCTGTCAAGGTGCTCAACTTTTTGCAGGACAGAAGGCATCGGACAAAATCCTTTTTCCTTTGTAGCCAACATAAAAACCTCACATAATTCATGTCAATAAGAAAGCAGAATTAAGCAGATTATTTTGTTAAAAAGTTGTGTCAAACTAACCTTTTAAATAAAAGGCTCTTGTTTCTAAAAGTTGACAGTTTTTCATCATTCCTTCTGTCCAGATAGCAACCAATAACAAATCCCATTGGACACAAAATGTGGACCCAGTGTTCACGCATAAGGTTGACAACATTCACCATGATTGCTAAAAGGAAAAAAAAAAAAAGTTGGAGGGTGCAGGAGGAGGCAGAAAAATCTGAGCACAGAAATGACTGCATATATCTATAATATACCTATCTATAATGGGCTTTTTTTCAATACAATCCTGAATATCTGAAGGCCAGCACACATTTTAACAAGAGAAAAATGCTGCTCCCAAATCCACATGAGATTCCTGGATACAGGACTCTATACTGAATTTGCAGTACAGAGAGTAGAATTTTGCCCTAAATGAACAGGAATGTAACCCAATTAATAAACTATTTTAAGGTGGTCATAGGTTGAATATTTGCATTGATTATGGAAAATGCCCTCACCAGAAATCATTGTAACAATGCACCAGTTTCCAGGAGTCTGTCTTGCTGTAAAACAGAATACTTGTTTTCAACAAACATTTATAAAGCGGGACTTTCTGTAGCATTCATCTATAAGTCTAGATGCAATTACTGTAAGGTGCTTGCACAACTAGTTAAAAGGCCATCCTCAAAGGGTAATTATCAATGGTCCACTGTCAAACTGGGAAGATCTATCAGATGGGGACCAATCTGAAAGGATCTCTCATAGGTCTGGTACTAGTTAATGTTTTCATTAATGACTGGAATGATAGAGTGGAGAGATGCTTATAAAATTTGCACATGACACCAAGCAATCAGGGGCAGACCGGTAATATTTTACTTACATATGTAACATTTGCATAATAGATATACAAATACACAAATGAAATGTTGCCAGTCTGCCTAAAGTTTCTGAATGGGTTTGCTGGTCCCCAGTATTAAAAAGGTTGGAAACCACTGTTTTAGGGGATCACAAATTGAATACGAGTCAACAGTATGATGCTGTCGTGAAAAAGGCAACTGTCATTCTGGTATATGATCACAGGGGTATAAGCCATGGGAAGTAATTGTTCTGCTCTACATGGCTCTGGTGTGGCCTCAACTGGAAATACTGTGTCCAGTTTTAGGCATTACTGTTAAAAAAAAGATGTGATCAAATTGGAGAAAAAAATCCAAACATCTTTCTGGGATGTATTAACAGGAGTGTTGTAAACAAGGCATGAGAAGCAATTTTTCCACTCTACTCTGCTGATTAGGCCTTAACTCTAGTACTGTGTCCAATTTTGGGTGCCAGACAAGGGTGCCATTTCCGAGCGCATGGGAGGGGCAGCAGCTGTGCACTCCAGGACGCAGCTAGCTTTTCATCCCTTTCCCCAGATGCTAAGGGAGCGAGGAGAAAGTGCTTGTGTTCCGTGAAGGGAGCTCACCAGCCAGGTGGGAGAGGAATGCAAGCACTTTCACCTCACTCCCTTAGCATCCAGGGGAACGGAATGAAAAGCTAGCCACTCTGGTGCCAGATTTTAGGAAAGATGTGGATAAACTGAAGGTGGTCCAAGGAAGAGCAAAAAGTGATTAGATGTCTAGAAAACATGACCTATGAAGGAAGATTTGGAAAGAATTGGGTTTTAGTCTGGAAATGAGAAAACTGGGGGAGGGAGCGGGGGGAACACAATACCTAAAAGTTTGTTACAAATAGGAAGGAAATAAATTTTTCTCCTTAACCCCTGATGACAAGACAAGCAGCAAGGGGCTTACATTCCAGCAAGAGAGGTTTAGGTTGGATATTAAAAAAGCAAGGCACGCTTGTCAGCAATGCAGCAGCTCTGAGTGACATGGGGCTACCATAGCACCTAGGCAGCCTGCCTGAATTCCCCACTGGGCTGGGAGTCAGCTATAAGAAGCATGGACTGTTTAGGACCACAGCCTGCACCTTGCACATCCTTCTACATCCCAACCCCAGGTCAGAAACTCCCTCAACTGGGCCCAAACTCCCTCCCAGACCCTGCAGCCCAATCCCCTTCCCAGAGCTCCCTCCTGAACTCTCTTCATTAATATAACAGAAAAGTGCAGCCTGTGAACACTTAAAATATTCTTAGAATGACCCCCCTGCAAAAATTATTGACCATCCTTAGCCTACTAGGAGCTTAAAATCGTTGAACCAGTCCTTGCATAATACTGATTTTAAACAAAAACCAAGAGTATTAAATCAGGCACCTTAAAAGCAGCAGAACACCCAAATGTTTTTTAAATATTACAGTAAATGCACGTAGGGACATAAAACTCAGGTCTGAAAGGCTTTTTATGTTTAGTTTCACAAGCCTAGCCACCCCTCGATTTGCGAGGTGTTTGAGGAGTAAAACACCACACACGTACAGCGAAACTGAACACTGCTTCTAAGTAGAGCTTTGCATGGATACAAAAATAGAATCCACAGCCATGCCTGCACCAGCACAAATGATCCACGGATATGCGCAGCTGCAGATACCCACGGACATCTACCAATCTGCAGGATTCTAGATATAAATTTGGCATTCACAAAAGTGAGCCACAAATATCCGCATCCACTTATGGCTAGAAGGGAGATATCTGTGGATTTGCAGGGCCCTTACTTGTAAGCTCTTCAGGGGAGTGCCTGTGTCACTACTGAGGCCGTATAGCACCCCGCACGGCTCCCGACTGCTCCCAGTAGCGTTACGGTGTTAGTGCCCCACGAGCTGAAGGAGAAAGCCACTCTGCAGGGGCCCTGTATTTCTATAGTAGCCGCGCCCGCCGAGCGCCCCCCGGCTCTCCACACGGTGGATCCCTATTCCCAGCCGAGAAGGCACCAGCACAGCTGCTAGCTGTAGGCAATCGTGCAACCCGCGGGCTAGCCTCGCCCACGCACACCGCCAGGCCCCGCTCACCTGCCGCCGGGCCTAGGCCTACCGCCGCCTGCGCCGAGCCCAAGGGCAACTGGGGCTACTCGAGCGGCTATCGGAGAAGCCGACAGCCTACTGGGTCAGACCATTAGCTGTGGAGGGGAGTTAGCTTCCCCCCGGTCGCTTTTATTTCAGCGTTCTACCCACCACCTTTCTGAGACTCTATGGCCCAGCCCGCATAATAATGGGGCTGCGAGACCTCAAGGCCCGAGGGTCCTGAGCTGTACTCCCCCGGGTTCACAATGGGACCGTCCATTCCCCTTTCACTTTCTCCAGCTGCCGAAGCCGCTCCACTCTCCCCGTTTTCAAAATGGCGGCGGCTGTGGAAGACACGGGATCTGGCTGAGGAGGAGGCCGGGTCTCCCCTGTGCTGACCCCGCTGCGTTTAGGGGCTGGGGGAAACGGCGTAGGGCTGGTGGTGAGGTAGGTGCCGGGCTGCCTCGCTTCGCTCCCCCCCGCTCCCGGGCAGAGCCCGTGACAGGGCGCTGCACGCTGGCCCCTGACAAGCTAGAACGCTCTTCTCCCCCCGAGGCCCAGGCTGATGTGGGTGAGGGAGTTTACCGCGGCGCCCCGGCATCAGCGACAGCGCGGGGGAGACGCTTCCCTGCCGCCGGGATGTCTTGGGATCGGAACTCGCCTCCATGAGCGCCGGGGAGCGGAGGGGCGAGGAAGGGGGCGAGACCCCACCGCGAGCGAGGGGGGGCACCTACTGAAGGAGGTGGAGATGAGTCTGTTCTCTCAGAGTGCGCGCTGGGAACAGATTCTATTGAATGAGGGACCCTGGCTATGGGGGTCTTGTGAAGTGCTCTAGCTCAGCCCCCCCTCCCCCCAGGCGAGTAAACCTAAACCATCCCTGCCTGCTTTTAAATGCCTCCAAAGGTGGGTGTTATAGAAGTTCCCTGGGATGAGAATTTAATTACTGTTCCAGTTAGAAAAAAATTCTGATATCTAACCCTGTTCTCTCTTGCTGCAGATTAAGCCCTTTACTTATTGTCCTGCCTTCAGTGGACATGGAGACCAGTTGAACCTAATCCTGTTAATAACAGCCTTTAACATATTGGAAGACTATTTTCAGGTCCTCTCTGTTTCCTTTTCTCAAGACTAATCATGTCCAATCTTTAGACAAAGGAGACCTAACTCATTCACTGTTTTCATTAGTATTTTTTAAGTTATATTAAAAAAAAAAACCTACATGATTGTAGTGATAGCTATGAAATGATGCATTTATTAATCTAAGGAATAGTAGGAGGGAAGACAGCAGAATAAAGAAAATGGATTTCAAGAAGGCAGACTTCAGCAAACTCGAGTTGGTAGGCAAGATCCCATTGGCAGCAAGTGTAAGGCCAGGTCTATACAAGACCCAGAAAGTTAGCTTAAAATATGCAACTCCAGCTACGTAAATAACATAGCTAGAGTTGACATATTGTAACCTGATTTTGGAGCTGTCTCTGCAGTGAGAGATCAATGGGAAGAAATGCTCCTGTCGACTTCCCTTACTCAGGAGCGGCTGGAGGCCGGCTGCGGCAGCTGGAGCCCCAGATGGAGCATGCAATCGACGCCCCTGCCTGCAGGGCCGTCAATGGACTAACGTCATCGGTGGGTGCCCCTGTGACATCATCATCGGGTGCCCCAGGTGGCGGCAACCGAGTCCGCCTATAGCCACGGGCCGCCCCTGCCCTTACTCCTCATGAATCAAAAAGTACCTGTATCAACCAGGGATGCCTTCAGTGTTCGATTTAGCGAGTCCTTACTAGACCTGCTAAATCAAATGCCAGAAGATTGATCTCTGGCACAGTAAGTTTAGATGTGGCCTAGGAGAAAACAGTTTGAAAGAGTTAGCAGTTTTTCAGAGACCTTATTAGGGGTGTGAGCAAACTATCTCACTGCGGAAAAGATAGGAATTATGGCAAAAGACCACTTTGGTCCAACCAGGAAATCTTCAATGATCCGAAACTCAAAAAAGAATCATATAAAAAGGAAAATTAGATCAAATTATAAAGGATGAGTATTAAAAAAAAAAAAACCCACAAGCAGGAAGGGACACAATTAAGATAAGCCACAATGAGATCAAACTAGCTAGTAGCATAAAGAATAAGAAAACATTCTAGAAATACATTAGAAGCAAGAGGAAGACCACGGCCAGGATAGGCCTGTTAGACAATAGGGGGAACCAATAACAGAAAGTGTAAAAATGGCTGATGTGCTAAATGATTTTTTTCATTTTTCACCAAAAAGATTAGTGGCAATTGGACATCTAACATAGTGACTGCCATGAAAATGAAGTAGGATTTGAGGCTGAACTAGAGAAAGAACAAGTTAAAAATTTCTTAGACAAGTTAGATAACTTCAAGTCAGCAAGGCCTGATGGAAATATATCCTGAAATACTCAAGATGCTGACTGAAGAAATATCTGAGCCAATAGCTATTATTTTTGAAAACTTATGGAAGGCTGGAGAGATTCTGGAGGACTGACAGAGAGCAAATATAGTGCTAGACTCTAGAAATCCGATTAAGAACAGCCCTGGAGGATTACAGACCTGTCAGTTTAACTTCAGTACCCAGAACCTAGAAGATAATAAGGTAATAATTAACAGTCAACATGGATTTGACAAGAACAAATCCTGACAAACCAACCTAATAGCTTTCTTTGACAGTGTAACAAGGTTTCTGCATGGGGTGAAACAATTAATGGTTTATTCCTGGAGGAATTCTGCATCACTCTGTGCACGAAGAATTCATGGATCCCTCAAATTTCTTTGCTTCCCTGTAAAAATATGACTTCTGATGGGGAAGCAAAGAGAAGTTGCAAGAGTGGTCACTTGCCCCTCCCCAGCTGCATGGACATGTCATTTCAGGTGCCTGGGACAGAGGAAAATAACTACTTGGGATTGGAGGGGGGGAGGGGAATGGGGGGCTGAGGGTGACCCGCCCAGTGAATCCTACCCTTTGCTAGTATTAGCTGCTACTTCTGGCTGGGCATCTTCCTCTTCCCTTGCAAGGAGTGACTGGGGCTAGTTAGACCCACCCCCAGAAAACTTCCCTGATTGTAGGAAACTCTGCACCCCCACTTTCTGCCCCCAGCATTCTTTAGGCATTAGAGGAAAGTTTGTTTTATGGGGAGCTGATTTCCTCCATCTGCCCAACACCCATGCGTCCAGACTTCCCCATATCTAGACCTTCTGCCAAGCCTTACCTGCCACAATTGAACCTTCCTCTTGCTGAACCCAGCCCTCTACACATAGGCTGCGTCTAGACTGGCATGATTTTCCGGAAATGCTTTTAACAGAAAAGTTTTCCGTTAAAAGCATTTGCGGAAAAGAGCATCTAGATTGGCACGGACACTTTTCTGCAAAAGCACTTTTTGCGGAAAAGCGTCCGTGCCAATCTAGATGCGGTTTTGCGCAAGAAAGCCCTGATCGCCATTTTCGCGATCGGGGTTTTTTGCGCAAAAACAATACGCGTTATCTACACTGGCCTCTTGCGCAAAGCATTTGCACAAGAGGGCTTTGCCAACGGGAGCAGCATAGTATTTCCGCAAGAACACTGACAATCTTACATGAGATCGTCAGTGTTCTTATGAAATCAGCGACCAGTGTAGACAGCTGGCAAGTTTTTCCGGAAAAGCGGCTGATTTTCCAGTAAAACTGGCCAGTCTAGACACAGCCATAGACCCCCATGGCTCAGGACCTCCATTGAGCTTCCCACCCCTGCACTTAACCCAGCCCTCACACTTCCCACCATATGATTGACCCATCCCTTCACTTGTATCACTATGACAACTCCTCCACACCTGGACTCTTACCCCACTGAGCTTCAACCATCTGTACCCAGGCTCCTTCCCCACTCTCCCAGTCCCTGGACTGGCATCTGCTGAACCTCCCACACCTATGCTCTGTCTCCTAATTACTATCACCCAGACCCCCCAATGAGCCCCAACCATCTTCACCTGGACCCCTTGACAGAGTCCCATTCCCTCTGCACTGGGAACCCTCAGTAAGCCTTTGTGCACACAGATTTCCCCACCTGCCAGTCTACTATGACCTCCTCTAGACCAGAAAGCTGCTATCATTATCTAGGTCCATGGTGGTCACAAAGAGGACAGACCTCTTTGTGGAGACCCTACTACACTACCTCTACCTTTGTGTGCAGGTATCTGAATTAGGGATGTAATAGTGTAGTCAATTAACTGATAAGCTAAAGCTTATAGTTTAATGCTATAGACTACATGCACTTTCCCCTTCTTCCCCCACCAGTACATTTTTTTAGCAGGCTGGCCAGCAACCTGACTCGGTCCTGGCTTGTGATGGGTCCCGGACCTACCCCTGCTGCTGCTCTGCAGGCAGGCCAGCTCAGTTCCAACTCGGGCTGGGAGCTCAGACAGGGGCTGCTGCCATCCTGCACTGCTGCCTCTGTATCAGAGGCAGCAGTATGGGGTGGCAGGCAGCTGGTCTGCAAGGGGAGCTGCATGTTCTCCGGGAGGTAGGGGGTGTATTCTTATCACACACCTCTTGGTTTTTCCTTGAGATCTTCTGTGAGATGACGCTCCTCATCCTCTCCTAAGCCCAGGATCTTCAGACTTTTTGATCAGGCCTCTTCCCCACAAGTCCTCCCATGTCTTCCTCCTTTTCATAACCCAAGCTGGCTGTGTGCCTTGTAGGCAGCTCACTTCCAAACTGCACCAAGGGAACAAGTTTACATGCTCATGCTCCACATGTTTTAATTTGTAATCCTCATGTCACAGTCTGATACCAAGTGGTGAGGCCTACTACCACCTGTGGAAGATGAGGGAACCTGATGAGCCAGTCTGGACTCCACCCTGGGTTCCCACAGCCTGCCAGATATATAAGCTGGTAGCTCCTTCATGGGGCCATGAGCATTGGTGTTTACTTGGTGAAGTTCACATAATCTCTTAACACCTGCCTATTCTGAAGCACGAGGAAGATTGGCACACACCTATTTGGAATATGCCAGGTTGCAACCCCTTTTCTGGCTCCTTCAGAGCCTCTTGTTGAGATTCTGTCTGCATTTTACCCTACACCTCTTCTTATATGCATATCCTGTTTGTGATCTACAAAGTCATGAGACTTCATCAGTGTCCTCCTGGCACTGGCCAAAGTAGCTATTTATAATTCCAGGAGAAGGATGGTAGGTGTGGAGGTGCTTTGTGACTGGGCCTATTTCCACTCCTTCCTTCTCTCACACATCTGGGTAGAGTTCCTCGGGGCCGGGGGGCAATCTGCTGGTTTTCTAGAGAACTTTGAGGAGCAGTGCACACTGTCTGGGATTCTCTGTTGTCCCCCTCTGTGTCCATAATTTTCAACCCATGCTCCCCGCACCTGGCCCTGTTCCTTATTTATTTCCTTTACTTATTTGTATCCTGGGTCAAGTGGCTTCCTCCCACAAGAGTGAGGAAGGGGCTTTTAGGTGCCTGTCTGCTTCCTGGAATTCAATAAGGTCCCCCTGCACTTGGAGTGGCCCTACTGGGTCAGACCAAAGGTGTATCTAGCTCGGTATTCTGTCTTCCAATAGTGGCCTATGCCAGATGCTTTAGAGCAGGGGTGGGCAAATACTGGCCCATGGGGCAGATCTGGTCTACCAGAATTAGCCCCTGGCAAGCTCTCGCCCTGCTATATTACTTGCACTTCCACAGGTACAGGGGTTCACAGCTTCCGTTGGCTACAGATCGCTGTTCCCGGCCAATGGGGGCTGCTATCACCCATATCTGCAGAGGTGCTGAAAAAAATATAGCAGCAGTGGCCCACCAGGGGCTTACCCAGGTGAACAGACAGTGTTTTCTTGCCTACCCCTGTTTTAGAGGGAATGAACAGAGCAGGTAATCATTAGATGATGCATCCTTTGTCATTCCAAGGTTCTGGCAAACAGGCCAGGGACTTTCGTGCTGAGCTACCTCACCCAGATTGCCCTATATAGAACACTGTCATCCCACTTCTGGATCCCTCTACTAAGTCCCTTCATACTTGGATCCTACTTGGCTGAGCCTGTGTGCCCCACTCCTAGACTGGGGCTGGGGTATGCATAAGAGATACTGCTCTTCTTCCTGTATTGGTTTGTCTGATGCAGAGGCACATTTTTGGAGCAGAATTCCCTCAAGAGTAAGATGTATTACATATTGAACTTAGTAAGGCTTTTGGTACTGTCTTATACCTCATAAACAAATGAGGGAAATAGATCCTAGCTGGAGCTACTGTTAGGTGAGTTCCTAACTGGAAAACTGTTCCCAGAGAGTAATTATAAGTGGTTCTCAGTGAAGTTGGAAGACCTTATTGAGTGGTGTCCTGCAGGTATCCATGCTAGATCCAGTTCTGGTCAATATCTACTAAAACCTTTTAGGTAAGCAAGGGAGAGAGGTAGCTACTTTGGAGGGCAGGGATAGGGTCCAGAGTGACGTAGACAAATTGGAGGATTGGGCCAAAAGAAATCTGTTGAGGTTCAACAAGGACAAGTGCAGAGTCCTGCTCTTGGGAGAGAAGAATCCCAAGCACTGTTACAGGCTGGGGACCGACTGGCTAAGTAGTAGTTCAGCAGAAAAGGACCTGGGGATTACAGTGGATGAGAAGCTGGATATGAGTCAATAGTGTGCCCTTGTAGCCAAGAAGGCTAATGGCATATTGGGGTGCATTAGGAGGAGCATTTCCAGCAGATCTAGAGAAATTATTCCCCTTTATTTGGCATTGGTGAGGCCACATCTGGAGTATTACGTCCAAGTTCTGGGACCCCCAATATAGAAAGGATGTGGATGCATTGGAGAGGGTCCAGCGGATGGCAACCAAAATGATCACATGAGCTATGAGAGAGAAATTTGGAATGAGGAATTTGGGCTTATTAAGTCTGCAGAAGAGAAGAGTGAGGGGGGATCTGATAGCAGCCTTCAGCTTCCTGAAGGGAGGTTCCAAAGAGGATGGAGAGAGGCTGTTCTCAGTAGTGACAGATGGCAAAACAAGGAACAATGGTCTCAAGTTACAGTGGAGGAGGTCCAGGTAGGATGTTAGGAAAAACTGTTTCACTAGGAGGGTGGTGAAGTACTGGAATGGGTTACCTAGAGAGGTGGTGGAATCTCCATTCCTAGAGGTTTTTAAGTCACAGCTTGACAAAGCCCTGGCTGGGATGATTTAGTTAGGGTTGGTCCTACTTTGTGCAGGGGACTGGATTCAGTGACTCCTGAGGTCTCTTCCAGCCCTAGGATTCTAGAATAATTGCATAGAACATGCACTTAACACAGTTTGTAGTTGATACCAAGCTGGGAGGAGTTGCAAGTGCTTTGAAGGATAGAATTACAGTAGAACCTCAGGCTTATGAACACCAGAGTTATGAACTGACTGGTCAACCACACACCTCATTTGGAACTAGAAATATGCAATCAGGCAGCAGTAGAGACCAAAAAAACGAAAGTATGGTACAGTAACAAACATAAACTACTAAAAATATAAAGGGAAAGTTTTAAAGGATTTGACAAAGTACTCTTTCTGTGCTTGTTTCATTTAAATTAAGATGGTTAAAAACATTTTTCTTTTGCATAATAAGTTTTCAAAGTTATATTAAGTCAATGCTTAATTGTAAGCTTTTGAAAGAACAATCATGTTTTATCAGAGTTATGAACATTTCAGAGTTACAAACAACCTCCACTCCCGAGGTGTTCATAACTCTGAGGTTCTAATTGTAAAATTCAAAATGATCTAGACAACTGGAGAAATGGTAGCAAGTAAATAGGATGAAATTCTGTAAAGACAAATGCAGAATATTTCACGTAGGAAGGAACAATCAACTGCACACATGTAAAGTCAGAAATGGCTGCCTAGAAAGGAGTACTATGGAAAGGAACCTGGAGATTATAGTGGATCACAAGCTAAATATAGGTCAACAGTTCAACATTGCTGCAAAAAAAGGGAACATCAGGAGTATTGTAAGCAAGACACAAGTAATTCTTCCACTCTGCAGATATGGTCTCAGCTGGAATACTGTGTCCAGTTCTGAGTGCCATATTTTAGGAAACTGAAGAAAAAAAATCCAGAAGAGGTCAACAAAACATATATGAGGAAAGGTTAAAAAATTGGTTTGTTTAGTTTGGAGAAGAGACAATGGAGGGAAGGGATGTAAAAATTTGAAACAAGCAGAGGGAGAAAAGTTGTCATTAACTTTTGAGGCTAGGACAAGAAGAAATGGGCTTAAATTGCAGCAAGGGAGGCTTAGGTTGGACATGAGGAAAAACTTCCTAACAGGTTAGCTAACACTGAAATACGTAGGAAGGTTGCAGAATCCCCATCATTGGAGGCTTTTAAGAATAGGTCCAATGGTTCTCAAACTAGGTCATGACATCTGTGTTAATGGGGTTTCCACTTGCTGGGTCTGGCTAAAGCTGAAGACTGAGGGCTGAAACTCTCAGCAGCAGTGCTCAGGCCTGGGCAGCAAGGCTCAGGTTACAGTTTCCCTGCACAGGGTGGCAGGGCTCAGGCTTTAGCCCTGGGGTGGCAGGGCTAGGCTTGGACTTCAATTACCCTTTCTCTCTTGTGTAGTAATTTTTATTGTCAGAAGGGATTGTAGTGCAATGAGGTTTGAGAACCGTTGGATTAGACAAATACAGTGAAAGCTTTGTTATCCGGCACTCTGTTAACCAGAAAACTTTGTTAACTGGCATTGCCCCCAGCCACAATACTGTCACATCTTCAGGCGCACAGGCCTGACTTGGTTACCAGGATTGGCTTAACAATTTTTTATTTAAGAAGTACTAATCATCTTTAACTCAAAATAGAAGTGTGAGACCAACTGCCGCACACTACAAAACTACCAGTATTAAAAACTTGAGTTTTACTATTATTGTCCATTGGTTTTTCCTAGGTTGATGGGACCCTCAGATAACCAGAATTTTTAGATAACCGGAACGCCCTAATCCCTGAGCGTGCCGGATAACACAGGTTTTACTGTATGTGTTAGGAATGATCTAGTTATTGCTTACTCTCGTTGAGTGCAAGGGACTGGACTAGATGATCTACTGAGGTCCTTTCTAGTCCTACACTTTTGTGTTCTAGTTTCTCAAGGTTTTCCTGTTTCTTCGTTAGTCTGCCTTTCTCTTCATCTTCAGTATAACTTCTTTATGTTTGCCTATCCCCAACCATTTTAATGAACAATCCCTTTTAAACAGAAAATTGCCATACATTGTCTTGCAACATTTTTGATGGTTTACATTAATAAAAATTTGTTAGATTATAGGGAAATACCTGAAAACAATTTCAATTTAAGAACAATATTAAATACAAATACAATCTGTGATTGTATTTAAAATATAACAGCTTAAATAGTAGTGTCAGTAGAATTTCTGGTAATTGATAACTAGAAGTATTATCTAGTAATAAAATTATTACTGATGTGCATATGTTTACACAAATTATAAAATAATGGTCGGTCAAAATATCTAAACTCCTTTGTATTAGGTGTTTACATTTTTTCCTTTTTAAAATAGTTGTTTTGGTAGGCAGACATTTGGACAGAAAAATGACATCCATTATCAAGTTGACTACACTCTCAGGAGTGCAGGAGGAATCTGCTCTCTGCTATCTGCTGCAGGTAGACGAGTTTCGTTTTTTATTGGACTGTGGCTGGGATGAGAATTTTTCAATGGATATCATTGATTCTCTAAGGAAGTAAGTAGTTACGTATTTGTTTGTTTGTTTGTTTTTTTAAAAGCCCTTAAAAGAATGCATATATTATGGGATAGTATTTCATGCTCATGTTGAATCAAAATCCAGCATTTATATTTTCTGTTTTAAGTTGCATAGATGATGAAGAAAATCACTTTTCTAAAATCATTTTTACTAAACAAATCTGCTTTGTATATTCTGAGTTATATCAGCTTGCATTCGTTACAAAAGTATGCTTTATACATCAAATAGCCCCACAGATCCGATAAATACAGCTATGAGATACTGTGTTTGGGTCCATTCTGGCCTTTGCATTATCAACAGAAGTAACTAAATACAAATAGTGGAATCTGACTACTGATCTTGCATAAGCTAGAAAGAAAACGGTTTGACTCTCAACTGCTATCTGATGTTTGGGTTGTCTGAAAAAAAATCAGTGTTTTAAACTGAGCAAGTTAGACCTCAGTTCTGCAGCAAATGCATATTGGTGGTCTCTTGCATTAAGCCTTATTTAATTTAGGGATGTTATCAGATAGTGGACTAGTCTTTAAGCATTTGCTTATTGGATAGTCTTTTGACTAGTCAATATCCCTCTCCCCCCTTGCTGCCTTTATGAGATAGAGGCAACAAAAGGCAGGGAAGGAGTACTTCAAAGTGGCAGCGCCGCATAGCAGCTCTGCCACTTTGAAACCCCAAGGCGGCCGCTGCACAGCTGATACACGGATCAGCTGTGCGGTGGGCTGCCCCTTTAAAACACCGCCTCTGTGATTCAAAGGGGCAACCGTGGAGCCCGGGGTCAACCGGGGACTCCCCAGCTGACCCCAGGCTCCTAACACCATGCAACGTAGCATTGAGCCCGGGGTCAGTGGGGAACTCTTGTACATTTCAAAGCAGGCATGCCGCCTGCAGCCTGAAGTCAGCGGGACTTCCCGCTGGCCCTGGGCTGTACTTGGAGTTCCGCATTCCTCCTTTGAAATGTACAAGAGCCCCAGGAGGGGCTCTTGTACATTTCAAAGGAGGAATGCGGAAGTGCCTATTGACTAGTCCATGGAAATTCCATCAACTAGTCAATTAACCGCATTTTAACATCCTTAATTTAATTCAGTGATGGCTCTGTGTATGTGCAGAGAGAGGTCATCCTGTATTCCCTGTGATTCTAGGATTTGGGCCTAAATACTGAAGTTCCTGAGAGAACATAAAATTCTCACAGTGTTAATTTTAATCGCTAGTTATACCATCACACATTAAAATCTTGTTCAACATCACATTATGATACAATAATTGCAATATGTCTTTAATGTTTTGAAAAGTTTCTTGAATCATACAGTTCAGTCTTCTGGAAAAGAATTTTCTTGCTACACATACTTCTCAGATATGTGCAATATACATGTGTTTCAGCTAATAAATGTTTTTCACTTGCCTGATGTTCTATATGTCTCTATTTTTATAAAATACTGAGCTAGTACAGGTTGGACCTCCTTAGTCTGGCACCCTCAGGACCTGACCGGTCCTGGATGAGGGATTTTGCTGGACCAGGTAAGGTAGTGTCTGCTTTGTCCCTCCTGCCCCCCCGGCACTGCCTCCCTCATCCCCAGCCATGGCCTCGCTGCCAGCCTCTCAGCCAGCTTCCCCCTACCACTGGCCCCTTCACACACAGGACTCCTGGCCCCATTGTGGCAGCCATGATTCCGGCATGCACAGCCCCACTGCCAGGCTCCCGCCCCCCGGGGCAGCTCCCCTGTTGGGGTCCAGCTGCACTGCCGTGCGACAGCTCCGCTTGGGCTTCAGCCTTGGTCAGCAGCCCCCTCTGCCTTCCAGACTTACTGGGCAGCTCCACAGGTTGCAGCGGGTCTGCCGGGCTCTTTGCTGTGCTGCTGGGCAATAACCCTGCTCTCGGGTTCCTGGTCCTGCCACTAGGCAGCCCTGCAGTCAGGCTCCCAGCCTGCGGGGCAGCTGTACTGCCTTTTAGTCCCGCTGGGCAGCTGCGCCGCTTGGCTCCTGGTTGTGCTGCCGTGTGGCCTCACTGCCTCCCAGTCTCGCCAGGCAGTTTCACTGCTGGGCTCTGTCCCCACTGCCTCCCGTCCACCACCACCTGAAGTGTCTCCACTGGGCAGCAGCCATACTGCTGAGCTCCAGTTTTGCTGCCATAGGGCAGCCCTGCTGGAGGGCTCCCAGCCACCAGCCCTCCACCGGGACTCTCTGGTCCTGGGACATCCGTGGTCCTGCTGGACCAGGTATGTTGCCAAACCAGAGAGTCACAGTTAAAAGAAGTTCAACCTATAGGTCAAATAATCAATGTTCTTACTTTTTAAAAAAAAGATGCAATCACTGTTATTTGAAATACTTAAATTTGACCCCTTCCTCTTTCTTTAGATAATTTTTTAAATTTGGCTTACAGATTTGGGACTTGATTCTGCAGTGTTTACCTTTGTTTTTTCTTTAATGAAACTTTTCAAATGAACAAAGGCTGTATAATTGGTCCCCGAATTCTAGTTTACATTTATTAGTTGTGAAAACAAATTTATGTTTCTTAAAATCTTTTGATAGTGTGAGCCATTCAGTTATGTAGCAAAGGTATTAAATCATCTCATCTTTTATGATATATAATTGTAATACAAATAAACACTAAACAAGCATAATCATTCTGGAGGAGAGAGAAAATATGTCATGGTACAGTTAGAACTATTCATGTTCCAGAGCCACCTAGTCATAAATAATTAAATTTGGAAAACTAGTTTTGTAAAACGCTAAGGAAAATTACATTATAAGTCTATTTGGAGATTGGATTTAAGCTATGCCAATTGGGAAATGTTGTTTTAATCCAGGGTTGGGGAACCTAAGGCCCAGAAGCTGGATGTGGCCCCCAACTTGCCTAGATCTAGCCCCTGAGGATTAGGCGGGAGCACGTAAAATCTACTAGCCTTGACCCCCCCTAGGCTCTGATGTGCAAAAGTGAAGAGTGTCTTTCCACGCCAATGAATGGTTATTATGGGGGTTTTTTGGTAAGGGAGGTTGCTTTTTTTTTGTGTGTAGCCTATGACTGTTTTGGGTATTTTTTGTGGGTCAGCGGCCCTCAACCCAAAAAGGTTCCCCGCCCCTGTTTTAATCCTTTTTCTTACTATTACTTATCTCAAATAGTAGTAATGCAATTCCTGTGTATTTGGAATTTGCCAAATTAGGAAATTAAGCACTTTTGAAAAGTTTTCTCTAAGTGACTTTGGATTCTAAGTAATTTTTGAAAAATGACTTGGACACGTAGGCTCCTAAGTCACTTAAGTGTCTCTTAACATTTTATTCTTAATCTTTTTTTTAATAACAATTATTACAACTTTTCCTTAGTTCAAAGTCCCCTTTTTGTTGAGGGACAAACTGAGTGATTTCTCTTCTGCTTGGCATTTCAGTTTTGCACTTGACGTTACCACAGAAATAGTCTTTTTTTTCATGTATATTTCCTTTTTCCTCTTAGATATGTACATCAGGTTGATGCAGTACTACTTTCTCACCCTGATCCCCTACATCTTGGTGCTCTTCCATATGCAGTTGGAAAAATGGGTTTAAACTGTGCTATTTATGCAACCATTCCTGTATATAAAATGGGACAAATGTTCATGTATGATCTCTATCAGGTATACTTTACTTCATATTTTCACATTTATTTAATGTATTTAATTTCTTTGAAGATGATTTTCAGGCTTTGTAATATGTTTTCCTTTTTTCCCCTTTTATGCTAGTCTCGCCATAATACAGAAGATTTCACTCTTTTTACATTGGATGATGTAGATGCAGCTTTTGATAAAATACAGCAGCTCAAGTTCTCTCAGATTGTGAACTTGAAAGGTAAAACTACAGCAAAAGATGCAGTAGCTGACTTGTCTTTTAATGCCTTTCTATGTATTTTCATTTTGCTTTTTTGATGAGAGTACTTGGCATAGGTCCTCTGACTTAACTAAAAATGGATCAATAGCACTACAAAGTAGCAACTCTCATTGGTGTGAGCCAGGAGTCTGAAACTCCTGGCTTCCGGGCTAGTCCTGGCTGGATCAATTGTGCAATCTGGCCCTAGATGGGCCTGTCTATTATCAGCCCCCAAATCCCATCCCTTCCTGCCATTACGCCCCTTTATTCTCCCCCCACCATGGCATCCCATCCCCTGAACACGTGGCTTTGGGGAACACTGGGGGCGAAGCTGGCACCATAGGGTGGCAGCGGTTGTGCCCCTCCCCTGCACTCCCTGTGCTGGCAAGGGAGGCGGAGTACAGCAGAGTGAGCGCGCCCACCTAGAGTGCTCTGCCTCCACCACACACCAAGCAGTGGCAGGAATTGCAGGGGAGTCCAACTGCTGCCGCTGCGGAGCTACCAGCCTCCCCACTCCCTCTGGGTCCTCCCCACAAGCTCAGAGGATGGGGAGCGAAGAGGGTGGGATGATAGAATCATAGAACACTAGAACTGGAAGGGACCTCGAGAGGTCATCGAGTCCAGTCCACTGCCCTCATGGCAGGACCCAATACCATCTAGACCATCCCTGTTAGGTGTATATCTAACCCACTCTTAAATATCTCCAGAGATGGAGATTCCACAACCTCCCTAGGCAATTAATTCCAGTGTTTAACCACCCTGACAGTTAGGGAGCTTTTCCTTATGTCCATCCTAAGCTGCCCATGTTGCAGTTTAAGCCCATCACTTCTTGTCCTATCCTCAAAGGCCAAGGATAACAATTTTTCTCCCTCCTCCTTGTGACACTCTTTTAGGTACTTTAAACTGTTATCATGTCCCCTCTCAGTCTTCTCTTTTCTAAACTAAACAAGCCCAGTTCTTTCAGTATTCCTTCATAGCTCATGTTCTCTAACCTTTAATCATTCTTGTTGCTCTTCTCTGGACCTTCTCCAATTTCTCCACATCTTTCTTGAAATGTGATGCCCAGAACTGAACACGATACTCCAATTGAGGCCTAATCAGTGCAGAGTAGAGTAGAAGAATGACTTCTCGTGTCTTGCTCACAACACACCTGTTAATGCATCCCATAATCATATTTGCTTTTTTTGCAACAGTGTCACACTGTTGACACATATTTAGCTTGTGGTTCACTATAAACCCTAGATCCCTTTCTGCAGTACTCCTTCCAAGACAGTCGCTTCCCATTCTGTATGTGTGAATCTGATTGTTCCTTCCTAAATGGAGTACTTTGCATTTCTCTTTATTAAACTTCATCCTATTTACCTCGTCCCATTTCTTCAGTTTCTCCTGATCATTTTGAATTATGACTCTATTCTCCAAAACAGTCGCAACCCCTCCCAGCTTGGTATCTGCAAACTTAATAAGCGTACTCTGTCTGCCAATATCTAAATCGTTGATGAAGATATTGAACAGAACCAGTCCCAAAACAGACCCCTGCGGAACCCCACTTGTTAGTGTGACGACGCGTTGGAGTCCCCTGACTCCTGCACCCCCGTAATGGCACGAACAGACTCCACTAGCCCGTAGAATGGAGGGAGTTTATTCCTTCTCCAGGATACAGCACAGCACAGCACCGATGTAATCTGGTTACAGGGCAGGTCTAGGATGCCTCAGCCCCCCCTTGAGATGGGGGAGACTGGGCCCCTAAATCCCAGCCCCTGGCTTAGGCTGGTTCCTCCATGATCCCAGACAGAAACTAAACTAACTCTCTTCCAGCCCTGCCCCAGCCAGGGCAGCATCCCCTTCCTTTGTCTCTCTCCTGGGGGTAGCTGGTCAGACAGGTTGAGAGACCTCTTAGCATAATGACTCATCCTTCTGGGCTGTGGTACCGATGGCAGCCAGTGGGGTTACCACAGAGCCAGCATAGGAACTAGCCAGATACCCCCACTACGTCACAGTTCTCCCCCCTCCGAGAGCGAACTGAGCAGGGTCACTCCGCTCGTGACCTAGGGAAGTTCGGGTCCTCTGCATGGGAACCCGCCCTGGGGACACGAGTGCTCCCCTTGACTCGGGCCGGCCGCGGCGAGGCCCCACATGAACTGGCTTCCCTCTGTCCACTCATCGCATCGCTCCAGGGCGACTGACACAGGCCTGTCCTCTGTGGTCGCACCCACCCTTCCGCTGGCCTTGATCTCTGGCCAGGGTCTCTCGGGCCGGGGCCATGAGCCCAGCGAGCCTTCTCTGGACAGCCAGGGCGGCCTCCACCCCCGACGCTCCATCCCGGGAGGTCTTCCTCCCATAACTCTTTCAGCAAGCCCAGAGGCTCCTCTATACAGGGTAGGGGCCCTGAGCAGCTTTCTCCCGTCTTGGGCCTTCCCGCCTCTGGCAGGAGTCGCAGGACCGGCAGTACCGCTGCTGCGGCTGCGAATATTCCCGGCCAGTAGAAGTGTTGGAGCAGCCTCAGCTGGGTGCGCGGATCCCGGTGGCCCGCAAAGGGGCGTTATGGGCCAAATACAGCAGCTTGAGGTGATACTTTGGGGGACGACCAGCTGCCGCTGGACCCCATGCCCTCACCTTCCTGGGAAAGCCATTCCCGGAACAGGAATCCCGCTCCCACAGGAATCTCTCCTGGCCTCCTCTCCCAGGGGCTGAGCTGTGCGGAGGCCAGCCTCATCCTCAGCCTCTGCAAGGAAGGGTCTGCCTGCACCTCAGCCTGGAATTCAGCCGCTGGGGCAGGGATCGGGACCTGTTCCCACCTTTGCCTAGGTCCGGGGTCCCGCTTGGCTGGACCCGTGTCCACGGTGATGGGACCCTGGGGACCCTGCCAGGAGTCCTTCCTGGATCCAGGTTGCCAGCCCTCGCTGGCTCTGGCTACGGGCGGTGACTAGAGCCCGCTGGGATTCCTGGGGCCACTCCTCTAGGTCATTCCCCATTAGCACCTCCGTGGGCAAGTGCGGGTGCACCCCACTTCCTTGAGACCTTCCTTGGCCCCCATTTCAGATGCACCCTGGCTACAGGCACCTTAAACGGGACCCGCCTATGCCCTTCAGGGTCAGCTGCGGGTAGTATCCGGTCTGGGGCCACTATGTCAGATCGGGCCAGCGTCACCTCCGCCCCGTGTCCCAGAAACCCGTCACCTTCCTACCATCCACCTCCAGGGTATGAGGCACTCGCTCCGCAGGGGCCGTCCTGCCCCACCCGGTACACGGAGAAATCCGCCTCCCGAGGGTCAGACCTCCCAGGGGGGGTGCACTGAGCATCCTTCCCCCCACTCTGAGCTGAGGTTTGCCTGCCAGCCCCTGCCTCTGGGGCAGCCTGCCCTTCCTCCAGCCCCAGCCAGTTAACCCTGGAAAGTCCCAGGTCATGGGACCTGGTGCACTGAGCCCTCTTGTGGCCTTTTTGCCCACAGCGATGGCAAGTTAGGCTTTGGGCTGTCCCTGTCCAGGCCCTGGCTGGTTCTCTGGGGCACAGACGACCTGTTCCTTGGGCTCGCCGAGTTGACTCTCCGCCGCCAGCCGACATCCGGCCCTGTGCGATTCCCTTTCTCTCCGGGACTCCCGCTCACACCCGGACCGGCTCTCCGTGAACTCATCTGCCAGTCTCCCGGCCTCCTGGGGGTCTCTGGTCTTCGGTCCTGAGCCACAGCCTCAATCTGGGTGGGCATGCTTCATAGAACTGTTCCATCATGAACAGCTTGAGCAGCCCTCTGCAGTCTGGGCTCCGACTCCAGACACCCACTTGCGGCAGTATTGCACCAGGCGGGAGGCCAGGTCCACATAGGTCTCCGTGGCTCCTTCTGCACCTCCCGGAACTTCTTCCTGTACATCTCGGGGTCAGCCCGAACTTGTGCAGCAGGGCCTCCTTGACTCGGTTGTAATCCCCTGGCTGTAGGTCCTCCAGCTGATTGAGCACCCGGCAGCTTCCTGGTTCAGTGCGGGATGAGCTCCTGCAGCCAGTCAGCTGGGGACCCGTTGCAGTCCACAGGCCCTCTCAAAGGAGCTGAGGAACCCATCTACATCGCCCATGTCCTTCAATTGGGCCACCACGAGCTTCTCCAAGCATCTGGCCGCCCCGGGCCTTTGGGGCTCATCTGCACTCGGCGCAGCTGGGGCCCTGCCGCTTCTCCGCTCGGCCATGGCCAGCTCATGCTGCCGCTGCTCTCACGGTCCTGGACTTCCACCTTCATCTGCAGCTGGATTTCTAGCCGCAGCTCCACTGGGCTGGCCCCTGCCCTAACCGGACTACGGCTTGCAGGGCTTCCTGGGAGGCAGTCCGGTCTCTTCGGCGGCCTCCAGCGCTCCTCTCCGAGCCTGACACGCTCCCAGTGGGGGTCTGGCTGTTCCCACGGGACAGGATCCCAGCCCTGTGGCTGGTCATTCTCTTCCAGCCGGGCAATCAGCTGGGCCTTGGTTGCGCTCGCACAGGCAAGCCCTCTCTCTGCACAGCTTCACCAGCTCTGCCTTCAGCAGTTGGGTATAGGCCATCTCCCGCTGGTCCTCGGTGCAGACTCACCAGTCTAGTGCTGCTGCGCACGATTCTCAGGAACCGCCGCTCTGTTTCCAGCACGCCTGGTTCCATGGCTCTTGCTTCTACTGCGCCTAGTCACTGCCGCTGGATGCTCCATCCACGGGGTGCAGTGCATCCCACTCCTGACACCAGTGTGACGACGCGTTGGAGTCCCCTGACTCCTGCACCCCCGTAATGGCACGAACAGACTCCACTAGCCCGTAGAATGGAGGGAGTTTATTCCTTCTCCAGGATACAGCACAGCACAGCACCGATGTAATCTGGTTACAGGGCAGGTCTAGGATGCCTCAGCCCCCCCTTGAGATGGGGGAGACTGGGCCCCTAAATCCCAGCCCCTGGCTTAGGCTGGTTCCTCCATGATCCCAGACAGAAACTAAACTAACTCTCTTCCAGCCCTGCCCCCAGCCAGGGCAGCATTCCCCCTTCCTTTGTCTCTCTCCCTGGGGGGTAGCTGGTCAGACAGGTTGAGAGACCCTCTTAGCATAATGACTCATCCTTCTGGGCTGTGGTACCGATGGCAGCCAGTGGGGGTTACCACAGAGCCAGCATAGGAACTAGCCAGATACCCCCACTACGTCACACCCTTCCAACATGATTGTGAACCATTAATAACTATTCTCTGAGAACGCTTATCCAGCCAGTTATGCACCCACCTTATAGTAGCCCCATCTAAGTTGTATTTGTCTAGTTTATTGATAATAAGATCATGCGAGACTGTATCAAATGCCTTACTAAAGTCTAGGTATACCACATCCACCGCTTCTCCCTTATCCACAAGACTTATTATCCTATGAAAGAAAGCTATCAGATTGGTTTGACATGATTTGTTCTTTACAAATCCATGCTGGCTGTTACCTATCGCCTTATCTTCCAGATGTTTGCTTAATTACTTGCTCCATTATCTTTCCTGGCACAGAAGTTAAACTGACTGGCCTGTGGTTTCCTGGGTTGTTCTTATTTCCCTTTTTATAGATGGACACTATATTTGCCCTTTTCCAGTCTTCTGGAATCTCTTCTGTCTTCCATGATTTTTCAAAGATGATAGCTAGAGGCTCAGATACCTCCTCTATCAGCTTCTTGAGTATCCTAGGATGCATTTCATCAGGCCCTGGTGACATGCAGACATCTAACTTTTCTAAGTAATTTTTAACTTGTTCTTTTTTTATTTTAACTTCTAAGCCTACCCTTTCCCACTAGCATTCATTATGTTAGGCATTCCTTCATCATCAGACTTCTTAGTGAAGACCAAAACAAAGAAGTCATTAAGTACCTCTACCATTTCCAAGTTTCCTGTTATTGTTTCTCCCTCCTAACTGAGCAGTGAGCCTACCCTGTCCTTGGTCTTCCTCTTGCTTCTAATATATTTATAGAATGTCTTGTTACCCTTTATGTCTCTAGCTAGTTTGAGCTTGTTTTGTGTCTTTTCCTTTCTAATCTTGCCCCTGCATACCTGTATTGTTTGCTTATGTTCATCCTTTGTAATTTGTCCTAGTTTCCACTTTTATATGACTCCTTTTTTATTTTGGGATCATGCAAGATCTCCTGGTTAAGCTAAAGTGGTCTTTTGCAATACTTTCTATCTTTCCTATGCAGTGGAATAGCTTGCTTTTGGGCACTTAATAATGTCCCTTTTAAAAACTGTCGACTCTCTTCAGTTGTTTTTCCTCTTAGTCTTACTTCCCATGGGACCTTACTTACTAGCTCTCTGAGTATACCAAAATCTGCCTTCCTGAAATCCATTGTCTCTGTTTTGCTGTTCTCCCTTCTACCATTCTTTAGAATCATGAACTCTATGAGTTCATGATCACTTCCACCCAAGCTGCCTTCAACTTTCCAATTCTCAACCAGCTCCTCCCTATTTGTTAAAATCAAATCTAGAATAGCTTCCCCCCAGTAGCTTTTTCAGCTTTCTGAAATAAAATATTGTCTTCAATGCAGTCCAAGGAACTTATTGGATAGTCTGTGCCCCACTGTGTTAGTTTCCCAACATAAGTTTGGATAGTTGAAGTCCCTCATCACTGCCAAATCTTGCGCTTTGGATGATTTTGTTAGTTGTTTAGAAAAAGCCTCATCCACCTCTCCTACCTGTGTAGGTGGTCTGTAGTAGACCCCTAGCATGACATCACGCTTGTTTTTTTACCCCTTTTAACCTAACCCAGAGACTCTCAACATGTCTGTCTCCTATGTCCATCTCCACCTCAGTCCAAGTATGTACAGTTTTAATATATAAGGCAACACCTCCTCCCTGTTTACTCCATCTATCCTTCCTGAGTAAGCTGTACCCTTCTATACCAATATTCCAATTTGCGTGTAGTATCCCACCAAGTCTCTGTAATACCAGCTATGTCATAGTTGTGTTTGTTTATTAGGACTTCAAGTTCTTCCTGCTTATTACCCATACTTTTTGCATTTGTATATAGGCATCTAAGATACTAATTTGATTTTACCTCCCAGTTCTGTCTAGTCCCTCCTTTTTCTCTGCTATTATAGCCCATGTTCCCTCCCATTTCTGACCCAACTACCAGGTCTCCATGTTTTTAATTTACCTGTGGGCTTTGGTCACCTGCCCCCGTTGAACCTGGTTGAAACCCCTTCTCACTAGGTTAGCCAGTCTGCATCCAAATACAGTCTTCCCCTTCCTTGAAAGGTGAACCTCATTCCTGTTACCAGTCCTTCTTGGAATAGCATCCCGTGGTCGAGAAAGCCAAAGCCCTCCTGACAACACCATCTTCGCAGCCAGTTATTCACCTCCAGGATGCACCTGTCTGTCTGGGCCCCTATCTTTGACAGGAAGGACTGAAGAGAATACCACCTGCGCTCCAAACTCCTTCATCCGTATTCCCAGAGCCCTGTAGTCACTCTTAATCTGCTCAGTGTCACACCTTGCAGTATCATTAGTGCCCACATGGATGAGTAGCATGGGGTAATAGTCAGAGGGCCAGATAATCCTTGACAATGCCTCCGTAACATCTAGGATACGGGCTCTGGCAGGCAGCATACCTTCTGAGATGACATGTCAGGGTGGCAAATGGATCCCTCCGTCCTCCTCAGAAGAGAGTCTCTGATCACCACTACTCTATGTTTCCTTCTCGCAGTGGTGGTAGAAGACCTCCCAGCCTTGGGGGTACAACTGTTCTCTTCTTCTGCTGTAGGGGCGATTCCTTATCTCCCATATTCAGAACAGCATAATGGTTTCCCACTACCACGGTGGGAGGGTTAGGAGCAGAGGTGGAGCACTGTCTGCCGCCAGAAGTGACCAGTTGCCAGTGTCCCCCCTGAGCCATTTCCTCCTCCAACAGTGGTGTGTCAGCAGTCTTTTGTAGTGGAACAGCTACCTCAGCTATCTCCACATGAATATTCTCCAGGAATTGCTTGCGGATTCGGATACTTCTCAGCCTAGTCACCTTCTTCTGTAGCTCTCCCACTAGCTTCTTGAGAGATTCTACCAGCAGGCACCTTTCACATTGGATGGTCCCCCAGTCTGGATTTCAGTAAGTGGGAATTGCAAGCCACAGTCCCTGCAAAACCACACCTGGATCTGGGTAGAGGCATCCATGGTCAGGTGGTCTGTCTGGCTGCAGGCACAGGTGGAGAAAACAGAAGCAGTTCTAGCAGAGGTGTTGTGGGTCTTCCTAACCATAGTAGGACTCCCTTTTAAATTCCGGTGTCTGCAGCCCCGGTCCGCTTCCTGATGGCAGGAATGGGCGGAGTCTAGCTTGCTTGGAGTCCTGGGCTGGATTGTGCAATCCCTGTGGCTGGGACTGGTTTGTGGCCTGGGAGTTTGAGACCCCTGGTGTAAGCTGTCATAGTTTGATTGCTAGCTGAGGATTTGCTCCAATTATTATATTTCAGAAAAAGGCCCAGCTTCCATTGAAATTAATGAGGGTTATGCCAGATTGAATTTGGCTCTCCTGTCCTATATTTTATTTCTTGTCTTTATTTTTTCTGATTCCTTCCACATCTCTCAAATACATCTTGTTGCTAGTTAATTGAAGGTAACATTATTGACAGCTGCTTACATATTTTCCCCAAGTGAAAAGGAGCACAAATAAAAACAAAATCGAGTCCTTCAGGAAATGGACAGAAAAGTTGGGGATTTATGCTCAAATTATAGTAGTCTAATGCAGTGGTTCTCAACCAGAGGAACACACACGCCCGATGGTATGCAAAGGTCTTCCAGGAGTACATCATTTTATCTAGATATTTGCATAGCTTTACAACAGGTACAAAGAAAGCACTAGCTTAGTCAGTATAAATTAAAATTTCATACAATGATGTGTTTATACTTGTCTATATACGATGCAAGCACAATATTTATATTCCATGTGATTTATTTTATAATTATATGGTGAAAATGAGAATGCAACTTTTTCAGTAGTTGTATGCTGTGACACTTATGTATTTTTATGTCTGATTTTGTAAGCAAGTGATATTTTTAGTGAGGTGAAACTTAGAGATACATAAGATAAAATAAGACTCCTTGAAGGGGTATTGTAGTCTGGAAAATTGAGAGCCACTGCTTTTAAACATTAACCCATTTATGGAGACAAAATTAAGTCCTGTCCACACTAACTGAACCAATAAGAAGACATGTAAAGTTTGAATTGTCTTTTAACTGGGTCCCTTGATTTGTCATATTTGTAATGTAAATTAGTTCAGAGAGTACACACTGGACATTTCCAAGAATTGAAAGTTTGGACTGGTTACATACCAAATTGTGCTCCATCTTTCTCTCTAGTGCGTCATCACCACATTTGTGTATTGTCATAAATTCTAAGACTTTTTCCATGCAAATAAGTGGTGTATTACCTATTGTGTGGCACACTAGAAACACATTTCCTGGTATTTTTCATAAAAAATAAGTGAGAGTCCTCATGGTCTGGCTGATTTCTAATCTGTGTAACTACACAAATCTTGTGTCATTTCATAGAAACTATCATTATTTAAAACATGCTGTTCTCTTGCTGCTAGCTCTGTAATATTGATGTATGGTTAAATGCAACCACTCTCTACTCCAGAGATGGCTACATTTCATCAATTCATTTGTATGTTCATAGAATAGGCAAAAAGTGCCACTAGTTATGTGTTTCACGGGCAATGCAGCACTGCTGGAACAAACTTAACCTAAGACTGGTATACCTTTTCCCACTCTCCATTTTTCCAAGGCTAAATGGGGAAGAATTCCTAATCACAGGGAATACTGAAACCTTCCACAGTTATTAGTAGTCAGGCTGGAGGGAATACTGATATCTGGTTTCCCTAATATACTCTCCCTCCCTCAATAGTATCTCAGGGTTAGTGGTTTATTTCAAACTGCCTTGTGGTTGGGATAATGTGTTGTAAGATGCATGCTATATCTGAAATATTGAAAAGTTACAATATTGTTCCTGCAGGGAAAGGGCATGGTCTTTCTATTACACCACTGCCAGCTGGTCACATGATAGGAGGCACAATTTGGAAGATTGTCAAAGATGGAGAAGAAGAAATTATTTATGCTGTTGACTTCAACCACAAGAGAGAGATGTATGTACAACACAGCAAATCATTTTCCTCTAAATTTCAGTTAGTATTGCTAGATAATTTAAACAGCCTGATAAATTCTTGCACTGACATAAACTACTAAGATTGCCAACTTCATTTCAACTCAAGTAGCTAGATTTGATGGTGGCTATGTAAAACATAACAGCAAGGTCTGTATTTCCTCCTTTTCAAATCCTGTTTTTAGTTTAATTGTCAGTTTTCAAGCAATGTCCAGTGCTACAGCTGGGGGCAGTAGAGGGCAATCTCTCTTCCCAACTGAAAAGGAAAAATAAAAATATAAACATTATCTTTTTTTAATAAAAATTTTAAAAACAATTTTCTTAGAAGTAGAATGAGACAATGATAAATAGCTGTCCCTTTTATCCAGGAAAAACAGTCATGCTAATGAGCTCCTGAATACCAATATGTGGTCCAAGTTCTAATGAAGACTGCAGACGTGGTGGGAGGGAGGACAGACATAAATGTTGCATAGTAATCTAGATACAAATGCAGATGCCAAAGGCTTCACTTGGCATGGAAGCAGGGGAGGAGAGTCTGAATCTTAGATTATATTTGTAGGAAATAGCAGTGTTTGTTTTCTACTATGACCAAAGTGTGATTATAGGGTAATATTTGCTTGTAAGAATATTCACAGCTGGTCTCATAAAGAAGTAATTCAGTAATAAGTCAAATAGGATAGACATTTCATAGAAAATGAAAAAAACAATATAGGTCACTTCGGGTATGTCTAGACTGCACTCTAAAATCGAAATAAGATACGAAATTTGTGCTGCACTAATTGCATATCTTATTTCAATTTTATTTCAAAATAGGTTATTTCAAAATTTGGTGTGTCTACACAGCACCAGATTTCAAAATAAAGCACTATTTCAAGACATCTCTTATTCCTCATGGAATGAAGTTTACAGGGACGTCGAAATAGTGCATCCATTATTTCTAAAATTATTATATTCCAAAATAGCCTTGCAGTCTAGATGTAACTTTAGTGCTTAAAATAAGCAAATAGTTATTGTCAAAGTGTTAAGGTCCTTTAAAAGAGGGACACAGGCAAAATTCCACTCTTTCCCCACTTCCACAAAAGAGAGAATTTATATTCTGTATAGCTTTAGGAAGACTTTGTTTTAATTTAAAATGTGTTAAAAGTGACAAATGGAATAAAATCCGAGAATAAAATCAGAGTGAAAGAAATTTAAGACCATAAAACATCATAATTATTTGGGGTTTATTTGTCTTTAGCTAAGTTTAAGGAGTGATGAGAGATTTGGGCAGGAAAGGCATGATAAACAGAAAATTAAAACAGAATAAAGTTGTCATGCTTTTGATGTAAACAAAATATCTTTCTGAATATGGCATAAGTGCATGGTTATAAAGCCAGATCATAAATTCCATGTTCCAGTACTTTTTCTCTTAAGAAATACCATCTTATTCTTATAATGAGAGAGATTTTTTTCAAGTTTTTTTTCTTTTTTTGTTAAGACTGAGAGTCTAATTGAAAAATTGGCAAATAATGGGGAATGCCATTTCTGCACATTGGAAACTGGTTCTTAAGACTTTTTTTTTCTTTTGCCTTGTGGATGGAAAAGCAAAAACTGAAATTATGTGGCATAACTTCTTTTTCTGCAGCCATTTGAATGGATGTTCTCTGGAAATGTTGAGCAGGCCTTCACTGCTCATCACAGATTCCTTTAATGCTACTTACGTACAACCCAGACGAAAGCAAAGAGATGAACAACTGTTAAGTATGTATTTTGTAAAATCAGTTAAAGCAGTATAATAATGGAAAGTATCTGTTTTTCAATTGAGTTATAAAGTCTGTCTTTCTATAACAAATATAATACACATGAAAATTGAGAATCCTAAATTTTCAGTTAAGTTCTTGACTTATTTTTATTTTTTTCTAAGGCTAGTGATCCTGTGAATAAATATATTTTAAGATAAAAAGTGCTTGTCATGCTTCCTAACATTGATTCAGAGACTTCATATTTTGATCTAGTCTGAACTGTGTGATAAGGAAATAAATTTAAATCGTTATTTATGCCTCATTTAAAAAATATTAAAATGGATCAAAAGAAAATGAAATTACTATTAAATATTAAGTTCAAGCCTTTCAAACCTGTACAAGAGAGGCATAGCTCCCATTAATTTTAATCAGTATTGTGTATCAATATCTTTTGAAGCTAAGATTTTCAGTGCTGCTTAGTGTCAGCATGAGTCTGCACAGCAGGGGTTAAGTCAAAATAAGCTATGCAAATTGAGCTATGTCAATTGCGTAGCTTATTTTGAAATAGCTTATTTGGAAATTGAGAGCATCTACTCAGCACTTATTCCGAAATAGAGCACTCTTCCTCTGACTTCCCTTACTCGTCGTACAATAAGGGTTACAAGAGTCGGAGTAATAAGTCCTCCAGCTTGATGGTATTTCAACATTATTTTGAAATAACACTAGTTATTTTGAAATAATGTTGCCGGGTAGACGTACCCTCAGTTAATCTTTGAGTTCAGTTTTCTTGATTATGATGTTTGATAGAGAAAATAAAAATCTTTTTCCTCTTCTAAGTATGGTGCTATGTGCAGCTACTAGATTTTATTTCATTTATTTATTTATTTATTTATTTTTATTTCTCCTCTCCCATCCCATTCCAGCCAATGTCTTGGAGACGTTGCGAGGTGATGGAAATGTGTTAATAGCCGTGGATACAGCAGGCAGAGTTCTGGAACTTGCCCAACTTCTTGATCAGATTTGGAGAACAAAAGATGCAGGATTAGGAGTTTACTCTTTAGCACTTTTAAATAATGTCAGCTACAATGTAGTGGAGTTTTCTAAATCACAGGTGTGTTCTGACATTAAAATAAATTATGAAGGGGCTAATTATTTTCATTCTTAATACTGCTTGATAGCAATAGGCTTATCCAAGGACATGTAATTCTGTTAACAGGAAGAAAGCTTTCTGTGTTATTGGTCTATTACAGAGTGGGCACTCATAATCTAAATTCTTCCCATCAAGTAATATACAACCCGAATTCTGCCAGTAGCCTGACTTAATAGATAGAGAAATTCATTTTCTTTGTACCACATGACCTGTTAGCCTAGGTTGCAGATGTTATAAAGAAAAATTTTAAAAATATTTTAATTTATATACAGACTATGTTATTGCCCACAAAGAGGTATTAGTAAAGAGTAGGGATGTAAGCGACTAGTTGACTTCCAATAAGCATAAGCTTATCGGATAGTCGACTAGTGATCCTAGTAGTTGCTTCCCCCCGCCTTGCTGCCTCTATCAGAGAGAGGCAAAAAATGGTGGTGGTGGTGGTGGTGCAGTGTGTAAGAGAAAGAAGCGTGGGGAGCAAGTGCTGGGGGTTGGCTAAGTCTCCACACTGGCCCTATGCTGCCTGTGCGGCTTCCTTTTGAAATGTTCAAGAGCCTCGCTGGGGCTCTTGTACATATCAAAGGCTGAGGCGCCGTATGGAGTACAGGCCAGTTCCCCACTGGCCCTGTGCTCCCTACTAGGCTTCCACTTTTGAACTGCAGCGAGAGCCTGGCAGTTCCATTTTTCAATGGAAATCCCATAACCTATTCAATTAGTAAATTAGTCTAAATTTAACATCCCTAGTAAAGAGTAGGGATGTAATAGTGTAGTAGATTAACCGATTAACTGATAAGCAAAAGCTTATTGGTGAACGTTGTAGACTACATACATTCCACCCCCTCCCCCGCCAGTAAATTTTTTAGCAGGCTGGCCAGCAGCCTGGCTCAGTCCCAGCTTGTGCTGGGTCCAGGACTTCCCCTTGCTGCAGCTCTGCATTTAAAGCAGGGGTGGGGAATCTTTTTTTGGGTTGGGTCTGCTGACCCACAGGAAAAACAGTTGGGGGCTGCACACAAGTGAGAAACAAAAAACCGAAAACAAATCCTTACTGACGTGGCCCCCGACTGAGAAGGAGAAAGATGCTTCCCACATTCTCCTCAAACACCAGACCCTTGGGGGACCCAGCCTAGTAGATTTTGTGTGCTCAAGCCCCAACATGGGATAGTGTGTGGGGGTGGGCTGGAGCACCAACATAGGCTCCTCACTGTTGGGGGAGGCATGAGCCTTGGGGTCAGATTGAGGAAAGCTGGTCTGAGGTTTCCCACCCCGGATTTGAAGTGTATTAGGAGCCAGCTGGGCAGGCAGCCTGACTCAGTTTTGGCTTGTGCTGGGTCCGAGAGCTCAGACCGCCCCCCTAGACTGGGGCTGCTGCCTCTGTATCAGAGGCAGCAGCACAGGGCAGTAGGCAGCCGGTCTGCGAGGGGAGCAGGTTTTTAAATTGGCTTAAGTTATGGACCACGCTGCTGCCTCTGATAGAGAGGCAGCAGCACAGAGTGGTGGGGTGCTCCTTGGGAGTGGGGCTGGAGCGCACTGGCTGCCAGCCCCATCCCCAGGGCCTATAGAATAGTCAAGTAACTGATAAGAATTCATGAGTTTAATTGACTATTCAATTAACTGATATTTAATATCTGTAGTAAAGAGACTGATTTGTTGTGTGTACATGGTGTACCTGTCAACTTGAGAATCTCTAGAAAAGCATTTTTTAATGCTTTCATGTACAAGTATAGAGTTCGTACATTGGTTTTAGTTACTGAAAAGTACCATGTAAATCCTACAGACAACTTAACACTTTTTTCCAACTCCTCTTTTAGGTTGAGTGGATGAGTGACAAACTCATGAGGTGTTTTGAAGACAAGAGGAACAATCCATTTCAGTTCCGCCATCTCTCATTATGTCATGGTCTTTCTGACCTGGCTCGAGTGCCTAGTCCTAAAGTTGTGCTTGCCAGCCAGCCTGATTTGGAATGTGGGTTTTCAAGAGATCTCTTTATACAGTGGTGTCAGGATTCCAAAAACTCGGTAATTTTAACGTATAGGACCACACCTGGGACACTAGCACGATTCCTTATAGACAACCCTTCTGAAAAAGTTATTGATATAGAGGTAAGGAAATATGTTACAATTCAGGTTTTCTGATGTTTACCAACTGTGGCAGTGTGTGCAAGACTTAGATTAAATTTCTTCTTTGATTGTGCTATTGACAATTTTGTCTAGGTGCTGAGAGACTTTAACAGCCACTTGTTTCCTGTTGTGTTAAACTGTAATTATAGATAAGCATGGCATCATTAAACAAGAATAAGATCAAAAGTAGATTTTATGGTAGAGAATTATAAAATATTAGCTGAAGAGCAAGCTTATGAAATCTACAGAGTAAGTATAGAAATTGCTAAAAAAACCCAAAACCTTTCACATCACAGAAGCACACCCATGTTACAGTAAACAGAATGTGATTGTACGGTTTCCTATCAACTTTTACATAGCAAGGTACAGTATCTTATTTGGACAAAATCACTTGGAAAAAGAAAGTCAAGCTGTGTGTTACATTAGCGCAATAGATTTAAGAAGGTAAAATGAAGGGTGGAAAATAAAAGGGAACAGTTGACTTATACAGCTGATTTCAATCATTTTTCATACTACAGCTGCCCCTGATTTTGTGGTTCGTATGGTAATGTGTACACACAATGCTTTAAAGAAGTTCTTTAGCATATCTCATATCGATTCTCCAGCTTTCTTTTATCATTTCCTAAATGCATAGGATGACACTTCATGCATAATTGTCCTTGGGATACAGTCTTATTTTTAAAAAACTTCTGTAGTGGTAGGCCGCCTTTAAATCCACAGTGAAATATGCTACTGTTCTCTATAATAGTATTCAAGTTTGGCATTTTGCTCTTGTCTGTCAGTGGCAAAGATAGGGAAAGCAGAATACCAACACCAAATATTATTGGTGAATTTTGCCCTATTCATTTACTAAAAGAAAGGGAAAAATGTCTCCACTTTAAGTAACTACATGAAATTCAGTTTCAATGTAGGAGTTTTGTAAAGTGAATCAGTTGATTTTTAATACAGTTTTAGTATACCTGTTTTATTGTTTAGTGTGTAATACCGTATTTGCTCAGTTTTATGATATTAGGGATTTTATTTCCATTTTAGAGTAAGTTACTGCTCAACTGAATGTGGATGGCAGAATGTTCCTTTAATCACTTTGGCATTATTACTGGCTAAAAGTTTTAACTAATGTAATAGAAGCAAGTATTACAACTTCCCAATAAAAGTTAGTGTTTTTGTATGTTATATATCCTAATACAATTTTTCTCCTCCTTTTGTTTTTTTACACACTCTCTCTCTCTCTCTCTCTCTCTTTATCCTTTTTTTTTTTTTAGTTGAGGAACCGTGTCAAACTTGAAGGGAAGGAGCTTGAGGAGTACCTAGAAAAGGAGAAACTAAAGAAAGAAGCAGCTAAAAAGTTAGAACAGTCCAAAGAGTAAGTATATTTCCTATTAATATAGTGGGCTCTTAATGCCAAAGTCACAGCCTCCAAGTAACCAATGTGATCCCTTACTACCTTTTGGAAATACCTGAAAATTGTAGCTTTCATAGATGAAAATATATCAGATCATAATCAGTTGGATGTTCTGATTTATTGGACCCTTTCAGCTGATCTTTTACAATCATGTGGGTTTTCTGAAGTTTGTAAATCATCTTAGTTCTCCAGCAGTAACTGATTTTAAATATTTCTATATGCTTATTAATTGCAAAATTAGTCATGTGACAGTCAGATAATGCAAGCAATGGCTGGCAAATGTTTGCTATGTTGTGTAAAATTTCAGTCTGTATGTGTAAAATGAAACTTAAAGAAATAACTTAAAATGCATTTGGGGGTGACATTTCAGGGCAGATATAGATTCCAGTGATGAGAGTGATGTTGAAGAGGATATTGATCAGCCAACTGTGCATAAAACTAAACATGACTTGATGATGAAAGGCGAAGGTGGCGGAAAAGGAAGCTTCTTCAAACAGGCCAAGAAATCTTATCCAATGTTTCCAGCCCCAGAAGAAAGAATTAAATGGGATGAATATGGGGAGATTATCAAGTATGTGTGGGAAACAAAAGTAATATTATTTGTATAGTATTTTGTTTTTGATGCACATGTGACACTTCTGTGAAGTAGGTATTATCGTTGTTTTAGACAAAGGATAACAGACAAAAATTAAGATAAGTTGTTGTAGCTTCTTTAGAAAATTAGTGATAGACCAGGACTGAAATTAAGTTTTTCCTCAAGATCAGTCCATTTAAATCATGCTGCCTGTCTAGGTACTTTCCTTATCCTAGAAGAAAGTAGTGATTACATTCTTTTCTGTTTAATGTGAACCTGATTTTGTTTAAGTTACACAATCTGATTTGTAAACTTTAAAAAGAAAAGGAGGGAAAACATCTTCTTTCTTGGAAGCAAGCAGTTCCTATCTGCCTTTTAAGGAACTTTTTAAAAAGCAAGAGAATCTTGCAGAATGTTTGCCAATAGTAAATTCAGAAATCGGAATATCTAAAATATATTAATCTAGAAGAAATATAGCTCATCTAAGTGGAATATCCTTGAGCATATTTAGATATTGGAATCTTTAAAGCATTTTTGCTGAATTTATTTTACTTTTAATTGCAAACAAACATAAGTTTAATATAATGTAATAGTAAATGTTATATAGTGCCTAGACCCATGGCATTACTTTAATACATATAATTACAAATTCCAACATTAGGCCTGAGGATTTTCTAGTTCCAGAGCTTCAAGCAACTGAAGAAGAAAAGAGTAAATTAGAATCTGGTCTGACAAATGGAGATGAGCCTATGGACCAAGATTTATCAGATGTTCCTACGAAATGTATTTCAACAACAGAATCAAAGGAAATAAAGTAAGTGATTTTTAGATAAGCTCACAGCTGGAGGGCACTGTTTGTTAGAAATATGCAAGTGAAATGGTTGATACATTGCAAACAAGCCTTCAGTTGCTTACATTTGGGTCTCCTTCCTCCTCCCCCTCTCCCCGGAAAAAAATATTTGCAAGGGTGAAACTTCATAATGGTTATTTTTTTTCTAAGTTCAGAGGGAGATTTTTCTGGAGAATGGGAAGATAAGTTGTTGTTGTTTTTTAAATTGCGTAAAGGGCAAAAAATCATTGAAATAACAGCATGTATTTAAAGAATCATATATCAAATCCTTTTTTTGTAAAGAAAACGAAACCTTCCCCAATGTAGTATTACATTATTATTTTACAGCATCCAGAAGGATGCTAGGTGCTTGGTAGCACAGATGAAAAGATATAAAAGAAGATTTTGCCCCTTTCTCTCCCTCACCCCCACTTCTGTATGGTATTTGGATGGCTTAAACGGGCTGGGGGAGAATTCCACTTGTGCGGGTGCTGCATTGGATCAGCATATATGACCCAACTGTGGCCTTCCCTGCATGCTTTTCCTAGTGTAGTCTCTGACATTTTGGGGGTTAGTGTACATAACTACTGCTATTCTGGGTTATGCTGCAAACAACATGGAAGACTTCCATAACTTACAGTAGTCCCACCTTCCTGGGCTGCCTAAGCTGTGCTGCAGCCTGTTTTGGAGTCAGGAAAGCACAACTATACTCAGAACTTCCTGTGAGCTGCACTTTTTTGAGCTGCCTCTCCTAAAGATGGCACAGAATTTGATTCATAGTTTCGACTCTAAAGAGCTTACAGTCTACTTTTATACATGATGGGGGATAGGATAGGAGGGGGAATGGGAAAGGAAGAGCAAGCGTTACAGCAATAAGACATCATAATTATTCTTTCTAAATTTATGACATAAAGCATTAAGATTTTTTTTTTGTCTTAAATCAAATTAGAGCTAGAGTTACATACATAGACTATGAAGGACGCTCAGATGGTGACTCCATTAAAAAAATCATTAACCAGATGAAGCCACGACAGTTGATCATTGTCCATGGTCCACCAGAGGCCAGTCAGGACCTTTCAGAATCTTGCAGAGCTTTTGGTGGAAAAGATATTAAAGTTTATATGCCTAAACTGCATGAAACTGTAGATGCGACCAGCGAGACTCACATCTATCAGGTAAGATGGTAGAATTTGTCAGTTGTATAAGTACTGAGGAATGTGAGAGCTACATTGATCTTTTGGCTGTGTTCTTTTAGCTGTGCCTTTTGGAAGGAATTCTTGCAGCTAGTCCAGGGCTGGGCAATAAAATGGCGGTGATTAGCCAGGATTATTTCCTGGCAAGCTGCCGCTACATTTACCTGTGCTTCTGCAGGTATCTGCGATTGCAGCTCTCAGCCGCAGAGCGCTGTTCCTGACCAATAGGAGCTGCAGGAGACTTCACAGACCGAGACACCACTTCCCACAGCTCCTATTGGCCAGGAACGGCAATCCGTGGCCAACATCAGCTGGAATCGCCTGTACCTGTGAAGCACAAGTAAATATAATGGTAGTGGCCCACAAGGGGCTAACCCTGGTGGATTGGATCTGGCCCACAGGCCGGTATTTGCCTACCCCAATATAGTCATACCAAGGCAAGACAAATAACTTTTGTTTCTGGGGAAAGATGGAAACATTTCCATTACAATTTTGTGGATATACATATGCCATACGTACACGTTATAAATGTAATCACTACATTAATAGAAATGTATGATTACATATTTAAGCCTGCAGTTATAAAGTGTAAAAAGAAAGTATCTCATTCAACTTGCCCTGCTGAAAACATTGTATGTATTTAGGTATAATTTGAGTCCCAGTCCTGCATTCACTGTATATCCAAAATTCTTATTGAAACTACTTAGAAGAGTTTTGGATGGAAAAGAAATAGCCCAAGTATTAACTGAAAATACAAATGTCAAGTGCAAGTTAATATTAGTGAAAACCTCAACTAAACCATTAGTGTGCTTGGGTGTGTTTGTTTCTCTTTGTGTGTAACAGGAAAGAAACTAGAGAAATTGCATGAGCATGTCAGCATTATAAATGGTTCCAACTAAGCTTTGAAGCAGAAATTTAATGGAGGGGCAAGGGAACTAAGGACACAAGTGCCTAACTCCGTTTGAAAGGAGTGGGATATGAATGCGTGATTCAAAAGCTGATTGGAGAAAGGCCAGTGGAACTCCATACTAAGGATGTTAAATATCGGTTAATTGAATAGTTGAGTAGCCTCATGAATTCTTATCTGATAGTCAACTATTCTATAGTCCCCAGGGGTGGTGCTGGCAGCTCCTGTATCAAAGGCAGTGGGGTCCCAAGTGGGAGCTTGTCCAGGAGGGGGAGCCAGTTTAAAAACCAGCTCCCATCATGGACCAGCTGCCTGTCACCCAGTGCTGCTGCCTTTCATAAAGAGAGAATTTTGTGGAGAATTTTTAGAAACATTGCAATACAGAAAAAGGTCAGATTTCAAAATCAGTCCTGAAACCTTTTCTGCTCTCTGGCGTGCAAGTTCATGTCTTTGCTATTTCTGTTGTTGGTTTAGCAAAGTATGTAACATTTGAAAATGAAGCAGATGGGGACATTAGAAAATGAAGAAGAAATTAATTAGTGTTTTGGGAGGATTGTGGTGGGTGTTTTATAAGAAAATATTTCAAGTCTCCTTTATATATTTGATCCCAACAGCAGCATCTAGATCTGGGAATACAATGCCACTGAATAGTGATGTCTCACAGAAGGCAGGTTTTTACTGGAATTTCTTAAGATGAATGTGGTTAAAAGTGATATTTCATTTATTGAAGGTTTAGATTTTTAATCTTTTTCCATCATAACTAGTAAAGAACTGCATAAGTGCGCTTTTGAATGCAAAGTTGATATGTTAAGTGGCTTTTTATTTATTAATCTCTCCAATAATTCAAATATGTAGAAGGAACCATTCTTGAATATCCTAAGACCAATCAAGGATAGTTTCAACACACTAGGAAAATATGTGAAAAAGGGTGTTGCAATGAAAGTCTCACCTTAACTCTAACAAGATCTTGTTGTCTCAAATGCCACAATCTAGTCTGCGTATCTTTATCAAAAAAGAGCACTAGCATTTGTTTTTCTCTGTCACTTTCCAAACCAATTGTAAGATGCAATCCGTGTGTACTCTTCTGTCATTTAATATTGTGCCTTACTGCTGTTTATTTTTCCAAAGAGTATGGTGGATCCAAAAAACATGGAGTCATAATGAATGGGGAAATTATTAATGTTTAAAAAGTTTGGTGTTAGGAGCCTGTGAAATGTGCTGTCAAGTTTGCCTACATAAATGTCAGTACTGTTTCTTCTTTGAGTGATTGCTCATGTCCATTTCATGTAGGTGCGCATGTGCAGCGTGCATGCATCATTAGAAATTTTTCCCTTAGCAGTACTTGTTGGGCTAGCAGCGGAACCCTCTGGAGTGGCTCTGCTATACCAGCCAATATATACCCCTGCTAGCTCTCCACCCTCTCAATTTCTTTCCACCCCCTCAATTCCTTCCTCGCTCGTGCTTGTGCTCTTGCTCAGCAAGCGCCCTTTAGCAGTTTAAGTTTCACAGTTTATTGTTCTTTTTAGCTTTCTAAGCAGTTGTTAAGTGTTGTTTCTTGTGCTAAGGACTCAACCGCGGGACTCACTCCGTGCTCCCAGAGTGTACAGCAGGACATGCCTTGGCCTCAAGGCTTCAAGCCCTGTGAGATGTGCCAGAGGCCTATGCCCTGCGGTGACTCTCATTCTGCCTGCCTTAAGTGCCTTGGTGAGGCCCATTTGTCTGAGGCCTGTAAAATCTGTAAGGCCTTCAAGCCACGCACGAAGTGAGAGAATCGCGCTTGAAGATTATTCTTATGGAGGTGGCTTTGTGCCCGGCACTGGCATCCTACTTGGCCCCTGCGATTCAGAGTGCACCAACTTTGGTGCGGGAGGCATAAGGCCATTCATGTGCCTCCCTGGTACCGCATAGACCTCGGCACTGGTCTCAGTCCCTGGTGCCCCAGAAGAAGAGGAGGCCTAGTAGGGGCAGGTCACCCCAACGGTGCGTGCCCTACTTGTGCGCTCTCAAGTAGGGCATGTGGCACCATCGAGCACTGTGCCCAGACCATTGCAGTCGGGCAAAAACCGTTCTAGTCTGCGCCAAGACTCCAGCCCAGCGGGGGACTTCCCGGAGCCCTCCACGCTGGAGACCTTCGAGGTGGCCAGGGACTTGATCGAGCTGTCTTCTTCCCCCACCTTGGCACTGGCCCCAACCAAGGATCGTGAGCCGGGTCAGGCCTAGAAGTGAGGGGACATCACCACTTCAACCCGGCACCTACACATGCCTCCCCAGTACTGAGTGCGGTACCATCCACAGTCTTGGGGACCGGTGACAGCCTCAACACCAGCCCGCGCCCCAGCACTGGACCTGGCACCCGTACAAGGTCCTCGGGCGGTACCGAGTGTGGCACCAAGCTCTGCAGCCACCGGCTCTGACCATGTCTCCCCCTCCTCCCTGGCACTGGGGCAAGCTGGAGTCAATGGCCCAGCACGCTCCAAACAGGGAGATCACTGGCTGCAACTGCCTACGCTCCACCCTGGTCCACCTCGGAGTACTCGACCAACTCAGAGGTGCAGTCTGCATGGTCATCTTGGGGATCCAGGTCCTGGCACCGGTTCTATTCTCGCCACCGATTGCGGCACCGCAGTGCCTCCACTCACCAACGTCTGCATCGTCATCAATGGGCCCAGCCAGTCCCGTTACCGGTGCTGCAGCAGTCCTGGCCTCCACAAACGCAAGGCCTGACTTAGTGGCTGTTTTGGACCCCGTGGGCCTACCACCAGAGCCAGGGTGCGGACCCCTCTAGACCAGAGTCAGTCTTTTCTGGGTCTTGGGCACCTCCTTCAGCAACCCCACTGGCTCAGTCCCCAACATCAGGGCAGTCCCTTCCTCCAGGCCAGACGTCACTGAGACCCTTGGAGAGTGAGGCCCCTGTTGCTCTCCCACCACAGTGCCCTCGTCTGTGGCCTCTCAGGCCCCCTTACAAGCCCGTGACCCTGTGGAGGCTGGCATGAAGGGGTCTTCATCCTTCTCTCTGGACGAGGCCCTGGGTGACTCTATCCCCTCCATGCCTTCCACAGACTCGAGGTCCCACCAGGACCTCATTTGTTACCTGACCCAGAGCTTGGGAGTCCAGGCCGAGGGGGTGTCTGAGGACTCTGACCCTATGGTCGATATCCTACAGCCCAACACCCTTACGTGAGTGGCACTTCCCATCAACGAGACTGTGGCCAAAATCACGAAGTCCCTCTGGCAAACCCTGGCCTCTATCCCACCAACAGACAAGAAGGCTGAGCGGTGGTACTTTGTTTCTTAGGAGGGGAATGAACACCTTTTCTCCCACCTGCCTCCGGGGTCTTTGGTTCACTGCCTGGACAACCAAAGGGAGAGGCAGGGCCAACCGGGTGCCACGCCTAAGAATAGGGATGCCAAGAAAATGGACCTTTGGGCAGGAAGGCCTGTGCATCCAGGGGTCTTGAACTCCGTATAGCGAACCAGCAGATTTTGTTGTCTCGCTATGCCTATAACACCTGGGCATCCATGGACAAGTTTACCAAACTGCTTCCCAGGGACTCTCAGCCCGAGTTTAGAGCCGTCATGGAAGCAGGCAGGATGGTCTCTCGGGCCGCCTTCCAGGCCACCCTCGATGCAGCCACCCAGTGTATGGCCACAGGGCTGGTCTCATGCCACAGCTCCTGGTTGCAGGGGTCTGGAGTATACCTCCTGAACTCCAGGACTTCCAGGACCTTCCCTTTGAGGGCCTGTACCTCTTCTCTGGGCAGACCGACCAATGTCTGCATGTCCTTAAGTAAAGGCCTAAAGTCCTTGGCTGTTCACATGCCTGCTACCCAACTGCACGCTCTGTCAGGCAGAAATGCCCCTAGGTCCTCCCAGCAGGGCATTTCTCCCATCTCCATAGTAGAAACGGCAATGGAAGGATTGGCAGACGCCATTCCCGGCTGGCCCCTGACCAGGGTTAGGGCCCGCCCAGCAAGTTTTCAGGGCTCCATTAAGGGTTTTCAGGGTATGCCCGAGGACAGATTACCAGCCTCATACCCCCCTCTCCGGGACTGCCTATTCCCTTTCTGCTGGGCCTGGGAATCCATTATCTTGGACCATTGGGTCCTAGAAACGGTGGGAAGGGGGTACACCATCCCCTTCCTTTCTGCCCCTCCCTCCTATCCCCCTTCCCTGTTCCTCTTCAGGGACCCCTCTCACAAGCTTCCCCTTCGGGAGGAGGTTCTTCAGCTCCCCATCTTGGGGGCCGCAGAGGCCGCAGAGGCAGTTCCCCTAGGGTTCTTGGGCTAGGGCTTCTACTCCCGGTACTTCCTGGTCTCCAAAGCCAAGGGTGGGTTTCATCCCATCCTGGACCTCAGGGACCCCAATGCCTTCATCATAAAAGCCAAATTCAGTATGTTGACTCTGGCATCCATTATTACCTCCTTAACTCCCAGAGACTGGTATGCTGCCCTCAATCTAAAAGTTGCTTACTTTCATATTTCCACTGTACTCCACCACTGGCGGTTCCTCTGCTTTACGGTAGGCAGGGACCATTATCAGTTTATGGTCCTCTGTTTTGGCCTTTCCAAAGCCCCCCCAGTTCTTCATGAAGTGCATGGCTGTCGTCACTGCCGCCCTGCGAAAACGGGGCATCCAGGTGTTCCCCTACCTGGACAACTGGCTTCTAGAAGGGCGCTCCGCGAACAAGGTGTGGGCTCACATCGCTTTAGTTCAAGACCTCTTTCGGGGAGTTGGGACTGCTCCTGAATGTGTCAAAATTGACCCTGGTACCCACCCAAGTGATAATCTGTGGGCACCAACCTGGACTCCACATCGGCCAGGGCTTCCCTTCCCACGTCCCATTTTCTGGTAATCAAGGCAGCCTTCCAGAACATGCGGGCATTCCTGATGACCGCAGCCAGGGCCTGCATGCGCCTCCTGGGGCTAATGGCCACATGCTCCTACGTCATCCAGTGCGCCAAGCTCTGCATGCGTTCGCTGCAGCTATGGCTTGCGCGGACTCACAACCCGTCCTTTCACCCATTGGACAGAGTGGTGACAGTTCCTTCCGATGTCCTGCGCTCCCTGGATTGGTGGACTCGGAGGAGGTGGTCTGTGCTGGAGTTCCATTATGCCGACACTCCGGCTTGTGACAGATGCGTCAGACACTGGTTGAGGGGCCCATCTCAGAGACATGCGGATGCAAGGTATGTGGTCCCGGGACAACCTCTCTCTGCATATCAATGTCAGGGATCTGCGGGCAGTCTGCCTCGCCTGTGCAGCCTTCCTCCCTCAGCTCAGGAACAAGTCAGTTCTCATTCTATCCAACAACACTTCGGCGGTCTTGTATATCAACAGGCAGGACGGGGCCAGCTGTCCTCACCTATCTCAAGAGGTCTTTCAGCTGTGGGAACTGTGTATCAGATGGATATTCACCTGGTTGCTTCCTATCTCCCGGGGTCCCAGAACACTTTGTCAGATCAGCTGAGCATGTCCTTCTCCAGCCACAAGTGGTCCCTCTGAGGGTATGTGGCCCTCTGGATTTTCCGTAGGTGGGGATTTCCCCTTCTGGACCTGTTTGCCACCGGTCAGAACAGGAAGTGTCTAAGCTTCTGTTCTCTCATGGGGCTGGGGCGGTGCTCTCTGGGAGAAGCGCTACTCATCCCCTGGCCCAGGGGACTCCTCTACGCGTTTCTGCCATTCACACTAGTCCACAGAGTTCTCCTGAGGGTTTGGGAATTCAGGGCATCCCTGATTCTCATCACTCCACCATGGCCCAGGCAGCATTAGTTCGTGACCCTCCTGAGTCTGTCCTGCAATAGACCGGTCACTCTCCCGCTGGTCCTGGACCTGATGACGCAGAACTTTGGCAGGCTTTGCCACCCGGACCTGCGGTCCTTGCACTTTATGGCTTGGAAGCTCCAGGGCTGACGGCAGTGGAGCTACAATGCTCAGCACGCGTGCAGGCGGTACTGCTGGGCAGTAGGAAGTCTTCCACTAGGGCTACATATCTGGCCAAGAGGAAACGCTTCCATGCCTGGACTATCCAGAGGGGAGTATTGCCCATGGATGCCCTGATCCCACCTTCTAGATCTTAGGCTACAGCGGTTATCCTCTTCCTCAGTTAAGGTTCATCTAGCGGCTATTTCCACCTTTCACCTGGGCGCCCGGGGTAAGACTCTTTGCGGACCTGATGATGAACAGATTTTTGAAGGGCCTGGACAGGCTTTATCCACACATTCAGCAGCCTGTCCCCCAGTGGGACCTCAATCTGATCCTGTCTAAACTTATGGGACCTCCCTTTGAACCCTGGCGATGTGCCGCTCCTGCATCTGTCCTATATATGGTGTCCCTTCCGGTGGCCATTACATTGGCTAGGCATGTGTCCGAACTGAGGGCTCTTACTTTGGATCCCCCATACACCGTTTTCTTCAAGGATAAAATCAGATTGTGCCCCCACCCTGCCTTCCTTCCGAAGGTGGTGTCTAACCTCCATGTGTCGCAGGACATTTTCCTGCTAGTCTTTTACCCCACGCACCGGGTAAGGAACAGGCATTCCAGACTTTGGATGTCAGGAGGGCTTTAGCCTTTTATTTAGAGAGGACAAAGTCCTTCTATAGGTCGCCTTGGCTCTTTGTAGCCATTGTGGAGCGGCTGAAGGGTCAGCCAGTCTCTGTGCAAAGGATCTCCTCCTGGATCACTGCCTGTGTTAGGGAGTGGGCTGGCCAGGGTTCCAGCCCTTCCCCTCTTGGCCCACTCTACTAGGGCTCAGGTCTCCTCTGCAGCTTTTGTGGCTCATGTCCCGATCCTGGACATGTGTAGGGCTGCCACATGGTCCTCTGTCCACACCTTTGCCAATCGCTACGCACTGACCCATCAGGCTAAGGAGGATGCAGCACTGGGTAGGGCTGCCCTCCGTTCAGTGGAAGGGTAAAACTCTGACCCCGCCTTCTAAGGTTTCTGCTTTGGAGTCACCTACATGGAATGGACACGAGCAATCATTCGAAGAAGAAAGAACGGTTACTTACCTCGTAACTGTTGTTCTTTGAAATATGTTGCTCATGTCCATTCCAAATCCCGCCCACCTGCCCTTCATCAGAATGGTCCGGTAAGAAGGAATTGAGGAGGTGGAGGGCAAGCAGGGGTATATATTGGCCAGTATAGCAGCATCTCTCCAGGAGGCTGGCCCAGCAGGTACTGCTAAGGGAAAAATTTCTGATGATGTGTGCACGCTGCGTGCACACACCTAGGTGAAATGGACATGAGCAACACATCTTAAAGAAAAACAGTTACAAGATAAGTAATCGTTCTTTTTGTTTGTGTGCAACTTAGGTCAGGTTAAAAGATTCTCTGGTCAGCTCTCTTCAGTTCTGTAAAGCGAAAGATGCAGAACTAGCTTGGATAGATGGTGTCCTGGACATGCGGGTTTCAAAAGTGGACACAGGAGTCATTCTGGAAGAAGGAGAGCTGAGGGAAGATGGAGAAGACTTGGAAATGCAAGTGGATATGCCTTCTTCTGACTCTAGTGCTGTTGCACAGCAAAAGGCCATGAAAAGTCTATTTGATGATGATGATAAGGAAGTATGTGAAGAGAGCGAGATCATTCCTACTCTAGAACCACTGCCACCACATGAGGTAGAAAAGCTTTTGTCCTATCTTGGCTATGTGCTCTCATATTTGTGGGGATTTCAGTTTTATATTTGTGGGGATTATTTGCTGGTATAGTTTTTTCAACATTTTGTGCCTGACTTTTTAGTGGGACTTATTCAGGTAAAAGTCTCATTAAAGTGAGGAACTTTGCTTGAGTAAGGTTTCCAATGTTAGACTGTGTTGTAAATTGGCATCTTAATGTGATTTTTACAGTTGTTTACACAGTTACTGCTTTCTTTGTTCCGAATGTGAGCTCTTCAAGGCAGAGAATGTCTCTTTATTATATATAACTAGATTTGCCCAACATTGCTCGGGTCCTTAACTCAATTAATTTTTGTTTTTCTTCATTTAAATAATGGGGCCGGGGACCTGGGGATGAGGTGTTCAGTATGCAGGCTTCCCCTGGGAGATCAGACTATCCCAGCCCTCTCTCACTGCAGCAGCTTGCGGCCAGGTGAGAGCACCTCTCCATGGCCGCTGCAGCTGCAGAGGACACAGCTGTGGGAGGGGTATATGTTCCTCAGCTGGGGCAGGTCCAGGTTTGTCTTCCCCCTTCACTCCCACCCAGATTGAGGAATGGAGCAAACTGCACATTCCTCTCTCTCCCTGATGAAGGGGAACAGCCAGCAATGTTTTCATATGAATTGGGAGGGCACCCTGCCTAAAGTGTGCCTAGGGAAGTGAGAGACTCAGGGCTGAGGCAGTCCCAGATGGGGGAATGTGGGGAGGAGAGGGAGATGGGGTGGGTACCCGCAGCCCGCCCACCCTTTTCACGTGCTTGGTGATTCTGTCTCATTTCTGTATGGTTTTATACATCCTCATATGCATGGCAGGAGAGCTTCAGCCCCGTCCCCCCTTGCAAACCCTTAACTTGCTTTAAGTTATAGGAGGAAGCTGCATGCCAAATTTGGTGGTCTTTGCTCTTACCATTTAGGAGCAGTTCTTGAACAAACAGACAGACAGACTTGCTCGTTCACAAACTCTCTCAAATATATAGTAGACATACAGTGCCTAGCACAAAATGACCCTCATCTCAGATGGGGCTTCTAGATACTGATGCAATGCAAATTTTTATTTGTTATGCAGCCTGTGTGCTTACCATACATGGCTTTGGAAATCATTTGGTATTTGGACTGTCAAACAATTTTAAAAATTATGATTAATTTTGATATTAAATAATTAATTGTGATTAATCATAGTTTTAATCACACTCTTAAACAATAACATTTATTTAAACAGTTTTGTATGTTTTCTATATTTTCAAATATAGGCTGTGGGCTGGGGCTTCAGCCCCCTCACTGCTGATGCCAACTCCCTGGCCTCCTAGAGGTATGCGGTTAACATGTTAAAAAAATAGTGCATTCATTTTGTTTTCAGTTAATTGCAGGTATTAGCTGCGATTAAGAAAGCCCTAGTTGGCATCACTCCTTAGATTTACTCTTACATTTCATCTGACACCTGTGGTAAATGCTTTTCCTTATGATATGTAGGGTAAAGATACATACATACACAAATATCATTTAAAAAAGTACCTAACTGTCCAGCAGCGGATCAGATAGAACAAAGAGTGCTATAAGAATTGCACTTAGTCCTCAAATACTTTTATGTAGTTGGATAGATATCATTAATTCCTTTTAAGAAATAGAGAGAACTGAGACATACAGATATTAACTCTTAGCCCAGGTGGAGATAGGTAGCCACCTTTGTACTCTCCCAAACTAGTATTGTTGGGGGCCTCTGTAGCCCTTGGAGCATAACTTAGGGAATCACTTAGAGCTGTCCAAGGAATGGCAGCCTCCCTGAGCTGTGCTGTGAACCACAGTATTGATTAACAGGTCACTGCTCCCAGGACACCACTTGCTCCAAGGCTTGTGAGCAGGTCCTACCAGGGCAGCCTTATGGCTGTCTTACACAATGCCTATGCAGAGGGAAACCTTCCCTTGGCTAGATTCAGGGTTGACAGGGCCCTTTCATCTGACATAAAAGGTCTAGAGCATGGATGGCAATCTCCTCCTACGTATTTTCCCAGATTACTGAACTTGGAATGGAAACTGGAATTTCCCTTGCCCTGCCACACATATTCATGCTCCTAGCACAGATCAGGAGTTGCTAGAGGGAAGACTTCTTGAAATCATTTCAGCTAACAAAGGGGAAATAGAATAAAAAATATTTTTCCAATCAGATACTAAGTTACTTTATTATGAAGGCTTCATAAAAATGTCTGTCTTAACTCTTTAGAAGCTTCATTATACTTTATTCATTGAAAGGTTATTGGACATCAGTCTGTTTTCATGAATGAGCCAAGACTGTCTGATTTTAAACAAGTTCTTCTGCGAGAAGGAATTCAAGCTGAATTTGTAGGAGGGGTACTTGTGTGCAACAACCTAGTGGCAGTTCGTAGGGTAAGTATGTTTAAAAAATTCTCTGGAATATATGCAGCACATTATGTGATAACAGTATGCAAAGTATCTCCCTCACCATCTCACTGTAAAGATAATAGATTCAAATATGTTTTTGTTTCAGACTGAAACAGGGCGCATTGGATTGGAAGGATGTCTTTGCCAGGACTTCTATAGAATAAGAGATCTTTTATATGAGCAATATGCCATTGTCTAAAGGAGGTGCTGTGAAGATGATGTCTTTACTTGAACTTTAAAGATAATGGGGATTTCTACTTTATTTTTGTGGGTATCTTTTTGTAGTTTTCTAATTTCTGCAGAATTGTTCTGATTCTTCAAAAAAGTTAAACATGAAAACCCAGTAAACCTAAATAATTAAATAATTGCTATCATAGTTCTTTGTAAGACATCTCTTGGTACATTCCACATTGTTGGCTTTCAGACTGCTAAAAATATTGTAGCAAATACCATTGGTATGCTGTAATTGAGACAGGCAGTTTCGTTCATGAACTTTCTTTCAAAAAGGATTTAACTTGTCATAAACATGCTCTTTGATATGGCATGGCATACCAAGTCTCTACCTAAGAATGCAAATATATAAAAACAAGCAGTTTTCCTATTTTAAAAATGTAAGTAAAGAGAAGCACTCTTGTTGGGTTGTCTTTGTTTTTGGGGGGAGGGATGGGAGAGATTCATTTGCTGAACAGTAGACTCTTCAGTGAAAATTTTCTAGGCCATTGAAAATTGGCCAACTGCTTCATTGACTTTCTTCCAGTGGGTAATATGCACCTTTGTTAATACTGGGACTACTTCATGCAGTACTGATTGATACAGTACATCATAAGATATTGTGAAATAAAATCTCAGTCTCCTGGGTCAAAAAGCCATCTTTAAAATGTTACAAGGTACTTTATTACAGAATGATTGGAAAAACAAAAGTTGTTTGACAGATCTTCTAGCCACATATTTTTATATTTTCTAGCTACTGTATATGTATTTGTGTATGCCAGTTATAACTATCTTTTGTGAATTTTGATTTTAATACTTTGAAGAAAAAAACTGCATTCTATTAGTTATACTAAGCAGTGCACAGTGAGCTGAGTTCAGGAAAATATTTTATCCTTAGGTCTGAATTCTTCACTTTGTAGATTTATCTTGTTGGTACCAGGTTTTATACTATTTGTTTTTCCTGTTGCTGGCAGTGGGATTACAGCCACTGGTATCAAAATTTGTTAGATTTTTTTTTTTAGTTGGCTATAAACAGTCTTGGGTCATTTAACTTGTTACACTTCTGAATTGAAAACAGTGATGGAACACGTGCAGAGCACTGGTCTATGGATGAGAAATTAGTTTTTTTTATTCTTGGCCTTTGTTTTTAATCAGTGTTTGAACCTACTCTTTGTTTATTACAACAACTGTGGCATAAATTTGAGTTTTGCTTTCATTTGTATATTTTTAAAAAACAAACAAAATTGAAATATGGGGAAAATGAACTCTGAGGGCTGCGGCTGAAGTAAAAATTAGATTGCTGTTCATTCTTGACTATTAGCCTTTATATGGCTAATTTTCAAGTTGCCCATTTATACTGTTTAAAAGCTGGAATAGGAACTTAAAAGAACTGGTATAAGCATTCAGAAACTTATCATATTACAGATTGAACCTCTCTATTCTGGCATTCTCTAGTCCAGCAACATCTTGTTCCGGCATGATTTTAGTTAGCTGGATGTCCACTTATCATGGGTGTGGCCAAGTTTCCCGCAGTCCCATAAAGTTTGTGCTGGCTCTCTGTGTTTCATGCTATTATTTAGCCTTAATTTATTTCTAAATGTCTTCTAAGATCCCAGGAAATGTTGGTAATGATGCTAGACAATACTGACTTCCTGTGGTCCTGCAGATTATTTAGTTTGGCACCAATCAGGGCCAGACTAGAGGTATTCAACCTGTAGATGTAAACATTTCCTTTAAAATATGATTGAGCAGAAATACATGTATTTTGATAGACACAATTCTGGACTAGAGAGAATCACAGAAAAATGATAAGGTTTTTACGTGTTTGGTTTGTTTGTTTTTAAGTTTAGCCAACGCTTTAGAAAACATTATTTACATGTTTGCCATGCTGGTAACCAGGGCTTTATGTTAATACTTTTCCTCTTTACTACTACTGCTATGCCAATGCATGTAAATCTAAATCACATTGGATGGTTGTCAGCAAACATCACCCTTAACCATTGTCCATTTGTAATATGACCTAAACTTTCACATAGGTAAACTAATTCTGAAGCATTTATCCTGGACGAGAGATTACATCAATGTACTGCTAGAATTTATTGTGCAAGTTACTTTTTAATACCTTTTTTGGTTCATAAAAATTTCTTAAAGCAAAACAACATCAATGTAATAACAATTTATTAAGTTGACAATATAAATTTGGAATTGACTGTGAATTTTAAAATTAGCCTTTACTCTATTATATCCTTTGAAAGAGTTAGAATTATAGAATCATAGAATACTAGAATTTGAATGAGCCTCCAAAGGTCATCGAGTCCAGTCCCCTTGTGCTCATGGCAAGACCAAGCACCATCTAGACCCGTGGTGTCCAGCATGCTAACAACTAACCACATGTGGCTATTTGGCCTGTTGACTGTGCGTACTTGGCTTGAACAATGTGGCTGTTTGGCTGGTTGAGTGTGGCTAGTTCGCTATAGCAGTGGCCACTATAATGACTGCTGCTTCAGAACTGTTTGGACACCACGGCTCTAGACCATCCCTGATAGGTGTTTGTCTAACTTGCGCTTAAAAATCTCCAAAGATGGAGATTCCACAGTATCCATAGGTAATTTATTCCAGTTTTTAATCATACTGACAGGAAATTTTTTCTAATGTCCGACCTAAGCCTCCCTTGCTGCAATTTAAGCCCATTGTTTTTTGTCATATCATCAGAGGTTAAGGAGAGTAATTTTTCTCCCTCCTCATTGTAACACTTTTTAGGTACTTGAAAGCTGTTATCATGTCCCCTCTCAGTCTCCTCTTTTCCAGATTAAACAAACCCAATTCTTTCAATCTTCAATCCTCATAGGTCATGTTTTCTAGACCTTTAATCATTTTTGTTGATCTTCTCTGAACCGTCTCCAATTTCTCCACATCTTTCCTTGTAAGTGGCACCCAAAACTGGACACAGTAATCCAGTTGAAACCTAATCAGCATAGAGTGGAGCAGAAGAATTACTTCTCATGTCTTGATTACCACACTCCTATTAATAAATTCCCAGAAGGATGTTTGGTTTTGGTTTTGCTTTTTGGTTTTTTGCAACAGTGTTATACAGTTGAGTAGTTTGTGGCCCATTATGATGCCTAGATCATTTTTCACAGTACACCTTCCAATTCAGTCATTTCCCATTTTGTATGTGTGCAACTGATTATTCCTTCCTAAGTGGCATACTTTGCATTTGTCCTTATTGAACGTCATCCCATTTGCTTCAGACCATTTCTCCAGTTTGTCCAGATCATTTTGAATTATGACCCAATCCTCAAAAGCACTTGCAACCCCTCCCAGCTGGGTATCTGCAAACTTTATAAGCTATCATCTAAATAGTTGACGAAGATATTGAATTGAACCAGACCAAGAACTGATCCCTGTGGAACCCCACTTCCAGCATGACTGCGAACCATTGATAACTACTCTCTGGGAATGGTTATCCAACCAGTTATTCAATCACCTTATAGTAGCCGCATGTAGATTGTATTTCTCTAGTTTATTAATAAGAAACTCATGCGAGAGACTATCAAATGCTTCACTAAAATCTAGATATACCTCTTCCCCCTTTTCCATGAAGCTTGTTATCCTATCAAAGAAAATTTCCCGTTTAGTTTGACATGATTTGTTCCTTACAAATGGACATGAGGATTTGTTCCTTATCTTCCAGATGTTTGCAAATAGATTCCTTAATTATCTATCTATATTATTTTAAAAGGTTTTTCCTGCGGGACGACATAGTGACACCATCATGTCACTCTGCGTCCCACAGCACCTCCCCCTTCAGCCACCCTGCCTCTTCCCTTCCTCCCCACTGTTAATGCAGCAGGGATTGGCAACCCATGGCTCTCAAGCAGCGGCAGCACTGAAGACAAGCTGCTGCTGGTGGACTTCTGAGGGGGGGCCTGCAGAGAGGCCTGCTGTAAGGGGGAGCTAAAAAAGTTCTGGCAGGGGGAGGGGCAGCAAGGCCCATGATGTGGGTGCCACTGAAGAGGCCCGCTGGACTGGGGGATACTCTGGCCCCTGAACTGGGCTGGGAGATACCCAACACCTGAGCTGGGGCCGGGGCTGGATGTGCCTCTGGAAGCCGCCACATGGCAAGCTGCTGGGAGTTTAAATTTCTGCCTGCGGTGCAGCGGGGGGGGGGCCAGCAGCGAGGCCCATGGAGGGAGTCAGGGTGCCCTGCTGCAGATGCCCGATGCAGAGTGAAGGGCTAGACTGGGGGTCACCCCACCCCTGAGCCAGGGCTGGGAGGCACCACGGCCCCGAGCCAGGGCGCCCATGTGGCAGCTGCTAGAGGGACATCCAGTCCTTCCTCAAGCTGGGGTGCCTCCCACAGGGTGACCCCCAGTCTGGCCCTGCCCTTCCCCCCCCACAGGCCTCACCGCCTGTCCCCCCCTGCATTGCCAGCCCGTGGCCCAGAGCTGGATGTCCCTCCAGCAGCCGCCACATGGGTGGGAAGCTGCCAGAGTTTAAATTGAGCCGCATGTCTCCTCCGCTGTCTGGGATGGGCTCAGGTGGGGGAAGAGGGAGGCATGCCGGAGCTGCAGAGCCTCGTTGGGGCTGGGGAGGGAGGTGCGCAAGCCACCCGTGGTGTCCCCTGTAGTCCAGAGGGAGGGCAGCGCACGGAAGCTGCGTTCTCCCCCTCATGGCTAGAGGGAGAAGGCCAGGCACCGCATTCCATGTTCCCTTTCCCCTCCCTGCCAGAGGGAAAGAGCTGGGCCGGCTGTGACCTTGGCTTGGCCCAACCCCCCCAGCGGCTGCCTCCATCCGGTCCAACCTCCTGGTGGCTGTAGGGAGGGAGCTGGACCAGCCTAGGTCCGCCCCCCCCTCCCCACCAGCAGCCAGAGAGGGGAGAGCCAGGGCTGCAGGCCCGGTGGATGAGGGGAGAGCCAGGGTTGCCTATTCCCAGAGTGGTGGGGGGTTGGCGAGTGTAGCGAGCAGGTGGCACTGTCCCCTTGTTTTCTCTATTATTTTTCCTGGCAAAGAAGTTAAGTTGATTGGTCTGTAGTTTTCTGGGTTCTCCTTATTTTCCTTTTATAAATGGGTACTGTATTTGCCCTTTTCCAGTCTTCTGGAATCTCCCTGTCTTCCATGACTCAGTGGACTAACAGGAGATAACCAGTATATGTACCCAATCTTGATGTTTAGTAAGGCTTTTGATATAGTCTCACAAAATTCCCATAAGAAAACTAGAAAAATGTGGTCTAGATTAAATTACTATAAGGTGAGCGCGTAATTAGAGAGAGACTGAACTCCAAGGCTAGTTTGCTGTCAAACGGGAGACTTATTTAGTGGTATTCCACAATAGTGTGCCCTGGATCCATTATTAGTCAATATTTTCATTAGTGACTTGGATAATAGAATGGAGAATATGCTTATTACAATTTGCGGATGACACCAGGCTGGAGATGAAATCATACTCTATTTTGAAATGTAGTTCTAGCTTTAAAGGAGTGTAACTGTGCCTTTTTTTTTAACCGCAATGCATTCCTAACCAAATTAGCTCACTTCACAAATAAAAAAAATATTTTTAATGCCAGCACTACCACTTCTATGTAAGCTCTGAGTATCAAGCTGTATCCTTTTCTGGATCATGCATGTTCTCAGACAAACCTGCGCTCTATTACTTTTAATATTAAGCCTGCTGTCATCATTGGAAATAACTGAGAGCAGAATTAGGCTCTGCTTGTGATCATCTGCAGTCTAAGGATTTTTTGGAAGTACATCATTGGCTCTACATCTGAGACTAGAACAGAAGGTCTGGAGTCACAGCCCTGCTAGCAGCTCTGATATCTGCAGTATATGGGGGCTGCATATCAGTTTCCTCATTCTCCTCACTCACCACCATTTCATGGAATTTGGAGGTAATACCACAAAGGAATTTAAAGTAAGTGGATTTATTTTTATGGGGAAGAAATGTGGAACCATGCCTTTGAAATACAGGTTGGACCTCCAAAAAACGGGACTTCCTCGTCCAGCAACATTGGACCATGGATGTTCCCGGATCATGGAGTCCTGGCTGGTAGTCCCTGTGGCAAGAGGCCTGGCTGTCCCGGTAATACAGCTGGGTCCATGGCAGCCCCAGTAGCGGGACCGGGGTCATGGCAGCTGTGGAAGCCCCATTAGCGGGGTCAGAGATGCAGCAGCCCCAGTAACAGAGGCAGGGCCAGGGACACGGCAGTTTGGGCTGTGGGGCCACAACAGCATGGTAGCCTGACGGGGGCTGGCAGCTAGAGCTGGCAGTGCAGAGGGGAAGTGGGCTTGGGGGCTGGTAGCAGGCGACCTCCCCTGGTCTGGCAAATTCCCTCTTTTGGGACTGGTAAATTCTCTCTTGAGCGGTGTTGGACTAGAGAGGTCCAACCTATATAAATGTATTGAAAAATTTTATAATCCTCAGTCCCCATCATCTAAATTGAGGTTTACCTTGAAGCTAAATTACTTTCATGTGGGTGAAAGGCTCATTTTTATTAATTTTACTTCAACTCTAGTACACATCATCAAAGTTGAATCTGCATCCCTCCCCAGGAATAACAAGAACTGTGTAAGGCAAAAAATCCAGGGCAGCCTTTGAAAATAAGTACAAAAGTTTTAACAAATGAAAGTAGAATATGCCCAGTATTAAACTGGAATGACGAGGGATATAAGCGCCTAGTTGACTACCCGATAAGCAAATGCTTATCACAGGTGGGCAATAATTTTTAATGGGGGGGCCACTCCAAGATTTTGGCAAGTGTTCAAGGACCACATTTCCACCGAGCGCACTTGGGGCCTGGGACAGAGGGAGCTTGGGACAGGAGACTGGGATGCAAGAGGGGGTGTGGAGTCAGAGGGAGTTTGAGTGAAGGAGGGGGTTGTGATCTGGGGTAGAGGCTTGGGGTGCAGAGTCCAGGAGGGAGTATGGGTGCAGGAAAGGATTCTGGCCTGGCGAAGGGTGTACGAGGGGGTGCAGGATCTGGGAGGGGGTTGTGACCTGGGGGAAAGAGGTACAGAGAGGGTGGTGGCTTGGGGCAGATAGTTAGGGGACAAGAGAGAGTAGTGGTGCCAGAGGCAGGCTGTGGCTGGGAAGCTCTTACCTAGGCAGCTTCCGGTCAGCAGCCCTGCAGGAACCTGAAGGCCGTAGTCGCAAGCTGCTCTACGAGGCTCTGTTCCCAGCCGGGGGGGAGAGGGGAGAAAGGGGAGAAGAGAGGTGGCTTCATTGACTGTTCTTGTTACCAGCATAATATCTCAGCTGTTATTGGTTGGAAACTGGCCAGTGGGAGCTGACAGATTTTGCTGCGGGGTGGGGCAGAACACAAAGCCTCCATCCTTGCTTCCAGAACAGAGCAGCCGCATTTAAAGCAGCTGCCACTGCGCTGTGCTTCAGGGTCCCAGCCGGGGGCCAGATCCGGTGGCTTGGCAGGCCAGATCTGGTCCTCTGGCAGCCTCTTACCCAACCCTGCTGTTGCGTGAGCCATCGTGGCTAAATTATGGAAGAAATCATTGCTTTTCTACCTACATTCCCCTACTTTTATAAGTTACTTTTCACTTCCCTGCCTTTAAAATTAATTTGAGTAGCATTGCCTTGTTATGACATTGTACTGCAAAGATGGTTGCATTTCGTTGATGGCTTTAGGTTATCTATGTCTTTGTGTGGAACACCTTAATATTAGTAAACAGTGGGGAGAATATGTAGAGAAGAAGTATATGCAATACATAAGCATATATTTGGATATTGCTGGGGAATTTTTCCATTAAGGGAGCCAGGGTTTAGTTGCTAGTCTATAGTTATCTGAGTTAACACAAATTTAGTTGGTGCTCCCCAGAAATCCAAGGCTAACAGAACTAGATGTGTGTATTTTGTTAAGTAACATATTTAGTTTTGACATTTAGTGAGGAAGAGGTGACACAAATTTCTAGATCTATCTCCAAAGCAAAGTGTCTAGATGTTCTTAATGTTCATCAAGATGTTCTTGATATTCTAGTTTTGGAAAGAATTTAGAAATTAGTCAACAGACAATGAGAATTTGTTTCCTCTAAATAATTTACTCACATTTTTAAATAGATTATTTTATGTTACAAACACTCATGACATAGAAAACCTTAAGGAAAATATTCGTATCCTGGTGGATGGTTCCTGGCATCTTCTTTGCTCCACTTGTTATTTTCCCAGAAGCACGCTTAACTGCTATATTTATTCATTAGGAATTTTATATTTCTATTATAAATATGTATATAATGTATGTTTAGATTTGCTACCTAGCAAAAATGAAGAAGAGGATAATCTTAATAATGCATTTTTCAAAATCCATGAATGGAGTTTTGGGGGACTAGATTTTAATTATACTATGCACAGTCAAACTCTAAACTCATGGACAATGATAATTTGCCACTGTAAGGTCAAGTAAAATAAACTATATTTGTTTTTCTAAGTGGGATGTCTTCTGAAATTTTCCTTGAAAAGAGGTATCCATAGAAGCCTAAAATGTTATGGGAGACAAGCATACTATGAGAGGTTTAAGCAGTAATCACCTGTTGTTGCATAATCCTCTTAAGTGGTGATGTAGTAGGGAGCTGTAGCTCAACAGCTGAATGATAATGAGCTAAGTAATTGCTAAAATTGCCTACCAAAGGCTAGTTTGTATTGCAAGTCTGGTAAATGGGAATTACAGTAAAGAAAGGGCTCTTGATTTTAATGACATAAATTGTACATAATTAAGCACTATTTATCCTCATGTGGAGGATAGGTCCCTTAATGGCTTTTGGCCAAAACGGTCAGGGATGCTGCCCCCATACTCCTGGTCTTTCTAATCCTACAACTGCCAGACACTAGGACTGGGTGACAGGAAGGATCTCTTGAAATTGCCCTGTTCTGTTAAACTAATATATAAAGGAGAATGTTTGTATGTTTGTGCTCTAATAACTTGTACACTATAAGAGCTACCGCAACCAAACTTTGCATGAGATAACCTTTCATCCAGGAGAAGGTTTTAAGGTACTTTTGGACCCGATTGGGTCTGATCTCAACCTGTAAAAATAAAAAATAACCCATCGCGCTGCAGGGGGAGCCCCGCCCACCCTAGGTCACGTGCCCGCCTCCTGCGGCCCCCAGCGCCATCTGGGACTCGCCCCACCCCCACGCGCACAATGGCTCGGGCATCCGCCCTACCCCCTGCGGCTACGGTTACCAGGTAGTCTTAAAAAAAAAAAAATTGACACACTTGATTGGGGAAGGGGAGGAACTGGCCAGGAGAGGAGCGGGGCTGGCCGGGGGAGATTGGGGGAGGGTCGGCCGATGGGAAGCAGAGCTGGTGGGGGGAGGTCGGGGCAGCAGGGCTGACGGGGAGATCGGGGGAGGTGCGGCCGGCAGGAAGCAGAGCTGGTGAGGCGAGATCGGGGTGAGGGGGCGCCTGACAGGAGCGGGGCTGGCGGGGGGAGATCGGGAGGAGGAGAACTGGCCAGCAGGAAGCAGGGCTGGCGGGGGGCAGGGAAGCGAATCGGCCGGTGGGGAGCGGGACCGAGCAATGCCAGGTAACTCCAGCTAGTTCTCTCTAAAGCATCTAGCACTGGCCACTATCAGAGACAGGATAGTGGGCTGGTATAGCTATTCTTACATTCTCCATGCAGATTTTCCAGGTTGAGGCAAACCTCTGTAATGCCTGATCTTGAAATGGATAGCTCTAAAAGAAATTTAGAATTTGTTTTCTTGAATTGACAGCAAAACAATTGCGACTGTATTGGACTAGGCAACCCATCCCTTTTTATGTTTTGGGCAGAAATTTTGACATCAGCTTTCTGTCCTTTTAGCCATATATGAGAAGATAGAAAAAGAGGAAAAGTTATTTATGTAATACATAGAATTTGGCCACAGAAGGTAAATATATAAATAAAAATATATTGTCGACTTGACTAGTCACTTAACCAATATTTAACATCCTTAGCAGGGAAGCACAAGCTACCAAGTTGTAGTCTGTCAGTCTCTGTTCAAAGAACTAAAGCTCTAGCTTTCTCCTCCCAGCCCATTAAGACATGACGGTTGAGCTATGTGTGATATGAGTGATGACCGTATTAAACTAGGCTCTATGTCTGTTTGTACAAGTGTTGATGCTCTTAGAGTATGGTTTTTCAAACATTCTCTCAACTTCTAGAGATGGAAATTTATTATGGCTATCTTCCCTCCCATTTGCAATTCTATAATATGCCTGTGGAAACTACACCAGTTAATTGCATGGAAAAATAACATTAGGAAAGTGAATATTCAGCTGTCTTTAATGTATTTATTTAGCAGCTGCAAACAAGGAGAAGAGCCAGTACCATGTGACAATCCAGCTCCCTGCAGACAATCAGCAAGAGCTCCACAAACCATAGTCTGGATATCTCTGCTTTTAAAAATTTAGACACATTTTCCTATTCTGCTGCCCTGGAAGCAATTGCACAGCTAGTTGAGTGGCTGCCAGTCATCTTTCCAGCTGTGGCACTGGAATCTTGTCAGGTTGCTCTGTGCTAGTGCACTACCCATGGAAATGTGCTGTTGCATTCAGTAGTGTACAGAGACATGAGAAAAACCAGCTTTGCTTCCCCCATGAATTTCATTGGGTCAAATAAGTTAACGTTTCATTTAAATAATAATAACAACAAAAAAACCCCACTGCAATCTGTTTTCCTAACACATCAGATAATCAGACAGTATAAGACAGTTTAGAGTCCTTTAGCCCCTCCCCTACTCTCATCAATACACATAGGGCCAAATCCTGGTTTCCCTGGACTCTGGCAAAATTCCTGCACTTGAGTGGGAGCAGATTTTGACCTAGCCTTTATAGCTTGTCAGTTCTTATATAATTTTATTATGCTTCAATTTTTTCATAATCCCCATGATTTTACTAATGCACAATATTGCAAATGCACTGCAAAACTAGCCAATGGACTCGAAATCATTTGGATATCCTCTAAACCTCATAAGCTGATTAAAAGTGTTAAGGTTGTTGTTTTTATGTAACTAGATCTCAATTTAATTTTTATTACAGCCAAAAGAACACTCTGCTATTGCTAATGCTGGTCCTTATACTGTTCCTTTTAGAGTTGATGGCAAAATGACTGACTCCATTCTGATTGGCCCATATCTGAATTCAGAGACTGATAACTTGGATAGTTGAACCATCTTTCTTGTAAGCTAAGTAATGGCTTTATAAAGGTTTCTGCTTCTAACTGGAAAGCTGCATAAGGAGCTCTTTAATTATCTGAATAACAAAAAGAAATTTTACAAAAGTGGAAAAAATGGATAAATTGCTAAAATGGCTTTAAAAAGAATAGCACAAGCTATAGGGACAAAATTAGAAAGGCTAAGGCACAAAATGAGTTATACCTACGTAGGGACATAAGAACAGCCATACTGGGTCAGACAAAAGGTCCATCTAGCCCAGTATCCTGTCTGACGACAATGGTCAATATCAGATGCCCCAGAGGGAGGGAACACAACAGGTAATCATCACGTGATCCCTCTCCTGTCATCCATTTCCAGACAAACAGAGGCTAGGGACACCATTCTGACCATCAATAGCTATGGAGGGACCTAACCTCCATGAATCTATCTAACGCTTTTTTGAACCCTGTTAAAGTCTTAGTCTTCACCACATCCTTTGGCAAGGAGTTCCACAGGTTAACGGTATGCTGAATGAAGAAAAACTCCTTTTGTTTGTTTTAAATCTGCTGCCTATTAATTTCATTTGGTGACCCCTAGTTCTTATATTGTGGGAATAAGTAAATAAATTTTCCTTATTCACCTTTTCCATACCAGTCATGATTTTATAGACCTCTTTCATATTCCCCCTTAGTCTCCTCTTTTCTAAGTTGAAAAGTCCAAGTCTTTTTAATCTCTCTTCATATGGGACCTGAATAGGATTGGTCCCAGGACAGACTTTTGGGGGATCCCACTCGTTACCTCTCTCCACTCAGAAAACTTACCATTTATTCCTACCCTTTCTTTCCTGTCTTATAACCAGTTATTAATCCATGAAAGGACCTTCCCTCTTACCCCGTGACAACTTAGTTTACTTAAGAGCCTTTGGTAAGGGACCTTGTCAAAGGCTTTCTGGAAATCTAAGTATACTATATCCACTGGATCCCCCTTGTCCACATGTGTGTTGACCCCCCTCAAAGAACTCTAGTAGATTAGTAAGGCATGATTTCCCTTGATATCATGTTGACTTTCCCTCAACAAATTATGTTCATCCATGTGTCTGATAATTTTATTGTTTACTATAGTTTCAACTAATTTGCCTGATACTGACATTAGACTTACAGGTCTCTAATAGCCAGGATCACCTCTAGAGGCCATTTTAAATATTGGTGTCATGTTAGCTATCTTCCAGTCATCGGGTACAGAAGCTGATTTAAAGGATAGGTTACAAACCACAGTTAATAGTTCCACAATTTCACATTTGAGTTCAGAACTCCTGGATGAATGCCATCTGGTCCCGGTGACTTGTTACTGTTAAGTTTATCAATTTGTTCCAAAACCTCCTCTAATGACACTTCAATCTGGGACAATTCCTCAAATTTGTCACCTAAGAAGAGTGGCTCAGGTTTGGGGATTTCCCCCAATATCCTCAGCCATGAAGACTGTGAAGCAAAGAATTCATTTAGCTTCTCTGCAATGACTTTATTATCTTTGAGTGCTCCTTTAGCATCTCGATCCTCCAAGGGCCCCACTGGTTGTTTAGCAGGCTCCCTGCTTCTGATGTACAGGCTCCCTGCTTCTTGCTGTTACTTTTTGAGTTTTTGGCTAGCAGTTCTTCAAACTCCTTTTTGGCTTTTTTTCTATTTTTTACAGTTAATTTGACGTTTATGCTTCTTTCTATTTTCCTCACTAGGATTTGACTTCCACTTTTTAAAAGATGTCTTTTTTTGTCTCTCTTGGTTTCTTTTACTTGGTTGTTAAGCCATGGTGGCACTTTCTTGGTTCTCTTAGGCCACGTCTACACTGCCTCTTTTTTGTGGAAGAGGTAATGCAAATGAAGCGCTCATTAGCAACTTCTCACACTTCATTTGCATATTCTCTTTTGATCCTTTTTGCGCAAAAACAAGCCGTGTAGCCGTTTTACACAAAAAACCCTTTTGCACAAGCTCCTTATGCCTCAAAAAAGGAGGTATACAGATCTTGCACAGAAGGGTTTTTTTGCGCAAAACGGATCCGGTTTTTTCGCAGAAACCTTGCGCAAAAAACCTCGGGCAGAGAATATGCAAATGAAGTGCAAGAAGTTGCTAATGAGTGCTTCATTTGCATTGCCTCTTCCGCAAAAAAGGGACAGTGTAGACGTAGCCTCACTGTGTTTTTTTAATTTGGGTTATACATTTAAGTTGGGCCTCAATTATGGTGTCTTTGAAAAGTTTCCATTCAGCTTGCAGAGATTTTACTTTTGTCACTGTTCCTTTTAATTTCTGTTTAACTCATCTCATTTTTGTGTAGTTCTCTTTTCTAAAATTAAATGCCACGGTGTTGGGCTGCTGAGGTGTTTATCCAACCACAGGGATGTTACATTATATTATATTAAGGTCACTATTTCCAAGCGGTCCAGTTATATTTACCTCTTAGACCAGATCCTGCACTCCACTTAGGACTAAATCAAGAATTGCCTCTCCCCTTGTGGGTTCCAGAAGCAACTGCTCCAAGAAGAAGTAATTCAAGAATTTTTATATATGCATCATGTCCTGAAGTGACGTGTACCCAGTCAATATAGGGATAGTTGAAATCCCCCACTATTATTGAGTTATTTATTTTGATAGCCTCTCTAATCTCCCTTAGCATTTCATAGTCACTATCACTGTCCTGATCAGGTGGTTGATAATATATCCCTACTGCTATATTTTTTTTATTAGAGCATGGAATTACTATCCATAGAGATTCTATGGAACATTTTGGCTCATTTAATATTTTTACTTCATTTGATTCTACATTTTCTTTCATGTATAGTGCCACTCCCCCATCAGGATGACCTGTTCTGTCCTTCCGATATATTTTGTACCCTGATATGACTGCGTCCCATTGATTGCCCTCATTCCACCAAGTTTCTGTGATGCCTATTGTATCACTATCCGCCTTTAAAACGAGGCACTCTAGTTCACCCATCTTATTATTTAGACTTCTAGCATTTGTCACTATTTATCTGTGCCGTTTCCTGATGTGTTAGACTCTTTCATTTGATTGTGTCTCATCTGATCTGACCCATACTTCCATTCTGTCCTCCTGACTACAACATAGAGAATCTCTATTAATAGACCCTCTCCTAAGAGATGTCTCTCTCCGTTCCATCTGCTCCTCTGCATCTGTTGGCTTTCCCCCAGCCTTTAGTTTAAAAACTGCTCTACAACCTTTTTAATGGTAAGTGCCAGCAGTCTGGGTCCATTTTGGTTTAGGTGGAGCCCATCCTTCCTGTATCGGCTCCCCCTATCCCAAAAGTTTCCCCAGTTCCTAATAAATCTAAACCCCTCCTTTCTACATCATCATCTCATCCATGCATTGAGACTCTGAAGCTCTGCCTGCCTGTCTGGCCCTGCATATAGAATTGGAAGCATTTCAGAGAACGCTACCATAGTGGTCCTGGATTTCAATCTCTTTCCTAGCAGCCTAAATTTGGCCTCCAGAATCTTCCCTATGTCATTGGTACCTACATGTACCATGACCACTGGCTTCTCCCCAGCACTACACATAAGTCTATTTAGATGTCTCAAGAGATTTGCAACCTTTGCACCAGGCAGACAAGTCACCATATGGTTCTCCTGGTCATCACAAACTCAGCTATCTATGTTTCTAATGATCAAATCCCCCATTACTAACACCTGCCTTTTCCTAATGAGTGGACATAAAAGGCAATAAAAAGAGATGCTTTAACTATATGATTAGGAGCAAAAAGAAAAGGAAGGGAAACATACTTACTCTCCATAGTAGGGAAGGAGACCTAATAATTAATTTCAGGAAAGCTGAGGTGTTTAATGCCTGTTTTTCATCAGTCTTCACTAGAAACGTTAATGGAGACTAGGTATTCATCACATTAACAAGGGGGAAGGGAATGCAAGCCAAAACAGCGAAATAACAGGTTAGCAAGTATTTAGATAAGTTAGTTGTATTCAAGTCACCGGAGCCTGATTATATTCATTGTGGGATATTGAAGGAACTAGTTGAAGCGGTCTCAGAACTGTTAGCAATTGCCTTCAAGAGCTCACAGAGGAAAAGTGAGGTTCATATGCTTGCGGGACAAACAGTGTCTTTAAAAAGCGGGAAAAAAGACCCAGGGAATTATGGACACATCCATAGGTACTGGCTTCCCACCACCTCCCTTAAGTATGCCCCATTCACGCTCCTCCCCCTTCTTCCCAGAGCTTCCTGGGTGGTGGGAAGAGGGGCAGCTAGTTTGTTTGGTGGATGCTAATTACCTGCTAATTTTTTCCATGGGTGCTGCAGCCATGGATCACCTATGGATTCAGTGCCTATGGACTAGTCAGCCTAACTGACATATGGAAAGATACTGGAACAAACTTTTAAACTATCAATTTGTAGGAACCTCGAACAGTGGTATTCAATTATGTTTACCTTATTCAGCCCTCTGGAAATGTCCAAATCTTGGTAGGTCAAAGGCCTCTCTCTAAGCTAAAGGTGTTTGTTTTCAGGTGCTTGTTTTCTAGTGAAAGCACACCATTTAACTATTGCTTTATGTTGCTTAAATCTCTGAATAAGATGACTGATTCAAAGTGCACCAGTGTAAGTTAAAATGCACCATCACAGCATAGCTCCAGTTTTTTTACATTAAAAATGTTTCTAAATGAAATGCAGGTGAAATCTGCTTATTGGCTTGGGAGACACCCACTACCTTGCATAATAGAGAGTCTAGCTAAAAAGAAGTGATATTTTCAGTTAAATTTCACAGTGAAATTTCTTTGTCAGCTTTGTCATCTTCTGGCCTTGCATCTGTACATTCAGGGTCTTCAGGTGGCAAAATATGTCACAAGAGACCTTAAAAATACCTTGCCGCTATAGGCTTCTGCTTTAAAGCTCTCCAAGGTCACAGAATCCCTGGCCTTCAGATGTAGCTGCCACCACACAAATGAGGGAAGAAAAAACCCTTTCTTCTTGAACCCAGGAAGAAAGCACTTGGGAACTTCCAGAGGGGTACCCCAAGCTTGTTTACCATAAAAGAGCTTGAAAAAAAAAAAGAAAAATACTCTCTCTGATAGCTGACCTCTCAGTCTTAGGTATGCATTCACAGAACTCCTATTACCTTCCAAGACACAAGAATCAAATCTTCTCTATATATAAAATATTTTTTCCTGTGGGCCAACAGTGACATCATCACATCACTCTGCAGTGCTCCGCCCCCCTCCATAGAGTCAGAAGGGGAAGTGGCGGCCATGGCTTGGGGTTCCCCCAGATCCCTCCTCAGGGTACTGTCCGCTGACCCCTGGCTCCCCTGCAGGAGGGTTGGGGGCAGCGGCGGCAGCCGCTTATACATCTGGCCCCACTACGTCCAGCCCAACTTCTACATCCAACATGCCGCAACCCAACATGCTGCAACCCAGCAGAGAACCACTAGCACTGCCTGCTTCGGGCCAGACGCTCGGGTCACTAGCTTCCTAGCACTACAGCCTTGTGGTACTCCTTCCCTGCAAGATTAAAGCACCAGTGCTGGCTGGAGAAAGGGGTAAACGTCTCTGATCTTTCAATGATAAATGGAACACTTCATCCTATAAAGGAGTGAGTCAGTGACCAGGGAGCTTGCGAACAGGGGCTCTTAACAGGGAGTTTGGAGAGGGAGTTCTCCAGATAAAGGAGGAAGCTAATACAGGACCCTTGAGGGAAGTGGTCTGTCTGTAGTGTGTTTTTATGATTGGGGTTTTCTTGCTGTATGCTGAGCTTGTGTTTGGCTGTTTGGGTTTTTTTTTTCCCCCTTTCCCTCTCCCTCCACCCCTTAAGGAGTGTGTGCTGTGGCTGGCAGGTGGAAGCTGTGAGCTTCTAATCAGGGTTTGAAATCTAGAAGCCTCTGCTCATTGGTTGAGCCTTAATTGGGGGAGGAGCTATCAGGCAGTCCAGGACTTTATAAAGGAGTGAGTCAGCGACCAGGGAACTTGTGAACAGGGGGTTTGGAGAGGGAGTTGGGAAGGGGAGTGGGAAGGGGGTGAGATACACTCGCCATTCTTTAACATCTTTTCACTACACTCCTTCCCTTCAAGGAGGCATTGAAGAACAACTGAGGAATCTCTCAGAAGGAAGGCAGGTATGGATGGTGATAGCTCTGCTGTTGTTACCTGCACAGCATGTGCCATGTTTGTCTTCCTCCCAGAAGAAAGAAGGGATTTCATCTGCACTAAGTGCAAGCTGGTCACCATTTTGGAAGAAAAAATGAGAGGACTGTAGGCCCAAGTATCGACCCTACATTCTATCAGAGAGGATGAAGACTTCCTCGGTAGAAGGCAGTGTTTAATCCTGCAGCCACAGCAAGCTGAAGAGCCGGTCAGGACAGTGCAGGACAAGGAAAAAAACTGGCAGTATGTAACCTCTAGAAGGAGAAGGCAGCCAACTTAGGTATCACCCATTCCTGTAAAGGTAAGTAACCGCTTTCAGGCTCTCTCTACAGGCACTGCGGTGGAGAATGCATTGGCAGGGACCTCTCAGGGAAGATATCAGAAGGGAACACCATCCACTGGAAGGCATGGGATGCGTAGTCCTAGGGATGGGGGTTCCACGACCACCACCCCCAAAAGAAGATGGGTGGTGGTGGTCGGGGACTCCCTCCTAAGAGGGACTGTGAGTCATCCATCTGCCATCAAGACCTGAAATCTCAAGAAGTGTGCTGCTTACCGGGAGTTCTCATTCAGGATGTGACCGAGAGTCTTCCGAAAGTGATTAAACCTTTGGATCGCTACCCCTTCCTGCTTCTCCATGTAGGAACTAATGATACGGCCAAGAATGATCTTGAGCGTGTCACAGCAGATTATGTAGTGCTGGGAAGAAGGATCAAGGAATTTGAAGCACAAGTGGTGTTCTCGTCCATCCTTCCAGTTGAAGGAAAAGGTCGGGGTAGGGATCGTCGAATTGAGGAAGTAAATGCGTGGTTGCGCAGGTGGTGTTGGAGAGAGGGCTTTGGTTTCTTTGACCATGGAACTGTGTTCCGGGCACAAGGATTGTTAGGAAGAGATGGGATCCACCTAACCAAGAGAAGAAAGAGCATCTTCGCGGGCAGGCTTGCAAACCTAGTGAGGAGGGCTTTAAACTAGGTTTGTTGGGGTACGGTGACCAAAGCCCTGAGGTAAGTGAGGAAGTCGGACACCAGGAAGAATCACAAGGAGGAACGAGCAACAAAGGAGGACCCCTGATTCGGATGGAGAAGGCAGGGCGATCAACTGGTTATCTAAGGTGTTTGTACACCAATGCGAGAAGCCTGGGAAACAAACAGGAAGAATTAGAACCCCTGGCCCAGTTAAAGAACTATAATTTGATTGGAATAACGGAGACTTGGTGGGATGACCTGCATGACTGGAGCACTGTCATGGAAGGGTATAAACTGTTCAGGAAGAACAGGCAGGGGAGAAAAGGAGGAGGAGTTGCATTGTATGTAAGAGAGCAGTATGATTGCTTGGAGCTCCAGTACTTAGAGGGAGAAAAGACTGTTGAGAGTCTATGGGTTAAATTTAGAGGTGGAAGCAACAGGGGAGTTGTTGTGGTTGGTGTCTGCTATAGACCGCTAGATCAGGTGGATGAGGTAGACGAAGCTTTCTTTGGACAACTGAGAGAAGCTTCCAGATCACAGGCCCTGGTTCCCATGGGTGACTTTAATCACCCTGGCATCTGTTGGGAGACCAATACAGCAATATGCAGACAATCCAGGAAGTTTTTGGAGAATGTTGGGGATAACTTCTTGGTACAAGTGCTGAAGGAACCGACCAGGGGCCATGCACAGCTTGACCTGCTGCTCACAAACAGGGAGGAACTAGTAGGGGAAGTAGAGGTGGGTGACAACCTGGGAAGCAGTGATCATGAGATGGTAGATTTCAGGATCCTGACCAAAGGAAGAAAGGAGAGTAGCAAAATACATACCCTGGACTTCAGAAGAGCAGACTTTGACTCCCTCAGAGAACTGATGGGCAGGATTCCCTGGGATGCTTACATGAAGGGGGAAGGAGTCCAGGGGAGCTGGCAGTATTTTAAAGAAGCCTTATTAAAGGCACAGGAAAAAACCATCCCGATGTGCAGCAAGAAAAGCAAATATGGTAGGCGACAAGATTGGCTTACCGGGGACATCCATGGTGAGCTTAAACAAAAAAAGGAAGCTTACAAGAAGTGGAAACTTGGGCAGATGACTAGGTAGGAGTATAAATATATTGTTCGAGAATGCAGGGGAGTTATCAGGAAGGCGTAAGCGCAATAACAAGAAAGGTTTCTACAGGCATGTTAGCAATAAGAGGGTGATCAGAGAGGGTGTGGGGCCCTTACTAGATGAGGGAGGTAACCTAGTGACAGATGATGTGGGAAAAGCTGAAGTACTCAATGCTTTCTTTGCCTCTGTCTTCACAGACAAGATCAGTTCCCAGACAAATGCACTAGGCAACACAGTATGGGAAGGAGGTGGACAGCCCTTGGTGGGGAAAGAACAAGTTAGGAACTATTTAGAAAAACTAAACATACACAAATCCATGGGTCCAGATTTAATGCATCCAAGGATACTGAGGGAGTTGGCAAATGTCATTGCGGAGACTTTGGCCATTATCTTTGAAAACTTGTGGAGATCTGGAGAGATCCCAGATGATTGGAAAAAGACAAATGAAGTGCCCATCTTTAAAAAAGGGAAGAAGGACAATCCAGGGAACTACAGACCAGTCAGCCTTACCTCAGTCCCCAGAAAAATCATGGAGGGGATCCTCAAGGAATCCATTTTGAAGCACTTGGAAAGGGGAAAGTGATCAGGAATAGTCAACATAGATTCACGAAGGGCAAGTCGTGTCTGACCAATCTGATTAGCTTCTATGATGAGGTAATTGACTCTGTGGATATGGGAAAGTCAGTGGATGTGATATACCTTGACTTTAGCAAAGCTTTTGATACGGTCTCCGACAATATTCTTGCCAGCAAGTTAAGGGAGTATGGACTGTAAAATGGATAGAAAGCTGGCTAGACTGTCGGGCCCAACGGGTAGTGATCAATGGCTTGATGTCAGGTTGGCGATCGGTTTCTAGCGGAGTGCCCCAAGGATCAGTTCTTGCACCGGTTTTGTTCAGCATCTTTATTAATTACCTGGATGAGGGGATGGATTGCACCCTCAGCAAATTTGCAGATGACACTAAGCTAGGGGGAAAGGTAGATACGCTGGAGGGCAGAAATAGGGTCCAGAGTGACCTGGACAGATTAGGGGATTGGGCCAAAAGAAATCTGATGAGGTTCAACAAGGACAAGTGCAGAGTCCTGCACTTGGGACAGAAGAATCCCAAGCATTGCTACAGGCTGGGGAAGAATCCCAAGGATTGCTAAGTAGCAGTTCAGCAGAAAATGACCTGGGGATTACAGTGGATGAGAAGCTGGATATGAGTCAACAGTGTGCCCTTGTAGCCAAGAAGGCTAATGGCATATTAGGGTGTATTAGGAGGAGCATTGCCAGCAGATCCAGAGAAGCGATTATGCCCCTTTATTCGGCTCTGGTAAGGCCACATCTGGAATATTGTGTCCAGTTCTGGGCCCCCCACTATAGAAAGGATGTGGACACATTGTAGAGTGTCCAGCGGAGGGCGACCAAAATTATTAGGGGGTTGGAGCGCATGACCTATGAGGAGAGACTGAGGGATCTGGGTTTGTTTAGTCTGCAGAAGAGAAGAGTGAGGGGGGGATTTGATAGCAGCCTTCAACTTCCTGAAGGGAGGTTCCAAAGAGGATGGAGAAAGGCTGTTCACAGTAGTGACGGATGGCAGAACAAGGAGCAATGGTCTCAAGTTACAGTGGGGGAGGTCTAGGTTGGATATTAGGAAAAACTATTTCACTAGGAGGGTGGTAAAGCACTGGAATGGGTTACCTAGGGAAGTGGTGGAATCTCCATCCCTAAAGGTGTTTAAGTCTCGGCTTGACAAAGCCCTGGCTGGGTTGATTTAGTTGGGATTGGTCCTGCCTTGGGCAGGGGGCTAGACTTGATGACCTCCTGAGTTCTCTTTCAGCTCTATGATTCTATGATCCTCAATTCTGGGATGTCGCACAGTATGACTGTAGCTGATGGGGAATTTCACACCATTCATGACAGCTGCCTTCATCTTTGTCATCAACAATCACTCCCTAGAGAACAGGCAGAATACAGTCCTTGATGGTTTTGGAATAAGTGAAGACCTTTTGCGCCAGAATCCAAGCCACTAGTAAAGAAGCTGTAATAGCCATCTCTTTTTCTGATGCAGCATGTGCACAAATCTTGTTTCCATAAATGTAATATGTAATCAGGGAATTGACCTTTGATCACCTTTCATCTGAGTTCAAAGGATAATTGTTGAGGTTGGATGGTTCACCTAAAAGTTGCATTTTAAGTTGTATTGAAAAATACACTAATCACTTTAGTTATACTTGGTAGAATGAACAAGTATCCATAGTTTTATTATTCTTTAAAAGAATTGGTTTTGGTATCAGTTTTATGCTATTTTTTTTCTGTGAGGGTAAAGAGCCATTTTTATGACACAGCTGTTTTTGGCAGACTCACTGCAAGGAAGCAAACAGCATAGAGAGCACTATTACTTTCCCAGCCAACAGTGTGTGGCAATGAATGGCATGCATCTGGCACCTATGGCTGATTTTGATTTTTAATGGCAAGCAGATGGCTAGTCTAATCAGGGACACATTTTAGGATACCCTTAAACTTATTTTTCCTCTGTTTGTCATTGTGCCATATAAAGGTGAAATCTGTTTATATGAATATCACCTAACCAAAATTCCTGATTCTCTGAATAAGCAGCATGTCCCTCTCTTCCCCCTCATGCTCATTTTGGTAATCAGTATTTGTAGTCCCTGAGGGTGTAGAGGGAAAGGGAGAGTAGTGTCAGGAGACACAAGTCTCCTTAGTATTGCTTGAGTGGAAGGAAGGTGTGGCACTGTAGGATTTTTGGAGTGGAGCAAGGGGTCGTGCAAGCATCCTATGCCTATTAGTGATTTGCATATTAGTGTCCTGAGGTATCTCAGTGAGGGGCACATTAACAATAATTGCTACATTTGCCAATCTTCTAAGTCCCGGACAAAAAAAAGAGATTTTCCTCAGGGCATTTCTAATGGAGTTTGTACTAACCCAACACCGCAGCAGAGGTTAGACTCGGCCCTGAGCACTGAAGCATTGGTGTGGCGTGCTCCTCTGGCACCATCTTCAAGCTGCCACCAGGCTACGTCTACACTGTAGCCTTCTTCCGCAAAAGCATATGCAAATGAAGCATGGAGTGGAATATCACCACACTTCATTTGCATAATTAATTACCAGCTGCTTTTGCACAAGAGGCTTTTGTGCAAAAAGGAGCTCTGTAGACAGCTCCTTTTTGGCAAAAACCCACTCTTGCGCAAGAGCCGTTCTTCCTCCATTTTTTCAGGAAGAATGGCACTTGCGTAAGAGGGGGTTTTGTGCAAAAGCGGCTGCTAATCAATTATGCAAATGAAGCATGGCGATATTCCACTCCGCGCTTCATTTGTATAAGGTTTTGTGGAAGAAGGCGACAGTGTAGACGTAGCCCATTGCAGGCTACAACCAAAAAGCCAAACGGATCAGCAAGGGGAGGATTTGTGACGTCCCATAAGAGACAGGTGAGATTGGGAGGAGAGCCAAGACTCGTGGTGGGCAGCTTATCACCTCTGTCCAGGAGTCAGGCACCAGCTCAAGTTGAGCAGTCCAGCCCTTCCAATCCCATGCTCTTTGTGCCAGACAGCGATGAAGGTCTCCTTAGAGGTGCCTTTGACCACTGAGGCTTTGGGGGAAGTGCTGGACAAGTTTGGGACTTTATGAAGTTCTTTATGAAGTCAAGCACAGTACATCTTTGCAGGACCTGACAGCTAACTGTAGGAAGTCAACTTTGAAAATCTGTTTTATATTGGGGAATTTAATAGAATATAGTGTAAAATAGCAGTTCAAAGATTGCTTTGCTGTGCTCATCAGAGCCAGGACTAAGAATGAATAAACAAACAATGCCAGCAGCGTAAAACATCAGAACCCCCTCTCCCACAGAAGCTTCTGAATGTTACTTAAACACCTTTTTGTTTAACATCAGAGATGAGCAGTAAACAGGAATAAGCTAGGTCCTGTAGGATGGAGGTGAGATGTCTGCCTTAGAATTCTGCTGGTATGAAAACCAAATACAGATGGTCTAGGAAGAAAGGCTTACCCACTCCTGGGGGTAGAAGCTGAGAAGCATGACCAAGGCAGGGGTGATTTTCCAGGGCCCTGTCCTGTAGCTGTGGTGGGGAAAACGATGATTTGGCAGATAGGAGTATCAGGGGTGCTGGAACAATTGGGTATAGTGGGGGTGCTGAGAGTCCTTCACCCAAACTGTAAATTCTGTATATAATGGAAACCATTTCAAGCCAGAGGGTGCTGAAGCACCCCCAGGACCTCTAGTTCCAGAACCTACGAAGAGTACTAAAAAATATTAAAAGCAGACACCAGCCAAAACTATTCAATATTCAGACCTATCCCTGAAGTATGTTTTATTGGAATGCTGAACTGAAACTACTCCAAAAATCTGAGGAAGCTCAGCTGTAGATCTGAGCTTTGTGACCTGGGCCCATCTTCATCTGGAAATTGAGGACTGATTGGACATTGTGCTTCTAAGATGACTGGTATTTTTTCTAACGTTCCAGCAGACTCAGCCACATCACCATGATTGCTACTTACAGAGTGTTTATAACTCATGATAATTCAGTTCAGATGATTATTTATAGTTCAACTAGCTCTGTGGGAAAAAATCAAGCATTACTAACGAGACTTCAGATCTGGTTGTTGGGGTTTTTTTTTTTTTAAATTTTTGGCAATGGTGTAGGAGGGGAGGCACATAGCTCCTTTTTAATGTTATGGGGAAATATTTGATTTCCCAAAAGCTTTTTTCAGCCAATGCAATAGATCAATATAGCTTAACTGGATGAGGTTACTGAAGACAAGTGTAGGTTTACTATGTCTGCCAACTGGTGGCTTGATTCATTATGTGAAATTAGTGTGAAGAAAGCCTGTAATGTGGATGGTCATCTGAGTGCTGAAACTTAAACCAGACAGCTGTGGTCTTTAAACAGGAGCTGTACCAAATTAAATAAACCAAAGCTTCCTGTTCACTGATCCAATAAAAAACTATGCTAAGCTTTCCAGGGGATGATGATGTTTTTGTAAAATCATTGTAAAATTTTCTTGGAATACATCCCTTCAGAGATATTTTATGTTACTATTGGTCCGATGCCTGGAATGTATATCTGTATAGAGTTCAAAACTGTTTGCAAAAATGGAGAATGAGGCTGAACATTGTAGAAGTGTAAAACTGAGGCAATACATTTCATAATTCTGCTGTAAATTGGGTTGGTTAAAAAACATTAAAATTTAACTACAGAAAAGAAAAATGCTACATTTCCTTTGATAATGTTGGCATTCTAGCCATCCAAATCCATAATCCTGAAAAATTTTCCCAGACTTGAAAAATATGGAACTAAGTTTTCTTGCTGTTTTAATTATATACATCCAGGCAATTTCTCATGGTTTGATAAGGTTGGGTTTTTGTTTCTGTTTTCCTTAATAGGTCAAAATAGCTTAAATCAAGATAAATGCAGCGCTTCCAATTTTGCCTTTTTCAGATTAGATTGATTTTGAATACATCAAGGCTAAATATGTAGACTTTAATATATAAAGTCATAGAGCCTGAGGAAGAAATTGGGACTGCAGTAAATATACTTCTCCCCTCCCCCTAGGGCTTTTTAAATCAGTATATATTTTTAGAATGTATATACCAAAGAGGCTGCAAACCCTGTTGTATTCCCAGCATACATGAAGCTATAGAGCCATAGCATCTGTTCATCATCTAGCTCTTTTTTGACCCTACATCATGCATGGTTGATCTAATTCTCTTAATCCCATCAGATCAAATATCCTGCCATTAAGTTTAAAGATTGTTGGTGACTGCCCCATTCAAATTTATTACTAAATGTTTATATTCAAATTCTATTAATTTTCTCAAAGGAAACATACATTACCTTCAATTCAACACTTCCCTATTTTTGCATGTGCTGGAACTGCATTTTCAAACATTCAGGTTAGTCTAAGTGGTCTAAAGTCCTTCTTGATTTATTCATCATAAGAACAGCCATACTGGGTCAGACCAAAGGTTCATATAGCCCAGTATCCTGTCTGCTGACAGTGGCCAATACCAGATGCCCCAGAGGGAGGGATCACAACAGATAATCCTCACGTGATCCTTCCCCTATCTCCCACTTCCAGAGAAACAGAGGCTAGGGGCACCATTCCTACCCATCCTGGCTAATAGCCATTGATGGACCTGAATTAATTGGATTCTGGAGAATTCTCATAAGAAATAACTAATTCAGATAGAAAATGAAGGTTTTTCCTAAATTTTGACCATCATCATCAGAAGTTCTGAAAAGGGCAACAAAAATGATGAGGGGTTTGGAACGGGTCCCATATGAAGAGAGATTAAAAAGACTTGGACTTTTCAACTTAGAAAAGAGGAGACTAAGGGGGGATATGATAGAGGTCTATAAAATAATGACTGGTATGGAAAAAGTGAATAAGGAAAAGTTATTTACTTATTCCCACAATATAAGAACTAGGGGCTGCCAAATGAAAGTAATAGGCAGCAGGTTTAAAACAAACAAACAAAAGGAAATTTTTCTTCATTCGGCGCACAGTTAACCTGTGGAACTTCTTGCCAGAGAATGCGGTGAAGGCTAGAACTTTAACAGGGTTAAAAAAAGAGCTAGATAGATTCATGTCAATGGCTATTAGCCAGGATGGATAGGAATGGTGTCCCTACCCTCTGTTTCTCTGGAGGTTGGTGACAGGGGAGGGATCACGTGAGGATTACCTATTGTGATCCCTCCCTCTGGGGCATCTGGTATTGGCCACTGTCAACAGACAGGATACTGGGCTAGATGGACCTTTGGTCTGACCCAGTATGGCCGTTCTTATGAGCTGCTCATTGATCAGGAGGGCCACTCTCCCAGGAACAGTGGGCTGTAAAATGTCCACCAGTTTATGTATGTATTCCTGGAGAAACTTCACCTTGATACCCAGAGATGCACCTATGAGGCAGATTCTGGTATGCCTTAAAGTCATCCAGAATAGATGGGTAGGATGAACCATGCATAACAGCATTATGAAAGTCCTGGATCAGCCAAAACAAGTTCTCACTCTTGGGAAGACATACCCAGAAGGGAGGACTCTGGCAGTTCTTTAAGGAGGAGGACAGCTGATGCCTGGGCTGTGACTGATGCAAACTCACCACTGTTGACTTGGTGGGTAACTTTGGCATGAAACAGGATCAAGGGAATATTCCCTTGCTATTCCCCCCTGCAAGGGAATAGCAGCCCACTGAGTCCAAGGAGGCCACTGATGTGAATTAGGGATGCAATAGTGTAGTGGACTAACCAATAAGCAAAAGCTTGTAGGTTAATGCTACAGACTACATGCATTTCCCCCTCTACTCCCTGCCCCTTTCCAGTACATTTTTTAGCAGGCTGGCCAGCAGCCTGGCTCAGTCCCGGCTTACACCAGATCTGGGACCTACCCCCACTTCAGCTCTGCATTTAAAGTATATTAGGAGCTAGGCGGTCAGGCAGCCTGGCTCAGTTCCAACTTGCCCCAGGTCCAGGAGCTCAGACCCCACCCCAGATAGGGGCTGCTGCCACCCCGTGCTGCTTCCTTTGTATCAGTAGCAGCAGCTCTAATACAAAAACTGGCTCCCCTCGTGGACCAGCTTCTGCCTGGCACTCCACACTGCTGCCTCTGTAAAGTTATTTACTTATTCCTATACTATAAGAACTAGGGGTCACCAAATGAAATTAATGGGTAGCAGGTTTAAATCAAACAAAAGGACGTTTTTCTTCATGCAGCGCACTGTCAACCTGAGGAACTCCTTGCCAGAGGATGTTGTGAAGACTAGGACTTTAACAGTGTTCAAAAAAAAAAAAAAAAAAGCTAAATAAATTCATGGAGTTAGGTCCATCAATGGCTATTAGCCTGGATGGGTAGGAATGGTGTCCTTAGCCTCTGTTTATCTGGAAATGGATGACAGGAGAGGGATCACTTGATGATTACTTGTTGTGTTCCCTCCCTCTGGGGCATCTGGCTTTGGCCACTGTCGGCAAACAGGATATTGGGCTAGATGGACCTTTGGTCTGACCCAGTGTGGCTGTTCTTATGTATGTGATGATCTGTTTGAAATTTCTCTGAAGTCAGAATTGTCCTGGCAAGTTTGTTTGTTTTATTCAGCACTTCTGAAAAAGGGACATGTTTGCTGTACTTTCCTTTTTTCCCTTTCTCAACTGCACAGAGGGAGGTTAGATACTTATGGCATGTTTCCTCTGCAGCTGGGAACATGTCTCCCTACCCATGTAGACAGACCCCTCCTCCCCCACTAGCTCTGGTTGAGCTAATGCACTAAAATAGCAGTATGGTGGTGGCACTGGCATAGGCTAGCCACCCAAATGCAGCCCCAGGAGTTTGGGCAATCTTTAACTACCACCACTCATGCCACACCATCGACACTGCTTTTTTTTAGCATGCTAACTCAAGCAGAGCTAGCACATGTCTACCTGGTCTGGGAAGTGCACACACAGCTGCACTGTAGTCATACCGAGAGATGAGTCATCATTCTAACCTGCCCTCAGCCTGGCTTCATTCTGTGCTATTACACCAACTCAGAGATGAACCCTTTCAAAATGTTGCATTCCCAATGAGAGATTAATAACATGAAAATATCCTGAGCTGGCCCTGAGGAAAAAATATCAAGGACATTTTCTATGAATTCTTGGTGCAAATTTTGCTGCACTCAGCAGCCATTGAAATAGAGTAATGATGTATTTTAGAATTCCAGTTGCTGATTAGATAGTTACCCCTTTCTCTGCTTTCTTAATGCCTAAAACCTGCTTTTTGTATGCTGTATTGAAGTTCTGTGGCAAGCATATGAGTTCTTTATGCTGCATTCAGATTTAACTGCAGCAAAGGGACTCTAATGTTCCTTTTTTTCTTTCTTATGGTAAGGAAACAGCTCAGCATTTATGACCCTGCGTGTCTTTTTTTAAGTCAAGTAAAATGTTGGCAGCTGTCTTATTCCTAATATCTTTTTGAGGTGTCTTCTGCTTACTCAAACACCTCCTCATTTGAATATTTCCTTTATTGCATGTCTGTGCGTGTGAGAGATGGTATGCTGGATATTTATTATTTTTGTGAAGGGGGAGGCAAACTTCTAAGACAGTGGAGACAATGTAAAGGTACTTAAAGAACAAATCATTAGTGCAGTGGTGTTGTTTTTAGAAGACTAATTGTAGAAAGTGAATTAATATTAGTGTATTCTCATGGTCTTCGAAGCCTTCCTATTATCTAGCTATTTTCTCAAGCCTAGATATGAGATGAAGTGAATAGAGTTTATTTACAAACCATGGACAAATATGTGCTAAAACAACACACTGCATGTAGCTCCAGATTGTAATTCTTTTAGTCACGATGAGTGATAATTTACATGGGAACAGTCCCATCTTAAGACAATGAAACAATTCATAGAGTAAAATAGTAATCAGCAGGGAAAATCCTGTCCCCTTGAAGAGAAAGCCAAAACTCTCATTGACTTCAGTGTGGCCAGGATTTCATCCAGCATGCATAGCTGTATAGCAGTCTGGTTACCACCTCTTGGGGAAGTGGATTAGGTAGGCCAACAGAAGCCTAGATGGTGAATAATATGGGCGTGTTGTGCCCGGAGTCTATGAATATTCCTGGTCTGGGGGTCCTGCTTCACCAAAGTTTGGCACTGAGACTCTCCCCTGGACACTCCCATGCGATTTAAAATGGCCGCAGCCACTACTGATAGCATAGCGGGGCTAGTGCGGCTTACAGCTGCTTGCTCTGCAATCCAGCCAGCATGTGTGGCCCTGTGGAGAGGAGGTTTCCATGTACTGCTCCCAGGACTCGGGACCAATGCACGGAACCCAGGGCAGCAGGGAGATGGCAGCAGGATATGGAGCAAACCCCTCTAGCCCCTCTGTGCTGCTTGTGGTGGTGTTGGGGGCACCTGGGCCATTTGAAATTGCCTGGGATGGCAGGCAGGGCTGTTGCATGCATGGGGGAGGGAGCATGTGGGAACCCCTGTCCTCCTAGAGCTGCTGCCAGGGGGAGGGTGCTCTAGGTAAGTGCAGCATCTCTACCACCTGCCCCCATACTCCCTTGCATACCCCACTCCCTCCCAGAGCCTATACCCATCCCCCCCAACACCTTCTTCCCCCAAACTCCTACACCCCCTCCAATCCCCAAACAGCTTCCTGGAGCCTGCACTCCTCATTCCCTCCTGCACCTCCACCCCTTGCCCAGGCCTGAGCCTGCATCCAGACTCCACCCCAGAGCCTGACCCCTCACCCACTCCTGCACCACAATCCCCTGCCCCAGCCCAGAGCCTGCACCCCTCCCCCCAAACTCCCTCCCAGAGCCTTAGGCGAGTGGGGGGCATTATGGGTGGGGGAGAAGTGTTGGCCCTGGACTTCTGGGCACCACCACCATTTCTGCAAACCTGCCACCCCTGATGAGGAGAGTTCCTCTTATTGGCATAGGTGGTGTGTATACTGAAGTGCTAGGGCAGCACAGCTGTGTCATTCTAGTGTTGCAGGTTTAAACTAGCTCTTAAGACTTAAGCACTTAGACACAGTTAGCCAAAAATTAAACCCCACAGTTAGAGAGGGGGAATGCCTACCCTGGTTTGAATCAGATGTATTTTGATCTTTACCCATTGTTGCTTTGAGTGCTGCATGCTTCTGAATCAGTTTCACCTTGTGCTTCAGATTCATGATTTTTTCAACTGTGCATTGTGATGAGCTAGCACATGCTGAGTTATGATACACAAACCCTAGGAGGTCCCTGTACTTTGAGGTTCTGGAAGCATCTTATGAGGACAAAGTTTAGCAGGCCATATTATCTCTGGTGCAACTTTAGTGGGTGAATTATGGCCAGGATATTTTCCTAAAGTCATACAGAGGCTTCATTGAAGGGCTATATGTCTCACTACCGTAACTGGAATAAAATTTTTCCCTTGTACAACATGTTCCAATAGTATTTTTGTATTTGAAAAGGCATTTGTTTCTGAACAATCTATGCTCATTAACAATCTTAAATTGCAGTAACTTAAAACTTCTTACACTAGAACTTAACAGGGTAATTGTTTTTTTTCTTATTATTTCAAACTTCTCTTCCCACAGCTGCTTGAAACTTCCTGCAATACTGCAAGAAATGTTAATTCATTTTTTATATTTTTGCTTTGAACAGAAGTGCCATACCAAATTATCTCTAGCTTAGAAACAAAAGCAGTTTCAAAAAGTTATCTAAGTGAAACAATTTGTAATGGGGTAGATAATAGCAACCTACGATTCAGTTCTGAGCCCAGCATATATGACAGAACAAAAGGGAATCTATGGAAAAACATAAGGAGAGTGATGTTCAGAATATGTATACAAATCAGGACCAAAGTTATGTGCGATCCATTTGCCAAGAGCACTTTACATGATTGTCCAAATATATAACATTTCCAAAGTTGTTAGTTTCTATATTCTGGTGCAAGAGCAGACCCTGACACTCCTTTCCCTGATGAATTTCTCAGATTTGGAAGATACCTGAAAGCTACAAATTACTAGAGTGAACCCTGCCTGTGCCAGCAGACTGCTCCAATCACCACTGGGAACCTATTGTGCTAGGTGCTGTACAGACCCATGCTAAGAGACAGTCCCTATCTTGAAGGGTTTACAGTGTAAACTAAAAAGGTGGACAAACAGGAGGCAATAGAAGACAGCAATTATCTCAATTTTTACTGAGGCAAAAAGAGTAAGTGACTTTGCCAAGGACCTACAATGAGTCTGAGGCGGAGCTAAGAACTGAACTCATATCTCCTGAGTACCATCAATGCCGTATCCATCCTTTCTTTACAAAATGACAGGCAATAACTTGGGCATACTAAAAGGATGATCTGTAATGAGACAAGTAACCCCACCATTATTCCAGCACTACCAAATAGGGATTTCCTTTGAAGTCAGATTATTCCCTAGTGGCTGGATTTGACAGTTTTAGAGTCTGTAGTACAAAATGACCATAATTTTGCAGACAGGCACAGAATGACTAGCATAAAATTGAGCTCATGTATGATATCCCATTGGTGACACTTTGGGATGATCCTTCTTAATGCCCTTGAATCTCCTTCCCACTTCCTGGGCATCCACCTTGTGACAAAGTCAGGCCACATGTCTGCAAGAGGGTCCTGGAAGGCCAATATATTAACCCTATAATGTTAAAGGCCCTTTTTCCTACAAGCTGAGAAGGGGTTATGGCAGGTCAATTAGGACAGGTGAATCCAATTATGGACTGCCTGAGGTCTTTAAATACCCCTCCTCCAGCAGAAAGAGAGACTAACTGCTTCAGGGTGAGAGGCTGTGCACCAGAGAGGCAGGCAGGCAGGCAGGCAGGCAGAGGGAAGAACTGACACCTCAGGGTAACCAATAGGATGACCCTTTGCTCCAGCAAGGGGCCAGCAAAAGGTACCCCCTGGGTTTGTGTGTATGAAATTGTTTCATTTTTGTTTGGTGGAGAATCACACCTTTAACTCACTCTCAGGCCAGTCTTGAAAATAAGATCAAGGGAGCACAGAAGGCGAAAGGCAAACCCTGCCTTAGTGGGGCTGATTTCCCCAGGCTTGCTATCACTAGAAAGGGGGAAGCACTAATTCTAGCAAGAGAAAAGAGGTGCCTTGCCACAGCCTAGATAAATGTATAACAAATTGTGGCAGCAACTTGTAACTAATCAGCAAAATTCTTACCCTTGTCAAAGGCAGTGTTAATGTAACTCTTGTTTAAGCGGGAACTCCAGTACAGTCCTGTGTTTTCAATTATATTTGGTGTTTGCCTTTGTAAAGTTCAGTATTGCAGTACTTGCGCCACAGGAAGCAGAAATGAGGTGTGCCAAGAAAGTCTGCTGGATTAAGTGGTTAGAACTAGGGACACAGGGCCAATTTCTAAAAGATATTTAGGCACCTCGAGCTGTAGATAGATAAGCACAAAGTAGGATTTCCCATAGTGCCTCAGCAGGTTAGGTGCCTAACTCCCATTAAAATCATTGATTTCTCATGAGTCACACAGGAATTAGTCATCTGACCTGTTTAGTTGCTTTTGAAAATGCTATCAGGTGCCTATCTGCAACTTCCATTTACTTATCTGGTAAATGAGTATAAAAATCTTACAAGGCTGTTCAGAAACTTGAATAATGTTTGTGTCAAAAAAAAAAAAAAAAAAAGCTGTGCTGATGTTGCCAGCAGAGTCCTGGGCTGGGCAGGTGGGGGCAGCGCCTTGGGCTGGACTGGGTGCTTGGGAGCCTGGCTGCTCACTGCTGGCACCTGGGAGGAGGCTCCAGCAGCTGAGTTGGTTTGGCTTGGCTCATTGCTCGGCTGGAGTGAGCTCAGGTTGGGCCCTGAGTGCTGTGTACTGGTGGCAGCAGCTTGCTGGGCTCAGGGGCAGGGATTGGAGCTCACCTGTTGCCGGGGCTTTGTCCAGGGTGGGCACTGTGTGGCTCAGCCCAGGCACGCCACAGCCCGAACAGGGCGAGCAGCCAGGTGGGGCTCCTGCGGGTGTGGGCAGTGTTCAGTTTATGGCCCAGCCTCCACTGTCTGTTTGTCCTGACCCTGCGATTGCTGGCTGGGCCCTGCCCAGCCCCTGCCCACCGAGTCAGACAGCCAGGGGAAAATGCCTTCCTGAGATGGCTTTGGCAGTTCAGTCTGCAGAGCTGGAGGCGTGAATAGGCAGGTCAAGCACCCCTCACCTACCCAGTGCTGCCTTTCTGGAGCCCAGCCAGCCCACCTGGGGCTGCCGCAGCCTTTTGGCTCCCTGTGGAAGCAGGACTAAGGGAGAGGGGATTTGGGTGGCTATTTCAGAGTTTGTCAGTAGCAGAGCAAGAGTCTGGTTCACTCTGACTCCCGCTAACGCGAGAGCTAGAAGAAACGCTGCGTTCGCCTCTCTGCCTCGCTCTGCAAGATAAGAGTGGAATGCTGACCTCAGTGAGAACCTTGGAGATAAGACTGTGTCCGATGGGAATTGAGTGGGCAGGGAAGTAATTGTTTAATGTTATATGTAACGGAAAGGTATATATATTGGCTTTTAATTGTTTTGTATTTGAAGATCCGCTTATGCTGTCTTCCCTTGCAATATTGCTCGAATAAACTGCCTCTGGCAACTTGTTGTTTAAACACAACGCAGAGTGAAGGCTCTCTATCTTCCACAATTTGGTGCTGTGACTCGGATGGCAACGCCCGGGTGAGGGCAGCGGCAACCGCTGCGGGCCATCTCCCCTGCTGACCCCCAAGGCACCAAACGAGAGGTAAGAGACCTTTTGAAATCTCTGAGGGGGTCAGAGGGAGGACTGCCCATGGAGCCGTCTGCCTCGTTGGGCTCATGCCATCCGAACTTCTTGAATCTGCAACAAGGTCAGACGCAAAGCGGTTCCGGGGAGGTTGTTTTGTTACCCCCAAGTAGGCCTAAGTTTATGCAGTGCTGGGAACTGCTGTGGTATTGGTGGTGCTGCCCCGGGAACGGGAAGAAAATTGTATTGCATCCGGACATAAGGCACCTAAGTTTATGCAGTGCTGGGAACTGCTGTGGTTCTGGGGGGAAACGTGGTGTTTGCCGCCCCTGGGGGGAACAGTGTTGTTTGCCACCCCAATTATGGACGAGGTCCATAAAGAGAGATGCATCTGAAAGTGAGAGGAAAATTTCTGTGAGAAAAGCAGGCTGTGTGTGAATGTAATGAGTGGAGTATGAATGCCGCTGCCCAGGTCTCTGAGAAGTAAGCTGATTCCAGCCGCCCCAGGGCTCTCCCACGAGGTAGTTCTGAAAGCAAGGGGGGTCAGCCGAACCTCGAGACCGAGCGGATATGTGAGAGAGTGACAACTCTCCTTATTTCATGAACTGCTGCTAAGGTCTGATTCTTAAGTACTAGGATGGGGGGAGGTCAGTCTGAGCATGGTCCCTCGTCACCGAAAGGCACCCCTATTGCTGTGTTCCGCACTCCCTCCCCAGCTGCCAGGGCCCGGATGGGAAGGGAGGTGGGGCTAAATGAGAGATGCTGGGAAGCCACGTCCCAAATTAAACCCACTCGCAGGCTACCCCTTGCTGGGCTTGCCCAGCATGTTCCACTGCCCTTGAGGTTGGCCGAAGACAGGGGCTGCTGGACTTAGCATGAGCTGGGACTGAGCCAGCCTGGCTCAGGACTGACTCATGCTGGGTCCAGGAGCTACCCCCGCTGTGGCTCTGCAGTTTAAATGTAGTAGGACCTGGGCTGCCTACTACATTTAAACTACAGAGCCACAGCGGGGGTAGCTCCCAGAGCCGTCCAACTCCTATTGACTACGTGATTAGTCAATAAATTTCTATATCAACTACACAATTAGCTGATTACTCATTTCTTAACATCCCTAGGCCACACAAAGAACCCCAATGGACATTATGGGGCCCTGAGGCCATAGGTTGCCCACCACTGTTATAAATGATCTTGTGATTCAGAATGGCGTTATCTGTTGGTCCCCTCAGTATAAAAGGAAGCTAAATTTAGGTCTTGATGATTGTGTTTACACAAGTATATGATGGAGTCTGAATCAGGTGCTTTCTCAACAGCTTTCATGACTAGAACCAAATATGGAGAAGGGCTTGCAAGAATTGGTTGGAAATGAGACAGGATAACAGATAATAGGTTACAGACCTTTTGCCCATGGTCACAGTTTGGTGATTGAAATGCATTTGTGAACTCACTCCTGTTATGAGTGGATGCAAGTCAACATGCTTTTCTTTCAGGTGGGGATGCTCAAAACTTCACCTAAATAGTGGACTTTGGCATCCTCATGTAAATTGTACAAACTCACAGGCCAAATTCTGCTCAATTAGATCTTTTTGATCCTCAGAACCGATGGGTGGCTGACTGATTCACACCTAACCAATGCCATGGGTTTCATAGCAGATTTTTGGGTGGAAAGCAGGGTCATCTTCTCCATCATTTGGGAATTGAAGGAAAAAACATAAAAAATAGAACATCTGAAAAATTAAAGTCCATGCAGTGCCCAGAGAGCAGACTTAATTTATTCCATTGGGACTTACCATGAAGAGAAGAGCCTCCTTTTATTTTGACCAGGACCCTGGCCCATGGGCTGCCATGCCAGGACCCTGAGGCACAAAGCAGCTCACACCGCTTTAAGTGCAAAGTCTCCCATCCCCCCTCACCAGAGCAGAGAGCCCCATGGACCAGCCAGTCATTTTGAGTAACCTGGGGCCTGCCTCAGGGGCCTGCAGGGCTGCTGGCCAGGAGCTACCTAGGTAAGTACCTTCCAGCCCCCATCCCCTCCCACACTCCAACTCCCTGCCCCAGGTCACCACCCAAACCCTCTGCACCTCCCCTCCCCCATGTCACAACTCCCTCCCAGACCCTGAACCCTCTCTTATTCTTCCCCCAGGCCAGAATCTTTTACAGACCCCCTCCCTGACCCTGCACCCCAAGCCTCTGTCCCAGATAGCAACCCACTCCTTCACCCAAACTCCTTCTCAAACCCCACACCCTGTCCTGCACCCCAGTCCCCTACCCTGAGCTCCCTTCTGCACAAAACCTCCATCCCAGACCCTGCACCCTCTCCATAGAAAAGTGCAGCTCTGGGCCACTTACCAAAACCTTGGAGTGGGCCCCCCCCTCAAAAATTATTGTCCGCCCCTGCTTTTGACTCACTCCAGAGTTTGCCTCTCTCCAGTTGTCAGTCCCACTTGTGTGTGGTGCATTAGATGGTGTGTTGATGTAAACTTCTTAAGAGTGCAATAAGGTATCTGAACTGAAGTATGTATTGGTCACATTTCTTTCTGGTGCTGAATCTTTGGGGGAATCATCAAATGAAAATTGGGGAGTTCTTATGGTAGAAATGATCACAGTCTCTCTCAGAATTGAATGACACGCACACTTATGGGACTCAAGAAGAAAGATAAACTAAAGATAATGAGGAACTGGATTTGGACTATAGTTTCCATAGATTTTATTAGATTGCCAATACTTAGGCCTTACCAAATTCACAGTCCATTCTAGTCAATTTCATGGCCAAAGGATTTTCAATCTGGTGGGTTTCATGATTTCAAATGAGTTTTTTCCCATCTGTCTCCTATTCACCTTTTACACTTTGTTTAAAGAAGTGAAGGAATGGATTTGAGACAAAAGGAGGAAGCAAGGGGAAAGGGTTCATTTTATGATTATGCCTGAAATTACCAAGTTAGATATTTGTAGCATTGTCAAAAACAGCAAACAGTGCATAGAGGGGCAGGAGTGCAAACTGACACTGTGATCTAATACTAAATTCCATCCAAAGGTGGCACTAGCCCTTTATAATTGGAGCCTTCAGGGAACAATGAGAAGCCCAGATACTTATAGACTACACTAATCCAGCTCTTCTCCCACTGTTAATCCTAAACAAATAATCATTAGCATCTGGTTTTATCCTGCTAAGTCCTTGCTGGATAGTGAATTATGTACCCTTTGCTTTATTAACATTTACTGGCAGCTATCATGCAGTTATCTCAGGAAGTGTATAGGTTTGGTTTTTAAATTTCAGCTCTTGGTTTCTTTGTCCTTTTTGAGTTGTGTGGTTTATAGTTTTAAAAATTCTGATATATCTGAATAATTAAAAATCTTTCTATAAATTAGTTTATTAAGTTCCACATGCCCAGCAATTAGCTGTAGATATTGCTGAGTCTATAATACAAATTATTTTGCCACTTCTTGCCATGCTTTCTTCATTGTTTATATAAATTGATTTTATAACACAAACACTTTTTCAGCACATGCAGCAGCAGCAGCAGATAGCCTGTTATGCAATAACCTTGATAGTGAAGCAGTCTGGGTTTTTTGTGGATTGGAGGCAGTGCTTTCTAAAACAGAAGATTGGACATCAGAATTCTGGGATTCTATTTTTTTACTTTCTCACTGATTCACTTTGACCTGGGGTATGTCCTGTTAGCTTTTTGCACCTCAGTTCTGCTATCACTAAAATGGGTTCTAATTATAAAATGTGACTAGCTTATCAAAGAGAAGGCTAAGAGGTAGGCTGATCAATCTACAATCACTTTTGCTGGAAGAGGATGTCTAATACGGGAGGGCTGCTGAATCTAGTAGACTAAGTGAGGACAAGATCCAGTCAGCAGTGGAAGTAAGATGCAATTTTTAACAGTTAAGGTAATTAACCATTCATACAGATTAGCCAGGCATGTGGCAATTTTTCCATCACATGGAGTTTTAAAACTAAGATTGTTTGTTTGCTTTCTAAAACATGTGATTTAGGTTCAAGCTCAAGCAGAATTTATTGGCTTGATACTGGAATCCCTGAGAAATTCCATGGCCTGTGTTTTGGGATGTTCTGAATGGTCCCCTCTGGACTTAAAATCAATGACGCTATGGATATTTAACTCCCTCATCAGGGTGTTTCAAGGATTAAGTAATTTGTTTCTAATGGGTTGTAAGATCATTGGATGAAAGGATACAAAATCCAAATTATTATTCATTGTAATTTAGTCCAACTTGCATCCCAGGCAAGCTAACTACATTTACCAGTATTATGTTAATAATAGTGATTCAAGTTTTCAAATCTCTCAAATTCTAGAGCATGGAAAAGGCACTTTTTAATTTTTACATTGAAGGAAAGAATTAATAATGAAAAAACTGGCTGAGCTAAAAGTGAAAATATTGTTCAACTTTGAATTTAGCTTGAAGCCTGTTTTCTTTTAAATTAAGTGGAATAGCCTGAACATTAGGTTTATGTTAGAGGAGAGATTTGGAGACTGTCTTGTATCTAGACCCCCAGAACAACAGCATTGGGAATGGGAAAGTCACAAACAGCAAGAAAGAATGAGTATCTGATCTCTTAGCCTTTGTGCTTTTCTTCTTTTGAGTGAACTATTCATGGCTGTACATTGAACAAACCTTCAGGATATTACACAGTATTTTGGAAACATTCTGGGTTAAATCCCCTGGTGTGTGAGAGCAGTGGTCATCTCATTTAGGGAGAACAGAGGTAGAAGTGGCTTTGTGGCACCTTTCTACAGATCCCTTGTAAGTGAAAGCAGGGTGCCCTGAGAGCACCTTCAACTTGTACCAGCAGATTAGAGCTCCAGTGAGCCACCCACTGGAGCTCATCACACGGAGACATGCCCTAAAATGTCAGAGGAGATGGGTAGCTCTACTGGCCCTACACTGGCCGAGTAGTTTGCATTGCTGTGCACTTGCACAAAGGATTCTTAGGAGGTGCTAAGGTTTTGGCCTTTGTTTCTAGTCTATGGCAAAGATTCTGAACTAAATCATACTCTGCTTTCCACATGTCAGTGACTGTAATGCTTTAGTCCTATGAGGTTTTTCGGGGTATGTGTTTTCCTTCACGGAATGTTGTAAATGTTCCCTTGCTTTTTGATAGGACAATTTGGTAGTGGCTTTTATGGCCCATCAATTCAATATAAAGGTCTTTGAGATTTTTGTCACCTTTTTAAACACTTGTTTCATGAGCAACATGTGTAATTAAACTATCTAAAAATGGCAGTAAGGATGAAGTGCAAGCATTGTTGCAGCTGCTGGAATTAATGTCAATGATGACATGTTACAGGGTATTGCCAGTCAGACCTACCTGAGAGAGAAACAGGCTTGGAACGATTAGATTTTTCTCTGTAAATGTATGTAAACATCAATTTTGCCATCCACACATATTTGTCGGTTTATTTTAATTAACAGTAAAATGTATAGATTGGAAAGGTAAGAAAATGCTGTTTGAGACCTTATTTCATTTAAGGATATTTACTTTGTATATTTTTGAAATGTGCTGTTGATCCCCATGTACAACTGTGAAATTCTAAATGGATAGAAATTGGACAAAAATGCTTAATGAACCTGAATATTATCCACTGAAATTATTAAAGAATAAAAATCCAATTATGTCAAGCTAGGTATATAGCACTTGTATTTTGGTAATGAGTGAAGATTATGATCACAAAGAGGGAAATGTCTTGACAGCCAGACAAATCTTACTCAAGGCTCATTTTGGGTGTCATTGTCTATTACATTTTGGGGACGTAGGCATCCCAAGGAACTTGGGGATCCTTTGGTTTTAAACTGCAGAATAAGCAAGTGTGATAAATTAACCAAAATGTGCCCTTTATTCCAGATGTTGTTAAAACTGGAATTATGAAAGAGAGGATCTCTGTGTTCCTTGCATGCTTAATTTACTACACAAGTTGATATATTATAATCCAGTCACCACCAGTGCCCTCTAGCCTAGGGCCATGAGGAGGCCACTAGAAAATGAGTGTTTCAGCATTAACAAGGCATATCTCTCCTACCTGAAGTAGTTAACTTTGCCTCTTAATTGCATTTTCCATTATAAGAACAGCATCGGAGCACCCTATCTAGTGAGTGCTCTTAAACTACTTAGCAGTACTTTTTTTCTCTTTCTTTGTGCTATGGGGAAAGCCTCATAGACTTCAGTACCTTTCTATAAACTCTAAGGGTATGTCTACACTGCAACACTCTTCTAAAATAACTAGCGCTATTCCAAAATAACTGCCTGCTTTGTAGATGAAGTTATTTCAAATTAATGTTGAAATACTGTGAAGCTGGAGGACTTCTTACAATGAGGATTACAGGAGTCAGTATGAGGAGTAAGGGAAGTTGGAGGAAGAGTGCCTCTTATTTCTAAATAAGATACGCAATTGATGTAGCTCAATTTGTGTAGCTTATTTTGAATTAAGACCTGCAGTGTAGACGTACCCTAACAGATGCTTTATCATTGTATTGATTTCTATAAGATAGTTAAATACTTTTCACTAAATCCTAAAATCTTTCACACAACGTTCTAGAAATGCTGATAACTTTCAGAAGGTTTAATCCCCTATTAAATTCTTCAGTGAGTGTGGGGCAGTCTCAGTAGAGAGGAATCATTGCAAATTGTACACTTCCTTCATACTGTGAGACCCAAGATCCTTTCACATTTGAACGATCAAAGAACAGGAAGCTATGAACCGATCTCTCTTTGTATGTGGAGGGTGGTGGATGAAACGTATGTTGTTAAGTGGCCTGCAGTGTGCCATGAAGACAAGAAGCAGGCAATCCTGTGATCTAAGTTAAGAAAGATGTGCCTAGGCACATTAAATCCAGCCTCCATAATCTCAGTGAGGACAGCAGATTTACATTCCCATGAACAGGCTACATCTGAAATAGCTAACAAGGGATTTTCACTGGCTTTGGCAGGCAGCCATGGGAAGGATTTTCACTGTGAGGGTGATTCCAGCACGGATCATGTCTGCTGTTTTGAAGGGAGTGTTAAGAAATAAAAGCATTTCCCCTACCACTGGGATTCCCCTCCACTCACATACTTGGCCAGGTTTGAAATAACTCTTTTGCTCTCTATGTATCTGCTGATTTAGTTCCTAAACTTAAGGAGGTTTCAAAGTAAACTGGACGCAGCACTATCTGTTACCAGGCTAACCTTGGTGTGGATGACCATAGTGTGGGATGTGAAATAGAGCATTCAAGGAACCTTCCCTTGGGTCCTGTGCAAAGACCAAGCAACACTGCACTGTTCCTTATAACCAGAAACATGAGAATTGCAGTTAGAATTGGAGTGATATTAGTCTCTTAAAGAGAGGAGGATAGAACTAGTGCTCTACCTCCCATACTTTGAGTCAGATGCTCTGCCAAAGCTGTGCCCATCACCTTACAAACTGATCATTGTGTTCCAGAGCTCCTGCTGTGGTTGTGTATCTCCTTACCACCCCCAGAGCAGGGCTGGGTGGTGCTGAGTAGAGGACAGTCTTGCACTGGCAGAGACATGTGCTTGACCTGACAGGTCTATTCCATCTTTAATTTCCAGGTGGGACAAGGCTCTGAGCACAGGAGAGGGAGACCCCTGTGGGGTCTGTAGAGCTCTTTATTCATAGCTCCCCATGGTGAAGCCAGGATGCCTCTTTGCCATTTTCTTTTATTTTGTAAAAAAAGAACCTGAATGAACCTCTCAGCAGGTGAAATTGAGTGATTCATAGTGCGCGCGAGAGAGCTCTATTTTCTTGCGTTTCAGGCAAATCTCTCTATTGGCTTCAGAAACAAGGTAAAATAAAACTCAGATTCCCACGGTGCCGTTTGTTCCTTTTTTATTCTGGAGCTTGCAGGTTGGTTATAGTTAATCTGCAGCCAGTGCTTTTTCTTTCTTTCCCTTAAAGCGTGGGAGCAGACATTGAGGAATTGTCTCCACTTACTAGGAGATCAACCCTGCAGAGATCGATCTCCAAAGATATGATTTAGCGGGTCTAGTAAGAACCCGCTGAATCAACCGCTGATTGAGCTTCCGTCAACTCCAATACTCCACCAAGTCACAAGGAGTAAGGGAAGTTGACAGTTTCTCCCATCGACCTCCCACAGTGAGAATGCTGCAGAAATATGAATTAAGGTACGTTGACTGCAGCTACCCAATTCTTGTAGCTGGAGGTGCGTATCTTAGACTGTCCCCTACTGTGGACCTGACATAAGCTTCAGGGTCTTGGTGAGTAGGGTGGTACTGACATATCTTTATTTTCTGGGAAAGTGGGTAAGATTTCTCCATGCCAGTCCAAAACTGTTGCAGTTTTTTCAACTATAACATTGGGATGAAAATATTTGCTCCGGTGATGGGCATGTGAAAATAATATATTAGGCCCTGATCCTCAGATGCTGTACATGGATGGAGTTCTATTGACATCAGTGGAAACTAGCCTATAGCCTTTAAGGGCACTAAGTACACTCATCATTTTACAGATTCAAAAATTGAGACTTTTTTTAGGGAGGCTGTATTATTTGCGATGAACTATGGGCGAGACATTATGATGAGTGGGGAATCCAGGAGACATAAGGGCCATATTTTTTATTTTCACTTGTTTTGACCCAGTTACTCCAGATTTACATGAGCATAGGTGAGGACAGATTCAGTCCCCTGTACGCTAATGCTCATTGTGACATGGACATGGTGTGATCTTAAATAAATCACTGTGGTCCTCTGTGCTCCCTTAAATGTACAGCCTGATCCTGAGAGGTGCTGAACACCTGCAATGCATAGGAACAGGCTTTTAGACCATAAACCTTTGGGTCAGACAGTGGGTGTGATTCTTCTCTCACTTGCCCCAGTGTTACACTGATCTGATGTAGCTACACTGATGTCAATAGTTAACTCCAGTGCAAATGAGAGTAGGCTGGAGTCATTCCTCTGGGGGCTGCCCTGTTCAGAGCACTCCAACATATAATCAGGCCCCCCAAAATCATGAGATTAAAATAAAATGTTCCATGATGTGTCTTTTTCACTTTTCAGTTTTGGAATTTCTTGGAGGCAGATGGGTCATGTTTACAAGCTGTTCTAAAGTTAGAAACCATAAAATGATGAGACTCATGCAACGGCATGATTCCAGGAGTTTAAAATCATATATTGTGAGATGTTTTTGAATAAAATCATGAGTATCAGCAGCACAAAGATGGCTGTAAAATTCACAGCATCAGAAGCTTTATTACCGGTGACTAAGCTTCTGACAAGACCTTCAGAGGGGGAGGGATACTTTGGAGGGTTTAGAAACCAGTGTTCTCTCTGTGGTGTCCAGGACAGTGAAGATGAGGGAGGCCTCCATATCTACTATATATTTTAGAGTTTGGGCAGCTGTCCGTGTCCGTCCATCCATCTGTGAGTCTGGTTGCTCAAGAATGCCTCCTAAATGGAAGGAGCTAGGACCACTACATTAAGTTACAATAAGAGGAAGATGTATACCTAAAGTAAGGTCAGGCTTTGGGTGTGCCAGGGAAATGGGATGCATGTGGAATTTGATAGTTTTCCATTACACGGAAGGGGAGAGGGAAAGAGGAGGGATGCAATCTTCATACTCATTCACCACTGGGGGCAGCAAGTGCAGGGGAGAACTACCCTGCAGAGTAACCACTGGGGGCAGCTGCACCACCAATGGTATGGCCAGCTGAGGATGAGGTTCTGCCAGCTTGTTTGCCAGTGGTATGTGGCCTCCTCCTCCCCTTCCCTCATCACCATGTTCCCACCCCTCCCCATCCCCCTGGGAACACCACCAGGGCTGGCCTGCTCAGCCCTGGCCCCCCACACTGGAACACCAAGGCTACGTCTACACTGGCAGCTTCTTGCACAAGAACTCTTTTGCGGAAGAGTTCTTGTGCAAAAACTCTTCCAGAAGAGAGCGTCTACACTGGCATGTGCTTTTGCGCAAGAGCATCCATGCTAGTGTAGATGCTCTCTTGCGCAAGAAAGCTCTGATGGCCATTTTAACCATCTGGCTTTCTTGCGCAAGAAATTCATGTTGTCTGTCTACACTGGCCTCTTGCGCAAGAACAGTTGCGCAAAAGGGGATTATTCCTGAGTGGGAGCATCATAGTTCTTGCGCAAGAAGCCCTGATTTTATACAGTAGAACATCAGTTTACTTGCGCAAGAACACAGGGCCAGTGTAGACAGGCAGCAAGTTTTTGCGCAAGAACGGCCGCTTTGGTGCAAGATCGTGCCAGTGTAGACACAGCCCCAGTGTGGCCTCTTCAGGACAGCCTGCACAGGCCTCCCTTTGGGCCCACTCCCCCAGACCAGGGAGCACCGGTGGGGGGAGGCCTGCATGTCCCTCATTTTCTCCCACCTCAGGCCTTGGGGAATGGCAGTGGGGGAGGCTGGCATGTCCCTGCATGCCTGGTGAGTGCCAGCAGGGCAGGCCTGCAGGGCTCCCTTCAGCCCTGGGGAACACCAGCGGGGGAGGCCTGTGTGGCCACCTCCTTCCTCACCCTGCACCTCCCCAGGCCAGGCGTGGGGACTGCCAGTGGGGGAGGCCTGCAAGAACCCCCTACATCTCTGGCTCCCTCCACAGGCTAGCTCTTGCTCCCACGTCCCTGGGTGCCCCAACCCCGGAAAAGTCTGCTAGTATGGGGATACATCAACACAAAGATGAAACAGAGAAACTTCCTGTTAAAACATGAGCACAACTGAGTCTCTCCCATCATAGAATCATAGAATTCCAGGACTGGAAGGGACCTCGAGAGGTCGAGTCCAGTCCTCTGCCCCCATGGCAGGACCAAATACTGTCTAGACCATCCCTGATAGACATTTATCTAACCTACTCTTAAATATCTCCACAGATGGAGATTCCACAACCTCCCTGGGCAATTTATTCCAGTGTTTGACCACCCTGACAGTTAGGAACTTTTTCCTAATGTCCAACCTAAACCTCCCTTGCTGCAGTTTAAGCCCATTGCTTCTTGTTCTATCCTCAGAGGCCAAAATGAACAAGTTTTCTCCTGCCTCCTTATGACACCCCTTTTAGATACCTGAAAACGGCTATCATGTCGCCCCTCAGTCTTCTCTTTTCTAAACTAAACAAACCCAATTCTTTCAGCTGTCCTTCGTAGGTCATGTTCTCTAGACCTTTAATCATTCTTGTTGCTCTTCTCTGGACCCTCTCCAATTTCTCCACATCTTTCTTGAAATGCGGTGCCCAGAACTGGACACAATACTCCAACTGAGGCCTAACTAGCGCAGAGTAGAGCGGAAGAATGACTTCTCGTGTCTTGCTCACAACACACCTGTTAATGCATCCCAGAATCATATTTGCGCTTTTTTTGCAACAGCATCACACTGCTGACTCCTATTCAGCTTGTGGTCCACTATAAGCCCTAGATCCCTTTCTGCCATACTCCTTCCTAGACAGTCGCTTCCCATTCTGTATGTGTGAAACTGATTGTTCCTTCCTAAGTGGAGCACTTTACATTTGTCTTTATTAAACTTCATCCTGTTTACCTCAGACCATTTCTCCTATTTGTCCAGGTCATTTTGAATTATGACCCTATCCTCCAGAGCAGTCGCAACCCCTCCCAGCTTGGTATCATCTGCAAACTTAATAAGCGTATTTTCTATGCCAATATCTAAATCGTTGATGAAGATATTGAACAGAGCCGGTCCCAAAACAGACCCCTGCGGAACCCCACTTGTTATGCCTTTCCAGCAGGATTGTGAACTATTAATAACTACTCTCTGAGTACGGTTATCCAGCCAGTTATGCACCCACCTTATAGTAGCCCCATCTAAGTTGTATTTTCCTAGTTTATTGATAAGAATATCATGCGAGACCGTATCAAACGCCTTACTAAAGTCTAGGTATACCACATCCACCACTTCTCCCTTATCCACAAGACTCGTTATCCTATCAAAGAAAGCTATTGGATTGGTTTGACATGATTTATTTTTTACAAATCCATGCTGGCTGTTCCCTATCACCTTGCCACCTTCCAAGTGTTTACAGATGATTTCCTTATGCTTTGTACAGGATTTGCATTTCTTGATGTGGCCACTTCTCCATATTCAGTCTGTGCTAATCTGGAAAATAAGCAGCAATCTAGTCCTTTGACTCTGAAGTATGCCATGACTATGTATTCCCCTGAAATTCTACCCATTCCTTCTTTGTGGGTATGTGTTAGGTTAGCTATGATACAACAGGTTTCCAGAATACTGCTTAGTTTTAGTTCTTCAAGTCCTCTCTGAATTTAACTGGTTTGCTGCTGCTTTAGTACACCACACTGAGCTGGTGTGTGGGTTACTCTCATGTTGGATACCTGCCATATTCCAATCCAGGAATGGCTGCACTTCAGTGGTAAATGAATGCTCTCTAAGTACAAGGCCAAATTCTGCCCCGAGTTACATTCTTGCTACCTCAGTGATTAAGGTGGGATGGTGTATATAACCAAGGGCTGTTCATGGACAACTTAGAAAGCACTTTTGGATCCTTTAGAAGAAAATGTATAATAGACTTGATGACCTAAATCAGTGAGGCTCTCATCTTTCCAGACTCCTGTTCAGGAGGCTGATTTGTCTTGTGTAGCCCAAGTTTCACCTCAGTTAAACTACTTGCTTTCAAAATCAGACCTAAAAATACAAATGTCACAGCACGCTATTACTGAAATATTGCTTGCTTTTTCATTTTTAACCACATAATAAAATAAATCAGACTATAAATAGTGTATTTACATTAGTGTGCAGTATAGACAGCAGGATTAAACAAATTATTGTATGACCTTTTAGTTTGCACTGACTTCACTGATTTTTATGTAGCCTGTTGTAAAACTAGGCAAATATTTAGATGGAAGAACTACTCACCTAATTGACCTTTTCTTGATCATGCTATGTATGATAATCCTGTCTCGTTCAATCCTGGATCTTTAAAATTCCAGTTCTTCTATAGGGGGTTTTTCCCCTCTAGGGGAGAAAAGGGATCAATTCCACTGAATAACACTGAGGTTTTTTTGTTTGTTTGTTTTTGTTTTGTTTTGTTTTTTTTTTAAAAAGAAGGGCCCTTCCTCACTGCACGGCAGGTGGCATTTTAAGGTTCTGGGACTATAACATACAGCAAAATAACAAGTAAAACAGTTGCTATCAAAACTGATATCTTCTATTAATTTATAGAGACTGTATAGTCCAAAGCATCACAGACCGATGTTATAGTGTCAGTGACTTATAAGTCCTGCTGCAGACACGGGGTATTAGCAAAGCTCCATTCACGCCTGTTATAGTCAAATAGCAGAGACGTTTCATGCCTCAGGAACTGCTTTTTTTCCATTAGAAACCAACTGCTTGCTGGCTTCCATGGTGTGGGTGGCCAGAGAACAGATTTTTAACCAGTCAAGCTGTTTGTCCCCCCCCAAGCTGCCTGGCTTCAGTACCATTGTCAACAAGTTTTACAGAGGATTAGGGGCTGGAAACACACATGGAGTCCCTTCAGCTAATTTCCCACCAGTTCCGCCACCCACAGGCCTGGCCCAGTTCACAGAAGGAACATGTGCACCCATATTCTTATCCTTCTCACTTGGCAAGAGCCTTGGCTTGTTCGGCTTGATCTCACAAGCTAAGCAGGGCTGGGATGGTATCTGTATTCATATGGGAGGCTCCAATACTGCCTAGATACTGCAGGAATGAGCCTAGTGATTTACAGCCAAAGCCTGTTTGCCATTGAGCTCAATATTAATGCTCCCTTTGACTTCAGTGGTGCAGTGTTGGGTCCTAAGTGGTTCTCTTTTCCCTGGGGGTATGTCTACACTACATGGGAGATCAGCTCTGCCGCAGTTGATCTTCTGGAGTTCAGTTTAGTGGGTGTAGTATAAACCCACTAGATCAAACTCAAAGGGTGCCCCCATTGGCACCAGTACTCCTGCTACTCACAAGGAGTAAAGGAAGACATGGGAGCATTTGCTCCCATTGATCTCCTGCAGTGTGGATGGTGTGGAAATACGATATAAGATACACAACTTCAGCTATGTAAATTATGTAGCTTTAGTCAATGTATCTTACTTCGACCTTTCTATGTAGCATAGACCAGGACTGAGTGAGAGAACCCTTGGCCCAGTTGGGACACTGTGGAGCTGACAGCACCTGTCTCTTTGGTTAAGATGGCCAATTGAGGTCCTGCTCACTTGTGTTTATTAAATAGCCTGTAGCAACTTTTGCAGGACTAGGGATGTTAACCACATTGTCCCGGCCAAACCCCTGATTTGTTAATGATTCCCTGAATTCTCCCTGCAGTTGGATTTTGTGCTTTTCACTCCCCGAATTTTCCTTCCTGCACCTCACTGATTAAATTTCCCCAATCACTGGGATTTGGAACTACAGAGCAGCCTGAGCCCAAAACTGGATCCAGATCCTAAATTTCCAAAGTTTTCAGGTTCTTGACACACAGTTGTTGCCTAGCCCATTGGAGACAGAGGGTGATGGAATTTATACCTGCACAGTCCCAGTGTCTGGGGCCATTTGATACTGGGGCTTAATAGAGGCCTCTCTGAGACTGCTAAACAACATTGCTTAGTAACATGAACAGCTGCAAAGCAGTCACAATGGGTGAAGTTCACCTCTGTGCTAAGCTCCTGCTCAAGGCCTGTGCATGACTTAAATTCCCCACAAGAAGTGCTTAAATTGGCCTGAAAAACATGTGTGTGTTTGGGGAAGGGGTTCTCATAATCTGAGACAGGGTTCAAAATGGGTCCTTCACCAACCAACCTTGGTTGTATTTTGTTTTGTTTTTTTATTATTTCCAGAGCTAAACCCCTGACAACTCCTCCGCACACTTTAAGCACTGCCTTGGGCCTTCAGCCCACACAGGCTTTGTTCCCCTGGAAAGGGAGAAATTTCATCCAGCCAGAGGTTGAGCTGTTACCCACCAAACAGGTTTTGAGCTACAAGAAAGTGGCATCCCCTCTCTGTCTCAGCAGCAACTGCTATTCCTTGTGGGTGTGTCTAAACTACACCCCTCTGCCGATAGAGGGATGTAGATTAGGCACATCGCTATTGCAAATGAAGCGGGGATTTAAATATCCCGTGCTTCATTTGAATAGAAATGACCACCGCTTTTTCCCGACGTGGCACTTTGCCGGCAAAAAGCAGCAGTCTAGATGGGGATCGGTTGACAAGGAAAGCCTTTTCTGACCGATTCTGTAAACCTTGTTGCCCATTCCACTGGGTCCCAGCCCAGGGCCTTGTTGGCAGTGGCACAGATCACCTCTTGTTCAGTGGGGAATCCTGCCGCAACACGCTGAGCGCCCGGAGAACAATTCCCTGCCCTGGGCTACTTCCTACCGTTCCATGTTCAGTGCTCTTCTCTGCCATCTTATTCCACGGTTAGGGCTCTTGGGGCAGGTTCTCTCAGCCTGGCTGCTGCTGTCTGGTCTGGTGGTGCCCGTGCCTCTGGTTCAAGAGCTTTCTCGGCGCCTCCTTTCCCTTCCACAGTCAACCCAGACTGAGCTGCCCTAGGGCCTTTTATAGTCTGGTGCCACTGCAAGAATGCCCAGCAGGGCTCAGGAGGAGGGACTCTCAGCCACCTGGGCCCCGCTCACTCTGTGTTCTTCAGTGCAGGGTTGATATGCCCCTTCACAGCACCAATGACATAGGGAAGGGCAGGAGAGAGGTTCTGGAGGCCAAATTTAGGCTGTTAGGAAAGAGATTGAAATCCAGGACCTCTCTAGTAGCGTTCTCTGAAATGCTGCTGCCATTTCCATGTGCAGGGCCCGGTAGGCAGGCAGAACTTCAGAGTCTCAATGCGTGGATGAAAGGATGGTGTAGAGAGGAGGGGTTTAGATTTATTAGGAACTAGGGAAATTTTTGGGATGGGGGAGCCTATAGAGGAAGGATGGACTGCACCTAAACCAAAATGGAACCAGACTGCTGGCAATTACCATTAAAAAGGTTGTAGAGCAGTTTTTAAACTGAGGGCTGGGGAAAATGTCATTGAAGAGCCTTTGGCCATTATCTTTGAAAATTTGTGGAGATTGGGAGAGGTCCTGGATGATTGGAAAAAGGCAAATGAAGTGCCCATCTTTAAAAAAGGGAAGGACAATCCAGGAAAGTATAGATCTGTCAGCCTCACTCAGTCCCTGGAAAAATCATGGAGGGGATCCTCAAGGAATCCATTTTGAGGCACTTGGAAGAGGGGAAAGTGAATAGGAATAGTCAACGTGGATTTACCAAGGGCAAGTCATGCCTGAACAACCTGATTAACTTCTATGAGGAGGTAACTGGCTCTGGACATGGGGAAGTTAGTGATTTAAGCAAAGCTTTTGATATGGTCTCCCACAGTATTCTTGCCAGCAAGTTAAGTAAGTATGGGTTGGATAAATGGACTGTAAGGTGGATAGAAAACTGGCTAGATTGTTGGGCTCAAAGGGTAGTGATCAATGTGGCTCAGTGTCTGGTTAGTGGTCGGTTTCATATGGAGTACCCCAAGGATTAGTTCTAGAGCTGGTTTTGGTCAACATGTTTATTAATGACCTGGATGAGGGGATGGACTGCACCCTCAGCAAGTTTGTGGATGCCACTAAGATAGGGGGAGAGGTAGATACATTGGAGGATAGGGATAGGGTCCAGAGTGATCTAGACAAACTGGAAGATTGGTCCAAAAGAAATCTGATGTTCAACAAGGACAAGTGCAGAGTCCTGCACCTGGGACGGAAGAATCCCAAGCACTGTTACAGGCTGGCTAAGCAGCAGTTTGGCAGAAAATGACCTGGGGATAACAGTGGATGAGAAGCTGGATATGAGTCAACAGTGTGCCCTTGTAGCCAAGAAAGCTAATAGCATATTAGGTTGCATTAGGAAGAGCATTGCCAGCAGATCTAGACACCCAATTATTCCCCTTTATTTGGCACTGATGAGGCCTCATCTGGAGTACTGCGTCCAGTTCTGTCTGTCCTCCCCAAATATAGAAAGGATGTGGACATGTCAGCCGATGGTCAGGGCAGTCTAGGAGAGACTGAAGGGCGCCCCAATGGATCTGTCCTCTGGGAGGGACAAGATCCAAACGCTCAGCTCTGCCTGTATTTGTCCCTTATAACTGGCTGAAGTTCTTTTAAATTGTGCTTGGTTCTGTTACAGCAACTGAAGGAGTCAGGTTAAAACTTAAATAGTTACAGGTTTATTAAAGAAGCTTATAAATCATATGGTTACAATGGCTATTGCTCTATTTCTTAACTGCTAGCAAATATAGATCTTAAAAATGGTTACAAAGAAAATAAAGATAGAAAATAGAAATAATGGTACCAAGTGACAGCTTAATCTTTAAGAGCTCTAAATCTATGTGTACACTTAAGACAAAGGACACATACAGGTACAATTTTACCCCCTTCTGTGCCTCTCGACTCCAGCCAGGTCAAGCCAGGGCAGTCCCTCAATTCCTAGGAAGGCGAATACGAGGTGGGCGTCCCCGTGGAACCTTGGGAGGTCAAACACCTAACCCGACCAGCAGATAGATGGTAGAGTGACACTCAGAGTAAATGTGCTGCTGGACCCATCTTTATACCCATAGGGGCCCGTATCCTCTTTCTTATCTAAGATGCCAAATTGTGTTGGTCTGTCTTTGTGACGCCAGTTCTTACAAGCAAGTTTCAAGTTAATTTACACTTGCAAGAGAGAGAACTAAATTGTGAGTACTAGACTTTTTTTTTTTACTGGGCGAGAGATTCCTCCCCCCCCGCGGACGGCTGTGTGTTCGTATCAATATGGGTTTCAGTCAAGGACACTCCTCTGCAGCCTCTTGGTCAGCAATTGGCGTATCTCTGTTTACAGCCATTCATGGTCACAGCAGCCTGCCATATCCAGGCCTTCTGTTCAAGATTTTTACTGCTCTGTGTGCCCTGCATGCTCCAGGCAAGCAAAGATGGTTGTTACAGGGGGGTTCCTGTCTGGCTACAGGACTCATTGGAGAGGGTCCAGCAGAGGGCCTTGAACTTCCTGAGGGGAGGTTCCAAAGAGGATGGAGAGAGGCTGTTCTCAGTAGAGAGAGATGGCAGAACAAGGAGCAATGGCCTTAAGTTATAGTGTGGGAGGTCTAGGTTGGATATTAGGAAAAACTATTTCACTAGGAGGGTGGTGAAGCACTGGAATGGGTGGAATCTCCATCCCTAGAGGTTCTTAAATCCTGGCTTGACAAAGCCCTGGCTGGGATGATTTATTTAGGGTTGGTCCTGCTTTGGGCAAGGGGTTGGACTCGTGATCTCCTGAGGTCTTTTCCAGCCCTAGGATTCTATGAAAACCGAAGGGTGCAGAGGAGGGGCTATTAATAGAGATTCTCTATGTTCTAGTCAGGAGGAAAGGATGGAAATATGGGTCAGATCAGATGAGACACAATCAAATGAAAGAGTCTTACACATCAGGAAATGGCACACAGTTAAACAGTGACAAATTTGTAAAGTACTTATACTCAAATGCTAGAAGTCTAAACAATAAGATAAGTGAACTAATGTGTCTCATTAAAGGAGGCTATTGATATAATAGTCATCATGGAAACTTGGTGGAATGAGGACAATAAATGGGACACAATCATACCAGGGTACAAAATATATGTAATTAGAGGAGGTTTTGGAACAAATTGATAAAAGTTAACTGTAACAAGTCTCTGGGACCCGATGGCATTCACCCAAGAGTTCTGAAAGAACTCAAATGTGAAATTGCAGAACTATTAACTGTGGTTTGTAACCTATCCTTTAAATCAGCTTCTGTACCCAGTGATTGAAAGACAGCTAACTTGATGCCAATATTTAAAAAGGGCTCTGGAGGTGATCCTGGCAATTAACGTCAGTACTGGGCAAATTAGTTGAAACTATAATAAACAATAAAATTATCAGACACATAGATGAACATAATTTGTTGAGGGAAAGTCTACATGGTTTCTGTCAAGGGAAATCATGCCTTACTAATCTGCTAGAGTTCTTTGAGGGGGTCAACACACATGTGGACAAGGGGGATCCAGTGGATATAGTATACTTTGATTTCCAGAAAGCCATGGTCCCTCACTAGAGGCTCTTAGGTAAAATAAGTTGTCATAGGGTAAGAGGGAAGGTCCTTTCGAGGATTGATAACTGGTTAAAAGACAGGAAACAAAGGGTAGGAATAAATGGTAAGTTTTCCGAGTAGAGAGAGGTAATTAGTGGGGTCCCCCAAACGTCTGTCCTGGGACCAATCCTATTCAACTTATGTATAAATGATCTAGAGAAAGGGGTAAACAGTGAAGTGGCAAAATCTGCAGATGATACCAAACTGCTCAAGATAGTTAAGACCAAAGCAGAGTTGTGAAGAGCTTCAAAAAGATCTCACCAAACTAAGTGATTGGACAACAAAATGGCAAATGAAATTTAATGTTGATAAGTGTAAAGTAATGCACGTTGGAAAAAATAATCCCAACTATACATACAATATAACAGGGACTAATTTGGCTACAACTACTCAAGAGAGAGATCTTGGAGTCAATGTGGATATTTCTCTGAAAACATCCACTCAGTGTGCAGCAGCAGTCAAAAAAGCAAATAGAATGTTAGGAATCATTAAAAAGGAGGTAGAGTATAAAACAGAACATCTTATTGCCTCTATATAAAGCCATGGTACGCCCACATCTTGAATACTGCATACAGATGTGGTTGCCTCATCTCAAAAAAGATATATAGGCATTGGAAAAGGTTCAGAAAAGGGCAACAAAATGATTAGGGTTTTGGAATGGGTCCCATATGAAAAGAGATTAAAATGACTTGAACCTTTCAACTTAGAAAAAGGAAGACTAAGGGGGGATATGAAAGAGGTCTATAAAATCATGACCGATGTGGAAAAAGTGAATAAGGAAAAAATATTTACTTATTCCCACAATACAAGTACTAGCAGTTGCCAAATGATATTAACAGGCAGCAGGCTTAAAACAAACAAAAGGAAGGTTTTCTTCACTCAGTACACAGTCAGTCTGTGGAACTCCCTGCCAGAGGATGTGGTGAATACTAGGACTTTACCGGGGTTCAGAAAAGAGCTAGATAGATTCATTAATGACTATTAGCCAGGGTGGGTAGGAATGGTGTCCCTAGCCTCTGTTTGTCTGGAAATGGCTGACAGGAGAGGGATCATGTGAGGATTACCTGTTGTTGTTCCCTCCTTCTGGGGCATCTGGTATTGGCCACTGATAGCAGACAGGATACTGGGCTAGATAGACCTTTGGTCTGACCTAGTATGTCTGTTCTTATGGGGTTTTTTTGTGGCCCAGAGGCTATGGCCGAAGGAGTGGCATTCAAAGAGCCTGGGTCTTCTGCCACTGGCTTGCTGTGTGACCTGGGGCAACTCACTTTATCTTCCTGAGACAGCTTTTCTGCCTGCAATATGGGGATAATCACATGTACCCTTTTAGCAAAGTGTCCTTGTGATCTACAGGTGAAATGTGCTATATACAATGTAGGTATTATGAAGCTCTGGATGTCAAATCAGGTATCTGGATTCTATTCCTGCCTCTGCCACAAGCTTTCTGTGTTACTTCAGACAAGTCCCCTAAGATTTTGGTGCCTCAGTCTCTCCAGCTGCATAAATTGATTACAGGTGTGCAACAGGCATTGAGAGACATGGATAGAAGAAGTTCCATTGAGTCAGGTTGGTATTTTGGATTTGTGACTGGGCTCTGTTGCACCCACCCCGGAGGGATTTTGTTGTTGTTGTTGGCCTCTTGGTTTCTAGCAAAAGCCACCTCCAGTTACACATGGGAGGCTAGACCCCAATGTGGATTTTAATATGGGAGTCCCATAGTTAGGGCATATTTTCATTATTAAAAAGCATTTGGGAACAGAGCATCCCTAATCAGTTCCTTGCCCACTAATTGGGTTCATGGCACTATATTGTGGGATTCTGACATCAGTAAAGTCAGCTAAAGTTGTCCTTACGGATGACCTAATAGCTGCTGTCATCTTTTTTCTCACTGCAGATGGCAAAGATTAGGCAACGAAGCCCCAAACTTATTTTAGTGCATGGGTGTGAGAGAGATTCTGAAGATTGTGTAGGGGATTCCAGCCTCCCTGTTTCTTTTTAAAACTTTGATACAACAGGCACGCACACAGAAACACACAGGCACACATGCTTTAACGCCTCCTTTTACATCTGTAACAGCTTCCCTAACTCCTCTGCACCTAATGTCTTCCCCCTCTGCTTTCAATCACTTTCTTCAAACTCCACTCTTTTGGTTTGCTCCCACCCCCATCCTCCACTCCTGGGCCATTTACTGCAGCCCTCATGACTGACTGTATTCTCCCACCATATAGAAAGAGAGAAGAGAGCAAGCGAGTGATTTCAAGCTGACAATATCCACATGAAATTTATAGTTCAAAACACATGGGCTAAATTCTGTTCTAGGACTCTGGTATAAATCCAACACTAGACTTCCTCAGCAATTGCACCACTGTAATTGGGTGCTGAATTTGACCCATAAATGTTTGTCTAACACTTGCTTTTCCCAATCTCATCTCATTACTTGTTTGTATTTTTCATGATACCACAATGGCAACTCGTCTGATAAAGGGTTTTATCACCATTTCTTTGCAAAACACCACGTGCACTAAGGGTCTGAAAGGTTTACTAATAACTGGAAAGAAGCATGGGTCTTACAGATTTGCCCCCGGTCATATCTTTAACCTCTGCTGATGTAAATTTGCCCTGCATCTGTCCCTGCCTGACATGTGACTATGGAATCCATCTCCCCGGTCAATGTCTGGACCAAAAGGTCAGTCAAATCATTATGAAATGTGAGTGATGCACAGTCTTTCCTGTGTTTGCCTTTTACATTGCTGCATATATATATATGAGTCACAGGGTACCCTCTTGAGTTTCACATGGTAAAATGTGGGGAACTGATTTCTGTGCCTCAGAGCTAGAACTATTATAATATGACAGTGGACATTTTTCAGTGGACACTTTTTCAAAGTCATGTTCTGCTTGGCTGGTTAGACCAATTAGAATTGACAATACTGAGATGTGGGTGAGGTAGTATCTTTAATAGGACCAATCTGTTGGTGGGAGAGACAAGCTTTTGAGCTATATAGAGCTCTTCTTCAGGTTTCATTAGATCAGGGGTGGGCAACAATTTTTGTAGGGCGGGGGGCACAATTTTGGTAGTGGTTCCTGGGCCAGCTCAGCTCCCGGAAGGGGTGGAGCATCAGGTGGAATACGTGGGGCCTAGGCAGAAGGGATGGTTCCCCCTGGCACTGCGTGTGGGGGTGGGAGGGGTGGAGGAGACTTTGCTTGCTCCCACGCAGGGTGGGGTAGCACACAATATCTCTTGGCCCTCTGCCCCCACCGTGCCAGGGTGCCCAGTGCCCAGAGGGAACTGCTAGCCATTTTAAACAGCTGGCGGTTCCCTCTAGGTGTTGTGCACCCCTGGCAAGGGGAGGAGACTTCGTGTGCTCCCCCGGCCCTCAAGCCTCAATTGGCCTGAGGGTTGGGGTGCGGCAAGGTGGGTCACGAGGCAGATCAAATGGCGTGGCAGGCCAGATCCAGCCTGCCAACCGTATCTTGCCCACCCCTGCATTAGATGATGTCATGGATGCACCAAACTTGCCAGTGCATGGCTGGGAGCTTATAACCCCATTGGAGAGGGTATCTGATGGGGTGTTCACTCTGAAAGGGTTCAGGTGCCTGAGTGGGCCAATTAACTTCCTAGGCTGCACTGTGTGGAGGAGCCAGGGAGCAAGGACAAATTAAAGATGATGCTTAGCTGGATAGGAACAGGGTGGACTTGTATAAAGCTCAGTAGCCGAGAACAGAAGGAGCCGCAGAAAGAGAGGCTGCAATCACTTTCCAGGTGAGGGAAGGCAAGATAAGGAGCAGTCTAGGGATAGAGCAGTGCAGACCATGATTGCTTGTTGTAGAGTCCATGGCTGGAACCAGTGTAGAGGGTGGGTCTGGATTCCCCTATCAGCCCCTGGGGAAGTGGCACCATTAAGGGACAACAAATATGAAGAGTGCCTGGGACAGTGGACCCTGATAGACTTTGATACACAGCGGCGGATATAGGGCAGGGCGAGCGGGGTGGCTGCCCCAGGCCCTGCGCTTCAATAGGCCCTGCGCCAGCGCCGGTGTTTTTTACAGGGGCGGACTGGCCCAGCAGGATACCGGGAATTTCCCGGTGGGCCGTCTGCTGAAGGGCTGGCTGAAGGGCCGGCTGGTGGCTGCTGGAGGAGGAGGGGGATTTGTGATGGGGCGCTGCAGCCCCGCACTTTAAATTCCCTGGCGCCGGCCAGTACAGGCCATGTGGGGCTGAGGGAGCGCATGTGCGGCATGCTGAAACGCCACGCAACAGCTGGGAGGGGAGACGCCCGGGCGTGGCGTGACGTCATGGCCCGGGACTTTAAAACTGCGTGGCCCAGCGTTGCACCGCATGGTCCGGCACGTGGGTCCGCAAACTGGAAGGCAGAAGGTGGGCTTGGGCTTGGGCTTGGGGCACCAAGGGACCATGTGGAGGAGAGGCAAATGCCAGGGGGCAAAGTGGAGACAATGAGGAAAAGGGCAGGAGGGGAGGTGTCAGTGGGAGGGAGGACAGGGTAATGCTGGGAGAGGAGAGGGTAAGGGCATTGGGGACTGGAGGGGGAGGTGCTGGGATAAGGCTTGAAAGAAGGGGTGGGCATGAGGAAGGTGGGGATGGAGCAAGTCATGTGTGAGGGCTCAGAGGGGCATGGGGCAGAGGGTGGTGAGGGGTGGGCATCAGGGAAAAAGAGGGCAAAGGGGGCGGGGGCAGTGAGGGAAGGGGGAGGCACCAGGAGGGTGCAGGGGTAAGGGAAGGTGCTGGTGCCAGGGGATTCTGGGGGTGAAGCAGAAGGGAAGACACCTGCACGGGAGGGACCAGCACCAGAGGAGAGAGGCAGGGCAGGTGTGTAGAGGGAGGTATTAGGAGAGGGGATGAGGAGGGGTAGCTCACATAATCAGTGGGGGGCTACTGGAGGAGTTGGCACTCTAAATTGAAACTAATAAAGAATTACTTAAGATCTACTATGAGCCAGGAGTGTTTTGTAGGTCTTTCGATTATATTGATTGAAAATGATCTGTGTAAAGAAATGGACTTTAGTGACATAATTGAAGAATGTGCTGCCAAAAGAGCTAGACAATATAATAGACTTAAATACAAATGAAAATTTTTAATTATTAATGCAAAATTTTGTTTAAGAATGAATTACAATATAATTAAAATAAAATTATCCAACTAAATTAAGCTTCTATCAAATTTACCCAATTCACATTTAATATGCAAATAGCCTTCAATTTGCATGTAATGCCTTTTTTCTATTTTTTCTCCAAAGGGGGGCCCCACGAAATTGTGCTGCCCTCGGCCCCGCAAAACTCTCATCCGCCCCTGTTGATACATACCGCCTGGAAGAGGAAAACTACAATGATCTGGTGGGAGGAGGGTCATGCCAGGAAGTGGGAGCAGTTGAGTCCTGGCAGAGAGGGACAATGACAGAGTGCAACCCCAGGAAGGGGCATTGGCCTTGCAGAGCTGATCCTTGTATATACCCAGAATTTGGAGACAAAAGGGTTGGTTTTACTTTCAGTTTTGACTGTGTATGGAGTGTAGCAGGAAGAGAGAGATCACAGCCGGGGAGGATCCTCCTTCCTCTACATTCCTATTCAAGGACAGGCTGAGTCCTTTGGGGATTTCTGGGACACTTAACAATGTCATCTCAGCAGAGATCAAAACCTCAGGAGACTTAGGAGAGTTACAGTCAGGCTGCCGTCTTAATTCCATGTGCGATTCCGGACCAGAGCAGCAAGGATGATCTCTCCATCCTTGGTGTGCATGCTTTGTTAGAATACCCTTGTTTGTTTTGCTCTATTGTTTTAAGCCCGCCTCTGACATTCAGCTCTGCAGTACCCATCAAAGACTGAGCTTATACTTGTTAGGCTGGTGCTGGGAGGGAGCAGGATGGTGTGTACTGGCTGTAAACATTGGGAGGGGTAGAATTGTTTTTATCTCTTCTTATCCTAGTCCCCTTTCCACTCTTTCTTATCCCGAGTGCCCCATGCTTAATAAAGCCCCCGTTTCTGGTGTGTGTGTGTGTGTGTGTGTGTGTGTGTGTGTGTGTGTGTTAAATGCTGGAATTGCAATAGCTATTGTATTTTTGTGTGCGCAAACTGATGCTCCTCTGAATGAGATTGTGTTAAGTATTTTCTCAAGGTACAAACTATCTATGCTCACTGCACTAGGAAGGGTTTCATTGCATGGCAGCACCAGGTGCCCTTATAGGGGAACCCAGAACCCAAAATACCCCTGCCCATTACTGGTGGTGTTCCACTGAAGTTCTGCTGTTGGGAGGCTAAGACTCTTAAGTTTCACCCTCATCTCTGTCACTAACTGGCTGTACTACTTTTCACTCATTCACTAATATGGTATTTTAAAACAATTAGGATTCATAAGACGTACACCACCACAATTGTACAGAAAAGTCTTTAGGGACATAGCTGGCCTCTAGGCAAGAAGAGGGAACCATTTTGGAAAGTCGTGACAGAACAAAATGTGGAGCTTTGAAAACCTAGGCACTGAGGGGATCTTAAGAACCATACTGAGAACAAGGTTGTTGGGAACCTGTTGTTCAAATGTTCTGGGCCAGATCTTCCTTTGCCCTGCATTGTGTAGAATAATTTGCACACATGCAAAGCGAGTGCAGACTCTATCAACCGGTATAACAGACTGCGGGAGGTACAGGGCAACTGAGAATTAAATCTCTTGACTCAGTGTTTTACATAAGGAGCCAATAGGTGTATTCATCTGGCAGGGCAGCTATGTGAAAACTAAATTTGGCCCCTTCACTGAGAAGTGTATGGGTACTTCTGGGTGGAGTGCTATTAAAATCAGTGATGCTCTGCTCAGATGCAGGGGTCCATCTGGATAGATCCATGCAGAGTCAGGGTCTTTATCTCCATGGGACAAACTCTTAAGTTGCATCCCCATCAGTGGGCTTACATACCTGTAACCAAGAGCAGAATTTGGCCCTGTGTGTCCTGTCCAGCGTACGCTGATACTCATATAAAATTCAGGGTGGATTTGTAAAGACTGTTGAGGGTTGTTGTTGTGTGTGTTTTTTTTTAAAGAATCTGGTCAGGGGCATCAATGGCCTTCTACACTGAGAAATATGCTATGTCTTTTTACAGTCCTGTGAGATGCATAAGATGCATCATAGAAGCATAAAAATGCAAGGGCCTGCCCTCAGGCAACTTAATATCCTAAGTTAGACTTCAAACAGTAAGTGATGGCAACAGCTAATGCGGCAAGGCAGGAAGGGGGCTGGCCACAAATAAACATCATGGGATCGGTACTGTGTTTCCTGTGCGGCTGGCTGTCAGGATTTTTTTCCCCCACTGGCAGGGGAAGTTTATTTCTGTGTTCTTTTCTAAATTCAGTACTGCTCTCCAGAGCAATGAAGTAATGTATCTTGTCACCGGAACCCCAGACTTTGTCCTCTATTGGTGCCTACAGATTTAATTCATATTTCAAACAATTATGGATTTGAAGTCCTCCTTATTGCATGTTGAGCTTCATTTACAGAAATATTATTGGAAAAGACATTGAAGCTTATTGCACTATCTAAAGATGTATCTGCTGCCAATAGGCCTATGTAGTTCTCAGAAATGGTAGTTACACGCATAAGCCAAACATCTTTGAGAGCCAGGATTTTAGTAGCTGCCAATAACCAAATCACCTAGGCACATTTAACAAGGATGGCTATTGACAGCAGATAGCATTTAAGGTCTGAGTATTTTTCCTTCAGCCTCCATCTCCCATTATTATAATTTTATTTTTTTTATTGCAGATGTTTCTCTTCTCCAGTGAAGCAGATGGGCTCTCTCTGTTGGCTATCAGAAATAATGCAAAAGTGCTTATGTCCATCTTAGCAGCAGAGGAAGAGGGGATGGAGGGAAGTGAACCTGCAGTCTTCAGGGGCAGCGTGTTGCAAATAGAGCTGGCTGGAAAGTGAGGTTTTTTCCTGCATCTGTGTTGTGCACATGGTGTTCAAAAATGCATATTTTTCGCAACTGAGAACTTGCACCTGAAAACTGGGGAAAAAATCAGGTTTTGGCCTTTTTATTATATTCTAAAAAGAATTGAGGGAAGTGCATACCTACTACAAAAAAATGTCTATTTAGTTGAAAACCCAATTTTCCATTAAATACAAATTTTCAAGAACATGTGCTGTAATTTGCACTAGAGCTTGGGCTGCTATAAATCTCAGTCTTGCAAGCTTCAGCCTCTGTTTCATTGCCCACACACCTCTGCATTCTGACTCTGTCTCCTGCTCTTATCATGAGACCACACTGCCTTTCCAGCTTCAAAATACAACCACAATTAAGAGTCAACAAAATGGCCTGAAATCTTGGCATCCCATTTCAGGGATCTCTACAACTTCTGTGATGAAGTTACATGTGTCTCAGGGAAGGGAAATACATTCTTTACAATTGGCCAACATTCAGATAATTAATAATACTGCCTTCTTAACTGGAACACTCAATAAGGAAATGATCATCCTCACCAACACTTCCAGAGAACCGTGGCTTTTCAGGAAATGTTTCTGTGCTGACAGTAATCAGATCAGTATGTAACTCAACCATCTCTTCCTGTGTCATATGTAGCTACCATTCTGTTTACTGGGCTAGTACCGCTGAGTGTGGCAAACGTGGCCTGGCTGTTTGGGCACAGGTCTCTGAGAGGATGCAAAGTATAAGGACCAATCCTTGCATCTGGCTGAGCTGGCCTAGGTGGAGGAATTTAAGATGTAGGGAGGCAAAGCAACACTTTTGTGATTCCACAGGAATGCTGGGAACTGCTTGCATAAGTTAGAGCAACCTCAGTGCTACTCTAATTTGCACCATCTCGTTACAGCACATAAAGGACTTTCACACACCTGGTAGGAATCCCCAAATTGCTCTGTCTCCTTCCTAAGCCTTCTCAGTAGGCGTTTTACCCCTGCTGTGGAGAGATGCCATAGGGTTGGATTTGCCTTTTCAACAGTTGCTGGAGATTCCCTCATGGAGTGAAAGATTCGTGGCTGCTCTCTTAGGGCACCATACTGGGCTCAGGATCTGGCTTATAGGTGCTGAGGAAATGAGAGTTCACATGCTGCATTCTGTCCTGTGAACACTTTATATATGTTCGTTGTCAACTTGCTGTTTTCCTCCAAGTATGTCATCTAGTCTGAAAGGGCATATGTAGCACTTTATGTCTGAGAAACAGAACAGCTTCTTTTCTGAGGATTTTGAGAGTCAGTAGCAGAGCTCTGGCAATGCTAATCTCAAAGAGGAACCTTTTCTACAGCCAAACTGGGAAGAGATGAGCAGCTCCTGATCTGGATACCCAGAAATCTCATTTTATTTTCCTATCACTGCTTGTATTCTGGAAAATAATTAATAGCTTGGTCTTTCTCTTAACAAATAAGTTACATAAGGTAATTAAAGTAACTGCTTTATGGTTTCATTGAAGAGGGAAAAAAATCTCTTTAATTTGTTGTGAGAATTAAAAAGAAGCACACCAAAAATCACTCCCTCAAATCCTGTAATGCATCAGTAATGATTATCCATACCATGAACCACCTGATCTTCTAGTTAGATTGGGTCACCTCTGAAAAGATTTATAATTTTTTCCAGAAGCCTCTTTGTATGACAACATCAAAAAAACCCTACAGGGAATCCTCACCTAGATTATTCATTGTTCCTACCAATATCGTCCCGTCCGTTCTCTGAGGAAAAGAAAGAAATTGGAGACACATTGTAAGAGGGCAACCTGACTAGCTTTGTTTTCATGTGGGCATAAACTAAAGTGGAAAGTGTTTACTCAAAAAAATGTTTTGCTAACTTCATTTACTGTGTTTATTGAGAGGATAGTGTCAAGTATTTTTAAAATCTTCTTTGATGTTTATTGGCAATATCAACAGATTATTAAAACAACAAGAAATTAGACTCTTAATTTATTTTTTACTAGTTATCTTTTGTATTCCTTTGTTTACCCAATATAAAAACTGAATCAATACATAAAAAGTGCACTAAAATAATATTATTGAGGTTGCAAAGTCAAGCACTCCAAAGTTAGGAAATGCCAGAATTAGGATTGCCCACATAACTTTGCTTATGCATTATGGGCCAGTCTTTAGTTACATAATCACACTATTTTTTCCACATGACTCCCCATTCAATGCACAGCATCAACAGTGCTCATTGCACGAGCAGCTGTTGAATATTTTGTTTTATACTCATTGTTCAGTGTATGACTCCATACCTTATTGATTGCACACCAATCAACCCCTGCTCTAAGGACAGAATTATTAACTTTCTCATTAGCTTTTCTCTTATACTCATCACTCGAGTAGCCAAGTGTTTCACAAATATCAATTACTTTATTTTCACAATACTCTGAGGGGAGTAGTGTTATTTCCATTTTACAAATGGGTAACAGAGAGAAGGTCAAAAGTATCCACTAATTGTGGGCACCCAATCTGAGAAGCTTTGGACCTGGTTTTTCAAAGTACTTAGCATTAAAGCTAGTCAGAAAACACAATTTCCATCCTGCAGGAAATTCCTACATTTTGAAATTTCTACCAGATCCAAGTAAAGCAGTAGCAATTAAAACAAACTTGCAATGTTTGGGCTGTAAATATTATAGGGACTGTTTAATTGTTTCGATCAGCATAAAAAAAATCCCAAATCTTTTCATCAATTTTAAAATGTGTAAGTTTAATGTCTGCAAAACAATACGTTTAAGAACAAATTTGACCTGAATGTGCCTTTCTTAAGCCTTTTATTCTATATTATCAGCAAGTGTTGTTAATGTTTTTGCTTTTTATTTTAGAAATAAAATGCAAATAAAACAGTGTGTATAATGTAGCAGTACAGGACATTGTTTTGCATGTGCTCTAAGATAGTTTTAATTAAGTACTTAGTTCAGGAAGTGTTTCTGAAGTTATCCAGAATCCTCATCAGGAAGGTGGGTTCTCTGTCTTTAACACGTGGATTGTGAGGAGCAAACCTCAGATGACAAAGCTCATAAATAAAAATACTGTGTGCGTACAATCTACCACGCTGTGTAATCCAGTGACTTCAAGTCACAAGAGATCACGCAGCCGTAACAACTTCTCTCTTCATCAACAAGGCATGAACTTGCAGTTTGCAATACTGCGCCACAGGCCTTTATCACTTGGACTTCAGCAGTTAATTCCAATAGCTAGTAGCAGTAACAGACACAGCTAGTGGATCACACTTTGCCAGTCTGTTACACAAACTTTCTTATTTCTTTCGTTATGCAAGAGTTCCCCCTCATCTGTTTCACTTTGCATTTTGAAGGTCATGTAAACACAAAACATCCAAGCCAAAACCCTACAGTGCCACTTGATTGCACTCAGAGGTTGGTGGAAACTGACATTTGCGTGGTTTGGATGACAAGCTTTAACGCAGCTAAGTTCCCTCAGCTGTTTCACCAAACATCTGATGAACCAGAGCTGAGTCTTGTGATTGCAATGAGACATGAATTCAGCCAAGGTTTGTGGGTTTTGAATATTTTTGCAAGCACTTTGCACAACTCTAAAAAAGAAAACTTCCCCTCTTCAGAAATACATGATTATATAGTTAAATCAGTTTTCATTGGCCCATTGAGGATTAAATTTCATTCTTCGATATCCTTTGCATTTCTATAGCACCTTCCATCTAAGGAATTCAAGACATTCTACAAACATTAGCAAATCAGACCTTATATCAGGGAAGTCAGAAAGGATTGTAACAAACCATCAGTCACATAGGGCTGACAGTTGTCTCTAGTGCACACCATGCTGCTTAAACATGCTACCAGATCCTGCAACTCTAAAAGCATAGGTCTCTATCATTTAAGGAAAAACACCTTTTAGCTGCCAATGGTACAGAGCCTGTGACACGTAGGCTATGATGATACTGGAGTTGGAGCTGTAATTTCCAGCTTGGGTAAACATACTGTGCTAGCTAGATCAGAGCTACTACCGAAAAATAGCAGCGTAGCCCTGGCTGCGCGAGTGGCAAGACTGGCTAGTAGCCACCCCAGATATGAACCTGTCCGAGATCCTCGGTACGCACTTGTGTTCTGCTGTGGCTCCATGGCTATTTTTAATGCACTAGCATGATCAGAGCCAGCACAGGTAGGTCTACCCTACCAGGCAATTCTACCTTCAGCTCCAGTGCAGGCAAACCCATGGCTGGGCTGTTCTAATTCCATTCCCATTCATGATATACTTTCCTAGGTGGACAGAGCTCATTATCCGGTGCCAGGCATTTAACAATTTGCTTCTCTCATCAATGTGGCAAATCCATGGCTCCCTCAGACTTTATGGTTAGCAGTCTGTCATTCTAAAGGTCAGTATCAAATTCCTCGTAGGGGAATGACACGATGCTGATTCCTCTGAGAAGTGCTTTGGGTGCTAAGGATTAAAAGGTGCTATAAAAGAGCCAGGGGCTATTATTCTTTTACTAATGAGACAATATAATGAGAGTGATAGTACTGCTGAGCAGGAGGGATTGATTTAATGCAAGGCGATTTAAATCATTATTTAAATCACCAAAAAAATCATTGATTTAAATCAATTTTCCCACTCATATTTCTTTAAACAATGGTGCAAATCTGATCACTAAAACATTTATGTAATATTTAAGATTTAGTTTAATAAAATATAACGTGTGTGTGTGCGCGTGTGTGATTTAGTTCTTACCAAGGGGAGGTTTAACAGTTAATTCGAACTAAGGGGTTTATCTCAGAATCCCGCTTCTCTGCCGCATATAGACGCGGGCAGTTACTTCGGGCTAGTCAGTTTCCAAAATGGCGACCGGCTGGGATTATGCTAATCAAGTGCGGGATATTTAAATCCCGCGCTTCATTAGCAACTTCGGTGGCCCTCCTTAGCCTTCCTAGTTCGAACTAGGGGGCTAGTGTAGACGTACCCTACTGTTGTAACACTTAGGCATAGACACTACTCAGACCCATATGCAGGGCTGGGTGCGAAGGGTGCAAATGCAGTCCCACATGGTCCTTCATAGTCCACCATGGGGCTGATTCTGGCCGATCTGAGAGAGGCAGAGGCGGCTTGCTGCCAGCCCCCTTCCCCCATGCTCTGACTGGCTGGGGGAAAGCACAGGTGGCGCACTGCCAGCCTCCCTCCCCTGTGCTCTGGCCATCTGGTGGAATCCTGGAGCTGATTCCTCCCCCAGGAGAAGGGTCGGGGATGGGGCTGGGTCATACCCTAAAGCAGGGGTGGCCAACCCGCAGCTCTCAAGCCACATGCGGTTCTTTGCTCATAGAAATGCGGCTCTTATAGGGTTACCATACATCCGGTTTTCCCTGGACATGTCCTCATTTTCCCATGTTAAATTGCCATTCAGACAGCTTTTTTAAAACACAAAAAATGTCTGGGATTCGGGGGAGAGAGGAGGGGGGTGGCACCTGCCTTCAAGGGAACATTTGACTGTCTTTCAGAGCCGTGTACCTGGACAGTTCACAGCCGCGAGGGGAAAGTGTGTGGCAGCGGCTCCGGTGAGACCCAGGCTGTTAATAAAAGGTTAAAAGAATCTGGGGCTGCCTGGCTCTGGGGGAAGGGAGGGGCATTGGGTTAGAGCAAGGGGGTGCCTGGCTCTGAGGGAGGGGTGAATGCATTGGGTTAGAGTGGGGAAGGGGATCTGGGGTGCCTGGCTCTGGAGAAGGGGAGGGCATTGAGTTAGGCTGGGGGTGCCTTAGGGTGATTATAGATATATAAAAATAAATATATAATACGTGCCTTATAGATATATAAAATAAATATATAATATGTGGCTCTTTGCACTACTATCCACAGCTATTTTGGCTCTTCGTCTCTAACTGGTTGGCAACCCCTGCCCTATAGGCTAGAGCCCCAAGGGGGACTTGGGCATTTAAGAATCTAACTCTGCACACACACTGCTGCTCAGTGAAATATACCACCCAGCATATCCAAGCATTTTATGGGGAGAGGTAGGTGCCTAAGGACAGGATTCACAGCAACCAGCAAGCTGAGTGGGGAACCATCTCAATTAGCCAGCAGGAAATTCCGTGGTGGAGGTCAGTAGTTTGGCACCTAACACAGGACTGGAAAGAGCTACCTCCCTCTGCTTGGGATTTGCAGCCATGAACTCTCTCCTGGAGTTAGGCACCTACAGCAGGGCAACCGTTTCTCATGAAAACCCACAGAAGACACTTCACTGTCGCCAGAAGGCCAATAGCATGCTCTTGGAATATAGGAGACCTCTTTGCTCTGCTTTGACATGGAGCAGGAACGTGAACCCAGGTCTCCCACCTCCAGGCTTGTGGCCTACCGACTGGATTCCGGGGTAAGTCTCGCTCACTCTCCTCTGTCGAAGCTGTTCACTTTTGTGTGACTAAGTCAATATTCATTGGGCCAGATAGCACAAGAGGTGACAGCCCACTCACTGGTTAGACAGCTCCCTTGGGAGGTGGGAGACATGAGTTCAAGTTCTTGCTCCAGATCAGGCAGTAAGGGATTTAAACTAAGGATGTGAAGGACTAGTCAACTATCCGATAAGCAAATAGACAGCAAAGCGGGGGGGAGGGAAGAGAGAGTACTTCAAAGCAGCAGAGCTGCACAGCTAAATCCAGGATCAGCTGTGCGGCGCTGCCCCTTTGAATCACCCAGTTGACTCCGGGTTCTGGGGAAATGCTGCGCGGAACCTGCGGTCAGCTGGGGAGTCCCTGACCCTGGGCTCTGTGTGGCATTTCAAATTGGCAGCACAACATGGAGCCTGGGGTCAGCGAGGGACTCTGAGTCCCCCACTGACTCCGGGCTCCATGTGGGCGCTTGCGCTTTGAAATGCACAAGTGCCTGCACTTGGGGACTCTTGTACATTTCAGAGGAGGAATGCGGAAGTGCCTATCGACTAGCTGAGTAGTTGATAGAAATTCCATCGTCTATTTGACTAGTAAATTAACCAATATTTAACTTCCTTAATTCAAACCTGGGTCTTCCTCTCCCAGGTGATCCCCTAATCACTGGACTATTGAGTATAATTAAGGCTTCATGTTTGTCACGGAGGTCACAGAATTCAAGGATTCAGTGTGTTTCTGTGACTTCTGCAGTGGCCGGTGTACCTGACTAAGGATGTTAACTAGTGGTTAATTGACTAGTTGAGTAGTCGATGGAATTTCCATCGACTACTTGATTAGTTGCTAGTCACTTCTGCATTCCTCCTTTGAAATGTACAAGAGCCTCTGTCTGATAGAGGCAGCAAAGGGCGGGGGGGAATTGACTAGTTGACTAGTCTTCAACATCCCTATACCTGACTCAGGAGCACCGGAGAAGCTCAGGCCTGGCACATCAGCTATTGCTGGGCCACTCTCAACCCCACTCCCACTCCAAAGCAGCAGGAGTTGGGATGTGGTGCACACGACTGGGGATTGGGGTGCAGGATGGTTCTTAGCTCTACATGCTGCCTCCACCTGCAGGCACTGCCCCCACTGGCTGCAGTTCCTAGCCAATGGGAACTGCAGAACTGGATCTTGGGGCGGAGCAAAGGCAGCATGTGGAGCTAGGAGCTAGGGCTTCTGTTTCCCAGGAGCGAGGTAGGGAGCCTTTGTGAAGCCATCTATTCTTGGGCTCTCCAGAGGCCAGAAAAACCCTTGTAATCTGCACAAATATCCCTTGAAGCATTCAAAGTTTTGTCTCTCTTCTTCCTGCAGCAATGGTTCCAAACACATGGTCTAATCATAGAATACTTGTGTGAGGCACAACTAATCACAAGAAAATAACTATTCAGCCCTTGACGATTAAGCCTAATCAGAAGAGCAGCAAATGATGGGTTCAGGCTCTCTGACATCTTTGCACAAGAATCTTACTGGAAACTTTATTTTCAGTTTCTGTGCAGTTTGATTGTGGCAAGTGGAGCTCTGTTCACCAGGACGATTCAGTACTCACCAGAGAGCATAGATAGTGTCTTTTTCTTAACAGTATCACTAACACATGCTAGTTATCCCAGCCACTGAGCCTCTCTGTGCCTCAGATTCCCTCTCTGTAAAGGGGTCACATTTCTCCTGCCTCCCACGGCCATGGGGAAGCTCTGTTCATTGATGTTTGAAAGTGCTTTCGTGCTATAAAACATTGTATAAATGAATGCTGTATTGTTGTCATCATGCCTACTGTTACACACTCTAGGGCACCCCATCTTTGCCAGTCCTTGGTCTCCATGTGCAAGCTGGTTAATTTAGGCACCCCCACCTTTTTCCAGTTCCTAGGGCTCTAGGCATAATCTTCTTCTCCTTAGGACTCAGGGCATAATCTTCTGCATGTTTGCAGTGCCTCTTACCACTGAAAGAGCCTTACACAGTAATATCCTTAACCTCTGTTTATTAACAGTTACCAAAACAGAATACACGATCTAAGCATATGGTGCTCAGCACTCCCAAGAAGGCAAACAAACTTTTCCTGGTGGCCAGTCAGGATCGGGTTGTCTAGGCCTACTCCAGCTTCGGCATGGTGTAACTGGCAGTGTTGAGCTCTGACAGCTCTCTTGGGCTTCCTTTTGGACTCTAATTTATATAGTTAAACTTGACTCCTGCTTAGCTATACTTAACTGATCATTTTAAATTGAAGTAGTACATAGCAGTCTTTTTCACCAATCCTGGCCCCTTCTGAAACCATTCTTTAACCACTAATATCCACTCCACCTTAGTTGATTTTAATCTTGCAAAATTATTTATGCAACAGACAGAAACAATCAAAATCAGACAGAAACCATACAGATAAATAATAAAGTAGGGACCAGAAAGGCAAAACCATAAAGAAATATAGATTTCACGATCACATCTGTTGATAACTGATTCTTTGCAAGACAGAATGCTATTATACAACATTTTCTTTAAATGTTTTAAGATCTATTTCTTTATCTGGTGATGGTTGATACTATTAGGAGCAGTTGGGACACCTTTTGAGCAGCCCGATTTTACATTGTTTTGATCCAATGTAGATGGACTGTGAAAATATGACTTTCTGCTTCTTAGGTCATTGACCACTGCTGTCCTAATGTAACTGCAGCTGCTTTCTAAAGAGAAAGGCCTCAGACCTTACACCCATGTGTTGCAGCAGTCTCTGATTGTTCTGTGAGGTGCAGTGTGTAGATGCCTCTCCTATCTGCTGAGGAAAACATACAGTGGCTGAATCGCTGGCCAAACCCAGGGAGTGCCCCTTGCTGATTTGTTCCACTGTATTTTGGAGGCTGCTCTGAAATAGTTAATACATTGAACCTCAGGATGAGAGATGGGCCTGAGCCAACTCCTCCAATTCCTACCCAATCTGGACCAGAGTGTCTAGCTTTGGTCGCAAGATTTTTGCAGGGCTCTGCCCATCTGTGATGAGGTATACAAATGCCCTAGGCTACATCTACACTGCAACACTATTTTGGGATACCAGAGAATCCCAAAATAGCTATCCCACATCTTAACAGCAAGCCCGTTACACGAGGAGTAAGGGACGTTTTGGAATAGCGGGTTATTTTGAATTACGAAATACGGTATTTCAAAATAAGATCAAAATAAGATACACAGTTTGAGTAGTTGAAATTGCGTATCTTATTTCGAGCTACAGTACAGTGCAGATGCACCCCTACTGTCCAGGATAGGGTTAGTCAATCTTTTTGTTCAGCTCTGTGGGTTTTTTTAATGAATCTTAAAACCAAACCAACAAACTTGATCAGCCCATTGTAATCAGTTTAATGAACTACAAAGAAAGTGCTTTGGCTAAAGGAAAAGATAGAATTCTAAATCCTAGAATTTATCTACACTGGCACATTTTGTCACCAAAAAACTGCCTTTTAGTGACAAAACAGTAAGAGTGTTTATGCTGCAATGTGACTTTTCCCCAACTAAACATTCAGTTTTGGTGACAAAAAACTTTCACCTCTGCAAGAGACTTTTGTCTTTTCCCCTCCCTTTATTGTGGACTCTGCTGTTTGTTTTATCAATAGAACTGGCTTCCATCAGTATCCAACAATGCCTGCCCTGATGGCGCTGATCTCTGTGTTCTGTGATCTCTGCTACCTTGCAGGCATGCCTCCCACCCCTTCAGAACTCCTGGAAGTATTTGACAGCTGGGTGAGCTGCTCTGTTTGGAGAACAAACAAAGAACAAATCATTGGAATGCTTCTGTTCTGCCCTGCTAGGAACTCAGCGGCAGGCAGACTGCTGCTGCAGGAGACAGGCTGGAGAGACTGATGTGTTGCTTTAATATTCTTCAGCACCGAGACCGCACAGAGTTACAAGGAAATCCCAAGAAAGGCAGAGATCAGCTCTGCCTTCCCACAACACTGCACCGTGGGTTTATTACGCACATTGCTTTGCTCTATCTGTCGACAGAGTGCTAGCAATGTGGCCATGAAATGTCAACAACGGGAGGCAGAAAAACCAATCTGACAGGTTTTCACTTTTGGTGACTTCTGCATGTTGACAGCACTTTTGTCAGCAAACCTTCCCAGTGTAGACATAGCCTGAGATTTTTGCCTGTAGTGTAGAAACAATCTTTTTTTTTTTTTAACCTGTCTGTGGAAATGGAGGACTTGTGTGTGTTTTTTTCCCATTGTGATCTCAGCTAATGCACCTAAAGCCCCTACTAGGAATGTGAACAACTAGTCGACTATCTGATAAGCAAATGCTTACCAGATAGTCAATAGGCTAATTGTTTAGTTGCTTCCTTCTTCCCCCCCCCTCCCCTTTGCTGCTTCTATTAGAAAGAGGCAGCAAGGAAGGGAAGAGCAGGGGGTACTTCAAAGCTGCAGTGCCGGGTGGAGGCTGGGGCCAGACACCAGGCTCCATGTGGTGCTGCTACTTTGAAACGCCGCATACAGCCCAGACCAGCTGGGGTGTCCCCAAGCTGCACGTGGCATTTCAAAGTGGCAGTGCCGCATGGAGCCTGGGATCATCTGGGGAATCCTCTGCTGACCCCAGGCTCTGTGCAGCGCTGCCACTTTGAAACACCACAGGGAGCCCAGTGTCAGGCTCTTCACGGCATTTCAAAATGGCAGCACTGTGTAGAGCCCACGGTCAGCATATCACATAGGCCTTGCATATAACTACTGAGCTAAGAGAGAGACAGCTCAGAGGAGGCATCGTAAGGGCAGCCAAGCTGAAGTAGAAAGTTTAATAATTTTATGTTGTAGTGTTATACCAACTTCCACAATTTTATCTCAAGTCTCATGATACTTATCGTCTACTGATGACTATGTTGGAATTGTCATCCATCACTTTAAGAGTCTGGGGGCTAGGGTTTCTTGATCCTGCTTGTAGGTTAGAAGGCTCTGTCTTGACATATGTGATCAAGGCCTAGCAGCAGTCTGAAATGAATCATCTTAGAGACAGGTGAGTGAATTATGTCTTACTGCCTTTGGGAGCAGCCTGCTTTGTCTCTTTCTGGTTTTGTGTTTTTGTGTGTAATTGTTGTGGACTCCAAGAAATGAGGTAGAGTTACATTGCACCCTTTCAACAAGAGGATTTTATGCTTTTACCTAACTTCTGTGGTTTTGCCATAAATATAACAATACTTCTTTAACCCCCTCCCCAGCTCCTGTCTTCGATTCATGAGAATCTCAGTTTTCATTTTAAAATGTCTAGTTTTCATGGTTGCAGAGAAAAAGCTTCAGAAATGTGAGCTGAGTATACTACAAACCTCTAACCAGAAGCCACACAAAATACACTCATTTGTAAAAAAAAAAAAATCATCATTAATCTATTTTATGATTTTTGAATGCTTGGGGTTAACATTACTGATGTTGTGCTGTTTATGAGTTACTCTCCAGGAAGAAGATACTTACACTGCACCCGTAGCTTATTTTGAGTCAATTTTGAAATAGCTTATTTCATAATTTGGCGCTGTCTACAGAGTGCCAAATTTCAAAATGACATGCTATTCCAAAATGCCCCTTACTCCTCGTGGAATAAGGTTTACAGGGACGTCAGAATAGCAAGCCTGTTATGTTTTGAAATAACAGGCTTGCTGTTAAGACAGGGATAACAATTTTGGGATACATCCGGTATCCCGAAATAGCGCTGCAGTGTAGATGTAGCCTCAGAGTCAGTGGGCAGTGTTGGGAATAAGGTGCTAACTCAGCCTGTTCTCTGTTAAGAAGTTTAGGAAAGCATGCTCTGTGATGTACACATGTATATTGCATTCATCAAGTTGAAACCTATAATTACCCAAGAAATAGGAATGTCTCAGAAGGTAAGATTCTGATCTACTCCCTAGTGTACTTTTAAAAAATACATACTGAAGTAACAAGCCAGAATGCTATTACAGGCTGCTGGTTGGAGTGCAGTGGATCACATTACAGTTTGTATTTAAGATTTTCCACCTTCAGTACCTGAAATATAATACATGCTCTTTAAAACCTGCCTCATTACACATTTAACTGAGAGGCCGGAACCACTTCCTCTCTGGGGCAAATCACATACCTAATTATGTATTGACCCAAAATATAGTCTCTAAGTCACTAACACACAGTTTAAAAACATCCTAATTAGCTATTTACTTCAGCATTTGGAATGAAAGATTTGAAAACAAGAAAACTAAATGTGCAGAAAGATCTTTAATAACTGGGAAGGGCTCAATCCAGCTCCACTCTAATCAAAGGGGTTGATGGGTGTTTTTCCAGAATAAACTGGATTGTGTCCAAATGGCTAACTTTCAAGTGCTGAGCAGGATTTTAGCTGTGCTAGTTTAGGTGTGAGTTCAGTGCCACAGATGGGCTGGTACTGATATTGGTGCTGTCATAGCTCCTGCCACTGTTTTACTATGAATTAAGGATGTTGCATCAGCTTCAACTTTAGTTTTGAATGCCCTTGATCCAATCAGTCTAATATGTCAAAAGTCTCCTGGTGCAATTCTCTTCCTAATTAAAATGATTTTCCTTTGAATTGGAATATAGGAGCTGGGTCATTTTAGGATCATCTGTAGAAGCTGAAGTAGCCACCTACGTTAAAAAGGGATGCTTAGAAATTGGTGTAATAGTCACGTGTGAACAAATGGGTAATACATGCTACATAAACACATGTCTCTTGCCACTTAGGACTTCATGATTGAGTCATTATTACACTCCATGACTATTGAAACTTCAGAACAACACTGTAGAAGTAGAACTCAGATCATTCTTGTCCAAAAGCTACTTGAAACTCAGTTAGCTGGTAGGAGTACAGGCACTGGTGCACAAGGTACACAATGAACTATTGTGATTTGATCTAATAGAGAGCAGGAATGTGCACAAACATTAGAGTGGCTATTACAATATAGGAATTAAGCTATGCCCCTGGTATGCCTTGAGCAGTCCTTTTCAAAATGCATTCTAGGAGTACATTTTCCAATTCAGAATTAGACAATAACAGACTGATTGATCCTTACTTATTTTCCGACATTTACTACCATTACTCACGGTGGCTCTGTGGTGTTAATGAAAAGGCATCCCCATAGGATTTCAATTATAATTATTGACTAACTAGGTAAGTATTTTAACACATTACTTGGTTTTGGTCTTGTCCAAACAGTTCATACCAAGACTTATTTCTTTTGGCTGGAGAATGAGGCAACTGTATTTAAAAAGGTATGAGCAAAGATTCCTTTTTCCTTCTATTTAAATAAATCAGATTAAAAAGTTGCAAACACCAAAGTCATATCAGCAAATCATCCTTAAGAAGAAGATCATCTGGGTGCTGATAATTGGATTCTGCTTTCAGGATTCCTATCCGCCAAGAAATGTCAGTGATATGATTCTTGCATTTGCTATTGCTAGTCTTGCTGACAAGCCAAATTGTGGGTTACCCTAGGTGTACATGCCCCACCAACAGTCCTGGAGCAGAGGTTTTGGCAACAATCACTGATGTAAGCTAACGATAATGGTTGATTTTGGATCAATCTGACCTTTACCGGACTGCATCTGGCTACAAACACATGAAGTAACCCCTGTAATCTTTTAAGTGAGGCTTCTCCAATCATGAGGAGGCCATAAAAATAGCACATGAAATTTAAGAGGTTTACAGCGGTCACTGCCCTTGACTAAGCGTTCTGAAGAAACATCAAAGAAAAGACTTTACATTGCACATAAATCCTGCTTAGGCTAGAAGGTCTCATGTAACACCTACAGCACAGCTTTCAAGTTAAGGTATCTACACTTCTTTCTCCAGTGCCTTTGTATCCTCTACAAAATCATCAACCTCTATTTCGTCCTCATCTCACCCGACCCCCAACGTAACTAAAGCATTTTTGTAGCCTTCTTTTATTAAATAATATGGATCAAGTACGTTATTTCTTATTTCGGTATTTATATTCTCACTGCATGCTAATATACTTATTGCATTGAAAGTGTAACTTCTCTCCTTTATTTCCCTCCCTATGAGAATCTGCTATTTGCTTCTCCTTATTGTTCTGATTTAAATACATCATGATCTAAAACGTGATCTATTTTGGTGCCATCCTATCTGGAATGAAATAACTAAGAACAGCCACCACAAGGAGGAGGGGAAGATGAAAATAGACCAAATCTACATTTATATAAAGTCCTGAGGTATCTATCTGTAAACTAGACTGGGAGGGCAGTATCCAAGGCTGAAATCAGCTTAGCAATGCTGCTAATAGACAGCCTAGTGTAAGGGAAACGTGTCCACAACTTGTTGCTGTTTTTCCCTGGTGTTATTTTTAGGGGAAGGAGGAGGGTATTAGCATTCTCTAACAGGAAACAGTCACAGGCAGGATATGTTGTGCATCTTGTAACCATATAAGTACAGAGGCATTTCTTTTGTCTAACTAGAAAATTAAAAATAAACTTCCCCGACAGAGTGACAATATTATTTCCGTCCTGCTGCAGCTGCTGAGTTCAAGTAACAGTTCCTAGTAAATCAAGAACTTAAAACAGTTTTTCTTTAAAGCAGCATCTTGTCTTGTTACATCTGGAGCAAGAAGAGAACTTGAAGAAGACTGAAAAGTGCTGCCAAAAGCTGGCATGCAGCCAGAGTTACTGAAACGGTGCACATCAGAAAGATGGGAGTGTACTCTAATGATTAGCGAGGAGAACAGGCAGGTACGACTCCTGAATTTTATTCTCAGTTCTGCTAACTCTGGGTATGTCTACACTGCCGAGTTTTTTTTGGAAAAACAGACATTTTTCTGAAAAAACTCCATTTACATCCACACTGCAATCGCGTTCTTTGGAAAAAATACTTGAAAGAACAGAGGGGTTTTTGCGACATTGGTAAACCTCTTTCTATGAGGAAGAAGCCTTTTTCCGAAAGAGCTCTTTCGGAAAAAGGCATGTGTGGACGGGAAAGAGGGAGTTCTTTTGAAAGAAGAGGAAAGAGTAAAAAGCACATGTGCCCTGGTGGCCACTGCGTCCATAGTAATCACAGTTCAAATGCGAGATAGCAGCATACATCATAGAATACTAGGACTGGAAGGGACCTCGAGAGGTCATCGAGTCCAGTCCCCTGCCCTCATGGCAGGACCAAATACTGTCTAGACCATCCCTGATAGACATTTATCTAACCTACTCTTAAATATCTCCAGAGATGGAGATTCCACAACCTCCCTGGGCAATTTATTCCAGTGTTTGACTACCCTGACAGTTAGGAACTTTTTCCTAATGTCCAACCTAAACCTCTCTTGCTGCAGTTTAAGTCCATTGCTTCTTGTTCTATCCTCAGAGGCCAAGATGAACAAGTTTTCTCCCTCCTCCTTATGACACCCTTTTAGATACCTGAAAACTGCTATCATGTCCCCCCTCAATCTTCTCTTTTCTAAACTAAACAAACCCAATTCTTTCAGCCTTCCTTCATAGGTCATGTTCTCTAGACCTTTAATCATTCTTGTTGCTCTTCTCTGGACCCTCTCCAATTTCTCCCCATCCTTCTTGAAATGCGGTGCCCAGAACTGGACGCAATACTCCAACTGAGGCCTAACTAGCGCAGAGTAGAGCGGAAGAATGACTTCTCGTGTCTTGCATCCGGAGTGGACGCTATCTTTTGAAAAAGCAGATCACTTTTTCAATGAGCTTTTGCTGTGTAGACACTGTCTTTCGGAAGAAGTTTTTCCAGAAGATCTCTTCGGAAAAGCTTCTTCCGAAAGAAGCCTGCATTCTATACATAAGCTCTGTGACTTCAGCGATTTTGTTTCTGGTGTGTCCACTGTCACTCAAGAACTGTTAAACAGAAGAATAGCATGATGCCAGTGTAACCCACACACCTATTAGCTACGTCTACATTGAATATCTCCATGCCTCATTTGCATACTTAATGAGCCACCATTTTTACACAAGGGGCTTTTGCGCAAGAAGGAGCAGTCTACACTGCTCCTTCTTGCAAAAACCCTCTTCTTATGAGCCGTTCTGCTGCTTATTTTCAGGCACAATGGCTCTTGCGCAAGAGGGGGTTTTTGCTCAAGTCTACACTGCTCCTTCTTTCGCAAAAGCCCCTTGCACAAAAATGGCAGCTCATTAAGTATGCAAATGAGGCACGGTGATATTCATCACCACGCCTCATTTGCATATGTTCTTGTGCAAGAGAGCACAATATAGACGTAGCCATTGGGTTTGGTGTACTGTCCCATGTAGTGGCAATTAGACCACTTACAAATAAAAAGAATGAGTTTGTTCTACAGCCTTAGCTATGAAGCAGCTGGCTTTATAGGTCAAGTTATACAGGCTCATGCAATAAGCTCTAAAGTTCCCCGGTTCAATTCTGCCTCATGATATTACACCAATATGAGAAGACCTGTCCTATCTCCTAAAGCAAAAATTGTCATTAGCAGGACAGCTTCCAACCTTCAATCATTAAATAGGTTCTCAAATTTGCAGTAAAAGCTGTCTTGAGATTATTCTTTCCCCCCCCAGAATTCTGGAAGTTGCATGGCTGCCTGTGGGGTGGATGGGCGGGCAGAGGGTTGGGGGTGGGGAGGAGAACTGTGTTGCTCCCAGGGCAGGTAAGCAACACAGAAGTATGTGTGTTTCATAGCTGTGTGTGAGTGAATTGACTGGGTCATTAAGGAGGACTGACCTAGGCTGACCCATATCAGTGGAAAACGCAAACACCAGGACATTGACACCCAACAACCAAGGACCCAGAGGGAGAAGATTTCCCTGCCTCTCAGCAAGGAAGAAGAATAGAGACCCCAGGCCTGGGAGGTGTCTGTGAGGGGATAAGGACTGGCTTCTGGAAGAAGCTGGAGGCTCTCTCATCTGAGAACTGACTAAAGAAGGAAGTCAGAGATAGAGAGAATGTGGGAGTGAGTTCACGTTAGCAACCGGAGTTCACTACAGCTTGGCTGGTGGCTTGGAACGACCAGAGTGGGCTATGCTTTAATTTGCCTTTCTCTGTTCTCCCTAAACTGTATTCCAGTGGACTAATAAAATCTGCTGTTTTGAAAGTGCTGCTCAAGTGTCACTGTAAATACTTGGTGAGATGCATTAATCCCTGAAGAGTGAACCCGTCTCCATCAGGATTCTATCTTGGCTGGACTCTCTGAAGAGAGCTCATGATAGGCAGCAGCAGTGCTGAGGCCCCAGAGGTTCAGTCAGGAGAGGCCATGAGGCAGTCTGGCCTGTTGTGAAGGGAGAGACCCCTTGGGAGTCTGGCACATCTAAGGAGTTCCTCAAGAGACTATTCCGAGTAGTGGCCACAACACTGATCCTGTGGATATGTGAGAATATGTTGGTACAGTGCCTGGGACAATGGGGCTTTCATTCCTAATGGGGGTGTCTAGGAGCTACCCTAATACAAATGATTATACCCTCTTGTGGTAATGCCTGTGGGAAGGGGAGGGATGGCTGGCTGAAAACTCTGCCAAATTCACATCCCAGAATTCTCTTCTCATTCTTCTCTCTAGCAGTAGGGTTGCTTATAGCAGTGTTTTTTAAAGTGTTCTGCAAAATCACTTTCAGAAATACATTAACTGGCTGCCCCCGGTTTGTTTATTTACTGGCCACAGAGCCTCGCAGTTCCCATTGGCTCCATTTTGTCCTTTGCAGCCAAGGGGAGCCGTAGGAAGTGGCGTGGGCCGGGCCAATGCTTCCCACAGCTCCCCTTGGCTGCAAGGACGAAATGGAGCCAATGGGAGCCACGAGGCTCTGTGGCCGCAGTGCCGGTACATAAACAAACCGGGGTGGCCAGTTAATGTGTTTCTGAAAGTGATTTCACAGAGCACTTTCAGAAACACTGGCTTATGGTACCTTGTACTGGAAGGAAAGGACTAGGCCTTGGAAACAGCTGAGAGGAAGCCAGGTTTGTTTCTCAGTGGATCGGCAGGGCAGTAACACAGTGAGCTATCAGTGCACCTGAACCCTCTTCCCACTCTCCCACTTCATGCAATGCCTTTGCAGTGTGGTAGCAGTGGATTTGGTAAATAAATAGTTTCCCCTCTAGATGCGTAAAGCTCTTCTGCACTGATTTCAAAGTGAATTTAAACAAGCGTACTATTTAAAAATCTGACTCTCACAGTGGGAGCCTGAGTGTTCTTTGCCCTTTTGCCCATTCTCAGGGCTTGATTCAGAAAGGAATTCCCCAGGGGCAGAGCTCTATCGACTTCACTTAGCTACCAGATAGATGCAGGGGATTAACCACACAGACCTTCTTGCAGGACTGGGGCCCTTAGTTCAGCAAGTAGATGTTGATTATAGTGGTTTAGGCAGATAGTGTGTTGAAGCCATTAACAAATACTGTTTATTTCCTTGTGCTCCCCGTATCCACCTATTGTTGCATTATGGTTAAAAGCCAGATAGAGAAAAGAGTTGAAATTGATAGAAGCCCTTTTCTCTGCCCTCTGAAAAAAGCCATATGAAACTTTTAATAGCTAGAATCCCTATAAAATATACAGTTGACTCGTCAGATAATCTCCTACTCTTGGTAGATTTACTGATGGCTGCACAGCTTATTGCGGAAGTAAGTGGGACATGAAAACTTCGGTTTCCTCGGCCTATTATTGCCAAGTTCTATGGACTTATTAATGTCTGCATCAAAGTTAACGAAGGACAAAGGTTCTTTACAGTCAAGGAACTCAATGAAACAACTGTGTGGAACTTATAAAGAAGCCATTGTCATTGGGAAACTACCATTATAGAGAACTATATGATATGTCTTTGGATAACTTTTTTGCTGTTTTTTATTAGATTAGATTTTATTAGACTATTTGGCTATGAATATATACATATTTGTGATGTAAATGCTGTTTGGTGAGAGCACTACACATTTAGCTTTTTTCTTCATAGGATTAGCTCTATTTTACTGAGTCATGACTAATTCTACCTTTGACTAAAACATTTTGTAGGTGTAATGCCCACTTCTTAGGTAAAAGCTATGTGATTATGCATGTTTTTAACAAGTTCTCAGTACGGTCTATACCTGTCTTAGTACTTATGCTGCACTCATGCCTGTAATATACAAGTTGCTTAGGACACAAGGTACAAATGTTCCTTTAAAAAAAATCAAAAGGCAACAGTGTTGCTTTTTCTTCCCTCATTACATTCCCAGGGCAAGAAAATACATATAGCGAATCAGAGAAAAGTTGAACAGAAATGTAGTAGGATCTCACCCGGGAGATTTTTAGAGTGAGTATTTCTGAGCATCTCTTAAGGGATATTGCCAGGAGGCTGAGAGTATGTTATTTTCCTGAACCAAAATGGCAATGTTCCCAATTGTACTGCATAACATAGCAGTCTCATTTATTGGCGTAGGCTCGCCAGTTCCACTCCACTGGAGCAGAGCAAAACAGTTCTAAAGTCAGCTTAGCCTGCTCTAGGAGGATGCCCCAGGCACTGGGAGATCCTTAGAAGTCATTACAGCAGCCCCACGTCACCTTCCTTCTGGCCAGCACACAGGAGGTCTGGCCAGGACTGTCTCTACGCCTGGCTGATTCTGGATGGCTGGAACAGAGCCATAGGTATGTTAGAAGCTAGTGCCAATTAGAGTAGGCTTCAGGCTGCCACTGATCTGCCTAGCATTTAGAGAGCCACAGGCTTGTGAATGCTCTGGTAGCTTTCAGCCACTCTGTCATCGGTGCTGAATGGGTTTTTGCTGCAGCAGAGGATTTGATCCACTCTACAAATTCCCACATCTTAGTGATAATGGAGTTATTGGTCCCTTATGTTCACAGCTATTGTTCTATGGCCTGTTCCTAAATTATTGGAATTGGCCATCTCAAGCTGGCCATGCAACGTGCCTCAGCGGACGAAAAGCAATGGCCAGCCTGTCTCATCACTGTGATACAAGCCACATGTCACAAGACATGACATTACTTTGCTATAGTCCATGTCCAGTTTTGTTTTGTCCTCTCCTGTGAAATCATTAAATAAAATGGAGGCTGTTGTCTTTCTAAAAATGTAACTTGTACTGAGTTATACTTGGCTGACTTAGTAAATGAAAAATAATACAGTATTAAATGTCAAAACTACTTAGCTGGTTAGATGTGGTCTTCTAGGAGGCCTATAGTTCACCAGAGATTGTCACAACTCCCACTGGCTCTGCCTTAACTCTGGGGTTTAACTTTAGAGCTGAGTTAGCCTTAAAATATGCAAAACCACCCAGAGATGGAAGATTATCTATTGGCTAGGCCAGTGGTTTTCAACCTTTTTTCCATTTATGGGCCCCTCAATGGAGGTGCTGACCTCTTTGGAAACGTTAGACAGAATCTGTGGATCCCCAAAGGATCCGCCAACCACAGGTCAAAAACCACTGTTCTATGGTAACAACAACCTTTCACAGACTCTTTAGACATAGTCTAAAGTCCCAAGGACCCCAAATTGACAACCAGTGGACTAGGCCTCTCAGGAGTTCCTGTACTTTGTTAATCACAGGTAGTCTGTGAAAGATGAAATGTTGCACAGCTATACTTGGTTTTTCAGTGTGAATAACTGTATTTTTCCTTCTAGGCAGAAAACCAACCTTCACTTTTTGTGGTTATTCTGGTGTGAACACCAGATAGATATCTTAGCTCATGATGTACTAATACATGAAGTACTAATACATGTACATGATAGATATCTTAGCTCATGAACAAGAGTATCCCAGTTAAGGTATTTTAGGGAAGAAGTTGTAGGTATGTACCCTAGTGGTAGTCTTCCCAGAAGGCCATACTGCTTCATTTTGCCATCAGGATCCCCACCCAGTATTTGGGAGGAATTAGCATTGAGGGGGTTGAATTCTTAGGTAGACAATTAGATTTGGCCTGTAGGCAGAAACAGGTTCTCCCCCAAGTTTATATGCCCTTGGCTCAAGGTGGGGCTGAATAGTCGAGTTGATAGTCCTAGAGCTCTTTAAGCAGGGATTCTGCAAACACTGTGGACAATTATCCCTAGTCCCTTGATACAGAGAGAGGGCATACCCAGCAGTAAATTAGCTCTGGGCTCTTTTTATCAAGGCCAGAGAAAACCCCAGTAGTCAATTAGCCCTGGTCTCTAGTTGCAAATACAGGGTAAAGGCCAGGAGTCAATTAGCTCTAATCTCCTGATGCAGAGGCAGTGTAAACTCAGCAGTCAATGAGCTCTGGTCTCTGGCTGCCAAGGCTGTGTAAACTCAGCAGTCAATGAGCTCTGGTCTCTGGCTGCCAAGGCAGAATAAACCCCAAATGTTAGGTATCTTAGCTCGAGCAGAGGACTGATGAACACAGGCCACTGGACCTGGAGTCTGCCATCCAGAACAAGGGGGCAGGTTGAGTCCAGGCCCACTTTATTCCACCAGACTTCGACCTAGAACCTTAACAGTGGTGGAGTGATCCTCCTTTGGTCAGTGGGGATCCCAACTGCAACATGCTGACCATGCCTCAGGTAGAGCTTTCTCCAGATTACGGTTGGCTATCCCTGGGCCACTGTTTCCCCTACCCTTGAGGTGTACCTGGGTCAGTGGGGCATCCTCCGGCTCTTCTGGGTAGGTGGCCCACGGGAGTCCTGGTGGGTCCATGGCAGAAGCAAGCTCTCCAGAAGGCAGAGTGGACTCAGCGGGAGGGTCAGAGGCTGGGAGCAAGCAGGATCTACTTCTCTCAGTGTTCTAGTTCCAACTAGCTCGATAGCTTGGATCGACTACTGGGGTATCACTGACAGTGAAGCCACAGCAGCACAGACTATGGCTTGGGGTATCCACTCAGGAAGGTATGGAGGAAGAAGTGAAGCCAGAACATTGCACTGGCTTGTCACTCTCCCTCTTCATGCTTGAACAGCAAACATGGTATCAGACATGGGTCAGCTTCTGCAAGTACATAAACACCAGAAACTAAGGGTATTGCAAAAATTCCTGTGTTTTTTGTTTTAAAGGAACCAACCAAAACACAGATATCATGATGGCAAATCAGATTCCTGATCCCCCTCAGATGGACATATAAGGGGATGTATTTAACCACTGGGCAGTCTTTAGATCACATTGGGAAAACAACAAAATTGCAACAGGACTGGATAAAAAGGAAAACAAAATAAGAGCAGCCACACTATTAGCTATAATGGGAAAGGCTTCCACATGCTCCAACAGCACCTGAATACCAGCAACAGACTAGGTGGAACCATATAAATCTTTAGAGGCACATCAAAAACATTTACAACTAGGGATGTAAAAGAGTAGTCGATTCGTCGACTACCTGATAAGCCTAGGTTTATCGGGTAGTCGAGTTGACTACTTGCGTTTCTCCTCCCCCTGCCTTGCTGCCTCTATATAAGAGGCAGCAAGGTGGGGGGAAGCAGGAGCTGGTGCTGGGGGGAGCCGGCTTAAAAGGGGACAGAGCCGGGAAGGCAGAGGCACTGCGGCTGTCTTTTAAATGTAGTAAGAGCCACCCAGCTCTTACTACATTGAAAAGGCAGAGGAGCAGCACGGGACCCGGCACAAGCCAGGTCTGGACCACTGTGGCTCTGCCTTATAAATGTAGCAAGAGCTGCCTGACTCTGCCTTTTCTATGTAGTAAGAGCCACCCGGCTCTTACTACATTGAAAAGACAGAGGCGCAGCAGTCTGGATCCAGTGCAGTTTAAATGTAGTAGGAGCCAGGTTGCCTGCACGCCCAGCTTCTGCTACATTTAAAATGTAGAGCTATAGTGGCCCCTTATCAACATATCAAGTACACAATTAGTCATTTACTTGCTACTTAACATCCTTATTTACAACCCATGTAAATACATCTATCTTATGTTTAACAATTGTAATCAAGAATCTACAGACACAATGGATCAGTATATTGCCAAAGTGTGAAAAATGTGTGGCTTCTGTGATTATCAAATCTTAAAAAATGAGCTGATTTATAATTAGTAATGCAGACATAAGATGCAGACTCTCAAATGAGAATGCTAAGTGAACCTGCACAAACTATATCAAGAAACATCCACAGACAGGTACAAAGTTAGTGAACAAGTTCACACCCAACGTAGAGTTTAAGTGGGACAGACACAGATCTAATCCACCAAGTGACACAAAGAAAGCATGAAAGTACAAGGGAAAACACATAAAAACAATTGTGCAAAAGCAAAGGCACAAATTCAAAGAAGAGGAGATCAAACAAAATCTGAAGACCTCTAGAGACAATCATGATAATGGAAAAATGCTTGCATATGAAGCCACATGCAATAATTGTGGCACAAGAAATCATTATGCCAAAGCTCTAGGGCAAGAAAAGCAAAGAAAAAAATACATCATGTTGAGGAAATAAGCCCTCAGAGGATAAGATTTTTGCATATATTCCACTGAAGCAATGCAAAAAACAGCAAACTAGCTCAGATTAGCATCAGATGTAAAAGGCAACGCAGCAATTCATCAACAGGAAATTGAATGCCAAATGGCCAGTGAGGTATCAGTGAATGTTCTAGACTGAGAAGACTTCCTTGGCATTGTGCAAGGGAAGAAAACAAAATGGCAACCAATCAAGCAAAGCAAAATTAAAATATGATGTGCATGAAGAGGCCACTGTAAATTGTGGGCCAGGCTTGGTACATTGGGTGTTTCTTATCCAGGTCATCGATGCTAATACAACAAAATACTCCTGAATTGAAGAAGAATATCTTGCAATAGTATTGGCTTGTGATACATTTAACAGTATGCCCAAGGATGGGAAACCACTTAAATAGAATGTGACCCAAAATCACTAAAGAGCATTTCTTAAATGTACCAAAACAACCTCAGAATTTATTACTGAAACTCCAGTGCTATAGCTCTAGGGATACACTACAAAAAAGGAGATTGAGATGTACATGGCTGACATCTTAGCCAGAGTAATCCTACAGCATAAAAATATGTCATCTGAATAAAATTATGAGGTCCTCAACCTGGTAGAAATACAGACAACGGAGAAATACACAGACAGCATTGACTAATGCTCCAGTCTCAAGGCAGATACTAGAGAGAATCAGAGAACAAACTACACAAGACAAAGATTTACAGGTGCTCATGCTCACATTCTGTCAGGATGGCCAGACACCAGGGGAGAAGCCCCACCTGCCTCCCAAGAATACTGGAATTATCGAGACTAGCTGAGAGGACACAATATGATCGTATATAAAGGCAATCGAATCCTAATACTTATATCCCTGAGAACAGAAATTCTCTCAATATGCTGTAGCCATTCTGGAACAACAGCATGGCTCTGAAAAGCCAGAGCTACTGTAAACTGGCCAAATATGGCTAGGAGATCTGTGATCTGGTGAGTCGTTGGGATACATGTGGGAAAACGTAGACTAAACAGCAAAAAGACCCAATGAAAATACACAGCATTCCCAATGACCCATGGAAAAAAGTAGGAATGGATCTGTTCACTGCAAACCATCTCATTAATGTAGGCTACTATTTAGTCTTCTGGAAACTAGATGAAATGCCGAGACCACACTGATAAACCTATAAAGCATTTTGGGAGGCATGCTATGTAATTTCAGACAAGGGCCCCAGTTTACTTACAGGGAGGCTGAGCAATTTACTTAGGAATGGGAATTCAGTCATACCATATCATCATGATACCACAGCCCGTAAAATGGCAAAACTGAATTGACGGAGAAAATTGCTACGAATGTACCTCAGAAAGCTGCAGAAAGCAAAGAAAATGTATGGCAAGCCATTCTAGAATGTAGAGACACTTGCGCAGAAGGCCTTAATAGTAACTCAGTACAGTGCTGATGACAAGATGCACGTGTCCCTTGGTGCCTATAGCCACCGCAGTGATGTAAGGAGTAATGGGACAAAGAGGAAGAGAGACATGCAAATGACAAAGCCTATTATGACCAACAAGATAAAGACATCCTGGAATTACAACAGACTGATTCTGTCAGGCTCAAACTATTTCCTTAGGACAAATCATGATTCCAAGTGCAAGCTACATGTGTTAAACAGATAAATCCTAGTTCATATTACGCAGGATGGATGGGCATTTATTACACCAAACTCACATATACTCACTACAAACACAAGATAAACATGGAGGTTGAGGACTGTGAAATACACACTCTGCTGAGACTTGTTCAGCAGGTTCTGGAAGGAACACAAGCTGATGAAGGATTGATGGATATTGAAATAGACTCTTAAAACACTACTCCATCAGAAGCATTCTTCTCTCACCACAAGAAGGACTTGCACTTTCTCCGACATCAAACCGCCTGCAAAGTATACACAAGACTTTGTACAATACTAAGACATGAAAAAAGAACTTTCCCAACCCCAGAGGAAAATAACTTGCTTGCCAAGCAAGTTGTGTTAACACCAACTCTTTTTTAAAAAAAAGCAACTATGTAGTGTTTATGCTTGTACATATAAATGTGATACAGGCTTTATGGGAATGTTAAGTATATAAGCAGGTATGGCATTTATGTTTATTTTTGTTAGCTTCCCTTTTGTCATATTTGAGATATCTACAAGGAGATCCCCCATCGCGATTCTATGGTAAAACTATGAACTCTATTCTCAGGAAGTACTGGAGGAGACAGTGTATGTGGAGAAAAGAATTAATCCAGAATATTAAACTGCTGTTGTGCTCTCCCTTTCTGTATTTGAACACTGAACGTTCTAAGTCTTAGGCCAGCATCTAGCCACTAGGACTCCTGCTGGTATCATCTGTTTAGGCCAACAGGCCAGTCCTTGCTAACAGATAGCCCCCCAACCTGAAACACATACCCACCACCAACTACATACCACACAACAAAAACTCTAACCCAGGAACCAATCCCCGCAACAAACACAGCTGCCAACTCTACTCACATATCTACCCTACTTACACCATTGTAGGTCCTAACCACATCAACCAATCAAGGGCTCATTCACCTGCACATCTACTAATGTGACATGCCATCATGTGTCAGCAATGCCCTTCTGCCATGTACATTAGCCAAACCAGACTCTCTATGCAAAAGAATAAATGGACACAAATCCGACAACAAGAACAGTAAAATTACAAAACAAATAGGAGAGCACTTCATCCTATCTGGACACAGAAAATTGCCATACTCGAGCAAAAAACTTCAAAAAACAGACTTCAGTGTGAAACTGCAGAGCTGGAATTCACCTGCAAACTTGACACTATCAGATGAGGCATGAATAGACACTGAGAATAGCTAGCTCACGGCAAAAAGTAATTTCTCCCCCCTTCTTGGTATTTTCACCACCTTATCAATTAGGGAGGCCACATCCAACCTAACTGAATTGGCTTCATTAACACTGGTGCTCTGCATAATAGTGTAGCACTCCTATCTTTATATGTGTATATGTCTACCAAACTGAATTTTTCACTTCATACACCTGGCAAAGTGGGCTCCAGCCCATGAAAGCTTATGTCCAAATAAAACTGTTAGTCTTTAAGGTGCCACAGAACTCCTCAAGACAAAAGTTTTGCTGTGGCAAGTGTCACTGTGAATGGCTTGTTGTCTGCATAAGTGCTCTCCTCTCAACAATGTGAACCCTGCTCATAGGGGGTGGAAGTATTTTGTCAGCAAAAGTGCCAACAAATGCCAGACTTTTAGTGATACATCTGTGTGGACATGACCATGTTGCTAAAAGCTGTGTAATGTAGACAAAGCATGACACTGCTTGTCTGAGGAGAAATATGCCAATTTCAGGTGATATTGGGTAAGGTGTGAATACCATTGAACATTGCAACAAGTCAAATAGTAGTATGATCCCTCCAAAACGTTTCCAGCTAGTAATCATGTATATTCACCCAAAAGTAAAAAGTTTGTAAACACAATACATAATCACAATGTAATGGCTTCAGTTTCCTTGGTAATGGATATTTTAAAAAGTCATGTGCTTGCCGTTTGAATAGTGGTTTACTGAGTACACAAATGTTATCCTGTTTCCATTTTGTATCTGTGAATCCATATTCCAATATACCTAATGTGGGTACCATGTGAGTAGAGTGCTTATTTAATATTTGTGCCCTGGAGCTTGAGGATTTGTCAATTATTTTCCACACTGATTAATGTTATTTACTATGAGATGCTTGATCTCTTAGCCTTTTTATGTATCTTTATTGCAATGTCTTTCACAAAGACATTAAGTGGTACAGGAACTGGAACAAAGCATGTAGAGAGAAACTCTCCTCTCTGGTTGTGTAAACAGCTTCAGTGGAAGAGATTGAAGTTCCCCTTATGCATTGCAGTTGCTGTGTTAATTAGCACCACACCATATAGATGAGGGCTGATTTTCAAGGGAATTGATACATTCCCTCAAGGCTGCTGCTAACACACAGACTCATGTCATAAGTGTCCCTGTTTAATCTTTGTTTCTTTTCCTTGTTTAAAAACTGAGTCCATTTCAGAAGCTAATCTAAAAGATTATTGGAGTAATACTGCATTTACATATTATGCACAATTTTCTCATTTAAATATATTAGAGTTAGAACCCAAAATTATAAGTGGTCTCAAAAAAGAATTAGATAAGTTCCTGGAGGATAGGCCCATCAGTGGCTATTAGCCAAGATGGTCAGGGACACAACCATGCTCTGTGTGTCCCTAAACTTCTGACTGCTAGAAGCTGGGACTGGATGACGGGTTGGGTTGCTTGATAAATTGCTCTATTCTGTTCACTGCCTCTGGAGGTATCTGGCACTAGCCACTGTTGGAAGATAGGGTACCAGGCTAGATGGGCCATTGGTCTGTGTAATAAATCTGGGACAGCAACATGGCCACCCGCTGACCCAGAAGAGGAAGCACCCTCTAAGATCCCTTGATGGGTGGGTCCAGCCTCACCTAGCCCCACCCACAGGAAGCCAGAGGGATGGACAAGGACTATAAGAGCTTCGAGTTCAGTTAGAGACCAGCAGCCAACCAGGGCAGATGCTTGACTCCAGCTTCTGCAGCGAAGGGCTCAGCCGCGCTGCCCCCGACCGGAGGACTGGGTTGGGCTGCCAGGACCCCTGCCAACCCCTGATCCCTGGCCTGGACTGCTGAGACCCCGGCTGCCAGCTGAAGACATGCCAAGTCCTTTGGGACCCTCACCGGGCCCAGATGACTGATTTGGCCCTCCTGGGCCCCTGCCTGAGCCAGAACCCATGGATACCCTGCCAACCCCTCTGTTGCCTGCAGACCCTCAGGAACAGCGCTGGAGCCTGGTAGGCCCCCAGAGGGAACTGGGAAGTGACCCAGGGACAGCCGATCCTGTGGCAGCTGAAGAGATGGCGGTTGGGTGGGCAGCACGTTGCGGCCTGGATCCCTGCTGACCCTTGACCTATTCGACATGTAACGCCCTGGATCCCTGCCAACCCAGTGGCTGCAACGCTGCCACTATCAGGACCTTGGGCTGGGATGCAGTGGAGTAGGTGGGCCTGCATCCCCCCTACTACCCCTACTCTTGGGTGGCAGGTTCCCCCTGTGGGGCAAAAACCCCTGTGCTTGTCGGCTCTCCTGGAGTGCAGAGACCTGACCCCTGCCCAGCTGGGACCTGGCTGGAGCTTTAACTGCTGAATAACTTGTGATAGACACTTGTCGCCCTGACCCAGGGCTGCTCCTTAAATTGTGAACTATTGAATTATTTGTAATAACACCTTGTCTGTCTGCCCGCCCTGACCCAGGGCTGGGCCTTATAAACTGTCGCATGGCCAACGGCTAGGCCGAGGCGTGCTGCACAAACTTGTGGGCACTCTAGGGAGTCATTATGGCCTCTAGCTGATAGTGGACCATGTATAGTCTGAATCACCATGGCTGTTCTTATGATAGAAATAAAGAATTTTGTATCCAAGTGGTCTTGCCTCTTTTGTGACTTATCTTTTTTAGGTTTTTGAATCTCTGAAACTTTACTTTTATTAAACTTTTGCTTTTGCTTAGAAAATAAATGAAGCAAATTTTGTGGAGGAGGTGGGGAAAGCTACATTTAAAAACCAACTGTTTAATTCTGGGGGAATGGAAATCACGCTTCATATGAGTATTACTCTTTTGGGAAAGGGGTGAAAGTTATCAGGGTAAGACAAACATAGTGCCAGATTATCTTTAGTTACACTATTGCCTGTACTGGATGAGAGCAGAATCCTGGCCTATTCGTTGTGAATATCAAATGCTTTTCAGTGAAGTTTATCTTGGTAGTAACGTCTTTTTAAACATAACTGTAAGTCCTAAAAATGCTTGAGCAAAGCACAGAGATGAATTAATGAGATGTTGCTGTCCTTTATACTATATACTGTATTGAGTACATGCCTTTTCACAGGCAGCGAGTAATGAGATGTGAATTGTTAACAGTGAGGGCAGTAACCTTGAAACAACTTATCCAAGGTTACAGTGGATTCCACATCATCTGAACTTCCTAAATCAAGACTGGATGTTTTTCTAAAAAAATTGCTCTAGTTTATATAGGAATTATTTCAGAAAAATCCTATGGCCTGTATTATATAGAGCAGTGTTTCTCAACCAATGGTACGAGTACCCTTAGGGGTACATGAGAGCAGTCTGCGGGGGGTACATCAACACAGCTGAAATTTGGAGAAAACTGAATTTTTATTAAGTTTTACAGCACTTTATTATTTTTGTACTTTTTACACCCAATAATTTCATTACCTGCCTGGCTACGATTAAGTTGTTTAAACAAATGTGTTGCAATGGTGGAAAAAAAATTTGTGTGTCTGAAAACTGTGGGTACTGGGGTGTCAACCCTTCTGCCCTCCCCTGAGGGTGTGTAGGATGGGATCTCCCTCATATGAGAGACCAGGGCACCCCGTCCTGGGTTTAATCTTGGCCCCCGTCGGCTTGGGTGCGGGCTTCGCTGCGCAATCAGGCCAGGCCCTCGGCGCGGTAGCCCGTTACCACCTGAGGGCCACTCCTACCTTTCGCCTACCGGTGAATCAAGGGTCACTTCTCTGCAGCCCCTTGGGGTGAAGTCCTGCAGTCTCTGTGACCCCACCTTGGGACCTCTGGGCCGTGGCCCGCCTAGTCTCTCTCTCGAGTCGTGCTACACCCAAAATAGTACAGTTCAGTTTCTGGTGGGGTAGGGGAACTCGGGCCCTCCCTCTCAACTGAGCTCCAGCCCAGGACCCTGAAGGGTAGGACGCCTTCGCACTACCCGAGTGGTGAGATGTAGGTCGGCAACTCACCACCCCTCTTGGGGTTTCTCCGCAGCTCCCTGTCCTGGGCTACTTCCTACTAGGCCTAAATGCTGCACCTCCCCTTGCTCGCCTCGCTGCCACGGCGTTGACGTGCTCCGCCCCCCTCCTCAGCTGCACCAGCCTGGCTTTTAAATTGCCTGTGGGGCCGCCGGAGCACGTGCAACAGCTCCAGAGAGCACGGCGCGGCTCGTCCCCTAGCGCTGGAGCCGCCAGCGCCTTCTCGCCTGGGGGATGGGATGGGCTTGCCCCATCACATAGGGGTACTTATAATTTTTTTTAAAGGGGATACTTTATAAAAAAAGGTTGAGAAACACTGATATAGAGGATCAGACTTATTTATCACAATGTTCCCTTCTGGCTTTATAAACTCTTAAGTTCATGGACTGTAAGCCTAGAAAACAGGGATGAACTCATAAAGGATGCCTTCACTCATGCTTTCTTCCATTATTGTTTTCAGGCTTTCTTCCATGCCACCTTTTACATGTTGAGTGTCCTTCCTAAACAGATTCATAAGGACACTGCTTGCTCATCTTTTCAATTGCAACTCAAGACATCCTTTTGTGATGCCTGCCTACAATAAATCAGTTGATTAGTAATGATTGAAAGCATCCTTGGAAGCATTTGGGAAGCCATTCAGTTTCACAATACCAGAGTTTATGGCTTTGTATTTATGTGTGACAATATATGCCAATGGAAAGTTTCCACCTTGTTGGTCAATCTCAGTCTTTTCCGTATTCTGTGCCATCTTCAACACAGCTCTTATTCTCCTCTATGCATTTCTTGTAGGCAAGTATTTTAATTCCCACTGAGATTTCTGCTGTGAAACCATTTTTACAGAAGCAGCGCAACTGCTACAGATGCAGAGACTAACTCATCTGCCTCAAGGCTGTTCTCATGTTACACTTCACTAAAACAACCCAGCAAAGGAGAATTGCATTCTAGGAAGAGCTTGTAAATGAGAGCGATTGCCTTTCTTTCCTTAAGCAAGAAGGCTTCCCTCTTACCTGCCACACTAATGAGCAGTCTTCACCTTTTTTATGACTAATTTAAGGATAATTTCTAGTGCCCTTACCCTATTATAAATGGGCCTATAGGAAGTTTGAAAATGAGAGGAGTTTGCTTGGCATGACATTTCTTGAAGCTGTAGAACTCATACTAGTTTCACATCAGCATATTTATATTGAATTCAGTGTAGCTAATACTGATTTACACTAGTGTAAGTGAGATCAGAATTAGCACCTCCCCCCAGTATATAACCATGTCCTAAGATACTAACGTGTACTACTTGTGAAAAATATACTCAATAGCTTTCCCTCTAAAAATTTAAGAGTGGTAAGCATTAAAAGTACCTGACTTTGGTCCAGCCATGAACATAACCAGAGTTTGGGGATGTTGGATTGGGTCCATCATTAGACAAAAGATGTAAGTCTTGATTCTTGGAGTCTTGCAGAATCAGGCCACTAGAGACTATGGCAAGAGGCATTTGAATGTGTTTTGGTATTTAAAGTGGAGCAGTCTTTACTGCCCAGGGATGGTGGTGACCAGATGAACAATGAAGTTTCTACAAAAACAGAAGCAAATTTCAAACCCCAGTACTAAGGGTCTCTAGGGAAAAGGCCATTTCACCGTAATGTTCAGTCGCAGGCCACAGCTCCTGGTCACAATTCCACTTTACTGGCTGCTGCATGATTCTACAAGCGCTGCATGTTAGCATGGGGATTGATTTACATGGTTGCAGAGGCGCCAACCCTTCCCTCCTGAGGAGACCTCCCTAGAAAATGAATAGGTCTAAAGAAACCTCCAGGAGGACAGACTTGCAAGAGTTTCTTCTAGGAAGAGGCACTTGTAGCCTTGTGGAGCAACCCAGGGATGCAGCTGTGAATCTCAAAGCACTCTAGGTTCAGCAGGATCTCCGATCCTAGAGGCAGGGAGTTCCTATCCTCCCTACTCCCCTGGAGTTCTCCTGTGGGATGAATGCCTGTCACAACACTTGGTGTACTTCATCCAGTTTGCTAAATGCTCCAACTACTACTGTGCAGGTGAAATAAGACCATCACTATATACCTAAAAACTCACACAGAAAAAGGATAAGACAAAAACACCCTATCACCTATGAGTACTCCATTTCTGACCTCTTGGGCCTCCTCTGCTAAGGAAAACTGCATCACACCTTTAAAAGATGAGCCCAAGCACCAAGGGTGGCAGGTGAAGGCCCAGTTGGCGAAGGCAAGCCCCAACCCCTCCCCTTCTGCCTAAGGCCCCACCCCTTCAGCAACCTTTATCCTTCCTGGATACCTGGATGGTGGGGGCTGCTGTGCTGCATCCCCAGCCCTGCCTGGGCGGTTGGGCTTCTGAGCTTCCTTCCCCCACCTACTACTCCCTGAGTCTGCTTGTCTCAATGCATTTGAAAAAAGTGCTTCAGAAGCTCCCAACCCTGCTATTGGATCTGCCAGATATACCTCTGCAGTCCTGTTGGTAGAGCAAAATATAGCCAGCCCTGGTGGGAGGGGGTTGAGGAGGAAGAAGATTGAGCTGCCTTTTTAATCAGTGTGGCTCAGCCAGGGTGGGTGTGGGGGAGGCAGAGCCTGGAGAGGAACAGCAGCATAGAGAGCTTTTGGCTGGCTGGTGAAGAGAGAAGAGTAAGCCAAGGGAGGTGACTGTTCACCTTTGTGTTTTGCATTTGCTGCTGTGGTTCTGATCTTGCCAAGATGGAGCCAGTATCTCGGGAGCTCTGATTCTAACCCAGCTGCTCCTGATTTTAGCCAGGAGCCAAGCAGCAGATTGCATTGATTGGGTCTTTTGTTCTGTGCGGTGAGCCTTTCTTCCTTCCTTTTACTCCTGTGAGTGCAAAGGGGAGGAGGAGAGGAGTACACAAAGAATGCTGCCTGCATCACTCTCACTCCTGGCTAGAGGGGAGGCAGGAGACAATGTCTTGCTCTGGCAGGAAATGTGGGGGGTGGCTGCAGTGTCTCCCCCCACAAATGGCACCCCGGCCCATCTGCATGCATAGAACCCTCCACTCTGAGGGAGGCGCAGGTGCAAAGCAGAAGTTCCATCTTTTTTGGAAGCATTCCATTCCATTCCATTCAGGTTTCCAGCAGGGGACTGGGGAAGAATGTGCTGGACAGAGTAGCCACTCTCTGGCTCCACCTCCAAATGCCTACTGAGCCTTGACTGCATGGAGCTCACAGGGGGCAGGGTCAGCAGTGCAGGATGGCAACAGGGCTATTGCCTGAGGCTCCATGCCACGCAAAGCTAAGTTGCATGCTCCAGCCCTGGGCGGCTGGACTCAGGCTTTGGCTTGAGCTTTGGGTGGGCTTAGGACAGGACAGCCACCTCCACCCCCTGTCTCACCTCAGTGAACAACCCAGCCTGTGTGTCAGTGTTAATGCCTCCACACCCAGCGCTGTCTGCACCTCTCAGACTGTCGCATGCACCTTCTGTAGGGGCCCACTCCTTAGTTTCTGCCCTGGGCAACCGCAACTGTAACGCTAGCCCTCAACAACTTTCAGAGACTTGGGGGCACTAAATTGCTCTGCTGTGCCTCTCCCCACTGAAAGGAGCATATTTTCATGAATAAACCCTTTGAAAATGAGGGTAGTGCAGTGAACACACCTTTCCTACAGCCTTGTACTCTTATGAGCTATGATTTTGTCTGTCTTAAAGCACAGGAAGGAAGGGAAGTTAGAAGCAGAACTGAAAATCTGGAGGAAACTAGTGAAATCATGTGGCCTTATAAAACAAATGCTGCTTTACAAAATCTAGGTAAGTAATGATAATCACGTGAACAACTGTTTTCCTTTTATCCAAATTTTAGCATAAATAAAAATGTGATGCAAAACCAGAGATGGAAAACATGCTTTTTTAGAGACCTTCAAAAGGCCAAAAACTCAGCAACTAATGCAAACAAAAAGGAAATAGATGGACTGGATCAGACCTGGGTCCATGTACTGCTATTTCCTATTGTCTACAATGACCCACAGTCAAGATCTGTATAATCCTAAACCTTACTGCTTTATCACTGAGCTATTTCCTATCTTTCCTTCCTTGCCCTGACAGTGACCACAGCCCCCTCCTACACTCAGCTCCTGGGTTTTACACAGGCCCCTCTCATCCCTGTCATTTTGAACCTGGCTCCTAATTAATCCTTGCTCCCTGGATCCTGGTACAGCCTAAGTGGTTAATTTGCCTACCTGGCCCCGTTTAACACCTTCATAGAGTCATAGAATATTAGGACTGGAAGGGACCTCGAGAGGTCATCGAGTCCAGTCACCTGCCCTCATGGCAGGACCCAGTACTGACTAGACCATCCCTGATAGACATTTATCTAACCTACTCTTAAATATTTCCACAGATGGAGATTCCACAACCTCCCTGGGCAATTTATTCCAGTGTTTGACCACCCTGACAGTTAGAAACTTTTTCCTAATGTCCAACCTAAACCTCCCTTGCTGCAGTTTAAGCCCATTGCTTCTTGTTCTACCTCAGAGGCCAAGATGAACAAGTTTTCTCCCTCCTCCTTATGACACCCTGTTAGATACCTGAAAACGGCTATCATGTTCCCCTTCAGTCTTCTCTTTTCTAAACTAAACAAACCCAATTCTTTCAGCCTTCCTTCATAGGTCATGTTCTCTAGACCTTTAATCATTCTTGTTGCTCTTCTCTGGACCCTCTCCAATTTCTCCACATCTTTCTTGAAATGCGGTGCCCAGAACTGGACACAATACTCCAACTGAGGCCTAACTAGTGCAGAGTAGAGCGGAAGAATGACTTCTTGTGTTTTGCTCACAACACACCTGTTAATGCATCCCAGAATCATGTTTGCTTTTTTTGCAACAGCATCACACTGTTGACTCATATTTAGCTTGTAGTCCACTATAACCCCTAGATCCCTTTCTGCCATACTCCTTCCTAGACAGTCGCTTCCCATTCTGTATGTGTGAAACTGATTGTTCCTTCCTAAGTGGAGCACTTTACATTTGTCTTTATTAAACTTCATCCTGTTTACCTCAGACCATTTCTCCAATTTGTCCAGATCATTTTGAATTATGACCCTATCCTACAAAGCAATCGCAACCCCTCCCAACTTGGTATCATCTGCAAACTTAATAAGCGTACTTTCTATGCCAATATCTAAATCGTTGATGAAGATATTGAACAGAGCCAGTCCCAAAACAGACCCCCCTATGGAACCCCACTTGTTATACCTTTCCAGCAGGATTCAGAACCATTAATAACTACTCTCTGAGTACGGTTATCCAGCCAGTTATGCACCCACCTTATAGTAGCCCCATCTAAGTTGTATTTGCCTAGTTTATTGATAAGAATATCATGCGAGACCGTATCAAATGCCTTACTAAAGTCTAGGTATGCCACATCCACAGCTTCTCCCTTATCCACAAGACTCGTTATCCTATCAAAGAAAGCTATCAGATTGGTTTGACATGATTTGTTCTTTACAAATCCATGCTGGCTGTTCCCTATCACCTTACTACCTTCCAGGTGATTGCAGATGATTTCCTTAATTACTTGCTCCATTATCTTCCCTGGCACAGAAGTTAAACTGATTGCTCTGTAGTTTCCTGGGTTGTTCTTGTTTCCCTTTTTATAGATGGGCACTATATTTGCCCTTTTCCAGGCTTTGGAATCTCTCCTGTCTCCCATGATTTTCCAAAGGTGATAGCTAGAGGCTCAGATACCTCTTCTATCAGCTCCTTGAGGATTCTAGGATGCATTTCATCAGTCCCTGATGACTTGCAGGCATCTAACTTTTCTAGGTGATTTTTAACTTGTTCTTTTTTTTATTTTATCTTCTAAACCTACCCCCTTCCCACTAGCATTCACTATGTTAGGCATTCCTTCAGACTTCTCGGTGAAGACCGAAACAAAGAAGTCATTAAGCATCTCTGCCATTTCCAAGTTTCCTGTTACTGTTTCACCCTCCTCACTGAGCAGTGGGCTTTCCCTGTCCTTGGTCTTCCTCTTGCTTCTAATGTATTTATAAAAAGTCTTCTTGTTTCCCTTTATTCCCGTAGCTAGTTTGAGCTCATTTTGTGCCTTTGCCTTTCTAATCTTGCCCCTGCATTCCTGTGTTGTTTGCCTATATTCATCCTTTGTAATTTGTCCTACTTTCCATTTTTTATATGCCTCCTTTTTTATTTTTAGATCATGCAAGATCCCCGTGGTTAAGCCAAGGTGGTCTTTTGCCATATTTTCTATCTTTCCTACACAGAGGAAGAGCTTGCTTTTGGGCCCTTAATAATGTCCCTTTGAAAAACTGCCAACTTTCCTCAGTTGTTTTTCCTCTCAGTCTTGAATCCCATGGGACCTTACCTATCAGTTCTCTGAGCTTACCAAAATCTGCCTCCCCTGAAATCCATTGTCTCTATTTTGCTGTTCTCCCTTCTACCCTTCCTTAGAATTGTGAACTCTATGATTTCATGATCACTTTCACCCACGCTGCCTTCCACTTTCAAATTCTCAACCAGTTCCTCCCCATTTGTTAAAATCAAATCTAGAACAGCTTCCCCCCAGTAGCTTTTTCAACCTTCTGAAATAAAAAGTTGTCTCCAATGCAGTCCAAGAACTTATTGGATAGTCTGTGCCCCGCTGTGTTATTTTCCTAGCATATATCTGGATAGTTGAAGTCCCCCCATCACCACCAAATCTTGGGCATTGGATGATTTTGTTAGTTGTTTAAAAAAAGCCTCATTCACCTTTTCCACCTGGGTAGGTGGCCTGTAGTAGACTCCTAGCATGACATCACCCTTGTTTTTTACCCCTTTTAGCCTAACCCAGAGACGCTTAACACTTCTGTCTCCTATGTCCATCTCCACCTCCATCCAAGTGTGTACATTTTTAATATATAAGGCAACACCTCCTCCCTTTTTTCCCTGTCTATCCTTCTTGAGCAAGCTGTACCCTCCCATACCAACATTCCAATCATGTGTATTATCCCACCAAGTTTCTGTGATGCCAACCATGTCATAGTTGTATTTATTTATTAGCACTTCCAGTTCTTCCTGCTTATTACCCATACTTCTCGTATTTGTATATAAGCATCTAAGATACTGATTTGACCTTGCCTCCCAGTTTTGCCCTGACCATCCTTTCTCTCTGCCATTATAGCCCACACTCCCTCCCATTTCTGACCCATCTCCCAGGTCTCCATATTCTCCACTTACCCATGGGCTTTGCTCACCTGTCCCCGTCGAACCTAGTTTAAAGCCCTCCTCACTAGGTTAGCCAGTCTGTGTCCAAATAGGGTCTTCCCCCGGCTCAAAAGGTGAATGCTATCTCTGCCTAGCAGTCCTTCCTGGAATAGCATCCCATGGTCGAGGAAGCCAAAGCTCTCCTGGCGACACCATCTTTGCAGCCAGGCATTCACCTCCAGGATGCACCTGTCTCTGCCTGGGCCCCTACCTTTGACAGGAAGGATCGAAGAGAATACCACCTGCGCTCCAAACTCCTTCATCCGTACTCCCAGAGACCTGTAGTCACTCTTGATCCGCTCAGTGTCACACCTCACAGTATCATTTGTGCCCACATGGATGAGTAGCATGGGGTAGTAGTCAGAGGGTGGATAATCCTCGACAATGCCTCCATAACATCTCAGATACCGGCCCCCGGCAGACAGCATACCTCCCGAGATGAAATGTCAGGGTGACAGATGGGTGCCTCCATCCCCCTCAGAAGAGAGTCTCCGATCACCACTACCCTGTGTTTCCTATTCGCAGTGGTGGCAGCGGACCTCCCAGCCTTGGGGGTCTGAGGCTTCTCCTCCTCCGTTGTAGGGGGTGATTCCTTATCTCCTGTATCAAGAAGAGCATAACGGTTTCCTAGTACCATGGTGGGAGGGTTCGGAGCAGGGGTGGAGCACTGCCTGCTGCCAGAAGTAACCAGTTGCCAGTGTCCACCCTGAGCCTTCTCCTCCTCCACCAGCGGTGTGCCCGCAGTCCTGTGTACTGGGACAGCTACCTCAGCTGTCTCCTCATGAACACTGTCCAGGAATTGCTCATGGATTTGGATATTCCTCAACCTAGCCACCTCCTCCTGTAGCTCTCCCACCTGCTGCCTGGGGGATTCCACCAGCAGGCACCTTTCACATTGGATGGTCTCCCCAGCCTGGATATCAGTAAGTGGGAATTGCAAGCCACAGTCCCTGCAAAACCACACCAGGATTTGGGTAGAGGCATCCATGCTCAGGCGCTCTGTCTGGCTACAGGCGCAGGTGGAGGAGACAGAAGGAGTGCTGGCGCAGGTGTTGTGGGTCTTCCTGACCATCGTAGGCCTCCCTCTGTCAAACTCCCTCTTAAACTCCCCTGTCTGCAGCTCCTGTCTGCTTTGTGTGGGGTGGACACCCCATCACACCTCTGCATAGGGTTATATATTTTGTAGTGATAAGGTCCCAGCCATGAACGAGTGAGATTAATGCAACTATGACATCATCTAACAAGTCCTGAAGCAGAGCTCTATGAGGCTTGACAACTTTTCTCTCATATCAGCGGAAAATGGTCCAATAAAACAGCAGTTCTCACTCAGGAGTACATGTGCCTCTGGAGGTACTCAGAGGTCTTCCAGGGGATATATTAACTCAACTAGATATTCGCCCAGTTTTGCAACAGGCTCTTGAGCCCTGCAGTGGAACTGGGACTTCACAGGTTCTGTAGAACCCACTGCCATAACAGCAGGAGTGGTGTAGAAATTCAACAGACAATGGGGGAACGGATGGAAGTGGACACTGAAGGGCAGGATGGGAGCAGGATTTAAAAAATAGTCCTCTTGCGCCTCAGACAACATGAACACTCCTATCTGCAGCCATCATTCTCCAGTGTCTGAATGATATCGCTTGTAAGTGAAAAACAGGCTCGGGGATCACACTAAAATGTAACTTCAGTATTTATATTCCAAATAATTTATTGTATAATTCTATGGTAAGAATGAGAAAGCAAGCAATTTTCTAGTTACAGTGTGCTTTGACACTTTTGTGGTTTTATGTCTGATTTTTTAAGCAAGTAGTTTTCAAATTAAGTGAAACTTGGGGCACCGCAAGACAAATCAGACTCCTGAAAAGGAATACTGTCATCTGGAAAGGTTCTGTAACATATTCCTGCAACATATTGTGTAAGCTCTTCTGTACTCAGTTTACACATCGGTAAAATGGATACAATATCGATTGTACAGGGATGTTTTGAGTCTGCCGCCTGTCCCCACACTAAGCTCTAACCAGAAATCATAAAACCATACTGGGTCAGACCGGTGGTACAGCTAGTCCAATATCCTGTCTTCCAGTGTCAGAAGCTTGAGAGGGATGAACAGAACAAGGCAATTATTGAGTGATCCATCTGTTGTCATCTAGCAGGCCCACAGATGAAGGGGTGCAAAAGGGGCAGTTGCCCCAGGCCCTGGACCCCTTTGAATTGCCAGTAGAGCACTGCTCCACATTGCATGTAGTGCTGTGGGAGGGAGGGTGCCCCATGGTCTGGGCGATGCTAAGGGCTGACTGCTCTGGCCGTGCCCCTTCCACCACACTGTCATCTAGTCTCAGCTTCTGGCAGTCAAGAGGTTTAGGGACATCCAGAGCATGCGTTTGGATCCATGACCATCTTAGTGAATAGTTATTGATGGACTGACCCTCCATGAGTTTCTCTAATTTTTTTTAATGTAGTTATTCTTCATATCGTTTCCTGACAATGCGTATGCATTGTGTGAAGAACTACTGTGTTATGTTTGTTTTAAGCCTGCTACCTATTATATTTCATTGGATGGCCTCTGATTCTTGTGCTATGTAAAGGGAAAAAATAACACTTCCCTATTTACTTTCTCCACACCAGTCAGGATTGTATAGACCTCTATCATATCCCCCTTAGTTGCCTCTTGTCTAAGGTGAACAGTCCCATTCTTTTTTCATTTCTCTCATATGGAGTCTGTTCCATATCCCTAATCATTTTTGTTGCCTTTCTCTGTACTTTTCCAACTCTAATATATCTTTTCTGAGATGGATGGCCAGAACTGCATGCAGTATTCAAGGTGTGGGCGTACCATGGTTTTATATAGTGGCATTATGATATTTTCTGTCTTATTATCTGTCCCTTTTCAAATGGTTCCTGACATTATTAGCCTTTTTTTGAGTGCTGCTGGACATTGCATGGATGTTTTCAGCAGACTATTCACAATGATTCTAAGATCTCTTTCTTGAGTTGTAATAGCTAATTTAGGTTCCATCATTTTTTATGTAAAGTTGGAATTGTTTTACAATGTGCATTACTTTGTACTTAAAGACATTGACTTGCATCTTGCCCAATCATCCAGTTTTGTGAGCTCCATTTGTAATTCTTCTCAGTCACCTTTGGACTTATTTATCTTGGGTAATTCTATATGATCTTCAAAATTTGCCACCTCACTGTTCATCACCTTTTCCAGATTGTTTATGAATATGTTGAACAACACAGGTCCCAGTACAGATACTTGAGGGACTTCATTATTTACCTCTCTCCACTGTGAAAATTGACCATTTATTCCTACCCTTTGTTTGCTATCTTTTAGCTAGATAGTGATGAGGACCTTCCTTCTTATCCCATGACTGCTTACTTTACCTCTAGTGTGGGGTCTTGTCAAAGGCTTTCTGAAAATCCAAGAACTCTGTATCAACCGGATCACCCTTGTCCACATACTTGTTGACTCCACTCAAAAAATTCTAATAGGTTGGTGAGGCATGCCTTTAAAAAAGCTGTGTTGATGCTTTTCCAACATATGTTTTTCTATGTGTCTGATAATTCTGCTCTTTGGTATAGTTTTAATCAATTTGCCTAGTCCTAAAATTAGGGTTACTAGCCTATAATTGCCAGGATCACCTCTGGAGCAAGGTTTCTTCTAAGCTGTAAGGCTGCCTAATAATCTTCATGCAGGAGCTCAGGACAGCTGCACATGGAGCTGATGCAGCCTGGGGAGAGACTCCTCTCATGCAGCCGCTGCAGCTTCCTGCTGGGGTCAGATGAGCATGCCTCTCCCCCAGACACGTCAGCTCCCTGCTGGGGCCAGAGGAACACCTCTCTTCTCTGGTCACACCTGCCCCCCCTCACCAAATGACAGCTTCTCCAGGTACGCGCCTTTCACCCCAATACCCTGCCCCAGCCCTGAGCCTCCTCCAGCATCCCAGTTCCATCCTAAATCCCACACCCCAACCCTGAACCCCCTCCTATATCCTAATGCCTACCTAGGCCCTGCACCCCCCACCCCAACTTCCTGCCTGAGCCTGATCCCATACTCCAAACCCTTTGTCCCCAGCCTGGAGTCCCTTCTTCCACCCCAAACACCTCCTCTCCAGCCCCACCCCAGAGCCTTCAACCCCAGCCAGAGCCCTCATCTCCTCCCCCCCCCCAACCCTGAGCTCCCTCCCACACTCCAAACCCTTCAGTCCCACTCCTGCTACAGATCATTCATGTGCTGAATGAATTTTGTTATGTGCACCAATATAAAGGTAATGTGTCACATTACCATTTAACACATAGATATACAAAATTAGAGGGAACACACTCTGGAGCCTTTTTATAAAAATTGATGTTGATTAGTTTTCCACCAGACATCTGGTACAGACGCTGATTTAAGTGATAGGTTACATACCACAGTTAGTAGTTCTGCAATTTCATATCTGAGTTCCATCAGAACTCTTGAGTGAGCACCATCTGGTCCTGGTGACATATACTAGCTTCATTTATCAATTTGTTCCAAAACATCCTCTATTAATATGTCAGTTAGGGACAATGCCTCAGATCTGTCATGTAAAAAGAATGGTTCACATGTGAGTATCTCCCTCGCATCCTCTGCAGTACAGAATTCACTTTATTTTTCCACAACAGCCTTGTCTTCTTTGAGTGCTTCTTTACAGTCTGATCATCCAATGGCCCCACTGATTGTTTGGCAGGTTTCTTACTTCTAATGTAATTTTAAAAAACGCTATTAGTTTTTGTGTCTTTTACTTTTAATAATCTATATATTATACCTTACTTTTAATAATCTATGTTGTTAGTAAATTGGATTATACTCCCTAGTCTTTACAATAGAAAAAATAAAATTCAGCAAAGCTACAACTTGTGTATTTTCTCTAAAGATGTTGGAAATTGGACTGTGATGTGAGCACTGGCTGTAGCAGTAGGGTAGTATTCCTTCCCATACTTGAAAGAAGCAATTATGGAATTTCAGAATATGTGGTGACAGATTGAGAAAGATAGGCTTTTATATTTACCTACAAGGATGATTTCAAATCCAGTTCACAGCAGCATGGCTCTGTACGTTCATTTGTATAATTGGAAGAGGCAATGTGTGTCCAGGTGCATTTTTACTTCTACATGCAGATCTTCTTTTTGCCTCAACCTGCTGAAACTGAAAAACATCATGAGGAGCAATAAATCAGTGCTCAGGTGTGCAAAGCAATATCAGTGGGAGCTTGGTTTGCTTGAGAAGTACAGGATCTGGTCCTTAAAATATGTTACATGCCTGCTTCTGAATTTGTTTGCTGTAGTGTGACTCCACCAATGTCAGCTGAGTTACTTCTGATTTATACTTCTGTAAATTAAATCAGGACTGGATCTTAAGTGTTCAAAGGCCTTATAGACCTCACATCCCCATTTTATAGAGTGATGGTGGGGAAAAAGGGGTAAGGTTTGGAGAAACTGATGCAGAGGCTTACCCAAAGCCACACAGCAGGTCAGTGGAAGAATTAGAACTCAGGGCTTCTTAAATCCCCAGACCCCCCACCTCTCCTTAGTATAGTATCAAAGAAGTAGCAGTGATAGATGTGTACATACATTTTATAAGCTTGTTCCCCTTTTATCAATTTTAACTAAAGAGTCAGTCCGAAAAATATCAACTAAAAGTTGATGTCCCGATAGCCAGCACTAGTATAGGCTGACCAGCTGAATGTGGCCTTGGCCATACCTGCCTTTCATCCTCCACAAATAAGATAATCTTACTATATATTTTAGAAATGTGCCTCTGTCCATCCATCCATCTGTGAGTCCATTTGTTCAAGAAATCCTCCTAAAGTGTAAGAGCTAGGATCACCAAATGTAGTATGCAGTTTCTTCTTGATATAATGTAAAGCAAGGTCAGGGTTTGGCTGTGCCAGGATAACGGGATGTGTGTGGAATTTGATTGTTTCTCATAACATAGAAAGAGAGGGGTCTGGTAGGAGGGAGTTATACGGCAGAATGACCACAGGGGGGGCAGCAAGGTTCCAAAGATGGGGACCATGACATCTATAATTCCCTTGGGACAGTAGGAGGTAGGGGTGGAAAAAGAGACAGGTATCTACAATATATTTCAGAGAGTTCATCTGTTTGTGTGTCTGTTTGTCTGTATATCTGTGTGTCCCCCAGCTGGGGGACATGTACCTCTCCCCTGGCTGTGCCCGCTGCAGTTGCAGAGACCATGGACAGGCACTTCTCGCCTAGCCCCAAACTGCTGCGGTGAGAAAGGGCTGGGGCAACCTGCATACTGAACCCCTTATCCACAGCCCCACCCCAGAACAAGGATTTAAATGAAGAAAAACAAAACTTATTTGAGTTAAGGACCTGAGCAACACTGGGTAAATCTTGTCTCTTATGTAGGGTACAGCTTTATTAATGATGACTGTTCATAGGGGAAATTTTTGTACTCTGTCACACAGGACTGAAGAGGAAGCCTCACATTACCTTGTAATGAGGTAATAAGGATAAATGGAATGGCAGGACTAATAAGGTTTGTTTTTCATTTCAAGTTACCCCGAAACATCTCAGTATGTTTAATATTGGGTGACTTCCTTTCATATTTAGCTGCCGCCTCACTCCACTGTTTCCATGGTAACACTTTTCAAACTTCGCTTCCTTCTGGTGAAGTGAAATGTAAACAGTCTGTGGCTTGAATTTTTGAGCATTTAAATATTTAAATGAAACCAGCAGAAAGAAGGAGAGGTGAGTCAAACAGGGCAGGTAAGCGACACCCACACACATTCTTAATGCTACTGCTACAGCAGGATAATGGGTAACTCACTAGTAGCACATATCCCTACCACTACCTGAAGAAAATGGGCAGCTTAGATTACCCTAATGGGAATTTAGGATATCCTGGATGCTGAAAACCAGGTGAATATTGTGATTGCTCTGCATTTACTGAGATAAATCACAACAATTAGAGTTTGGATGATGCCATCTCATGTATTTGATACTCTTGCAAACTTAAAAGAAGACTTTAAAGTCTTCCCCAAATGCTGCAGTTACAATCTTCTCCCAATGTACCAACCCTTCTCATTCCTATAATCCTGGGCCCTGCCTGCAATACTTGGATTGTAAATTCTTTGGGGGCAGGACTGTCCTTTTGTTCTGTATTGTACAGCACCTAACACGGTGGAGTCCTGGTTCATGACTAGAGTTGCTAGGCATTCCAGCAATGCAAGTGATTAATAGTAATGATCATGCCTCCATCTGTTGTGTTCCCTCCCTCTGGGCCATCTGGAATTGGCCACTGTCGGCAGACAGGATACTGGGCTAGATGGACCTTTGGTCTGACCCAGTATGGCCATTCTTATGTTCTTAAAATGATTCTCTGTCTCATGTAACAGTCGATCACAGTATTTAAAATAATCATTTAAATATCAATGTTACCGTTAGATTTCAGAGCCTCTTGCCATAAATAAAGAAAGTTCACACACCTTCCAAGTTGTTTCAGACTGTCAGCCAACTAGGACAATCTGAATCTGCTTACATCTCGTTTCTTCACATGTATCTGTACAGCCCCTAACACAACCGTTCCTGATCCATGATGAAGACTTGTAAGTGCTAAAATAATAAATAACACCTAGGTTCAATATTTAATTTTTTGATATTAACATTTAGATTCTGGAGCACAGATGTAGCCATCAGGAAAAATGTTGGTGGAATGACCTGAACCAGCCCAACTGAACCTTTTTTGAAGATTCACTAGCTGCTGAGGTGTGAGAAGTTGTTCAATACTATTTGTGAAAATTTTCCTCAGTTATATTTTGTTTGTTCCTGAAATGGTGATTGGGCCACTAAACTTCCCAAAATTGCAAACTGTGGTTGTTCCACTAAACCTCTTTAACGTAAGAACAGACCATTATAGTTCCAATGGTGTCTAGAATTAGACTGGATTTATAAATGGGCCCTTTTATTTTAAAAACTTTACAAACTGGGACCCAAAATGTTCATGTTTCAGACATTTTGTAGTTCAGTGCATTTTACAAGCCTGTAAAAAGTTTTCCAGAAAGACTAGAAAGCACCTTGCAGAGTTAAGCACAACATTTCCTCTTCTTCATGGGGATGGGCTGGGGAGACCACACACGATGAAGCATAGCAAGAAGTGAGGAGCTGAATTTTAAGTGCTAATGATGCATGTATGCCACACAGAGATATGGAGACCATCTTCCCTAGGAAATATTTTGTTTACTCTTGACTATCAAGATCAGTTAGCTGGTATTATAAAGACCATTGTTCATGGGTCAGTGTATATAAGAGTTGATTGAGTTCATCATTGTGCCAACTAGTCATAGAATCATAGAACTGTAGGGTTGAAAGGGATCATCTCATGGTTGATTAAACTACAGTTAAACCCATAGTAAGTTTAACCAGTCATGGTCAATGTAATTTCAACTAACTGAATTGCTCACAAAATCACATGAAATGCAATCAGCCTTTTGGAATGGGGCTTAGTCAGTAATAGGCTTATGCAAACGTGTAGGGCTAATGGAGAGAGATGAAGAGAAATCGCTTCAGAGGGAGGGCATTCTAGTTACAGAGGGTGCTGCAGATGAAAGATTTACACTGGTTCTACAGTACCATTGGAAAATAACTTAACTATTGGAAGCTGTGACAGGGTGCCTGACTAGTGTGGAGTTAACCAGCTACTTTGATCCCAAGAAGTCATGCCCACCTTCCATTGATGGGCATATACCTGGTGTAGGGAGTGTATAAAAGAAAACAACTCATCTCAGTCTTGGCTGGCAGAGGAAGAGACTGGGCATGTCCTACTGGATCCTATGGAAAAACTGCTGATATTCCAGACCACCAAACCTGGGGACCCTGACTGTGCCACAGAGAACCAGTTGACTACAGGGAACGTGTCACTAACAGCTGAGGAACTGCCCAAGGCAGGTCTTAAGGGTAGGAAGTGACTCAGAGGATGTGCTGGGAAACATAGGGACCTAAATCCTCCTCTGGGTGGGTGAGTGGTTTCATAGGGCCCTGGCTTAGAACTCGGTGGAATAGTTTCCCAATCCTTCTTGCACCTTCATCTAGGTACTACAGTTGGGGGCACTTGCCACTAGGCATAGCTGTCCTGAAGGGATGGGCAGCGCTGTTAGTGTTGTCAACTTTCTAACTGCTGATAACTGGACCCTTGAGTCCCTGTCCTTGCTCTGCCATGTCCCTCAAGGCCCCACCCCACTTTACCTTGCCTCTCAAAGCCCTGCCCCTGCTCTGCCTCTCCCCCCTGAGGCCTGGCACTCATCACTTGCTCTTCACCCCCCTCACACTGTTGCTCACTGTATCATCTCGAGGAACCTGCTTGCAGGTAGGAGGGGGCTGCAGCTGAACAGGGGCGTATGAGGTCAAGGACTCGGTGTCTTCACCTGCCCCACAGTAACCAGACTTTTGGTTCAGGTGCCATTTAGGGTTGCTATGTCCTTGAAAACTGGGTGCCTGGCAGCCCTAAATAGCAGCCAGACACAGAAGCCAAAAACTGAACTGTCTGGGTACAGGTGGCAACCCTAGGCTCTGTGGAAACTTGCCATTAGGCCTAGATGGCCTGAAGGGAAAGCAGTTCTGGGGCCACTTGCTGCTAGAGCAGTGGTTTTCAACCTAGTTACCATTGTGTTATGTGCAGAGCCCTATCAAATTCACAGTCCGTTTTGATTAATTTCACATTTACAGAATTTTTAAAAATCATAATTTTCATGGTTTCAACTATTTAAACCTGAAATTTCATAATTGTCATAATTGTAGGGGTCCTAATCCAGAAAGTAGTTGTGTGTGTGACGGAAGGGGGGAATTGCAAGGTTATTGTAGGGGGTGTTGTGGTACAACTACCCTTTCTTCTGCACAGCCTTTGGAATTGGGCAGCTGGAGAGCAGTGGCTCCCCGTCAGGAGCCCAGCTTTGAAGGCAGAGCAGCTGCTAGCAGCATAATCTAAGTAAGGATGGCACAGTATAGTATCGTTACTCTTACTTTTGTGCTGCTGCCTGCAGAGCTGGGCCCTCAGTCAGGAGCCATGGCTCTCTGGCTGCCCAGCTCTGAAGGCAGCAGTGCAAAAGTAAGGGTGGCAGGGAATGGTATTACCACCCTTACTTCTGCACTGGTGTTGGCAGGGTGCCGCCTTCAAAGCTCAGCTCCTGGCCAACACCCACCCTCACTTCTGCATTTCCTTCAGAGCTTGGTGCCTGGCCAACAGCCACCCTTACTTCTGCACTGCCTTCAAAGGTGGGCACCCAGCCAACAGCCCCCACTCTCCAGCCACCCAGCTCTGAAGAGAATGCAGAAATAAGGGTAGCAATACTGCAACCTCCCTAAAATAAATTTGCAATGCCTCTCCAACTCCCTTTTGGGTCAGGACCTTCAACTTGAGAAATGCTGGTCTCTTCCATGAAATCTGTATAGCATAAGGTAAAAGCACACAAAAGACCAGATTTCACAAGGAAAGACAAGATTTCGTGGTCCACGATGCATTTTTCATGGCTGTGAATTTGGTAGGACACTTGTTATGTGGGCTGCATCCAGCAGTGAAAATAATTTAAACTTACTTAAAGAAACTGTCCTCTTGCAACCCGTGTCCCTGCCAGCTCTTCAAATATGCTCCCTGCTGGCTTTTGCCACAGTTCAGCCAGCTCTTGCTGGAGTTGCACACCAGGGCTATGTCTACACTGCACTTCTCTTGCGCAAAAGCCTATGCAAATGAAGTGCGGATTAACATATTGCCATGCTTCATTTGCATAATTAATTAGGGGTGGTTTTTGTGCAAGAGGCTTTTGTAGACAGCTCCTTTTTGTGCAAAAAACCCCTCTTGTGCAAGAGCCGTTCTTCCTAAAAAAATGAGGAAAAATGGCTCTTGTGCAAGAGGGAGTTTTTGCGCAAAAAGGAGCCGTCTATACAGCTCCTTTTTGCGCAAAAGCCTCTTGCACAAAAATGGCCCCTAATTAATTATGCAAATGAAGCATGGCAATATGCTAATCCACGCTTCATTTGCATAGGCTTTTGCGCAAGAGAGGTGCAGTGTAGACATAGCCCAGAACACACACGCTTACTTTCACCTCTGGCTGCATCCTATATTACCTGTATAACCCTAAGAATGGGTTGCTGCTCTATGTTGATTGGGCCACAAACAGCCCATGGACTGCAAGTTGAGAACCACTGTGCTAGATGTTGCGACTGCAACAGAGGGGGTAACTTCTGTAGGAGTCCCATCATCCCCCTTTGACAGGAGCACACATTGGAAATTAAGATTAGGGAAGCAGAGAAGCAAGCAGAAAGGGAAAGTGGATATAAAGTCAGAGAAGAATGGAGAAGCAAGTCCACAGAGCATTGTAAAAACTCTGCTGTCAATAACACTGGGATAGGAAGCTAGTGAAGGTAACAGAGGGATAGAATTGTTATGTTACTGAGGATTTCTGCATTCAGTGAAAGCATTCTGGCTACGCCATGTTTCTGAATCCCCAGAAATTTAGGCTGCGCTTCAGTAAAGCACTGAAGCTCATACTTAGCCTTATGCAGGTGTGTAAGTCCACCCGTTTGTTTACGTGATTGGGCCACTCAGTATAGAGATTTAGGAAGTCTATATAATACTTCAGTTCTAGTCACAGGTTCACAAAGGAGGCTTAAGCACAACCTCCCTGCCCAAATATGTAGTGACTGAAGTCTTGTGGGAAGAAGGGAGAAAGGAGCTGATCCTAGTGCTACCCTGAATTCTTCCTCATTCACTTCTGCTGGGAAACACTCAGCTCTGCCTTCTTGAATGATAGTTGGTGGCTGACAGATGGTAGCCTTGCTGTACTGATGCAAATTTCCACCTCCTTTGCTCCAGTGGCCTCTGTGAATCGCTGCCTCATGCAGTGCTAGGCAGAGGAGGCAGGAAAGGCAGGTAGCAGCCACAAACAGCTTCCCCTGGTCTGGAGCTGGCAGGAGAGGGGTAGGTGGTTTTGGGTGGGGCTATCACGTTGAAAGGTCTGAGTATCCCCTGCTTCCAACCCCTCTGTGCAGTGAGAGAGGATCCTATTGCTGTTCAGTGGAGCCCCAGGTGTAGGCTCTGCACAAACTTTATAGCAGCTAGCTAAGCTGGGATGGCAATTAGGAGTGATGAAGCTCCCACAAACAGGGGAGTTTGAGAGGGCGTTTGTAGAAGGGAACTGTATGGTGAGGAAGGGCTGTGCCAACACTGTTCCTGTCTCCTTTTCCTGTGCCTGTATCCAGACGGACTACCTAACCATGGAAGCCTCTCCCCATATGAAAAACCCAGTCTGGTGGAACCATCCAGTGTGAAAGGTGCCTGCTGGCAGAATCTCTCCGGAAGCAGGTGGGAGACCAACAGAAGGAAGTGGCTAGGCTAAGGAATATCTGAACCCACAAGGAGTTCCTTGAGAGTATTCATACAAAGACAATCAAGGCTGAAGCTATCCAGCTACAGAGGATTGCTGTCACACCACCAGGGGGGAGGAAGATAAAGCTCTGTCATAGGGTGTGTCTAGACTACATGGCTCCACCGACAGTGCTATGTAAAGTAGTTTACTTGACATAGTCAATGAAGCGGGGATTTAAATAATCCCTGCTTCATTAAAATAAAAATGATCCAGCACAGCGCGGAAGTCTAGACGCGGTACGGTCGACAAGGGAAGCCTTTGTCGACCCCTCCAGTATGCCTCGTGAAACGAGGTTTACCGGAGCGGTCGACAAAGGCTTCCCTTGTTGACCATGCCGCGTCTAGACTGCCGCGCTGTGCCGGATCAGCTGATTGTCGGCACAGCGTGGCGGCCATTTTTATTTTAATGAAGCGGGGATTATTTAAATCCCCGCTTCATTGACTATGTCGAGTAAACTACTTTACATGGCTCCGTCGACGGAGCTATGTAGTCTAGACACACCCATAGAGAAGACACTGGGTGTGGATTTCTTTTGGCAGCAGGCAGTGCTCCACCTCTACTCCCAACCCACCTGCAATGGTAATGAAGCACCATTATGCTGCTCTGGCATCAAGCAATGAGGAATCACCCCAAAGGTGAAGGAGGAGAAGCCATGTACCTCCCAGGCTGGAATGATCATAGCCACCACTCCGAGGAGGAAATGCAGGATAGTGGTGACTCTATTCTGAGAGGCATCCCAGGAGGTATGCTGCCTAGCAGGGGTCTGTATCTGAGACATTACAGAGGGATTGTTGAGGATCATCCTGCCCTCTGACTACTACCCCATGCTACTCATCCATGTGGGCACTAATGATACTGTGACGTATGACCCTCAGCATAGCAGAAATGAGTAAGGCTCTGGAAGTGCAGGTGGTGTTTTCTTCAATCGTTCTGGTCAAGGATAAGGGCCCAGGCAGAGAATGCCTAGCTGTGAGGATGGTTTCACCCAGAGGGCTTTGGCTTCCTTGACCACAGGATGGTATTCCAGGAAGAACTGCTAAGCAGAGATGGGGGTTCACCTTCTGAGGAGAGGGGAGTGTATATTTGGATACAGACTGCCTAACCTAGTGAGAGAGGCTTTAAATTTGGTTTGAAAGGGGCCAGGTCGTCAAAAACATGGAGACCTGGGGAAAGGGTCACAATTTGAGTGGTGGTGGGGGGAACATGGGCTGTTATAGCAGGAGTAAGTGAGAGAGAAGACAAAACTGAGGGAGGGGAATCAAATCAGTAGCTTTGATATCTGTATACCAGTATGGAGAATAAGTAGGAAAAACTCAAAATGCTAGTAAATAAAACACAATTATGACAGTTGTTATCACAGAAACTTGGTAGGATAAATATACATGACTGAAATATTGGAACTATTGGAAGCTTAAGCAAGGAGGACAGGCAGGGGAAAAAGGGAGGCGGTATTGCCTTGTATATTAAAAATGTATACAGCTGGCTTGAGGTTGAAATGGAAATAAGAGACAGACTTGTTCAAAGTCTCTGTATGAGGATAAAAGAGGTAAAAAAAGAGTGATGTCATGGTAGGAGTCTACTACAGACCACCTAGCCAGGAAGAAGAAGTGGAACAGGCGTTTCTTAAAACAACTAACAAAAATCATCCGAAACACAGCACTTGGTGATGATGGGAGACTTCAACTATCCACACATCTGTTGGGGGAAAAAAACAGGGCAGAGATTATCTGAGTTCCTGTAATGTAGTGGAGACTTTGTATTATTTCAGAAGCTGGAGAAAGGGAAGAGGCTGTTCTAAATTTGATTTAGACAAACAGAGAAAAACTGATAGAGAATTTGAGAGTGGAAGGCAGCTTGGGTGAAAATGATCATGAAATAGTAGAGTTCATGATTCTAAGGCATGGTGGGAGCAAAATAAAGACAATGGATTTCACGAAGGCAGACTTTAGCAACTCGGGGAATTGGTAGAGAAGATCCCACAGGAAGCACGTCTCAGAGAAAAAGCAGTTCAAGAGAGTTGGCAGTTTTTTAGAGAGATATTATTCAAAGTGATCTTCTAGCCGATCTAGAGAAGTTATTATTCCCCTTTATTCGGCACTGGTGAGACCACATCTGGAGTATTGCATCCAGTTCAGGACCCCCCACTATAGAAGGGATGTGGACGCATTGGAGAGGGTCCAGCAGAAGGCAACCAAAATGATTAGGGGACTGGAGCACATGACCTACAAAGAGAGACTGAGGGATTTGGGCTTATTTAGTCTGCAGAAGTGAAGAGTGGGGATTTGATAGCAGCCTTCAACTTCCTGAAGGGAGGTTCCAAAGAAGATGGAGAGACTCAGTAGTGACAGATGGCAGAACAAGGAGCAATGGTCTCAAGTTACAGTGGGGGAGGTCTAGGTTGGATGTTAGGAAAAACTATTTCACTAGGAGGGTGGTGAAGTACTGGAATGGGCTACCTAGGGAGGTGGTGGAATCTCCATCCCTAGAGGTTTTTAAGTCTTGGATTGACAAAACCGTGGCTGGGATGATTTAGTTGGAGTTGGTCTTGCTTTGGGCAGGGGGCTGGACTTGATGCCCTCCTGAGGTCTCTTCCAGCCCTAGGATTCTATGATTTTATGATTATTAAGGGAACAAAAGCAAACTATCCCTGCCAATATATAGGAAAGATGACAAGAGGCCAACCTGGCTCAACCAGGAGATCTTCAATGATCTAAACATAAAAAGAGTCCTACAAAAAGTGGAAACTAGGTCAAATTACAAAAGGATGAATATAAACAAATAACACAAGTATGTAGGGGCAAAATTACAAAGGCCAACGCACAAAACCAGTTCAAACCAGCTAGAGACATAAGGGGTAACAAGAAAACATACATTAGAAACAAGAGAAAGACCAAGGACAGGGTAGGCTGGTTACTCAATGAGGGGAGGAAAACAATAAAAGAAAATGTGGAAATGGAAGAGGTACTTAATGACTTCTTTGTTTTGGTTTTCACCAAGGTTGTTGGTGATTGGATATTTAACATAATGAATGCCAATGAAAATAAGGTAGGATCAGATGCTAACAGGGAAAGCCCAAGTTAAAAATTACATAGACAAGTTGGATGTCTTCAAATCACCAGCACCTGATAAAATGCATCCTAGTATATTGAAGGATGCATATACTTCAGTTATATACTTCAGTCAGATAACTGACTGGGGAGTTATCTGAGCTATTAGCTATCATTTCTGAAAAGTCATGGAAGACAGGAGAGATTCCGGAAGACTGGAAAATGGCAAATATAGTGCCCATCTATAAAAAGGGAAATAAGGACAACCTGGAGAATTACAGTCCAATCAACTTTACTTCCATACTCAGAAGGATAATGGAATATATAATTAAGCAATCAGTTTGCAAACATCTAGAAGATAAGGTGATAAGTAACAGTCAGCATAGATTTGTCAAAAACAAATCACATCAAACCAACCTGATAGCTTTCTCTGACAAAGTAACAGGTCTTGTGGATAGAGGGGAAGTTGTCAATGTGTGGTATATCTTGACTTTAGTAAGGCTTTTGATAGTGTCTTGCATGACCTTCTCAAAATACAACCTATATGAAGCTACTATAAGGTGGGTGCATAACTGGCTGGATAACCATTCCCAGAGAGTAGTTATCAATGGTTCACTGCCATGCTGGAAGGGCATAAAAAGTAGGATCTTGCAGGGATCAGTTCTAGATCTGGTTCTATTCAACATCATTCATTAATGGTTTGGATAATGGCATAGAGAGTACTCTTATAAAGTTTGATACCAAACTCTGTGTGTGGGGTGGGGGATGGTGGGGGGGGAGGGCTTGCAAGTGATTTGGAGGATAAGATTAAAATTCAAAATGATCTGGACAAACTGGAGAAATAGTGTGATGTAAATAGGCTGAAATTCAATAAGGACAAATGTAAAGTACTCCACATAGGAAGGTACAATCAACTGCACACATGCAAAATGGGAAATGACTGCCTAGGAAGAAGTACTGCAGAAAGAGATCTGGGGGGGTCATAGTGAACCACAAGCTAAACATAAATCAATAGTGTAAAACTGTTGCAAAAAAAAGGCAAACATTCTGGGACGTATTAGCAGGAGTGTATAAGTAAGATACAAGAAGTAATTCTTTCACTCTAGTCTGCGTTACTCAGCTGGAGTACTGTGTCCAGTTCTAGGCACTACATTTCAGGAAAGATGTGGTGAAATCAGAGAAAGTCCAGAGAAGAGCAACAAAAATGATTAACAGTCTAGACCTATGATGGATGATTGAAGAAACTGGGTTTGCTTAGTCTGGAAAAGAGAAGTCTGAGCGGGGACATGATAGCAATTTTCAAATGTCTAAAAGATTATTACAAGGTGGAGGGGAGAAAAAATATTCTTAACCTCTGAGGGTAGAACAAGATGCAATAAGGGAAGTTTGGTTGAACATTATGGAAAGCTTCCTAACCTTCAGGCTGCTTAACCATTGGAATAAAATGCCTGCAGAGATTGTGGAATTTCTGTTGTTGGGGATTTTTAAGAGCAGGTTACACCAGCATCTGTCAGACATGGTATAGATCAGCAACGGGGGCTCATGAGTGGGCTGCATGAGTAGCTCTCCTTCATCTCAGTGGGCCACAAGATTGTCTTTACCAAGACGGACTCCTGAGATTGGGTAGTTTTGCTAACTGTGCTTGTGTTTGTAGAATTTGCGGGGTAAGCTGACTGAACTGTAGCAACACCTTGACTGGATGCAGAGGGAGCACACAGGTCTCAGAGTCACTGTTGTGTGCAATTAATATGCAGCTCACTTCATGTGCTCTGACTTTACATGCATGTCACCTTAGTACTACCAGCAGGAAAAAAACTACTCAGACAGAAACCAGCAAAATCTGGCAACCTTGCATGTGGGCAACAGTAAACAAAATGTCTTGTGGGCCACACAGGGAACCCTGATGGGACGCATGTAGCCATCAGGCTGCAGGTTGCCCATGACTGGGCTAGATAATATTTAGTCCTGACATGACTGCAGAGGACTAGACTAGATGACCTCTTGAGGTCTCTTCTAGTTTTATCATTCTATATCCAAAAGTATGAATTGGCTTCCCTCCAGCCCAGACTGGAAAAGAGGGAGTTGCAATAGTTGGGACTGCTTGAGATGTAGAGCATGATGACTGTCCAGATAAATTTAACCTGTTCATGTTCAGTAGATAGTGTTAGAGTCACTTTTTCTTCCCAGTTTATATGATTTTGTTCAAGGCTGAGTTATTTCAGGCCTTGAGAGTAAAACAAAGGTCTGAGTTAAGCAGAGTGAGCAAAGGAGGCAGAAAAAAGAAATTTTCATCAAGGACTTCTGCCTTTGAAGCACTTGATAGGACGTTATTGTGTAGCCAGCTGTCTTCATTTTCGAACATGGCTAGCCCAACACTTTTCAGCACATTTCACTAGTGCTAAACGACTGGGTGAAGTTGGCAGAGAAGTGATGATCTAGGTTGAAGTTCATTATTACATGAATGGCTTTTTTTAGTAGGCTTCTTTTCATCATGTCATATCAGCACTTGTTTCCTTTACAGCTATAGAATCCCAAGGACACTTCGCTTTGTTACCCTCTGGGCAATCATAATTATTGCTGGGACTGAAATCAGTTTCTTGAACAAGCATCAGGAGGCTGGCCACCTTACAGCAACTTTCAGCAATGAGGTAGAAGGCTCCTCTGTCTTGTACTAGCTCCTTATCTCTTCTTTTGGGATGTTTAGGGTTTATTGTAGGTTCCTCTGGTCTGATTCTGGCATTTCCATTGTTGACTTTTCTCTAGCACTAACAACCTTATAAACTTAGGGGCATTGGCACTGGTTCCCGGGTATATCAACTGGAAATGCTGGCTTTCCCCAAGCTGTTGAGTTAGTTGGAGGCTCACCTTAAGTGATCGCTTCCCGTCCTTCAGGGGTTATCAGCTGATGCAACTTCAGCTCCACCAGCTCTGCTATGCTAGCATAGTCTTCATAGCTAAATAATAGCTCCTCAGTCTTCCAGAAATCCTCCTGTGCTAGTGCTGCTACTTTTGCTGCTCCTCAGGGCTTTTATCTGGCATTCCTCAGGGAATTAATCTGATAGCAGTGCTTCCCTTTGACCATCATCAGTGTATTTCCTCCTCGGAAGTGCTGCTTTCATGGATGTACTCTGATGCAGCTCCTTAATTCAAAGGTGCCTGGCTGTTCAGTATGAAATACCAGTTGTACTAGAGATAAAATACTAACAGTGAAACTTGGAGGTGATAGGTGGAAGCTGGCATTAGCTGTATTCTGTATGAGCTATTTTAGCAGGGGACTTAGGTGCGAGAGAGTTCAAATACCATGTTGATAGGCAAAAAGAGTTGAATTTAATATTGCTATTTAGTTCAAGGTGACAAGTCCTTCTTTAAAAAATCCTGCATATATTATTTTCATTCTCTAGTGCCTCTAGTTTTAGATATGTGAGATATACTGCAAAGTTAATTCGAAATAACAGCTGTTATTTTGAATGAACTTTAATAGCATCTATACATGCAAACCGCTATTTCGAAATTAATTCGAAATAGCGGAGCGCTTAATTCGAATTTGGTAAATCTCATTCTACAAGGAGTAACACCAAATTCGAAATAGCTATTTCTAATTAAGTGCTGTGTAGACACTTAATTCGAAATAGGGGGCCTCCAGCCCTTCCTAGGGAGCCCTGGTGACCACTCTGGGCACAACCAGGAAAACTTACTCTCCTCTCCCCCAGCCCTGGAGCCATTAAAGGGGTAGACCATGGCCACAGTGACTGTGCCAGCTCCAAGCCTGCCAGCCCAGAGCCAGCAGTGGCCACCGGGGCCCCTGACCCAGTGGCCCAAAACATGAGCCAGCAAGCCACTGGCAGCCAGCCCTCCATCGCTCTCCAAGAGCAGTCTGCCAGCTCCCAGGAGCCAGCCAGGGAGAAGGGCGGGCGCCTTCCTGGTCCAGGGTGGAGATCATAGAACTTTTTCAGGTTTGGGGGGGATGCCCCCAAAGTCCATGATCTCCACACTAGACGGAGGAATGCAGCCGTCTATGGCAGGATAGCTGCCAGCCTGGCCACCAAAGGCCACATGCGAACCCAGGAGCAGGTTTGCAAGAAAATCAAGTTGGTCCGGCGAGACCCCGAACCCTGAGCCGTGAGCTTCCCTTCCCACTTCTTCCCCTTGCTTCCCCCTTCCAGCTCCCTCCTCCCAGGTTTCCCCCGCCCCTCTTCCATCCTCTCTCTTCCCCTCTCCCACCTCCTTTTCCCAGTCTCCCCAGAGAGTTCACCGCCCCCTCCCCAGTTTTGTTCAATATACCCAGTTTCTATTTTTGAACATACGTGTCTTTTGTTTGACATCAGGAAGGGGGGATAGGGAGGGATAAGTGGAAGGACGTGAGGGAGGAATGGGGCATGAGCCCCCGGTGAGGAGGACCGGAGTGGCTCTGAGGGCTCCTCAGGGTGGACACTCTCCCGCAGGGCCTCCTAGATCCTGACAGCCCCCCGATGGACCCCCCGGATGGCAGCCTGCAGCAAGTGCAGCTGGGCTGATGGCAACGACCCCACGAGACACTCCGGCGTGACCAGGGGCAGCTCTGGCTCCACGTGGCCGAGTGCTGTGGTGTTCCAAGTGCGGGCACTCAGGACACTCCAAGACAGGACTGCTTTGCTGTCCCTCATCGAGGTAGACAAGCAAGCGGGGAACCCTGAGAACTGTCTGTCCGGGGTGGGGGTAGGGTCCCTTTAAGCACGGAGCTCAGTTAGCCTCAGGCAGCAGCCCCACACACTAAGTCCTATCCTGATGCCCTGCTGGCACTGGTTCCAGCCAGCCTTAACTTCGGTTCAGGGTCCACTCAGTGAGGATGCGCTATTTTGAAATAGCAAAACGCTATTTCGAAATAGGTTTTGTGTGTAGATGTGTTAATTTGAATTAGCTTAATTCGAATTAACTATTTTGAATTAAGTTAACTCGAATTAATGCTGTAGTGTAGACATACCCTGACTCATTTTTTTGGATATGTGGGAATTCCTGGATCTCTGCTGGAAATAATGTTTGATTATATTGGATATGTTTAACATTTTGTAATATAAAACACATTTGCTGTACAGATGCAGTTCAAAAAATTATGGAAAAAAGCTCCTGCTTTTTTAGATGTCTGTACTGTCAAGGCCTGCTGCATTTTAAAAAACACTAGCGCAACAAAGCAGTAATCATTGCTTCTTTAAATTAAGATGACAGACTTTAATGTCGACTGTTCTGGTGCACTGTCTCTCTCATACAGCGCTTAATTCTTCACTGCCTTATACCTTGTATAATGATTTATAACTGTGCAAAGTAGATGTACCAAATCACAACAGAAGAAACAGGCCCAAAGATGTAATAGAGGGCCCATACTAGACTCTGGAATGTAAACACTCTGAATCTTTGGTGAAGGCAGAGTTTCAGGATTTCAATCAAGATCTGGATCTCAATTATTATAACATACTAAGCAAAAGCCAAATACAAACAACCCCAAACTTGCAGGGGTTTAGAAATCTAGATCTGCACTTTGCAGAGCTTCTCTGGTGCTTTTCATACAGAATTAAAGCATGTGTAAATCAGGATTCTGATCTGAAATTTAAATATTCAAGAACAATTTTATGATTGTCCTTTGATCTTGGACTTTGATAAAAATGCTAATTGGAAGTATGTATGTCTAGTGTTTATTGGAAGCCTAGGAGATTAATATAGCCCTAGCTTTGAACTGTTCCAGGCCCACCCTCTTTCCCGCCTTGATCACTCTGAGGATTGTTTTGACCATTAGTGAGTTTCTTTTGTGGAAGTGACTCACAAAAGATCTCTTCTCATTTCTTTCTCCTTTTGATCCTCCCAAGGGGCCACCTCTTGGGTTTCTATAGTTACTAGAGTTTACCTCTAACACAGAATTCTTTAATGGATGGCTAAAAATAAAGCAATCTGAGTCAAAAAGGAGACATCATATTTGCATGCTGGTAACTAACCATGTGTTTTGACTTGATCCTTGTGATTTTCATAAGATCTGTCAGCATTCATGAAAATCCCTCACATGTTGGGTGAAACCAAGTGGCTCCCAACAATACTTAAATTCTTTACTTTTTTTAAACTGAAGCATGTGTAGAATGCACTAAATGGCAGCATATCCTAACCTCATATTTGGACCCAGAATTACTTCAGTCCAACACAAACCTGCTGTTATCTGCCTTAATATTGTGAACTGTTTGCAACATGAATGCTATGACATTGATCTGGAGTGGCAGAAACTGTTATTTGTATTAAAAAATTAATTGCACCTGATTTTCAAGTTCTTGGGCTAACACACTATTTTAGTGGCTTCTGTTTTGGGCCTTTGTCATGCACTAAGGCCTTAAGGAAAGAATTTCTGACTAGGGATGGTACTCCCAGACCAAAAGATGTTTCTGGGTGTGATTAAGGATGATCAGCATCCTCTTGTCATAAATACCCATCAACAATAGTATCATTACCTACTGTCCCCCCATCCCCTGCTTTGCTCAAAGAAAGTGGAGCAAGTGCTGAACCTGCAGGTAACCTGAACCAAAGAAAACCTAACCAGGAGGAGACCAGCCATCAGAAATGCATAGCTCTGACCAATCTTATGAGTGAAGAAGATAATGAACACAAAACATCTCATCTTTGATCACAGCTCTTCTGTACCACTGTCTAAAATCCTTGCACAGATCACAATTCACGCCACTTCTGGCCATCTCTTCTCTTGTCTATAGTTCAGTTGATGTTAAACCACAGTACCCCCCCTGCCAAAAAAAAACCCCAAAGAAAAAAACACACACCCCCCCCAAAAAAACCCCACAAGCAGAGGGATGGGGACTTCAGTGCACCTTCTCAAATCTGGTGAGCACACTGTCACCCTGACTTGAAGGGGGGAAGCCTTATACACTTCAGCACCAGAAAAGAGACCACAAAAATCTTTAGGAATAATTAGTTTCTGACCGTAATTAAAATAGCCTGGTTTCAGTGGTGAAACAGCACCTGCACAGTTATGCATAAGGTGATGATCAGATTATGAACAGGCTGAAAACCTAAGAAGATATCCAACACAGACCATAAGAATGGTAACAATGGGTTTGATATGAACAATGGCCCTGATCCAGTGACCCTCCCAGATTGAAATCAATGGGCCTTATGTGAGAAAGGATTGCTTGGGTGAGTAAGAATTGCAGGATCAGTGAGGCTTCTTTGCATCCATAAGGATCAATTGCATCCATAAGTGAGATGTGGACTCCATGCAGGAAGTGGCGAGACCTATTCATTGAAGAATGTACACCTTGCTGCAACTCTTTGAACTCTTCTTGCAGCCTCGGGTAGTGATCTTGTCTACACTCTCCCCTGTACTTGATCCCACTTTCACTTGAGGTTCTGATGGATCAATTTGAGGTTCTGGACCTTAGTCTACCACCATGAGAAGTTCAAGTCCATAATGCAGGTTAACAACTTGGAAGGTGGAGCTGAAATTCTGACTTCTCCACAAGCAAGGCAGCAGCATTGATATAGTCTGGGTTGTTAAATCCTTCTTGACCAAACTTGATTCCAATGTGTGGAGCAGCAAGGCCTAATATCCAGGCAAAAGTATGACAGAACAGTGCTGAGACAAGAATGCATCCATACTGCACATTGGAAGTTGTGTAGAAATGTGAGAAAAGCAGTAAACCAAAGTGCAGTCTCATGCTGGTACTGGTGTGAAGACTGTGAATGAGTTTTGGAAAAACATCTTGAACACTAGATCCTTTACAGCGTGAGCCAAACAGCTGATCCGTCAACCAAATCAAAAGTCCCTTTGATGTCAGTATGAAGCAGGGAGCAGCCATGCAAAGGAGGGAATTAAATTCTCAGTGCAGGTCAGCTAGAAAGTAAGAACAGCAGCCATGATTGACCATGAAACATGACTGCTGTGAACAATTATGTCTATTAGGGAGCGCTCTATCCTACCAAGCAGAGCATGAGCAAAGACCTTTCCAGGGACCAAGAACAATGATAGAGGCAAGATCCTTTGCCCTTGTTCTGGGTCACTGTGATACTGTCTTTTCATTCTTCTGATACTTTGCTTGATGCCCACACTTTTAAGAATGGTTGATGTAGGCAAATGCTCACTGGTTCCAAGCAACTTGGGTGGAATACCATCAGGTCCAGCAGCACATCTGCTCTGTAACTTTTCAATGGCCTTTCATATTTCTTCATGTGACGGAGGATCAGTGTTTGTCCCTGGATCTGCAGCTGTATGGTTTGCCAGGTCATATAGTTCTAGATAATCATCAGCGGGTCTGTGGTTCAGGACGCTTTCATAATGTGTTCTCCATCAGTCCAGGAACTTGTTCATCCATGAGCAGAGGCAGCTATCTTGTTTCATAATGAGACTGTTAAAAAGCTGTTTATGGCTATAGCTAGGCATATGATGGCTCTACGAGGATGCTCCAGATTCTTGTTCTTTAGGCCATCCACTGCTTTCTTGGCCAGGGAGTGACATGGATATATCATGGTCACGTTTCGCCATGGCCATAAAATGCCTTTCAGCCATTTACATTATTAAACATCTCCCTTCTTGCATACTTCTGCTTTTATCAAAAGCCTTTTTAGAAAGCCATGGTTTCTTGTGCAACTGTCTGAAACTCATCATTCCACAATGTCCTGTAATATAACACATATAGCACCCAAGGCAATCTCTACATCATCTGAGATGTATGTGATCATTGAGAGTCTGTGTGTACTTCATGTTTTTAATAGGATCCTCAGAATAACTCTGGGCATTGTACTGTTGGTGGATGTCAAGCTTGTCAGGAATTGGAAGATGCATTGAGAGCTGAGCTACAATTAGACTGCTGTCTGAGTTTGCTGATGCTTCTGGTGGTATTTCACTATGGAGCAAATTCTGAGAATTAGTCAGTTGCCTTCATGGCACATAGATTGTTTTGAAATCCAGGTGAAGCTATTATTGGGTATGTTTACACTTGCTCCCTAGTTTGGACTAGGGATGCAAATGGAGCATACCGAAATTGTTAATGAAGCGCGGGATTTAAATATCCCGCGCTTAATTAGCATATTCACGTCCGGCTGCCATTTTGGATTCGGGGTATTGCAAAATAAGTTGCCCCGTGTAGACGCGTTATTCCAAGAGAAAACCCTTCTCTCGGAATAACTGTTATTCCTCGTGCATACCCTTTGTGTCTCTAGCTAGATTTAGCTTGTTTTGTGCCTTTGCCTTTCTAATCTTGGCCCTACATACCTGTGTTGTTTGCTTATATTCATCCTTTGTAATTTGACCTAGTTTCCACTTTTTATACGACTCCTTTTTGATTTTTAGATCATGTAAGATCTCCTGGTTGATCCAAGGTGATCTCCTGCCATACTTTCTATCTTTCCTATGCAGTAGAATAGTTTGCTTTTGGGCCCTTAATAATGTCCGTTTGAAAACTGCCAACTCTCTTCAGTAGTTTTTCCTCTTAATCTTGCTTCCCATAGGACCTTACCTATCAGCTCTCTGAGTTTACTAAAATCTGCCTTCCTGAAATCCATCGTCTCTATTTTGCTGTTCTCCCTTCTCCCATTCCTTAGAATCATGAACTCTATGATTTCATAGAATCATATCATAATCATATAGAATCATAGAATAGTAAGACTGGAAGGGACCTCGAGAGGTCATCAAGTCCAGTCACCTGCCCTCATGGCAGGACCAAATACTGTCTAGACCATCCCTGATAGACATTTATCTAACCTACTCTTAAATATCTCCACAGATGGAGATTCCACAACCTCCCTGGGCAATTTATTCCAGTGTTTAATCACCCTGACAGTTAGGAACTTTTTCCTAATGTCCAACCTAAACCTTCCTTGCTGCAGTTTAAGCCCATTGCTTCTTGTTCTATCCTCAGAGGCCAAGATGAACAAGTTTTCTCCCTGTTCCTTATGACACCCTTTTAGATACCTGAAAACTGCTATCATGTCCCCTCTCAGTCTTCTCTTTTCCAAACTAAACAAACCCAATTCTTTCAGCCTTCTTTCATAGGTCATGTTCTCTAGACCTTTAATCATTCTTGTTGCTCTTCTCTGGACCCTCTCCAATTTCTCCACATCTTTCTTGAAATGTGGTGCCCAGAACTGGACACAATATTCCAACTGAGGCCTAACTAGCGCAGAGTAGAGTGGAAGAAAGACTTCTTGTGTCTTGCTCACAACACACCTGTTAATGCATCCCAGAATCATGTTTGCTTTTTTTGCAACAGCATCACACTGTTGACTCATATTTAGCTTGTGGTCCACTATAACCCCTAGATCCTTTTCTGCCGTACTCCTTCCTAGACAGTCGCTTCCCATTCTGTATGCGTGAAACTGATCACTTTCACCCAAGCTGCCTTCCACTTTCAAATTTTCAACCAGTTCCTCCCTATTTGTTAAAATCAAATCAAGAACAGCTTTCCCCCAGGAGCTTTCTCAGCCTTCTGAAATAAAAAATGGTCTCCAGTGCAGTCCAAGAACTTATTGGATAATCTGTGCCCTGTGTTAGTTTCCCAACATATGTCTGGATAGATGAAATTCCCTATCACCACCATATCCTTTGCTTTGGATGATTTTGTTAGTTGTTTAAAAAAAGCCTCATCCAACTTTTCTGTCTGGGTAGGTGATCCCTAGCATGACATCATCCTTGTTGATCTGGGGCAGTGTCTCAGAGTGCAGGGTCCAGGATACTGGTGAGAGGGTGCGGGGTCTGGTAGGGAGCTGTGACCTGGAGGAGGTGGGGAGAGGGTTTGGGTGGTGACCTGGGAAGGAGGGGGTGGTGGCCTGGGGCAGGGAGTTGGGAAGAGAGGGGCTGGCATGCCAGAGGCAGGCTTTGGCTGGGGAATGATTATCTAGGCAGCTCCCAGCCAGCAGCCCTGCAGGAACATGAGACAGGCTCCATGACTGTCTGCTAGGCTGATGGCTTCATGTGGCTGTGCTCCAGCATGGGGAGGGGGGAGTGAGGGAGAGAGGAGGCTTTGCTCACTGGCCCTGCCTCCAGGAAAATTTCTCAGCTCCTCTATTGGATGGAAACTGGCCAATGGGAGCTGAGGGATTTTGCTGGAGGGTGGTGGGCAGTGTGTGAAGCCTCCCCATCCCTCTCCAGTGTGCTCAGCAATTAGCAGCTGCTTTTTAAAATATGAGCTGCTGTATCAGGTGTCAGCAATCTTTTCAAACCAAAAAGCAAAACTATATAAATATTCAGAATAAGTGGTCAACGAAGATCCAGTACGAGAATGCCCATTTACATGACTGAAAATATACAACTTAATATTGTTGACAATTGACATAATGATTAATAATAGCATAAATGAAACATGGTACTCACAGACTTTATTTAGTGGGACTTCTGCAGTTGCTGAGGGATGCCGTTTGTGGATGTTGGGGTGCAGGAGTCAGGGTTGAGGTCTATGAGGGGCTCAGGGCAGAGGGTTGGGGTGTGTGGGAGCATGCAAGAGGTAGGGCAGGGTGCTGGGGGTGGGAAGTAGAGTATGTGGGTGGGCCCTGGGGCCAGATTACCTTACCTGGCCAACGCTGGGCTACTGCACCTGGGCAGCAGTCGCTGGGCAAGGGGCTGGGCCAGGATCGCTGCAGCCAGATCATGGCCTCCTAACCTGCCCGTGCTGCAGCAGGAGAGGGGCCACCGCCAGCTCTCCCTGCTGCCAGATGGGGGCCAGACTGCAGGGCCTGCCCCAGGATCAGGGCCAAGGACAGGACACTGCAGCCAGATGCAGACTGGGACCTGATTGGGGCCTTGTTGGTCAGGCTGTTGCAACAGTTGTGGGGCTGCCATGGCTGAGTTGCGGGGTCTGCTCTAGGAGCACGGCAGCTGAGGACAGACTGTGCTCGTCAGACGACATGTATGTGTGTGGGAAAACAAAGGGTCATGTACCAGCCCCTGACCCCCAGCCAGACCTTGTGCTTTAGGAGGCCCTGCGGGACCAAGGGAGACATGGGGAGCCTTGGTGGCAGTGGGAAGCATTGCTTGTGCAGATGGTAGGGAAGTGGAGCGACTGGCTGGGAGCTGGTGTAGAAGAGTGGGGTGGGGCTGGCTTGCTTCACTTCTTGCTGGCTACAGTGATGTGTGTGTGGGGGGGTGAGCCCTGCTGCCAGTGCTAGGCGTCCCACAAGTCCCCCAGGCAACATTGTTCAGGGGAGGAGGCTTGAAGGAAGTGGTGGAGTGGAGGCAGGACAGAGCAGGGGATGGAAGTGGCAGGGAGGGAGCAGAGCAAGGGCAGAGGCTTACAAGCAAGGGTGGGGTAGGGGTGGGAAAAGGTGGGGCATGGAGGGTTGTCCCAGGCCCCTGCATCCTCCTAGGGATAGCTGTCCCCTGGGCTATGAGTGGTGCAAGGAGGAGTCATGGGGGGGCAGTTCATGTGGCAGGTGCCCCCTTGTGTCCCTCCACAGCAGTTGCTACTGTCAAGGATGATCTGGATAATACTTAATTCTTCCTTGGTGCAGGGGACTGGAGTAGATGACCTCCTGAAGTCCTGTCCAGTCCTACATTTCTATGGTTCTGTGATAGTATTGGAACTGAACATAAACATGAAGCGATTTGGTTGCATGCAGTTAAAGTCTGTGCTAGAGGTTGTCTGATAAATGCTGCACCTTGAGTTTGTTGTGGATCTCCAGAGAGGAGGAAGGTTCCTCCTTTCATAGTAACTTGATTGCTTTGTGGCTCTTGATGACAGAGACTATTTTCATAATGGGTGATTCTTTAACAAGAACTATCTACATGCATCTGACAAAGTGGGTCTTTGCCCACGAAAGCTTATGCTCCAATACATCTGTTAGTCTATAAGCGTACATCTACACTAGCTCGTTAGTTTGAGCTAGGTAGGGTAATGAGGGCAAGCGGAGTTGCAAATGAAGCCTGGGATTTAAATATCCTGGGCTTCATTTGCATGTTCCCGGGCGCCGCCATTTTTAAATCCCCCTTAGTCCGAACTCTGTGCCCGCGGCTACATCCACGAGGAGTAACGGTAATTTGAATTAGGATCTTTAATTCGAACTACCTACTCCGTGCCGCATTCATTTGCAACTCTGCTTGCCCTCATTACCCCACCTAGCTCGAGCTAACGAGCTAGTGTAGATGTACCCTAAGGTGCTACAGGACTCCTTGTGACTTTTAGGGATGTAAAAATGGTTAAAAATTGTAACCATGTAACTGATAACAATTCAATTGGTTACACAATTATACGCTGCGGGCGCTGTGGGCTACTGGCCCCTTTGGCCTTGCTGGCTGCTGGCACATTAGCTGATCAGTTAACTGGTTAAACTCTTACATCCCTAGTGCCTTTCAGCATTAGCATGATCCATGTAGCAACACAACACTCTTCAAAAGTCTGGTTTGAACTTCCAGGACTTCCTGAAAGTTGAGGTAATGCAGGCTGCGTTTTTTTCAAAGTGGGATTTCAGTCCTGCCTGTCCTGCATCTGCAGAACACATCTTTCCTCCTGGAGTTGCTAATAGGAGCAGCTTAAATCCTGATAATCTTGTCTTGGTCTTTGATGGCTGTTTGCCCTTTTGTTTCATTGTACCTCCTTGGGATCAGGGAGACATATTTCAATTATTGTATTTGTATACAGTTGGAAATAATTATTATGCATAAAAACTACTTAAAATAATTTTAGAAGATGTTTCGTGTTAGCTGAAATTGGATGATAAAAGATTTAAAAAAGAGAAGCATTCAATTTTGGTTTATTCAGTTCAGTTTGCTGTTCCAAATATGATGTTATGCTCTGTGGATGGCAGATCACTTATAGTAATAAGAAGAAAATGTAAAATGCCCGATACAAAAAGAAATGCAGCTCAATTTTTACACTGTGGTTTTCAAAGGGTCCTTAGGAAGACAGGCATCCCGCTCCCACCGAATTTCCCTGTGCATACAGCTATAATGCAAATCATATCTCTCATCTGGTTTTCACTGTGTAGAATAATTTGGTCCTTTCCCTTGCATAGTATCATTCACTGGAGGATCGCAAAGCACATGTCATATATTTAGGATGAAGCCTGTGTGACAGCTGTCTTAATGATGGCGAAACCAAGGTAGGGAATTAGAACTGCCCATCTCAGAGCAGATGTAGGGCTGGCAGAGAGACAGTGTGACCTGTTCTTGGAACGGGAAATAGTGTCCCTGGCTAAGCGATGTCCTTCAGTGCCAGAGATGAGCCAGATGCCCCGTCCGCTGTCCCCAGTCTACCGCCTCCGCAGCCTGGGAGCGTTTGGACCCTGGCCGAAGCCTTCGCTTGTGGCTTGCTCCCAGCGCTGAGGGCGGCTTGGCTTTCACCCCGACCCCTGGCCCCGGCTGCAGTACTCGCCTGGCAAGGGCAAGGCCGAGCCAGGGGGGCGTGAGAGAGGCTGGCTCCGCAGCGGCACGTGCTCCTGCCTGCTCCCCGGGGCCTCCCGTCCCCGCGCGCCCGGCGATGCCAAGTGCTAACCGGCGGGTGGATAATTCCTGCGCCATTTAGGGGAGCGGATTAATTTGGTCAGCTAATCCCCCGGAGCAGGGGGGGAGGGCTGAGCGAGGCGGGAGGGGCCGAGGGAGCCGGGGCTCCGGCACATGCGCTTTGCCCAGGGGACTCGAGGCACGGCGAGAAAGTTGCCTGGGAGAGCGGCAGGGAAGGGACGGGCGCGGCTGTCACCCCGGGGAGGAGGCTCTGCTGGCTGGGAGCGGGGCTACAGAGCCTGCGCTCCGCACCCGCCGCACGCCGGCTAGGAGCCCGCCCGCCCGCAGCCGCGGCCGGAGGATGAACTTTACGCGGGGCCGGAGGATGCTGCGCGGGCTGCCCGCAGGAGCCGGGCGGCTGCACTGAGCCCGCTAGTGGGGGGCCCGCGCCTTTCGCACCTGCCGGAGCCAGGAGGGGACCCGCGCCGGGCGCGCTGCGGGGCCAGGAGTCCGGGCGCTGCTGCCCAGCCATGGTGCGCGTGGGGCTCCGCGCCCAGCCCTCGCCTTGACAGCGCCAGAGACCCCGCCTGCGGGCTGCCCCCGCCTGGCTCGCCTCCCACCTGCGCCTCTCCCCCACCCTGGCACGGCTGCCGGCGCCCGGGGCTGCCTTCCCTGTGCAACGTCCAGCCCGCTTGGGATGAAGCCCTCCGCAGGGGGTGCCGCGGAGTGAGCCCCACTCGCCTCCTGGGGCTCCCTCGCCCTCTGCCCGCCCACGTGCCCCCCTCCGCTGGCGCCGAGGCGAGTCCCCATGGGGCTGGAAGGGCGGCCGATCGCCGCCCCCCACACCATGCTCTTCAAGCTGCGGAAAGTTCGCAAGAGGCGAGAGATGCTGCTGCAGCAGCTGGGCTTCATCTGCGCCATCCTCTTCTTTGTGTGGTGCATGTCCAGCCTGCTCTCCAAACTAGGTAGGTGGCCGGTCGGGGAGCGGAGACGCAGCACAAGCCACTGGACAGCCAGGGAGCTCGGCGCTGGCAAGGGGCAGTGCCTGGCTGGGCGCTAGCGCTGGGGGCGAGCTGTTTGCAAGCTCATTGTCAGGGGATGTCATAGCTCCTGCCTTGTGTGTATTTTCATTAACTCCGGCAATAGCCGTTTGCAAAGGGGGGAGGCTGCAGGTAGGTCAGGAAGGATGGGCTGGCTGCGTCCCCGGTTCCTAACTAGGAGGCGGCACTAAGCTGTTCACCATTGGCCTTAGCGCGGAGGCAAGTGGTTTGATTGATTCCCCCTTCCCCCAGCTGTCAGTAAGAAGTAACAGTCCCCATCCCCCAAAGTGAGTGAGTTTGCCTAGGTAATGATGCTTAATTCCCGATGGGATTAAAGCAAAACAATGCTCACATAACCACACCTTTTATCTAGCTGCGGTTCTCGGGTGGGAGCATTTCACAGTTTCTGAGTTGGTTCCCTTTTACTGAACAACTTGATTTGCAGCAGCTAAGAAGAGGGTGAGAGGACTGGCCCCTCTCCACAAACCATGATATGTAACACTACCTTGAATTTCTCTAGCCCCTTTCATTCAGGGAAACTTCCATTGGAATTAATTTTTAAACACAGATCATATCTCTAGCTTTAATTTAAGACAATCAAAGTCCTGCACAATCAGAGCAGGGCCTGTATTCTCTTAAATTAAAGCTAGAGACCTAAAATCTGTATTTAAAAATAACTTCAGTGGAAGTCTTAATGCTTTATAACATTCCTTCCATTCAAACTGTTGCACATTACACTTGATACTGATCTGTGATGACAACAAGACATTAGCATAAGAAGTTAGTAACTCTGCACTTTAATAGAGTGTTATTGGCTTCAGAGTTTTGGAAATTATTCTGTCTTAAAAATGTAGTACTATTTCCCACATTTTGAACAATCTAGTATACCTATCTGAGTTTGAGAAAATTACTAATTGCAATGTGATCTTGTTATAAGTTTTTGGATGCAAATAAGCTTTCGCATAATTGATTTTTTTGTCTCAAAATCTTGGTCATGAAAAATATAAGAAAAGTTACATTTTTAATTCCAGCTCTTATTAACAAGTTCACTCTATCCTCTCCAGGCAGAAAGACCTGAGAGAGAACACTCTGAGAATCCAGAACAGAAGTTGCTATGTAAACTCTCCATACACAGAAAAGAGACCCTGACTAACCAGGGTCAGGTCCTGTGTTTAGCTGATTAAATTGTAATGAATCATCACATAAACACCGATTGTCTGTTCTCAGTTCATTCAGTTTATTGTGGCAGCAGGAGAACATTTTGGTGATAGCACTGACCAAACTAACTTAAGAGCCAGTTTTTTCAGTTCTGACTAGGGCAAAATGCCCACTTGTGAAGGGGTATACTAAGCCTTTTGTGTCCCCCTACTGGAGGCCATATGGTCATACCACATCCCACCCCATCCCACCCCAGGAAAAGAAAAGCAAAGATGAGTCCTCCAGGTGTCCTTAGACAGGCTGCTTAGAAGCAGCCAATCAGAATCCAGCAGACTCAGATAAAAGGAACAGCAGAGCCTAAGCTTGTCAGTTTCTGTCTGGGACCACAGGATTAAGGAAGGGTGCTTCTTGCTGGTCACGGAAGTTTAAGGAAGAATCTCAGGATGGTTTCTAGTGGCATTGGCATTCAGTGAGGAGGAAGAGGGTCTAAGAATTTCAACCCTAAGCTAAGAGAGAGGAGAAAGAAGCAATATGGGAAAAGGCCCAGGCAATACTAGCAGTGAACTGGAGGTAGCCGTACATGGCTGCTGTTTATATGATCCCTGGGTTGGGATCTGGAGTAGTCGATGGGCTGAGTTTCCCCACGGCCACTAGCAAAGTGACTTAAGCCCAAGGGGAGAAGGCTTCTTTAGAAGCCTGAGTAAAGATTGGGGTTTAAAGGACTCAGAAATGGGGTTGAAGACTCTGGTGAAGGCAGATAGCATCCTGGAAGGGGTTCATCCATTTTTGTCTGTGACTTGACTTTATGTCTGAGCCGCTGAAGACCTAAAGTGAAGTTGGCAACTTATATGGGATGCCAGGAGCAGGAAAAAAAATGCAATACTGCACTCACCTACAAGGAAGCACTCAAGAGGTGAGTGTCCCCATCACCACTGGATCATGGAAGTGGGACCTTTCGGACCAGCCTCTGAAATGAGAAGCCAAAAGGAGGAATTGAAAAGAGTTTTAGCCTGGCAGTAGCACAGTTCTGCTGAAACTCCGCGCATGCTAGCTGAAGGGCAGCAAGGAGTCCAGCAGCCATGATGGATGTAGATGCCAAAATTCATAAACCTGTTTCTGGAGAGGACTGGTTTTATGAAACATATCTGGGTGTTGCTTCAGCAGCTTAGTGAGGCTCATAGAGAATGGTAGGAGGTATGGTTGGATCTAAAACAGCCACTAACCTGGCTATAGGAGCAGTAGTAGTGCCTGTTATGGATCCTGCAGGCAGGGCAACTGATGGGGAGGGGCCCCAGGGGCTCTTTAAACCACTGCTGGAGTGCTGAACTGTGCTTTCCAGGCCACACTAAGGGTTGGGGTGGGGGGAGTGCCCAGCACTGAGGGCTGGCTGCCCTCTGCTCCACTCCTCCTGCCCTTGGCCTCGCCTATTCCGGGGGAGCTGAGCCATCCCCTTCCCTCACTTTGTCCAAAGGCCTTCAGAGGCTTTGCCTGTAGGAAAGCAGCAGCAATGGCTACTGGTCCTTGGTAGACAAGAAGCATTTAGTGGGCTGGAGGTCTGAGGCTTAGCTAAGGAGATGGTATGATTGTGGACAGATGGGACATTTAAGGAGGGCTTGTTGCCTGTGAGTGAACTGGGGGAAAAGATTGAGTTGTTGGTGTGAATGAAGGGAAGACCCACAGAAATTCTGCCAGGGCTGATGAAGAGACATGAGGCCCAATTGAGGACATACTCTTTGGCTGTGTCTACATTGGCACCCTTTTCCGGAAAAGGGATGCTAATGAGACAAGTCGGACTTGCAAATGAAGCGGGGATTTAAATTTTCCCCACGGCATTTGCATGAACATGGCTGCCGCTTTTTTCCGGCTCAGGGCTTTGACGAAAGCGCCAGTCAAACAGCTCTTGCAGAAAATAAAGCCTTTTCGGAAGATCCCTTATTCCTCTTAAAATCAGGAATAAGGGATCTTCTGGAAAAGGCTTTATTTTCTGCAAGAGCTGTTTAGACTGGCGCTTTTTCCAAAGCCCCGAACCGGAAAAAGCGGCAGTTATGTTATGCAAATGCCGCGGGGAAAATTTAAATCCCCGTGGCATTTGCAATTCCGACTTGTCTCATTAGCATCCCTTTTCCGGAAAAGGGTGCCAATGTAGACACAGCCTTTCTGTGGTCAATTTGCATGTATTAGGAGGCACTGCTCCTATATCAGGGGCAGGCAATAATTTTTGACTGGGGGCCACTTTAGAAGTATTTGAAGTGGCCTGGGGCCAACCCGGAATGGGGAGAACCTCAGGCAGAAGGGACAGGGCCAGGACGCCTCCATACTTCCCCAATAACAGACCCTGATTGGTCTGGGGGTGGAGGAGCACGAGAAGTCTTTGCCCCCACCCGCTGCCAGAGAGAACTGCCAGCAGTTCTGAACAGCTGGCGGTTCCCTCTAGGCACCTTGCCCCTGCTGGTGGGAGGAAATTTTGCATTCTCCCCATCTGCCCTCAGGTCCATCCAGGCCTGGGGGAGGAGGAACACACAAAGTCTCTTGCTCCCTGCCCTGCAAGGAAGCTCCGTGCTCAGAGTCAACTGCCAGCTGCGCAGAAGACTTCATGCTCCCCCTCTCCCCCCACAGGCCCTGAGTGGCCTGGGGTGGGGGAGAATGTGTGAAATCTCTTGCTCCCTGCCCTCTGGCACGTGGCGCTTAGAGTCAGCCGTCAGGGTTGACTCTAAGTGCCTCGCACTCCCAGTCCCTAGGACCTGATTGGCTTGGGGCCGGGGGAACAGCAGGGCCTCCGCGGGCCAAATCAATCCACTTGGCAGGCTAGATCTGGCCCACGGAGGCCCTTCTGCCCACTCCTGCCCTATATAAACTATGATACCACGAGTGACTCTGGGCAACAGGGCATGAGGTATTGAAAGGGCCTTGAGGGACACTATGGCTATGTCTAGACTACAGGCTTCTTCCGAAAGAGAGCGTGCGCACTGCAAAAGTGCATCAAAAAAGTTATCAGCTTTTTTGAAAGAGAGCATCCAGGCTGAATGGACTCTCTCTTGCATGTAAGCTGTGATTGCTATGGATGGAATGGCCACAAGGGCACTTGTGCTTTTTCCTCTTTCCTCTTCTTCTGAAAGAACTCCCTCTTCCCCGTCCACACGCGCCTTTTTGCACAAGAGCTCTTTCACAAAAAGACTTCTTCCTTGTAGAATGAGGATTACCAATGCCGGAAAAAACCCTCTGTTCTTTCGATTTTCTTGCGGAAGAATGCCATTGCAATGTGTACGTTCCTCAAGTATTGTCAGAAAAATGGCAGTTTTTCCGACAAAACTCTGTATTGTTGACATACCCTCTGTCAGTTGTCAAAGCTAGGGCAGTGATGGTATGCTTTGCATCCAGTGTGGTAGGACATTTAAAATGTCATTGCCCTCACAGAAACATGCATGGCAACAAGAGGAAAAGAAGGGTGAGCAAAAAGAATGGGGTAACCCACTGTGCAAAAGCAGTAGTTCCAAGTAAAGGGGGTGTGGCACTAATGGTGGAGGATAATGTACCTATTAAAAAGGCCTGCACAATAGGAAACAGTGGAAATTAGAAAACAAGGTTGTTACCACAGAGAGGAAATAGATTGAAGTCAAAGTGCATATAGAGGCCCTAGAGAAGGCTGATTCTAATTTTGGGACACCTGTAACTGAGATAAGAGAAACAAAGGAGATGGTATGACAACTGCACTCTGTGGTGGAGAGCCACTGAGAGGAAGTGCAGTGGATGCTCTGGGTGAAGGATCAGTTGCATCTGGAAGTGTGCTAGCTACAAGAAAAAAAAAGTCATTGATGAAATTGGTGCCCTGGTGAAGGCACACACAGTTGACCTTCGGGGAGCAAAATTTTAGATCTGGAGCTAGGCCTTAGATAGAGTGGAGAGCTCAGTAGAGGGGAGGAGACCCTGGAGTTCCTCTTTGGGAAGAGCCTGAAGAAGGCAAGCTGAGAGACAGCAACAAACAAAATGCTTTTCAGGCAGAAAGGCCTGAGAGAGAAGATAAGTAACCAGGGCAGAGACTATATAGGAGGGACAGTTATGCACAAATAGGATTTGGGGTGGTGGTCCTTTCTGAAGATTTGCCTAGCAAAGATGGCACCAGAAACAGGAAAAGTGCAGTACTGCCACACCCAGCTTCTCAGAGGCACTCATGAAGTATATAAATGATGCTGGAGTAAGAATTACAGGATCAGATCCTGAGAAACTTTTAGTATTCATCATTCACTGTAAACAGGTAGGGGCATGATGAAAACTATTATAATTATGTAACTTCCATTAGTAAAAATGTTTGCTTTGCTGTAGCTGTGTTGGTCCCAGGATATGAGAGGGTATGTCTACACTTGCAGCCTATTTTGGAATAGGGCTGCAAATGTAGGCATTTGGAATTGCAAATCAAGCCCAGGATTTAAATATCCCGCGCTTGATTTGCATCTTCCAACCGGGCACCATTTTTGAAATTTACAAGCCGGAATAAATGCGCGTCTGCGGCAGTGAAACGGCGTTGAAATAAAGCCCTATTTCGAACTACCTGTTATTCCTCCTGCAATGAGGTTTAACAGGTAGTTTGAAATAGGGCTTTATTTCAAACGCCCGTTTCACTGCCGCGCGTAGACGCGGGCAGTTTTTCTGGGCTTGTAAATTTCAAAAAAAAAAAAAAAATGGCGCCCGGCTGGGAAGATGCAAATCAAGCGCGGGATATTTAAATCCCGGGCTTGATTTGCAATTCTGAATGCCTACATTTGCAGCCCTATTCCGAAATAGGCTGCAAGTGTAGACATACCCAGCGAGAAAAGGTAGTTGAGGTAATATCTTTTATTACACCAGCTTGGTGGTAGGTACACACTTTCGAGCTAACACAGAGTTTCTTACATGCTGTATTGAGATTGATAAATGTAAGGTATCCTGATCCTGCAAGGCTTGCTTGGGTGAAAAGTCCATTGATTTCAATGGGAATTTTGCCCCATTAATACATGAAGGATCTGATTGTTTATTTACATCTTTCTGTCTCAACAGCTCACTGACAAAGTCTGGACTAATATAGTTGCCAAAATGTTCTAGTGCTTACTGGGTCAGCTCCTTACAATGGATACACATTGACTTAATCTGTTGCACACTTTTTTCAGCTAATTTATGTTTATGTAATTTTTTGAGGAAACAGTATATTGCATTTTACGAGTGTATATGTGTACCAGAAGACTACAACATCTAGCTTAGCTTTTCAGTGTTCTTGTTGGATGGATGTACAGAGGTAACAATGCTGACAGGCACTTCTGCATTTAATATAGGACAAGAATCCACTATTACAGACAAAAATGTTTTGTCAGAAATATGGAGGAATAGAAGATTGATGGCCTCACATAATGTGACACACGAAGAAAAGAACTGTACAGAGCCAGGTAAACCCCAAAAGCTTTCTAGTGTCTTGTAAGCTGTTGAGATCTACTATATTGTGCAGCCATAGCCCAAGCTGCAGCCTGCAGTAATATGTCATTGGGCACATAAAAGTGTCAAACATGAAAAAAAGACTGTGCCATGTATAAAAAAGGGTTTATGAGCAAAGTAACTGTGGTACAGCTAAGCACCTCAAAGGCTTTGTCTACTGAAGCTACAAGGTAATGTTCGGACATAAAACTGTGTATGAGTCCTCATGAGGCATGTCTTGGAGGCTAGATTTCTCACACTTTTTTTCCTTTTTGGTCATTTTTTTCTGTCTTGTTGCTTGTACATTGTATTGGTAGTAATAGTGCACTTTCTTTTTATTAAACCTTGGATAGTAAATGTTACAAGACTGCAATGCTTATTTGGGTTTATAGTACCACTGAATCAATTTCTGTAAGTTTAATGTTTCACTGAGCTATCTGTTCTGGTTCTTAGCTTCCACCACTGTCAGAATTGCTGTCTTTGAAGAGGAGAGAGAACGGGGGCATCTAAGTATTCCAGGTGCAACAATGAGGGGGTGTGAGGGCTGCAATGGGGGCAATTGCTCAGGGGCTTGGACTATTTCAAAGGGCCCAGAGGGACCCAGCTGCGCAGAAGAGATTCACATGGCTCCTAGCTGAAAGGTAGAGGTGCACCTTCCCCCCAATGTTGCTCTGTCCTGCTGCAGGTTAGTGCTTTTGGGGCCTTCCCACTAGCTATGCAGAACTGGGGGAAGGGAATGCTGATGTCACAGTCAGGGTGTCTCCCTGCTTCTGTACTCCATCTCTGCATAGCATGGGAGGGGCCCAGGAACAGAGCAGGAGAGCTTTCAGTGAGCATCTTACAGATACAGGTCAGGCATCTCTTAAATATCCCCAAAAGGCAGTGCACGCACTCTCTCTCTCTCTCTGCCCTGTGGATGTCTCACATTCACCTCCCAACATTATACTTCTGCTACTTGGTCCTTCCTGCAAAGCAATTTTATTTTTTGAAAGTATGCTATTTTAGTGTTTTGATTCACCTATGCACATCATACATTTTATTTCTCTTACAATTAAATGGAATACTTTATAAATATAAAACATGTCCCAGTGGGAGTAATTTTACCTATAGTAATGTTTTAAACATATATTATCTAGGTTTTTTGTTTCTACTGATGGTGCACATCTGCACATAACTTGGTGCACGTAACAAAATGTATTGCTCACATGGCTGACAAAAGTAAGAGGGAACATACCAGCAGCGCAGGCACAGCACCGCCCAAATGTCAGGTGGACTGAGTGGTAGGAGGCCCAGTGTCTATACTGCTCTGAGGCCCTGAATTCCTGTCAGTGGGCCTGAAGCAGTCACTCTGCCTCACCCTATCAGCCCTGACCCTGGGAGTGGTTGTGTGGAGTGACAGAATACTGCCTGATGCCTTCAGTGATTTCACCCTCTCATCTCTCTTCCCACTATCATCCCTCCCTTTGTGGTTCCTGATAAGGTGGAGGAAGGAAGTTTTAGCAACTGCATCACTTCTCCTTGATCAGCCATTGGATGCACTCTTTCTCAAAAGCTGATGGCACCAATTCCATACTACTGACAATCCCAGTTTACTAGCGGAGTTCCGTAGTTTATTGCCCCTTTCTATAGGCCGAGCATCATTACTGCACATCTGCATTTCTAAGGGTGAAGTGAAAAGTTTAACTAATGTCAGTAGGACACAATTCTTTTGTCTATGTTTTCCTGATGATCCAGAATTTCTACATAGGTGTTGGATATATGCAGGATTGGTGCCAAACATTTTTTGGCCACTTTATGGCATGGCTGATTAGAAGTTTTGTTTTTCTGTCAGCTGTCCCAGAATGGAACGCCCCCTTTTATGGGATGTTCCTGGGGCAGCTGATTGAATGGACGGTCTGGCCAACAAAATTCCAAATCAGTCATGCCACAAAGAGGCCAAAAATTGGGGGTGGGGAATCTAAAGAGCCCAGCCTAGGGCTCCTAAATGGATGGCTCAGACTTACAAGGATGCTGGAAACTGAACGTCCTGCTTATTCCAAGTACACGTCCACCTATCAGACAACCTGGGGACACCTTCATGATGGTTTTCTTCCACACTTTGAAAGGGTGCTTTATTGTTACTCCTGTGTGGCTTCTCATAGGATAGGTGACTGAACCTCAAGTTAGTAAGAAAACCATTAGAAAGGAATGGTCATCATTCATTAGTATCTTCATTATTCTAATCAGTTTACAACCATCTTTTTCACCTTATCCAAATTCTTATTTTCATCTGCCAATAGCCTTATTAGCTCACCGTGCCTTCTGCCCACCATGACTGACTCCAGATTCCCTACTCCTGATGCCACATTGCCTCTTGTTTCAAAATGCTCCCACGATCTCCGTTTTCTCCAGAACTCTGAGTAACATTTTGAGAGCGATTACAAGTGGGGAGTGATTAGAATGTTTCTAAGTGGAAGACACACAGCAACATCCAGTCATGTGACTCGGCTGAATCATATTAGAATATTGGAGCAATTGATTTGGATTGCTTCCAACACAGAAGGCATTTTCCACTTATAACTGCATTGAATAGGAGAACACTTCAATAATTTGTCATAGATTAAGAATAATAAATATGCTAGAATAAATTGCTGTTCATACTCATCTCAAACGAATTGGTGAGCTGCTCTGAAATGGAAGTTGTGACTTTTTGCCTTTTTCCCTCCCTGTACAATTCCTGAGCTATGTTGATTTACATCAGATGAGGACCTGGCTTAGCATGCCCCTCCTATGGCTATCAGTGGGTACAGATGAAGGATAGCTCAGGGGCAGGATATGGCTCAAGAGTTATTTTAGATTTGTACTGGGAATGTTGGTTAACTCAAAGTTAATTGCAATTTTAAAAAATCATAATTAATTACAGTTTAAATCACACTGTTAATAGAATATCACTTGACATTTTACAAATATATTTGGATTTTTTCTATATTTTCAAATATATTGATTTCAGTTACAACACAGAATACAAAGTGTACATTGCTTACTTTATACTTATTACAAATATTACACTCTAAAAATGCAAATACTCTGGTGCAATCTCTTTATCATGAAAGTGCAACTTACAAATGTAGATTTTTTTTTTGTTATATAACTGCACTCAAAAACAATGTAAAACTTCAGAGCCTAAAAGTGCACTTAGTCCTGCTTCTTTTTCAGCCAATTGTGAGGACAAACAGGTTTGTTTACATTTGCAGGAGCTAATGCTGCCCGCTTCTTATTTACGGTGCCATCTGCAAGTGAGAACAGGCATTCAAATAGAATTTTTGTAGCTGTCATTTCAAGATATTTTTACATGCCAGATATGCTAAACATTTGTATCATACTTCAGCCACCATTCCAGAGGACATGCTTTCATGCTGATGATGCTCATTAAAAAAGTGTTAATTAAATTAGTGACGGAACTCCTTGGGGAAGTATGTCTCCAGCTCAGTTTTACCCACATTCTGTCGTATATTTCATGTTGTTATAGCAGTCTTGATGATGACTCAGAACATATTGTTCATTTTAAGAACACTTTTGCTGCAGATTTGACAAAACACAAAGGAGGTGCCAGTGTGAGATTTCTAAAGATAGATACAGCACTCAACCCAAGCTTTAAGAATCTGAAGTTCCTTCCAAAATCTGAGAGAAACTAGGGGTGCAGCACGCTTTCAAAATTCTTAAAAGAATAATATTCTGATGTTGAAACTTCAAAACCTGAACAATCAAAAAAGAAAACCAGCCTTTTGCTGGTAGCATCTGACTCGCATGGCAAAAATGAACTTGTATTTGTCTGCACTGCTTTGGATTGTTTTTGAGCAGAACCCATTATCAGCATGGATGCATGTCTTCTGGAATGGTGGTTGAAGCATGTAGGGACAATCAAATCTTTAGTGAATTTGGCATGTAAATATCTTGTGATGTAGCTACAACAGTGCCATCCGAACACTTGTTCTCACTTTCAGGTGACATTCAAGACAAGAAGTGGGCAGCATTATTTCTTGCAAATATAAACAAACTTGTATGGGTGATTGGCTGAACAAGAAGTAGGACTGAGTGGACTTGTAGGCGCTAAACTTTTACATTGTTTTGTTTTAAAGCTAGGGGTTTTTTTTACATAATTCTACATTTATAAATTCAGTGTTCACAATAAAGAGATTGTGCTACAGTAATTGCAATGGGTGAATTGAAGAATACTATTTCTTTTGTTTTTTTACAATGCAGATAGTTGTAATAAAAATATAAACTGAGCACTGTACACTTTGTATTCTGTGTTTGCAATTTAAATATATATACAGTAGACTTCTGATAATCTGGAACCTTTGGGACCAAGGTGGTACTGGATTATCGGATATGCCAGACTATCAGGAGGTACTATAAGTTGGTTTTATATATATATATATATATATATATATATACATTATACAGTATATACTGTATATAAAGTGTTTTTAACCCTTTTTATTGTATATACTGTATACAGTATACTGTAATGTTTTAGTTTTTTAAACCCTTTTTTACACTTTTGGCTCGGTTCAGCTGCTGCTGCTGCTGCCTTGTGACTCGCTTTTTGCCGAAGCTCACTCACTAGGCTCTTGCCATTTTGATGCTGGACTATTGGGAATGCTGTACAATTGGATGCCGGACTATTGGAGTTTTACTGTATTTGAAAATATCCAAAATATTTAAATAATCTATTATTTTAATAGTGCAATTAACCACTTAATTAATTTTTATTAATTTTTAAAATCACTTGGCAGCTCTAATTTTCACCTTTTTTTAAAAAAAGAGACATTGTAGCATTCAGTTCTCCACATCAGTTTAATGGAGGACAAAAATTCACAATAAATAACATCCCTCATACAATGTGCTTGCTAGCAGCAGGTACACCTTTCATGGAGCACATGCTGTTTGAACTAGAGTAAGTAGAGGATCCTCTGACTTTGTAGTCTTCAATTCAAGATTTCAGTACTTCAGGAACTCAGCCAGAGATTATGGACCTGTCGCAAGTAGTTTTTGGGTAAGAGGTAAGGTTTTGTCACATATGATGTGCTGGAGGTCAGGTGATCATGATGGCCTCTCTGACCTTAAAGGCTGAATCCCATTGCCAAAGTATGGAAAGAAAACAAAAGCAGGATACTCTGATCTCCATTATACCAGTATAAATTCAGAGTAACTCTGACATCAGTGGCATATATACTGAAGTAACCGAGTCAGGATAAGGCCCAGCAGACATTAAACTGATGTGTGTGTCACGCTTTAGTTATTCAAGCTTTAGATTTGTCAGGCATACTGTAAATTGTAAATAAGCTACAGATATTTTTGCTAGTATACTTCAGTTAACACGAGAGCCCAGTGCTGTTCCCACAGAAGTTAATAATGTTCTCATTGACTCTAATGGCAACAAATTGATTCCCAAACATCTTGCTAAGACAGGGAAAGCCCACTTTATCATGCATTCACAAACTTTTTTCATATATAATACCCTCTCCCCCATTAGCCTTATTTAATAAACACTCTACTTGGATAAATACACCATTCTCAGGATACATCTGGATTGCGGAGCTATTTCGGGTTACTGGAAGTATCTTGAAATAGCAATGCCGCATCTTTAAACTCACTATTTCTCAAAATAGCCGGTGCACTATTCTGGAATCCCTGTAATTCTCGTTCCATAAGGGTTAAGGGATTTGTTGGAATAGTGCCTTATTTTGAAATTTGGCGCTGTCTACACAACGCCAAATTTTAAAATAAGCACTTTCGACCTAGACTCAGAATAAGCTACGCAATTTGCATAGCACAAATTGTGTATCTTATTCCAACAGAAGGGTACTGTCTAGACACACCCTCAATGTGTAGTAAGACTATGTTATTTAAAGCACTTGATAAAAGTTAGGTATTTTAATTCTCACCACTATTTTAATACTTCAGCAACACTATATAGCAGGAATCAGAGGGGTAACCGTGTTAGTCTGAATCTGCATAAACAACGAGAAGTCCTGTGGCACCTTATAGACTAACAGATTTATTGGAGCATAAGCTTTCATGGGCAAAGACCCACTTCTGACATGCATCTGACAAAGTGGGTCTTTGCCCACGAAAGCTTATGCTCCAATAAATCTGTTAGTCTATAAGGTGCCACAGGACTTCTCATTGTTTATACTATATAGCAGGAGCTCTCAAACTTCATTGCATTGTGACCCACTTATGACAGCAAAAATTACTGCACCTCCATGGGGAGGGCGAAGCCTGAGCTCTTTCAAGTTCTGCTGCCCCAGGTGGGAGTGTGGGGATGGGAGGGAACTGAAACCTGAGCTCTGGTTCCCAGGTTGGAAATAGGTCTAACACCAGCTCTGGCAATTTCATTAAAATGGGATCATAACCTACAGTTTGGGAAGACGCTGATATATAGTAAATGCTGATGTAAGCTTTATTCTTTTTCCTATAGAATATACCTCCCCTTTTCATGCAGTGCCTTTTAAGGTATGTTTGTTGTTTTAAAAAGGCTGTAATAGCCTATATCATATTCTGAGTTTGCCACTAGAGTGCCCAAATGATGACTACCTTTTGAAAGGTTTTGTTTAGCATTTTAATTTAAAAGCTGCAACATGATCCACTGTTAGTAATATGCTTTAATGCAGTATTTCTTTAAAAATGGCATAAATGGTGTTTTTGAATAGATAAAGGACATTTTTATGCTTAAGACTGGATTCAGATTCAAGATTCACTTTTCAGATCAGCCACTTCCCATGTGGCCTTAATTAAGTCACTTAACATATATCCTCAGTTTCTCAGCTATAAAAAATGGAGATAATACAGGTTGAACCTCTGTCAACTGGGACTCCCTGATCTGGCAACATCCGTGTTCTGGCAGGACCCAGCGGGCCTTTCCGGTGGGGTCAGGAGTATGGCGAACCGCAGCAGGACTACCCGGCAGGTCCAGGAGCACAGCATGCAGGGAGCTGGGCTGGCACTAGGCTGCCTGGTAGCAGGAAAGGGGATAAGGGGACTGACAGGGCAGCAAGGCCGACAGCATGGGGGGAGTGGGCCAGAAGGCTGGTGGCCACTCCAGGGCTGGGGGGGCCGGTAGCAGGGGTGCTAGATATGACCTACCCTGATCCAGCAAAATCCCCCATCCAGGACCAGTCAAGTCCCAAGGGTGCCAGACCAGGGAGATCCAACTTGTAATTGTTTCCCTATCCTTTGATTATAAGACAATCTAAATACTGAGCTCATCAAGCCCTGAGGTGCCTCTTGTTGTGTCTGTGCAGTGCCTACAGAGGGGCTCTGATCTCACTATTGTAATACAAAAGCCTGTATTATGCTCTGCAAATGCTCAATATCTTTCATAACTTCTTCAGTTTTTCTGCTCTGAGGCACAGACTAAAACCATTAATTTATCAATAGCAGGCGAGTTTTGAACTCAAATGTTACTTTATTCACATCCCAAACTCCCAAAGTGCCACCAAATATTTTAGCACATTTTAATATTAGTTTCAGGCTAAAAGAGACTGAAAACAAGGTAATGCACAAGAGTTTCAGATACACAATTCTTAAATGGAGAGAGTAACTCTCTTTACACCTGCGACAGAAAGGTTTACTAACCAGCAAGCAGAAACGTATTCCAGTTGCTAGTTGCTATTCCAGTAACTAGTTGCTAGTTGCCTCTTGTCTTGTAAAAAATAGTCTCTGGAATCTCTCTTGAATTTCTAGATGAAGCCTTGCATAGATATGTAATTTTGTATCTGATCTCTATTTGCAAAAGTGAGCTGTGGATATCCACATCCACACATGTGGATACCCATGGATATAAAGAGGATATCCATGGATTTGCAGGGCTCTATCTACAGATATTGAATGCTGAACTCTATTGACTGGGATCTCACTTGGATAATTTCTGTTTCCTAAGGGAGTTAGAGCTGTGATTTAAAGGCATTTTTAGTGGAGTTGTCGAGGGCAACTGACAGACATTTTAAGGAGCTTGGGAGTCAATCAGAACTTAGACCTAGAACTAGCTTCCAACATTTCATGTCAGACTTATTGATGGGGTTATTAAAAGGGCTGGCAGAAGGAAGATGCCATTAAAGTTGTAAGGACAGAAATGTCTTGTTCATGGTTTTTTGCTTCTTGTGAAATAATTTCTGCAAAGAGATTAATTTGAATCTGAGTTAGAATTCAAAGAATAACCAATTAGCTGCCTAAGCTGTTTTGTTTCACCGTTCTAAAAACCAACACCTGAAACAGTAAAAAGCAGTGAAACAGATCTCTCTGCATTTTGGCACCACCTTCCAGCAGGGTTCCCTTGAGAGTGAGATCACAAGATGAACTCAAGGGTAACTTACTCATTTCCCAGGTCTATGTGCCACACCAGGAGGTAGTTAAACACATGGTAACTACTTATCTAACTAAACCTGACATTTAACAACACAGTAAACAAAAATGGATGAAACAAATGTCATTAACTACATGTACCCTTATTGTTGGACTTAAAATTATTACATGATACAATCACTATTTCTTGTGACTCATGTTCATATGCTGTTAAGTTTTCTATGGTATCAAGCATATTATATGGATAATGTCATTCTTAAAATTTATGTTTCTGTTTAAATTGGAAATGATCCTGAACCAAAATCACAGTTCCCAAAAACTGGAGTTCAGAATGAAATGTAAATGTTGTGGATGGAAGCTTTCTCTCTCATGCTCTGAACCAAAACTCCAGCTTTGGATACCCTGGAATTTTAACTATGGGTTGAGATCTAAACTTTGCAGCTTGAGGCCAGCTTTAGTATTTAGACCTTGGGTTCACATGACTGCATGACCATGTATGGAGCACCTTACAATACCCCTGTAAGGTAGGACAGTACTACTATCTGATCTTGCCTAAGGTCATGTAGGAAATATGTGGCAGAGTATAGCATTGAACCTAGGTCTCCTGAGTGCCAATCTAACATCTTACTTATGAGACCATCCACTTAAAAACATCTTTTAGGGTCTCAGCAAAATACCCACTGGCTTCAGTAGGAGAGGACTGGACTCCTGAGCTGAGATTTCTCAAAATTAATGTTAATAAAACTGGGACATTCACATCTCCTTAGGCAGTTTTGGAAATCTCAGCCTTCATTAGAAACTATGTGCATGTGTTTATTTTGGATGTACCTTTTCCCTATAGTGTTGCTGCTTAGCTAGGCTCTTAACGATTCCTCCTCCACTAAATCCATACAGAAATTCTAGACAGTTTTCTGTTGGTAGAAAGGCCATATTTGCATCTGTTAACCTTAAACATACTGACTATTTTCACTTACTTTTCTACTTTTTGCCTACTTTGCCACTATTATTGTCCCTGATACATAGTCATGTGTTGCAATTATCATGGAAAATGCTCCTATCTTTTTGTATCGTGCATAGTTATGTTCACACTTTGCTCCAGTGTTCTTGAAAATTGGGGTTGTAAAGCCATGATAAATGTTAATCAATGCTTCAGAAGTCAGCCAGAATAGGACAAAGTATTTATGAGATGCTAGATTGCTTAATAGATTTTAAAACATTGCCACTGTTTTTGGATTTTAAACATGAGGCACTGGTTTGTGATCTGTTTCTACACTGTGTAATACATTTAAGTGCTGTATTTTCCAGTCTTGTTTGGCTTTCTTGCTTGCTTGTCCCAATTCTCCCAGTGTCTGTCATTAAATCCCTCTTTGCCTCATCTTATCCAAGGAAAGATTAAAAATCTAGATGGGGGAATGGGAAAGGAAATGCTCCTTTAAAATTGTATCACTTCTTAAAATGCCCCTCTCCCTAGCAAAAGTGCTGTGGATGACAGTATGGTCCTTTTGAAGATATTTCTTGACCAGCTGACTTTTGAGTCAGCTAGGGAAGAATCTTTCCTTATACAGAGATTCCTGATTTTTTTCAATATCATTCTGAAGTTCCCAATGGAAATGAGCTAGATGGTATCCCAGATTCAGGTTTTATAGCTTTGAAATGCCTAATGTTCATGTTATTGAGGGGATAATTTCCCCAGGGAATGGAAAGAAACCTCTGTGGCTTGGTAGGGTTGTAAATTCTTGTTTAAAAAGTTAACCAGTTAAATGCTATGTTTAAGTGGTTAACTCTGGAGCAACCCCCGCCCATGATGTTGTGGGCCCAGCTGGGCTGGAGCAATTACTGGTTAACTGGTTATCAGTTAGGCATGCTGGTAAGGCCGATGCTTACCGGGTAGCCAGTTAACCCTTTGCCTCTATACTTGGTAACAAAATACCCACTGGCTTCACCAAATAAGACTAGGATGGAGTCCCTACAGTGGGGGTGAGGTGCTTAACTTGCTGTGCCCTCCTGGTGCTCCTGCCAGTGAGCATGGGGTCAGGACCTGGGGCTTGCCCTGCTCTGCCCGCCCGGCACTGCTGCCGGAGAGCATGGGGACAGGCTTATAAGTTCTATTCACCAATGCTGCTCTCTGGCAAGTGTGCCAGGTGGGAGGAGCAGAACAAGTCCTCGACCAGGCTCTGTGGCTGGAGCACTGGAAGGGAAGAACAGGGCAAGCCTCGCACCCCAACCTCAGACCTCGGCAGCAGCAACACAGTGTGGAGCTGTGCAAGGGCAAAGCTGAGATGGGGGTGGGTGTGCCTGGATGATAAGTGGGTAGGCCATGGACCACTCAGGCCCACCCATGTCTATGCCACTGGTGCTATTACACTTCCCTTTTCCTTCTTCATTGTCTGCTGTAGGCTCTTGTATATGTCCCTTGTTCATTCCTTCATTCTGTCAGTAATAACACATTTGAATGTCCATGTACCTTCTTTTTCAACTCTGTTTCCTTCCCTGAACCAGTCTAGAAAGTAGCTATTCTCTGCTCCTCCAAATCTGTTCTCCCAATCCACTCCAGTCGCAATTCTTTCAAGAAATCAGCCGACTAATGTTGGATGGCTTGAGAGAAAGTCACATTATTAATATTATTAAAACAACTGTAGCATGGAGAGATCTAACTGAGATTGGGTGTCTATTGCCCCAGGGACTGTCCAAATACAGAGGTGGTCCTTGTTTCAAACAGTGTACAATTTAAATAGGCAAGTCAAAGGGAGGGAAGGGAAACCAAGGTAAAATGACTCACCCAAGTCAGTGTCAGAGCTAGGAATTTTTTTATCAAGCTGAATTCATATCAAGTATATGATAGCTGTGAGATCTGCTGTTACCCACATCCCACCCTTCCCCTGTAACATTCTCTTTTCTTGCTTCCCTAATGTACAATATTTCCAAATGGAATGTAAGTAGTGTCTTTCTACATGGTATTCACAGCACCTAGTGAACAGGGCATTGATTCTGCTGTCACTATGAATATGAAATAATTTATAGTACATAAAAGTGTGTATTCAGTGTTTTTATGAAGTCTCAGTAAAGTGGAGTGAAAGTCCAGAACTGCTTCACCACACTTAACAGAACTTTGACGCTTCTTACTGTGAAGCTCATAGTTTTTAAAAGAGAAGTTTCATGCTGTTCCCTGAGGAGTGGAGCAATTATCTTTTACCATATATGTATTCAGTGCTACATCCAAAGTGATTATCACCTCCTGCTCCTCCTCTGCTCTGGCTGAGAGGAAAAGATCTATTACATGTAGGGAAGAGTGAAGTGGAATCTTTCCTTGATTATTCCCAGTGGGCTGAGAAAGGTACCTGGCTGGCTTAACTCTAGGAGTACCCCAGAGGAGTGAAGACATGGCCTCTAGGGGAGATCTTCATTGCACAGTAAACCAAGGCTCCAGGGCTGGCCTTACCATGAGGCAAACTGAGGCGGCCGCCTCAGCAGGTGCCAGACTGTGTGTGTGTGGGGTTGGGGGGTTGCCTCTAGGACCCAGAGTGTAGAAAATTGTGTCTGCTGCTGGTGCAGTGAGGGAGCACGGAGGCGTCATTTGAGCTCCCCGCCTCAGGTGCCAAAATGTTGTGGGTCAGCCCTGCAAGGCTCCTACAAGGCTATCCTCCAGAGTTGTTGACTCGAGTCCCATGACTTGAACTCAAGTCCGACTTAAATCGCCTAGGTGACTCGACTTGAGACTCGACTCGGGTTCATTGTTTGCGACTTGAGACTCGTCTTGAGACTTGCTAATTTTGTTAAATCAACTTGGTGAAAAAATTGTCCGAAAATGCCGCTGTTCTGACGTGCCCAGAGCGGCGATCACGGCCCCGCCTCCCAGCTGGGACTCCCAGGCTGGGAGGCGGGGCCGCGATAGCCACTCTCGGTGCGTCAGAAGCCTAGCGGGGACGGGGGGCTAGGACACCTGGCAACCCTAAGTACTTCAGTCAAGTAAACAATTATTATATGCATGAAGAGGCGAGATTTCAGATTTGTAAAAAATACATTGATAAAAATATCATGTTTACTTGTCAACAATATGCTACATTGTTGTGGGTTACTTTTCTTTCGAAATGATGCAATACATGGTGAATGTGTTCCATTGTTTTTGTTGTTGTTTTGAACACATCTAGGCGCAATTTCTACATAGAGATACGACAATATAGAGATTAACATAGTTTTAACATAGTTAAACATAGTTAAACATAGTTTTAACATAGAGATACGACAACAACAATGCGAAAATAGTCTATTGGCTTGGGATTTGCAAAAATCTTATTGATTGTATGCGTATGTCTATTTATGAAATTTTACATTAATACGCCATTTTTGAAATTTCAAAGTGAACAAAAAGAAAAAAATATATTAAAATAATCAAAAAGTTAATATCCATCTGTGAAGAATGATCAAGAAAACTCAAAATGTCATCAACTTTGGATTTATTGACTTGACCAAAAAACAGAGAAAACACGATCAGCGAAGTGCAAATTCTATGGAGTTGTAATCACTGATGGCATTGCAACAACTTCCAATTTTTTGCGCCATATAAAAACCCATCCAGGAAAGAACAGTGATTACGATAACTATCTGCGACAAACAACGATCGATCCCACCTCACAGTGTAAAATATCGGATTTCATTATAAAGCATGATGATCAAGGTATTTATGGAATAAATCATCCCAAACAAAGAAGAATAGTCACTTCTTTGGTTAGGGAACTGATAATCGGTTGCTCACTACCACTTTCAATAGCAGAAAAACCGCAGTTCAGGCGATTTCATGTGTTGGATCCCCAGTCACGAGAAATAAGTCGGTCTTCGGTTATGACAGAACTGGACAATTTGTACCATAATGTGAAAGCTGATGTGTTGGCACTTCTTACTGAGCGGACACAATTGCATTGATGCTTGACATCTGGTCAGATAGAAGAATGAGAGGCTTTTTGGGAGTAACAGCCCACATGATAAGGTACGCACTCATGACAATTGTCATCATGTGAAAGGTTCCTTGGCCAGCAAACTGGTGAGAACATTGCAGAAGTGTTTGAGAACATATGTGATTCTTATAAAATCAAGGATAAAATTAGATATGTTATAACAGACAATGCTGCGAACATGCGTAAAGCATTCACCATAGCTTTTAACAACCATGAATCAGAGCAGCAAATTGATATGCAAGATGACACTTTGGAAAATGAAGAATTATAGGAAGACTTAAACCCAGAAGTCGTTACATCAGTCATCCATCGTAAACTCAAGCGGACCTCCAATTAAGAGACTAAGTTGCTTTGCTCATACTCTGCAACTCACTGTTGGGGATGGTCTCAAGGAAACGAAGCTATATGGTGCCCAGGCAAAAGTGTCAAAAATCTTCAGCCTTCTTCACACAAGTACCCTATTCAAGGAAGCCTTTGAAAGAAGGTTTGGTCTTCAAGCTAGTATTCCCCAAACCAATGCCACCAGGTAGAACAGTACTCCCAGACAAATAAATGCTTTTTTGTCCCTGGATGAAGAAAAGCTGAAACACATGCTTGAAGAACAAAACCAGTATAATTTAAAACCCAGCAAGAGGGATTATTCCCAACTAAGAGAACTAGAATTGCTACTCCAGCCATTTCTGGATGTCACAGATAAAGTGCAAGGTGAACAGCATGTTACGATTTCAACAGTGGTGCCATCAATATTTGGACACTACCACCACCTTTTGGAATTTATCCCAACATACTTGGGGAACATGCTTACAGTTTTAAGAAGCAGTATTGAAAAACGTTTCATTGGCATTTGCATTAATGCTGGTTTGATACCAGTACCAAATCCTTTGGATGACACAGAAAAATCACTATTGGTTTTCAGTCATTTCATGTACTTTCTGGCGGCCGTGTTAGACCCTAATTTTTGCTTCTGGTGGCTGGAAAAAATTAGTTCTGATGATGCTAAAACTAATGCTGTGAAAGCAGAAATTGTTTCACAACTTCAGCAGTTTTGTTCAAATCCTCACAGTTTGTCTGCCTCTAGCTGTACTGGCCGTGACAATGTCTCAAACTCTGATGCTGATGGCCCACTAGTTAAAAAATCAAAACGTGCATCCTCACTGTACGTTCATCAAAGGCCAGCTAACACCACCACACCACAGCCAGGAAATTTTGATGATGAGCTGTGGCGTTATCAAGAACTAGCTGCTAAGATACCCCCAACAGATGATGGAATTGATGTGATGTCTTTCTGGAAAAGTCATGGAGAAAGTCTTCCATTGTTGCACAAGGCTGCTATGAGTGTGTTTATGGTTCCTGCCAGTAGTGCACTGGTTGAAAGGGTGTTTAGCCAAGGAGGGATTGTAATGGGCCCACATCGTGCCAGACTGTGTGATAATGTGGTAGAAAATATAATATTTTTCAAATGTAATACTGAATACTAACTTTGTTAATGATGAAGACTTTTTTTTATTTCTAATTTCATTTTGTGCACCTAGTTTTACATAGCTGTAGCTCAAGGCTGCTATGAATATGTTTGTATAAATACATAAAGTGTGTAGTTTGTTACTTTTTAGCTGAGTAGTTAAAAACTAAACAAGACTACTAGTAGTTAGCAAGTACGGCAAGTACGATTTGGATTTATGTTAATAAATGAAAACATAGTGATTCTTGTTGTTTATCGATATTAATGGCTTGTACAAAAGTGACTTGACATTTTTTAAATTAAGCCTTGAGACTCGACTTGGGACTTGACTCAAAAGTGACTTTAGGGACTTGAGACTTGAACTGTAGTGACTTGAGACTCGACTTGGACTTGACAATGACGACTTGACGACAATACTGCTATCCTCTACCACTCACATAGAAAAAAACCTGTGGCCTGGGTTTGGAGCTTATTTCAGTGGGAGTGTGGTTAGCAGCCAGCCTCTGGTTTAACTCTGATTGGAACCTGCCTACTCTGCAGTGAGGACACAGGCAAAATTACTGAGTGCTGATAGTCCTCCAGTGCCCTTTCAACAATTGCCCTTCTGAAGGACAGCCAGGTTTGCCATTGATACAACGATTGACTGTAAATCCTAAAGCATGTCAGTGCCAAGAACCAGGGAACACACTTACCCACACAGAAGGTAATGCAGAGAGTCAGGACTCAGTAATGTGCATAGGGCTTTGTAATGCTCAGACCTGGGTGTCAGTCACCTGGGTTAACTGTGCAATAAAGACCTCACCTGAGAAGGGTCTACTGTATTAGGTCAGGTCTGTACTAGACACGGGAAGGTCAGCTTAAGGTAAGCAACTCCAGCTACGTCAATAACGTAGCTGGAGTCGACATACCTTAAGCCAAGTTTGATGCCGTCTTCACAGTGGGAGGTTGATGGGAGCAATGGCTCCCATTGGCTTCCCTTACACCTCATGACTTCACAGCTGGCGGTGCCCACAGCATGAGACTTAGCAGGGTCTTTACCAGACTCGCCCAATCAAATGCCAGAAGATCAATCTCCAGTGTGGCAAATGGAGATGTGGCCTAAGTGCATCTCTCAAGTCCATATTTATTATGGTAAATGTATTAGACTTATTAATTTTCTGAGGGTGTAGTATAATTGTTTAGTCAGCCAAGGTTGGTTATATCAGAGTGTTAATGAAGGAATTCTTATTTGGAAACACTATCTGGGATTATCCTCAGAGCTCATTTAATTTGTGTATACCGAGGGCAACTAAGATTTAGGCCTTGTCTATGCTATAGAGTTTTGTCAACATTAGGTAAGTTGACAGTCAAAAACTGGCATAATTATATTGCTTGTACATGTGTGCACAATGTTCCTTCTGTTGGCAGTGCACAGTCCAAAGTTGCTGCTCTATCACTAATAGGGTGTGTGTCTAGACTACATCCCTTTTTCGAGAAAGGGATGTAAATTAGGCACGTCAATCTTGCAAATGAAGCCAGGATTTGAATTTCCTGTGCTTCATTTGCATAATGGCAGCCGCCACTTTTTTTTGAAACGGGGCTTTTTTGAAACACCCTCCCCCCACCCCCGGCAGTTTAGATGGGGATCTTTCAAAAATAAAACCCTTTTTCGAAAGCTCCTGTACTCCTCAAAAAATGAGGTTTACAGGATCTTTCGAAAAAGGGTTTTATTTTTGAAAGACTCCCGTCTAAACTGCAGGTTTTTTTCGAAAAAGCCCCGTTTAGAAAAAAAGCGGCGGCCGCTATTATGCAAATGAAGCACGGGGAAATTCAAATCCTGGCTTCATTTGCAATATCGATGTGCCTAATTTACATCCCTTTATTGAAAAAGGGATGTAGTTTAGACATACCCATAGAGAGCAGTGCACTATGAGAGGCTATCCCACTGTGCTAGTTTCCACCTTTTTGCAGCTAGGAGTTGTAGCAAGGCAGATTGCAGTGTAGCAAGGCAGATTGCAGTGTATCATGAGGCTGGCTTAATGTCCCATGATCCAGTTCTTTCCATCCCAACATTCCATGGGCTTCTGACTGCATTTCATGGCATTTTTCAGTGGCCTCTGTTTAGTGTGTGCCCACTGACTTGGTCTGAAAGGATGGATCCCACACTTCTCTACCATTGTGGATGGTCATGCAATATATCATGAGCACCCAATCTGAACAGGATCACTGAAGCTGACTAGAAACAATATTGTAAATTGTACCCCCATTTTGCACAGGCAGGGATCATTGAAGCTGTATCTCACTCCTGAGGACAAGCAAGGATGCAAGAATGCATCTCCTGCATGCATTTGGCTTCAGACCTGGTCCCTATGCTGCTCATCTGTGTACTGCTTTGGTTCCTGCACAAGTGGTTGCTGAAAGTTTTCTACAATGGGAAGGTGGGGTTGTTACAAAAGATGGCAGCAAGCTCCATATAGAAGCATCAGATCTCCGGCATAGTACCAGAGTGATGTTTTGCTACTTTTACCTTCTGCTATTCTGCCTTAGTTCCTTCATCTTCACATGGCACTGGTGTGTGTCCTGTTCATAGTTCTTATGCAACAAGCCATGAGAAATGTGACTGTAGGTATTGAACAGAGCTGGGACTATGCAGCCTCCTTGCCAGTAGATCTAACAACTGTGCCCCAAGTGGGATAGTGTTTGCAGTGTGGAGCTGCTATGGCCAGTTGGGAAGATGCATGTCCATGCCAAGCAAACAGGAAGTGGAATTTCAAACATTCATAGGGCCTTCAAAGGTGGGAGGGGAAGCTACCTGTGTACCTGGGTACAAGGCAGTGGAGTTCAAACTGTTTACTACAGGGGTCAGGATGGGCATTGTGGGACACCTCTGGGATGCCACTTTTAGTGACATAACCAAGTGTGGTATGTGCATTGATGTTTTGTTGATATAACTTTGCTGCAAAAAGCTCTATGCCTCTCATCATCAATAGAGCCCTGCGTGGATACAAAATCTGTATCTGCATCCGCATTCATATGTGCAAAAATGAGCTACAGATATCTGCATCTATACCCGCAGATATTCAAGATTTGCAAGGCTCTCCTAATCGAGACGGTTTTATTTTGTCATCAAATCAGGAGAGTTTTATCAGCAGAAGGAGCATTGCAGTGTCTACACCTCCACAGTTTTGTTGTCGAAAACTGACTTTTGTTGACAAAATTGTGTACTGTAGACAAGGCCTTAGTAAGTGCTGCAAAGGTCAAGAACTCATCTGCTTTCGCAGCAGGATAGAAATGAAGCAGCCTGACTGAATTTTACTTCCTGTATGCGGTATAACTCTTTTGGGTAGAACCAAGGCAGGCAAAGAAGGGCTTTCTGACATATGACTGGGAATCACTGGTAGGGAAAAAAACCCCTGCTTCTCCTATAGAGTAAAAAGTAAAGGATGTTTGAAGTGACACAACACAGATGACTTTTGCTTTGAGAAAGTTGATAGAGAATAATTCAATTCTGCTGTATTTCTATTTCGAAAAGCTTGCTTTGTTTAGCAACTGTTTTCCCCCGTTCATACCCAGAAGGACAGGAAAGAGAGATGTGAAGTAGGTTGGAAAACACAAGTGCTGTGCTCAGATTCATCCCATCACTGGTATGGTCCTATAAGATACAAAATGCTCCTATAAGCTGTTGAAGATGAGCTTTAACTGAATTCAGTGACACTGTGATCTAACCTGGTTGGAGAATGGGGGAAGCTTTCATGAAACTTACATGAAGTCACTTGCAAACTGTGACCCTTTTTAGAGAGGAAATAGGAGGGGAATAATGCTGGAGCATTACTTCTTTATTAATGAAAAAGTTGCTACCTATAAGGTTAAACTTCACCTCCTTGGGCCTCCCCGTGGGTGTATTGTCTTTCTATATCACAGAACTGGTAGGGAGTTCAGAAAATTTAAGTTTAGGGAGACTGCCATATGGTTTTGAGAGAAGAATTTTGCCCTTAGAATAGCATGGTAGAAGGCCTTCTGTTTTATAACTTGGCTTCTCTTTGGACACCAAAAAGACTTTTCTTCAGACTACGACCGTGTTAGGGAATGTTATTACAGACTAGCCCACATGTTCTGTTTTAATTGCTGTAGGGAGCCATGTTACATTACAACCATGGGCCACAATTGTGTCTCATGGCTGCATTTAAACATGTTATTATTGCTTTGCCTGTTAGGTGGGGTGTAGAATGTTTGTTAGGTGTTTGTACCTTACTGTGGATTTTATGGCACATCACAAGTAGCTACCTACCCAGCTCTGTATGAGGTGTGGTCCAGCACTTTAAATATAGGGTGTGGAACATCTGAAATCTCATCTTGACAATAGCACTAACTGGCCCCGAGGGCTTAGGAGTTACTACACCTTGGTGCATCAGTTATTCCATCTATTACATTGGGCTTTTATGAAAATTTAGATTCTTTGGAAATGCCAGTCTTAGGTATCCAACTTTCATCTAATTATTTAACTCCTTTAGGCTCCATTACGAACATTATCAAACAAGACTGGGACATTTTAAAATATGAAAAGCATCTTTGCGGCACTGTGATTACTACTGTAGTGCAGTCAGGATCCCTAGTTAAAGCTAAATAAAGACCTTGAGTCATTGCAAGTTTTGGATACAAAAAGAATGCAAGATGAGAACCTACACAGACCATATTACAGATTCTGATCTAGACAGAATATAAACATGGATTAGTTTGTACAAATCAACTAAGCTTATATGTATTTTTTCTAAGTCATTCAACTCATTGCTCTGCTGTCTTTTTTTTTTTGGCTCCCTATATTTGCATCCCTGTACACCAAATTGATTTTTTAATTTAACTAGTACATTTATTAAATGGACACTTGTCTCATTAAACCTTTACAGTCATCATCACAATGACTACATGCTGTGAAAACAATAGTAATTGTTTTTAAAAGTAATTTTCATCTATCTCATTGTTTATGTAAGTGTTATAGCTAACCCTTCACTGACCTGCTATTTTGGTTGCATGGAGACTTTCTATGTTTAAACTGAAGAAGCAACTTGGATCTTATTTAACAGCCACGGATAAAAGCTTCTTGCAATTATGAGATTAACCAGAGTTATACTATGTTTTGATTCTGCCTTAAGACCATGAGTATGTGAATACATGTGCACTTTGACTGAAAGCATGCTTTGACCTTTGGGTTAGGAAACAGCTGTTAGCCAAAAGATTTTCATACAATTTGAAAAGGTATAAATTCTAAGCTTGTTGCTTTAGACACTGTTTACATTGCCAGCCAGCTTCACTACTGAAAAAACAGCAATAGAAATTTGGCATAATTGGTTGTAGAACTACATGGACCATGCTATAATAGAAAATAATTCAAGTCTTTTTACTTGTTTTGAGCAAAGCTCTGAAGAAAAGAAAACATGACTTATCTCCTCCTCCAATAATTTTCACACACACCAATATTTAAAAAGCGAAAGACATCAATAAAATGAGAAATCTTATTGCGCCACGGTATTAGCTGATAAAAATATGTAAAATCTATTTTGCAAGATTGCCAAAAGCTAATGCCATCTGTCAAATATCTTGTTTGTCCTAGGACATGTTGTTCAGAGCATTATTTTGTTTTTGCTGGAACTTTTATTTATCAAATTATTCATGATTTAAAAAATCATTCAGTCATCTCGGGGGGGGGGGGGGGGTGGTTATTAAACAGTTGTGTTTTGAAAGCAGAATCGGGTTGCCTTTTGTAAATCAGTGTTTCCCAGTGTTGTGTATTAGCTATTGATGTGACAGTGGACTTACACTTCAGAAAAAGCTGATTAGCGTAAACCTCACATGTAGTGCTGAGGATAGGATAAGTGGCATCTCTTGAGGTGAAATGGCTCCTATAAAAATATTTGTCTTTACGTCCATATTTTTAGGAGAAAATCTCTCTGAATTGTTGTCTGTTGTTGGATTATTTGTTAGGTGGTAAGATTATTTTTTCACTTGTCTGGTATTTTTCTGAAGTCTCACCCTCCTTTTGATTTCTGTGACTCTGTCCCCACCTAGTTTTTCTCCTATCTGTCCAATTACTCCTGTGTGTCCTTCAGATGATCCTCTGCATCCACCCTTCAAATTTCTCAGAGGATTCCACAAGATTGTGGTATTCACCCACTTCTCTTCTCCCACTATTCCTTGTCTCTCAGAAACCTCAGCCATGGGCACGCAATCAGCTTCCCTCTCTATGCTGATAATTCAGAGATCTATTGCTTTACTCCAGACCTGCCTCCTGTCCAGACTAAAATCTTGGTCTGTCTGACAGCTCAAACTCAATATGGCAAAAACAGAACTCTTAATCTCTTCCCTCACCCTACCCTTTACCTGCTTTCTTGAGCACTATAGGTAACACCACCACCCTAGTCTGTTAGGCAGGCCAGTAACCTGGGTGCCATTTTTACCTTAAATCTCTCTGTGATTCCCCCTCTGCCTTATGAGAATTGGCTTGTGATTATGAATATGCATAACTCAAAGATCATGTAACATATCATACAGGTCATGTAACATATCCATTTTACAGTTACATTCTGCTGATTTTGTATATCCTATTTTTGTGCATGCATTATTTTGGTATGTGAAGTTAGAAATATGAAGTATGGATTTGTTTATAATTGTAAATGTGCTAATGAGGGTTATTACTGAGGCTGTGGAATCTGAATGGCTCAGTAACCAAGTCAAGGACCTGTGAATAGCCATGTTTGTCCTGTAAGCCCAGACTGTGGTTGGTCCTAGAAAGACATGTGACCATGCCACCTGGTACTGGACTCCATCTTGGACATGGTAGTTTTCTGTCGGGATGGGAGATGCAAAACAAAGGTTTTCCGCCTGGGGGAAAGTTTATTTAAGCAATGGGAAGCAATCAGCCTTTGTCTTCAGCTGGGTTTTGAAACTTCCTGGCCCATACTAAGAGGAAACAAAGGAACTTTGAAGAAGGCTGTAGACCAGGGGGTCGGCAACGTATGGCAAGCGTTCTATAAGTGGCATGCAAGATGATTTTCAGTGGTACGTGCAATGAATGGGCTACCCCACATCTCCCCCGACCTGCAACGGGGGGAGCCCATGCTGGTGATCCAGCAGCACCCCCGACCCACGCAAGATTGGAGCCAGCACTGGCTTCCTGCAATGGAAAACCCTGAAGCTCCACACCAGATCTGGCTTGCAGGGAAGTGCGTAGTGCTCCTCCCCCTCCCCACAGAAAAAGCTGGAGTGGAGCCCAGGGCAGGAGACCAAGTGGGGCACATGGTGGAGACAGCCTCTCCCTGCCTCCCAGGAGAGTGGCGCAGCCCAGGGCACGAGGGTTACATCTTGGCATGCCACTTCAGAAAGGTTGCCAACCCTTGCTGTAGACCAATTCAGAATAAAAGATCATCTCTGATTTGAAGCTTTTACCTGAAATAAGAACTCTTTAGGGCAAGAATTTGCATGTAGTAAGTTTCTTAGTGGATTAGAACTAACTATGCACTTTCTATTAATTTTAATTGAGTAACTTACTTTCCTCTGACTGTTTTCACTTGCAGCCACTTAAATCCTACTTTTTGTACTTAATAAAAAACTTTTATTTATTATTAAGCCCAGTATAAATAATTGTTACCGGGGGAGGAGGGAAGTAACTACCGTGCATATCTCTCTTTCATTGATAAAGGGGGCTGACCTTACAAGCTTTCTCTTTGTAAAACTTTTACACATAGTAAGATAGATTTATTTGGAATTTTGGTCACATTTGGATGGTGGTTTCCTGGGTGCTAAGCCCTTAGAACTGAGTCCTTCCAGAGCTGTCTTTGTTGCTCTGCAGGCAAGTGGTAACCCCAACTCTGTGCCTTGTCTGGGGAAGATCAGAGGATCTGGCCCAGCAGGACAGGGTAGTAGGAGCTCCAGGGAGCAGGAAGGCAGGCATCAGTGACATGGGCAATATACCTGGTGACAACCCTAGGAGGACTTATGTGAGTTCAACCCATCACATTCTCTTTTGGTCCTCGTATCCAGGCTATGTCTAAATCTTGCTGATTCTTTCTGCATGACATGTCTAAGCCAAGGCCTTTGCTATTTATTCACACAGTTAAAACTTGTCCAAGTTCTCAGCTTGAATCTTGATTACTACAACATCCTTCTCTCTGCCCTGGACAAATCCATTTTGTTCCACTCTAATCCATTCACAATGCTGCTGCAGAGAATTTTTCTACCCCATCTTTTTTACTATGCCACTCTTTTCTTTGCACCCATGCACTGCCTCCTCATTCTTTATTGCATCAACCATAAGCTGTTCACTTTCAATGCCCTTAACATAGTGGGAACAGATAATCTTCTCTAATTTGCTATCAATGTAAACTCCTGCCACTGATTGGCCTGTGATGCCGATTTCTATCTCCCACTTGTTAAATTTTCAAACAGCCACCTTCATGCTATAAAGATCTGCAAAGCTACCTCATTATCCAACTTCAAAGCCCTCCTTGAAATTCTCCTTTTGCTGTGATGACTACAAAAATCTTGATAACATTTGGGCTGCTGATGTGCTGAGACCTCTGTCTGTCATGCAGACCAATACCATCGCATTCAGAAACATGAAGAAACAAAACAATCTTTCTATCTCCATCTGGTACCTCTTGTCTAATACAGTTGGGCCTTCCCGGTTCAGCACCCTTGTGACGTGACCAGTCCCAAATGAGGGAGTTTGCTGGACTAGGGGAGGTCAATGCCCCTTGAGGCCACTGACTCCTGCTCCCAAGCTCCTTTCCCAGCTGCCAGCCCTGGCCACTGGGCTCTGCTCCCAGCTCCAGCCAGGCTCCTGGCCACCAGCCCAGCTCCACTCCACTGGCCCCTTTGTTGCTGGACTCCCAGCTGGCCCCAGCTGCTGGGGCTCTTTAGTCCAGCAGCATCTGTGGTCGCACTGGACCATGGATGTTGCAGGACCAGAGAGTACTAGACCACGGAGGTGCAAGTGTGCCTAGATTTTAAGCTTTTTGGGGCAGAGACCATATTTTTATTTGATGTGTGTTCTAGGGATATCAGCGTATAGATGATTACATGATTAACCGATAAACCTGGGCTTATCGGTTAATTCTCTCGACTACACCCTTCCCCTGCTGCCTCTGTATCAGAGGCAGGAAGGGGAAGAAGGTGGAAGCCAGTGCTCAAGGGGATCTGGCTTTTAAGACAGCTCCTCATGAGCACTAGATCCCGTGGAGCCACCTGCCCTCACCCCTGAACTGCTGCCTCTGATAGAGAGGCAGAGGATGAGGGGCAGGTGGGAGCCGATACGTGTGGGTAGCCGGCTCTTAAGCTGGCTCTCTGTGCATGCCAGCTCTGCAGAGATGCCTGCTCCCCTCTTGCTGCTCCCCTCTTGCTGCTTCCCACAGAGATGGGGAGGACAGGCAAGAGCCTTCCCCGTGCTGCTGCCTCTATCCGTGGCAGCAGCCCCTGTCTACAGGAATAGTGGAGGCTGAGTTCCCCGTGGACAGAGGCTGCGCTGGCATCCCATTGTATCAGAGGCTGCAATGTGGGGGGTGAGGGCAGCAGCATGGGGGTGGCTCTGCAGAATCTAGTGCTAATGGGGAGCTGCCTTAAAAGCCAGCTCCCCATGGGCACCAAGGGGGCTCCCTGAGAGTGGAGTCAGGAGCTCACTAGTTTATGGCCCCACCCCCGGGGATCATTGAATAATTGTGTAACTGCTAATATTTGATGCTGTTACGTGATTATTCAGTTACTCAATATCTAACATCCCTGTTTTGTTCAGCACCTCCAGGTTCTGATCTATTGGCAGGGCTCCTAAATTCTATAATAAAAACTACTGTCTTTTTTAATTCCCTGCTTTAATAAAAATCTTGGTAGCAAATGGCTCTGAAATCTTTCTTTCTAAAGGGGGGAGAGAATATTATTTGTTTTCTATTTTTATAATCTATCACTCATTTGTCTTTGGACAAGTCATTTCACCTCTTACCTGTCTGAGGCCTCCTGTAAACTACACCTGTGTCACATGGGTGTTTGTGGACTATACATTTGGAAAGTGCTTTGAGATTGTCAGGTGAAAGATGTGCTAGAATTGCAATGTATTATCCCTGCTGCTTATCACAAGTACAAATTCAGCTATCTCCTCTCATTAACGTGTTGCTGCCTCTCAAAATTTGCACTTCCCAAACTGAGGATAGAGGCTAGGCATTCATGTAAACACATACAATTATCTGCTTGTTTAAAAAATGGAACCTGCTTTGTGAGTTGTGGACTTTTTTTTTTTTTTTTGAGTTTTACTATATCAATATGGCATCGTGGTAGGGTATTATGTTGAATTTTTCAAACAATGGACAGATTGTGATCCCACCTCTCCCTAAGAAAGAGAGAAGAACTAATTCTGCTATAAAATATCTCCTGGAATTATTTTTAAAGGGATGAAAATCTGAGTCTTATTGGATTTTGACAGGGTCTCTGTGGTAAAATCGTAAATAATCATTTTCTACAACATTAATTGTAATTATTATTTAATGGACCAAATCACCATTAAGAGCCTCATTCAGGGTATGTCTACACAGCAAAGTTATTTCAAAATAACAGCCGTTATTGCCAAATAACTTTCCTAGCGTCTACACAGCCAAACCGCTATTTCGAAATTAATTCGAAATAGCGGAGCGCTTATTTTGACTTTGGTAAACCTCATTCCATGAGGAATAACGCCAAATTCGAAATAGCTAAATCAAAATAAGCGCTGTGTAGACGCTTATTTCAAAATAGGGGGCCTCCACCCCTTCCCAGGGTGCCCTGGTGGCCACTCTGGGCCAAACCAGGAAAACTCTTCTGCTCCCCTCCCCCACCCAGCCCCGGAGCCCTTAAAGGGGTAGACTCTGGTCACAGTGCCTGTGCCAGCTGCAAGCCTGCCAGCCCAGAGCCAGCAGTCCGCGCACCTGGCTCAGCATGAGCCAGCAACCCAGTGGCAGCCAGTCCTCCACCGCTCCCCAGGAGCCTGCCAGGGGCCACAAAAGGCGGGCGCCTTCCTGGTCTAGTGCAGAGATCGTGGACCTAATTGAGGTTTGGGGGGAGGCCTCCAATGTCCACGATCTCCACACTAGATGCAGGAATGTGGCTGTCTACAGGCGGATGGCTGACAGCCTGGCCACCAAAGGCCACATGCGCACCCAGGAGCAGGAGTGCATGAAAATTAAAAAGCTGTGGCAGGCCTATGCCAGGGCCTCAGGGGACAGCTCCCAACCAGGGGCTGACCCGGCCCCCTACCCCTATTATGATGCCCTGGACCGCATCCTGGAGGGTCAGATGGTCCGTTCCCTCCAAGTGGTCATTGACCGTGGGGCAGAGGGCCCTGCCCATGACACGGAGGAGGAGGAGGAGGATGGCCAGGAGCCGCAGGAGCCTGGAGGGAGCGTGCCCCGCACCCAGGACCCCCGAGCCGTCCCAGCGAGCCTGTCGCCAGTGTCATCCGAGGCCAGGGAGGCCTCGACATGTAAGTGCCATCACTGTCCCCTTATGCGGGCCGGGGGGCGGGGGGCGGGGGAAGGAGACAAGGGACCACGCGTGTGGACCTTGCTGACCACAGAGCACGCAGCAACCTGTGCATGTGGCCCCGGCTGGCTGCCACACAGGGGCCCTGGCCTGTTACCCACACGCATGTATATATATGAAGGCACATGATGTGCTCCTGACCCCGGGAGGGACACTGCACGATGCCCTCCCTCCACGAGCCCCCTCTACGCAAAGGCAGGGCACATCTCCCCTCCCCCCCCCAACCCCGACACTAGATACAGCATAGGGGCATAGGGACAGTCCTGGGCCAGCTCCCACTCCTGGGGATAGCAGGACATGCCAAACATGGCCTGTGTGCAAGCACATTGGCTCCGATGGTGCGGAGACCTGCCGTCCTCACCGTGCAGAGGGGGGGCTGGGCTTCACCCACTGTGTCCCCAGGGATAACTGACCACTTCTCTTGTTTCTCCACAGCTGCAGCAGCTGCGAGTGCAAGGCACACCACCCCGCCCAGGACAGTCTTCCACACCCGGGTCAGCAGGCTGACCCGTAACCAGGAGGAGTACCAGCGGCAGCGCCTGGGGATCCTTCGAGGCCAGCACCACACCCTCGACCACTGGGTGCACGAAGACCTGCAGCTGCGGTGAGAGAGCTGGTGGGAGCTGCTTGCCCAGGGCAGTGCCATATCCGACCACCTGCAGACCCTGGTGCAGAGATTGCTGACTCCTGCCGCTCCAGCCCCAGCTGCCGCCCCAGCTACTGCTACTGCTCTTCCTCCCACTCCTGCTCCCCCTCCCGCTTCTTCCTTCCCCCACCACCTGCCCTACCCTTCATACCCGCTCTCCCCCGGGGACGCTGAGGCCTCTGCACCCACGGTGCTGGGAGACAGGTGGGCCAGCAAGACCCCCAACCCTGAGCTTCTCCTCCCCCTTCCTTCCCTTGCCTCCCCCTTCCAGCTCCCTCCTCCCAGGTTTAACCATCCCCTCTCCCACCCTCTCGTCTCGCCTCTCCCACCCTCATTCCTGCTCCACCCCAGTTTTGTTCAATAAACAGAGTTTGTTTTTGTCAACACATGTGTCTTTATTTAATGGGAAGGGAGGTTAGGGAGGGGTCAGTGAAAGGATGAGAGGGTGAAATGAGGCACAAGCCCCCAGTGGGGCACACCGGGGAGACTTTAGTCCTCTTCCCGGTGAAAGCTCTCCTGTAGGGCCTCCCAGATACCGACAGCCCCCCGATGGGCCTTCCGGCTGGCAGCCGTGCGGGGCTGCATGTACAGGCCAGCCAAGTGGTCGGCCTCTGCCATCCAGCCTAGCAGGAAAGCCTCCCCCTTCCTCTCGCACAAATTATGCAGTACACAACACGCTGCCACCATGTGCGGAATATTCCGCTTGGAGAGGTCCAGGCGGGTGAGGAGGCATCTAAAACGGGCCTTCTACCGGCCAAACGCCCCCTCCACCACGATGCGGGCCCTGCCGAGCTTGGCATGGAGCAGTGGCCTGCTCATACTACATGAAACATTCTATGGTATAGTCAATGGCAAACTAATGAGAGGAACCTGCTTTACAGTACATCGCTGTTTTGCAGATTTATAAGTTGTTTTCACCAGGATTTACACTTGTCAAACTTAATGGAACGTGATAGTGTGAATGCCAGTATCTTGCAGATGAAGGTGAGTCTAACAATTGCTGGGAACATGGCAAGGGCTGTAAGATCCTCCCTGGCAGAGTCAACTAGTTTAATCTCTGTGGCTCCTCTGGTGAATATGTGAAAATGTGATCAAGAGACAACACTTAATGTAATAAATTATATAAATACTTTTTTTCATTATTCATGCAGCATCCTTGTGGCTTAAAACTGGGGAAGTTGAATTTTTTAAATTTTCTCAAATTCCTGAGGAGTTACTGCTTAGCTAGATATTTCTCAGCCTCACACAACAGAGTTATTGTTGCTGTCTGCTATCACTGTAGCCTGGTATCTTCACAATGAGCCAGTTCCTTAGCAGGTATGAAGCTAGACAGATTTACACCAGCCAAAGATCTATCCCAATTGTGCACAAGAAGCAGTACATCTGCAGAAGATAGGAAATGGAGAGCAAAAATAAACTCCCAATGACAGATAATGCCCACTCTGAATTTGCCTTTTCCACACTCCTGGTGAGTTAACTGAGGGTATGTCTACACTACAGCATTATTTTGAAATATCTTATTTTGAAATAACGCATCTAGACACAAAATGCATTACGAAATAGCGTTTTGCTATTTCGAAATAGCGCGTCCATACTGGACGCTGAATCGCATTTAAGGCCAGCCAGAATTGGTTCTGGCAGGGCATCGGGTCAGGAGTTACCTTGTGTGGCTGCTGCCTGAGGCTATTTGAGGCCAGTGCTTAAAGGGACCCACCCTCCACCCCCCTACCCCCCCCAGACAGCCAGTTCTCAGGTTTCCCTGCTTGCTTGCCTACCTTGCTGAGGGACAGCAAAGCATTTTTTTCTCTGCGTGCTCTGGTTGCCCTCACTCAGGGCACCACAGCACTCTGCAGCATGGAGCCAGAGCCGCCCCGGGCACTCTAGTGCTTCTCCTGGACGTGTTGCTGCAAGCCTGGCAGCACGTTCTGCAGGCAGTAACAGTCTCCCTGGTGTGCCCCACTGGGGGCTTGTGCCTCATTCCTCCCTCACGTCCTTGCACTTACCCCTCCCTAACCCCCCTTCCTGCTGTACAATAAAAGACACGTGTTCATTACAACAAAATATCTTTATTAAACAAAACTGGGGTGGGGGGCAATGAAACTGAAGTGAGACTGGGGAAAGAAGGTGGGAGGGGGAGGAGGGAGGCTAGGAGAGGGGAGGGGGAAACCTGGGAGCTGGCAAGGGGAAGAAGAGGGAGGAGAAGCTCAGGGCTCAGGGTTGGGGGTCTCACCAGCCCAACTGTCTCCCAGCAGCATCCCTGGAGGGGTCCCTGGCGGGGTGGGGAGGGTGTGGAGGAAGACGAGGGAGGGGGAGTGGTAGCTGGGGAGGCAGCAGGGGCTGGAGCGGCAGGAGGCAGCAAGCTCTGCACCAGGGTCTGCAGGTGCTCACAGATGGCATGGACCTGGGCAAGCTGCTCCTGCTGGAGCTGCAGGTCTTCCTGCACCCAGTGGTCGAGGGTGCAGTGCAAGGCTCGCAGTGCCCCCAAGTGCTCCTGCTGGTACCCCTCCACTGCACGGGTGGGCTTGCAGAGTCCTTGGGTGCGAGAGGATGTCCCAGATGGTGTGATGCGCCCTCCACTCGCAGAGAAGTGGTCAGTTATCCCTGGGGACACAGTGGGTGAAGCCCAGTCCCCCTCTGCAAGACGAGGACAACAGTTCTCTGCACCATCAGAGCCGATGTGCTTGCACAGAGGCCATGTTCGGGATGTCCTGCTATCCCCGGGAGTGGGAGCTGCCCCGGGATGGCACCCATGCCCCTGTGCTGTATATAGTGTGGGTGTGGGGGGGGAGGGGAGATGTGCCATGCCTCTGTGTACAGGGGGCTTGTGGAGGGAGGGCATCCTGCTGTGTCCCACCCTGGGGTTGGGAGCATGTCATTTCTCTTCACACACATGTGTGGCTAACAGGCCAAGGCCCCTGTGTGGCAGCCTGCTGGGGCCATGTGCCCAGGCGTGGCATGGCACATGCTTGCACGTGAACAGGTTGCTGCATGATCCGTGGTCAGCAAGGCCCATGCACGCGGTCTCTGGTCTCCCTCTCCCCCCCATAAGGGGACAGTGATGGCACTCACATGTTGTTGCCTCCCCGGATGACACCGGCAACAGGTCCGCTGGGACGGCTCGGGGGTCCTGGCTGTGCAGCATGCTCCCTCTGGGCTCCTGCGGCTCCTGGCCCTCCTCTTCCTCCGCCTCTGTGCCCTGGTCAGGGCCTTCTGCCCCTGGGTTGATGACCACCTGGGGGGCACAGACTGTCCTGTCCCCCAGGATGCAGTCCAGGGCATCAAAATAGGGGCAGCTCTCTGGGTCTGGCCCTGTTTGGGAGCTGCCCCCTGTGGCCCTGGCATAGGCCTGCCGCAGCTCCTTAATTTTCATCCAAACCTGCTTCTGGGTTCGGATGTGGTCTTTGGTGGCCAGGCTGGCAGCCATCCTGCCATAGATGGCTGCGTTCCTCCATCTAGTGCGAAGATCATGGACGTTGGAGGCATCCCCCCAAACCTCAATCAGGTCCATGATCTCCGCACTGGACCAGGAAGGCACCCGCCTTCTCCAGCCCCTGGCAGGCTCCTGGGAGATTGGGCCTGGGGAACAGTGGAGGGCTGGCTGGCACTAGCTGCCTGGCTCATGCTAAGGCCACTGGGTCAGGGGCAGTGAATACTGGCGCTGGGCTGGCAGGCCTGGAGCTGGCACAAACACTGTGGCCAGACTCTACCCCTTTAAGGGCTCCGGGGAGGGGGGGAGGAGAGGAGTTTTCCTGGTTGGGGCCAGAGTGGCCAGCAGGGCACCCTGGAAAGGGCTGGAGGCCCCCAATTTCAAAATAGCCCCTATTCTGCATCTACATAGCGCTTATTTCGAAATAGCAATTTCGAAATAGGCGCTATTCCTCGTGGAATGAGGTTTACCAAGTTCAAAATAAGCCCTCCGCTATTTTGAATTAATTTTGAAATAGCGGTTGGCTTCTGTAGACGCTAGTACAGTTATTCCGAAATAACAGCTGTTATTTCGAAATAACTTTGCTGTGTAGACATACCCTGAGCATCTAGTGACCTTTAAAAAAATGCAGCATTCATGGAGATGAGGAAGGATTTATGAATGGGCGGTTTTGTGTTAACAAACTCAGATTATTTGGGGAAGGCTGGAATTTTGTGCTCTTGGGTTTAAAGAATATTGGTGTAATTCAGATGAAAGGCAAAGTATTAAAATCTTAATTCCAGAGAAAGAAATAGCTTTAGACTTCACATTCAGAGACATAATTCGTAATTCATGTTACCAAAGTGCCTTCTAAAAGAAAAAACATTAAAGTTTCTTCTTAAATTGGCTGTAACCATTTTTTTGTCATAGAAGGAAAGTGGCGATATCTTGAAAGAAGCAACCAGGGAAGTTCATTTTTCATTTTAATGAATAGTGAATTTCCATTTTGCTCCTAAATCATTTAGGCCTGCAATCAGCTGTAGAAAGGCACTCAACCAGTTTTATAACTTAAGCAACACTGTATTCAGTTTTATAATTAACGTATTTAAATATACCCAAGTCAAAGAGATTTGAAAGGGAGAGATATTTAAGGGAGTATATGTGGAGGGGAAGAGTTTTTTCAAAACTGTTGTTCTAGTTCAAGTATAGGAATTTGTGTTTAAACCTGGTGCCTGTGAAGGATGGTACGCTGTATTTGGACCTTTACAACCACCTGTCTCATATGCTATCCCTTGGAAAGAAATCACTAGAAGAAAGCTGAATAGTTGTTGTTTGAGACATTTCTCTCTAAAGATAAGAGGAAGAAAATGAAGCAATATTTCAAGTAGAAATACACTGAATCTTCAGGGATGACTTTTGGTGGCAGAAGAATCTGGCTGAATTTCTTTCTCTGCCTGTTGTGGAGGATTTGAACCCAGATCACCTACCTCCCATATGTGTCCTCACCTCTGGGCTACAAGGTTTTCTGTGATGGGGCTCTCTGTCTCTTCTGCTGAAGTTTTTCTACTTTCTGTACATATTAATTGGAGCAGGAAGTGGAACCTTGGTCTCCTTGGTGACTGCCCTAACCACTGGCCTATAGAATTGTTCTTTATCTCTCTGTCCTTCTAAAATTCTGGCTTTGGGAGCTTAAGAAAATGTTGCACTGTTTAGAGTTCTGTGTATCCATTTGAGAGCATAACGTGCATCTAATAACAAGCATGATTCAGGTATCTCAGCTCTGTCACGCACTGAGGAATGAACCGTAGCATTGCTCATGGCTTAGTCAGCTGATTAAACAACAGAAGGAACAAAAAAAATCTAAAATGACTACTTTGATGTGGAAGGTCAGGGAGGAGGGAACTCCCTCTCTCTTGCTCTCCCTCCTCCTCCCTCAAGAACATCATGAGGTGAAAGATAAACATGGAATTCCTTGTACAATATTCAGATTCTTAGACAAGAGCTCATAAAATGATTTCCAAGGGTGGATGAAAATGTGCAATGGAATGAGTATACTGGCTCTGCACTCAAGCGCTGTCATCCTTTGCAAGGAAGCTATTCCCATAGGAGTGGATGAGTTGTCTTCACTACAGAATTTTCCTCATTAAACCCAACACATTTTGGGTTAGCTTGGAGAAGCAAAGGATAGAATTTAGTTCCCTTGCAAAACTATGACTAGAGATTGAAAGCTTGAAAATGGGCAAGATCTAAAGGAGCAGAGTGGGAACTATGTAATTAACTTGTTTTGCAAAGAATATTTTTCCTATGTTTTCAGTTCATGACATGCCTTATGAGTGAATGAGCAAAGATAGATGGCTATTATCCATATATATATTAGAAAGTTTATGCATCTGTCTGTCTTTGAGTCCATCCATACATCTGTGATTCTGTTTGTTCAAAAACTCTTCCTAAATGGTAAGAACAAGAGCCACCAAATTTGGCATGCAGCTTCCCCTTATCCTAACTTAAAGCAAGGTCAAGGTTCGGTTGTGCCAGGAAAATGGGAAGTGACTGGAATGGGATGGTTTTCCATAACACAGAAAGGGAGGGAGCTGAGAGCAGAAACAGTTATGTTCCTCAGTGACCACTGGGGACAGTGAATGCGGGATACAGTTTTATACTGCAGAGTGAGTACAGGAGGTCAGCCACACCAGGAAGAGAATGGCCAGCTGGGACCAGAGCTCTCTATTGCCAGTCACCAGCCATGGGTAAGTGACCCCAAAGGCACACTGCCAGAGCCGGCCAGTGCAATCCAGTTCCCCCTTCCCCAAGTAGCCACAGGCTGAGGAGCTGAGTAGTGGAACCCCTCCCCTCAAGGAGATGCAGGCTGGGATGGGGAGGACAGCACAGTTCTGCCCTCCCCCAGGCTCATGTGGTCTGGGACAGTAGGGCAGCAGGGCCCTGGCCACACCCCTGTGGAGAAGACACTCCTCCTGCAGAAGCTGAGGGCCAGAGAGCACAGTCCCGGACCCCTGGGAGGAGTTGCTGCCTGGACAGTGTAGCTCTGAGCGCACCAGGGAGCCATGGTTGCCAGGGCAGAGCCATCCTCCCCACCCTGGGCACCCCTGGTGAGCCCCCCCGGTCCCTGATCCCTGACTCCTGCATCCCCCACCTTTGCCCTGAGCCCCCACAAGGATCTGAACAACACCGGGTATATCTTCTAATATTGTATAAAATAAATAACCCAAGTGCTGTAGCTGGTGGCACGAAGGGTGAAGTTCTTCTGTGTGATAAGGTAGCCAGCCGTCTCTGTAATCATCCATAGATCAGGGAAGGGCTGGCACAGGATTGAGGTGCTAGTTTGAGAGGTGGAGGTTTCCCCCTCCTCTGTGGTCTTCCTGTTTTATCTTGTGCAAGTTCCTTAAGTCCAGATATTTAGGTGCCCACAGGTAGATATATAGTGGGATTGTCAAAAATATCAAGGGAGACAGGTGCTTCAGAAAATCTTACTAACTCCTATTGGAGTTAGGCCCTTGGACACTTTGTTTAGACCCCAAAATACCTTTAAAAGTGTGGTCCTTAGTCTCTCTGCTTCAGCTGCCCATCTGCTCTTCTCACTCTCATAGAGGTGCTGCGATGAATACATTAAGAATGTCAGGCACTCACACTTAGATTGTTAAAGGTATGTGGGCCTAACCAATTAAAAGGCTAAATCCCATTTTTCAAAAGTGTTTTCAGCACTTGAAGGCCAGATTTACAAAGTTATGTGGGTGACCCATTGTCTTGTTAGGTATCTAAGACCAATGTTTGTCACTGACATTCTCAAAACTACTGCCCCTTTGTTCACTAACTTTGCAGAAGCCTAAAGTCTCCACTGGTCAACATTCACAGAGCTACATAAGTTTCAGTGCTGCTTCACAGCTGTTCAGAGCCCAAACACAAGCTCCAGTTTAAGCAGCTCCAAAGCAGGATTGTCAAGCTAGTCGGGGAAACTCCGATCTTAGCAGCAGGGCCTGATCCTATAAGCATGACTGACCCTAGGCATGACTAAGGAGTGGGTCCCATTGGCAAGCACCCCTAAAACCTGATACTTGTTAGATCCGACAGCTATATTGAAGTCTTTAAGAGACAGCACAGTACTCCACAAAAGATAGTCAGGGGCTGAGCCAAAGCAGGTTTCAGAAACTTTGTGGGTCCTTAGGAAGATGTCTGTATGGGTGTCCATCCTGATGATTATGGCACTCACCTGAGATGTGGGAGCACCAAGGCCCATTTGCTTTTGTCTGACTTGGAGCAGGGACTTGCGATTGAATCGCCTTAATTTCAAATGAGTGCCCTGACTACCAGGCTATCTGGTATCCTAGGGTGGGTCTCTCAATCTCTCCTGCTGAAGTTACTGTTCCTCCTTGTATAAATATTCATTGCTCCAGAGAGAACAAACAAGAGACGGACACTTTTACACAGTAATTAGTGCACTCAGCTAGGAGGAGATGTGGATTCAATCTCTGCTCCAAATCACATTTTGGAAAAGGTGAAAATTATTTTTAAAAATTATTTTGCATCTAGATACTAACTTTGTATGAAACTACTAAAAAGTGTGCAGCACAACATACTGTTTGAAAGGTCTATAGAGCACTATTTGCTGCTCTAAAAGACTAATAATTGCAATTAATCAGCCAGTGATCCTGTGTACTACAATCCAGGAGGCTTCCAAATTCCAAGCACAGTATTAGTTCAAAGATAATGCTCTATTTAAGAAACAGTATTTCTTGTTTTGGTATTTGGAAGCCCATGAGGCACTTTTTTTCAGGGTATAATTTTTCAGAAACTACTGAACATGTGCCCTCTGAAATTCAGCCCCCTCCTTAGTAATTTTGATTGCTCAATTAAATACTTTAGTCACATCTGAAAAACGTGGCTCATGTGTTTTGCAAAGGAAAAAACCCCAAGATTTGCATAAAGACATTTAAATCTTTCTAGCCGTTTCTGTTCATTTGGTGAGGGGGTATATTTGCTTACATTTTACTCCTTCTTTCAATCTTATGTTTCCACCATACTTCTTAACTGACGAGCCTTCGTACTATAAATATTATTTTGGAGGAACTTACATGTGACTTTATTGAAGACAGCTTAGCTGACTCATTTGTCTTGCTGCAGACATACATCTCTGTCTCATAAAATAAATGACAACAATGTGTAGCTTTACTGGGCCTCTATTCAATTTTTATTGATTAGTTGTAGTGGGAGGACAGATTTTTGAAGCGAGAACACTTGTACTTATTGTTACATAAAGTATGAGCTGTGAGGTCATCCAAGAAGTTTAGGGGTGGGTAATGTTCAGGAATTTTATCCTTAGGTTGCGTGTGTTTTGAGGTGTCAAAATGAGACAGCGCTTGCTCTTGATTGTATGGAACGGTATGACCACCATAATAGGAACTGGGTTAGTGCTATTATGGCATCTTTTTGTCTGAGCCATGATTCCCTTCAGTACGTTGCTGTTCTCCTTGGCTACGTCTACACTGCAGCGCTATTTCGGGATACCTTTGGTATCCTGAAATAACTATTCCACATCTTTTGAGTGCACCTGTTATTTTGAAATATCACGGGCTCACTATTCCAGCGTCCATGTAAACCTCATTCCACGAGGAGTAAGGGGCGTTTCAGAATAGTGATTTATTTCAAAATAAGTGCGGTGTAGGCAACACCAGATTTCAAAATAAGCTATGCAAATTGTGTAGCTTATTTCGAGCTATGGGTGCAGTGTAGACACCCCCCCACATCCCTCAAGTTTCATCCCAACCGTAAATGCTCTTGGCTCTGTCTCATCTGCTGGGCCTTGGTGAAGTACCTCTTCATTGAAATCGTTATGCTCTGATATCTAGCAGAGTAGAGCTAGTCAACATTATTTTTTAACGCATTCTGTAAAATATTTTGAGATTTAATTGAAAAATCAAAATCTGCAATATTTTGGATAATATCCTCTATTCTTCTCTGTAGGCCCAGCTCTTGCTCTCACTCCATCTCCCATGATGCACCATGATCTCCCTCTTGATGAAGGAAGACTATGTGTCAATCGGCCATATGGCTGAAATACATCATGGGAGATGAAAGTCATGCTGGGGACCCTGATCCACCAAGTGGAATTGAAGCATGAGATATCCCAGCTTTATCTCTCAGGAGGCACAGATATTTAGGTTTTCATCTGTTTGTTTGGGTTTTTTTCAATGAAAATGCCACCCCGAAATATGCTATGAAAAACAAACACCTTTTTTAAAAAAAAATTTCATTTCTAAAAACCCAATTTCCATTGAAAAACAGTTTCAGCTGCAGACTTACCATAGTCTGGGATGCTCCAGAACTTAGAATGATATGAGAGTAGGTGCTAGAACATCTAAACTTTCTTGTGATAAGCACACACATAATTCAGTGGAGAAAAGGCATTCGATTTCATTATAGTGACATTGGATATCAGAATGAACACATGCAGATTGGCCTTTCAATTGAACTATTGCAGTAGCTTCTTTAATGTATCTTTGGATGGTTTCGCTGTATATAGAAAGTCTGGCTTTATCAATACTACAATTCTAAATAAAATATTTATTAAGTTTTACCCCATGTTGCTATTGGTACATAACAGATTCTGCATATTATAGAATCAGTGCCTTCTACAAGATAAGCTCACATATGCTTCATGTTTCTAATGGCAAATGAACCGCATTGTTGGTGGATGAAATGAAAAGATCAGCTGTACTAGGAAGAAAGAACAGACACTAATAGTAAATGTTTGGAGTGAAAATAGAACTGGAGCTAATGGATTAGTGAAACATCATTTCTGTCCAGAATCATGTGAGAGATCTGGGCTTTAGTCCTGAGTGGAGCGCAGGATCTGGTCCAAGAGGTAAATATAAAAGGACCGCTTGGAAATAGTGACCATAATATAATAACATTTAACATTCCTGTGGTGGGAAGAACACCTTAGCAGCACAACACTGTGGCATTTAATTTCAGGAAGGGGAACTATGCAAAAATGAGGAGATTAGTTAAACAGAAATTAAAAGGTACAGTGCCTAAAGTAAAATCCCTGCTTACTGCATGGACCTTTTTCAAAGACACCATAATAGAGACCCAACTTAAATGTATACCCCAAATTAAAAAACACAGTAAAAGAACTAAAAAAGAGCCACCATGGCTTAACAACTGTGTAAAAGAAGCACTGAGAGATAAAAAGGCATCTTTTAAAAAGTGGAAGTCAATTCGTAGTAAGGAAAATAGAAAGGAGCATAAACACTGCCAAATTAAGTGTAAAAATTATCATATGTATAGCAGCCCAGTGTCTGAGAGTCTGTAACGCCGAAATGCTGGCTGTTCCCTCTGGGGGGCACTGTTGCCTGACGTGCTGGCTGTTCCCTCTGGATGGCGCTGTTGCCTGAAATTCTGGCTGTTCCCTCTGGGTGGCGCTGTTGCCTGAAATGCTGGCTGTTCCCTCTGGGCGGCACTGTTGCCTGAAATGCTGACTGTTCCCTCTGGGCTGCCCGTGCTGCATGGGGAGTGCGGGGCCCAAACGGCCGCTTGCGCCGCTTGCTCCCCCGTGGCAGCCTGGCTGAGCAGCGTAGAAATCAGCAGAGCACCACGGCGGGAGGCGAAGGGGGGGCGGGGCGGTGACGTGCAGCGTGACAGCGGCTCCAGGCCCCACCCCCTGGCCGTGACCGTCACCGCCCGGCCCCCCTTCACCTCCTGCAGTGGTGCTCGGCTGACTTCTGCGCTGCTCAGCCAGGCCGCCACGTGGGAGCAAGTGGCGCAAGCGACCGTTTGGGCTCCGCGGTTCCCCGAGTGAGAGGCAGGAGGGGGAGGGGAAAAGAAAGAGAGAGATGGAGAGAGAGGCAGGCGGCAGAGGAGAGCTGAAAGAGAGAGAGAGAGAGAGAGAGACCGGAGGCTCAGGCGAGAAGACCGACTTGGAGGAGAGACCTGAAAATCCCGTCTTATGACGGGCTAATTGGCTAGTATAATAAGAAAAGCCAAAAAGGAGTTTGAAGAACAGCTAGCCAAAAACTCAAAAGATAATAACAAAATGTTTTTTAAGTACATCAGAACCAGGAAGCCTGCTAAACAACCAGTGGGGCCCCTGAATGATCGAGATACAAAAGGAGCACTTAAAGACGATAAAATCATTGCAGAGAAACTAAATGAATGATTTGCTTCAGTCTTCACGGCTGAGGATGTTAGGGAGATTCCCAAACCTGACCCATCCTTTGTAGGTGACAAATCTGAGGAATTGTCACAGATTGAAGTGTCATTAGAGGAGGTTTTGGAATTAATTGATAAACTTAACAGTAACAAGTCACCGGGACCAGATGGCATTCACCCAAGAATTCTGAAATAACTCAAATGTGAAATTGCGGAACTACTAACTATGGTTTTTAATCTATCCTTTAAATCAGCTTCTATACCCAATGATAGCAAATGTAACACCAACATTTAAAAAGGGCTCTAGAGGCGATCCCGGCAATTACAGACCAGTAAGTTTAACGTCAACACCGGACAAATTAGTTGAAACAATAGTAAAGAATAAAATTGTTGGACACATAGAAGAACATAATTTGTTGGGCAAAAGTCAACATGGTTTCTGTAAAGGGAAATCATGTCTTACTAATCTATTAGAGTTCTTTGAAGGGGTCAACAAACATATATACAAGGGGGCTCCAGTAGATATAGTGTACTTAGATTTCCAGAAAGCCTTTGACAAGGTCCCTCACCAAAGGCTCTTACATAAATTAAGTTGTCATGGGATAAGAGGGAAAATCCTTTCACGGATTGAGAACTGGTTAAAAGACAGGAAGTAAAGGGTATGAATAAATGGTAAATTTTCAGAATGGAGAGAGGTAACTAGTGGCGTTCCCCAAGGGTCAATCCTATTCTACTTATTCATAAATGATCTGGAGAAAGGGGTAAACAGTGAGGTGGCAAAGTTTGCAGACAGTACTAAACTGCTCAAAATAGTTAAGATCAAAGCAGACTGTGAAGAACTTCAAAAAAGATCTCACCAAACTAAGTGATTGGGCAACAAAATGGCAAATGAAATTTAAAGTTGAAAATGTAAAGTAATGCACATTGGAAAAAATAACCCCAACTATACATACAATATGATGGGGGCTAATTTAGCTACAACTAATCAGGAAAGAGATCTTGGAGTCATTGTGGATAGTTCTCTGAAGACGTCCACGCAGTGTGCAGCGGCAGTCAAAAAAGCAAACAGGATGTTAGGAATCATTAAAAAAAGGGATAGAGAATAAGACGGAGAATATCTTATTGCCCTTATATAAATCCATGGTACGCCCACATCTTGAATACTGCATACAGATGTGGTCTCCTCATCTCAAAAAAGATATCCTGGCATTAGAAAAGGTTCAGAGAAGGGCAGCTAAAATGATTAGGGGTTTGGAACGGGTCCCCTATGAGGAGAGATTAAAGAGACTAGGACTTTTCAGCTTGGAAAAGAGGAGACTAAGGGGGGATATGAGAGAGGTCTATAAAATCATTCATGAGTGATGTGGAGAAAGTGAATAAGGAAAAGTTATTTACTTGTTCCCATAATATAAGAACTAGGGGCCACCAAATGAAATTAATGGGCAGCAGGTTTTAAACAAATAAAAGGAAGTTCTTCTTCACACAGCGCATAGTCAATCTGTGGAATTCCTTGCCTGAGGAGGTTGTGAAGCCTAGGACTATAACAGGGTTTAAAAGAGAACTAGGTAAATTCATGGAGGTTAAGTCCATTAATGGCTATTAGCCAGGATGGGTAAGGAATGGTGTCCCTAGCCTCTGTTTGTCAGAGGATGGAGATAGATGGCAGGAGAGAGATGGCTTGATCATTACCTGTTCGGTTCACTCCCTCTGGGGCACCTGGCATTGGCCACTGTCGGCAGACAGGATACTGGGCTGGATGGACCTTTGGTCTGACCCAATATGGTCATTCTTATGTTCTTATGTTAGCAGCACAGGCAGGCTATCTTCCCAGCTCCATGTGGCTCCTCGAAAGTGGCCATCATCTCCTTCTGTCTCTGACTCCTAGGTGGAGAGATAGCCATGGAGGATCTGCATGCTGCTTCTACCCCCAGCACTAGTTCACCAGCTCCCATTGGCCAGGAATGGTGGCCAATGGGAGCTGAAGAGGCAGCATCTGCAGGTGTGGGCAGTTCATAGAGGCATGTGGTCATGTCTCTGCCTACAAGACTGAGAGAGATATTGCTGTCTGAGGTAAGCACTGTTCAGAGCCAGCATGCTAAAGCCTGTCCCAGGCCCCATCCCTTAACCCCCAGCCCTAAGTCCCCTCTTGCAACCCAAACCCCAACTCCACCCTTCCATCTTCCTGTACCCCAACCCAGAGCTCCACCTGTAGCTAAGTCCCTCATCCTTGGTCCCACCCCAGACCCTAGCCCAAAGTCCTTATCCCCATCCTCTTGTCCTAGCCTGTATCCGCTCCTATACCCAACCTCTCTCATTCCCATCCCCACATCTTAGCCCATGCCTGCAGCCAGAGCCCTCACCCCCTTTCTTCTACCAGCCTGGTGGAAATGAGTGAGTGTAGGGGAGCTTGAGCGAGGGATGGATGGATCATGGAGTGACAGCAGGCTGGGTCTTGGAGAAGTGTTGGGGCAGGGGCAAGGCAAGAGTGTTCAGTTTTCTGTAAATAGAAAGTTGGCAACCCTGTGTCTGGGTTCAGTGAGCTTTTTGTGGGTCTGATCCATAGGTCAAATGAAGTCCAAAAAGAAAATTTCCATTCACTTCAGTGTGCTTTGCTCTAAGGTTCTCCTGTCCAAGCACACACAGGCTGGGACCATTTTGTGCCTTAGCTTGTATGGTAAACAGGCAGAGATTAAATCTGAATTATGTAAGGATTGGGGAACTGTGACTGTGAATGCTTTCATATCAAAAGGACAAAAACTGTCTCTACAAAGTGTTTTACTTTCTCAGTGGCACTAATGTGCATGTTTGTATATGCAATTATATAATCGGCGAGGATGTACAATGCTAAGGCTTGATTAGCATTTGTTTGGGATGACCTGCATTACTTATACCTGTAGTCCAAAAAACGGCAAATTCTTGCTATAAAAGGTTAATTAACATCATGATCTATGCTGGTGTGCAATGTTCACAGGGCTTTATTGGCAAGAGTTTGCAGTTTTTGGAACACAGGAGTGAGTAATGTGCGTCATCCCAAACAAACACTAATGAAGCCTTTATGCTGCTCTGCACTGTAATGTGTTTTTTGTTTATTTCAGGTATTAAAAGCAACTTTGCTTTATGTAAAATCTTTCTTTTGTAGGTACTATTTTTCCTGTCCCTCTGCCTATAGAATCAGGTTTCCCTAGTTACCATGAGTCCAACTGCATAAGCTTCTGAATGACAGACTAGTATTAGTACATATTTTGCAACCTCTTTAAATGATCTAAAATAGCTTAATTATATAATTCTACATCTGTGGCTGTTTATAAGGAATATGGTGGAACATCCACTGCCAAGTTGAGGTTCTGCAAAATTAAGGCTGTGATTTAGGAAAACAATAAGCATGTGTATATCAAGTCCCATTGAAGTCAAAGGGATTTAAAGGGCTTTCCTAAATCAGGGCCTCAAAAAGATTAGGAAATATAGGTGTGGGAGCTAGGTGTGGGGGGAGGGGAGTGCTGTGGTATCCCCAGTTTTTTTGCAGGTCCCACTCACCATCCTATGCCCAGGGTCCTGGCACAGTCTTCCCAGGATTCCACTTCTGGCGCTGTACCTGCATTCCCAGCTGCAGGACCTGAGCCCAGGGCTTAGCTCCCATCTGGCCCCGCACGCGGGACCCTGGCTGCTGCCAGTCCCATGACTAGGGCTCTGCACATGGGGGCCTAGCTTCCGCTGTCCCCATGCCTGGAGTTCAGCTCCTGGCTGCTGGCAGTTCCATGTCCAGGGCTTTGTTTATAGCTCTGTGCCTGGAGTCCACATACTGGATCCCAGCTGTTGTTAGCCTTGCCCTGAAAGCTCTGCTCCTGGCCCCTCATGTGGAGTCCCAGCCCTGGCCTCCTTAACCATGTCTGTGTTTGCCACCCACCTACCCAGAGCCACAGCCCCACTCCTGACACAGTTCTGGGGACTGGGAGGAAGATGGATAAGATTGGGGGGGGGGTGAAGACCATTGGCTTACAGCACCCCACTATATCTATAAACCAGACCTAACTTTAATAGCACCTGGCCCATTTAGCATAGTAACATGCCCAACACTCATAGAATAGCATTTTGAGACTCGGCACACAGGGTGTGCACTGGCAACCTCCGGTGGAAGGTGTCAGTCCTAGAGGTCGGCCTGTAGCCAGAACCCAAACATCTACCCTGCAATTAAACATCCCATTAGCCCGAGCCCTATGAACCTGAATCAGCTGCTATAGGACCAGCTTGTGGTGTCTAATTGCAGGGTAGACAGGACCCAGAGAGCTTAAGTTCATGCCAAAAGACACTCAAAAGTCTTTGGTGGAGCAGGAAATTGTACCTTCTTCTCCAAAGTCCCAAGTTACCACCCTAATCACTGGAACAATTGTTTGGTTGCAAATATCGTCTATTAATATAGTCAGGTTTTTTTAACTTGTTCACTGAAATTCAAAACTTTCAGTATGCTCTATACCTGGCTGGAACACAGGAAGGGGATATGGGCAGTGGCTTTTTTCCCCCTAACTTTTTTTTTATTGAAACTTGATATATTTTAGGATTTTTTTAAACTGAAAAATCAAAATTTGGAAACTTCTGACCAGCTCTACATAACCTGAAAGTTTTTGTGAAGAGAGACAAGTTGGGTGAGGTAATATCCATTGGTGAAAAGCTACATACAATTTTTGTTAGGCCATTCCTTTATTTTATGAATCTAACTTTTTTACCCTTAAAAAACTTCTTATGAATTCATTATTCACAGAATAGCCTCTCTGTGATACAAAATGGTCACCTACTGAGCCATCAGTTTTGGAGCTTGCTGAAAACCGCGTCAAGTGAAAGGAGTACACACACTTTCAGTTAAGGAATTCTACATGTTTGTTTTCTGTTGGTGTTTCACTGATTTTTCTATTAGGCAAAACTATTAAGTATTTCTGTCAGAAAATGGAGTAATCTGAGAGCACATCAACAAAGAGGAGATAGAGTGTGTTTTGATTTGAACAGCATTGTTAGCATAAAGTATCATAACTCCGCTTTTCCAAATGCCTCTTAAAACAGCACACCTATAGTACTTAGCTGGGAAATCAGCAAGATAATGTCGGCAATTTGTTGCTATTCCAAATTGTTTGAGACACCCACTTATACTGTTACAGAATCTAGGTGAAATGTGCTTCCAACAAAATTTTTCTTCAAGATAAAGCTGTGAATACAATAAAGGGAATATTTTGTTCAGTTTGTGATTTCTGGGCACATATGGGTCCTGGCAGCAAAGGAAAACAGAGAGTAAACTCTTTTACCAAACACATAGGTACTGTGTAGTTATTTGTTCAGTGTTAGAGTTAAATGGGGAAAAAAGTCCAATTAATTCAATACAAAACAAAATCAAAAGGATTTCCAGGGGTTTTTCTATGGGCCCTGTTTTATGCCTTCACAGATGGGTAAGGTGGGGACATAAAGAGTTTTCTTATCTCCTGTGTGGGTTACCTGCAGTGCTTGGGAAAGAGCACTGCTGCAGACCTGCTACTTTTTCTTCCATGCAGGGGAGTGGGTGAAATCTGGGCTCCCTCATCTTCCCTCACATCACTGGCCTGAGCTCTGGAGTTGCTGCAAAAGTGGGAACCAACTTTTGTGACTCTTCCTGTACAGTAACTGCAGAGTATTATGAAGCTGTAAAATATGGAGGACCCAGAGACTTAGAGCCAAATTCTGCTCTTATACATGTTGTAGAGAAAGAAACACTGAAAATAACAGTGAATCCATGATTTCAAAGGGGGCACAGAGTGCATGTAGAGTTTGGTCTTGAAGAGTCAGATATTTTGGAGCCTGAACACACATGTGCTGCATAGTAACCCTGACTCCTGTTCTGCTTCTGTGGTAGCACAGGTCTTACACAAGATGGAGGGTAGGGTTACAGATTTCATACATAGCCCCGCTAAAATTAATAGCACAGAGCAAATGATCAGATATGCTGCACCAAAAGGAAGTGGGTGGACTCTAGGGTGTCAAACAATAGCATCTAATTACACTAACACTTTCTGTTTTAATTAAACCAAATTGGCAAGTAGGGGGGAGCTTGTCCTAAAAATACAGCTCTCAAACAGATTATTTAAAATTGTTCTTCAGGCATTACCAACTTAACGTCCTAAATAATTTATCCTGTCATTTTCTGATCAGCATAATGGAGGCTTTTGTGGTTTTTATTAAGCATGAGCACTTCTAGCAACTGTTTATCCTTCTGATTTCATAGAATCCTAGAGTTAATGGCCAAAGGGGACCACCTGATCATTGGTTGTCTTCCTGTATGCATCCCATGGCCACTAAACCCCACCACCCCAGTTCTGAGCCCAATAACCTGAATTAAACTATTCCAATCCTCATGGAATTAAACTAGAGTCTGCCACAGGTGGATAAGAGAAGCAGTGGGGTTCACCACTGTCTGAAATGGAACCCCCTACAATAGTATCAAACTCATTTAGTGAAAGATACAGCTGATCCTAGCAAGTGACCCGCACCTCAAGCTGCAGAGAAAGGTGAACCTTCTACCCCCAGATCCCGGCCAATCTGACCTGGGGTTAGAAATTGCTTTCTAACCCCAGTCAATCAGACCCTAAGCATGTGAGCAAGACCGACCAGCCAAGTGGGTGAGGAAATTCTCTGTGCAGTCTTAAAGCACCACCCACCCCGTCTCATGACCCATCTCCATCTGTGGAAATCTCCAATGCTTCAGAGGAAGGAGAGGAAACAGAATATATTTTGGGGCAGGAATTCCTTCTTGACTCATCCAGGACCCTGGCTGAAGCCTTGAAATGGGAGATTTATGAGCTTAAGACATAGGGCCAGAAGGGTACCAGGGCCACTGAACACAGGCATTGTGGGCCATCCTGCCATATAATTCCACTCAAGTTTATCAAGCTCTATCTTAAAGCTAATAAGGTTGTTTTGCAGGAGTCACTGACAGGTACCATAGGCTGTGCTTTCCCAAATGGCCAGGTATGGCCCTGTCTACGCTCCACCCCCAAATTCCCTACTTCTGCTTTGTGGCCTTGCTCCAAGCAGGGGTTGTGGTCACGCTGCCTGCCCTCCAGGTGCTTTGGGACTGGGGAGGTTATATCAGCACCTTCCTCCCATCCCCCCAGCACTCTGGAGTTGGGGAGGCCGGGGGCTGTGGCTGTTTGCTCTCCAAGTGCTCCAGGGCTAGGAGGCTAGTCTGGAAGGGGAGGTGGTGTCAATGGTGGGGAGGCTTTGGGCTCTACCAGGGGAGAGGTGGAAGGGGTGGAGCTTTGGGTGAAAGGGATGGGGCTGGGGGCTAGCTTCCCCCAGCCAGAGGTTCACATGACACCCATGTTTGCCCTGGTAACCCCTGTTGGGAGGCTATTCCAGGATGTCACTGCACTCACTCCTAATTTCCAGCCTAAGTTTATGCATGGCAAGTCTATTCCCTTTGCTTTTGTACCAACATTGTCCTTTAGCTTAAGTAACTCATCTCCATTCCTGGTGTTTGGGCAGCTAATGTACTGATAGAGTGCAACCATATTCCCTCTTAGCCTTCATGTTGCTAAGCTAAACAAGCCAAGCCCTTTTACTCTCCTCTAAAAATAGGCTCTCCATTCCCAGATCGCCTGAGTAGCCTTCCCCTGCACCTGTTGCAATTCAGATTCATTTGTTTGAAAATGGGTGGCCAGAGTTATACACAGTATTTCAAATGGTATCTTCCAAATGGCCTTGTGCTGTGGCACTAAAGCTTCCTTATCTCTACTGGAAATACCTCACCTGAGACAGTTGAGGATTGTATTTGCTGTATCACACTGGTGGCTCTATCAAATTCATGGCCACGCAAAACGCATCATGGACTGTGAAATCGGGTGTCCTCCTGTGAAATCTGGCATTTTGTGTGCTTTTATCCTATGCGATACAGATTTCATGTGGAAGACGAGCGTTTCTCAGATTGGGGGTCCTGACCCAAAAGGGAGTTGCACAGGGATCACAAGGTTATTTTAGGAGGGTCACGGTTTTGCCACCCTTACTTCTGCATTGCTGTCTTCAGAACTGGGCCACTGGAGAGCAGTAATTGTAACGTTGGCTGGGCCCGGCTCTGAAGGCATAACCACCAGCAGTTGTGCAGAAGGTAGGGTAATGGTACTATAAGCTAAGATCCATCTAGGATGCGTGCCTGTGCGGGCACGGACAAAGAATTCTACTCCCACCTGCCTCCTCAGCAGAGCCATGTGGCCCTGGCCCCAGATCCAGGCCTTTCTCAAGGCTGGAGCTGTGGCCAGGGCTGCATGATGGCTGCCCGGCTGCTCCTGGGATGAGCAGCATGGCAGGAGGCTGTTGGAGCTGGAGCTAGGCTTTAAAATTGTGGAAGCTGCTGCCATCTTCCAGCACCGGACTCCCAGTCTTTAAAACTGTTGCTGGCCAATCTTGAATATTGCCCATCCTATACCCCAGACTGTTGCAATGGGTGAAATACTGTCAGAGTTAGGGATCTTTCGACTATTCATTTCCAGCTTCTATTTATATGGATAAGAGTTGTAAGCATACATTGAGGAGAGAATATACCCTGCTGCACTGCTTCTTCTAGAGGATATATATTGTAGATTAAAGGGAAGAACATGACTTTCACAGATGAACTATCAATGAATGTGTAATAAGCAAGAAAGTGTTGGATTGACATATGTCTTTCCTTTTCTTATAATCCATCTATTTGCTTGCTTTCTTGGCCTTTATAAAGCTTGGTTAACTCTATTCCTTTCCATCATAGAGTCACACTATCACTTCTGTTGCACCCTTTGTCTGGATTGTTTCCATCCAGACTACTGAATCACTTCCCTGTTCAATCTGCAGTTAGACAGAAAGGTTCCAATGAAGGGTAGTTGGAACCAGTTCTCTTTAGAGCCCATTGGTATTTCTCCTTTGATTTGGAAGAAGGGTTGCTAGAGAAACCTTTTGAAGACTATTGCTTCAGAGCTCTCAGTTGCTACCTGTTTGACCCTAAGTTGCACTGCTACTGAAGCAGTGGTCCATACTGGAGCTTTCAAACAAAGGTTTACCATGATTCCCTTGCATGATTCCCTGTGTTGTACGGGTTAGCATATGGAGTTGGGAATCCACCTTGTATTCCTGACTTCTCCACTGGGTGGTCATGGACAAATCATTTAACATCTCTGTGCTTAAATTCCTCCATCAGCAAGCTGGGGATAACACTTTTCAGTCACTTTAAACTTTTTAGATGAAAGGTGGAAAATAAGTACAAATTATTAGTGTTTAATATTGTTTATCTGTATTATTGTAGTGCCTAAAAGTCCAGATTGTGGAGCAGGGCCCCATTATGGTAAGTGCTATGCAAACATAGAACAAAAAGTCAATTGCTGCTCCAAAGAGCGTAAAATAATAAGAGACACCAGATAGTTAAGCAGGGAATGCAAGAAAACAATGAGAAGGTACTTGTTTGGATGTGTGCCACTGTGGTACTCACCAGTGGTGCTGCTTCTACTCCCCAAGAGACTCACAGCCAGCCCTGCGGGGATCAGTCTGGGGCAGTCCCTGCCTTGCACGTGGGCTGTCCTGGCAGCAGCACTCCGTTGGGGGACAGGTCTCCCCTCCTCCCCGGGGGGGCGGGGGCACTGCCTGGGAGCAGAGCTCGGGGACCCAGCAAGTGCGGGCTGGGCTGGGGTCTTTGTGCTTGGAGAGTCACTCAGGGAGCAGCGCCACTGGTGCCACAGTGGCACACATCTGAACAAGCACACATGACCTCAATATCGGTGCACAAGACAAAACTCACTTCTCTCATGGATGGAAAAATCTTAGAGGGAACACTGACTGTAACCCCCATACAATAACCTTGCAACCCCCACACAACTCCTTTTTGGTTCAGGACCCTGACAAAAACACCACCATGAAATTTCAGATTTCAGTATCTGAAATCACAAAATGTATCATATTTAAAATCATATAACTGTGAAATTTGACCAAAATGGACCGTGGATTTGATAGGTCATCCTGTAATAGACCCATACATCCAGGTCTCTCTCCTCCCTCCTCTCTCATTTCCAACTGATGAGCCTCTTGATTATAGCAGAATTTTTTGTCTCTCTAAGGGTACGTCTACACTTGCACCCTAGTTCGAACTAGGGATGCAAATGTAGGCGACCGAAATTGCTAATGAAGCGCGGATTTAAATATCCTGCGCTTCATAAGCATAATCTCGCCCACGCACTATTCCGATCGCCAGCTGATTCGAACCAGGAAGTGTGCTCCAGGCCCGCGTTAGTTTGAATCAAACCCCTTGGTTCGAACTAACGTTACTAACGTTCGAACTAACGTTACTTCTCATTTTTTGAGGAGTAACATTAGTTCGAACCAAGGGGTTTTATTCGAACTAACGCGGACCGGAGCGCACTTCCTGGTTCGAATCAGGGATGGTCTAGACAGTGCTTGGTCCTGCCGTGAGGGCAGGGGACTGGACTCAATGACCTCTCGAGGTGCCTTCCAGTTCTAGTGTTTTATGATTCTATGATTCTATTATATGAAATATGATGGGTCCCAAAACTGATAGCTGAGGCACTCCACTCTAACCTTCAACCAAACAGATACTTCTCCTTTTAGCACAACCTCTATGATCTTCTCCTTAGCTAGTTCATTACCACCGTATAATTCTTGTACTATTCTCCATTTTGTCAAACGTAATAATTTCATCATATGCAACCATAGTGGATGCTTTACTTAGGTCCAGGTAGATTAGATCTACTGAATTTCCCTTGTCTAAAAAAAATCTGTCTGAGCCAGTCTGCTTTTGGTAAATCCATATTTCATGGACTTTTGAGAGGCTTAAGTCTTTTTAAAAACTGACTTCAGACTTTTATTTCCCTTGGAGATAGTCTCCTATGTATTTTTCATTCTGAGCCTAGATAATGCTCTTGCATGCACAATAGAACTACTTTAGGGCCAACTTCAGCAAAGCAAATCATGTACTTAAGTTACTCATGTACTTAAAATTTAATCACTTTCTTGAATTGGAGCCTTAAATAAGAATTGTAAGGTAAAGAGAGCTGTAGATGTACATGTCACATACACATTAGTGTTGTACAGCATTCTAAACATTAAAGTGCCATAAAGTATATTACTTATCATTATTTCACTCAAATGAACCAGTTCAAAATAATCTACTGATCAAAGGGGACAAAATATGCCATGTGCAGCTCTTCATTTGCTAGTTTATGGGACACCTTCCTGAAAAAAAAATCTAGTTAGGAACACCTTTTGAATGGTGTGGTAGCTGTTACACTCTGGCTGTGTCTAGACTGGCAAGTTTTTCCTCAAAAGCGGCTGCTTTTGTGGAAAAACTTGCCAGCTGTCTACACTGGCCGCTTGAATTTCCGCAAGAACACTGACGATCTCATGTAAGATTGTCAGCGTTCTTGTGGAAATACTATGCTGCTCCCGTTTGGGCAAAAGCCCTCTTGCACAAATGCTTTTGCGCAAGAGGGCCAGTGTAGACAACACGGTATTGTTTTTGCGCAAAAAAGCCCCGATTACAAAAACGACGATCGGGGCTTTCTTGCGCAAAACCGCGTCTAAAAAAAGCATTTGCGGAAAATCATGCCAGTGTAGACGTAGCCTCTGTGTGAGCATTAACTGTTGTTTGTTTAAATCATTCTTTATTGTGGTCGTGAAAATAAACCCTTCTACCTAATTCATTTTCATTCTCTGTATCACACACAAACTGCTCACTTTCCTGCGGCAACATAAAGTAGGCAAAAAAGTTTTTCTACCAAAGTAGCAGTTGTTTTCTCTTTTAAAGCTCTTCTGCATAAATCATATTTTCCTAGCCTGATGCCACTATTGGCAGTCCACATGCCCAAGTCATCAACACATGAAAATTAAAGCTGAAATGCTAAATCTAGTCTTCATGTTTCCTAGGTGCTGGAATTGCATATGGTACTTGTGACAGATTGTACCCCATATTCATCCTTTTTACCAGACCATGATAAATTTTGTACAAAGTAGGCCTTGTGAAATATCATTTGAAAATTCATAGTCTGTTGAACATTTTTGTTCTGGTAAAATCTATGTTACAACATTGTATATAAAGTTAAAAGACTCTACTGTATAACATTGTTATAACATACCCTCAGTTTAAAAAAGTAGGTATAAAACAGTTCATCAGAAACAAGAGATAAACCAACATTAGGGTGACCATATTTCCCTATTCAAAATAACATTAAGTTGACTGAGCACCCATTAAAAAGACATGTACGTTATAACTAATAATAGGTAAAAAATTTAAATGATACACTTACAATTAATGGTTACTGCTCTTTGGAAGTGCCTGCCTTGTCCTAATCTTGCTGTCCACCACAGGCCCACTGGGAAAGGGGCTGAGCCCCAGGGGGCGGAGGGCACCCAGGAATGGGGCTGAGCCCCATGGCGGTGAAAGGGCTTCAGCCCTGTTGTGAGTGCTGCCTGAGAACACAGCTGAGCCCTGCAGTGGGGGCTGCCTGGGAATGGGGCTGAACCCCAGAGCAGCAAAATGGCTTCAGCCTTGCAGTGGGGGCTGGCTGGAAATGGAGCTGGCAGCTGCAAAAGGCTTCAGCCCCGCAGCAAAGGCTGCCTAGGAACGGGGGCTGCAGCCAGCAGTGGGGGCACCAAAGAAAGGGGTTTCAGCCCTGGGGCAGCGCCATCGTTTGGGGCTTCAGCCTCATGTTCTTGAAAGGCTGGCAGACCTACCCTCTTCTTTAAGAGGCACAGAGAGGGAAGACACACCCTACAAACTGATTTCTTCCTCAGCACCCTGCCTGACTCCAGACACCACATGCTGTTACCTGCTTTACTGCCAGCCACAAATAGGAGGCTGCTGCGCCTGCGCTGACTGGAGAACTCAAGGAGCAGCAGGGGGCGTGCAAATATGGGACATTTTGCCCCTTTTTTAAAAAAAAGTTGGGATGCCTGGAAGACAGCTTAAATATGGAGCAGTCCCGGTAAAAAACGGGATGGATGGTAACCCTAACCAACACCCAAAGTGTCAATAAAGTAAAGTGGATTGTCACAGGCAGAAAGAAGGATGTAAATGAGAACTTTACATATTGACAATGGAATATTTGGGGTTCCCATGTAAACAGACTGGCTGCTACCTGAACTCCTCAGAGGGCTTGTCTACACTTCAGAGAAGAGTGACACTGCCACAGTCGATCTTCTGGCGTTCGAATAAGCAGAGTTCGACCCTCCAATTCGAACTTAGAGGGCACTCCTGTCGGTGCTGGTAGTCCTGCTTCTCACTAGGAGTAGGGGAAGTTGATGGGAGCATGTGCTCCCGTCAACCTCCTGATGTGTGGACGGTGCCAAAACATGATTTAAGATATATCGATTCCAGCTACGTAATTAATGTAGCTGGAGTTGCGTATCTTAATTTAACTTTTCCCTCTAGTGTAGGCCAGGCCAGAGATAGCAGAAAGGTATAAGAATAGAGTACAGAAAATAGTAGCAACAGTGCCTGAAGAAATACCCAACTTGGTGAAGCGTCCTGGGTTGGAAGGTTAGGTGGTGAGAAAAACCATTGCTTCAAATTCATTTAGCTTATTAAGTTAGTTGTGAGTTTGAGTTTTATCTTTTTATTTTCTTTGCAACCAATTCTGAAAACTTTCATGACTCCTTACTCGTAATCACTTAAAATCCATCTTTCTGTAGTTAATAAACTCATTTTCCTGTTTCATGGAAACAGTTGTGTTTGAAAACCTCCACTTGAGATAACAGGATTTGTGCTATTGTTTTCCACTGATGAAACACAGGACTTTCTGTGAGTTTGTGTTGTCCAGGAGGGGGTTGAATAGTATAAGATGCACATCCATAGGGGGAGGTCTGGGACTGGGAGTTTGCTGGTGTCACCCTGTAAGTCAGTGGCTCCCAAATGCCAGGCTGCGGTGGCCCGGGCCCAACCTCTGGCTGCTGGGCTGTGGTGGCTCTGGGGGCCGGGGCTCTCGCTCTGGCTGTTGGGAGAGGCATGTACTGCCCCGCCTCTCAGCCAACCAGTGCCGGGCAGGGGTGGGGGTCTCCTCCCAGCCATAGAAGACCACTTCCCTGTGTGGCAGGAGGCCATAGGAAGCGCTTTCTGCAGCTGGGAGGAGATACCCACCCCCCGCCCAGCGCCGGTTGGCTGAGAGGTGTGGCAGGACACGCCTCTCCCAACAGCTGCGATGGGAGGGGAGGTGCTGGGCAGCAGCACAGAGCTAGGTGGGTGGGGCAGGGCAGGCACTAGAGGGCTCTGGGGATGAGGCTAACATTGGGGGCTGGCACTGGGGTAGGCTCTGGGGGATTGGTTGCAGTGGGGCTCTGGAAACAGGAGGCTGGTACTGGGGGGTCTGGTGGTGCGGCTCTAAGATGTGGGGGACTGACACTGATGCATTTGGGATGGAGGGCTGGCACTGGGGGGGCTTTGAGGGTGGGAGGCTGGCACTGTGAGGGTTGGGTGCCGGGGTCCCTGGGGTCAATGGCTGGTGGTGCGGGGTAGTGGAAGGCTGGGGGGCTTTAGGGGGTAGAGCTGGCCCTAGGGGCCCTATGGGCCAGGCTTTTGGTGGGACAGTAATGTTTTATTTGCATATTCATCGTATGCATAATGAATATGCAAAATGCAAATACAATGTTACCAATCCACCAAAAGTTTGTGAATGGGTTTGCCGGTCCCTGGTATCATAAAGGTTGGGAATCACTGTTGTAAGTGATTCATGAGTGGCTGGTAAGAAAGTTCATGTAATTCACCGGGGAATGAGTTTGCATGCGAGAGACTGCTTGTGGGTTAAACCAGGAGTGGTGGTTCTCATAGCAAAGCTGTGTAGAAGACATCCCCAACTGGAAAATTATGGGGACACGGCTGTCCAGACTGTATCCTGGGGAATAAATATTTTTTCATCATTAAAAAGAGTCTCTCTGCAGTTGCTATTGTGGTCTGTGTTGAGACAAGATGAATTCTGAGTACTATGCTAAGGAGGTTATGTAGGCCAAAGACATGTTCTGACATGTCAGATAGTCTAATCTTTATGTTCATGGGGTGAAATCCTACCTAGTTCTACTGAAGTCAACAGCAAATATTTCATTGACATGGGTGGGGCCAGGATTTCACTGCTGATATTTACACAAACAAGAGCTGGGACCAGGGGCATTGCAGGGGTTTAAGAGAGCCTGCAAACATACCTCTTTTTTGTTACTCTTTTCTTTCCTTTGTCCTGTTCCCCACGTTATGTGTTGCTCTCTGAAACAAGTTCATAGAGGACCCACTGCCACACGTAGAGTCCCTTTCCAGGAAGTTGTATATCTCCAAACACAACACAAACAGTTGCTCATTCCAGCTTCCAGGGATTCCCCCCTTCAGTTTTCAGTCCTGCCTGCTTTTGGACTTCCTCCAGGAATCTGCTGTGCTGTGTTCCCTGTGCATTGCCACCTGGGCTTTCTCCCTGGAGAGCACTCCTTTCCCAGTGGTTTCCCACCACCTCTCCTTCCTAGCAGCTCTGGCAGTCACTCCCTTGGGAATGTCCTGCTTTTGGCTTGTCTCCCTTTTGCCAGGGAGTTGGCAGTGTGTGCCCCATTGCTGCTCCTTTCTTGACTGACTCATAGTCCTGATCCACCTGGCTTCCTCCCCTTCTAGAGCCTATTAAACTTTTCTTATAGCCCAGTTGGGGTCATCTCACCAAGTACACTGGCCCTGTTCCCTCTTAAAGGGCCAATATCACCCTGTAACATTCTTGCTTATTTGGTCTTTTCTAATAATTTGAGGCAGTTAATCTTTTAGGGCATAGATATGGCTGGTTTGTGCCTGTAGTTGTTTGTGCTGGGCCTAGTAATGTTCTGATAATAAAACTTGATGATGGTGTATTTGTTACTAGCTATATTTGCAGTCACAGGGGGACTTGAAGTTTCTGAAAGAACCTTGCCTGGAATGGCTGCAAATAAAGACTTTCCCTGGAGTAATACATAACTAAAATGGGTTTATTGTTTGTGTAGGTATGCAATGATCAGCCCTTATTAAAACACAAATATGACAAGAATTTTAAGCTGCAGGTGTCCAAGTTAAGCTTTCTAGGAGCTGTTCAACCCCACATACTTCTCTGTGTAATCCATCAGGGCTGCTCACTGTGGTTCCAGAGGAGGAGTGGCTTGCTGCCTTGTACTTATGTAGCAGACTTAATTAAAGGCCAGCTTACTTATATGCCTTGTGCACTCCAATCTCCCATGGAAGCCACTGCGGGGGTTTTGCATATAGAAGGAATGGAAGACAGGCCCCCATGTATGTAAACTCCTTTACTCTCATTTCACTTTCTTATCCCAAAGGCTTTCTTAGGATATATGTAAAAATAAATACATTGATATTTGTATTTTAAAATAATATTTCTTCAGCATCTCCTTTGGGAGATCCTCCCCTGCCCTCTTTTGGGCCTCCTCAGATCTCTGTTCTTGGCACCTTCTCTGTCTCTGTGTGACTACAGCTGGTTGAATGACGAGCTGCCTTCTAAGGGGATGATTTTCAGCTCTTATCTTCTTACCTGTGTTCTGACTGCCTTTGGGTCTTGTTGCCGCCAACACAATTCATTATGACCAAAACTGAACATCGTCCTTTTCCTCCCAAACACATTTACCTTCTCTAGATCCATTGGAAACTCTGTTCTTCTTCTGCCCCCTTAACCTCTCACGTTTAGTGTAATCTCTGTCTCCCTTCCCCTCCCAACATGGATGTTGTCACTAACTCTTGCCTCTCTTTCCTCCATTACCTACAAAATCCTCCATTTTCTCTCTATTTGACTATGAAGACCCTTTGCAGGTTCTGATAATGTCTTGTCTTGACAGTTGTAACCTTCTTTTGGGTTTTCCAGATCTCACTGCATCTCTCTGCAGTCTACCAAGGATGCTGCCACCATCATTCTCATCCTTTTTTTGATGCTCTAGCCATGTCTACCAAATTTCCAAATCCTTTCATTTACTTCCCTCTTTGAGAGGAGTGACACACACCCCCTACGGTCCCCATACACACACAGGGAGCGGTGGCACACATACTCTCATACATCTCTCTTACACGGGGGGACATTTAGGGGTAAATTAGAGCTAAATAACAGCACAGAACACTAAGGGTACGTCTACACTTGCACCCTAGTTCGAACTAGGGATGCAAATATAGGTGACCGAAATTGCTAATGAAGCGGGGATTTAAATATCCCGCGCTTCATTAGCATGATCTTGCCGGCGTGTTACTTCGCTCAATAGCTGTTTCGAAAGTGATTTGTTTCGAACTAACGCGTCCCGGTGCGCACTTTCACTTTTGAAAGTGCGATTCATTAGCAATTTCGGTCGCCTACATTTGCATCCCTAGCTCGAACTAGGGTGCAAGTGTAGACGTACCCTAAGGCTGTGTCTAGATTTCACCTCTCTGTTGACAGAGAGATGTAGATTAGGCATGTCGAAATTGCTAATGAGGCAAGGATTTAAATATCCCACGCTTCATTAGCATAAATATGGCCACCGCTTTTTTTCAAAATGGAGCTTTTGTGAAAAAAAACGGCAGTCTAGGTGCAGATCTTTCGAAAAATAAACCCTTTTTTGAAAGATCCTCTAAACCTCATTTACAGGCTGTCTAGACACAGCCTGAGAGCCAGAACTGATGGCTGCAAACAAACTTTATGGGACTGCGGAAAACTTGACCACATCCATAATATGTGGACATCAGGCTAACTAAATCATGTCAGACCGTGGATGTTACTGGACCAGAGTGTGCTGTACTAGAGAGGTTCATCCTGTACTGTAACTCCCTCACCTTAATGTCTAGATGTTTTCTATCTCTCCTAGTGTGAACCTAATTAATTAATAATATACTGGTGCTATTTACTTATTTATTTGATTGTTATATGACATATATTATTATAGTGTCCACAGACCCCAGTCAGGGTTGGGGAACTGTTGTGTACAGATATGGAAATAGACACAGTGCCTGCCATGAAAAATTTATAATCTTATATGCCATAATAAGTTATCAGAATGGAGTGTTTCATTGCCAGTATGGTTATCTGTAAGTTGATGTGATTTACTTATTAATTGGGTTACAAAATATTTGTTTATTTTTATTTTGTTCTATGTTAGGCAATATTTCCTTATAATGGGATAGAACTGTACTCCTGAATGCATTTGTAAACTTTATGGGCCAGATCGTCAGCTGATATTAATTGGTGTAGCTCTATTGACATTTTTGGCCCTCTGCCAATTTTCACTAGCAGGAAATAGGACAAGGAAAATTAGAAGCTGAAGCAAGACAAATTCAGACTTGAAATAAAGCACCAATTTTTAACAGTGAGGTTAATTAATCATTAGAACAACTATGTAATCGATTCTCCATCAGTTGGAGTCTTTAAATCTAGATTAGACATCATTCTAAAAAAGTATCAGAGGGGTAGCCGTGGTAGTCTGAATCTGCAAAAGCAATGAGGAGTCCTGTGGCACCTTATAGACTAACAGATTTATAGGAGCATAAGCTTTCATGATCTTTGCCCACGAAAGCTTATGCTCCAATAAATCTGTTAGTCTACAAGGTGCCACAGGACTCCTTGTCACATTCTAAAAAAGATATACCGTAGCTCCAACAGAAAATAAAGGCTTGACACAGAAATTATTCAAAGAGATTCTTTGGTTGGCACATAGCTTGCAGGAAGTCAAATGATCATAATGGTCTTGTCTGGCTTTGAAATCTATGAAAATCTGGCCCATATTTATTTATATTTCTACAATTTATTGAATAACTCAGATTTAAAAAAAAAAACAGAGAAAAGGGAAAATACCATTATTTGGCTTTGAAATTAGTGTAAATATTGTGCTGCTCCATAATGGAGTGTACAAAACTCCTATGGTCTCAGTAGTGTGCCAGCCCAGCAGACACCATCCCTAATCAGTCCGACAACCACTCAGACTAATGGCTGAAGAAAAGGGTATTCCTCTGGGGATGACAGAGAAGGGAAAGACTGCAAATACTCTTAAGTACTGAGATTTGAACAATTACTGTTCAAAGTAGGGATGTCAACGAGTAGTCAAGTACGCGATTAACCAATAAGCCTAGGCTTATCGATTAATCTTCTCGACCACTCGTATATTCTCCCCTCTTGCTGCCTCTGTATCAGGCAGAGTTGGAAACCCCTGTGGACAGGGGCTGCTGCCTGACCAGCCTCTGTACATGGGAGGCCCAGGCTTGCCAAAGACAGAGGCTGTTACATGGGAAGTGCAGCAGCCTCTGTCCATGGGGAGCTTGGACACCCCCCCTCCGTCCCTGACAGGGGTTGCTGCCTCTGATACAGCCCCACCTCCAGGAACTATATAATAGTTGAGTAATCAATAGGAATTAATGGGGTTACCTGACTGTTCAATTAACCAATATTCCTAGTTCATTAAAAGCGCTGACATATGGATGGAATTCGGGTAAATATTGGATTTTATTAATATCAGCAGAACTGACTTAAATGGGGACAGTGTGTTGTGTAGTCTTGCCTTAATCTTTGTATTCATGCCCATCAGTGCATGTATATGCAACCACACTTAAGTTGCGGCCCTCAGCATGTGCTATGAGTAATCATGGTATTCATAATTAATTTTCTGGATTTAGAAAATTTCTGTTTATGAACAGTCCTTGCCTATAAATAACAGTGAAAACAAATCTCAGAGGGGTAGCCATGTTAGTCTGTATCTGTAAAAATCACAAGGGGTCCTGTGGCGTGAATGACTAAGGGTATGTCTACACTGCAGAGCTATGGAGGTATCCCGAAATAACTACCCTGCGTCTACACAAGCCGCTCATTATTTCAAAATACTTTTTTAAATAACAGGCGCGCTCTTTTGTCATCTCAGTAAACCTCATTGCACAAGGGATAAGGGATGGCTTAAAATAGAATGTTATTTTGAAATCTGACGTTGTGCAGATGCGCTAAAATTCAAAATATCCTATTTTGAAAGGAGACACGCAATTTGAGTAGCACAACTTGCGTATCTTATTTCGAGTTTAGGGTGCTGTGTAGACACACCCTAACAGATTTATTTGGGCATAAGCTTTCGTGAAAGCTTATGCCCAAATAAATCCGTTAATCTTTAAGGCCACGAGAGTCATTGTGGTTTTTGCTGAAAACAAACTTGATTTTCATGACAATGGTATGGCAATTCTGAAGATGTGGTGTGGAAGACATGATATATAAATGTTGATAGATTCAAATAATTTACAGCCTGAAAGAAATCCTATCATACATTATTCATTAGCTCCAGTGCTTTCGGGCTTCTGCTTTTTTTGTTGTATGTGTGTTTTTCCCTTTGTAATTGTTTGAATCACATGTGATACTCCAAGGAATAAATTTCCAAGGTAAATTGGATTTTACAAGAGGGTTAAAGGTGCTTGTCAGCTTTCTTTAGCAAAGACATCGACCTGATTATCTTTTCATGTTACTGACAAGGGTATAGTTGGTTTGCATGCTTAATTTTTTTGCAGAGGAAGTACTGAATAAACTCTTTTACAACTTTCAGATTTGTTTAATATGTTTTACTTTGTCTGGAAGCAAACAGTTGATGATATGCAGGCAATGCATATTTTCAACTTTGGAGAAAAGAAACTGAAAAAAAAAAATCATGAACTAATCCCCAGGGAAACTTCAATGATTTCTGCATGCATAAAATGAGACGAGGTGATAACTCAAGGTAAATGAGTTTTGAGTACCACTTGAGCAGTTTGTATGTATGCAATTAAGACATGTTTTTTTCTTTTGAAGCATGAAATATACTACATAATAGCTCCCCAAAATTTTGCAGGTGATGCTTTTTGAGGAAACAAATGTTAAAAATAAAAAAAACAAAATAAAGGAAAATTACAGGTTACTTCAGGTCAGGTTTCAGCTTGATTGGCATCATTAAAACTTATTGCAGTTTTAGACTTAACCTGGCTGGATGTTGGAGAGGGTATACACACACAAGATTTGTGCATACAAGGTCTATTACTTATGAGAGTGGTCTAGTTTATCAAACTTTTTTGTAATTCCATTTTTAAAATTTTTAATTTTTTTTAAAAGGTATTTTAAAATCATTTGTTCTCTGGCAGCATTTGATAGATAAATATAACCCTCTGATTTTATCTAGTTGTCTGTTTGCAAAGTTTTGGCTGTTGTCCAAAGTAGCAAGATCAACATAGAAAGATCTCTATTGGCTGTTTTAGAATTATTCATAATAATCAGTGCATTAGTTTTCTAATATTTGCTTCACTTGTTGTTTTATATGCATGCCAGCATATTCAGGGAGATCACCCCTTTGTAAAATCCCAGAACAATGGGTTGTTTTATACAATTTTGGGAAATCTTTAAACACAAGAGTGTAGTTGGATAAAATCATAGTTCCATGTTCTACTCTGAATGTCTGGTTTTACTTGATTAGGAGAAACACCAGCTATAATAAGGGGGCCACTTCATGAATTTTTATTCATGTTTCTGTGTCGGCTCTGGGCCCCTGGAAGAGGCTAGGCCTCAAGTGGAAGGGGCAGGGCTTCGGTCTGAAAGAGGTGGTTCCATCTATGTGCCACGTATCAGAGGGGTAGCCGTGTTAGTCAGGATCTGCAAAAGTGACAAGGAGTCCTGTAGCACCTTATAGACTAACAGATGTATTGGAGCAAAACCTATCAACCACTATGCCTACCTTCATGCCTCCAGCTTTCATCCCGGATACACCATACGATCCATTGTCTACAGCCAAGCACTAAGGTACAACTGCATTTGCTCCAACCCCTCAGACAGAGACCAACACCTACAAGATCTTCACCAAGCATTCTTGAAACTACAATACCCACATGAGGAAGTGAGGAAACAGATTAACAGAGCCAGACATGTACCCAGAAGCCTCCTACTACAAGACAAGCCCAAGAAAGAAACCAATAGAACGCTACGGGCCATCACCTACAGTCTTCAGCTAAAGCCTCTCCAACGCATCATCAGTGATCTACAACCCATCCTGGACAATGATCCCTCACTTTCACAGGCCTTGGGAGGCAGGCCAGTCCTCGCCCACAGACAACCCGCCAACTTGAAGCAAATTCTCACCAGCAACTATACACCGCGCCACAGTAACTCTAACTCAGGAACCAATCCATGCAACAAACCTTGATGCCAAGTCTGCCCACATATCTACACCAGCGACACCATCACAGGACCTAACCAGATCAGCCACACCATCACTGGTTCATTCACCTGCACGTCTACCAATGTAATACACGCCATCATGTGCCAGCAATGCCCCTCGGCTCTATACATCGGCCAAACTGGACAGTTCCTACGTAAAAGAATAAATGGATACAAATCAGATATTAGGAATGGCAATATACAAAAACCTGTAGGAGAACACTTCAATCTCCCTGGACACACAGTAGCAGATTTAAAGGTAGCCATACTGCAGCAAAGAACCTTCAAGACCAGACTTCAAAGAGAAACTGCTGAGCTACAGTTCATCTGCAAATTTGACACCATCAATTTAGGATTAAACAAAGACTGTGAATGGCCAGCCAATTACAAAGCAGTTTCTCCTCTCTTGGTGTTCACACCTCCAGATCAGCTGCTAGAAGTGGGCTTCACCCTCCCTGACTGAATTAACCTCGTCATCTCTAGCCTTATTCTGGCCTGCATATTTATACCTGCCTCTGGAAATTTCCACTACATGCATCTGACGAAGTGGGTCTTTGCTCGTGAAAGCTTAGTGCTCCAATACATCTGTTAGTCTATTAGGTGCGACAGGACTCCTTGTTACTTCTATGTGCCACGTGTCCCTGGCGGGGAGAGGAGACTTCACACTCTCCCCCACCCCCAAGCCAATTGAGACCCGGAGGAAGGGGAGTGCGTGAAGTCATTAGCTGTTCAAAACGGCTGATGGTTCCCTCTAGGCGCCATGTGCCCCTGACGGGGGGGAGGGAGCTGTCAGCTGCTTTGAACAGAGAATGATTGGCCTGGGGGTGGAGGAGTGGAAAGCAGGCCCGGGGTCATATCTTACAAACTTACCCTCAGATGGAGACAGAGAATGATCACAGTCATTATGACATCGATCTATTATATAAAAGGGATTGATTTAGTTGAGTACACCAACTCTTTTCCTGTCTTCAGTGTATTGAAGAGTCTCCCCAGCTGAGTTGGAGCTTTTAGGGTCTGATTTTTGCTAATTTGTTCCAGTTTATATTCCACTGAGTACAGTTCCTTTACTCCGGATTTACATCAGTGTGAGAAGAGAATCAGACCTTTAGTATTTTAGTTTGATACTTTTATATTCAATGTCTTCTAACCTTTTTATTTTAGTTTAAGGGATAGAGAATACTATAGAACACAGCCAACTTCCAGATACATATATACTTTGCAACTTTCTAGTTATATTCCTACTAAGTGTGTTTACCACGGTATTGATAGATTAATGAAAGAAAGAATTAATCTTTTACAATTTGTATGTAAAGCTAAGCATGTAATCCGGTAAGTGCAAAGTGCTTTTAAGTGTTCAGTATACCCCTTCATGTAATGCCACTTCCTCATCTGATAGAAAGGCCTTAGATGGTAGGATTGCTAATCCAACTTGGGTTTTCATGTTGAGATTTCCAAGTTTTCTAGTGGAAATACTCAGTATTTGAAGTTACAACTTTAAGAAGATTTCAGAGTGTTTCTATTTTCTTGTCTGCTTGTCCATCACACTATGCTCTGAAAAAACCTTGAGGTTTACCAATAGTATGTTTGTTAGTTAAAATTGAACTGCAAGCACTATTGTAGTTTAGTCTCCATGAATCATCTGTACATTGAATTTTGATAATTTAATATTAAATCCTGGGGAAACTCAATTCAGAAATCTACTCAGATGGGTTTTCTTTCAATTTATTGTAAATTCGTAAACAATTTCAGAGCAGTAGAATATATGTTGTAAAGAGAAGTCCTGCAATGGCAAAGTGGTAAAAAAGAGAGATATAGTAGGCCTTTCCCCCCTCCATCTTGTGTATGTTATGGCAAGTGTCACCAGATGGTGCTGTTACACATAATCTTTTGTGTTTTTCTTTTTCTTAGTGTGTGAGCAAGTGTTCGGTCTTGGAAAGACAAATGGTGCTGTGTTAGTTTTTTGGTTAAAGAAGAGATACTTGCGTATGGTGTTTGACTATCTCATTTCATGACTGGTCTGTATATATAGAAAGTTACAGCTAGACTGTATCCAGAGTTGGTGTCACTGATTTCTTCTCCAATGGAAATTACCCAGCAAAATGCTGGATTTCTGCTTTTGCTTGGCAGAGAACCAAGAAACAGGCAATGGTCTTGGAAAAAGGGGCATCGTGTACTTTCAGGTTTAATCATTAATAATGTCCGCTGCATCTAAACTTTTACAGTACTGTTCCAAAAGTGGTATTTATGGCCTATCTCCTTTCTTTGTAAGTACTTTTTCTTTGACTCGTCTTTCTTCTTGCTATGTCCTTTATTCCTTCCTCTTTCTCCTTTTTTAGAAGCAGAAATGGAGCAACCTTGTAACAGCCTTAAGATTCCTCTGCTTTTTCATTCATTGAAATCAGAGATGAAATTATTCTTCCTAGTTGAGATTATATTAGATTATATTTGGTGATTAGATCCCAAGTAGTGGGCATAATAGAAATATCTAAGATAGCCTATTATATAATATGTAACATTGTCTTAATGGAATATTTTTATTAGATCTACCAATTGAAATATCTCTTATATTCCATTGCAAATGAAAACTTGAAAACAATTTCCTCAAATATGCAGTCAAAACTTTCCAGTTAGGTTTTCATAGCCGATTAAGGGATTACAGATACAATATCCATTAAAATCAGAATAGATCTAAATCCCCCAGTTATCTTTGAAAATCTCAACCTTCATTCCTTAGCTTCAGATCTTTTATATTGTTATTCTATAAAACTATAAATAATGCTAATCATCATCATTATCATCATCTTTAGGCTTTCTAGCTGTTTCAATTTAGTGTATTGATGTCTGGAATAAATGCTTTAAAAAATAATGAATAGTCCAGCACCTTGGAGACTAACAAAAATATATATAGTATCATGAGCTTCCGTGGGCAAAACCCACTTCCTCAGATGAGTCAAGTAGGTTTTGCCCATGAAAGCTCATGATAGTGTGTGTGTGTGTGTGTGTGTGTGTGTGTGTGTGTGTGTGTGTGTGTATTTGTTAGTCGCTAAGGTGCTAGAGGACTACTCATTGTTTTTTTAAAGCTACAGACTAACACAGCTACCGCTCTGGGATAAATGCTGTTCATCTCAATCCAGCTATAGCCCTCAGTGCAAATGGTTGCCTGGAAATAACTAGTTTTGAGAAAATTTTAAATATATGGATTAAAGGAGAGGATGGAATTATATGACCTCCTGAGGTCTCTTCCAACTCTATGATTCTATGAACACATAGTTTATTAAAAAGGAAAGTTGTCTAATGAAATAATGGCTGGGAAAACATTCTATACGAAATGTCCTTTATGCCCTTGCTATGCGGAACATTTTTTTAAATTCTCTTATCAATTTTCTTCCAGCTGTGCTTTATTTTATGATCTGTTTCTATTTTTAGATTTACTTCTTTGGGTTTTTTTTTATTGGCAGTGCAGTCATCAGTGGAGGGTGGGCATGTGCAGCATCACAGTAGTTTACACTAATGCAGTAAACAACAATGAAACTTGACCATTGTCCTTTCTCTCATTTTTCTCATTTCTAGATTATTTTAAGTGGATATAATTGTAACACTTTCCAGAATTGTAAGGCACTTGCTTGCTGTGGATCAGCTCCTGACCACTAGTCTCTAGCAACAAAAGCACAGCCTTCCAGTTCCCCACAGGCCCTGCTCCCTGTCTCTACATAGCAGTAGGCACACAACAACCTCTGAGTCCTTGAGTGGCCTTGCAGAATCATCAGGTCATTTATTCCCAAAGGAATAGTACATCTTATAAATTTCAGCTCAGGACCAGCACTTTGCCTAACACCACAACACTGGATATGTCTATCTATAGTGTAAATAAGAATAAGTTTATTATCAAAGATTAGAGATTCAGGTGATACTGAGTAAGGATATTGGAAACATAAAGGTAACATAAAGTAAAATCATAACATGCCTTCTGGAGTCTAAACTTAACCTGTTTAACTTAAAAACCTCTTGGGATGGAGATTCCACCACCACTTGTTAAGTCCCGGATTGACAGAGCCCTAGCTGGGATGATTTAGTTAGGACAGGTCTTGCTTTTAGCAGGGCATTGGACTCGATGACCTCCTGAGGTTTCTTCCAACCCTATGATTCTATGAATACATGTCTAAAAAATTTTCTACAGTGTTTTCAGCCAAGATTGGCTGAGAGCCCCGCTTTCATGAATTCAGTGCTCTGACAGGTTACTCCAAGGAGTCTTCTTTGCTTCTAGAAATATCCCAAAGTTCATTATCTTTACTCATAGACAGAGATAACCTCTCAAGGCTTTTCTTTCCCCTATGTGCTCCTTTCATGTTGATTTCACATCTCTTTCTAAACATTTGACTTCTCATCCAAATGGGCATCCATCATATTAGCTTGCAATGCTTACCGTCTCTGACACAGAGAGACGTGAACAAACTTCTCTTGTTTTGACAGAAGACCTGTTTTTCATTTATGCTAGTGACTAATGCTTTGATACAGACTCTAAAAACGTTTTTCAATATGTGTGTATAAATGTATAAAAGCTCCTTACATAGTATCTGTACACAGATTTCCCAATTATATTAAAGACCCCAGCTTTCAGTTGAGATCTCTACAGAGATTCTGCTTCCACAAGGAATACGGTGAACAGCACAGATCTCAATACAGATCCTTTGCTAGCCTACTATTTACCTCTTTCCATTGAGAAATCTGATAATTTATTCCTACTCTTTGTTTTTTATCTTTTAACTACATAATGCTGTTGGAGGAGCTTCCCTCTTATTCCATAACTGCTTACTTTGCTTGAGAGACTTGGTGTGGGACTTTGTTAAAGATTTGCTGAAAGTCCAAATATACGATGTCAGCTGGATCACCCTGGTCCACACACACTTCCTGACTCCCTCAAAGAATTCTAATAGATCGGCGAGGTCTGGTTTCCCTTTAAAAAGCAGCTCCTCAACAAATCATGTTAATTTGTTTATCTGATTAATTCTCTTCTTTACTATAGTTTTAACCAACCTGCTTGCTACTGAAATTATGCTCATGGGCTTGTAATTGCCAGGATCACCTCTGCATCCCTTTTGAAAATTAGTATAATTGATCTGTTCTCTAAAGTAATGCAAAGAATTTATTTAGCTTCTTTGCAATGTCTTTGTTTTCCTTGAGTGCTCCTTTAGTACCCTGATTATCTTTCTGCTTCTGATGTACTTAAGAAAATTGCGGTTAGTTTTTGCGTGTTTTGCTAGTTGCTCTTCAAATTCTGTTTTGACCTGTCTAATTATATTTTTATACTTGATTTGCCAGAGGTTATGCTACTTCTATTTTTCTTAGTAGGATTTGGCTTGCAATTTTTAAAAGATGTCGTTTTTGCCTGTGAACATTTCTTTTATGCTGCCATTTAGCTGTGGTGGGTATTTTGTCCTCCTATTGTTTGTTTGTTTGTTTGTTTTTTAATTTGGGGTGTATAGTTTGAGCCTCTGTTATGGTGTTTTAAATAGACACCATGCAACTTGCAGGCGTGTCACTCTTGTGACTGTTCCTGTTAATTTCTATTTAACTTGCCTCCTTATTTTTGTGTTGTGTTTATTTTTCAAATGCTACTGTGGTGGGTTTATTTGATATTTTCCCACCTACAAGGATGTTAAATTTAATTACATTATGTTCGCTATTACTGAGTGGCTCAGCTATATTTACCTCCTGGACTAGAGCCTGTGTTCCACTTGTATTAAATCATCGCGCTGGAAGGGATCATCTAGTCCAATCCCTTGCACTCATGGCAGGACTCAGTATTATACCATCCCTGACAGGTGTTTGTCTAACCTGCTCTTAAAAATCTTTAATGATGGACATTGCAAAACCTCCCTAGGCAATTTATTCCACTGCATAGTCACTCTGACAATTAGGAAATGTTTCCTAATGCCCAGCGGTAAACCTCCCTTGGTGCAATTTAAGCTCATTGTTTCTTGTCCTTTCCTCAGAAGTAAAGGAGAATAATTTTTCTCCCTCCTCCTTGTAACAATCTTTTGGGTACTTGAAAGCTATGTCCCCTGTCAATCTTCTCTTTTCCAGACTAAACAAACCTAATTTTTTCAGTCTTCCCTTATAGGTCGTGTTTTCTAGTATAACATAAAACCATGACTGAGCAAAGGACTTAAACATGTGCTTATCTTAAATTTAGATTCATGCTTAAGTGCTTTGCTGAATCAGGATCTCAAATAAAATGTAAACTGGATTCTTTGAAAATCAAACCAAATTTATCTAGGTGCCTAATATAGACTCAAAGGCCTAACTTTATGAACACAAATCATCGCCTGTTTTTATGCTTTAAAAGCAGTCAGTGATTCCTAAGACCTGAGAAGAGTATTCCTCCCTCCCAGGACAAATTCAAAGACACTTTAAAACAAAACCTTAAAAGTAAAAGAAATATACATCTTTAGAAGATAAAACCGGAGAGAAATGTTTTAAATTCTTATCCATGGAGCAAATATTAGAGGTGGGCTGAGGAGGGAATTTTTTGGCTCCAGAACACATTTAGGGTACATCTACACTGCACATCTATTTTGGGATACCAGAGGTAACCAGAAATAGCTACCCCTCATCTTCACAAGCTTCCCGTTCAAAATATTTTTTGAAATAATGGGCGTGCTGTTTCGGCATCCTGGTAACCCTCATTCCACAAGGGTTAAGGGTTGTCTCGAAATAGCACATTATTTCGAAATTTGGCGCTCTCTTATTTCAAGTTTAGGGTGCTCGAAATAAGATGCACCCCTCAGGCTTGTGATTGGATTTGAGTCTGAATCATGGTTTGGATTCAGCTTTGAAGGTGATGAAATCTTGCAAGCTGAGTTCACAGAACTTCTGTTATCTTGACTAGTGAAAATCCCAGGAGTTCAGTGATTCTCATAAGATTTCTCTTGTGTTGGGCCTTGTCTGGAACAGATCTAGGGAATTAGGATCCTTCAGCTTTTGGATCTGAACTAGAAGCATAAATTCCAGATCTGGGGACTGTAATCTAAATATCTTTCCCCTCCCCAGAAAATCTTGTACGAATCAGAATTGTGATTGTAATCTGAAACCATCTCTAGTAAATATAGTTCCAGGACTTTTATTGTGGTTTTATTCAAAATAAATTTTATATCAGTTCTTTTTTAAAATAAAATCCCCTTCAAATCCTTCTACAAGATACATAAAGTTCCTATTCTCTCTCTACAATATAAAATTTCTTTTAAGTAAGATTGTCTACGATAGTTCTGTCTTCTAATGAATCTCCAGCAGCCCATTATTTTGTGTGTCTTGTGCTTGAATGAAACCTGTAGGTTTAAAGTAATTTACACTGAACCTAGCATAAATTCTAGGTCATATAGCTCTTTCCCCCCCATTTTCCCCTCTCTTTCTGTGGGAGGTGGAGCAGAATTATTTATTAATGCTTTGGAAGGAAGATATGGCAATGTACATTAAATATATGTGGACTTGTGGGTGCATGGTGGCATAGGTCCTTCTATTCTGAGCTAATAGGCTAATGTCTCAAGCTACTTAATCCAGTGAATCTGAAGAATGGGAGGGTGCTTCGTACCATGCCATCCATTTGCTATAGGGTCAGAACAGGTCTGGATAGGTTCTGTTTGTTCTAGCTGTTTCACTGATCCCTTCTGGTAGAGATAGATGAAGAGGAAATTTTCCAAGCCCTTTGCTGTATGTTCAGTTTAATAAAAGATAGCTGATCATTTTAGGACTGTTAATACTTTTAGTGTATGACTGTGTATGGGTGAATAATCCCTCTACTGTGTTAGCAAAGTCTCCTTACTTCCAACATTAACAGGATCAGAACTGCTCTTTGAGCTTATGAAGCTTAACACCTTGAAATGCAGTTTGTATTTTCTCTAGGGCTGGGATAGCTGCTTTGCTTTTCTGCACAGCAGGCATTCATATTATAGTGGATGGCTTTTCCTTTCCTAAATTTCCATTTAAGAAAAAGGCAGACTCCCGAGACCTTTTCATTTGATTTCACTGAAGTCTGAAATATTTCAAGCAGCATGTATATTAGAAATCTGAGTCTCTGAATAATATATACCAAAAGGGGGAGAGAGGAATGCAGCTAGTTTTACCTCTGATTGGTATATTTAGAGTTTTCTTATGCATTAATGAGCTAAAGTCATGATCCCAAATGTTGCATTAATGTGAAATCAGAACAAAACCACAAAGTCATAGAAATAAGGTACTCCACCTGTAGAAAAACTTCAAAAGCACTTAAGTTCCAGTGCGACTTTTGAAAATACTGTTCAATCTTTGGCTGCGTAAAAGTGTGTTTATATGTCTGATGATAACCAGGAAAGTATATTCATGTGAATTTTTGTTATGTACAAACATTCCTTCCCTACTCACCTCCTTTGCTTGGGGCATTACAATTACTTTTCCCTCACAACTCCTTTTCCGTGTTTGTCCTTGACCCAGTCATGCCTAAACAGTACTGCTAGCGGGTATGCTTGTGGGTGTTGAGGCCTAGCTACGCCTCCACCATACCTATTTGCTTATTGTTAGGAGTAATGGAAATTACATAAGAACGATCATACTGGGTGTGATCAAAAGTCCATTTAGCCAAGCATCCTGTCTTCCGACAGTGGCTTATGCTAGGTGGGTTTCCAACAGAGGCCAATGTAGGTTTTCAACTGAAAATTATATTTGTAACTAAATGGAATTTTTATGATAAAATTTTCTGCCTTGTAGAAAATTTTGATTTCTTTCATTAAAAAGCTGATCTCCCAAAAACAAATATGTTCATTCTTCTTAAATGCTGTGTCACGAAAGTTGTAATTCAGGTCCCTCATACTTCCATTCTCCTTAAAGGGCTAGGCTCCCCAGATGGACTTCATCTTCCGTGACACACTGTGGACAAGCAACTACTGCACATCATCTCTCCTCACCATAAGTGGACATCATGGTTCTTTGTGAGGGATGTAGTATGACAAGGAGCCCAGCCTATTGAGGAGAATGAAGCATGATGCATCTGAACTACAACTCTCATGAGGCACTGTGGTGGCATTTCAGAATAGAAATATTTCTATTTTTTTGCTGAAAACTCTGGAAAATTACCAAAATTACCAAGGCAAGAATGTGCGTTTTTAATGTTCCTCACTTCTGTATATGTCCCCATGGGCCACTATCTTGCCCTGTGAGAACACTAATTTATAGTGTGTGTGTGCCCCTATTCTATATCTGTCAAGGGGAATAGTACCTTATGTGAGAAATGGTTCAAAGATTTATTTAATGATTACTTAAAACAAACTTAGTTAAAAGTTTTGTGACCCAACAGTTGTCTGATTTAAAGCAACACTGGTTTTTTGTGCCTTAGAACATAACTCTCTTCAGTTATTACTGATATTATGATGCTGGTAGCATTGCATGTTCTTATCTCTTGCTGTCTTGAACTGAGAGGAAATTTATACTTGCAATTTTGAGCAAAATTGTTAGATTCCTAGACTCTGATTTTTGTTTTGCGCACATTTGTTCATATGCTCATGATTCTGTGTGCATTATTTGGAATTATCCATTGGGGGGGTGTGCACATGCAAACAGTAAAGCACACAAAATTGCACATTCAAAAGCTAGAGGCCCCATTTTAAGTGTCTTGGAAGGACGTAGATAGATAGATAGATAGATAGATAGATAGATAGATATCCTTTTGCTGTAAGATTATGAATACTTCTTTATGTCAGAACCTTTGCACATCTTACCCTTACTGCACTGTTCAGTATCTTTCTGATGGGCAGAATCCCCTGGGATGCTAACATGAAGGGGAAAGGAGTCCAGGACAGCTGGCCGTATTTTAAAGAAGCCTTATTGAAGGCACAGAAAGAAACCATCCTGACGCAAAGCAAGAGAGGCAAACATGGTAGGAGACCGGATTGGCTTACGGGGGAAATCCTTGGTGAACTTAAGCACAAAAAGGAAGCTTACAAAAAGTGGAAACTTGGACAAATGACCAGGGAGGGGTTTAAATGTACAGCTCGAGAATGCCGGGGGGTTATCAGGAAGGCGAAAGCGCAAATGGAATTGCGACTGGCTAAGGATGTGAAGGATAACAAGAAGGGTTTCTACAGGCATGTTAACAAGAAAAAGGTGATCAGAGAGGGTGTGCGGCCCCTACTGGATGAAGGAGGTAACCTAGTGACAGATGATGTGGGGAAAGCTGAAGTACTCAATGCTTTCTTTGCCTCTGTATTCACGGACAAGGTCGGCTCCTGGACTTCTGCGCTAAGTGACTCAAGATGGGATGAAGATGGACAGCCCGTGGTGGGTAAAGAACAGGTTAGGAACTATTTAGAAAAGCTAAACGACACAAATCCATGGGTCCGGACTTAATGCATCCGAGGGTACTGAGGAGTTGGCAAATGTCATTGAGGAGCCTTTGGCCATTATCTTTGAAAAGTCGTGAGATCGGGAGAAATCCCGGATGATTGGAAAAAGGCAAATGTAGTGCCCATCTTCAAAAAAGGGAAGAAGGACGATCCAGGGAACTATAGGCCGGTCAGTCTTACCTCGGTTCCTGGAAAAATCATGGAAGGATCCTTAAGGAATCCATTTTGAGGCACTTGGAAGAGAGGAAAGTGATTAGGAATAGTCAGCATGGATTCACAAAGGGCAAGTCGTGCCTGACCAATCTGATCAGCTTCTATGATGAGGTAACTGGCTCTGTGGACATGGGAAAGTCAGTGGATGTGATATACCTTGACTTTAGCAAGGCTTTTGATACGGTCTCCACAATATTCTTTCCAGCAAGTTAAGGGAATGCAGATTGGATAAATGGACAGTAAGATGGATAGAAAATGGCTAGAAGGCCGGGCCCAGCGGGTAGTGATCAACGGCTCGATTTCAGGTTGGCGGTCGGTTTCAGCGGAGTGCCCCAAGGTTCGGTTCTAGGACCGGTTTGTTCAATATCTTTATTAATGACCTGGATGAGGGGATGGATTGCACCTCAGCAAGTTTGCGGATGACTCTAAGCTAGGGGGAGAGGTAGATACGCTTGAGGGCAGAGATAGGGTCCAGAGTGACTTAGACAAATTGGAGGATTGGGCCACAAGAAATCTGATGATGTTCAACAAGGACAAGTGCAGAGTCCTGCACTTGGGACGGAAGAATCCCAAGCACAGTTACAAGCTGGGGACCAACCAGTTAAGTAGTAGTTCTGCAGAAAAGGACCTGGGGTTACAGTGGATGAGAAGCTGGATATGAGTCAACAGTGTGCCCTTGTAGCCAAGAAGGCTAATGGCATATTAGGTTGCATTAAGAGGAGCATTGCCAGCAGATCCAGAGATGTCATTATTCCCTTTATTCGGCTCTGGTGAGGCCACATCTGGAGTATTGTGTCCAGTTCTGGGCTCCCACTACAAAAAGGATGTGGACGCATTGGAGAGGGTCCAGCGGAGGGCAACCAAAATGATTAGGGGGCTGGAGCATATGACTTATGAGGAGAGGCTGAGGGAGTTGGGTCTGTTTAGTCTGCAGAAGCGAAGAGTGAGGGGGATTTGATAGCAGCCTTCAACTTCCTGAAGGAGGTTCCAAAGAGGATGGAGAGAGGCTGTTCTCAGTAGTGACAGATGGCAGAACAAGGAACAATGGTCTCAAGTTGTGGTGGAGAGGTCCAGGTTGGATATTAGGAAAAACTATTTCACTAGGAGGGTAGTGAAGCACTGGAATGGGTTACCTAGGGAAGTAGTGGAATCTCCATCCCTGGAGGTGTTTAAGTCTCGGCTTGACCAAGCCCTGGCTGGGTTGATTTAGTTGGGATTGGTCCTGCCTAGAGCAGGGGGTTGGACTTGATGACCTTCTGAGGTCTCTTCCAGCTCTATGGTTCTATGATTCTATGATTCTATGAGTGCAATCCCAAATGTGATAAGTGTAGGCCTTGCTGGAATCCTAGTAATAGCTACCAGTGTGAACCAAAGTAAACCTACGGCTCATCTAGACTACGATAAAGTGTCGAAAGAGGATATGCAAATTCTGTGGAATTTGCATATCCTCTTTCGACACTTTATCGTAGCTAGATGAGCCCCTGGCCATGGCAAAATAACAATACATTAGGTTTTGGCTAACCAAGTAAGCTTATTGTTGTCTGGACAGGATGGTAAAAGAAAACCAAGAATGCAGTACAATGACCCTTTGTAAGATAAAGCTGGGATGATAGGGTAACGGATAATGATATTTCACTTCCGCTATCGGATACAGGGGGGAAGGTGGTAGCTAGCAGTGTCTGGCGTGTATTAAAAACTTGTTTGTATTAATGTATAAAAGGAAAAGTCATAGACATCTTTGGCCACTCAAGGGGATAGTGTCCTGGTGCACTGACTGAGCTGATACCATTGTCATAGTCAGATGTGTTAGTGTACTTGTAGTTCCTATGCAGCACTAGTATTGTGCTTTGTCAAAACAAAATTTGGCCAGCCATCTTTGCAACTGAACTAACCCTATAGTCTTTCTTATGAATAGCATTGAAGTCTGTTGAATTAGCACACTGCACTTTCTGCTAGTGCAGCTGACATTGGTGCTTCAAGAACAGTGAAAATATTGAAGCAGCAACATCATTCCACAGGACTTAACAACACTGGTGACCACAACCACTGATTTGGTAAGTGACAAGCAGCCTCCTCCAGGGGTTGTGACCTAAAATGGCAGAAAATTCTGAGCTAGGGAATCCCCTCGTCCCACGAAAAGTCTATCATGTTAAAGCATAACTACTTCAGATTTTCATTTGGCGATCCCTTGGAGCAAGTTCATTCCTATATATCACCTGGAATCTTTCAATCCTCTTCCAATATCTTGTTACCTTCCAGAGAATAATAATAGTAGCTTTTCTAGGCATTGTAAGAATTTGTAAATCTGATATCTCATTCAGTATATTGGTCCAATGGCTTTGTCAAGTTGCTTATTGGTGGCTTTAATAAAGACATGTAGCTAAAGCACAGTTATCAGCAAAATAATTTTGGGGTGAAGCATTTAATGCAGTACACACAACAACTGTACAGATTAACATGGAGCTTTCTGCTGTAGTAAATGAAATTGTAATTACCCTTAGCAGTTGTTAATCCTGGTTACCTCATGTAGTTATTCTCAGAAACAGAGCCAATTTTGTCCTTCATGTTTGACTTCTATCGTGTAGTCTTTGATGTGCCTTACTCTATGACACATATCCCTTTGGATCTGAGTTAAGTGTAATGAAAACAGGTGAGATGTCTTTTGAAGTATTTTCATTCTCATGCGTGAATTCTCATGGTGTCAGACTAATGAATACACATGTTTCTCTGATCCCCTGGATATGTTACTCAGTATACTTATAGGCTATATTGACAGTGGGATTATGTTGACAATGAATTTTCATTTTATATTGCCAAAACATGATTCTGTTTTGTTGTATTTATACTTCGACTGTGTAAAAAGTTAGTGTTACATGGTGTATTGAATTGTACAATTATGTTATTAAAACTGATGAGTCACCCTATAAATAACATTAGCCTGATTCTCAGGGCAGCTGATTTCCCCCAAAATTTCTCTGGTGTAAGGGGAATCCTCAAGAGATGTTGCAGGAGTGTCTGGAGAGAGAGAAAATTTCCCTTGGACTATGGGTATCTTAATGTTAAAGTTGCTCCACTTGTTCAGTGACCAGACTGGCCTCAGTTTCGCCTGCAATTAAGGAGTCAGTGTTGGTGGAAAGCCAGATTTATCTCTTTCTTTCACTCCTGCCAGGAGAAAAAATGCAGAGAAAAAATGTTTTTGTTTCCTGTACAAATGCATTTAATTTCATTTCTTACCTGCACGTTAACCTGTACACCCAAATACTGTCATGATGGTATGTTAAATATATTTGATAGGATGGAATCCTTCTGTGATATAGTGTCCAAGATAGTGTGTTCTGTATATCTCAAATCACAATATGATTGGGCTCTGTACTCCTATCCAGCTAGTATGAACTCACTAGGAAAAGAGATCCATCCTATTGATTAGTCAGTTATTCAAACACCAACATGCTTTTTAAAAATATGTATGTTTCTTTTAAGCTCACCAGTAATTAGTGGAGCCTGGGTTACTAAAATTCATAGATTTTTTAACTACAGATTGGACCTCCTTGGTCTGGCACCCTCGGGACCTGAATGGTCCTGTATGAGGGATTATGCTGGACTAGCGGAGGTCATTTCTGCCCTCCCCACTCCCGCCACCAGCCCCCGGCTCCTGGCTGGCTCCCCACCTACCACAAGCTCTGCTGCCCTGCCATGGCAGCTCACAGTCCCGCTTTTGAAGCTCCCAGCTCTGGTATGGCAGACCGCTGCCCTGCCACTAGTGCTCCCACCCGCTGCATCAGACTAATGCTCAGTTGCTGGGCTTCTGGCCCTTCTAGTCCTACTGCGGCAGCCTGCTGTTGGGTCTCCTGGCCCTACCAGCCCCATCATGGCAGACTCAGCCCTCTGGCATTCCAGCTGCCCTGCTGCTGGCTCGGCCGGACTCCCTCGGCAGGGCTCCCAGCCACTGGGCCCCCTGCAGCCAGCCTGGCTCCTGCTTCTGGCCCTCTACCAGGACTCTCTGCTCCGGAAACATCCTGCCAGACCACGGATGTTGCTGGACCAGAGAGTCCCGGTTAAGAGAGCTTCAACCTGTACTTGAAACAGCTTCTGTGAGTTAAACCACAGCTCTAAATGCAGTTTCATTGGGTCACGTCTTTTATACAAGAGCATCACAGAATACTTCAGGAGGATTGCATGCTTGAGTTATCCTAGTTTGAGTGAAAGGGGCCTTACTCTACCATGAATCTTGAGCTGCACAGAATGATTGTGTTATCAGCTGACAAGTGGCGCTAACTTGAACTGCAGCCTAGCACCAGGAAGGCCAAGTCTGCACTGGCAAGTTACTGCACAGTGAATCAGACCCCGACATTATAACTTTCGAGGTGTCCACACTGGCAAGGCACTTAGTGTGCATTAGATCTGTAGTTGCTTCACTCTAGGTAAACCACATCGGCAAGAAGCATAGAGCTTGCTGTGTTCTGGATAGAGGGCTGGGGTGCCAGTGTGGACACCATGTATAGTACTGTGTCAAGACTGGCCTCTGGCATCGTTCTCACATACCTGTTCTCACATACCTGTTCTTGCCTCTGTTTGAACTCTGCTTTCCTGCTTTCAGGTGACCAACCCTCAGACCCACCCTTTGTGTTCTTTTGAAATGTGAAAGTCCCCTTCCTGTTTACTTGGTGGTGTGTGGTGTGTTCTCAGCGCATGTCTCCAGCTGTCCATACTAGGAGATCCCCTGCTTGGAGCCATGCTGAGGTGCTGAACCTCATCAGCATTCAGGAAGAAGAGGCAGTCCAGTCCCAGCTGAGCTCCACCCATAGGAATTATGATATATATGGGCACATATCAAGCTGCATGACCGAAAGGAGCCATGAACGCGATGCACTGCAGTGCAGGTTTAAGGTGAAGGAGCTGCAAAATGCCTACCACAAGGTGGTGGGAAGCAGGCAGTTGCTCTGGTGCTGTACCCATGACTTGCAGATTCTACAAAGAGCTGGATGAGATGCTGGGGGGTGACCCCACCTCCACTCCAGAGACCTCCAGGGATATGTGCATGGCTCAGGGACCATTTGACCCTGGCTTGAGACAGAAGGAGGGAATTGTGGCCGAGTGTGCTGAGGGGGAGAGGGACCCAGACTCAGGAGGAATCTGCACATCCACACAGGCTTGCAGACAGGAGCTGTTCTGTACCTTTGATGAGGTGAACCACTTGCAGCCCTGGAGGCTGTGGATGATGCTTCTGGTTAGAGGTTTGGGTCTGAGGAAGCACTAAAGTGACTTGCTGGGACTGGGAGGATTACAGAAAGGAGGCTTTTTGGTTCTGTGTGATGCTGCTACCAGCACAGGGTCAGTTAGATGGTGAATCTCTTACATCTCGGTAATCTGACTCACAGACTTCATCAAAAGTGTCATGCAGCTGCTGTGCCACCCACCATGGTATTTGACCCCTGAAGGCTGAGATTCCCTCACCATTGTGCCGTCAACAGGAAGGGGTGACTATCACTGCACAAAGACAAGCTGCATATGGTTCTGGACAGAACCCGCAGTTGAGTAAAAGTCCCTCCTTTGCTTCCCTGCTCACCGTACACAGCAAAATGCCTTCCAGGATGAACCCAGCCTGTGGAAATTAGTGGCCACTGCTAACTTTCAGTCTCCCCTGCAGTGCTTTGCCCAAGTCACACCTGCTTAGAGTACAGCACAGCCGTATGTGAATGAAAACCCCAGCTCTATGGCTCTCATGAGAATCCCTGTAGGTTTCCCTGTGACGCTGAAGCAAGAGTTTCCCCTGCCATTTCCCCTGCCCAGCTGCACCAAGGGACACCTCTGTACCGCTGCAGCAGGGGTTTCCCTGGCCCTTTACCCTGCTCTGCTGCTCCTAGTGTTTCCTCTGCCCTAGTGGTGAACTCACCAGTCTGGGGTTCCTGTATGTTGTGTATGCTCACTCCAGGACAGTGCTAGCTATGTGAATAGTGCCTGCGCCTCAGAGGTTGGGGCAGTGCTGTGTGAGTATTAACAATGGAATCTCTGTAACGTGTTGCAAAGGTGGTGCAGAGGGCTGGGAGGGGGGGTAGGGCAGTACAGAGCAGAGCAGGCTGCCAGGAGTGGGGGCAATAGGACAAATGAGGGGTGGTGCTTGGAGGGAGGGGTATAATGGGAGTGGGATGGAGTGGAGCAGTGGCAGGGTGTGGCCTCTGGGGGAAATTTTCCCCCCATGCCTGGAACATGGCTGGGGTTGGAATGGCCAGGCCTACTGGATACAAAATTTGTATCCACATCTGCATCCTCAAATAATCTGTGGCTAGCCACATCCACAGATGCAGATACCCACAGATGTAATGTGGAATTCTGCACATTTCAGGGTTCTAGACACAAAATTTGTATCCACATCAATGTCTGCAAAAATGAGCTGCGGATATCTGCATTCACATCCATGGATGTGGATCGCCACAGTTATTTGCAGATGGAAAACCCCCTTCCGTACACATGCTGTAGGATTACATTGGCATAGCTATGCTGACATGCTGTGCTAGTATAGTCTCCATGGTATAAAGGAAGCTTTATCCATCTGTAAAAAGGGGGCAGTATTATAAATTGCTTACTCAAAGTTCTATGTAAAGCACTTTGAGCTCTCCGGAGAAAAGCAATTATATAAATATGTAGCACACTCATCCCAACAGATCTGCTGAGATGGGTGTCACCAAATAAAACAAATTATAATATTTTAGAAAGCAAAAAGAAGCTTCTAGTCCTAGTATTTCTCACGACAGGGAGAGGGTTTTTAGGAGTGTGAAGTAACAGAAAATGGACTTCTACTGAACTGCAGTAAAGAAACTATTGGGAGAAGTGAGGATGAAAACTCATCTAATTTTACTCGTAACTGGCATGTATAGTGACTTTGTGCATTCCCAAATAATTTGAGTTAATGAAGTTAGGTCAAATTGACTGCTATATTCATCAAGCTACATTCAGCTAGGCTGCTAGACAGAGATACAGACTGCATTTCTCTGCACCTCTGTTCTCCCTGAAGGATTTCACTAGAGAAGGGCAGATTTAATCTGCACCTAGGGCTTTCTCCCATCCTGTGTATCCAGGGGCATTGGTTCTCTGAGAGATGGAACATTGCAGCTTCTGTGTCACTATAATGCCCTCCTAGAGGGCTTTCCAATAAAATGACTCTGTATTCTGGTTCATATCAGCAGATGCCTGTTCATTTCCATTTCATAAAATTCTATTTGCCCAATAATTTGGGGCAAGTAATTTTTGGGGGGAGGGAGAATGAGTAAATTCTTTTATTTCTTGATTGTTGTGAGGGATGAGTGAACAGAATTTGTGCCTAGACTCATGAGAGATAAAAAGTGAGACAGTTCAGCAAACACCATTAGTAAAGGCTTAGGTACACGTTTCACTGGAATACAAGGATTGGCCTAAGATTACTTTAGGGTCAGATTGTGATCCTGTTACACACTGAGTACCATCTTAGTCCTAAGGTATTGTCTGATTGTAATTATGAGTGTGAGTAGAGAAATCACTATCCTAGTAGGGCAAGGCCACAAAATAGCTCACTATGGCTACGTCTAGACTACAAGCCTCTTTTGAAAGAGGTTTTTTCAAAAGAATCTTTCGAAAAAGCCTCTTTCAAAAGAGAGTGTCTAGACTACAAACAGATTTTTCGAAAAAGCAAGCTGCTTTTTCGAAAGAGAGTCTAGACGCTCTCTTTCGAAAAAGCACAGTTTGCATTCAATAGCGCCTTTTTTCAAAAGAGTGCTTTCGAAAAAAGGCGTTATTCCTCGTAGAATGAGGTTTACTGCGATCGAAAAAACTGCCATGGTCTTTCGATTTACTTTTGAAAGAACGCGGCTGCAGTCTAGATGCAGGTGAAGTTTTTTCGAAAAAAGGCTACTTCAAAAAAACCTTGTAGTCTAGATACACCCTAATAGTCTAGTCCTTACCCCTTGTGTGGTGAAAAGCTCCTATGTGTAGTATTTTGTTTCTAGATTATTTTCTATAGTAAATACCTGAAGTGTTTTATTTGCTATATAAAGCACATTTACAGAGCCATATAAATAATGTAACTTCTTGAATATCTGCAGTGATTGTGCTTCATCTGCAGTCTTAGATATGTATGCCACTTCCTTGTTGCTCTTACTTTTTATCCCAATATTTAATCTAAACCTTTCCTTCCTTAACACCTGGGACTCCATATAATTCTCTGTCTTTGTTTTTATTATTACCTCAACAATATTTGTAGAGTGTGACTCCCAGGTCTCTTCTTTCCTAGACTATATAAATTAATTTCCCTGAAGGCTTCAAGAATAAACTGCACACCTTAATCCCATGGAACCAGTGCAAACACATATTGGAAAAATATTTTTCTGGTTGGTTTGGGATTTTGGTGAGCATCATCCCCTCATTCTGAATTGTATGCACAATAGTAAATTAACAGAGGGCTAGCCTCTGTTACAGGGTAGCAAAGAAGATTCATTAATAAATTGCTGGGGAGAATTCTGTGCATAATATTTAACGTCCACACTGCTTGTTTTTGCGCAAAAACCCCAGCGCAAAAACGGATTGGCAGAAAATATGCAAATGAGATGGCGACTCATGGAAATGAGCCCCTCGTTAGCATATTTTTTGCCAAGAAAACTCATAGTGTAGACGTAGCCTGAGATTATAAACTCTGCAGGGCAAAGGCTGTGCCCAGTGTTCTCTATATAGAACATTGTGCACCCTATGACATTGCATAACCATATTTAATAATAGCAAAGGGTTGTCACCTGTTGGTGCACAAGAAATATGTGAGTGTGAAGCACTGTAGGCTAAAGTAGAGGACAGATAGATCTATTTTAATTTACAACTTTGAATCTTCTCCTTTAATTAGTTTCCATGCTACACTTCTCCATTTTGCAATAAAAATCATTTTATTTTGGAATATTTCATGCACTTTCAATACATAATAATTTATTCTTGAATAAAATCATCTTTATTCCAGAATAGAGTATCTATAAAGAGAACTGTTCTGGAATAGCTATTGTAGTTGATGTCCTGATGTAGACAAGCCCTTAGACTCTGATGAATAAATTTATTTCTAGGGTCATGCATCTGTTTACCAACATACAATTTATATCCCCACTGCTTCTACACATCATCTCTAAATTTGTCCTAGGATGTCTAACATCCATATCCCATTGCCTGCTAAAGTGTAATTAATGGTGACTTACATGTCACTTCTGAATCTGGTGGTTTTAAAAAATAATCTATGAAAAATATCTATTTTTCCTCCTTAGATGTTAGGGTTGAGGTTTTCATGAACTTCTCCAAAACTGTCAAAAGGTTGTTCTCTTCTGGCTAGATTCTGTCTGAAAATAGGAGGTGGTTGAAATGCAGATTGTCAAAATAAACACTACGTATTGGTAGTGGAAAGAGATTGTCTTTGTATTCTTTTAGAGATGGTTATAGTTTGAATTTCTAGACCAAGCAGCAAATGCCCAATGGAATACCAAGAGATGGAAAAAGAGCACTGAACTGAAGTGAAAGGGAAATCTGGACATGTACAAGTCCGTGGGGCCGGATCTAATGCACCTAAGGGGGCTGAGAGAGTTGGCTGATGTGATTGCAGAGCCACTAGCCATCATCTCTGAAAACTCTTGGTGATTTGTAGAGGTTCTAAACAATTGAAAAAAAGGCAAATGTAGTTCCCATCTTTAAAAAAGAGAAGAAGGAGAAGCTGGGGAACTACAGACTGATCAGCCTTATCGCAGCCCCTGGAAAAATCAAGGAGCAGGTTCTCCAGGAATCCATTTTGAAGCACTTGGACAAGAGGAAGGTGATCAGGAACAGTCAACATGGATTCACCAAGAATAATTCATGCCTGGAAGAACCTGATTGCCTTCTATGATGATATAACAGGCCTCTAATCTGAAGCAATTATTCACTGGTAACTACACATCACACCACTGATATACTAAACAAGTAACCAATCCCTGCAACAAATCCTGTTGCCAACTCTGCTCACATATCTACTCAAGCATCACCATCATAGAACCTAACCACATCAGCCACAGCAGCAGAGGCTTATTCACTTGCATATCTACTATTGTGATATATGCCACTAAGTGCCTGCAATGCCCCTTTGCAATGCACATTGGTCAAAACAAGCATTGTCTATGCAAAAGAATAAATGGACGCAAATCGGACATGAAGAAAGGTAACGTACAAAAATTGGTCAAAGAACACTTCATTCTGCTTGGATACTCAGTTTCAAATGTAAAAGTGGTTATCCTTCAACAAAAAAAACTTCAAAAATGGACTTTAAAGAGAAACTGCAGAGCTATAATTCATGTGTAGACTTGACACTATTAAACTGGGTTTGAATCGGGACTGGGAATGGCTGGATCCCTACAAACACATGTTTCCCTCTCTTGGTATTCAGACTTCCTCATCTACTGTTGGGAGTGGGCCACATCCACCCTGAGGCTATGTCTACACAGTGGAGCTATTTCGGGATGCCGAAATACCTCTGGTATCCTGAAATAGCTATTCTGCATCTGAAGAGCAAGCCCATTATATCGAAATAAAACAAGCTCATTATTCCATCATCCCCATAAACCTCATTGTACAACAGATAAGGGATATTTTAGAATAGCGCCTTATTTTGAAATAACATCGAAATATGCTACGCAATTTGCATAGCACAAATTGCGTAGCTTATTTCGAGGTAAGGGTGCTGTATAGACTCACCCTGACTGAACTGGCCTCCTGCACTTGATAAGGTAACTCGCTTCTTTTCATATAGTAGTATATTTATGCCTGCCTCTGTAATTTCCACTCCATGCATCTGACAAAGTGGGTTTTTGTCCATGAAAGCTTATGACCAAATAAAACTGTTAGGGTATGTCTACACTTCATTCCTCTCTCAAGAGAGGAATGCAAATACAGACACCCAAAATTGCAAATGAAGTGGGATTTAAATATCCCGTGTTTCATTTGCATAATCGCGTTATGGCACTATTTCGCAATAGCGCTATTTCGAGAGAGAAAACGGGGTTATTTCGAGATAAAACCCTTCCCTCGAAATAACTCCTCTTTGAGTACTCCTCTTTGAGTAAGGGTTATTTTGAGGGAAGGGTTTTATCTCGAAATAACCCCGTTTTCTCTCTTGAAATAGCGCTATTGCAAAATAGCGCTATAACACGATTATGCAAATGAAGCACGGGATATTTAAATCCCCACTTCATTTGCAATTTTGGGTGTCTGCATTTGCATTCCTCTTGAGAGAGAGGAATGAAGTGTAGACATACCCTTAGTCTTTAAGGTGCCACAGCATTTCTAATTTTTGCGGATACAGACTAACATGGACTCCTCTGATTCTGTGTCTTGACATTTTCAGAGAAATTGTAAGAATAAAAGTCAAAAAAGTTCTTTTAAAAATAACAAATTTGACTTCTTTCCCCATGCATTCTACATTTGGGGAAAAATGTGCTGTCATTACCACAGCTGAAGTAGAATGGATTAAAATACCCATTTTTATGTATTAGCACTGCTGCAGGCACTGCAGCATGGACAGCTTCATTTAAAATTTACTTCTGCTCTGAAAAATGACTCAGGAAGACTATCTCTTGGGGTTGCGCATTTCTTTCCTCTCAATATTTTCCAGAGCAAATCTGTTCAGTTTACAAGTATCACAGTGGATTGTCTAGCTGCCAGCAGTACAAAACTCATCTTGTGGTCTGAGAGAAGGGTTAGAGTCTTCCCATGTCATCAGTTACAATCGTTGTACAATGGAATTTGGATAGCACTTTTTGCTGGGGATGCAGGTAGCAGAATAACCTCTGGCACATGCTCCTGTTGCTGTATGAGTTTTGTAGAGCTAACTTTAAAAAAAAAAAGGTGAGTATAAGAAGGAGATTTTTTATAGTTACTTTTCACATCAGAATTACCTTTTTCCAGATATATAGCCATCTATTAGTCTTTATTGAAACAGAAATCAACCTGTTTGAGTTCTGGTCAGGTGGACAGAGCCCAACACTACAAAACCCTGCCAGTCAGGTAAAACAAGGGTCCACCAAGCCCAGAAATCAAGAGATTACATAGGACAAAAAAATGAAAATTCGGGCAAAGACCCTCACTGGAGAATCCCAAACACATATTGCATTTGTGGCTGAAATCTTCATGTTGCCCACAAAACCAGATGTTCAGACTTGTAATCATTTAAATTTGCCTGGGCTACCCCACCAGTGTGATTCAATCTTGGCTAGCAGAGGAAGGAGGTGAGATGGTTCAGTTTCCATGCTTATTCAAACTTTTGCCTCTGTGCTGGTACTATGCAAAAGCAAGGAGAGCAATGTTCTAAAGATGGTGGAGTCACTCAAGTAGCCAATCATCCAGTTATCACTGGTCTGAGAGACACCATCATATTTCCCCAAGGTCATTGAAACCACCGGTTCATTTACACAAGCAACTGAATGGCTGTCAAATGGCAGTAAATGTTGGATACTACCAGCAGAAGCTGGAATTAAAACGGATTTTTCTTGATTAATCACATGCAATAAAACAGAAGATGGAACACACAGAGCACAGCAAAACTAAGCACAGACAATTTGGCCTTTGTTGCTGATTTAGAACAGTTGCCTTGAGTTGCTCTAGAAGTTTCATGGTGAAATTGAAGCTGCAGATCACCTCCTCTCTTCTAGTCAAGTTCCTGTGGTCTTATTACTGAACTGCTGATATCTTGCAATAATTACGTTGACATACTGTTGTGTGGATCAATCAGACATAAACTATCCTTAATGCTAATCTATGTGATATCCTTGTGAAATGTCACAAAAGAAGGAAAACCAGTCTGGTGATTTAAAAAAATCTCCAGCTCTTTTAAGAAATTTTCTAAAGAAAATAGCAAATGGGAACCAGGGAGAAAAAGTCAATAGTCCCAAATGTATGAGTCCTTTCATAATCTTGAGTTTAAAACATTAACAGATGGACCAATGCACATGAAATGTTCTCCAATATGCTGGTATAGTGCAATGCTCCTTCAAGAGGTGAATGTATGGTACACTTCAAATGTCCATATTTTAGCAAGTAATGTATTTTGATTCAATCTTCTGACTCTGATTTAATAAGTGCAAGTAGTTTTCTTAAAAAATAAATTAAATGTAAATTTATATTTTAATAAGGCATTAGTGTAACTTTTCTCTACAGCTAATCCTGTCTTTTACAGATACATCCGTAAATTCATACTGATAGAAAGAGAACTTTTAAAAGCTATTTCATTAACACACCACCCTTTTACAATACACATTTTAAATGGATTTAATAGTTTAGAGTTGAGGCAGTCCTTTCGTTCATAAGCTGCTACTTGCCATGGCACAGATAATGCAAATTGAATTAATATACTACAGAGATTAAATTTGCTTGTAATTTCTACAGATTGTGTTAGGGAAGGGGAAGCTTACTGTGCCTCCTGCCATATGGTACTCAGCTTTGGATAGAAAGTTTCATCTTTGGCTTTGCACAACATTAAAATGATTACGTACAAAAGCCTCTCAAGTATGTTCAGTGGTGTTGCATGCTAGACTTCCTTGTCATGTATTTTCATTGCCTAGGCTGGGCTGTCAGGCTAACTACTCTTACTAAAGATTTACACATAGAGGGATTTCCTTCCACAGTTATTTCATGTAAACAGATGTGTGTCTTTGAACTTCTGGTCCCTAACTCATCTTTACCAATGTGTGTATATTAACATGCAGAAATGATCATTTTGGAGATTGTCCATGTGTGATTTTGATACAAATAACTGAAAAACAGCTGCAGAATGGGAACAGGAGTTCAAAAGTTGGAAACTGTCATATTTTCAGCAGGCACCTGGGGTTAAAAGTAGAATTTTTTTTTAATGTTAAGATACCAGCTTTCCTGGTATCATGTTCCCATGAAGAACGTTTCCTGCATTGTGTAGGAACATCCCTTCCCTTGAAACATTTAATTGGCATTACTGAATTTGTGGTGCATGTATAGGCGTGGCAGGATGTGTTTTCAATTAATTACTATGTTGGTAAACATCCATTTCAGCATGTCAGTCAGGGATGGGATTACAGTATTTTTGCTGGGTGTCCCCAACCCTACAGCAGTGCAGGGAGCCCTCTGCAACTCCACTGACATGGTTTCATTTCCTCAGTCCCATGACAGCAAGACGAGGACTCTCTGTGCTGCTGCAGGGCCAGTGACACTTGATCCCTGTGGGGAAGGCTGCAATCCTGGCAAGGCAGAACTCTGACCTCCAGGCAGGAGTGCAAGGAGGAGAATGAGCCTTCAGCCATGGGAGTGGCCATATAGCACTGAATACTTCATTCTAGGGTGCCCTTCCCTGCAACTTTCTCCTGACTAGCAGCAATCCAAGTTACAAGCCCCACAGTTTCACTATCATGGCCCCACTCATTCACTTACCAGCCAGGAGTGTGGGAGTCCTGCCTAGTAAGTGATTGTTCTGCAGCTGAGGTTAAGGAAGGCTTTCCTTGCCCTGGTTCTGCACCACTCTGGGAAGTGGCCAGCTTGTTGCTGCAGCCTCTGGGGGAGGTAGTGCAGGGGGTCTCCACACACTAGACTTGTCTGAAGACACTGCCCTTACAGCTCCCATTGGCTGGGAACAGGGAATCCTACTGATCTGACCTCTTGAATAATAGAGGCCATGGAGCTTCCTCACAGTAATTCCCAGAGCAGATCTTCTAGAAACTAGACAAAACATCCAGCCTTGATTGAGAAATTACCAATGATGGAGAAATTGTTCCAATGATTAATTTCCCTCGCTATTAATGTTTATGACTTATATCCTGTCTGAATTTGTCTAGCTTCTACTTTCTCTGTTGGATCGTGTTATACATATCTTTTGCTAGATTGAAGAGCCTACTGTCAAATATTGGTTCCCTCTGCATTTAAACTGTGAACAAGTCACCCTTTAATCTTCTCTTTCTTATGATAAATAGATTGCGCTTCTTGAGTCTATCACTATGAGGCATGTTTCCTAATCCTTTAGTCATTCTTGTGGCTCTTCTCTGAACCATTTCCAGTTCATCAACATTCTTCTTGAACTGTGACACCAGAATTGGACACCATATTCCTGCAGTGATTACATCAGTGCCTGATAACGAGATAAAATATCCTCTCTACTCCTGCTAAAGATCCCCCTGTTTATGCATCCTAGAATAACATTAGCCCTTTTGGACACATCATTGCAGTGGGGGATTATGTTTAGCTGACTGCCTAACATACCCTCCAAATCATTTTCAGAGTCACTGTTTCCCAAGATAGGGTCCCCAAGCCTATAAACATGGCCTGCATTCTTTGTTCCTTGATAGTTTCTTTAATATTTTGCTGTGTTAAAAGGCATGTTTTTTGTTTGCACCCAGTCTACCAAATAATTCAGGCAGCTCTGTCTCAGTGATTTTCACTCCCCCAACATTTGCACACTTTATTGGTGGTGATTGTGTGTTCCTCCTGGTCATTAATCAAAATTCTAAATGGCCTGGGACCAAGACCTGGTCCCTAAACAAACCCACTAGGAATACATGAACTTGATGATACCTGCCTGTTTAAAATTACATTTTGAGACCTGTCAATTAGCCAGTTTTTAATCTCTTTATAATGCGTGTTCTGTTAATTTTATATCATTCTAATTTTTAATCAAAATGTCATACAGTACTAAGTCAAACAACTTACAGAAGTCTGTTACATCAACACAACTGCCTTTATTAACCAACCTTGTAATTCTATCAAAAAAAGATCCCAAGTGAGTTTGACAGGATATATTAATTATATTACCCTCCTTTGATTTTGTATTACTCGAATCCTGTATCAGTTACTCCATTACCTTGCCTGGGATATCATCCCTGATCATCCCATTTGTCCTTTGTTGTGTATATCTTCAGAAATTGTGGATTCATTTTTATAGCTTCTTCATTATTAGGAAAAACAAGTTATTTTATAATCATTATAAAATGAACCTATTCTCTGATTCATAGAGTTTTAGTGTTGGTTGTTTTTTGCCAAGATACAAGCACCCATAAGGAGACCTATTCAGTGTTTGTCCCTTCATCCATTTGTTGTTGTTTTTTTCTTCCCAGATCTTGTATCTTGCCTTCTAGATTGTGAGCAGTGTAGGGCAGATACTGTCTTTTACTATATGTGTGTTCAGTGCTTAATTAAATGAGATCCTGAATTGATTATGGATCCTGGGTGCTCCTGGTTTACAAATAATAATGTTAATTATGTCAGTAACATTTCATTTTTTTAACTTGCATCCCTAACAAGGCTTTCATGTTGGTTTGATGGTAAGTTGTGTGTAAAGAATTATACAAAGCACAAGATGGATCTTTGTTCCTGGTGTAAAACCCCATAGGAGAGAGCTGAAGGAGACAATTTTGCAAAGCTGCCACGCAGAATTTATCCCTCATTGTTCTGTCAGAGGAACCATCTCCAGCTTCTCTGCCTGTTTTCCCAGCAAACTCAGGGTATGGGTAGATTACAAGTTTTTGTCGCATTTTATATTCCTTTTTACGATTCTTTTGTTGGAAGAGGCTTTTCAAACATTTGGCCCATCTAGACTGGGCCAAATGTCAGAAAAAAACCTTCTTTTGAAAGCCCCCTTCTTCCTCGTAGAAAAAAGCAGAAGAGCAAATGCATTCCCTGGATATGGTGGAGTTTTTTCGGGATACCCCCACACTCCAATCTGCTTGCTATCATTCCCCAAGCCATGGAGAACCTGTTGCAGGGTCTTGGAGAGAAAGGAAGGATGGCACAGGGAGCTGCCTTACCTGCCCATCTGCACAAGCCTCTCTAGAGGAAGTATGAGGCGAGGCAAGGGTTCAGTTTTGTGTGAGTAGAAACTTGGCAATCCTAATATAGAAATGCAGTCCATATTAGGAGAGCATCCCCTAAATTTGCCGTGGTTGGTTGAACAAATGGAACGTGTTAGGTAATATTTTGGGCTGGATTTGAACTGCTTCTGAGCACATTCATGGGAGTGAGTGGAGTAGTGGGAAGGTACAGGTAGCTAAGCTAGGCCTTCTGCCTTACTCCCTTTTGCATCTGTGTAACCAACACACCTACTGGATATAGTTCACTCTCCCATGTGGTGGACTTTGACCACTTACAGAGAGAAGGAATGAGTTTCCTGTGCTGCCTTAACTCATGCACTAAGCTCCATAGGTCCCATGTTCAATTCGGTTCCACCTGTTGGTGTCACACCTGCACTAGGTGTATCCAGAATGCCAGTGCTGTGTGCTCCCGGAGTGCCTGGGGAGAGAACAGGTTAGCATAGCCAGAGATGTTGCAGGGTGAACAGGAAATTAGGTCACAACTACATCTGTACATTACATCTGCACAAGCCCCTTCCAGCATTGTTCTTACTCCAAGAGCCCTCTATGTGCATCTTTTCCTTTTTTCCCTGTAGAAGAATGCCACTACCGTTGTAAATAATGGTGACAGGAAATATAGTATCTATATTTTATATAAATATACATATATTACATATATAATATATGTTCAGCAGCCTATTAATAATTGATGTGGCTCTTGCTTCTCTGAGTGAACCAACTAGTGATAAAGTGAAGAAATCACATGCCAAGGCAGGTTATAAAACAGCTGATCCACGTGGCTGCTGAGATTTTCTATCAGGCTTATGAGATTTTGAAACTTAGTTCATTGGCAGGCTGCCTCCAACAGTATAGACAGGGCATATGGGAGCAATGCTCTCATGCTACCCAGCAGTGCCTACTGGACTAATCTGGTAACCAGCCTAAATATAGGCAGGTGTCAGTATTGTGCACGGGTTCCCCCTGGCTTCTGCTCTGTAAATTCTCACTTAAAAACCAGGGTATACAATCAGAGTGAGGCACAGGGATTAACTTCTGCCTGCAACTCCTTTTAAACTCTACTTTGAGAAAACAATGAGAAGTCCTGTGGCACATTAGTGCATGTCTACACTGGGGAGTTATTTTGAAATAGCTTCCCTTATTTTGAAATAACAAGGCGAGTGTTCACACTACCAAGCCCATTATTTCAAAATAATAACTCCTGCTTGTGAAGAGGAATAAGCTTATTTTGAAATAGTTATTTTGGGAGTTATTATTTCAAAATAACTTATTTTGAAATAACCTGGTATTAGGGCATAAACTTGGTGGGTGAAACCCACTTCATCAGATAAATTGGAGTGGAAGTTACAAAAGCAGGAGTATATGTAAGGAAGAAGTTGCTTGTGTTAATGATGCTAATCAAGTCATGGTGGAAGTGGCTCACCAATAGCATTTAGTCTGGAGATGTAAATATTCAGAGAGAGGAAATTGTTTTTGTAATGCATTAACCAGTTGAGGTCCTTATTCAGTCTAAGCTGATAGTGTTGAATTTGCAAATGAATTCCAGTTCAGCTGTCTCCCTCTGTAATTGGGTTTTGAAATTCTTTTGTAGAAGGATGGCTACTTTCAAATCCATTACTGAATGTCCAGGGAGGTTAAAGTGTTCCCCTACAGGAACACTTATGTGTGTTGCCATTCCTGATGTCTGATTTGTGTCTGTTTATCCTTTGGTGCAGAGACTGTCCGGTTTGGCCAATATACATGACTGAGGGCCAAAGTTGGCACCGGATAGCAAATATCATGTTAGTGGATATGCAGGTGGATGAGCCGCTGATGGTGTAGCTTACATTGTTAGATCCTGTGATAGTGTGGCTATATGGACAGAGCTGACAACAGGGTTTGTTGCAGGGATAGGTTCCTGGGTAAGTATTTCTGTGGTGTGTTGTGTAGCTGCTGGTAAGTATTTGCTTCAGGTTGGAGGTTGTCTATAGGAAAGGACTTATTTTGAGGCTGATTATTTAGACACTTTCATATGCATTTTGGTGCTTTTATTGTATGTAATATTGGTAGCGCTGAACATGTAGCCCTCCTGGTTTGATCTGTTAAAGGTGACTGCATTCCATGCTCATGGCTTAGTAGAGTTTTCAAGCTCCTTCATAAATTGTGCAGAAAGGTAGTGTTCTAGGCACCTCCTCTGCGATTTCCCCTTCTCTCTGTTCACATACCAGCCCTGTAGTAATTATTATTCTTATCAGTTATTAATTGGCATGACAGTGGGGCCAAGGAACCCTAGGTAAGAGTTTGGACCCATTCCGCCACTCTCTGAACAGGCAAATAAGTGACAGAGCTCTTCTCCATGAGAGATTATAATCTAGTAAATTTGTCAGGACTCAAAAGATAGTGATAATGGACATGTGGGTAGCATAAGGCGGGCTTGGAGGACAAGGTAACAACAGGATGATCTGCAGTAATTTACTTGCAACAGTGCTGTCAGAGAGAATATTTATGTCTTCAGGACAATTGGTGGGTGTTCCTTTTTGGCAAAATTATTCACGCTGCACACCTTGCTTTCAATTTAATCTTCTCCTTCCATCTGAGGCAGCTACAATTCCCATTCCCAGAAGATGGAAGGATCCTTTCTTCAGTATTTGTGCTTGAGAACACAATTGGTTTTAATGTTGCTTGTTAATGAGTAGATACACATCTAAAGCCATGTTCACTGGAAGCTGCCATTTTTTTGCTATGAATATTTTTATTTCATACCTGAGAGACTAGCCCTCCTGGAAAATTCTGCTTTTGGCAATAACTGTAGCAGAGGGGTGCTGGTGCTATAATGTTATCCCAGAAGTACTGCCTTCCACAGTTGCCATATGACGGAATGTTT